>CM076575.1:1321785296-1323171050 GCA_034641835.2 Pinus albicaulis | reverse complement strand
ATTTGTTCAGTTGAAACATTCCCTCAATTATTCACACCATTGATCCTTCAATTCATCATTTAATCCAACCAAAAACAAAACAAGTCCTTAGAACTTCATAACTAGCCTAATATATTAAAACAAAGAAAACAAAGATATATCAATTGAAGACACCTTTATAGAGAGATCCCTCTCTGAATCTAGGAAGGCTAGGTCCTAGGATTCCAAAGTGGTTCTAATGTGGCCCCTGCAGTGTTTGTTCTTGCCCTAACAAATTACAGGGCACCAACAATCGCCATGATCAGCGGTCAGCTGAGAAAGTATGCAACATTGTTGGTGATTCCCTTCTTTTACTTAACGTTCAAATGGAATTTCTGGAGATATCTGGACCATTTCTAATGGTGATCGTTCTACAACTTTCCTTATGTTTGTATGAATTTCAAGGGTTGGTGGTCTGTGTGAATGATTGTTCCCTTCCCTAGAATGTAGTGTTTCCATTGTCAGTAGGCATGAAAAATATAATACATCTATTTGTCATAGGTGGGATACTTTCAGTTTTTTTTTTTAAGTTTCTCACTATGATATTCCAGTATATGCCCTTGCTGGGTAAGAAATTCACCAATATCATAGTCAGAGGAATTTGTCTCAATTTCAAATGGTTTTTGTAGGTATACTAATGTGAGCACTGGTGCAGAGTAGAGGTAATGCTTCAAATCGTTGAATGTCTTATATTGGAATTCAGAGCAAAAGATATTTGTTTTTTCTCCTCCCTTGGTGACTTGGCTCAAAGTCAAAGTTTTATGAGAGAACCCTGACAAGAACCTGTGGCAGAAGTTGGAAAGACCCAAAAAGCTATGGATATCTGTTAGAGTGGTTGGGGTTGACCAATCTCGAATCACCTATATCTTCATTGGGTCCACATGCATACCTTTTTCATCAGTGATGTACCATAGATATTGAACCAGGGTCATGCGAAAAGTGCATTTCTCCAACTTGGCACACAATTTCTGTTGTCGCAGTGTTTGGAGGACTTGTCGAATGTGGCAGAGCTTCTCTTCCCAATTCTAGTTGAATATTAGGATTCCATCCAAATAAACCACCACAAAAGAGTATTTGAAGGGTCTCAATATGTCATCCATCAACCTCATGAAGGTTGCCGGGGCATTCGTCAACCCAAAAGACATGACCAACCCTTCAAAAATTCCCTCCTTGGATTTGAAGGCAGTCTTCCACACATCAAAGGGTTAGATTAGTACCTGGTGATAACCATAATTCAATTCAATCTTGCTGAAATATTTGGCCCCCTCGAGCTGGTCTAGAATGTCATCAATCCATGGGATTAGATACCTATTCCAAAGAGTGATCTTGTTCAACATTAAATAGTCAATACAAAGTCTCCGAGTCCCACCCTTCTTTTCCACCAACATGACCATGCTCCCATAGGGTGATGAACTTGGTTTGATGTTCACTTTCTACAATAGCTCCTAAATCTTCCTCTTGATTTCATCATTATACAGAATAGAGCCTCGATATATCAGTCCATTGGGTAAAGAGGCGTCTGGGGTAAGATCGATGGAGTGCTTGATCTGACAGTGTATTGGTACCCTTGCAGGTGAGGTGAATATGTCATTTTTCTCCTCTGTGACCGTGTCCATATGTTGTTGTTATGGGGAGGAGCCCCGTTTGGAGGCCATGGCCACAATATTTTTCTTTCCCTGAGGGAAAATTATAAGGAAAAAAAATTTCTCAGTCCAGAAAATGATCTTACTGCATTGCTTCGTAGTTATCAAAGAGTTGTTGAGGGAAGTTGCTACCTTTGGTATACTTTACAACTGATTTCCAAGAGTAATAATAATGTTGTGAGGCCTAGATTCATACATAGCATGCCGCTTCCATAAATATGTTTGGCCTAATTATACATTGAAAACTTCAATAGGAGAAAAATCACACAATACCTCATATGTGAAGGGCTTGATGTTGTAGGGGAGGTGGCACTATTTTCTGATGCAGAGATCTCATCCTTGGTGAAGCCACCCAATGGTGTATGGCTATAGTTGTGTTGTGGTTGGTAGGCCTAGCCAGTTCACGACCTCTACTGAAATGAGGTTCTTTTTTCTCCCACTTTCAACATTTAATTTTAGCAGAGAATGCTTCGCCCACATTTCTGAGTGGAAGAGGTGCTTGTAATATTCCCAATTTCCATCAGTTAATTGGAATATTAGAGTTCTTAATTTTCTTAATTAGATAAGTAAATAAGAGGGTGGAGGGACCCATAAACCCCATATATGAATAAAATCCACTTTTGATGTGTGTATGTGGATAATTTTGAGTTAGATCTACATTATGGAGTAGTGGAGAAACTTCTTAAATGAAGGAAGAGTGGATATCATGCCACATTAATGATAGATCATGGAGATCATGGAGGAAGTCAAATGAGATCATGGTGCATTAAAAGTGAGATCATAAAGCACTAATGATGAGATAGTGGAGGAAGTTGTGCATCCAATGCACAAATTATGGAGAGAGTGGGAATTAAATGTAGAGATGGTGGAGAACATGGAGAGACAACACAGTCTTCATGGAGGCTAGTAGCCACATGTGCAACGTAGTTATGAGGTGGGCTAGGGCTATGGAAGGTTCACAAAGCATATAAGAGAGGTGAAGGCAAAAATATAAGGGAGGCTTTAGATTATTATTTCTAATTTTTTTAGATCTATATTTTTCTTTAGACATTTCTATGCACGCTTTAGCTATTTAGCTAAGTCTGCAATGTTTTTTAGCAAACCGGTGTTCCCGAGCAGAAATCCCACCCTTACCCACGGGGGTCTTTGAGTGCCTACTCTCGGAAGATTATTTTGAGCTTCCATACATCATCATGCATTGGTGCCACATTCAACCACTCCCATATTTAGATTTAGTCTTAGGAATTACACATTCCTAATTGAGGGTTTGACAGGTGGGGGTTGTTTCTAGCATTTCAACTAGGAAACCAGTGGAGGATTCATCCTTTCACCTTATGCTTCAATATTAGCCTTTCAGGAGAAGAATATTCATATCCATAATTGAGGCCATCATTTCATACCTCCATGCAACAAAAATTTCCCAAAGGATTGCGCAGTCCAGTCTTTCAGATCTAAAGGATGAAGGAAGTTTCCAGTATTTCAGCTGGAAATCATGTGAGGGACCATATCGTCACTTTGTATTAATTTTTTCCATCATTCAAGAGCTGATTTTCATTATCTAGAAGAAATATATAGAGCCTCTATCCCTGACAATGCATTTTTCTTCAAATGTTCTATATTCAGCAGTTTCATCTATTGGAGGAGGTTGAAGGAGACAGATCTTGATCTTCTAGCTTAAGGATTTGAAGGAGGGATCATCCCTCTATGAATTGAGTTGGTTGTGCCTTATTGCAGCCATTGTATATTTAGCTCATGGAGTAGATCTACATACCCAGCAATGATATAGTTGCAGGGCCTAAGAGGGTGATTTTCCAAGGTTGTAAGGTCTCTAAATCCTTTCTGGGTTATCTTGGGTATTCATCATAGAGCCCAAATCTGAAATCCTAGCATCAGCTGTGCTTCAGAACTACTAGATCTACACTTTTATATTTTTTTGGCAGTTGTAGTCCAGAAATTTTCATCAAGACAACACACTATTCCTTCTAGTATTCCAACAGTTGCGCAGTCCCTCTTGTAGGAGCATTTCAGGGTCATTCTAGGCCATCTCTTTGGCTTGAGTGTCTCATATTTTGAACACCATTGTACTTGTATTCCACCTCCTATATAATAAAATGGCTCAACTATTATGTACATTTTTATGGTGTCTTTATATTATTTTTTTTCATTGTTTCAGTTATTATATTATGTTTTTGTATTACTGCATTCTCCCTTCTAGGATATTACAGTGGTGTCAGAGCATGATCTTTGGCTCAGCTTGTGGGCACTTCATCTTTTGCATCAAAAGAAGAAGCGGATAGTAGAGATCTACAATGAAGGAGGATTGTAGTTTTTCCACTCTTTTCTTTAGATCTATGCAAGATATTTCTAAGGAGGTCAAATAAATGAAGAGAGAAAGGAAAAAGGAGGATCCAAGAAGAGTTCAGAAAGAGGAAGGTCCAAGCACTTCCTATCAACAGAAGAAGCAACTAGAGAAGAAAATAACTTCACATCATTCTAATAAATCCACTTCCTTTGAGAATGAAGGGGAATGGTTTTAATATTAAGGAGACTTGGGGTATGAGGCCCTAAGTAAATATATGTCCGAGTACAAAGAATAGCCTAGAGAATTGAAGGAGATTCTATCTCTCTAGCAATTTTTGCAACTCAAAAAAGAAAGGAGATCCCACAGCAGCAATAGAAGAAAGAGGGATCAGTTCTTCTTGCCTACATTTGATGGATGTTCCACAACGAAATTGAGGGCTTGGAGGTAACAGCTAGCTACATTCTTTCAGCTATATCAAGTAGAAAAAAGAAATGTTGTTGAGATTGCAGCGCTGCACCTTGAGGGTGAAGCCAAGGGTTGGTGGTTTAGTCATTTGTCACATGCCCAAGTGACTTCTTATGCATATTTTATACAAAGACTAAAGAATAATTTTGGTAGAAAGAAACTAGAGGCATCTCACACAGAGACATATCCCATCATTGAGAAAATAACACTTGAAGAGCCGAAGGAAGATGTCTTCATTATCACTCAGGAGGAGGAGCCTCTACCACCACCACCAGCTGCAGAAGTACTCACATCAGGAGGAGGAGCACTTGCATATTTTCAAGATGGTCTTGATATCTTGACATTAGGAGCCCCATTCATGATTCAGGATATGCATGAGGAGGAGGAGGTAGATACCAGTGCTGGTACAGTAGAGGAGATGCATCCATCATCATTACCAGTAGTTGGAGAGGCCATTGCACCTGTTGGAGGAACTCTTCTAGGGTTGCAAGATCTTCCCAAGATTCAGCTTATCCAAGGTTTGAAAACACTTTCATCTCATATTATTTCAGTACCTCATATTGAGATTTGTGAGAGCATGACATCAGGGAAATTTCATAACCAAGGATTAGAGCACCTTGCTAATTTGGAGTAGCAAATTATCACTGCACATAGGACCCTTGATTTGATCAAGGGGAATATGTATAGCTACCGCAGTTTATCATGGTTGAGCTACACCCAACACTTTGTGTTGAAGTGTGGAGTTTCAGAATATGGGAGGAGAATAGTCCTATTCAGTACAATACCAGACTATGAGTTCAACATTGTGTATGGCCATGAGATAGCAGATGTATCACCATGCATATCTACAATGTTGTCATTGAGCATCAGTGATGGGATGAGGGCCCCATTATTCTTGGAACATCCTGAAGACAACTTCACTCATGAAGTACTGGAGGGACAAATGATAGATGGTAGACATCTTATGATGGATAGTACTTTCGATTATCAAGATGAAGTTTCCTTGATGATAAACTCACAACTCAAAGAGGAATTTCTACCCACGACATGTATGGAGCGTTATGGGTTCTATTGGGCCATTAGTGAGAGAATCTCATGGAGATACCTCAAAGAAGGTGCACTTCAACATCTCATGGAGTGCAAAGATTATCAGATGGAGGATGTTGGTATTCTACAATGGGAGGATACCAATATTGAGCTTGGTAGGATTCATCATCCACATTGGATCCAAATGAGAAGCAGGAGGTTTCCTAACTTATTGCATACCTATGATATCGAGAAGCAAGAAGCATGGTTGTGCTGGTTGCTATTGTGTGAGTATGGGTTTTACCCAACATCTCAGATTTGCAGGATCCATGCCATGTATATCACTGATGACATGCAACAGCAGGACATACCATGATATATCTTATGTCCATGTATTTGCTTCTGTTTGGGATATTTCTCATGTCTTTACATGTATTTATATTGGGGTTGTATCTCATGTTCATGTATGTATTTGGTTTTGGGACAAATCATAACTGTCATATGATGTGGCATCAAGGAGCTTATTTGTATTGTTCTGATGATACATTCCACATGTCCATTAGTATGTTGTTGCTCCATGACTTGCATCATGATGATGTAATGAGGTAGCAAGAATCCATGTTACTTTGGTTACTATTGGGAGAGTATGGGATGATTTCTTCCAAAACATTGCATGATATTGATGGAGGATGGAAACAGGAGGCCTTATTTGTTGGCTACGGTTGGGGGATTATGGTAATTGTACTTGGTATAATGATGATGTGATGGGGCAGTAAGAGGCATTGGTTTTAGTGGCTAGTTTTGAGAGATTATGGCTCTCATAGTTATATTGATGCTGATTTGGCATGGTAGCAAGAGGCATTGTTGCAGTGGCTTCTTTTGAGAGATTATTTCTCTCATACTTATATTGATGCTGATTTGGCATGGCAGCTAGAGGCATTGCTGTGATGGCTTCTATTGATAGAGTATGGCTCTCTTACTTGGTTTCATGATGATTTGGCATGGTAGTAGAAGGCTTTGTTGTGGTGGTTGTTATTGGGAGAGTATGGTTTGACATTGTACATGTTCATCCATATGTCTCTACTTCTTATTTTTTGCATTGTTGGGATGATGCTTGGATCCAACAAGACCAATAGGGCTAAGGGTGGAAGCATGGAGAGATACAATCTACTTCATGTAGCATGGGATGGAGAGATGGTTTATGATGGCGGACTTTCCACTTTGGGAAGAGACCACTTCACTTTATGTATCTCATGCATAGAGGAGGATCTTGGACAACATATGGTTTCCACTTGGAGACACATTGATGAGGAGAGGCATCTAACTTTTTAGTTGGAGGCCATTCTAGACATTCTAGAGAGGCAAATTTGGAGCTGGGCATGCATTACACATTGTATCAGATGGGGAAACCTTCCATATGAGGATTCCATTTGGAGGGAGATGGATTGTTGTAGCATCCACTTTTGCAGTTGCTTGAGTACAAGCAACATTTTGGTGGGGATGACTGTAATATTCCAAATTTTCCATGATTTAATTGGAATATTAGAGTTCTTTCTTTTCTTAATTAATTAAGTAAATAAGAGGGTGGAGGGACCCATAAACCCCATATATGAATAAAATATACTTTTTATGTGTCTATGTGGATAATTTTGAGTTAGATCTACATTATGGAGTAGTGGAGCAACTTCTTAAATTAAGGAAGAGTGGATATCATGCCACATTAATGATAGATCATGGAGATCATGGAGGAAGTGAAATGAGATCACGGTGAATTAAAAGTAAGATCATAAAGAACTATTGATGAGATAGTAGAGGAATTTGTGCATCCAATGCACACATGATGGAGAGAGTGGGAATTAAATGTAGAGATGGTGGAGAACATGGAGAGACAGTGCAGTCTTCATGGAGGCTAGTGGCCACATGTGTAGTGCAATTATGAGGTGGGCCAGGGATATGGAAGGCTCACAAAGAATATAAGGGATATTAAGGCAATAATAGAAGGGAGGCTTTATATTATTATGTCTAATATGTTTAGTTCTAGATTTTTCTTTATACATTTCTATGCATGCTTCAGTTGTTTAGCTAAGTCTGCAGTGATGTTTAGCACACGAGTGTTTCTGAGTGGAAATCCGACCCTTACCCAAGGGGGCCTTCGAGTGCCTACTCTGGGAAGGTTATTCTGAGTTTCCATACATCATCAGGCATTGGTGCCACATTCTTCCACTCCCATATGCACATTCAGCCTCAGAAATTACGCATACCTGCTTGAGGGTTTGAGAGGTGGGAGTTGTTTCTATCATTTCAGCTAGGAAACTGGTGGAGGATTCATCATTTCACCTTGTGCTTCAAGATATTCCTTTCAAGAGTAGCATATTCATATCTAGCATTTAGGCCATTTCATACCTCCATGCAGTATCAATTCCCCAAGGGATTATGTATTCTAGTCTTGTAGATCTGAAGGAGGAAGAAAGTTTCCAATATTTCAGCTAGAAATCCTATGATGGATCATATCCTCACTTTGTATTCATTTTTTCCATAATTCACGAGCTGATTTGCATTATCTAGCAGTAGGATGTAGAGCCTCCATCCTTGATAGCGAATTTTTCTTCATTTTTTGTTTTTTTCAGCAGTTGCATCTATTGGAGGAGGTTGGAGGAGACAAATCTTGATCTTCTAGCTTAAGGATCTGAAGGAGGGATGAGCCCTCTATGCATTGATTTTTTTGTGACTTACTGTAGCCATCATATCTTCAAATCATGTAGTAGGCATACCCAAAAGTGATATAGTTTCAGGGCTTAAGAGGGTGATTTTCCAAGATTGTGAGATCTGGAAATCCTTTCTGGGTTATCTTGAGTATTCATCATAGAGCCCGAATCTGAAATTTCAGCATCACATGAGCTCCGGAGCTGCCATATATACACTTTTATATTTTTTTGGCAGTTGTAGTCCTAACATTTTTAGCAGGGACAGCTAAGTATTCCTTCCAAAAGTCCAACAGTTACGCAGTCCCTCATGTGGGAGCATTTCAGGGTCATCCTAGGCCACCTCTTTGGCTTGAGTGTCTCATATTTTGACCATTGTTGTACTTGTATTCCACCTCCTATATAATAAAATGGCTCAAATATTTTGTATATTTGTATGGCATCTTTATATTATTTGTTTACATTGCTGCAGTTCTTATATTATGTTTTTTTATTACTTTGTTCCCCCTTCTAGGATATCACAATGCTCCCCCTCCTCTAGATCTTCGGTCTCATCCTTCTGGATCTTGGTGGTAGAAATGGTGGCACTCGGATTGCATCAATAATATGCTTCCCTTTGACATTATGCTTGTCAAGTTCTAACTCAGAGTTGGAATAGGCATCTGATTTGGAAGCATTCATCTCGGCCACCAATGCCTTCTTGGTTTGACACTCACTCATGCTGTGAGTATGGATCTTGTGGAACTCACACCACTTTCCCGTGTCCTTATTTTCCTTCGTGGTGTTGTTGTTGTCTTACGACTTCATCTAGTTGTTTAGGGTAACCTCGCCTTGGATTTTTCCTTTGTTTTGTAGTTTGGGGGTGCCTTTCCCTTGCTTCGATTTTGCAGATCCAATGTATCGCTTCTTCTATTTAAACTTATGCTCTATATTGATAGCATATTGATAGGTGGAAACAAACATGGAGATGTATGTGAACTCCATTTCATCCTTGATTCACTTATGTAAACAACCATACTACTTGAGTATCAAATTCCATTTAGAAACCTTGATACCATATTTGTGCCAAGGGTGTGAAAAATATTTGTGAACTCCGAGATATCATGGTCCTTTCCTTGTCACAAGGTGATCCACTTTATGCATTTGTATTCATAGCTCCTAACAGGGTCATATGGTTCCTTGATGGTGTCTTAGAAATAATTCCAGGTGGGTGCAGCTAAAAATAGTGAGGATCCCCTCTCCTCCTTTTTCTCATAGTAGGTTTTCGACCAGTCCTGAAATGGGGGGGGCATATTTGAGAAGTGAAAAAGTAATATTTTCCTGATTGTAAAAATCATGAATAAAAAATTATCCTTCCAAAATATTTAACCATCTATCTAAAGTGTTTGCAGCTATCTGGCCTTCAAATATGGGAATTTCAAAATTAACTTTTACCTTAAAAGGATTGGTGTCTCCAAAGTGGTTGTAGGATGCAGGTGCATCACCTATAGGTAGTCATCGAAGGATCTCGGTAAATTTATTCATCATTGCATTCCTTTTTTTCTTGAGGGCCTCCTTGAGAAATATTTTTAAAGGATATCCTCCTCCCTTGTATTTATTTTCTTCCACCATGGGAGGTTTTTGGGGTTTGTTAGGCTGATCTTGCAATGGTTTAACTAGATCAAGCCCTAACTCCTTATACCCTGATATCATTAGGGACATGAAAAAAAAATAGAGAAAGAGCAAACTGTTCTGATACCACTGATTTGGACTTATGTAAGAACACAATAGAATACAGGTATAAACATAAACACAGAGATGCATCAGAAATAAAACCTTATTTCATTAATATCAAAGAACTAAAATATGCTTACATACATAATGAAAATAAACTAGCTCGGGTGATGGTAGCTTATCTCTAAGAAGAGATGTGGCAACTACATGGCTCTAAACTGTGTTAAAATCGGGCTCAAGGGAAGTTTTATTATTGATCAATAAGGGAAAACCCTAAACAAAAAAACCCTAACCTAAGGAAATGGAACAACAAGATTTTGTGGGCCCCATTGGGTTTAGTTGGGAATCCAACTTCCAAGGGTTATAACTTGGTCATATTATCTCCATTTGGCGCGTATGATACCTCATTGGAAATATCTCTCCGAGTACCAGAATATTCTCCTGAAGCCCTCGTGTCCAACTATGGTCCTACTGCATACCTCAAAAAACATTTTTTATGGGGTAAAAACTATGGAAGTTCAGGACCCGAAAAAATTATAAAAATAGTAACCTCTGATATAACTAAGGAAACTGATGAAATTGAATGGAGGACTAGGTGGAATAGGCAGGTGGCCACCAATATCCACCCGGAGAAATGCACCTTCATCTTGGACTCTACTATAATCTTTCTATATTGTTCCTATGGGATCAACACTCCTACAAAATCCCATTAGTTAGGCAGCCCTTCTCGGATTCTCTCCTTAAACTATGAGTTGAAGGCAAACACATATTTAAACACCACATAGACTCATTCTTCAACTTTGACTCTGGCCTCCTACTTCTCAATTACTTTGGAGATATCCATGATAACAAAAACCTTATCCAACACATATATAGGCCTCAACTCACTTAGGGGATTCTCATTTTCATACTGGATGAATTTCATGGCAATATAGGAATTATTTTCACATTCTTCCTTAGTAGCTAGGATGAATAACTCATAGTCCTTCATCGAAATATTTTTCTCATCCATCAGAGTTATGTACTCCCAATTTTTTTTCATCTCTGCTATTATTTCATCCCAGACTAGTTTTTTAACTTGTAGGAGGGACATGTTTCTATTCAGCTTTCCTTTGAGCTTAGAGATATCCTAATTTATTTCCTGTAAGTTTTTACTAATAGAATTTTTCAGTTGTCCTATAAATCTCAAGTTGGTTTTCTTTTAATTCCATGACTCACTGGGCATTGTCTAATTCCTTCTGCACTTTCTTGAGCTCCCCTTCTGAGAGATAGAGCTCGATGAGGGTATTTGTAAGTTGTTATGTGGGATTCTGAGGGTTCTTAGGCACATGCACTATAGAAATGTGAGTGTATATTCTATGTTTAATTTTTGCTACCTATTGCTTTAGAGCCGCCATCTAATTTTCCTTTTCAATCGACTCTTTTTCCAAGATCTATTTCTCTTCCTCCATATGTGCAAGATCCTTGGACTGCACATGTTTGTTTGCTGATATCTTCAGCTTGTGTATTAACTCATGTGCCTCTACTTGTGAGCTTTGGAGAAGGGCCTCAAATGTAACTTTATCCTCTGGATTCACTCCCATCTTCACAATTAACTCCTTCAAGTTCCCATTCTCCAAATTTAGAGCTCTAGAGTTAGCTCTCTCTTGTTTTAATATTGTTGCATCCTTATCCAACAGCTTCTCAGCCTTGCTTATGGTCATATCATTTAGATTAAGCTCAGTGTAAAAAAATTCTCTCACTTTCCTGTAGAAGTTGTTCTTATCAGGTAGAGGGAAACTTTATGATCAGGTGCTTATTTTTATGCTCAAAAATTAAATTCCTTGGAATGGTGCAAAACCAGAACAACCGTGTAGCTCTCGTCATTTTGAAAATGGCACACTTCGTTCCACGAAAAATGGAATCTGTATGCTCTCGGAAATGAGTTATGTTCATTTGCACAAACATGAAAAAAATGGCAACAGGGAGCCCAATCAATAATCCATATTGTTGACGTGGCATGCTAACAGGGCAGAGTCAATTTTTTTCATTTTCCTCTGACAACTAATGGACTGCCAAGTGGCAGAGTTTTATTAGTTGAAATTTTTGGTGATGTGGTATTTATTAAGTGGTGGAATTTGTTCCAATGGGGAGAGGTCATGTGGTGCACCGTGGGGCCGCCATGTGCCTCCCCCTCCACAATGGTGAGGTGTAAAATTTTTGGGTTGAAGACCAGATGCAGGCGTCGGGGTTTGACCCTGGGACCTACCACACAACACACATGCCATTTACCGTCATGCCACATGATAGTTATTAACTATATTACGAACCCACATTTATTTATGCTTTCAAATGTCAACTGATGGGGGGAGTGGGGTCTATCCCCCAATACACTTGAAAGCATATGGCCATAGCCCGTGACCATGGGCTAAGGCTTAATCCTAAAGTGCAGAGTTAACAATAATACATGATTTAATTAGCTGAAACCTCATTTATTTAACGCTAATCCATAATTAGCATAAAGCGTGGAGTTAACAATAATACATGATTTAATTAGCTGAAACCTCATTTATTTAACGCTAATCCATAATTAGCATAAAGTGATGAGTTTAGTGGCTAAGCGGGGATGATTAGCACTAAACACGCTTAATTAATTTGATGAGGATTAAATTGGCAATCCTCCAAATCTGGAGGAACTACCAGTTTAACTCTAGCTAATTGGATCTAGCTCTAGTTAGCTAAATTTAGGCCTGAAATTGTGGAGAAAATGGAAATGGTCATAACGTTTGAAGTTTTCGACCAAATCAGGCACAAAGAGAGGCTAGATGACCATTTTTGGGCATTATGGACTCATTGGTGCAGGTTTCAGGAGCAAAAAACCCTTGTAAATAGGTAAGTTTGCAAATTTTATCATAATATAGAGGCCCAAGCCATGGAATTTGGACCAAGGAGATGTAGCCTAGGAGGGGTGAAGTCCTTCATCAAATACCTGTGTTGATGCGTTGTATGGTGATGTACTGTACTTTTATTTTCTGTTGTCCAACCTTTATTTTATGTTAAAAATTTCATTAAATTAACATGAAAAACACTCATGATACTTGATAATTTTCAAGAGAACTTGAACCCTTAAGCATACATAAGGCATTTGTTTCACATTCTGAAAGAGGAATTAGCTGATCATTACTAGCATTCTCCATTTAGATAATCTTTGGTATTATACCTTTAGGTCTTTAGGTTTTCCTGTGTAAGAAGGGATCTAATTGTTTGCAAGTTTGTGCCATGCTTACAAGGTTAAAAATCAAAAGAGGAGAAGGGAAGTTGGTTGAAAGCCCTACAATTGGGTCAAGAGGAAGAAGAGAAAGGTTTCCAAAGTCTTCAACCCCAGCAAATCCTCAATTTGAAGTTGAGTCTTCAGTGAATATGTCTCATGAATGAGAACCTACTATGACAGAATATGAGAGAGCATTCAAGTTGGAATTCTTTTATATGACTGAGATGGTTTAGGTCCTCTATGAGGAGAGGAATTTAAGGATGCAAGGAGAAAGTTCTAGGCCTCTAAGAGGAGAGGGTTCTTTCGGAGGAGGAGGCCGTGGAGATGGTAAGAAGGCACCATCCACTCCACCATCATCCTCACCACCATCTTCACTTTCTTCATCATCATCATCCACTTCCACAACTTTTCAACTTGTTCATCCACATAATTCAAAAGGAACTGGTAAATCACCCTTAATTAAACTTGATGTTAAATTTTAGATTTCGATGTATAATGGTGAAGTGAATGCAGAGAAGTTGGATAATTGGATTCGTCAATTGGAGGTTTATTGCAGAATTCATAACCTTCAAGAAGATGACATAAAGATTCAATTAGCTTCCTTGAGAATGGAGGGCGAAACACTTGTATGGTGGGAAGAAAAGACACCAGAGGAGATTAAGAAAATCAGTAATATCTCAATGTCTTGGTCAAATTTACTTCTGCCATTAAAAGGAAATTCTATCCTCTAGATTACATGCAAAAATCCATTATGGACTGGCATAATTTTAGAAAATTGAAAGGGAAAAGTGTGCAAGATTACACTCATGAATTTAGGAGAAGAGATCTTATTTTGGGTGTCAATGTTTCTTCTCAATAAACCTTGTTAAAGTATATTGGCAATTTTCATGGTTATCTTAGACATACTACTCTCATTTTCAATCCCATAAACTTAGATGAGGTTTGTGTTCAAGCCATACATCTAGAAGCAAGAGGGAAACATAATGCATATGATAAAAGTGATAGTTTCCTTGAGTATGAAGGTAAAGGAAAGGGTAATTTTAATGGAAGAGGAAACAAAAATGGTTCTATCAAAATGGAGAAAGAAAAAATTATATGTAAACATTGTTTGAAAAATGGCCATGATGTAGACCATTGTTGGCAACTGAATCTGGAGTTGAATTCAAACAAACTTAAAGCCAAAGATAAGGAGAAAATTGTTGCAATCATTGAACGTGACTTAGGTTCAGATTCAGGAGATGAAACCATAATTACAACAATGGGTTTGAAAGGTAAGAACATAGCAAGCACTAGTTCTTCAATTTGTTCAAATGTAACTCAAGATGAAGATACAAGAATTGAACTCTTTCATATTAGAGTTGTTTCATAGCATATAAAAATAGACACACTATTTGATAGTGGTTCTCAAGCTAATTTGATTTCTGAAGACTTAGTTAAGAGGTTAAATCTTGAAACTGTTACACATTCAAAACCTTATCCTTTAGGCTAGATATGCAAGAATGAAAAATTGCAGGTAACAAGGAAGTGCATCCTAATGTTTGCAATCAATTCAAACTTTCTTGATGAAGTTGAACTTGATGTAGTGCAGCTTGATATTTCAGGTATTTTTTTGGGAAGTCCTTATCTTTATGATAGGAGGGTAGTATTTTATTTCCATGAGAATAAGTACCACTTGTTTAAGGATGGAATTGGGTACATAGTTAGAGCGCATAAGAAGAAGAGAAGTTTGTCTCTTATACATGCAGGATAAATGAAGAGAATAACGAATGCAAGTCAAAATTTGGATTTGTTAATGTTCAAACATAGTGATGTTTTGGACGAGACCTTTCAAAAATATTCCTCAAATTAACAAGATTATTTAATTAAAGTTTCTAATGTTTGTAATAATATGTTTCAGGGCTCTAACATGTTGACTTTGAAAAGAAGTAAACAAGATGTGAGAGACTTGCAACAGTCTCCATCAGTGTTGAGGAGTGATGGGAACAAGATTTTGGTGCAAGAGAGTGCAAAGGTCAAAGATAAAGCGCCAAAAAAATTTAACAAAGAAGGCATAGGTTCCACAAGTACTTGTTTTTGGTTTCAAAATGGTACATGGAAATGGCAAAAACACTTGGTCAAAAGTCAACGCATGTACAGGGCAAGAAGAGCTAAAAATCGCCATGTTGACAGTGTTCGAGGTGAGACATTTTTCAAGTTTCCTTTGATTTATGACCTAGGTGGGAACACGGTTGTTTCTTCAAGGACAATTTGTTGTTTTGAAAATTTATGGAAATTGCAGCATGACGGTGTCTACAACAACAAAACAATGTCTCCAGAAACAAGGAAAAATATTAGTTTTTATGAAAAGCTCAAATTGTCAAAATTGGGAAAATTTTGAGTGGATAGAGACTGGAAGGGTGAGGCAATTGTACCCTCATCAACATGTTCAGTAATGAAAGAGATTTTGGGGTCCAAAAGGTTTCCAGTGGGGAGGAATGATTAGTTGCTCAGATTTATGCTAAAAAATAAATGTTGTCAAAATGGCACAAAACCTAAACGATCATGTAGTGCTCGTCGCTATGAATATGGAGCACTTCGTTTCATAAAAAATGGACTCCTTATGCTCCCATAAATGAGTTCTATATGTTTGCACAAACAGGAAAAAAAATAGCGACAAGGAGCCCAGTTAACAGTCTGTACTACTGATGTGGCATGCTGACTGGGCAGGGTCAATTTTTGTCATTTTCCTTTGGCGAATAATGGACTGCCAAGTGGCATAGTTTGATTGGTTGATATTTTTGGTGATGTGGAAGTTTTTAAGTGGTGGAATTTGTTCCAATGGGAAGAGGACACGTGGTGCAACATGGGGCCACCACGTGCCCCCCCCCTACATGGTGGTGAGGTGTAAAATTTTTGGGTTTTATGCAA
Organism: Pinus albicaulis; assembly: GCA_034641835.2. Classification (NCBI taxonomy): domain Eukaryota; kingdom Viridiplantae; phylum Streptophyta; class Pinopsida; order Pinales; family Pinaceae; genus Pinus; species Pinus albicaulis. The sequence continues at coordinate 1,323,155,024 of CM076575.1, read as the reverse complement.
TGGGTAGAGGACACGTGGTGCAGCCTAGGGTCACCACGTGCCCCCCCCAAGGTGGTGAGGTGTAAAATTTCTATGTTGAAGACTGGATGAAGGTGTCAGGTTTCAACACCACGACCTCCCACACAACACACATGTCATCTACCGCCATTTCACAAGATAGTTATTAACTATATTACGAACCCACATTTATATATGTTCAAATGTCTGCCAACAGGGGGGAGTGGGGGCTAGCCCCACAGGGCCAGCTCCCAATACACTTGACATCATATGACCATAGCCTGTGACCAATGGTGGAGGCTTAATCCTTAAGCATGGAATTAACAATAATCTTGGATTTAATTAGCTTAAACCTCATTTATTTAATGCTAATTCATAATTAGCACAAAGCACCAAGTTTAGTGGCTAACCAGGGTTAATTATCACTAAAAATGCTTAATTAATTTAATGAGGATGAACTCGGAGGTCTTCCAAATCTACTGGAACTGCCAGTTTAACTCCAGCTAACTGGATTTAGCTCCACTTAGCTAAATTTAGGCCCGAAATTATGCAGAAAATGGAAATGGTCATAGCTTTTGGAGTTTTCAACCAAATCAAGTGCAGAAAGAGGCAAGATGACCATTTTTAGGCATTATGGACCCATTGGTCTAGGTTTTAGGTGCCAAAAATCATTTTAAACAAGTCATTTTGCAATTTGCAGCATAATATAGAGGCCCAAGCCATGAAATATGGACCAAGGAGATGCAGCCCAGGAGGGGTGAACCCCTTCATCAAATACATGTGTTGATGTGTTGTATGGTGATGTACTCTACTTTTATTTGATGTTTTTCAACCTTTATTTTATGTTATAAATTAACATGAAAAAAACTCATGAGACTTGATAATTTGCAAGAGAAATTTAACCCTTAAGCATACATAAGACATTTGTTTCACGTTCTAAAAGAGGAATTAGATGAGCATTACTAACATCCTCCATTCATATCACTTTCCAAGTCTAAAGAAACATCAAGAGAATTAAACTAGGAACCTAATGGTAATGATTATGCTGGTGGGTGATGCAACGAGAATTTTATTTGATTTCTCTCTAATTCCATAGAAACCATAAGTATGGTCTGGTATGGGACTGAATGTGATGCCATTTTTTGTTTCATTTCTTCTATGATATTCTATTTCCTTTCTTCAATTTCTTTTCCAGCAGGCCAACTAAGCTCTATTGTAGTTTCACTTCCTGTTGAACTTCGAATAGATACCTATGAGGACGATGAGGCAACAGTTTGCAGTGGGTCTTCGAAATTCACTTGGAAGCCTAGTTGGTCTAGATTTATCTCCACCAAACTAGTCTCAATTTCTTATTCTTCTATCTCTTGGGTTTTTTCCTTTTTGTTGGTGTCTACATCTTCCATTTCTACATCACTTGTTTCATCAAAAATTCTTTTAGGCGCATTTTCCTTTGCTATTGGAGTCTCGATATTCATCTCTATGTTAATGGGGCATGAATTAAGGTTAGCTTTCCATTCAATATCAGGCCTACATTCATGATAATAAGTTGAAGCCATTATGATTTCCCTTTTATTTGAAATGAAACCATGAGTATCATAATGCCAAACATCTCCCATATCAAAATTCATTTTTTTTAGTAATTCCTCAGTTGCCAGGAAGGTCTATCTAGAGTTAACAATAATAGGGCCTATAGTGTTACCCAAATTGGACATGTATCCCTTTTTTGCAGCGAAAACGTGGAATTTTTCCACATTGAGACTCTATATGATGAATTATAGGGAAAATATCCTCATTGGCATGAACGTAGACAAGTGGTAAGGAGGAAGCTCACACTCGTAGATGCTAATCTCGATGTAATCTTCAAACAGATACTAGTATCCCACCTTGGTGTCCTTACTAAGTTGAAGGATTTATTTTTTTCTAGGGGAGAATTATTGGATGGGAAACATTATGAAATTTTTTATAATCAATGGCCATGTAGGAGGATATGAATTGGGAATAGCCATCATTATTTGGTCTCCTCCTAACAACAATGTCACAATAAAAAACATACTTCCTCTTCTTGTTTGGAGCCATTAGAGTGATACCCAGACACTCAAACTCATCCACATGGGTGTACAACAACAAATAAAATGATAAGGAATATTAGCTGAAGTAGGAGGTGGTAGGAAAATGACGTAATTGGAATTTTATAGACCCAGTCAAGTAAGAAGATATGTAAAATTGGTGGTTTGGCTACATCATCTCCCTTCAAAACCATAGGGAGGATTTAGTGGCCATATTAGCATTATCATCCCCCAAAATATGATAAATTAGAGACAAAATAGGTTGCACAGACTCTGCAAAGATAGTTATTGGGACAGTATTGGAAATGGGAAAGGACAACAAGACAGGGGCCCGAATCATTTGTAGAAAGGATTGTTGATCAGTAAGCTGAAAGGGTAGTATAGTTATAGACCATAGTGGTTTCTATGAATTTTTTAGGTTAAGGGGAGCTTGGGTAAATAAAATTTGTTTGGATTAATTTTGGGGTCACCGTAAGGATTTTGGCTCTAGTGGAAGAGAAAAAACAATTAATTTCTTCTATGTATGTAACATTTAACCAAGAGATGAACTCTAGGAAATAATACATTGTGGGGGGAAATTGGTAGTATAAACCTGAGTCGACTACTCGAAACAGATCTTCTCCTTTGACATGGTTTCCATACAAGATGAACCTATGGCTTTCTAGATGGTAAGAACAAGGGGGTCTTAAATTTGTGCCTTCGTGTCCATGCACGGTTTGACATTGAAGGAGGGTTTGAATTCCTGGGATTTGGGGGTCTTTGGGGTTCTTTCTTCATTTTTAACAAATATTGAAAAAAATTGTAGGTGGGGGAGGACCGACAGATTATCAAATTGAACTAGCGATAGTTGAAAAAAATGTGTGAGGGGAGTTTTGGATCAGCCTAGTGAGGGAATGACATTACAAAATAGTCGAACAATGGTAGGAGTTTGCACTGCGAAAGTAAAACAAGTTCAAAAATATAAAGCAGGAAGGGTTTTTGTAGGTAGATAGGAGCAATGGATTTCTAATGTCATATGAAATCACAAGGGGGGACACATGGCAGAAGACAATTGGGTGGTGACATATGATAGGTGGACGGGAGATGGGGGGAAATAAGTCACCATTTTACCTTTAATTTCATTGCTTGCTTAAAAAAAAGTGTTGGTGGAATTTTGACGTAGTGTATGGTCCCCACCTTCCTCTGGTAGGTGAAATAATGGGAGGCATGAACTTGCTATGACCCCCCAAAATTAACCTGGCTCTTTGGATCTAGGGACCCGCCCATTTCACTATTCAACTATTAGGGGTAGTGTAGGTCTATCGCCCACAAAATTTACCCCCCTGAAGTGTCCTTAGGGGCCAATCAGACGGATATGGACAACAATCCACCCTGAGATATGCTTAACCTTTAACCGAAATAGCATCCCTTTTCTAATTTTTCCTTTATTCCTTGATGTGCTTACTTGGTGGAGTATTCCATAGATGTGAGCTCTAGTCTTAGAGCTCCTATTATGGCACCAGGTCCTAAACTTTCCCATTTGATCAACTTGAATTTTTTTGAAGCCAGAAGTATTGAAAGCAACCTTTTAGAACCCCTACAAAAATTTTATAGGCAATAATAACCTGGAAGGCTGGTTTAGCCCTTGGGGGTCCTATAACATAGAGGAAGGTCCGTAAGTTTTTTTTTATCTATTCCACTTCCTTAAGGTGATATAGGAGGTTGAATCATATCATAGGAACTCGTCATTTACCTTGGTGGAACAGTAATCTTGGGTAAGTGTGGGAGGAGGGTGTTACACTTTCACCTCTCCATCAAATGTAGGAGGGTTTTTCTTCTTAAATTCTTCAAGAATCAAATATTTATCTCTCCTTTCCTTCTGATAATTCCTCTTGTTTCAACACAAGAAAATTTCTCATGACTGCCTATCCTCCTCTTTGAAGTACTTAATGGAGTCCCATATCTCATTGTCTCTTCACTTAGCTTCCTATTCCTTTTCTTAAATTCATTTCCTTCTATAACATCATTCCTAAATTCATGATTTCCAAGTCGCGATGGACTCTACCTATACTTACACTTTCCTAGGTAACTATCACCTAGCTCATGCTGCTTTTATGTTTGAAAAATTGGTACGCTCTACAATATAACTACTTTTCCTAACCTCTTACAATCTTCTCATTTTTAGCCTTGGAAATTATTAATTCAACCCTACAACTTTTAAGTGTGCCCATCCAATCAAGAGAACCTTCTTCTCTCCTATTTTCCACAAACTCTTCTTCATGATCATGATGGGATCTATCAGTTTATACTGCACCATTATGCTTCTCATCCCTTTACTCTCATATTATTCCTTGGTGTCTTGTTATGTGTTGTTACACACATGTAACTATTATCCAACCAAACATACAATGAACATATTTTCCCATTACCTTGGATCATTTGAGATAAGTAATTTGGTATGAGGTCATATAAAATATCAAATATCAAGTTAGTAATGGTTAGAAAATAAGATAATGCATCAATGATCTAACATGCTAATCATTTTATCATCTCATAATTTTGGTATCAATACCGACATGCATACAACACAAAATATACAATCATCATACATTTTCACACAAGAAACAATTATCCTTTAAATTATACACTTTTTAACATAGTGCATGTTACCGCTCAAATTAGCAGGGGTCATAGAAGGGGATACTTGAAGTGATACTACTAGGTCAAGGGAAACAATGGAGCAATAGCCCACTGTCACCTCAACTATGGCTCTCTACTCTTTACAAAATTTCACCAATGGGAGGAGACCTATTATAATAGGGAGAACGAAATGAATGGATCAATTATAGGGCGAGGGGCGATCCTAAGGGGGGTTATTCACAAGAGAGGCTCAAAAGTATATCTTGATTTCTTTTGAAGGCAATGTTGAAGGATCTCAAGGCCAATCTCAAGGTTTGAGTTTAGGGTATGTATCTTATGATGGAGGCCCTCAAACCCTAAAATTCTTATGAAGGCTTGGATTCCAAGTGATCCCTGAAGAGTTGTCTTTAATAAAGTATGAGACCACATGGGACCAAGTGGAACTAGGATTAGGCCAAGGGGGGAGGGTTTAGAAACCAATAATTTTCTTGACCTAATCCAGAGAGAGAAAGGGACCAAATAACGAATTTTAACACAAGGAAAAGTGAGAATCCCATTGAGGCCTTTAGGGATAAGGAAATCAAGGGAAATATTGATCTTGAGGCTAGGGCTTGAGGTATCTCATAATCCCACCATCGGAATTGCTTCAAAATTGGAGGGTTCCTAGGAGAAACCCTAGTGCAGAGGATGCCAAGATATCAAATATTTTTAGTGGGTGGTTTGCAAGATAAATGATGCCCTAGGAAAACTAGAGGGATATACCTAGAAAATAAAATGTGAGAAAAGGAAGATGAGATAATATGATCACCTATATCATGGACTAGTGCCTAATCCTTTGGGGATATTTGGAGTCAACACTAATTATGACTATGTATATTGAATTTTCTATGTCGGGGAGGCCTTAAAGACAACTTCACATAGCATTAGGGTAGCAAGAAAACCAACTTCAAGAGATTTATACTTCATTTTGTAAAATAGATGCCTTATCAAGATTAATTTTATTGAAGAAGAATATTTAGGAACATTCTTACATAATACATGGCCCATACATGAAGCATCACTATCTAGAAACCGAATTTCCACAACATTGCATAAATGGATGCAACAAATTAGCCCTAGTATAGTGAAATCTCAGAACCAATGTATTTGACAAAAATAGAAAGAGAAAATAACATTAAATAATAATTACACGTATTACGAGTATATCCAACCATAAAAAAAAATTCCAATCAAGAAGCCCCAATACAAGATAAAATAATCCAAACATCAAAATTCATTCCATTCTCCAAAAATTCATTCTCCAAGAAGGATAATGAAGTTCTCTAAAGAGATACAAGTCCAATTCAAGTGATGATGCTAAAATGAATTCACATCACTTATATTTATACACTTATAATGAGTTTGATTTAGGTAATTAGGCCTACATTTGATCCAAGTGGGTATCGGTGGCCACCCACCTATTCCATTTGGACCCACACCATCAATTATTGCAGCTTTTCACTTTCAGCACAACTTACTATTTTTAGCAGGTTTTCGGGTCCTGCACTTCGGGATCTGTTCTAGGACCCTAATGATCTAGGTGGGTATTGGTGGACACCCACCTATTTCATTTGAAATTCCACCACCAGTCATTTTAGCTTTTCAGTTTTAGTACAACTTACTATTTTTAGTAGATTTTTGGGTCCTAAACTTTCGAATCCGTTTTGAGGCCCTAAACGACATTTTTGGGCATCACGCCTCCGAAATATATGATTTCATTTATATTTTCTGGTTAGCAGTTATAGTCCCTTGATAGATATTTCTAACGATGTATCATGTGTGTCAAACAGAGATATTATGCCAAAGTTACGACCCCAGGAAGTTGAAACACCAATTTACCCAAACGAAGCCCATAGTTGGCGCTTCATCTTCCAGGGTTAGGTTTTTGGACTTTTAGAGTTTTCCATTGTTTCTAAATAATAAATAGGCCCTCAAGCCTCATTTTAACACAATTCAGAGGCATGTAGCTTCCACATCTCTTCTCAAAGATAAGCTACCAATGCCTTAGCTATTTGATTTCCATTATGTCTGTAAGCATATTTATGTTATTTGATATTAATGAAATGAAGCATCATTTCTGCTGCATCTTTGCGTTTATGTCTATTTTTGTATTTTATTGCGTTCCTACATAAATCTGGATCAGCATTAGCCCCTATACTCAAATAACGTGAAATATCACTAAATTTTGGTGACAACCCCACCAAACTAGCTCATAAACAAAAGAATAAGCCTCTCAAGAGGTCGAATAATAAATAGTACATGTCGTTGGGCCTTCTAAGAGGCATTTTGAAGCACATAGGTGACATAATGATAAATAGTACTCCCAAAATTAGTGGACAACGAGTTGGCCCCTTGTTCTCCAAATAATAATTATCATGTGCTTAAAATTATGATAAAAAAAGAAAGTTGTCGGAAATATGTGGAACCTAAACAATCGCGTAGATAGTGTCATTCTAAATCCAACACAATTTGTTTCACATAAAACCAACACCATATGCTCCCAAAGAAGCATTCTGTTAATTTTCCCAAACAGGTAAATTTTGGAAAAAAAATCAGCAGGTTGCTTAGTCAGCAGTTCATACAACTGACTGGGCATGGTTGACTGGACAAAGGGTGATTGTGGATAGTGGTACAATTATGGTGCACCACTTTTATGAGTTTGATTGGCGTTGGGACACATATTTTTACTGGTTGGGAAGGTGGCCAACCACATGCTACCACGTGGCCCAACCAGAGGCCGCCACATGGAAGGATGGGGGCCACCAAAATTTGGGTCAAGCTATAACTACACCTCCATAGGATTCAATACCAAAACCTTTGTTATAACAACACAGCATAATAATGTCTAGCAACATGTATCGCTTATTAAAACTATGCTCTAAAACCTTATTTTAATTTAATGTGGTGGAAGGTTTTGGGTTGGGGGCCAGGGCTTAGCCCCAACACCACATATTACACTCTCATATGATTATTTTATGAAGAATGGGGCTACGACGGAGGCTAACAGCCCACATAAACCACCACCAACACTGTATCATGTGAACACATAGAGCGGTGTATAAAAATTGTTAGCAGAGTCCTAAATGCCATCCAGACTGCCACACAAACCGGAACATGAGACCTTTGCATCTGACAACTGACGGTTAGGACAACCGTCAACATTTTTAATTAAAATATATTTTATTAATGCATCATGGTTATGGTTAATAATTTAGATTTAAGGCTTTAATGGGAAAATTAAGTATCTGACAATTTCACCCAAATTTCTATGAAATTGTCGCTCAATTAGCAGATTATGTGGCGAAATTGTAGGACCGGTCCATATTTTGGGGAAATTGTGGTGTGGTTAGTAGGAAAACTAGGGAGGCTCATAACTGCTTCAGTTTTTTACCAATTTCAGATCAGAAAGAGGCTAGACATGCACTTTTGGGTATTATGAAGCTGATGGAACACATTTTCAAGCCATTTGAACATTGTAAATGTATGTAATCACCATTTTGAGCATAATGAGAGAGGGCCAAGCCATTGGAATTTGGACCAAGGAGATGTAGCCTAGGAGGGGTGAACTCCTTCATCATTTGATGTGTTGTGGTTATTATTACGATGAATTTTTCTGTTGTTTCTTTATATTTCTAAGTTTATTTACATGTTTTATGTGTTTAAAAATTAACATAAAATCTCTCAAAAACTCAATTTAATTGCTTGCAATTTACAAACCATCAAGAACAATTTCATTAATATCTCATACAGATCAAGTTTGGTATAAGAGCTTCAGTTTTCTTTGTTTCTATGAGGATTTAATTTTTTGCAAGTGCATGTGATGCTTACAAGGTTGAAGCTCAAGAGAAGAGAAGGAAAGCTTTTGGTTTGCAAGTCCTCAAGTTATGTCAAGGGCAAGGAGAGCAATTTTTCCTCAAGATCCACCACAAATTCTTCCTCAAATTGCAGTTGAAGCTTCAACAAGCATGACTCATGAAGGAGGAATTGATAATATGTCATATGAAGAAAATAATTTCATAAAATATTTCTTTGACATCACTGAAATGGTGAAGGTTATCTATGAAGAGAGGACTTCAATATTGTAGGGTGAAATTTCCAAGCGTTCAAAAGGAGAGGGTTATTCTAGAGGAAAATGAGGAGATGATGAAAAGCCTTCAAAGGGAAATGGTGACAAAACACTCTCCTCTCCACCATAATCTTCACCTTCATCCTCACCTTCATCTTCTTCCTATTCAAAAACCACTATTATTCAAACACCTCCGCATACCCCAAGGGTTCATGGTAAATCTCCCTTATTAAAACTTGATATAAAATTCGAACTTCCTATGTATAATGGTGAAGTGAATGTTGAATGACTTGATAATTTGGTTCATAAACTTGAATTTTATTGTAGATACAGAACATCAAATATGATGAAACAAATTTTCAATTGGCTTCATTGAGGTTGGAAAGTGCTGCTCTGATTTGGTGGGAAGCGAAAACACAAGAGGATATGGAATAGTATGGTAAGATCTCCAACTCTTGGATATATTTTATTGCTTCAATTACAAGACAATTTTATCCATTATCTTATATGTAAAAGGCTATTATGGATTGGAAGAGTTTTAGACAACTAAAGGGTCAGATTGTGCAAATCTACACTCAAGAATTTAGAAGAAGGTGCTTGATATTAGGTGTAGACTTGAATTGAAAAGACACTTTGTTCAAATATATTGGGGGCTTACACAGTTATTTACGACATACTATCCTTACGTTTAATCCTACAAGTTTAGATGAGGTTTGTGTCGAGGAAACCTGCCTTGAAACAAGAGGGAAAAACATTCCACAAGAGGGTAGAAAGAAGCCATTCACAAGTGGAGACAAGGGTAAGAACAAGTTCAATGGGAAAGGGAAGAAGAATGCTTCTGTCAAAAAGGAAGGAGAAAAATTAACATGCAAACATTGTTCCAAAGAGGGTCATGATGAATCTCATTATTGGAAGCTTCATCCTGAGATGAAACCAAATAAGTTTAACAACAAAGGTAAGCAAAATATAGTTGCAACTACACAACATGACTTAGGCTCTCATTCGGGAGATGAAACAAAGATCACAACAATGGGAATGAAAGGCAAGGACATAGAAAGCACTAGCTCTACAATTTTTCCTAGTGATACTCAAGATGAGAATACTAGAATTGAAATTTTCCATATTCGGGTTATTTCAAAACACACCAAAATTGATACACTCTTTGATAGTGTTTCACAAGGAAATTTTGTTTCCGAAGACTTAGTCAATAAATTAAACTTAGAGACAATTCCTCATCCAGTACCTTATCCTTTCGGTTGGATATGCAAGAATGAAAACTTACAAGTTCTAAGGAAATGCATCTTTAAGTTTTCAATTACAACAAACTCTCTTGATGAAGTTGAACGTGATGTTGTACCATTTAATATTTCCATAACTTTTTTGGGAAGCCCATATTTGTATGATAGAAAATTTATTTTCCATAGCCATGAAAAAAACAATCACTTGTTCAAATATGGCATAGAGTACATTGTTAGAGCACATTGACAGAAACTAAAGCTTCACTTGTAAAGTCAGACAAATGAAGAGACTCATTAACTGTAGCAAGAATTTTGTGCTTATGATGGTCAAGCAAAAGAATGATGTTGAAAATTAAGCTTTTCAAGGTTGTGATTCAAGATTAAAATATTATTTGGTTGAGTTTATTAACCAACATGATGAAATGTTTTAGGATCCAAAAGGATTTCCTCCTAAGAGGGGAATCCAACATAAAATACAGCTGCAACAAGATTGTCCTCTTCCTAATATTTGCATGTATAGGATTCTAGTGACGTAAAGTGTAGAAATTAAAAATAAAATTCAAGAGTTATTGGAAAAAGGGATCATTATACCAAGTACTTTTCCATGCGGGTTGTTATCACTCCCCCCATTTCCCAAGGCTGAGAATGGAATTGAAGGAGGTAACCTCAAACCAACCTTTAGGTCTAGTAGCTAGGCCTACCAAAACCAGATAGGGTTGTCTCAATGTCACTTTTACATCCAATCAAATGGCTAGATATGTAATGATATTAGGCTAGTTATAAAGCTCATTTAATCAGGGTTTTTTTTGTTTTGATTTTTTTTTTTTTTTTTTCGCTAGATATCAATGACAGTCAAGGAACTAGGTTTAGGTTTTAGGTCTAATTTAAAAGGTTAAGTTTCATAGACAAGGATGAGTCCAGGTAGGTAAAATTAGGAACATACTTAATTTCTGATTTTGTATAGGGTTTGAAAAGAGAGAGAGTCAGATTGAGCATGTTAAATGAATTCATTCATCAAAAGAGTAGACCCATTCTTGAAAATATTATAAAGTAGAGCATGGAAAGCAAGATTTATGTTCATAGACTCATAAGATTAACACATAGAAGCATACATGTGATGGAAAGATAACATAACATTCAACTTGATGAGGTTACATAGAAAAAAACAATTCTAAAAAACATACCACTGGAGTCCCAAGATTATAGCTGCAAAATGTCTTTGATTTCACTGAAATTTTTTTGTATTATAGCTCCACACTACAAATAAAAACTATAAAACCTATAAATTACTTTTTTATGACTAAATATAGAAAATAGAAGTCATGACACCTCATTGGGTCAAAATATGATCCAAAATACATCATAAATGCACTTTATGAGTCATTACCTAGAATCTAGGGAAGTCAGAAACAATCCCTTCAAATCTAGCTAATAACTAGGAGTGTATGTATCCTCCATTAATTACATGATTCCTCCATAATGAGAGGAAAAAGAAAACTCTCCTACCCAAAATAAACCTCATAGGACAATTTCACCTCGAAATTTGGAATTTTCTGGATTGACAAAAGTCCAAAACGAATCCAAGACCGAAGTGTAGAAATTTATAAATACAATAATGTATTTCCGGATTCTCCTGATCTAAAAAATTAATCTTATGTTAAATACATAATCCTTCCACTTAATTCTTTGTGGAAATTAAATTTCCAGTTGCAAAACACATATGAAGCAAAATCAATCGCACATTACAAGAAGTTTTACCGAGAAAGCTTAAAGCTAAAAACATCAACTATCATATATTATGTATATCAATGGAACATGTAGAAATATCATACAAATCTCAGCTCATATAGCTCTCAGTACAATATACAATCGTCACACACTGTCATGCAGAAATTTGCATATCTGTGCACCAATTTCTTGCCTCCTGACAGCCTGCCTCCACTTCGCAATCCCTGCTGAAGAATATCCCTGAATGAATTTGACCTTGCCTTGCTTTCACTGCACAATCATCATAAACATCTCCAATGTGTGTGTAGATGCATTGAATTCATCACTATAGTCACAACAGATAGTCCACCTCACCCTTTCACCTATCTCTCCACTGGGTCTCCACTAGATCTGACATGCAAGTTGTTAACTGTTGTATTTATTCAGTTGCAAGTAAGACACTACTTGTGAATTAATTAAATAATTAATTCACTCATCTATCGCTAGTGTATGTTCAGTTACAACTAGCACATTGAGTTTAACTCACTGAAATGAGTTAAACTAAATAACAACTCAAATAACTAGTCTTCCAACTCTGTTACAACTGTGTCACAGTTAGTTACAACGAAGTCCATTATGCATGAGTCACGAACCACCCTAGGAATTGCGTAATTCCTTCAGCCCATTGATGTGCCACATCTATTCTCTGAAATCAAGTGCTCCAATAGAATAATTTACTATTTATTTTTTGATTATTATTAAGGAATAATAATAATCGACATGCACTCTATTTTTAGATTTGTGATCTATAAATAGACTTCGCCCATTTTCTAAAAATAGAAACTCATCTAAAGATAGAATTTTCTCAACCATCTAGAATCATCCTCCTACTAATTTTAGAATATGCTCACCATTTTAAAAATATACATACACCTAAAAATAGCCTGTGTGGGCCCCACCTAGTTTAGGTGATTATTTTTCACTAGGATCAAGGAATGATGTTTTTGGATGCCACTTTCACTATTTCTTGTTGCAATATTAAACACTCCATCTCAACAAGAAAGGGTTTTATTTGCATGCGACATGCAGCTCCATGCATTCACCCTGCAATATTTGCATGCAACACTTCCAAAACTAAATAGCCTCCAAACAATTGAATCAGTATATTGCATCTGTCATCAAAGTATTCTGACTTATGTTAGTACCAACTTCACATGTCTTCTGGAACCACTACACTGTTGAACTCTGCATCCATGCACTCTACACTTGCTATCAACTCTGATCCGCGGTCCAGTATCTGACATTGTCACTTTGATATGACTGCATCGATCCAACTGATCATGCTAGTGCTGCTCTATGGGCACCTCGTAGCCAAGTTCAATTCTTGAGATCCACACCATCTCAATAAATCCTGCCCATAAATCTCTTCTTTGGATTACTCATGCATGTCGCCCCACCTTTCACCTAGTGGTATAACTACATGCACACCCTCTACCCATCTGGCACGAAATTTCTCTACATTAGTGGTTTCTCCCACTCCATGATCCTCATCTTGTGGCTGCTCCACATCCCGAGGTTCACTCTTACATGCATGCAAATCTTTCTCCCTCTCAAGCTTTAATTTCATGTCTTCCTCGCACTTCCCAACAGTAGGAAGATTCATAGAAATCCTATCTACTTTAAGTCTGTAAATATTCTTAACTTGTATACCAACCTTCTTGGCTTGCCCTGTTTCTTTGTGTCGTAGGAAAAATTTTCCTTCATTAAAGAAAACATCATAGCATCTATCCTATAACATTGCGACTGAGATTAAATTATTCTTTAAACCTAGAACATGAAAAAAATATTTTAAATGAAAGAGTTTACTTGACACCCTCTAAAAGGTAATGTTACCAATGTCGGTCACACTGTATCATCCATCGTCTCCCAACTCAACATGCATCTAGAGATCTTTCTCCACCAAGTCACTGAAAAGATTCTTATCTCCCATCATGTGAAAGGAAGCACCACTATCAAAGTACCACCCTGATCCCAATGCATTAGGCACCATGCATGCGATCAATGAGAAGTCAAGCTCAAATTGCGAGGCAAGGGCCTCACCAGCTGCAGCTCTAACATCCATATTTTTCTTCTTCTTATGTGGACAATTTGTGGAAATATATCCAAACTCGTGACAGTGAAAACACTTCACTTTGGACATGTTGTGCTCCTTGCCATATTCATCGGCCTTAGATTTTGAATGGATTTTCTTCCCCTTCTTCTTCTTCACTTTGGAAGCCAAAGCAAAATCCTCTTCATCATCATTCTTTGATGAAGAGCCATCCCTAGTGGTCCGCCTTATCTCCTCCTGTACTAGATCCAACCACAGTCACTCCCAATGCAGCAGTTTCTCCCGTCCATTGACAGAGTCTTGATAACTGTGCCAAATCTTCAGAAGCCCAAGGAGAGCCAAGCTCACAAAATCATCATCCACAACATTGACTCCTACACTCCCAAGCTCATCCTTGCATTGGACAAACTTTTTCAAGTATACTGGAATAGTTTCATTCTTCTCCATCTTGATTTTTTTGAGTTTATCCTTCAGCGCCAATTTCCTATGGTCACTACTGCTTTGGAAAAGATCCGTCAAAGCCTTCCACATTTCAAATGGAGTGGATTTCCCATAAATACTTGACACAATATGTTCTTTCACACCTTCCAACAGAATCCTCCTCGCCCTTGCTACTTTATTTTTCCATGCCTCAAGTACTGGAGCATCCGCTGAAGTGGGCTTAGGAACATCACTATCGATGAACTCCTTCAAGCTATTATCTTCAAGCACTGCTTCCATCATGTCCTTCAAGGATATGTAGTTTAAGCTTCCCTCGAGTACATACTCCAACCACAAACCATTGAAATCCATTTCGATGTTTACTCAACTGTCACACCAAGAAATTCTTGCAGCAAATTCAAATTGTTCCACCAACAAAACTCAACACTGCTTCAATATTGCAAACTCCGGTGATTAACACTGCTATGATACCATGTATAAATTTATAAATAAAATCATTTATTTCCAGATTCTCTTGATCTAAGAAATTAATCTTATGTTAAATACAAAATCCTTCCACTTAATTCTTTGCGGAAATTAAATCGCCAATTGCAAAAACATATGAAGCAAAATCAATCGCACATAAAAAGATGTTTTACTGAGAAAGCTTAAAGCTAAAAACCCCAACTATAATATATTATGTATATCAATGGAACATTTAAAAATCTCATAAAAATCTCAGCTCATAGAGCTCTTAGTAAAATATACAATCGTCACACATTGTCATGCAGAAATTTTCATATCTATGCACCAATTTCTTGCCTCTTGACAACCTGCCTCAACTGCGCAATCCCTGCTAAAGAAGATCCCTGAATGAATTCAACCTTTTCTTGATTGCACTTCTCAATCCTCATAAGCATCTCCAATGTGTGTGTAGATGCAATGAATTCAACACTATAGTCACAATAGATAGTCCATCTCACCCTTTCACCTATCTCTCCACTGAGTCTCCACTGGATCTGACATGCAAGTAGTTAACTATTGTATTTCTTTAGCTGCAAGTAAGACACTACTTTTCAATTAATTAAATAATTAATTCACTCATCTATCACTAGTGTATGTTCAATTACAACTAGCATAACTGAGTTTAACTCACTGAAATGAGTTAAACTAAATAACAACTCACATAGCTACTCTTCCAAGTTTGTTACAACTGTGTCACACTTAGTTACAACGAAGTCCATCATGCATGAGTCACCAACCACCCTAGGAATTGTGTAATTCCTTCAGCCCACTGGCCACATCTATTCACTGAAATCAAGTGCTCCAAGAGAATAAGTTAATATTTATTGTTTGATTATTATTAAGGGCTAATAATAATTGACATGCATTCTATTTTTAGATTTGTGATCTATAAATAGACTTCGCCCATCTTCTAAAAATAGAAACTCATCTAAAGATATAATTTTCTCAATCATCTAGAATCAACCTCCTGCTAATTTTAGAATATGCTCACCATTCTAAAAATAGACATACACCTAAAAATATCCCATGTGGGCCCCACCTAGTTTAGGTGATTATTTTTCACTAGGATCAAGGAATGATGTTTCCGGATGCCACTTTCACTGTTTCTTGTTGCAATATTCAACACGAAGATTCGCACCTCTGAGCAGAATCATTGCGCCACTTTGGAGGTTAATTTGACTGACTTTTAGGCATCCATTTGCAAATATGAAAGTTAGGATACATAGCCTTGTGTATCATATTTCTATCCCAAAACTGAAACTGAGAAAATACTCCCTGGAAGACCTTCAAAAAATAATTCTCCCAACCTCGCTCCAAAAGCGCCGCATAGAGGCAAAATGAGTGGCACAAGCATGAAAAGGGACTATTTTTTTATTTTTCTTCAAAATTGGAAGGTGGCATGCCAACCTGAGACCATATCTATGATGTATAAGCCAAAAGGAATCTAACCATATAATTTTTTCCTCATTTGGATGCTCTGAGTAAAAGTATCATGCCACTACGCGATGCTTCAATACATCCAAATTAATTGTCAAAATTGCAAAAAACTTCAAAATTTTCCAAATTTTTTCTATAACAATAGGGCTTAAAGAAAGATCAATATCTCTCTAACCATAAATTATTTTCAAAAAATGAGAGTTTTTTATTCTTTTGGATGCTCTGAACCAAAACCTCATCTAGTTTTCAAAAATACTTTCCCATGTTTTATGAATCCAGGTTTGAAGTTGGTCACTAAAATTTGCAGAAGCGTAGCGCACTCTTAGCAGAAGCATTGTGCCACTTTGAGAGGGATTGTTGAGGCCTTACTAGAGTATTTTTGGGCTGCTAATTCTATGGATGGAAATTTTAGTATTTCTTCTACATAAATGAGTCATCAAACACTATAAACCCCTACTCCAAACCTTTGAAAATATGACTTGAAGACAACCTGTCCAAAAGTGCAGAAAATGACCTTGATCAACCGTATTTTGGGAATTTCCCTCAAATAATAACACCCATGAATAAAATGAAGGAGTTTTTTGTCATATATTCTATGACTGACCAAAAACTCTTTCACATTTTTCAAATTCATCTTAATGTCTTCAGAAAGTAAATTTGAAGTAGGATTGTCCCTTTGTGCAATGTAAACCCTGGAAAATGGTCACGAAGCTCTGAAAATGATGTCATCGGTACGAGTTGGATCAAACCTTGAATGATGAACTCCCTTATGGGCATTTCTCTTCTCACCTTCCATGATGTTTTTCAGCAAAAATAAAACCTAGCTTGATATGAAGGAAAGGAATGGTGAAAACTAGGAAAACATGGGAAAATGGGGCAAAAAGTTTAGGGAGGTAAATGGAGGGGATAGGAGTTAGGGAAAAATATAAAAAAAATAGGGGAGATAGGATAGTGTGTTAGGAACATAGTATAGGTGGAATTTTTGGAAATGGGCAAGGGAAAGAGAGAAAAGGGGCCTAAACACAGAGTTGACCTAGTATCTTTGCAAAACTGTAGTGAGAGCAGGGATTTGAGTGAAAAGGATAGTTATGAGAGGTATGAGTGATATGTATTGATATCAAATTACTTGGTAAGGTATATGAGTCATGTATGAAGGTTACTAGATGATGAAACTAGGGGTTTTCTTGCTGAAGCAAGCTAAACATCAATGAAACCAAAAATGTAGTAGAAAACCCTAGAAGATGGAATCCACCCTTTGATGAAGAAATTGAGTTTAATGAAAGGTGAGGGATGATCACTTACTGAATTGGAAGCCTCTGAAACTTGAGTAATGATGAACTAACCCTTCTGATGATTTCTTGGCGCTTGAAAGGAAAAAACATAGCAAACTTCCAATATTTGGATGGATGTGGAGAGTTGTGAGCATGAGAGAGGAGATTTTTTTGACCATGTAGCATAATTCCTTGAGAAAATTAAAATTTACTTTACTTTATTTTCCTATCTTTGATAACTCCCAATGAGGATGCTTTGTATGGTGAAAATAAATCTTTTCTCTTTCTTTCATGACATGATTGGACATTGTGGTGGAGAAAAAAATGAGACCTAGACCATAACCTAGATGGAGGTATGCTGACTGATCTATGACCCTAGGTGATTGATGGATGACATGATATTGAAATGATTATGACCATGAATGGAGTGAAGGGAGTATCATTTAACACCTAGAAAAAATTTAGTGAACAAAATTTGATTTGAGAATTGGTTCGAAAGCATGAAAGTTTTACCTAAGACAACTACCAAGTAAACCTGAAAGCCTATATTTGATCACTAAAAATTTAGACACTAACATTGGCTCTAGATGGGGATGGAAACTCCTTCAGGAGGTGTCAAGAACACCATAGATGACGTACATTTGGAAATGGAGTAAAAAATAAAACACTAGACACTCAAATGACTAACTGAAACAAAAATTTACTTAGACTCAAAAACTTGACTAGTGACTGAACTTAATTATTGCAACAAACCATCGGGATCTTAGGGCCTTCTCCTTGGGCTTAAAACCATAATGATAACCTCCCACCTATTTAATATAAATATTAAATCATGTGATATGATCCATCCAGCAAATGGCTACTTACTTGAATCCTTCTCACACTTTCCTCGAGCAGGAAAAAGGAACAAAATATAGGCAACTCAAAGTGTCCACTGAACATGTGCTCATGATCCATAAATACAAGGATATTCATATTCCCAGATGGCTACAGAAAACTGACAAAAGGATCATAAAGAACATGCGACATAAGCTTTTATGAATGACTTAAAACAGGAAATCAAACATCCTTCCAAATTGTTGGTTAGTCTATGTGATGAAACTGGTCACCTTCATTAATGAATACTACAACATCAACCTTCATTACTGGCTATAAAAAAATTTCCAGAGGATCCTGAAAATCATGAAAAAATAGTTCTTGTTGATTTGGAGGAATCAAGAAACATCCTTCTATTGCAACTGGCTTCTCTTCATGATGAATTTCAGCAAGAGTATTCTCATGGTCTTTAAAACATACTAAACATATAGATGGAAAAGTTTCCTCTTGAAACAAAAATTCAAGAAATGAAATTCTTGAAGAAGAATCTGAATGACACTCCTCATCAATGTATTGGTCTTTTTAACATTGCCGAATACCTTCATATAATTCAAGGGAATTATCATGATCTTCACAAATTGATTGTTGATTAATATTATCTTCAGACAAAGAAAATGTTAGGTTCCTATAAATATAGGATTCATAATTTTGAATTGAATTTTGATAGTCTTGTAAATATGCACATACCTTGCTTTCTGCAAGTTGTTTTCCCATATTTTGAAAAAATAAAAAATAATAAAATAATAAAAAAATCAAAAAGAGGGTAAAAAGTCCTAAAAGAAAGATCAACGAGCTTAGAAAATATAGACCCCAAAAGAAAAAAAGATGAAAATAAGACATGAAAGTGAGCAAGTTCAAATGCCACTACTTTTTACTTTTTTTTGTTAAATAAACGATTATGGCAGAGTGTCAATAAATGCCATAATCCATGATGAGTTAAATTGTTTAATCTTGACTTGTCATGTTTTCAATTTCCATGTTTTAGATAGTGGATAAATATTTGTCAGATAGTTTAATCCTGACAAATCATTAGTTAGGTAGAAAATAATGAGGAGCTCAACAGTTTAATCTGAGCCCTCGGATGAAATAAGGTAGAATTAGATAGTTTATGCTTTCAAAAAAATAAATGTTTCAAGGTTGCAAGCTTAGATGCACCTGCCAAAAGGAAGAAAAAATGTTAGAGTAATGTTGGGTAGGTAGAAAGAAGTGGGAAAAAGCATGTAATATTCATCATTGGGAAAAAAATCACTGATTTCCCCTCCCCTGTAAGTATTATGTATTCTGGACTATCAGTCAAACAGGCTCAGAGCATTTCTCTGACTTTTGTTGGGACCAGACCCAAGGCTTGATGACTGGTTAGTTGAAAATGTTTACTTCTTATGTTAAATCCCCATTTACCATTATTTATCCCTCATTCATACATTTTAACTCATTTTCATATGTAAGGACTCATTCTTACTTAATGAAACATAAAACCCCATTTAATTAACTTCCTTCATTCATAAAACATACAAAACCCTCAAAAATATTTTATCCTAAGTAAATATAGGATTCATAATTTTGAATTGAATTTTGATAGTCTTGTAAATATGTACATACCTTGCTTTCTGCAAGTTGTTTTTCCATATTTTGAAAAAAATCAAAAATAATAAAATAATAAAAAAATCAAAAAGAGGGTAAAAAGTCCTAAAAGAAATATCAAAGGACTTAGAAAATATAGACCCCAAAAGAAAAAAAATGAAAATAAGACATGAAAGTGGGAAAGTTCAAAAGCCACTACTTTTTACTTTTTCTATTAAATAAATGATTATGGCATAGTGTCAATAAATGCCATAATCCATGATGAGTTAAACTGTTTAATATTGACTTGTCCTATTTTCAATTTCCATGTTTTAGATAGTGAATAAATATTTGTCAGACAGTTTAATCCTCACATATCATTAGTTAGGTAGAAAATAATGAGGAGCTCAATAGTTTAATCTGAGCCCTCAGATGAAATAAGGTATAATTATATAGTTTATTCTTTCAAAAGAATAAATTTTTCAAGGTTGAAAGCTTAAATGCACCTGCCAAAAGGAAGAAAAAATGTTAGAGTAATGTTGGGTAGGTAGAAAGAAGTGGAAAAAAGCATGTAATATTCATCACCGGGAAAAAAATCACTAATTTCCCCTCCCCTGTAAGTATTCAGTGTTCTAGACTATCAGTCAAATAGGCTCAAATCATTTCTTTGACTTTTGTTGGGACCGAACCCAAGGCTCGATGACTGGTTAGTTGAAAATGTTGAATTCTTATGTTACCATTATTTATCCCTCATTCATACATTTCAACTCATTTTCATAAGTAAGGAATCATTCTTACTTAATGAAACATAAAACCCCATTTAATTAACTTCCTTCATTTAGAAAACATACAAAACCCTCAAAAATAATTTATCCTCAGTAAATTTGTGAAATGATGAAATGACAAGCTTTACTTTATTTATTCACTTTACTTAGTCATTTTATGTATTTTCGTGCATTCCTTTCCCCTTGTCATATTAACTTCTAAATTAGTTTATTAATTCCATAAAATACACCTTATCCTATTTTTATAAATCCCTATCTATAAATATCCCCCAAAACACACTATTATAAAGGTTTTGGACCAAAGTTATTATTCACATGTTGAAATAAAACTCAAATAATTCGCCCTTTGGTTTAAAACTAGATTTAAGTAAATACCCCACCCCCTATGGTTATAGACCCTTCAGTGGTTTAAAACTATATAATAAAATAAACCCCGTGCCCATACATATGTTCAAAACTAAACATATTCCCCCGCACATCACATTTTTATCCTAAGTTTTAAACCAAATAAAGTTTTTTTTATAATATTCAAAAGGCAAAAACCCCATGCCTTCGCAACTGCCCGTATCAATCCTTCCTCGCAATACTAACCCTACCCCTCATAAACTTTTAACCCAAAGTTTGATTGAAATAAATACTTAGGCTTGTTTCAAATAAAATTTAACCCGCCATTATCCATATCCACCATCCTATATAAAGCCTCATGCTTTGTATTATTTAACCCCCATTATATTATTTTAACCATATACCCCTGCCCATATGCATAAAACCCTTTATATATATAAAAATTTTACCCCAAGTAATATTTTATAAATGTTTTAAACTTCAAAGCACCTGCTTAACATTTTCCTGGTCCCACCATTTTCCTTTGGCCGCACATTCCTAGTTAATCCTCACCCTTCACTCTCGATCATGAGATCTAACGGTCTCAGATCGATGTCGCGTGCAAAAAACAATCGTTTGCCCAACCTTCAATTGGACGCAAAATGGGTTGTTTTACCATTCCGCCCTCTGTGACGTGGAGTTTTCCCATTCGATCGCGTCCATTTTAATTAAAAGAACTTACTGCCAGGTTTCGCATTTAAACTAAAACCTCTCTCGCCTATGACTTAATCTGCAATAAATGATAAATAAACAAAAACATTTTTGCATATATTTCCTGTTTAAGTCATTTTTTTGAAAAAAATATTGTGACCAATAAAAGATGAATTTTGCAAAAATGAAGGAGGTTTATGTTCTTGTGGTGTCAAAATACAAAAACCTCTCTCACTTTTCTAATAGCGATTATGGGTTGGGAAATATTAAAAAATATTGGGAAGATCATTTTGCAGAAAATTCCTGTTAAGTCATCATTTTGCAGAGAATATTGTGGCCAATAAGAAATACATCTTACAACACGGAAGGAGGTTTTTGTTCCTCAAAGATCCATATACAAAAACCAATCTCAATTTGTGCACAACTATTACAGAATGAAATATACATGTGCGTCTTTACAACCTATTTTTCAGACTCTGTAAAACTCTGTTTTACACATCTGTTTGTAGAGCATATTGTGAACAGCTGGAGTAGAAATTTAGGAAACTAAGAGAGATTTACCTCACCAACATATTCATCTACAATAAACTCTTTCACTTTTTACATATCTATTTCGGATTGAGAAATACAAAGGTATCATTGAACCCAAAATTTGCAGAATTGTTGGAGCAGAATGCACAAAGAAAGGAAACAGTTAGTGACTTGGATGCCTCATCATCAAATAAGAGTTGAGATCAAACTTGAATTCTCCTCTTTGTCATCACCTATCCATAAAAGGTAGTGCCAAATAGATTCATTATTTTTGAGTGTCCTTTGCTTAAGTTCTATTTATGTAAAACAGTTGGAGATATTTGTAAACCAATCTTGATATTTTTTCAAGATATTCTAGTTTATAATTTGTATAAATACTTCACTCTTTGAAATATTTTGGGCTGGAATAAAATTGCTATACTTTACTATAGAATTTTTACTGAACATTGGAGGCTATTATGTGTTGATTTCGAAGTAGCAGACTGGACAAAGCTACACTGGCATCATAATTTAGGATCCCTGTGATAAGTTGATGAGTGAAGTACTTTCTTCTTGTCATTGTTTTCTTTCTTGAGTTTCATGAAATTCATTATATTTTTGTTCTATCTTAATGAGTAACTAGGAATATTACTACAGGCTAGTCTTATACTCTCTGTTTCTAACTAGTTACCATTTAAATGCTTTCTGCTGATTTCCGGTGTTAGGAATTCTTGATTGCTCCTACTCATGTTTGACCCCTGCCTCCTTCTTCCATTTCCTAGATTAAAGGATCCTTCATAGTCCTTTATCCTGATCATACCATTTCACCAAAAAAAAAATTCCAAATCTCTGAGGGTTATCTATCTTGCCCTGAATACATTTGTACCTTTTTGGTCTTAACTTCTAGTGCTGCTATCTAGATTTAGACTCCATATCCCAATGGACAAGTAGATTTCTCTCTAGTTTACCTCTAAGTGATTTTTTCCCACCAAAACCTTTAAAAACAAAACCAATTGTTCTATCATAAAATCCTAAAAACATCAATAAAAAACAAATATAAATCTTAAAGAAAGAGCCCTCTCTGAATTCTAGGAAGGCTAGATCCTAGGATTTGAAGTAGGTTTGTGGTTACCTCTAGTTTTCTTAGACTAAAACTCAAATCCCACAACTTAAGAAATTACTATAGTGATAACATACTGGCAACCATATTGGGGAAGACTAACCTTTTCTTCATAATATTTTTACAGGTTCAAATCTGATCTATGATGGTGGATAGTGATTAGACATACAAAGGTTAAAATCATCCACCTGGCGACTCCACATATATTTCACAATCGAGACTCCACTGGAGGAATGAAACTGAAAGAAAAATATGGAAATATCAGGCTTTCAACTTGGACCTTAATCCAAGACATTATGTTCTTTCTCATTAAGAAATTTGTTCAATATATATTATATTTTATATAAGGATCTAATTTGGTTGTATAGATATAGTGGCATTTCTTTATGACTAATTTACAAGATGACCCAAGAATAAGATGCAGGTATGCTCCCATGAACAGAGATCACATACCTGGATTTCCACACAAACTACCAAAGGTAAATTGAGATAAAAATCTGCCCATGTTTCAAGATGAGAATATTGATGATCCTTTGTTACATCTCATTAAATTTCATATACACTCATGGAGATTGAAGGGTGATTGGCATGAGGATTGCCTCATGAATCTTTTCATGGCAACCTTAGAAGGACCAACAAGGGAATGGTATGAAGCTCTCAAACCTGCTAGTTTATTTTCTTTAAAACATTTTCACAAGGTATTTTATGACCATTACAAAGAATATTTTCCATCTTTATCATTAGCTGAAAATTGTTGTGATCAAGCTGAAGATATTATACATTACCTTAAAAATATTGATGAGGATTTTGGAAATTGGCATCCTAAATATTTATTAGAAGAAGTCCAAAACTTTCATTCTCAAGTCAAATGTCATAATAATCAAGAGGAGTTAAACAAATATGAAATAGATCAGGAGATGAATCAAGATCCACAAAGCCCCTCTGTAGTAACAAATGATGTTTCATATAATGTTTTGAATGAATTTAAAGAAAAAATTCAACCTTATGATCATTTTTTACATAAGAGAAAAAACAATTGTTATTCAAATCTAGGAATTCAGAGATTCCCATCCCCCCCTCACCGAAGAAGAAATCAATTTGCTTCTAAACATGCAACCATCCTCAAAATATTTACATAATGAATAAATTGTTTCTACTTATTCTAATGTTGATGAATGTACTAAATTTTTTATCCATGATGAGACAGAAGAACAGATTGATGCTCATGTTGTTCTACCTTCCCAAAAAGGCCCATTGCTTGATATTACTCCTATTGAAAAAAATGATGACTTTCAAATATAATGCAACCAATCTAATCAAGATAAATCAGGATTACTGGAAAAACAATCTATTGATCTAATGTATATAATTGATGACATTCCTTATTCTGAAGATCTGCCTAAGTATGATCAGTTTGATGATAATTATGTTCGCCAAATTCAAGCTAACTTCACAGAGAAATCACTAGCTAGTTTTTGGGATGAGTTATTTGAATTTTAGCTTGATAAAGATTTTCTAACAGTTGTATTTCTTGTTTTGAAATCAAGAAAATATTCTCCGCAACTTAAAATATATGTTCCTGAGATAGTTTTTGAAAAATATGAAAATGAAATTAAACTTTTGCATTCTCAAATTTAGTCATATAATTTCTGAGATCCTAAATAATTCTTGGAAAATCTTCCTTCTCCAAAGCAAGAGGAAATTGTACTACCTTTTGACTTGCAGTTTGAGGATGATTATTATTCCAAGCACAAGACTGAAGAAATAGTTTCAGGGATTAATATTCATAATACAACTAAGCAATTAGTCATTTAAGGCCTAGAAGCACAAATCATACATTATTATTTTGATGATCCTATAGCAAATTATATGGAGACTATTTTTAGCTCAAGTTTGCAAATATGTTTTTTTCTATGAGGATCAAATATATCAGAAATTTCCATTTCACATCATATCATTGATTATGAAGACACATGATCAAGTTATACTTCCAAGTTTGATGACAAGCAGTGATGCAGGGGCATTAGAAACTAGCCAGCAATGTAGGAGTTTTGTCCACATGTTGTGGCTAGGAGGGTTTGAAAACAGTCGAATTGTCACAGCTAGGTGTCAATACCTTAGCTGATTGTATTATTAGATCAGTTAGAGTCTTAGAAGTTGAATAGATCAGTTAGTCTATCTGTCATATCCTAGTTATTTGAATTGTTTTAATTAGACTATTGATTTCCTGAAACGGTCCTCTTAGAGGAACCGAAGAGTCATATGTTTATATATATAGTTGTAAACCCTCAGATGTATGGAGGAGAACAAGAGGAGGACAAGAAGAGGAGAGGAGATTTATGCAATAAACTCTATGTGTTACAATTGCTTCCAGTTGAATAATTTCAATTTTCATTGGCCATCAAATTGTCTTGAATTCTTATTAACGAAGAAATTGTTTGATTGAGAAATGATTGTATACTGGTTCGGTGCAAAATCGTTGTGAATGGTTATTGTATGAATGCCATATATCTCTGTATGGTGTCTCCTAAATTTATTCGAGCAAACCCTGTGAAGTTATCACCACCCGCAGGCATGGTCTATATAGAAAAGCCGTTGGAATAGAATCTCGTTATTGTTGATTGAAACCTGCCGAGGATTAACTCGAGGTTAGATGTGGGTTAATAAAAAAAGAATAACGCAAACCCGACGAGGAACCCTGGTTAAACACTGTGCACAAACCGCGAGTGGTTTGGGTGAACAGTAAAGGTTGGAAGCGGTATTCATCGCACCACTCTTATACGGAATGCGGTATTGAATAATTGGTAGCGATTCCATAGAGTGCCTGACACGTGCCCCCGAGCGAAATTGGAAAACCACCTTCCCGTACACGCCATCGCGCGTTATCGTTTGCGCATGTTGATCAAGCGATATACGTTGGATCGGGCAATGCGATAACAGCTGTCGGATAAGGAAACAAGATGAACGAAGGTATGAATCAGTCGTATGTTCCACGTCAGTGCTGGGGCCTAGTTATAAATTATATTAATTGGAACCTTTTAACTAAGGTATGGTAGCATAATACAAAGCGAAAGATATATTTAAAATTGCAATGGTTTTCAAATGATATTTATTTATCAAATTCCCCGAATTTGATAAATAAGATTCCAAGAAAAAGAAATAGACCACGTGGGGAAAAAAGAAAGAGAGACAGAGCCACGATGACGGTTGACCACTCCTCCTCAGGACTGACTTTCAGCCTTTGTTGCGTCATTTGTGGTATCAGATATGTTGTCTGAAGTTGTTTTTACTGACATGGAAATCTGAGTTGGTAGAGGTGCTGGCAGGAGGAGACCTGTTTCCAACGCTGAGGTGTTGGGGATGTTGCAGAGGGTCAAGGCCAGAATGGATGTCATAGAGCGAAGATAGACCAGAGATCTTGAAGATATCAGCGAACCTGAAACAGAAGAAGACGAAGAAAATGTTGAAATTCCTCTTGACATGAGGCTCCTTAGAACTGTTTTGGGGTCTGCAGTTAAGCCCAGAATTGAAGTGTCAATCTATGCAGGGGGAATGAATCCAGAGGAGCTGGTGGACTGGATTAATGAAATAAACAAGTGCTTCAATTATGAAGAAATAAGTGAAGATAAGAAGGTCAATTTTGCAGTGACAAAGCTGAAAGGACATGCTGCACTTTGGTGGGATGGAGTGCAGGCAGAAAGGAGGAGAGTTGGAAAGCAACCTATCAAGAGCTGGACCAGAATGAGGGCTAAATTAAAAGGTAAATTCTTGCCTTGTGATTACCAGCTAACATTATATAAGCAAATGCAGAACCTGAGACAGAGGTTGCTGACAGTAAAGGAATACACAGAGGAATTCTATAGAGTAAGCATAAGGGCTGGGCAATTCCAAGACACACCAGAGAAGACTGCTAGATATGTGAATGGTCTCAAGTTGGAGATCCAAGATGAGATTGGTCTCCTGTCTCCTAAGGCAGTGGAAGAGGCCTATTAGATGGCCTTGAAAGCAGAGGAGAAACTCCTGAGGAAACAGTCTGCCAAGAAGAGAGGTACTTTTCATGGAAAGGGAAGTCAGGGTGGTAGAGGAAAGCCTGCTACACCCAGGGATGGAGCTAACAGTAGCTCACCTCAGAATGCATCTGCAGAGGATGATGCAAGGGGCATAAGGGGTTCTTACATAGGAAAAGGGAGAGGAGGAAGAGACAGAGGCAGAGGTAGAGAATTGAGGTGTTATAGATGTCAGCAAGTGGGACACAAGCACTATGAATGTCCAGAGAATGTGGGTGCTGGTCCAAGGAATGTTGTTGTTGCCCAAACTGGAGAAGAGGAAAAAATTGAAGAAGAAATTCTTCCAGAAAGGGGAGAATCCTTGGTGGTGAATAAGGTACTATTGAAGCAAGCCAAAGAGGTCACTGAGCCTGCACAAAGAAAGACTTTGTTTAGGAGCATATGCAAAGTCCAAGGGAAATGCTGCCAGCTAGTCATTGATAGTGGTAACACAGACAATTTGGTTTCCACTGAGGTAATAGAAAAGTTGAAGCTGAAGACAAGGGAGCATCCAACTCCCTACAGGGTGTCCTGGCTGCACAAAGGGCACCCGCTGGTTGTGAAAGAACAGTGTGAGATAGAGCTACAAATGGGAAAATACAAAGATAAGGTCCTGTGTGATGTAATGCCCATGGATGTGTGTCATATACTGCTGGGTAGACCTTGGCAGTTTGACAGAGCAGCAGTGCATGATGGCAAGAAGAACACTTACAAGTTCTTCAAGAATGGGGTTCATCATACATTGATTCCCATGGAGGAAGGAGAGCCATCTAGCAGAGTGATTGATCCAAAGAACTTGTTGCTGAGCGGGAAGGAATATCTGCAGTAGATAGAAGAAGAATAGGTAAGCTTTGCTTTAGTTTTCAAGCCTAAAGTATTTCTTACTTCTACAAATATTTCTGATTTACCATTAGAGATACAAGCGATGTTAGATGATTACTGTGACATTGTTGTAGATGATTTACCTGATGAGATGCCACCTGTGAGGAAGATCATCCATCAGATAGATTTTATCCTTTGTTCAAATCTGCCAAATAAGGCAGCCTACAGAATGAATCCCAAGGAAAATGAGGAAATCAGGAGACAAGTACAGGAGTTGTTGGACAAGGGGCTGATCAGAGAAAGCCTGAGTCCATGTGCGGTACCAGCAGTATTGAGCCCAAAGAAAGATGGAGGCTGGAGGATGTGTACTGATTCCAGAGCAATTAATAAGATCACAATCAGGTACAGATTCCCTTTTCCTAGAATTGAGGATTTAATGGATTGTTTGAGTGGTGCCAAATATTTCTCAAAGATAGATTTAAAGAGTGGATATCATCAGATTAGAATAAGAGAGGGTGATGAATGGAAAAATGCTTTAAAACAAATGAAGGGTTATATGAATGGATGGTAATGCCTTTTGGGTTGTCAAATGCACCTAGCACTTTTATGAGACTTATGAATGAAGTGTTGAAAGAATTCATTGGTAAATTAGTGATAGTATATCTGGATGATATATTAGTTTTCAGCAGAACTAGAGAAACTGCTGATAAATTTTAAGAAATTCCCATTCATGAAGGAAGAGTTGGTGTATTTGGGGTTTTTTGTTTCTGCAGAAGGATTGAAGATGGACCCAGAAAAGGTTAAGGCAATTGTGGAGTGGCCTTCACCCAGGAATGTTTTTGAGGTAAGAAGTTTCCATGGACTTGCTAGTTTTTACAGAAATTTTATAAGAAACTTCAGTAAGATTAATGCACCCATAATAGAGACAATAAAGAAGAAAAAATAGCCATTTAAGTGGACTTCTGAAGCAGAAAGGAATTTCAAGCTGCTGAAGCAAAAGATAACAGAGAAGTTTGTTTTGATTCTGCCTGATTTTACAAAACCATTTCAAGTAAAATGTGATGCCAGTGGAGAGGCCATTAGAGCTGTGTTGAGTCAGGATGATAGGCCTATGGCATATTTCAGTGAGAAGCTGAATGACACCAGAAGAAAGTATTCCTCTTATGAGAAGGAATTCTATGCAATTGTTCAATCACTGAAGAAGTGGAGACATTATCTGATGTCCAGGGAATTTGTATTATATTCTGACAATCATGCTTTGTAATATATTGTACAGCAGCCCAAATTGAAACATAAGCATGCTAAATGGGTTGATTATCTCCACATTTTTAATTTTGTTTTGAAACATATCAGTGGCCAAGCCAATAAAGTAGCTGATGCTTTGAGTAGAAGGCACATGCTTATTCAAGAGACAAATTTTGAAGTTGTAGGGTTTGATTTTCTAAAATAATTGTATAAAACAGATCCAGATTTTAAAGAAGCATTTGAGGCATGTAGTAACCATGTTTTAATAGATAGAAGCCAGTGGCTAGATTATTTCTTGCAGGAGGACTTACTATTCAGAAGAAGCCAACTGTGTGTACCAAAATGTTCCATGAGGGAAAATTTGATCAAAGAGAAGCATAGTGGTGGATTTGCTGGACACTTTGGTACTGATAAGACTTATGAGCAGCTGAGTCACTTTTATTTCTGGCCCAAGATGAGAGCAGAAGTGGAAAAGTTTGTGAAGAATTGCAAGATTTGTCAATATGCCAAAGGAAGGAGCCAGAATACAGGATTGTACACTCCCTTACCTATTCCAGACAGGCCTTGGGACATGGTGAGTATGGATTTTGTTCTAGGATTGCCCAAGACTCAGAGAGGGAATGATGCAGTCTTTTTTGTGGTGGAAAGATTCTCCAAAATGGCACATTTTATTCCATGTTATAAAACTAGTGATGCCACCCATGTTGTTAAATTGTTCTTCAAAGAAGTTGTTAGATTGCATGGGTTTCCCAAGAGTATTGTTTCAGACAGAAATACCAGATTTGTGGGCCATTTTTGGAGGACACTGTGGAAGAAACTTGGTACCAAACTAATTTTTAGCTCAGCTTGTCATCCTCAAACTGATGGGAAAACTGAGGTAGTGAATAGGAGTCTGGGGAATTTATTGAGAAGTCTTGCAGGAGAGCATCCCAAGCAGTGGGATCATATTTTTCCCCAGGAAGAATCTGCATATAATGACTCACCAAACAGAAGCATAGGGCAGAGTCCATTTCATATTGTTTATGGAATGCACCCCAGAGGGATATCAGAGTTAAGAAATCTGGGAAGATCAGAGCTAAGGAGTGCAGATGGTGAGGAATTTTGTTCAGAGATCCAGGCCATACATGAACAAGTGAAACAACAACTAAAAGGCATCAGCATCAAATACAAAAGCAGAGCAGACTTGAGCAAAAAAGAAGTTCATTTTGAAGTAGGAGATCAGGTTTTGGCACACTTGAGAAAGGAGAGATTCCCAAAGAAGCAGTACAACAAATTGAAGTTCAAGAAGATTGGGCCATGCAAGATACTTAAGAAGTTTTCTACAAATGCTTATGAGATTGAATTACCTCCTGATGTTGGAATATCTCCTATTTTAAATGTTGCAGATTTGTACAAGTATGAAGATGATGGTGCAGAAGAAAGAGCAGCAGACAAGGAACAGATTGATTGGAGAGAGCAGCTACCTCCAGCACAACCATTGCAACCAGAGAAAATATTGAATAAAAGACCATTCAGAAGGACCAGAGGATGAGAGTACTTTCAGTACTTGATCAAATGGAAGGATAAGCCAGAAGAAGATGCCACTTGGATGAATGAAGAAATGTTACAGAGGATAGGCAGATCAGTGGAAGAGCTCATGGACAAGAGCCCATGAAGAAAATTGCCCTCGGGAGTCTGAAGCAGGGGCATTAGACACTAGCCAACAATGTAGGAGTTTTTTCCACATGTTGTGGCTAGGAGGGTTTGAAAACAGTTGAATTGTCACAGCTAGGTGTCAATACCTTAGCTGATTGTATTATTAGATCAGTTAGAGTCGTAGAAGTTGAATAGCTCAGTTAGTCTATCTGTCATATCTCAGTTAGTTGAATTGTTTTAATTAGACTGTTGATTTCCTGAAATGGTCCTCTCAGAGGAACCGAAGAGTCATAGGTTTATGTATATAATTGTAAACCCTCGGATGTATGGAGGAGGACAAGAGGAGAACAAGAAGAGGAGAGAAGATTTCTGCAATAAACTCTGTGTGTTACAATTGCTTCCAGTTGAATAATTTCAATATTCATTGACCATTGAATTGTCTTGAATTCTTATTAACGAAGAAATTGTTTGATTGAGAAACGATTGTATACTGGTTCGGTGCAAAATCGTTGCGAATGGTGATTGTATGAATGCCATATATCTCTGTCTAGTGTCTCCTAAATTTATTCGAGCAAACCCTGTGAAGTTATCACTACCCGCAGGCATGGTCTGTATAGAAAAGCCGTTGGAATAGAATCACGTTATTGTTGATTGAAACCTGACGAGGATTAACCTGAGGTTAGATGTGGGTTAATAAACAAAGAATAACGCAAAACCGACGAGGAACCCTGGTTAAACACTGTGCACAAACCGCGAGTGGTTTGGGTTACAGTAAAGGCTGGAAGCGGTATTCATCGCACCACTCTTATACGGAACGTGGTATTGAAGAATTGGTAGTGATTCCATAGAGTGCCTGACACGTTCCCCCGAGCGAAATTGGAAAACCACCTTCCCATACGTGCCATCGCGCATTATCATTTTCACATGTTGATCAAGCGATATACGTTGGATTGGGCAACGCGATAACAGTCGTCAGATAAGGAAACAAGATTAACGAAGGTACGAATCAGTCATATGTTCCACGTTAGTGCTGGGGCCCAGTTATAAATTATATTAATTGGAACATTTTAACTAAGGTATGGCAGCGTAATACAAAGTGAAAGATATATTTAAAATTGCAATGGTTTTCAAATGATATTTATTTATCAAATTCCCCGGATTTGATAAATAAGATTCCAAGAAAAAGATATAGACCACGTTGGGAAAAAAGAAAGAGAGACAGAGCCACGACAACAGTTGACCACTCCTCCTCAGGACTGAATTTCAGCCTTTGTTGCATCAAGCAGTCAAGTTATCCATTAATTTCTATAGCTACTTGACTGGCTTCATTGGAATTTTTGTATTACCTGATTCAACAAAATTAACAATAGATTAGTGTAGGTAGATGAATGCAAATAAGCTCAAAGCTTTGAGCATTTTTTTCAGTATTAAGTTTTCAGCTATTTTTGAAATAATTCATTAAGATTTAAAGCCAAGGAGAAGGTCCTAAAGATATTTAAGATCTATCAGTCTGGTCTGAGAATTTCAGTATGTTCTTTTAGTTTCAGATCAAATTTTAGTTTGTAGAAAAAGGACTAAATTAAGTTCAAGAGTTTCGGTCACAGAGATTTTATAGCAAAGAAAATGCATGTTTGGGATTGGCTCAAAGGATCAGGATACTAGTCGACGGTGTTCTTGACATCTCACAAGGAGATGCCATCCCCATGTGAAGCTGTTGTTAGGGTCCTATAAATATAGGATTCATAATTTTGAATTGACTTTTGATAGTCTTGTAAATATGTACATACATTGCTTTCTGCAAGTTGTTTTCTCTTATTTTGAAAAAAATAAAAAATAAAAAAAGAGTAAAAAAATAAAAAAGAGGGTAAAAGGTCCTAAAGGAAATATCAAAGGACTTATAAAATATATACCCCAAAATAAAAAAAGATGAAAATAAGACATGAAAGTGAGCAAGTTCAAATGCCACTACCTTTTACTTTTTTTGTTAAATAAATGATTATGACAGAGTGTCAATAAATGCCATAACCCATGATGAGTTAAAATGTTTAATCTTGAATTGCCATATTTCTAATTTCCATGTTTTAGATAGTGAATAAATATTTTCCAGATAGTTTAATCCTGACAAATCATTAGTTAGGTAGAAAATAATGACGAGCTCAATAGTTTAATCTGAGCCCTCAGATGGAATAAGGTAGAATTAGATAGTTTATGCTTTCAAAAGAATAAATATTTCAAGGTTGCAAACTTAAATGCACCTGCCAAAAGGAAGAAAAAATGTTAGAGTAATGTTGGGTAGGTAGAAAGAAGTGGCAAAAAGCATGTAATATTCAATATTCTATACTATCAGTCAAACAGGCTCAGAGAATTTCTTTGACTTTTTCTGGGACCAGACCTAAGGCTCGATGACTGGTTAGTTGAAAATGTTGAATTCTTATGTTAAATCCCCATTTACCATTATTTATCCCTCATTCATACATTTTAACTCATTTTCATAAGTAAGGACTCATTCTTACTTAATGAAACATAAAACCCCATTTAATTAACTTCCTTCATTCAGAAAACATACAAAACCCTCAAAAATACTTTATCCTAAGTAAATATAGGATTCATAATTTTGAATTGAATTTTGATAGTTTTGTAAATAATTACATACCTTGCTTTCTGCAAGTTGTTTTCCCATATTTTGGAAAAAATAAAAAAATCAAAAGGAGGGTAAAAAGTCCTAAAAGAAAGATCAAAGGACTTAGAAAATATGGACCCCAAAAGAAAAAAAGATGAAAATAAGATTTGAAAGTGAGCAAGTTCAAATTCCACTACTTTTTACCTTTTATGTTAAATAAATGATTATGATAGAGTGTCAATAAATGCCACAATCCATGATGAGTTAAACTATTTAATCTTGACTTGCCATGTTTTCAATTTACATGTTTTAGATAGTGAATAAATTTTGTCAGACAGTTTAATCCTGACAAATCATTAGTTAGGTAGAAAATAATGAGGAGATCAACAATTTAATCTGAGCCCTCGGATAAAATAAGGTAGAATTAGATAGTTTATGATTTCAAAAGAATAAATGTTTCAAGGTTGCAAGCTTAAATTCACCTGCCAAAAGGAAGAAAAAATGTTAGAGTAATGTTGGGTAGGTAAAAAGAAGTGGGAAAAAGCATGTAATATTCATCACCAGGCAAAAAATCACTAATTTACCCTCCCCTGTAAGTATTCAGTATTCTAGACTATCAGTCAAACAAGCTCAGAGCATTCCTCTAACTTTTGTGGGACCGAACCCAAGGCTCGATGACTAGTTAGTTGAAAATGTTGAATTCTTATGCTAAATCCCCATTTACCATTATTTATCCCTCATTTATACATTTTAACTCGTTTTCATAAGTAAGGACTCATTCTTACTTAATGAAACATAAAAACTCGTTTAATTAACTTCATTCATAAAACATACAAAACCCTAAAAAATACTTTATCCTACGTAAATATAGGATTCATAATTTTGAATTGAATTTTGATAGTCTTGTAAATATGTACATACCTTGCTTTCTGCAAGTTTTTTTCTCATATTTTGAAAAAAATAAAAAATAAAAAATAATAAAAAAATCAAAAAGAGGGTAAAAAGTCCTAAAAGAAAGATCAAAGGACTTTGAAAATATAGAACCCAAAAGAAAAAAAGATGAAAATAAGACATCAAAGTGAGCAAGTTCAAATGCCACTACCTTTTACTTTTTTTTGTAAAATAAATGATTATGGCAGAGTGTCAATAAATGCCATAATCCATGATGAGTTAAACTGTTTAATATCGACTTGTCATGTTTCCAAGTTCCATGTTTTAGATAGTGAATAAATATTTGTCAGACAGTTTAATCCTGACAAATCATTAGTTAGGTAGAAAATAATGAGGAGCACAACAATTTAATCTGAGCCCTCGGATGAAATAACGTAGAATTAAATAGTTTATGCTTTTAAAATAATAAAAATTTCAAGGTTGCAAGCTTAAATACACCTGCCAAAAGGAAGAAAAAATGTTAGAGTAATGCTGGGTAGGTAGAAATAAGTGGGAAAAAGCATGTAATATTCATCACTGGGAAAAAAATCACTAATTTCCCCTCTCCTGTAAGTATTCAATATTCTAGACTATCAATCAAACAGCCTCAGAACATTTCTCTGGCTTTTTTTAAGACTAGACCCAAGGCTCGATGACTAACTAGTTGAAAATGTTGAATTCTTATGTTAAATCTCCATTTATCATTATTTATCCCTCATTCATACATTTTAACTCATTTTCATAAGTAAGGACTCATTCTTACTTAATGAAACATAAAACCCCATTTAATTAACTTCCTTCATTCAGAAAACATACAAAACCCTCCAAAATACTTTATCCTAAGTAAATATAGGATTCATAATTTTGAATTGAATTTTGATAGTCTTGTAAATATGTACATACCTTGCTTTCTGCAAGTTGTTTTCTCATATTTTGAAAAAAATAAAAAATAATAAAATAATAAAAAATTCAAAAACAGGGTAAAAAGTCCTAAAAGAAAGATCAAAGGACTTAGAAAATATAGACCCCAAAAGAAAAAAATATTAAAATAAGACATGAAAGTGAGCAAGTTCAAATGCCACTACTTTTTACTTTTTTTGTTAAATAAATAGTTATGGCAGAGTGTCAATAAATGCCATAATCCATGATGAGTTAAACTGTTTAATCTTGACTTGTCATGTTTTCAATTTCCATGTTTTAGATACTGAATACATATTTTTCAGGCAGTTTAATCCTGACAAATCATTAGTTAGGTAGAAAATAATGAGGAGCTCAACAGTTTAATCTGAGCCCTCGGATGAAATAAGGTAAAATTAGATAGTTTATGCTTTCAAAAGAATAAATGTTTCAAGGTTGCAAGCTTAAATGCACCTACGAAAAGGAAGAAAAAATGTTAGAGTAATGCTGGGTAGGTAGAAAGAAGTGGGAAAAAGCATGTAATATTCATCACCGGGAAAAAAATCACTAATTTTCCCTCCCCTGTAAGTATTCAGTATTCTAAAGTATCAGTGAAACAGGCTCAGAGTATTCCTCTAACTTTTGTTGGGACCAAACCCAAGGCTCGATGACTGGTTAGTTGAAAATGTTTAAGTCTTATGTTAAATCCCCATTTACCATTTTTTATCCCCCATTCATACATTTTAACCCATTTTCATAATTAAGGACTCTTTCTTACTTAATGAAACATAAAACCCCATTTAATTAACTTCCTTCATTCAGAAAACATACAAAACCTCAAAAATACTTTATCCTAAGTAAATATAGGATTCATAATTTTGAATTGAATTTTGATATTCTTGTAAATGTGTACATACCTTGATTTCTGCAAGTTTTTTTCCCATATTTTGAAAAAAATAAAAAAATCAAAAGGAGTGTAAAAAGTCGTAAAAGAAAGATCAAAAGACTTAGAAAATATAGACCCCAAAAGAAAAAAAGATGAAAATAAGACATGAAAGTGAGCAAGTTCAAATTCCACTACTTTTTACTTTTTTCTGTTAAATAAATGATTATGGTAGAGTGTCAATAAATGCCACAATCCATGATGAGTTAAACTATTTAATCTTGACTTGCCATGTTTTCAATTTCCATGTTTTAGATAGTGAATAAATATTTTTCAGATAGTTTAATCCTGACAAATCATTAGTTAGGTAGAAAATAATGAGGAGATTAACAATTTAATCTGAGCCCTTGGATGAAATAAGGTAGAATTAGATAGTTTATGATTTCAAAAGAATAAATGTTTCAAGGTTGCAAGCTTAAATTCACCTGCCAAAAGGAAGAAAAAATGTTAGAGTAATGTTGGGTAGGTAGAAAGAAGTGGGAAAAAGCATGTAATATTCATCCCTAAGAAAAAAATCACTAATTTCCCCTCCCCTGTAAGTATTCAGTATTCTATACTATCAGTCAAACAGGCTCAGAGCATTCCTCTGACTTTTGCTAGGGCCGAACCCAAGGCTCGATGACTAGTTAGTTGAAAATTTTGAATTCTTATGCTAAATCCCCATTTACCA
This sequence comes from Pinus albicaulis, assembly GCA_034641835.2. NCBI lineage: Eukaryota > Viridiplantae > Streptophyta > Pinopsida > Pinales > Pinaceae > Pinus > Pinus albicaulis. Next base: position 1,323,117,835 of record CM076575.1, on the reverse strand, counting down.
TTATTTATCCCTCATTCATACATTTTAACTCATTTTCATAAGTAAGGACTCATTCTTACTTAATGAAACATAAAACCCCGTTTAATTAACTTCCTTCATTCATAAAACATACAAAACCCTCAAAAATACTTTATCCTAAGTAAATATAGGATTCATAATTTTGAATTGAATTTTGATAGTCTTGTAAATATGTACATACCTTGCTTTCTGCAAGTTGTTTTCTCATATTTTGAAAAAAATAAAAAATAAAAAATAATAAAAAAAATCAAAAAGAGGGTAAAAAGTCCTAAAACAAAGATCAAAGGACTTAGAAAATATAGACCCCAAAAGAAAAAAAGATGAAAATAAGACATGAAAGTGAGCAAGTTCAAGTGCCACTACCTTTTACTTTTTTCTGTTAAATAAATGATTATGGCAGAGTGTTAATAAATGCCATAATCCATGATGAGTTAAACTGTTTAATATTGACTTGTCATGTTTTCAAGTTCCATGTTTTAGATAGTGAATAAATATTTTTCAGACAGTTTAATCCTGACAAATCATTAGTTAGGTAGAAAATAATGAGGATCACAACAGTTTAATCTGAGCCCTCTGATGAAATAAGGTAGAATTAGATAGTTTGTGCTTTTAAAATAATAAATGTTTCAAGGTTGCAAGCTTAAATACACCTGCCAAAAGCAAGACAAAATGTTAGAGTAATGTTGGGTAGGTGGAAATAAGTGGGAAAAAGCATGTAATATTCATCACCGGGAAAAAAATCACTAATTTCCCCTCCCCTGTAAGTATTCAATATTCTAGACTATCAGTCAAACAGCCTCAGAACATTTCTTTGACTTTTTTTAAGACTGGACCCAAGGCTCGATGACTGGCTAGTTGAAAATGTTGAATTCTTATGTTAAATCCCCATTTACCATTATTTATCACTCATTCATACATTTTAACTCATTTTCATAAGTAAGGACTCATTCTTACTTAATGAAACATAAAACCCCATTTAATTAACTTCCTTCATTCATAAAACATACAAAACCCTCAAAAATACTATATCCTAAGTAAATATAGGATTCATAATTTTGAATTGAATTTTGATGGTTTTGTAAATATGTACATACCTTGCTTGTTGCAAGTTGTTTTCCCATATATTGAAAAAAATAAAAAATAAAAAATAATAGAAAATTCAAAAAGAGGGTAAAAAGTCTTAAAAGAAAGATCAAAGGACTTAGAAAATATAGACCCCAAAAGAAAAAAATATTAAAATAAGACATGAAAGTGAGCAAGTTCAAATGCCACTACTTTTTACTTTTTTTGTTAAATAAATGGTTATGGCAGTGTCAATAAATGCCATAATCCATGATGAGTTAAACTGTTTAATCTTGACTTGTCATGTTTTCAATTTCCATGTTTTAGATAGTGAATAAATATTTTTTAGGCGGTTTAATCCTGACAAATCATTAGTTAGGTAGAAAATAATGAGGAGCTCAATAGTTTAATCTGAGCCCTCGGATGAAATAAGGTAAAATTAGATAGTTTATGCTTTCAAAAGAATAAATGTTTCAAGGTTGCAAGCTTAAATACACCTGTCAAAAGGAAGAAAAAACGTTAGAGTAATGTTGGGTAGGTAGAAATAAGTGGGAAAAAGCATGTAATATTCATCAGCGTGCAAAAAATCACTAACTTCCCCTCCCCTATAATTATTCAATATTCTAGACTATCAGTCAAACAGCCTCAGAACATTTCTCTGACTTTTTTTAAGACTAGACCCAAGGCTCGATGACTGGCTAGTTGAAATGTTGAATTCTTATGTTAAATCCCCATTTACCATTGTTTATCCCCCATTCATAAATTTTAACCCATTTTCATAAGTAAGGACTCATTCTTACTTAATGAAACATAAAACCCCATTTAATTAACTTCCTTCATTCAGAAAACATACAAAACCCTCAAAAATACTTTATCCTAAGTAAATATAGGATTCATAATTTTGAATTGAATTTTTATATTCTTGTAAATGTGTACATACCTTGCTTTCTGCAAGTTGTTTTCCCATATTTTGAAAAAAATAAAAAAATCAAAAGGAGTGTAAAAAGTCCTAAAAGAAAGATCAAAGGACTTAGAAAATATAGACCCTAAAAGAAAAAAAGATGAAAATAAGACATGAAAGTGAGAAAGTTCAAATTCCACTACTTTTTACCTTTTCTGTTAAATAAATGATTATGGTAGAGTGTCAATAAATGCCACAATCCATGATGAGTTAAACTGTTTAATCTTGACTTGCCATGTTTTCAATTTCCATGTTTTAGATAGTGAATAAATATTTGTCAGACAGTTTAATCCTGACAAATCATTAGTTAGGTAGAAAATAATGAGGAGATCAAAAATTTAATCTAAGCCCTCGGATGAAATAAGGTAGAATTAAATAGTTTATGGTTTTAAAAGAATAAATGTTTCAAGGTTGCAAGCTTAAATTCACCTGCCAAAATGAAGAAAAAATGTTAGAGTAATGTTGAGTTGGTAGAAAGAAGTGGGAAAAAGCATGTAATATTCATCACCGGGCAAAGAATCACTAATTTCCCCTCCCCTGTAAGTATTCAGTATTCTAGACTATCAGTCAAACAGGCTCAGAGCATTTCTCTAACTTTTGTTGGGACTAGACCCAAGGCTCGATGACTGGTTAGTTGAAAATGTTGAATTCTTATGTTAAATCCCCATTTACCATTATTTATCTCTCATTCATACATTTTAACTCATTTTCATAAGTAAGGACTCATTCTTAGTTAATGAAACATAAAACCCCATTTAATTAACTTCCTTCATTCAGAAAACATACAAAACCTTCAAAAATACTTTATCCTAAGTAAATTGGTGAAATGATGAAATGACAAGCTTTACTTTATTTATTCACTTTACTTAGTCATTTTATGTATTTTTGTGTATTCATTTCTCCTTGTCATATTAACTTCTAACTTAGTTTATTAATTCCCTAAACTACACCTTATCCTATTTTTATAAATCCCTATATCTAAATATCCCCAAAAACCCACTATAGCAAAGATTTTGGACCAAAGTTATTATTCACATGTTGAAAATAAAACCCAAATAATTTTCCCTTTGGTCTAAAAATAAATTTAAGTAATTACCCCTCCCCATATGGTTATAGACCCTTCAGTGGTTTAAAACTATATAATAAAATATACCCCGCACCCATACATATGTTCAAAACTAAACATATTCCCACGCACATCACATTTTTATCCTATGTTTTAAACCAAATAAAGTTTTTTTTTATAAGGTTCAAAAGACAAAAACCCCACGCCTTTGCAACCACCCATATCAAGCCTTTTTTTATAAGGTTCAAAAGGCAAAAACCCCACGCCTTTGCAACTGCCCATATCAAGCCTTCCCCACAATACTAACCCTTCCCCTCATAAACTTTTAACCCAAAGTTTGATTGAAATAAAGACTTAGGTTTGTTTTAAATAAACTTTAACCCGCCATTATCCATATATGCCATCCTATATAAAGTCTCACGCTTTCTATTATTTAACCCCCATTATGTTATTTTAACCATATACCCCCACCCATATGCATAAAACCCTTTATATATATAAAACATTTACCCCGAGTCATATTTTATAAAGGTTTTAAAATTCAAAACATCTGCTTAACATTGGCTCGGTCCCACCATTTCCCTTTGGCTGCACCTTTCCAATTAATCCTTACTCTTCGCTCTCGTTCATGAGATCTAACGATCTCAGATCGATGTTGCGTGCAAAAATCAATCATTTTCCCAACCTTCAATTGGACGCGAAATGGGTTATTTTACCATTCTGCCCTATGTGATGTGGCATTTTCCCATTCGATTGTGTCCATTTTAATTGAAACAGCTTACTTCCAGAACTCTACGTGATAACCACTGTCGGGTTTCACATTTAAACTAAAACCTCTCGCCTATGATTTGATCTGCAATAAATGATAAATAAACAAAAACATTTTTGCAGACATTTCCTGTTTAATTCATTGTTTTACAGAAAATATTGCGACCAATCCAAGATGAATTTTTCAAAACGGAAGGAGGTTTATGTTATTAAGGTGTCCAACTACAAAAACCTCTCTCACTTTTCTAACATCCATTATGGGTTGGGAAATATTAAGCAATATTGGAAAGAACGTTTTGCAGAATTTCATGTTAAGTCATCATTTTGTGGAGATTATTGTGGCTAATCAGAAATACACCTTACAAAATGAAATGAGGTTTTTGTTTCTAAGAGATCCATATACAGAAATTTATCTCACTCTATGCACAACTATTATAGAATGAAAGATACATGCACATCTTTACAGCCTATTTTTTAGACTCTGTAAAACTATGTTTTACACATCTTTTTGAAAAGTCTATTGCAAACAACTGGAGTAGAAATTTAGGAAACAGAGAGAGGTTTATCTCACCAACATATTCATCTACAATAACCTCTTTCACGTTTTATATATCTATTTAGGATTGAGAAAAAAAAAATTATCATTGGACCCCATGTTTGCATAATTACTGGAGTAGAATGCACAAAGAAAAGAAACAGTTAGTGACTTGGATGCATCATCATCAACTAAGAGTTGAGATAAAATTATAATTCTCCTCTTTGTCATCACCTATGCATAAAAAATAGTGCCAAATAGATGTATTAGTTTTGAGTTTCCTTTACATAAACTCTATTTATGTAAAACAATTGGAGATATTTGTAAACCAATCTTGATATTTTTTTCAAGATATTTTTGTTTAGAATTTATATAAATACTTCACTCTTTGAAGTATTTTAGGGTGGAATAAAATTTCTAGACTTTACTATAGACTTTTTTCTGAAAATTGGAGGCTATTATGTGTTGATTTCGAAGTAGCAGATTGGATAAAGCTAAATTGGCATCATAATTCAGGATCCCTGTGATAAGCTGGTGAGTGAAGTACTTTCTTCTTGTCATTGTTTTCTTTCTTGAGTTTCATGCAATTCATTATATGTTTGTTCTATATTAATGAGTAACTAGGAATATTACTACAGGCTATTCTTATACTCCATGTTTTTAACTAGTTACCATTTAAATGTTTTCTGTTGATTTTCAGTGTTAGGAATTATTGATTGTTCCTACTCTCGTTTGACCCCTACCTCCTTCTTCCATTTTCTGGATCAAAGGATCCTTGATATTCCTTTATCATGATCATACCATTTCAAAAAAAACACTTTTCCAAATCTCTGAGGGTTATCTATCTTACCCTGAATACATTTGTACCTTTTTGGCCTTGACTTCTAGTGCTGCTATCTAGATTTAGACTCCATAGCCCAATGGACAAGTAGATTTCTCTCTAGTTTAACTCTAAGTTATTTTTTCCCACCAAAACCTTTAAAAGCAAAACCAATTTTTCTATCATAACTAGTCTAAAAACATAAATAAAAAACAAAGATAAATCTTAAAGAGAGAGCCCTCTCTGAATTCTAGGAAGGCTAGATCCTAGGATTTGAAGTAGGTTTGTGGTTACCTCTAGTTTTCTTAGACTAAAAACTAAAATCCCATAACTTAATAAATTACTAGAGTGCTAACAGAATACATTGTTTGCTAGAAATTATCGTGAAGACAATGTTCTTTTGCAAGATGATTTAGAACAAGCTCTTCTCTTTCATTGCTCTCTTCTTGAAATAAATATTCAAGAGATGTATGATCTGAAGGGAAATATGAATGAATATTTTCATCCTTGTCCTCATTTATAATAAAATGGAAAACTACTGACTATTGATGATATTCCTGAATGTTATGGTTATCCTCTACTACTTCCTCATGATGATAAAATAAATCAAACAAGGCTTCTTCACTCTCATCATCCATTAGATCTTCATCATGAATGTCAATCCCCATATGTTGAGTAATATCATCGAGGTTTCCACAAAGGCTTTCTAATAGCACTAGAGAAGGGTATTTTTGTTTGTAATTTTTACAAAATGCTGCATAGAAATCTTTAAGAGAACATAAACTAGCAGATGGCAAATTCTCATAACAAAACCTTGCTCTTTCTTCTAAGGTCATGTTGATTCTCAAAATTGTCTTCCATATTCATCCATATTTCCATCATTTTATAACCATTTAGCTCTAATTTCATAACTATCTAGCCCAAAAACCTACATCATGTAACCATCTTCATGATAATAGGAGTTAGAATAATCATTTTCCAAAGTTATATATTTTATGTATTTTAAGTGAATTTATGATTAAAAACTAGGAAATTAACATGGTTTCATATACATATATATGTATTATGAGTTTTGTGACATGTGTATGCTTATTTGGAGGTTCTATAAGGGTCTTACTTGGCCTCCCAAGCACAAATTTTAATTTCAAGTCAGGAGGTGGACCTTATTCCAAGGAGAAATATAATGGAGATCTTGATGTTTCATGGGATTTGTATCTAGTATTTAGGGATAACTTGGGATAAGTATGGATTTAGTAGATATTTAAGGTATTTACATTTATTGAGAAGATATCCCTAATTCACGCATAAATAGGAGGAGAATCCTTCAAAGGAAGCTAACAAGTTGTCAATTATTCATTAGCATCAGATTTATGATTGTTCATTTAGGATGAGTAATATCATTTTCTCCAAATCATGAGTTATGAGTGTTGTTTGATTCATAAGATGTGACAGTTATTCATGTGTGCTCATTGAGGAATGGATGGATCCCAATCAAACACAATTCACATACATTTGTAACATAGTTTGATTTTTTTTATTTCCTTTCATGAAAGTGTGCTTTATTTTCTATAAGTCTTCTTTATTTTCCGCAAGTGTTCTTTACTTTCCGCAAGTGTGATTTTATTTCCTAGGTTTGATTTGATTATCATTAAATTTATTGCTTACTGGCTATCTTAGTTTTCTTGCTTGACAGTTAAATCACTATTTGTTATTTACTTCTTTCTATATTAGTTTATTTCTTTCTATATTATCATAGTTTTCTTCTAATAGATTTGCACTTTAGTTATCATTAAATTTCTTGCTTACTAGTTCTCATAGTTTTCTTTCTTGATAACTAAATCAATAATTGTTCTAGGTTTACTTGCTTTCTTAATTATCATAGTTTGCTTCTTATAGTCATTCAAAGATTAGTTTATAAGTTCTTATAAAGGCCATGGTATTCATTCATTCCACCCTTAGAATCTCATTTAGTTTTCTTACATGTGATTCTTTTGAATTTTTCTTTAGTTATACTTCTAATATGAATTTCCTTTCTTTATTTCCATCTTAAATAAACCTTCCAAAATAGTTTCATCTAAGGTCCCATATATTTTGGTTTTCTTCTAATTTTACAAAACCCCTGGGTTGAAATATTTAAAGGAAAAGGGATTTAACATACCATTAAATCGCCCTACATTTTTGGTGTCGTTTTCGGGGAAGCAAACTTAGATGTAACTAAGCTAGGAGGATTGTTTATGAATAATTTTTCATTTAGGGTCATTTTCATTTAATATTAACTACATTTAGGAATTTTCATTTAACTTTATTTTTCATTTTCATATATAAAACATAAAAATAAGATAAAACATCCACAAATCAAAAACACCCACTCATTAAAATAATAATAATAAATCCAATTGAAAAAACAATATCTAAAGAGCTTTGTGCTATGAAAGTTGAAGAAGATAAACAAATTAAAGATCACATTCAAATTTGGTCTCAACTAGTCATTAGGCTACAAATTTTAACATCAAATCTTCATATTCATGTCCAAGAATTCACTAGTTTTATTTTTCAAACTTGGATATGATTTTAATCATGATTTTGTTACGCAAATGGATGCATTGGAAATTCTCTTATACTTGAGAGAATGTTTCATTTCTTTAGTAAAATAAGACTATCAAATAAAAACAAGTTTTTGTTATTTTTAGGATAAATTTGCAATTTTGTGGTGTAGTAAGAGCCACATATTTACTAACCCTTGGTATGAATATTGCAATAAAACAAATGATTGTGAAAAATGAGCATAATCGAAGATTGAAGAGTAATAATTTCAGGTGAGATTGGTTCTTTTCATTTTATTTTCTGAATTCAAATTTAAAAAAAAAATGATTAATAAACTCCTGAGTATGCTCTCTTCTTGTGCTCCCTGCAATATGGAAGATTAGAAAAAAAGAATGAACCAAGTTAGTTTTAAAATATTTCAATAAAAATGACTAATATATCTAAATTTACCATTGATTCTAAAATTTTAAAAAAAAATGATCTCTAATTGTTAAATATATTTGTTTTATAATTTGTGGGCGGCGAGTTTGCAGATCAGATATGAAAATTGTGGTGAATTTTTTTTTTTTAAATTCATATTTGAATTCCTTGCGAAAATAACCCAAATTAAAAAAAAAAAATGGTTGAATTGGACACCGAATGAGGGAGATATCGTTGATTTAAAATCATCTATTTTCTCAGAAATTTTTGTGATGGTCAGATTAAAAAAAAACGCTTGCTTAAAAATTCTTCCTCAAAGAAAATAAATCAGTCCAGAATTTGCAGAGAGTGAACTTAGAAAATTTGCTCCATTCTTTCAACCTGCAATAAAAGAAATAAAATAAAATAAGGAATTTAAGTTTTTGCATCAATATTTTCACAATTGTTCCTTGGATGCAGGTGCTTAGCAATGAGAAGATGGGCCACCTGGACTTGTCTCCATTCCCCACAAAATGAAATATCTACCTGCGCAGAGTGCCTCCAGCAGTAGTGATCGTTCCAGCAGTGGCACAGGTTCTCGCAACGGTCGTGGTTCATGTAGTGATGAGGACAACAAGGATGATGACAATATCTTACATGCAACTTCCTCCAATTCGCCAACTACCCAAGTGTTGCTTCTCCCTCCTTCCTCTATCCATGAGCCTAACAAGGAGGAGTACAAGTCTCTTTATGCTTGCAGGATCGCGAAAGAACCGCCCAACCTTTTTTGAGAAGAATGACGGGCTACCTTACATCCAATTGCTAGGTGCTCACTTCTTATTCCAGCTTTCTTCTGGCGTTATCTAGTTTGCAAGTGTTTTGGAAATTTTTTCTATTATGTTTCAATATCAGTCTCAAAACTAGACAAGATGGTTTCCCATCTTGGGCAGCTCCTAATTCTCTCTACTTGTGGGTTGGTTTCCCCATCGGGGCCAGCCCTTATTTTGTTGTTAATTTTCTGATACTTCCCTCCAGAATTGGCATGCCAAATTCGGAGGATGAGCATTGTTAGTGCTTCCATGTGAAATTCCTTGGTGCTGCCACATGGCACCCATACACCCCAATTTCACTTTTTTTCTAAAACTTCAAATGACAATAACTTTCTCATACGACGTACGTTTGACGCGATTCAAACATCATTGGAAATATATCGAATAAATCTATGAGTTGAGAGAGTATTCCTCAACATTTTAAATAGCAAAATAATGAAGAAATTTCCAACAAGACATGAAAGGTAAAGCAAGGCATTAGTTTCGAAACAGGGAAAATTCATTTCATTTTATTTTGTGAATTTGTTTTATTAGTAGTAATTCTCAATTTTTTTTTGTAAATCTCATAAATAGAGAGATTGATCACCTCTCTCTTTTGATAATATTACATTTCATTGCAGAAAAAGTACTAAGTTTTTGCAGGTTATAAGAAGAAAAATAGACGACCATAAGCAAACAATTTCTCTCAAAAACCACATTTCTTAAGAACATGATCACAACAACATCAAAGATGAAATATCCAAAGCATGAGCATATGATTTTGGATAAAGAATTCTAAATCATATCCATCACACTATTTGAAAACCTATTAGATACCAGCCTTACCATTGCATTCCTACTTATTCATTCAATAAAATCTTCATTTCAGTTTCCTTCACAATTGTTTTCCTGCCTCGCTTTCATTATTCTGTAACCCAACAATAAACCATGCAGCTCACCTACAAAGTTGATTCAATTCATTTCCTTTTCATTTTTTCAAATAAACCTTCATCCACTGCAAATTTTTTAATTTATAGTCCTTCAAAATTATTTTTTTATGCTCATGTTATATGATGGAGGATTCATTAAGGCCACCCTTCTAACAATTCAAGGCCTATCGACATAAGCACATTATCTAGGTTTGAGGCTAGATTTCTCTTTTAAGTACTTTAAGGCTTGCATGCCTTAATGACAAGTTCTCTCGCTAAAAATCATGGGAATATACCAATGTCCCTTGATCATTGGATCTTGCAAGTGGCTCGACCTCAACTCATCTATTCGCACTTCGCAAGATGTACTTAGGTACCTTGGAAATCATTGAAATTAATGGTGAGTTTTTCCCACATTGGTTAATGAAATTCATTAATGGCCAGTAATATAATTAATTATATTCATGCTCGACATCAACACATTTATTCTCATGACTATAATTGTACCATCGGGTTTTGTAACGATTAAATACTACATCATTTCAGCAGTTTTCCATAGGAATCAATTTGTAACAGAATAAATAAAGATCCCAATCTTGTCATCAACACAAAGAAGCAGATCAAATTCCTTTTTTTACATACTCCATGATCCAACATCAGTAGGCACACTTTAAACAAATCTCATCCAAATTGAAGGTAAGTGAAGGTATTTTGTTTTCTAATTTTTAGTCATGCAATTCCTTAAAATACTAAAATTGTAATTTTCGAAAATTACTCACCACATGTATACTCCCTTTCTCTTATTTTCTTAAACTTAAAAACACCTTTAGTTTGGGGGAAGGGACACCAATTCATAATCACATGTCATACATCATCACACATTTTCATTTCATTCCAACTTGCATATTGTTCCCAATCAACTATTGTTGCAGTTGATTCCAAAAGATTATATGCTTTGCAAATTATCAGTTCATTGATAGTTATTATAGGAATTGAAAAGAAAACTTTTAATGTCTTCATGTACTTTGATGCAACAAAAATAAAAGTATTGCTACACAAGAACTAATTCTAAAAAAGTTTGGTTTTCACACAAGAACCAACCATCAAAAATATATGTTGCATTCAAATGCATTATAATTTTAAAAAGAGAATATGATGATGCGAAGTTTGAAGAAAATCAATACAAGTCAAAATATCATAAATAATAAAAGATTTTAAAGATTACAAACTTATAGACAAATGAATCAATGCAATAGTTGCATGAGGACATGCAACAACTTCAGTTGGGGGGTATGTTGAGTCTCAAAATTGTCTTCCATCTTCATCCATATTTCGATCATTTCATAATCATTTAGCCCTCATTTCATAACTATATAGCCTAAAACCCTACATCAAGTAACCATATTCATGATCATACGGGTTAGAATAATCATTTTCCAAAGTTATTTATTTTATGTATTTTTAAGTGAATTTATGATTAAAAACTAGGAAATTAACATGGTTTCAGATACACATATATGTGTTCTGATTTTTGTGACATGTGTAGGCTTATTTGGAGGTTCTTGAAGGGTATTACTTGGTCTCCTAAGCACAAATTCGAATTTAAAATCAAGAGGTGGACCGTATTCGAAGGAGAAAGATCATGGATATCTTGATGTGTCATGGGATTTCTATCTAGTATTTAGGGATAAGCTGAGACAAGTATGGATCTAGTAGATATTTAATGGATTTACATTTATTGAGAAGATATCCCTAATTCATCTATAAATATGAGGATCATCCTTCAAAGGAAGCTAAAAAAATTTCAATTATTCATTAGCATGAGATTTATGATTTTTTATTCAACATGAGTAATATCATTTTCTCCAAATCATGAGTTATGAGTGTTTTTTTATTCTTAAGTTGTGACAATTTTTCATGTGTGCTCATTGTGGAATGGACGGATCCCCATCAACCACAATTCTAATACATCTGTAACATAGTTTGATTTATTTTATTGCCTTACATGCAAGTGGGCTTTATTTTCTGTAAGTGTGCTTTACTTTATGCAAGTGTGATTTAATTTCCTAGGTTTGATTCGATTGTCATTAAAGTGCTTGCTTAATAGCTATCTTAGTTTTCTTGCTTGACAATTAAAGCAATAGTTGTTATTTACTTCTTTATAGATTATTTTATTTCTTTCTATATTATCATAGTTTGCTTCTAATAATTTTTCACTTTATTTATCATTAAATTCTTGCGTACTAGTACTCATAGTTTGCTTGCTTGATAACTAAATCAATAATTCTTCTAAGTTTAAAATCTTTCTAGATGATCATAGTTTGCTTCTTATAGTTGTTCAAAGGTTATTTTACAAGTTTTTAAAAAGGCCATGGCATTCATTCATTCCACCCTTAGAATCTAACTTCCACCCTTAGAATCTAATTCAGTTTTCTTACATGTAATTTCTTTTGTAGTTTTTCTTAGTTATACTTGTAATATGCATTCCCTTTCTTTCTTTCCATCCTAAAAAACCTTCCACAATAGTTTCATCTGAGGTCCCATATATTTTGGTTTGATTCTAAGCTTACTAAACCGCCGAGTTGACATATTTAAATGACAAGGGATTTAACAGATCATTAAATCACCCTACAGGTCACCATAAATACCTTCATCAACCAATATTCATGAATTCAACCCGTAGCCTATGTATGTGCATATGAAACTTAATTAAATTAAGATAAGCACCATATTTCTTTTCATCTTTTAACATGGGAAGATAAGATAACAAATAAACACGAGGCATAGGATTTGGAAATCCAGGGATATGTGACCGATCCATAGGAGCATACATGGCATTCCTTCTTGCAGTTTAACCCATCTTGAAAACATTGAAGTCACCAAAAGGTTCTTGAAGCTACTGGTTTTTAAACAGTGGAGTTGCCATGAAAAATCTAAACTTTTAGATTCTTTGACACTGGAGTCACTGGCTGAAAGATGCGCAACCTTCTTGTGCCTAACCATTTTTCACCATCAGCAATCAGAGCTAATATTTTTAATTATTTTTTGGGGAATATTTTACATTTTTTCCCTAGAAATGGCACCAAAAATGTTATCACTCCCCCCATTTCCCAACGCCAAGAATGGAACTAAAGGAGGTAACTGCAAACCAACCTTTGGGTCAGGTATCTAGCCCTACCAAAACCCGAGAGGGCTCTCTCAATGTCACTTTTACAACCACTAAGATGACTGGATACGTAATGCTATTAGGCTAGTTATAAAGCTTAGTAAATTAGGTTTCTTTTTGTTTTTAGCTTTTGTTGGATAGGAATGACAGTCAAGGAACTAGGTCTAGGTTTTAGGTCTGATTTCAAAGGTTAAGTTGCACAGAAAAGGATGAGGCTATGTAGGTAAACTTAGGAACATACTTAATTTGTTATTGTGTATAGGGTTTTAAAAGAGAGAGAGTCAGAATGAGCATGTTGAATGAATTCATTCATCAAAAGAATAGACACATTCATGAAAATCTTATAAAACAGAGCATGGAAAGTAAGATTTTTGTTCATAGACTCATAATATCAACATACATAAGCATACATGTGGTGGAAATATAAAATAAAATTCAAGTTGAATAGGTTACAGAGAAAAAAACTATGCTCAAAAGCATATCACTGGAGTCCCAAGATTATAGTTGCAACATGTCTTTGATTTCACTGAAAAAAGTTTGTACAATAGCTCTATACTACAAATAAAAACTATCCAACCTCTAAATTGACTTGAGTTGGAGTAAATATATAAAATATAAGTAATTAAACCTCATTGGGTCGAAATATGATCCAAAATACATCATAAATTCACTCTATGAGTCATTACCTTGAATCTAGGGAGGTTAGAAACATTCCCCTCAAATTTAGTTAATAACTAGGTGTGTATGTCTCCTTTATTGATTACATTATTCCTCCATAATGAGAGGAAAAAAAGAACTCTCCTATCCAAAACACCTCATAGGACAGTTGCACCTCCAAATTTGGAGTTTTTTGGCTTGACAACTTTCCAAAGGGAATCCAAGACAGAAGCGTCGTGCCTCCTAGTAGAAGCATCGCGCCACTTTCTAGGTGAATTTCACTAACTTTTAGGCATCCATTTGAAAATATGAAAGTTAGGCTAGGTAGACCATTGTGTCCTATTTCCATCCCAACCCTTAAACTGACGAAATACTCCCTGGAAGGCCTTCAAAAAGTCATTCTTCCATACCTCACCATCATCCTCCAGTGGCAGAAGCATGAAAAAAGGTCTATTTTTTGGATTTTTATTCAAAACTAGAAGGTGACATGTCAACCTGAGACCATATCTGTGACGTAGAAGCCAAAATTAATTTAACCATATAAAATTTTCCTCATTTGGATACTTAGAGGAAAAGTGTCGCGCCACTGCGCAATGCTTGTGTACATATGAAATTGTAAAAATTTCCAAAATATTTAGAAGTTTCCAAAACTTTTCTACAAACACAGGGCTTAAATATACATATATATATATCTATGAAAATAACTTATTTTGAAAAAATAAGAGAGGCTTTTGTTCTTTGGAATGTTAGTAACAAAAACCTCCTCCAGTTCTCAAAAATTATTTCCCATTTTTTAATAATCCAAGTTTGAAGTTGGTCACTAAAATTTGCAGAAGCGTAGCACACACTCATCAGAAGTGTCATACCATTTTGAGAGGGATTTGGAGGTGTTCCCTGAGTATTTTTGGGCTGTAAGTGGTATGGTTTGAAATATTAGGATGTATGATACAAAATTGAGTCATCAAGAACTGCAAACCTCTGCTCGAAACCCTTGAGAAATTGACTTGAAGACAACCTTTCCAAAAGTGCAGAAAATGACCCAGAGCAACTATATTTTGGGCAATTCTCTCAAATTATAACAATTGTACATAAATTGAAGGAGGTTTTTTCTTTTAGTCTATTATTGACAAAAAAATCTTTCACTTTTGTCAAACTCATATTAATGTCTTCAGATATTTGTAGGAATGTCCCAGTGTGCAATGTAAACCATAGCAAATTATCACGAAGCTCTGAAAATGATGCCATGGATCTGAATTGGCTCAAACCTAGAATTATTACCTCACTTATGGGCCTTTCTCTTCTTTCCTTCAACTATTTTTGTCAGCAAAAAAAATCCCTATATTGATATGAAGGAAAGGAAGAGTTAAAACTAGGAAAAGAGGGGAAAATGGGGCAACAAGTTTAGGGAGGGAAATGGAGGAGATAGGAGTTAGGGAAAAATATGAAAACATTAGGGGAGAATGAATGAGATTTATAAATATCCTAATATAATTAATTAATGTTATAGGTCAATTTGAGCATCATTCCCAATGACCTGGTTAACTGGGCATCATCTCTAGGACCAATGACTAAGGGTCTATCATTCCCTATAATTTCAAGTTTCTACATGCCCTAAGGCAAGAACAAGAAAATCAAGCATGAATTTCATCAAGAAAAGGTTTCCAAGGTTTGAAGTTTATTATATAGCATACGGGAGCTCACCAAAGTTGCCTTTAAAGGGACTAAGTGCATTTCATATGCTGGTAACCCCATGCAAGGCTGCTCTGTAAAGCACTTCCCAACATCTATGGGTGCGTTGGTCAGATTGGGAGCGAAATTCTCATTGTTCTGGAATCTCCACTTGTACAGTGCCTTCTAGAGGAGTTCACATGTGTCAAGCTTCGAATCCAAGTATCCATTTGACATCTACATGACTGGGAACATGTATTTCCTATTATTGGAAAGTCATTGATTGTAAAAGAACCTTCAGTTCATCTATAAATTGAGCACAGATCTGGGTGTTTGATAAGGAAGAATTTGAGTAGAGAAATGTTGGGGGATTTTCAATTGAGAGTTAGATTTGTGTAACAGCTGCTGGAGAGATTTATACTATCATGGGGCTAAGGGTCGTTGCTGGAAGGGTCACTTCAAATCAGTCATTTGGTTGTAACCTCTCCTTCTATCATCAATAAATAATACATATTACTTTTCCCTATATGCATTTGTATTGGCTTTTATTTTCCATATTGCAAGATCTTAGTTGATGTATATTGTTTATGATTTACTGATTCAGATAAATAACTTGAATAGACATCTGCATTATTGCTATCTTCTAATGTTTTAGTGTTCTTTCTTGCAGGAAGCATTTTTCCGACAAACCACGTGAATTTGAAGCTACAACGGAAGCAACAGAAGGAGTCATTTAGAAGCACTTGGATTACAAGTAAGCATCTAATCCTTTTTGTGTGTCTGCTCTGAGTTAGGAAAGGTATTTGTATAGTCTTTAATCTGTTGTTCTAGACTGTCATCTATCTAGGGAAGTGTGTTTTATCCTTAATTCAAAATTCTGGACCAACACTTAATTTTTCATTGTTTATAGGGTTTGAAAAGAGTGAGAGATTCAGAATGAGCATAAATGAATTCATTCATCAGAAAAGTAGAAACACATTTGTGAAAATATTATAAAATAGAGCATGGAAAGCAATATTTTTGTTCATAGACTCATAAGATCAACATATATAAGCATACATGTGATGGAAAGAAAACAAAACATTAAAATTGATGAGGTTGTAGAGAAAATACATTTCTCATAAGCATACCACTAGAGTCCCAAGATTATCGCTGCAACATGTCTTTGATTTCATTGAAAAAGTTTGTACAATAGCTCCATACTACAAATAACAACTATAAACCTATAAAATGACTTTATTTGGACTAAATTTAGAAAATAAAAGTCATGAAACCTCATTGGGTCGAAATCTGATCCAAAATACATCATAAATGCACTCTTTGGGTCATTACCTAGAATCTAGGGAATCTAGAAACTATCCCCTCAAATTTAGGTAATAACTAGGAGTGTGTATCTCCTTGATTAATTACATGATTCCTGCACAATTAGAGGCAAAAAAAAACTCTCCTATCCAAAATAAACCTCATAGGGTATTTGTACCTCGAAATTTGGATTTTTCTGGCTTAACAACTGCCCAAAAGGAATCCAAGACAGAAGCATCGCGCCACTTTGGATTTGAATTTGAATAACTTTTAGGCATCCATTTATGAATCTGAAAGTTAGGATAGGTATCAGTTTGTGTCATATTTCCATCTGAACCATTAAAATGATAAAATAATCCCTGGAAGGCTTTCAAAAACTCATTCTCCTGACCTCACTCTAGAAGCGCTGCGTAGCGGCAAAATGAGTGGAAGAAGCATGAAAAAAGGGCTATTTTTTGGATTTTTCTTCAAAAATGGAAGGTGGCATGCAAATAGAGGCAATATATGTGATTTAGAAGCCAAAATTAATCTAAAAATATAATTTTTTCCTCATTTGGATGCTTTTAGGAAAAGTGTCACACCGCTGCGCGATGCTTCTGTACATCCTAAATCGTCAAAATTGCCAAAAACTTCCAAATTTTCCAAAATATTTTTGCAAAATTAGGACTTAAAGATAGATCAATATCTCTCTAACCATAATGTTTTTTTAAAATTGGAGAGATTTTTTTTTTCTTTGGCATGCTATGAACAAAAACCTCCTCTGGTTTTCAAAACAACTTTCCCATTTGTTCATAATCTAGGTTTTACCTTGGTCACTAAAATTTGTAGAAGCATAACGCACTCTCAACAAAAGCATCGCGCCACTTTGAGAGGGATTTTGGAGGCCTTCCTAGAGGAAATTTTCACTGCTAGTGGTATGGTTGGAAATATTAGGATGTAGTCTACACAATGGAGTCAGAAAGCATTGCAAACCCCTGCTCCAAAGCCCTGAAAATTTGACTTGAAGAAAACCTGTCCAAAAGTGCAGAAAATGACCTAGAGTAACTGTATTTTGGGAATTTCTCTCAAATAATAAAAAATTTCCATAAATTGAAGGATTTTTTTTTTTATTCTATGATTGACAAAAACCACTTTCATATTTTGTTAAATTCATCTTCATTTCTTCAAAAAGTAAATTTGAAGTAGGATTGTCCCTGTGTGAAATGTAAACCCTAGCAAATGATAGTGAAGCTCTAAAAATGATGCCATGGCTCTGAGTTGGTTCAAACCTGGAATGATCAGCTCCCTTATGGTCCTTTCTCTTCTCTCCTTCCATGATTTTTGTCAGAAAAAAGAAACCCTAGCTTGATATGAAAGAAAGGAAGGGTGAAAACTAGGAAAACAGGGGAAAATGGGGCAGCAAGTTTAAGGAGGGAAATGGAGGGGATAGGAGTTACAGAAAAATATGAAACAATTAGGGGAGATAGGGTAGTGTGTTAGGAACACAATATAGGTGGATTTTTTTTAAATTGATAAGGTAAAGATGGAAAAAGGGCCTAAACAATAGTTGACCTAGTATCTCTACAAAAGCATAGTGAGAACTAGGGTTTGAGTGAAAATGATAGTTATGAGAGGTATGAGTGATATGTAGTGATATGCAATGACTTTGTAAGGTATATGAGTCATATGTGAAGGTTACTAGATCATGAAACTAGGGGTTTCATTTCTGAATCAAGCTAAACATCAATGAAACAAAAAATGTAGTAGAAAACCCTAGAAGAGGGAATCCACCCTTTGTTGGAGAAATTGAGCTGAATGAAAGGTGAGGGATAGTCACTTACTAACTTGGAAGCCTCTAAAACTTTGAGAAAATATGAATTGACCCTTCTCATCATTTCTTGGAGCTTGAAAGTAAAAAACTTAGCAAAATTCCAATCTTTGGATGGCTTTAGAGAGTTATGAGAATGAGAGAGGAGCTTTTTTCTTTACCGTGTAGCATACTTCTTTGAGAAAATAAAATTTTCCTTTACTTTATTTTCCTATATTTTCTAACTCCCAATGAGGATGCTTTGTATCGTGAGAATGACTTTTTTCATTCTTTCATGACATGATTGGACGTTGTGGTGGAGAGACAAATGATACTTAGACCATAACCTAGATGGAGGTATGTTGACTGATCTATGACCCTAGGTGATTTATGGATGACATGAACTTGAAATGACGATGACCATGAATGGAGTGAAGGGAGTAGAATTTCATACCTATAAAACATTCAGTGAGAAAAAATTTATTTGAGAATTGGTTCGAAAGCATGAAAGTGTGACCTATGACCACTACCAAGTAAACCTGAAAGAGTATGTTTGATCACTGAACATTTAGAAACTAACATTGGATCTAGCTAGGGATGACAGCTCCTTCAGGAGGTGTCAAGAACACTATAGCCTAGGTATCCTCACCCATTGGGAAATGGAGTCAAAAATGAAACACTAGACACTCTAAGGACTAACTGAAACAAAAATTAACTTTGACTCAAAAACTTCAATACTGACTTAACTTACTTATGGCAGCAGACCATCAAGAAATTAGGGACTTCACCTCGGGCTTAAAATCCTAATGATATTTTCACACCTAGTGAAGATATATATATACAATCATAGAATATTATCCCTTCAGTGTAACCAATCCAGCAAATGGCTACTTACTTGAATCGTGCTCACACTTTTGTCGAGAAGGAAAAAGGAACAAAAGATAGGAAACTCAAAGTGTCCACTTAAAATTTGCTCATGATCCATAAATACAAAAAGATTCATATTCCCAGATGGCTGCAAAAAATTGACCAAAGGATCATGAAGAAAATTCAACATAAGCTTTTTGGGATGACTTAAAAAAATAAAACAAAACTCCTTCCAAACTGTTGGTTTGTCTATGTGTTTAAACTGATCACCTTCATTAATGAATAATACAATATCAACCTTCATTACTGGATGTAACAAATTTTCCACATGATCCTGAAAATCATGAAAAATTAGTTCTTGCTAATTTGGAGGAATTAAGAAACATCCTTCTATTGAAACTGGCTTCTCTTCATCATGAATTTCAGCAAGAGTGTTCTCTTGGTCTTAAAAAAAATCTGAACATATAGATGGATAAGTCTCATCTTGAAACAAAAATTCAAGAAATGAAATGTTTGAAGAATAATTTGAATGACACTCCTCATCAATGTCTTGGTCTCTTGAACATTTTTGAATACCATCATATAATTCAAGGCAATGATCATGATCTTCACCAATTGATTGCTAATTAATATTATGTTCAGTCAAAGAAGACATTGTTTGTTGGAAATTATCGTGAAGACAATATTATTTTTCAAGATGATTTAGAACAAACTCTTCTCTTTCATTGTTCTCTTCTTGAAATAAATATTCAAGGGATGTATGATCTGAAGGGAAATATGAATGAATATTTCCATCCCTTTCCTCATCTATAATAAAGGGTAAAACTACTGACTGTTGAAGATCTTATTGAATGTCATGGTTATCCTTTAATACTTCCTCCCGATGAGAAAATAAATCAAACAAGGCTTCTTCAATCTCATCATCCATTATATCTTCATCATGAATGTCAATCCCCATATGCTTAATAAGATAATCGAGGTTTCCACAGAGGCTTTCTACGAGCACTAGAGAAGGGTATTTTTGTTTGTAATTTTTACAAAATGCTACCTAGAAATATTTAACCTTTCTTTTCTTCATAGGTCACCATAAATATCTTCATCAAGTAGTCTTCATGAATTTCAACCCCTAGACTATGTATGTGCATTTGAAACTTAATTAAATGAAGAGAATAATCATATTTCTTTTAATATTTGAACATGGGAAGATAGATAACCAATCAACACGAGACATAGGGTTTCAAAAGCCAAGGCTATGAGACCAATCCATAGGATCATACCTGGAATTCCTTCTTGTAGTTGAACCCATGTTGAAAACATTGAAGTCACCAAAATTTTCTTGAAGCTACTAGTTTTTGAACAATGGAGTCGCCATGAAAACTTTTAACTTTTGGATTCTTTGACACTGGAGTCGCCAGGTGAAATATGCACAACCCTCTTGTGCCTGACCACTGTTCACCATCAGAAATTAGAGCCAATATTTTTCATTCATTCTCGGGAAATATTTTATATTCGGTCCCTGGAAAAGATGCCAAAAATGTTATCACCCCCCCCATGACCCAAGGCTGAGAATGGAATTGAAGGAGGTAACCTCAAACCAATATCTAGGTCTAGTAGCTTACCCTACAAAAAATAGAGAGGGCTCTCTCAATGTCACTTTTACAATCAATAAGATGATTGGATATGTAATGATCTTAGGCTAGTTATAAAGTTTAGTGAATTATGGTTTTGTTTGTTTTTATTTTTTGTTGGATAGGAATGACAGTCAAGGAACTAGGTCTAGGTTTTAGGTATGATTTCATAGGCTCAGCTGCAAAAAAAAGCATGCTTTTAGGTAGGTAAACTTAAGAAAATATTTTAATTGTGATTTTTTATAGGGTTTGAAAAGAGTGAGAGAGTCGGGATGAGCATGTTAAATTAATTCATTCATTAGAAGAGTAGAAACACATTTATGAAAATCTTATAAAACGGAGCATGGAAAGCAAGATTTACATTCATAGACTCATAAGGTCAACATATATAAGCATAAATGTGCTATAAATAAAACATAACATTCAACTTGATGAGGTTATAGAGAAAAAAAAATGCTCTTAAGCATGCCACTATAGTCCCAAGATCATACTAGTTGCAACATGTCTTT
The DNA here is from genome assembly GCA_034641835.2 of Pinus albicaulis. NCBI lineage: Eukaryota > Viridiplantae > Streptophyta > Pinopsida > Pinales > Pinaceae > Pinus > Pinus albicaulis. The sequence continues at coordinate 1,323,096,341 of CM076575.1, read as the reverse complement.
GATTTCACTGAAAAATGTTTGTACAATAGCTCCATATTGCAAATAAAAACTATATAACCTCTAAAATGACTTTATTTGGTTTAAATATAGAAAATATAAGTCATGACACCTCATTGGGTCGAAATCTGATCCAAAATACATCATAAATGCACTCTATGAGTCATTACCTAGAATCTAGGGAAGTTAGAAACAATCCCCTCAAGTTTAGCTAATAAATAGGAGTGTATGTCTCCTTGATTAATTACATGATTCCTAAAAAATGAGAGGAAAAAAATTATCCTATCCAAAATACACCTCATATGACATTTTCTCCTCAAAATTTTGATTTTTTTGGATTGGGAAATGTCCAAAAGGAATCCAAGATACAAGCGTTGTGCCTCCCAACAGAAGCGCCACACCATTGTGGAGGTGAATTTGACTGAGTTTTAGTCATACATTTGCAAATTTGAAAGTTAGGATAGGTAGCCCTATGTGTCCTCTTTCCATCCCACCCCTGACACTGAGAAAATAATCCCTAGAAGGAGCTCAAAAATTCATTCTCCCAACCTCACTCCAGAAGCATCATACAGAGGAAAAATGAGTGGAAGAAGCATGAAAAAGGGCCATTTTTGGAGTTTTCTTCAAACCTAGAAGGTGACATGCAATAATAAGACCATATATGTGATGTATAAGTAAAACTTAATCTAAACATATAAATGTTTCCTCATTTGGATGCTCTGAGGAAAAGCGTCGTGACTCCTCTATACATCCGAAATTGTCAAAATTGCCAAAAACTTCAAAAATTTCGAAAATGTTTCTGCAAACATAGGGCTTAAATATAGATCAATATATTTCTAACCATAAAGGTTTTTAAAAATATAAGAGAGTTTTTCGTTCTTTGGCATGTTATGAACAAAAACCTCCTTCTGTTTTCAAAAATACTTTCCCATTTGTTTAGCATCTATGTTTGAAGTTTATGATTAAAATTTGTAGAACCATAGCGCAGTCTTAGCAGAAGCGTCGCGGCACTTTGAGACGGATTTTGGAGGCCTTAGCAGAGGATTTTTTTGATGCAAGTGTTATGTTTTGACATATTAGGATGTATGCTACAAAATGGAGTCATAAAGAACTTCAAAACCCTGTTCCAATCCCCTAAAAATTTGACTTGAAGACAACCTTTCCAAAAGTGCAGAAAATGATCTAGAGCAACTGTATTTTGGTCATTTCTCTCAAATCATAGCACCTGTGCATTAACTGAAGGATTTTTTTGTTCTGTAGTCTATGATTTACAAAAAAATATTTCTCTTTTGTAAAATTATTGCCTTCAGAAATTAAATTTTAAGTAGGATTGTCCCTGTGTGCAATGTAAACCCTAGCTAATGATCACAAAGCTCTGAAAATGAAGCCATGGGTTCGAGTTGGCTCAAAGCTGGAATGATGGACCCCATTATGGACCTTTCTCTTGTCACCTTCCATGAATTTTTTCAGAAAAAAGAAACCCTGGCTTGATATGAAGGAAAGGAAGGGTGAAAACTAGGAAAACAAGGGAAAATGGGGCCACAAGTTTAAGCAGGGAAATGGAGGGGATTGGAGTTAGGGAAAAATATGAGAAAATTAAGGGAGATAGGGTCGTGTGTTAGGAACCCATTATAGGTGGAATTTTTGGAAATGGATAAGGTAAAGAGGGAAAAATGGCCTAATTACATAGTTGACCTAGTATCTCTGCAAAAGCATGGTGAGAACTAGGGTTTTAGTGAAAATTATAGTTATAATAGGTATGAGTGATATGTAGTGATGTGTAATGAATTGGTAAGGTATATGAGTCATGTGTGAATGTTAATAGATGATGAAATTAGGGTTTTTATTGCTGAAGAAAGCTAAAAATCAATGAAACAAAAAATGTAGTAGAAAACCGTAGGAAAGGGAATCCACCCTTTGCTAAAGAAATTGAGCTGAATGAAAGGTGAGGGATGATCACTTACTAACTTGGAAGCCTATGAAACTTGAGAAATGATTAATTTGACCTTATAATGATTTCTTGGACCTTGATTGGAAAAAGCGATGCAAACAACCAATCTTTGGATGGTTTTGGAGAGTTGTGAGCATGAGAGAGGATATTTTTTTTATCATGTAGCATAATTCTTTGAGAAAAGAAAAATTTAATTTAATTTATTTTCCTATCTTTGTTAACTCCCAATGAGGATTCTTTGTATGGTGAAAATGACTCCTTTTGATTTCTTTCATGACATGATTGGACATTGTGGTGGGGAAACAAATGAGATCTAGACCAGAACCTAGATGAAGGTATGTTCACTGATCTATGAACCTAGGTGATTTATTGATGACATGACCTTGAAATGATGATGAACATGAATGGAGTGAAGGTAGTATCATTGCAGAACTATAAAACATCCAATGAACAAAATTTCATTTGAGAATTGGTTAGAAAGCATGAAATTTTGACCTAGGACCACTACCAAGTAAACCTGAAAGAGTATGTTTGATCACTGAACATCTAGACACTAACATATGTCACCTATTGTTTTGGTGCCAAATAAGGATGGAACATGGTGCATGTGTGTGGAATTCTGTGTATTGAAAAAAGTTACGGTAAAGAACCATTACCCACTTCCTATAATTGATGATGTACTTGATCAATTGAAAGATGCAAAGTATTTTACTAAGTTGGACTTAAGGAGTGGCTATCATCAAATTAGAATTGTTGAAGGTGACATATGGAAGACAACATTCAAAACAAAAAAATGTTTTTCTGAATGCCTTGTTATGCCTTTTGGTCTTTGCAATGCTCTAGCTACCTTTATGTGTGTGATGAATGATGTATTGAGGGAATTTCGAGATGAATTTGTGATATTATACTTAGATGAAATATTTATTTTTAGTAAATCTCATGAAGAACATGTCATGAATGTAAAAAAGGTACTTGATCTCTTGGATAAAGAACAATTTTTTTTAAATATTTCAAAGTGTGATTTTGGAAAAACTTCTTTAGTGTATTTGGCTCATATTGTTGGAGGAGGTGGATTAAAAATAGATCCCTCCAAGGTTGATGTCACTTTGAATTGGCCAAAGCCCAAAATAGTAACCGAGGTAAGAAGATTTTTGGGAGAAACCCAATATTGGAGGAAGTTTATTGCTAACTTCTGTTATGAAACCATCTCCAAAAATAGAAGAAAAGGGAGATCAACGCCTTAGAAATAAGCCACTTCGAGGGGGAAACGTCCTTTAAATTACATAAATGAACAATTATTGGTTGATACAAATGAAAAAACCTCCTTCTATATATAGGACCCCATGGGGTCACAATATAATCCTATCCAACCTCAAAATAATTATGTAAGGGCACAATAATAACAATATTGGGGCTACAATGTAATATTCCTAGTTAGCTTTCAACTAGTTGGAATATTATATTTTTCTTTTGTTAATAAGATAGATGAATAAGTGGGTAGAGAGACCAATAAATATATTTAGTAGGAATAAAACCACTTCTAATGTGAATGTGGATCATTGTATCAGAAGAATAAAGCACTTTTGGGTGTGAATAGGGGCTAAAGCATGTGGATAGGGTCAAGGTTAAACAAATCAACAGCATTGTCATGGTGTTAGTGGAGAGCTAATGAGGGACAATGAAATTATGATGGAGGAGTGTATGCATGAGAGTAGCATCCTTAATGAGTGGGACCCAGGGTGAGGAATCTCACCAAGCATATAATAAAGGGGATGCCAGCCATATAAGGCATTCGTATTATTGTTTATCTATTAGTATTTTATGACTTTCTACACACTTCAACTGTTTAGTGGAGTCTGTTGTGTTGTTTAGCACAAGGGTGTTTTCGAGCAGAAATCCCACCCTCATCCTTGGGGGACTTCAAGTTACTACTCAGAAGATGTACACTGAGCATCATTTCCACTATCCAGCATTAGGCCAAGCTTCAGCCATCATCCACAGTTGTTACACAGCATTTTGTCACTGTCCCTGCAATCCCCAAATCGCACATTGGAGGGTTTTTTTTTTTTACCAATACGCAGTGTCATGCTTTGCAGATACCATCCTTACATCCCTTTTGATGAAAAAAACATTCTTCTTGTTGACATTTCCCTAAGCAGAGTTATGAAAATCCCTATTTTTTCCTTGGCGCGAGCAACCCGTTACATCCTCGCACTGACCAGGAAATTTAACACTGAGCCCGCGCCAAGTTGTTTATGGAATGTTTTTTTTTAAATAGAGGTGGAGGTTTCATTCCAACCACCTCGGGGATGAGTCATTGTGAGTGGTTGAACTGAAACAACCACTGACTCCTTCCTTTAGTTATTATTTTCCACCTCCCTTGGGACTCTACTAAAGGATAGGACTCCCTCCCACCTTTGTAGGGATCCCAACCTCCTCTTTTCCCTCTATATAAGAAACTATCTGCTTTGGTAGAACCTAGCTGAACACATTATAGAAAAATATCTGAATGGATGAATAGCTGAACTATAGAATTGTACTATAGCTAAGCTGTTAGAGGAGATAGAGTTATAAATATTGTGTTGAGAGAGCTCTAGTCGATGACTTCTAAGAGAGATTGAGTCCGAATTACCTGACCGACAGTTGAGACGCGTTTCATCTGAAGCCTGCTAGAAGAGATCACGACATCCAAGCATCTGTTGTACTCTTCCTTCTACTCATTAATATACATGACTACTGTTTGGTTCCACTATTATGTTATGATGTTTATTTGATACAATATTTTCAACCCTCTTTGACTGGCTAATATTTGTGAGTGAAACTACTCTACCATATGTTGTTCTTTTTCTTTGTCTGATGTGCAGGTATCTGAGCGTGACAGTGAACAGATCGTGACTTGCCAAGGCAGGAGCGAGAGACCACTACTCCTTCCTAGACAACGTTGGATTCAAGGTAGGTAAATCTACCATGTCTTTTGTTCATTCATCAACTAGGAACCAACACTTTAGCATGTATTTTCTTTACTAGACCCACCCTAGGGCTAGAGGGATCGTCTCTGTCTACAGAGAGGATTTACCTTCATAAAAAATTGGAAAATCCACTGGGGATCAGTGCGAGTTTTTCATGTCATCCTGTTGGGTCGGTTTCAATTCTTGGTTTAGTTATCTATATTTTTTCTAGTTTGTTTGCTAAGTTTCCATTCTCTATTCAACTCCAGAGAGTCAACGTTGACTTCTGCTCATTAGGTTAGGGTTTTTCCTCTTTTTTCTATAGGTTTCCATCTTAGCGCATTTTTTCTCTGGACAGTTGCACCGATTAGTTCATGCTGCTCTTTTAGCACTCGCACCAACCTCTGTATGGCGCGGATTGCAGCCTTATAGTCACGCCAATCCCTGTAGGTTTTGGTTTGACCCCCCTAATGTGTTTTTTGATCATTTGTTCTTGCATCTAGGTTTTTTTTGGTGTTTTTAAGCCTTTGGAGACTGTGTAGAATACTGTAGACTTGTTTGCCTCAGTCATTTGTCTATTGTCTTGTCGGTGTCAGTCAATACCTTAGGGTTTCTAAGTGTTCTCGTACATCGAGCCTTCTATTTGGGAACGAGTCTCTTTGATTGTTGTTGGTCTCATTTTGGGTTTTTAGACTGAGTTTTCTTGATCCTTTTTTTTTTATTGAATGGTATTTTTGTTTTTTGATGAGTCCTTCTTCTTCAATACTTTGAACATCAATTACTTTGCTTGTTTGGGTCGTTTTGAGAGCTCTCTTTCTTGATTGAAAGTTTGCTTCATTAGCTTGCATGTTTTTGTGTCTGTTTTGCTTTGGTTGAGTCATTCAATTTCAAAAATTTACGTTCGCAAAGATCAAACTAGTGTTTATTTTATTTTCCATTGAATTACTACAATGTGTGCTTCATTTCATTGAAAAAATTAAAAAAAGCCTTTGCACCCTTTTGTTGCATTGAAAATGATTTGTTCCTTTACATAAACTAGCATTTTTCAATCTAGGAAGCACTTTCGTTTTCGCTTGATTGCGTTAAGGGCATTAGAAGTTTCTTCGCATGTTCTCTTTTTTTTCTTGTTCGAAATATTTCTATCCTTCTTCTAGCTAGCATTCATTGAATTGAAATGATATTCATTTTCATATAGCTTGCATTTAGGAAGTTGAGCTCCACATTCAATAGGGCCTGAAATTGAAACATAATTCAAGATTAACTTTAAAATTTACTCAATGAACCTAAGGCAACATTGGAACCTAACGAAACATTTCTAGTGGTCTAGGCTAGAGATGTGTTCTGACGTCCTAAAACCTAGTAGTTTTCACTCGCCTTTGGGCTTGAGACAGCACTAGTACGGACTTGTGCTCCCTATACCATTGCGTATATAAAGGGAGACTCCTCTAGGTTGCAATCCTTTATCCATAGGAAGCCGAGTTTGCTGCCTTGTAACCATGATACACGGAACACAGCATTCAGGGAGACTCCTTGCACGTACGTCAAGTCCTTGGTCATTTCTGTTTCATTTGATCACCAAGGTGTATATGGCAGTTCACGGAAACCTGGTACACCCTCTTGCTTATAATTCCTTAGAAGTCATTTTGATCTTTTTGTGACTCTTTAAATAAGAGAAGAGATCATCGAGCACTTGTCCTTTCATGCTCATTTCAAATTGAAAGTTACTAGAGTCATATTTTTCCTGTTTCTTGACTCGTAAAACATGAAACAGTGAATTTTTGTTTCAGTGTTTTAAAATTAATCACCTATGATTACACGCCCAGTAAATTTTGTTACTTGGTATGGTTGATTTCCTTGGTTCTTGATCTTGGTACTTTCAATTGGTTATCTCTTTTCCTTCCTGTTCTGATTTATAGTCAAAGTGGTAGAACATCCGGTTTCGTCATCCTCACTGCCTCCTTGTGGTGGATCTTTTTCAGACGCTTCTTTTGAAACTCCTCAATCCACTAGATATGTAGAGTTCTCGCAGTCCATTCTACCATCTATCCAACCCCTTGCTACTCGATCTCTGCTTGACGAGCTAGTTGAGTTCAATTGGCCTCCTTCAAGTTCTTGGTCTGGTTTTGGAGAAGAAGGAGAATTTCCTCCTCTTACATCCGGATCACCTTTTGTTGCTGTTGTGGTACCTCCTAGTATCCATAGTGTTTTTGAAGATCTTACAGAAGACTCAGATATGGATTCCTCCAGTCCTATTGGAAATGACGGAATGCCTATGTCCAAAGGATAATATCAACTCTTTCCTGAAGATATTTCTCATGCCTCTGTCTAATCTTCTTCACCTGCGGTATCACTTCCAGCTAACTATAGGTCTCTAAGTCAGATTATGTCTGGTGTTGCATCCATTGCACAATCCAACACAGTAACTCCTCCTCGGAGTTTGGTCCAATATTCATCAGTACCATTATCCTTGGTATCAGATTTTTTGGTTACTGTTACATCTATTCCAGTCCAACCTACAGTCTGCGTGGCTTCTAGTTCATTTTATACTACCCCTGTGATTCATGTTGGTTTCACTTTTGAAGAATATATCTTAGTTGTTCAGTAGAATAATTCTCAGGGTTCTCAGTAGTCTCAGGCTCCTAGAGATCCTCATTTTCATCATTATGATGTTGTTGGTAATCCCATATATGTTTATCCACACCATTATGATGAGCATGGGAATCCAGTTTATATGCCTTATCAAGTCATCTATGATCCTTATCAGTCTGTTACTCATTTAGGACCTACTTTGGTTGTGCAACCCTCTGGCTTACAGGGACAACCTTCAGCTCAAAAGGGCCCTAATTTTGGTCCACAAGGACAACTATATGGTCCACAAGGCCAACCTTTAAAAGGAAAACCTTTGGTCCAACATGGAAAACCCTCTAGTCTCTCGGGTCAACCTCTGGTTTAGTCAGGATCATCTTTTGATCTTGGGAGGCAAGTTTATCAACCACAAGGACAATCTTATGGTCCTTTTCTGGGTCAACCTGGTCATCAGGGACATCCTGGATTGTCTCAACCATCAGGCCAACCTTTACCACAAAGTCAACCTAGTGGCCCTCAACAACCGGTTCAACCAACTCAACAACCATTGCAACCTACCCATCAACAAATTCCTTCATTTCTGCAGAAGGTTTTACCTATTTATCCTGCTCAGTAGCCTGCTCAACCTGCTCCGCACGGTCAACCTATGCAACTGCAAGGTGCTTATTACCCTCAAGTTTCCTATCAACAAGTATATAATGCACCCAAAATTCCATACCCTCAAAATCAACCAGTATATAGTGCACCTCAAATTCCATACCCTCAAAATCAACCTATGTATCAGCAACCTCAAAGTCATACCTACATTCCGCAGCAAAATCCTTATTCTACTCGGCAAGGACCTCAGTGGTCTTCTTCGACTCAATATCCTGGTCCTCAATCCCAGTATCAACCAAATTATCCTATTTTTAATCCCTATGATCTGAATCCTTCGGGACAGAATATATGGAGACAGAATCCCTTTCAAACTGGGTGGAATGTACATACATTTCCTTATCAAAGACCTCCGATGACTTTCAATACTCAGTTACCATTTCTTGCTACGTTGGAATTACCCGATGCGTCAAAGTTGACAAATGATCCTATTCTTCATAATCCATATTGGCCTCCAGTTCCGATCAATATTCCTGGTGATTGTCCTAAATTTGAGGGTAAACCTGGTGAAGACCCCCAAACGCATGTGATGACATACCACTTATAGTTTTCTTCTAATTCTTGGGTTGACAATTCTATTCGTCTCTGTATTTTCCAGCAAAATCTTACTGGTGCCGCTGCAAAGTGGTACATCGAGCTGTCTCGTGGAGTTTTCCAAGATTTCAATTCTTTGGCCATGGTGTTCCTTACAATTTTCAGTTACTGATCCGATATGAGACCAGGACGCATCTCCTCACTTCATTGAAATAGGAATGAGCTACTCATATCTCAGATCATATTCATGAGTGGCGGTATCGTCGCCGCATGATCAAATTTGAGATACTTGATCAGATTCTGAATCATTGGTTCACTACCTCCTTTGTCAATCAAATTGCCAAATATATTGCTATGGGGGCATGTGTAACCGAGGAACAAGCCATTGCTTATGCCCAGTACCTTGATCTCGTGTATTCTCAGTATGGCACATTGTACGATATCTTGCCTGATGCTCCTCAGCTTGGAACCTCTAAACCACCAAAAACTCCATCTGTTGATGGTATTATTGGTTCCATATCACAGAATTCTCAGAAGTCTCCTTCATCCAACTCTAGGAAGCATAAGTCCACTTCTTCTAATAATGTAGCTTCTCAGTCAAATTCAAATTCTGGCATACCTGCAGAAGTGAATTTTGTTCAAGCCAATCCTACAGGTAAAACTTCCAAAGGTAAGAAGAAGGGTAAAGGTAAGGCCAAAGACGATACCCCAAAAAAGGATTCTCCAAAACCTCGTTCTGCTGATAGTTCTCAACGTAAACCGAAGTATCCTTGTTTGATTTGTGATGATGAGCACTTCACCAAGGATTGCACTCGACGGTCTAAAGTGAGTCAATTGCTCAAAGGCACCCAAGGAGCTCAGTCATTCTTAAGGAACCTTTCCCTCAGCAGACTCATATGGTTGAGCACCCTCAGTCCTCTACTCCATATGGTTCACAATTGTAAATGATGAACGGTTCTCCACCCATTTCTATTACTACTCGATCGAAAGATTATTCTGGTTCGCATCAGATAGTGGGGAAAGAGATCGTTTATGGTCCTCCTCCCCCTCCTATTTCTGGTCCTCTTGAGATTGAACGGCTTAACACTGAATCCGTTGTGCGACCACCTTCCAAAGGTGTGCTCCGTAATTCTTCGTATAATCCCAACGCCTGTGCTGCTCAGCATTACAGTATTGTTTAAGATTTGGCTTAGGTGCCATCCGCAATGTCTGCATTAGAAGTACTTCAGAGTTGTCCTTCGCAACAAAAAGCTTTGCTATCTACTATAGGTGGGATTGATCCTACCGATACTAGTTTTCTCGCTTTCAATTTAGATAATTTCATCCAACGACTCCCACACCAGATTGCGCTCATCATTTAAGTTGGTATTAATGGTTTGAATATTCACCGAGCTGTCATGGACGAGGGTGCATCTACCTGTGTTATGTCATCTACTTGTTGGAAATCCATTGGTTCTCCAGCTCTTACTTTATCACCCAATTCCCTTGAAGAATTTGATGGAAGAGAATCTAAACCTCTTGGTGTTCTCGCTAGTTTACCGATCATGTTAGAAGGGAAGAAAATGAATGTCGAGGTCAAATTTGTTGATGCAAAACTCAATTATAATCTTCTCCTCGGTCACAGTTGAGCTCACACTATGTTGTGCATTCCGTCCACTCTCTTTCATGTTTTGAAGTTTCTGCACGAAATAAATATCAATACTGTTGATCAATTGTCTTTTTTCACTTCTTCTTTTGAGAACAACGTTCCATATGTGGATAAAATTCCTACTCCTTACGAGAGTGTAGGGCCAGGCCTTTTGAAAGATCCTTCCCTCATGGGTGTTTTTCCTCTTCCACCACCAAATATTGTTCAGGTCAACATGATTAATCGAACCGATGACCCCTGGGTTATCCCTTCTCCTAAACAAATCAATTTTTTTTGGCGATTCGATGCCTTTGAGTCCGATTGAAATTGATTATTGTGAACTCATTGCTGCATTGGATTCTGATCCTGATCGTGCTCTTTCGAGCATAACTCTTGACGTATATTCTCAATCCCCTTGGCTTGGTAATTTTGATTCACTAGATCCTTTGAAAGAAGTGTTTCCTTCTAATGAGGAAATCATGGAAACCCTGTCTCTCAAAGATCTGCCATGGGATGATGGTCATCATCGTTCCTCATTTCTACCAAGCCTTGGAGGTATGTCTACCTATCTTGAACATTTTTCCTCTCAGGTTCCTTCTCCTCCACTTCAAACACCTGTTCAGGTCCATGAGGTTTTTTCAGAAGGTAACTTGAGTAACATCACTCAGATGATGCCTATCGACATTTCCATTAAACCGAGAATCATCGAGAACATCCATATTGGGGTTACTTTCTCTTCGGATGAAGTGAAAGTCTATACTAGCCTTTTTCGTGAATTCAGTGATGTCTTTGTGTGGCCCTACGAAGAAATTCCCGACATTGATCCTAGCATCGTGGTACATGAGATTCCTACTTACCCTAGTTCGAAACCTGTTCGTCAGCGTCTTCGTCCGGTGTATCCTAGGAAAGCTGCTGCCATTAAGGATGAAGTGGAAAAACTTCTCAAATCCAGTTTCATTTATCTGATTCCATTGACAGAATGGGTCTCTAATACCATTCCTCTAGATAAGAAAAAGGGCACTATTCCTGTCTGTGTTTACTATCGTGATATCAATCGAGCTTGTCCTAAAGATAATTATCCTACTCCTTTCATTGATCAAATCATTGACGATTGTGCCGGGAGTGAGATTTTTTCCCTTATGGATGGTTTTTCATGTTATAATCAGATCAATATTCTCCTGAATGATCAACACAAGATTTCCTTTATCTGTCCTTGGGGTACCTTTTCCTATAAGAAGCTTCCCTTTGGTTTGAAGAACGTCGGGGCCACATTTCTGTTGGGAAAAATACTGAGAGGGGGGGGGGTGAATCAGTATTTACTGCATATTCAAAACTTTCACTTTTTCTTGCTTCTAAAACGCATACGCTACTTTCCTGAACCAGAATTTCATATATACGCGGATACCCTTTACGAAACTCGCGTATACACAGATATCTATTTATGTCATTAATTCTTCACTTAAATCATTCCTTCATTTATTCATGAGATATTCAATAAGCAGTAAACATGTGCAGTAAGAACAGAATAAATCATCACACAAAGCATCACACATGAACACCAGGATTTTTAGGTGGAAACCCAAGTCGGGAGAAAACCACCGCTGCAGTTGCTCAGCCTTCAATATTGTATTATAGAGAAAACATCTTACAACATATGTGCTGGCGCAGACTTGACCAGCACGCAGGCACCCACCTGCGCTCGTTTACCAGCCTCTCCTGGAAGGGAGCTCCAACCCCCTGACTCGTTTACCAGCCTCTCCCGGAAGGGAGCTACGACCCCCTGCTCTCGTTTACCAGCCTCACCTGGAAGGGAGCTACAACCCCCTGACTGAAGGCTACAACCCTCAGCACCTCTATGGACCACGTTTCATCAATTTTCACACTGGATCCAAAGCTTCCTTTAGGACACCACTTGCAAGCCACGTTTCATCATATTTTCAGACTGGACCCACTCCATACTTTTAAGCTCAAACATACATCACCTATGATATACATATCAACACGTATCGATAGCGTAAAACACAATATAATGTATCGTATATTTCATACCCCTTGCTTCAGCAAACCCTAGTTTGCATACGCGCTTTAACTTCACTGATGTCGCGTATATACGCGCTTCCGTCCACACAAACCAACGTATACCTCAGTGTATATTTTATTGCGCATACGCGCTTTCTCTTCGCTGAAGCTGCGTATATACGCGCTTCCTCCGCGACGAAGTAGCGTATAGATCTTCAATCATTACAGAGCAGCATACTTCATCAGATCAGATATTCAGTTCAGATCTACCCTTTTGCTTCAGACAGATGTTCGCCTAGATGCTCGCCTCATCACAGATCTAAGCCTTCCATAATCAGATCTAGCAAATACAAATGCATTTCAGATCTAGATCCCCTTCTTCATCATTGGTGCATCATACATTCAGATTTATCTTCAAGTGTAACCCTTTCCATTCAGATATACTTCAGAGAGAAGTATTCATTCAAGCTCAGACATCTTGCACCCACACTCATGATTTGCACAATGAATTTCTTCTCCTTATATAGGTTTATCCTTTTCAATACCATGAGCCCCTTTTTTCAATACCATGGGCCAAAACAATACCATGAGCCCAAAACTACCTGGACGGGGTCAATTAGGCGGATCATTACCTAATACAATGGGTCAATACCATGGTGGTTACCCTTGGTTTTGCACTTTTTGAGTGCTTTAGCCCATACGCGACTTGGCACGTTCTTTTCCGCGTGCATACGCGACTTCCCTTAGGCAAATCCGCGTATACAAAGAGACATACTCTTTTCATCATATTTTGAGCACATTCTGAATTCCTTTCTTCATTGCCTTTTGTACATACTGTAGATACATCATATTTTCTTCATCAGGAACATATTCTCTCAAGCACAACTTCATCAAGTAAGTTGTCATCATCTTCATCAAGTGGGTTGCCTTTCAGGGACAACACTTAGCATCATATTTTCAACAAACATTATATCACATCAGATTTACATAATTTACTAAGTCCATCAAGTCAAGCATAACTTCATCAGGTGGATTGCCATCAAGGACAACACATATCAACAGTCGCATGTCTTCATCTTCATTTAGTGGGTTTCCATCAAGGACAACACTCTGCATCATATTTCCAACAATCTCCCCCTTTGGACTTGATGGCAACCATGATGGTGTTTGGTCACCACAACAGATAGGTACATTAAGAATACAATGACACCATGTCACTCTCCCCATTTTTACCATGTCACTCTCTCAAATATGTCACATCATTATCTTCTCTTTATTCAAACACCATGTCACTCTCCCCCTTTGACATCAAGGGCAAAGGGCACATCATTATCTTCATTCAAACACCATGTCACTCTCCCCCTTTGACATCAAGGGCAAAGGAAAAAACCAGCAGATCAAAACCAACACACTCTCTTCCTTTGACATCAAGGGCAACGGGCGGATCAAAACCAACATACTCTTCCCCTTTTCTCCTCATGTGGAAGAATCGTTCTGCAGATTTGATATATACTGAAGTGACCAAGCTCCCCCTGAGTTCATGCTGAATCTTCAAACATATTTTCCAAAGAAGTACATGACTCAATGACTTTCCTATCACCAATGACTCATACTTACAACAAATATCCAACCAAGTGGATTTACATATGAGACTCAAGCACCCAACCAAGTGGGTTTACACATTTCAATTCAGCTACCCAACCAAGTGGGTTTACAAATTTGACTCAGCTACCCAACCAAGTGGGTTTATAAAAATGACTCAGCTACCCAACCAAGTGGGTTTACAAATTGACAATTCCTTACATGACTGAATATTACAATTTTACAACATGGGTCTCAACAAGACCTTTTCACCAAACTACAAATATAGCTTTTAAGACCAACACCAGAAAGTCCTCAAGAAAGAAAACATATTTCAGAACCATCATAATGCCAATAATGCATTATACTCAGCAAAGCCAATGCTCCCCCTGAATCTGTGCATCCAAGCATCCTTTCCAAATGACTAAGGCTCCCCCTTAGTTTGTGCATCCTGAAAAATTCCACCAACAAATCATCAAGGCATCTTCATCAAAACATTAGAAGCAGAATTATGAGAACTGGAACACTACCAGAGATACCAAACAGTATCAGAGATACAAAACAGTACTGTAGCTGTGCTGAAGAGAGCTGAACCAACCAAAAATTGTCAGCAATTAGTCATACGCGGTTTTCTGTGCAGGAACTCGCGTATATACGCGACTGTGTTTCAGGAAACCCGCGTATCCCAAGACATCTTCAAAATTTCAACCAGATCTGATTCTCTTGTGAGGCAAAGACAGTGTTCAGCTTCTTTCTGAGACATTTGAATGCTTCCCTGGACTACAGATAGATAGAACGATGTAGTTGTGTCTTCAAGCGTCATCCAACGGTTGTGGCATCAGTACAATAGTATCCAAGCCTTCAGATTCTTTGCAGCATCAATACAATCTTTCCAAGAGAGATTCTCATATCAGAACAACATCTTCACATAGGTGTCAAGCAATCATCGATGTGGTCCAACATCACCATGATCTTCAAGATTTAACATGAAGTAACATATGTAGGCAAAAGATCTCTCAATCATAGTAACACACTCTGCATGATTTATTTCTGAATCAAATGACATCCAACTCATCCATGTGTGAGTACAAAGGATACTTATCAGCAACCAGGGCTCAAAAACTCATCATAATAAATCATGTACCAAGTCATCATCATTTGAGCATGAGTATCAAAAAAACCAAAGAACAAGCAGTCATATTGCCAACAATGCAATCATTAGTATTCAACCTGCTGCTCCCCCTAAACCAATGCTCTTCCTTAGCTTGCAATCTGAAGCTCCTTCAACAACACGTCATCAACAATAATTTCTGCATGATCTGTCCTCATCTCTGAATTATAAGACTTTCCTCTCAACAACGAGTGCTCTTCATCATAAAGCAACCAGGCTTCATTCATAATGTTCAACACAAGAACCCATGTATCATTTCATTATTATGAGTATAACCAGAATAATGCTAACAGAGCAATCATCAGCAGTCAGACTGATGCTCCCCCTGGACCTCTGCTTCAGATCTTCAGCTATCAGATAAATTTTCTTATCATCAATGCATACGCGACTGCGTCTTCTGGAACTCGCGTGTATACGCAACTTTAGTTAATGGAACCTGCGTATGGAAAGTGAAGCATAGAAAATTTCCATCTTCCTTCATTTCTTCCAGAGCTTGTACCTCCTGTACCTGTCCTTTCCACATCAGATGCACTGTCAGAAGTAAACATAACCAGTATAATCAAATCAACCATGAGAGTCATCATGCATTGCTCCTCTTGTGACGATACATTACTAGATCTCATAATGTATCTCACATCATTCCTGCAGTCAACAAGAAAAGTCAGCTTCAGAAGCGGATGACTGCAGTAGGGTCAGAATTCCCTACGTTTCTGATCGGTCCTCCTTCTTTTTCCAAATTTGCTTGAGCTTTCCAACTGTCTGCTGAAAATTGTCCACTTTCCCAGATCTGTTCATCCTGCATTATTTTTCTACATGTCCATACTTGTTACAAGCATAACATCTCATGTGGCCAGAGAAATAAACATAAGAATCATAATGAGTATTTATATTCTTCCTCCTTTTACAATCAGCTGCTTTATGTCCATACTTGTTACATGAAAAACAATATCCTTTGAAGAAACCAGAGTACCTTTCTACGTAGGAACTGTTTGATTGAGGCTGAAATGATCTGCTCCTGCAATTTGCTGCAACATGCCCATAATTATGACAATTGAAACATTCAACATTATTGAATGCTTTCCTTTGAGATTTCATCATTGTTGATTGACCTTTTGTTTCTTTCAACTCTTCAGGTTTTGTATTGACTTCCTTTGAATCTTTAGCACTTCCTTGTGAACTAGATTCTCCTTTAACAGTTTCATGAAAACCAAGACCAAGTTTGATAGAAGGAGACCTTTGACTACTAAGAATATTATCTAGAATCTTAGTACTATCTTGAAACTTCAAAAGTCTAACCTTTTCTTCTAATTTACCTTTGAGAATATTTACCTCAACCTCCAAGTCTTGACATTGCTTTGTCATGCTTTCTTCTTTCCTTCTTCCATCTTCTACTTGATCCTTCAGATTTAGAATCTCTTCTTTCAACCAATTTCCGTTTACTTCACATGTTTGTTGCAGCTCTTCATTCTTCTTCTTTGAAGCTTTGAGATCTTCTTTTAGAGATATGTTTTCTGCTTCAAGTCCTGCATTCTTCTTATTTGATTTATCCAGGTCTTCTTTGAGGGAAATGATTTCTGCTTCAATTCCTTCCTTTTCAAATGATTGTATAGGTTCCTCACTCTTCTTACTTGATGCTTCAAGTTTTGCTTGTAGAGAGATGATTTCAGCTTCAAGACTTTTATTCTTCCTCTTTGATTTTTCCAGACCTGTTTTTAGAGAACCGTTTTCTGCTTCAAGTCCTTCATTCTTCTTATTTGCTTCTTCAAGTTCTACTTGCAGAGAGATGATTCCAACTTGATATCCTTTACTTCGACTGCGTACATCATCGAACATCCTTTTCAGTCTAAATACCAAAGCTTTGGAGGCAGCGTCCTTCTCATTAAATATTCTTTGTTGGTCTTTGATAACCTTCTTTAAATCCACAACATTACTTTCACTATCTACATCATTGCTTGCACAGATAAGATTACAAGGATCACCATCAGATTCATCTTTGTCAACTTCTGCTGTACCGGTTTTCTGAGACATCTCCTTACTTTGAGTATTTTTCTTCTTTGCCATGAGTACTTGTAGAGCTTGGTCGGAATCTTCTTCGGCTTCTTCTAGGTCGATAGCATATTCTTCACTATTGTTTGTACCACTAAGATCTTTCAAAGGATGATCCCAATCACTATCAGATTCATCTCCTTTGATTTCTGGTATCCATGTTCTCTGAAATATCTCCTTTCTTCGAGTAGGCTTCTTCTTTTGCTTCTTTCCCATTACGACGGATCTCCTTCAAGCGATCAAGCTTCTGCAGAAGGACCACGCTCTGATACCAATTGTTGGGAAAAATACTGAGAGGGGGGGGTGAATCAGTATTTACTGCATATTCAAAACTTTCACTTTTTCTTACTTCTAAAACGCATACGCTACTTTCCTGAACCAGACTTGCGTATATACGCGGATACCCTTTACGAAACTCGCGTATACACATATATCTATTTATGTCATTAATTCTTCACTTAAATCATTCCTTCATTTATTCATCAGATATTCAATAAGCAGTAAACATGTGCAGTAAGAACATAATAAATCATCACACAAAGCATCACACATGAACACCAGGATTTTTAGGTGGAAACCCAAGTCGGGAGAAAACCACCGCTGCAGTTGCTCACCCTTCAATATTTTATTATAGAGAAAACATCTTACAACATATGTGCTGGCGCAGACTTGACCAGCACGCAGGCACCCACCTGCGCTCGTTTACCAGCCTCTCCTGGAAGGGAGCTTCAACCCCCTGACTCGTTTACCGGGGCCTCTCCTAGAAGGGAGCCAGCGACCCCCATCTCGTTTACCAACCTGGGGGGGAAAGGGAGCTATCCCCCGATCTTAACGGGAACCTTCAGTGACACCTTCCTGGACCACGTTTCATCAATTTTCACACCGGATCCAACAACTTCAATAGAAATTAACACTTGAAGGCCACGTTTCATCATATTTTCACATCGAATTTCTTCCCTGGCTACTTTTTAAGTAACAAACATACATCACTCATGACATACATATCAACACATCGTATATGTTAAACACAAAACAGTAACGCATCAGATATTTCATACCCCTTGCTTCAGCAAACCCTAGTTTGCATACGCGCTTTTAATTCACTGATGTCGCGTATATACGCGCTTCAGTCCACACAAACCAGCGTATACCTCAGTGTATATTTTATTGCGCATACGCGCTTTCTCTTCGCTAAATCCGCGTATATACGCGCTTCCTCCGCGGCAAAGTAGTGTATAGATCTTCAATCATTACAGAGCAGCATACTTCATCAGATCAGATATTCAGTTCAGATCTACCCTTTTGCTTCAGACAGATGTTCGCCTAGATGTTCGCCTCATCACAGATCTAAGCCTTCCATAATTAGATCTAGCAAATACAAATGCATTTCAGATCTAGATCCCCTTCTTCATCATTGGTGCATCATACATTCAGATTTATCTTCAAGTGTAACCCTTTCCATTCAGATCTACTTCAAAGAGAAGTATTCATTCAAGCTCAGACATCTTGCACCCACACTTATGATTTGCACAATGAATTTCTTCTCCTTATATAGGTTTATCCTTTTTCAATACCATGAGCCCCTTTTTCAATACCATGGGCCAAAACAATACCATGAGCCCAAAACTACCTGGACGGGGTCAATTAGGCGGATCATTACCTAATACCATGGGTCAATACCATGGTGGTTACCCTTGGTTTTGCACTTTTTGAGCGCTTTAGCCCATACGCGACTTGGCACGTTCTTTTCCGCGTGCATACGCGACTTCCCCTAGGCAAATCCGCGTATACAAAGAGACATACTCTTTTCATCATATTTTGAGCACATTCTGAATTCCTTTCTTCATTGCCTTTTTGTACATACTGTAGATACATCATATTTTCTTCATCAGCAACATATTCTCTCAAGCACAACTTCATCAAGTAAGTTGTCATCATCTTCATCAAGTGGGTTGCCTTTCAGGGACAACACTTAGCATCATATTGTCAAAAAACATTATATCACATCAGATTTACATCATTTACTAAGTCCATCAAGTCAAGCATAACTTCATCAGGTGGATTGCCATCAAGGACAACACATGTCAACAGTCGCATGTCTTCATCTTCATTTAGTGGGTTGCCATCAAGGACAACACTCTGCATCATATTTCCAACAATTTCAGCGCCCGATGTCTTATGCCTTTCATGATATTTGTCACATCGTTCAACCTTATTTGGATGACCTTATGGCTCATTTAGCTAAGCATAGAGACCATCCTAACCATATTCATCATATTTTTCTTCGTTGTAGATACTATGAAATTCGACTTAATCCACACAAGTGTGTCTTCTGTGTTGATTTCGGTAGACTCTTAGGGTTTATCGTTTCCAAAGATGGGATTCACCTGGATCCTCTCAAGGTTGAGGCTATTATCAATCTCCCCTCTCCTTCCTCATTACATTAGTTGCATATTTTACAAGGGAAAGCAAATTTTCTTCGTCGTTGTATGCCTAACTATGCCGAAGTAGCTAAAGGTTTCATACGATTGTTAAAGCAGGGTGTAGGATTTGGCTACCTCTTTCAACATGATTACCATGGTTTTGGTACAAGACGATGATGATGGTCACGAGCATGTTATTTATTACTTGTCTCGTAACCTTCTCGATACTCAAATGTGCTATGCTTACGTCGAGAAGTTAGCATTGGCTGTTGTTCAAGCTGTTCAACATTTTCATCATTATATTATTTTGCGTACAGTGATGGTGATTTCTGAGTGAAACCCCATTGTAATATCCCCAAATCGGGACAACTAGAAATCCATGGCTGGAAAAGCATTTTCCAAAAATGGAGGCTGCAGGATTTGATACCAAGACCTGGATTCCTTATATCAATACATATAATACTGAAATCTAAGAATTTGGGCCAAATAAATCCTTCTAGATTTGTTAAACAGTTCTCCCACTACTAGATATCTTGAGAAAGTGTCCGGTGAGGGACTGCAACAAATGTAATCACATCAAATAGAAAGACAACGTTATTTTACAACCATGAGCACATGAAAATCTAATCAGCCAAAAAATTATGTTATAGCATCTTAAAGAGTACAATATCTTGAGGAAACAACCTCTCAAGAAAGGCATTGCAAGCCTCAACAATACATGTACATGAAATGACAAACACAGTTGCATATATGAAACCCTTGGATATGACAGCGCAGTCTATTATAAAAACTACTATAGTGTCAATACATGGATATGGAAATGATATAGCTCAAATAAATTAGGGGATCAAAGCTCTAACCCTTAGAAGTAATAAAACATCAATCCTCCAAAGGATTGGCTGAAAGATGCAAAAAAAGAAAAAATGTCGGAGTTGCTGGGTAGCTGCAGCAACTCAAACCTGGAACTCAATAGAGAAGGCTGAAGATGATGAGCATTCTGGAGTATGCCTTCTCCAATGGATCTCCAAAGTGTAAGGCTAATCCTTACACTTGAGATCTCACCCTCCAATCAATCTTCAAACCCTCACTATAGATACTCCATGAAAATAGTGTAGTCACTCGGAGGGACTACGCAGTGAGTGGACTAGAACACTATGGCCAAGTGCCAATATCTGTAAATCAGCTCTCAAACTTCCAATATGATCTCCCAAAGAAAGGAAATCCTCTCTCTCTGAAAAACAAGAGATGGAAGAGGTGTTGTGGATTCTCCACTGCAACACCCTGCAACACAGATTTATGTTGCTGCAGCGATAACGTTGTCCTGGAGGAGGTTGCTTTGGCCTTGAACCAAGAGATGTGGAGAATGAAGAACCAACCTTCAAGAGGCCTCTCAAGAAGGTGAGGAAATCCTAAACAGGAATTCCCTGGAAATTCTTGTTAAACAGCAGAGAATGCACAATGTCTGAATAGACATGAAATGAGTAATACAAGCATGAATAACAATGGCTCTCCTCCTCTCCATATATAGTAAGTGAAGGCTCTCTCTCCATGGGCCCCATCCATTAGGGTTTCCTCCATAAAGGAATATTCCCTTCTCTATCTCTGCGCTGTCCCATGTAGTGCTTTCCACCTCATACCCAATGATGTTTGACTTGGTCAAACTTAACCAAGCTTCTTTGCAAAAGTCTCCTTTCGCACATGAGGGTGTGAAATCTAGTTCCAAGGCTGATCCCCTTTCATACTAGAGGGATTTTATCCATTTTTTTATTATGAATGGGTCTTATCACCCAATTATTCATCTCCTTGGTGAAAATAGACAAAATTAATGTTCCAATTTATTGAAGGAAAAATTTGGAACATTACAGTCCTCCCCTCCCAAATGTTGTTTGTCCTCAAGCAACTGCAAGGATAGAAATAGAAAGCCTCTACTCAATGAATGGAGTATAAAATGTGATGAGGAACATTCTCCCTCATGTGGATCCTCCATCCCCAAGAAATCATCCAAACAAAATGAGTTACCTCCCAACATGGTAACTCTTGAAAATCTGCTTCCACCTCAAGCTTCGAAAATGAAGGTGGGCTGAAAATCTAAACATGGTAAGCATCATAGCCTACCCCAAGCTTTCCTTATCTCCACTTATGATAAGTGTAGAGTGTGTGCTAATCCTGGGCTGCAAAATTATTGCCCTCAAATGGAAAGGTGAAGAATAATCCTCCAAAGAATGCTCCTCCAACAATGAAGAACAAGCTGGCCCAAAACAATCCATCCATGATGAATAGGACATGGTCATCATAGAAAATCCTAATGAGAATTTTTTTGAAGGTTTTATATAACGATACATGATACAAACAATGCCTCACAAGGATACAAATAAATTTCATCCACTGCAATCTCAGTAAGGAATATGGCAAGTGACATACAAAATCCATCACATCTACTGAGGAATAGTAAATGGCTGAATATAACAACAATACAATACCAAAAAATTTCCCATGGTTGTAAAATGGATGATTATCAAGTCCATTTTCCACCTCAAAAGAGAACACATATGTAGTAGTGGTGGCCATATCTCCTCCCATGCTCCCATTAGAACATGCAGTGCAAAAAATGTGGGAATTTTCTCCCCTCAAGGACACATCCAACTCATGTGTCTCTCTCAAAATCATGCTTCTCATACAAATCTAATCCATATCAACAAATGAATTCATGATCGACAATGAAATGAGAAATTTTTTTAAGGTTACAAGTGAATCAAGAAGGTACCAATAGCTTTCCTAGTAGTGACAGTGCAGTTTTCCAAACTGCTACTTCAGAAAATCATATGGCAAGTTCTTTTGTATTACATGAATAGTTATGTATGTCATTATAGCTACTGATAAATAGAAAATGGGTGATTATATCAACTGATCATACATGAAATAAAACACTTGCCCAAGTCCATATAAAATATGGTTGTCTCCATCAAACAAATTGGCCCAATTTTGTCCATGGAGCCCAATGAAAAACTTGCCCCTTTATGGAGCAATGCACTGAATATGAATGGTAAGAGTATTAAAATGTTTTGTTAGATAATCAATGGATGAAAAAAAAGTATCTTACCATATGTTGAGAGAAAAATGATGCATGTGCATATGAATGATCCCTCCATAGTGGTATGGAACATTCCCAGGAAGAGAATTGAACCATATGTTGCATAAAGATCACCCTCCTGATACTTGGAAATCCAAGTCAAGAAGATCATAGCAAGTGAGGTCATACAAATGTGATAGATGTATCTATCCACTACTCCATCAATCTCACCTCCTCTTTGTCCTCCAAGTGCATCAAGTGTGAAGTGATCCTGGGGAAACTCCATCAATAACCCCAAGCTCTCAAGTGACAACGTTGTTGGCCTCTGCAAATGATCTCTGGCCAACTCATAGCTCCATTCTTTGACATGCTCCTTTTCAAAGATATCTCCCATAATGATGCAATACATAAGAAGCTCATAAAAAGTTGGAAGTACCCCTCTACCATCAAAAGCCAATGAGATAATGCCATCTCCTCCTCCTGTAACATCATGCAAAGTGTGAGAGAAAATCTACTCTTGCTCTCCCAAGAACAAGAAAAACAACAAAACATTTTGTTGCCTCCCCATACTTCCATCATACAACTCATGTGATGAAGACACAATGAATGATATGAGTATCACATCAACACCATGCATCCATACTCTATGCTACTCAATGATGCAAGTATCCATCCTCCTACTCTTAGAAGAGTGTTTTCCAAGTGATGGCCAAACTCTTTCAAGAGTAACGAGCGCAGTCAAGCCTCCTGCTACCTAGTATCATAAATTTGCAAGTATCCCCCCAAATTCTTTCTCATCAACCACATCCACTCAACCTCTTGTGGATGCTTCCTTCTTCTCTTCATCTTGTTACTCCTCCCATGAGGGCTACCATCCTCCCAAATCAAATTCCTGTCTTTGCACTTCATGGGATTTTGAAATGCAAGCTTCTCAAGGATCAATGAGATCCTATCAAGACCCAAATAGGTGGTAGGAAAAACCCTCCCATCATGATGTGTATGGCTCAAGGAATGTCCAACACAAGAATGAGAGATGTTATCCATCCTAAGATGTCCTCCATCTTCTATCTACTCTTGTGAGAAAGGAAGAAATTTTTTTCACTCCATGGTCTGTTGAAGTGCACCTCTAATGAGATCTCTCCTTGAGGCCTCCCTCTCATCAGTATTCTTCCAAAACCAATGAGGTATTGGATCTTAAAGTAGAAGTTCCTCTTTGAGCTGAGAGGAGCTCATTGAGAAAGTGTCATCTTGAAGGGAGAAAGGGTTTCTTACTCCAAGATGTCTACTATCAACCTTCAAGGCTTCAAACCCCAACCTCCAATGTGATATACAATCCAACAAAGGCTCATGAAGATGATGTTTTATTTCCTCCTTGAATGTTTTCATGTTGCACAGTGCAGTGCAACTAAGCTGCTCTATGGTAGAAATGGGATTTGACCCTTGGTCATTTAAAAGCAAATCTCCACAATTTTCAAAAGAATTTTCTCCAACAATAGATTGTGCAAATATTTTCATACCTTGATGTGCATTTCGAACTTCTTGTAGGGCTACAAAAGTTCCCTCCTCCAAAGTGTTGGCTGCTCCAATTGTTGATGCATGTAGCTGCTCCTCCATGAGTGTGATAGTGTTATCACAAGGCTCCTCAAGTGGTGGTGTGGTCTCCCCTTCCTTTGTTCTTTCACCATCAAAGTTTTTTGATGGTCTACCCTCCAAGTGTAGTGCGGAGATTTCAACAACTTCTTATTCTACTACAGGATGTAGAAATAAAAATGCTACCAACTCTTTCACGCAAGTTCTTGCTGCAAATGACCCATCATAGGTAGACAACTTAAATCTATTACCTTTAATTTCCTTTATGCTACATGGTTTCTTCTCTTCCTTCAGCTAGATGAAATGAGGAAAATCTAGAGTCTCTTTGAAGGCTATAGTTTGAGATCCTTACTCAACAACTTAATCACTCAGAATCTGATGATCCAAGTATCTTCCATGCTCAATGTCTTCTTCTTGATGAGAATAAGAAGTGCATGGTACTTCCTCCTCTTATTATTCAATCTTCTTGAACTCCTAGGAGAGGTTTCTTCTGGATCTAAAAATATATGAGAAGAAACTCATATTCTTCAACATTATGATCTTCTTGGGCTTAGACTCACAGGATGAGCCAAGAAAGTTGCTCTGATACCACTGTAATGTTCCCAAATCGGGACAGCTAGCAATCCATGGCTGGAAAACACATTTTCCAGAAATGGAGGCAGCAATATTTGATACCAAGACCTGGATTCCTTAGATAAATACATGTAATACTGAAATCCAATAATTGGGGCCAAATAAATCCTTCTAGAGTGGTTAAACATATCTCCCACTACTAGAATCCTCAGAAAGTGCCCGGTGAGGGACTGCAACAAATGTAATCACATGAAATGAAAATACAAATTTATTTTACAACCATGAGCACATGAAGATCTAACCAGCCAAAAAATGATGTTATATAAGAAGAAAGAGTACAATATCTTGAGGAAACAACCTCTCAAGAAAGGCAGTGCAAGCCTCAACAATACATGTACATGAAATGACAAACACAACTGCAAATATGAAACCCTTGGCTATGACAACGCATTCTATTATGGAATACTGCTACAATACAGTGTCAATACATGGATATGGCAATGATATAGCTAAAATACATTAGGGGATCAAATCTCTAACCCTTAGAAGCAATAAAACATCAATCCTCCAAAGGATTGGCTGAAAGATGCAAAAAAAGAAAAAATGTCAAAGTTGTTGGGTAGCTGCAGCAACTCAAATCTAGAACTCAATAGAGAAGGCTGAATATGATGAGAAATCTGAATTAGACCTTCTCTAATGGGTCTCCAAAGTGGAAGGCTGATCCTTACACTTGAAATCTCACCCTCCAATCAATATGCAAACCCTCACTGCAGATACTCCATGAAATAATGCAGTCACTAGGAGGGACTACGCAGTGAGTGGAATAGAAAACTATGGCCAAGTGCCAAGATCTTCAAATCAGCTCTCAAGCTTCCAATATAATCTCCCAAATAAAGGAAATACTCTATCTTTAAAAAACAAGATATGGAAGAGGTGCTGTGGAGTCTCCACTGCAACACCTTGCAACACAGAGTTATGCTGCTGCAGCAATAACGCTTTCCTGGAGGAGGCTGCTTTGGCCTTGAGCCAAGAGATGTGGAGAATGAAGAACCAACCTTCAAGAGGGCTCTCAAGAAGGTGAGTAAATCCTAAACAAGAATTCCTCGGAAATTCTTTCTAAACAACAGAGAATGCACAATGTCTGAATAGACATGAAATGAATAATACAAGCATGAATAACAATCGCTCTCCTCCTCTCCATATATAGTAAGTGAAGGCTCTCTCTCCATGGGCCCCATCCATTAGGGTTTCCTGCATAAAGGAATATTCCCTTCTCTATCTCTATGTTTTCCCATGTAGTGCTTTCCACCTCATACCCAATGATGTTTGACTTGGTCAAACTTAACCAAGCTTCTTTGTAAAAGTCTTCTTTCACACATGAGGGTGTGAAATCTAGTTCGAAGGCTGATCCCCTTTCATACTAGAGGGATTTTATCCATGTTTTTATTATTAATGGGTATTCTCACCCAATTATTCATCTCCTTGGTGAAAATAGACAAAATTAATGTTCCAATTTATTGAAGGAAAAATTTGGAACATTACACCCATGACCTACATATTGTCTCGAAAATTGCTGGGGGTTAAATACTCAAAGTGTATTTTCATCCTCCAAGAGTTTGATTTGGAATTTACTACTGCCAAATCTAGGAATTCATTGGTCTTTGTTGATTTACTTTTTTCTCTCCCTTCCGACTCCACTCCTTCTCGTTCTGAGGACTTCATCCCAGACGATTCACGTTTCTTGATTAGCACCCTCAATCCTTGGTATGATGATATCATCATCTATCTACAAACTTCATCTTTTAGATCTGAGTTGACGAAGGATGCCCGCTGATGCATCCGCCATCAGTCGCAACCTTATCGTATAGTTGGAGATAATCTCTATCGTATTGAATCGATTCCATACTCCGACGATGTTTGACTCTCGAGGAAGCTGAGAAAGATCTAAATGATTGTCACAGTGGCACTTGTGGTGGTCACATGTCTGGTTATGCTACTACACAAAAGATTATTCGTGTGGGTTATTTTTGGCCTTCTATTTTCAAATACTGTATTGTCATAGTTTTTGAATGCCATGATTGCCAAATTTATCAACGCAAGTTGTGTGCGCCACCCTTTCCTATTCATCTTGTCATTACAATCGATCCCTTTGCGAAATGGGGCATCTATTTTATGACGTGTAAACCTCACTCAGCTAGGGGGCATGCTTATATTATCGTAGCCGTGGACTACTTCACCAAATCGGTCAAAGAAATGCCTACACTTACCGCTGACGGTAAGACAGCTGCTCAGTTCATATTCAATAATATTATTGCTAGGCTTGATGTCCCTCAATCCATCGTTACCGATCATGGTTCCCATTTTTAGCATTATATGGTGGCGGAGTTGACTTCTAAGTTGGGTCTGCGTCACAAAATCTTAATGTCGTACTACCCTCAAGTCAATGGACAGGTTGAAGCTGTGAACAAAGTTCTTGTCACAATACTTCAATGTACGATTGGGATCCACAAATCAAATTGGCATCTCATGTTATTTTTGGTTCTTTTGGCATATCGAACCTCAGTGAAGAACTCAACCGGGTTCACTCCTTTTCAGTTGGTTTATAGCCTGGAAGCTACTCTCCTGATTGAATGTGAAATACCTTCACTAAAGTTGGCTGCTGAATTACTACCAAATACTTTTCCAGAAGAAAAGAAACTCCTTTATTTAGAAATACTGGATGAAACCCACCGCTTTGTTGCTCTTGTTATCGAAGCCCAGAAAAAGCGGGTCAAAGCTCATTTTGATCAATCAGTTTCCCCTCATTCTTTTGTTGAAGGAGATCTTGTCCTCTTGTATGACCAAGCTTGTGATAAGATGGGGATAGGAAAATTTCAACCTATGTGGCATGGACCCTACATTGTTAAACATGTGTTGCAGAATGGGGCCTATGATCTAATTGACTATGAAGGTCATCCTCTTGAACAACCCAAAAATGGGTTGTATCTCAAAAAATATTATGCATGATTCATTCATGCGTAATAGGTGTACATAGGTATTGTTTTCATTTTTTTATATGTTTTCTGGTTTGGTGTGATTTGTGAGTGTTTTCCTACTTATTGGGTCTTGCTTATTGTGCAGATGTCTATTACCCCTTATGTCGGTTTCACGGATGGTACTTCCTGCAGTACCAGGAAGGAAACCTGGGTAATTTATGATCTTGCTGGTGAGTTGATAGATATACAAGGTATTTTTCTAGGGAAAACTACAAACAATGTCACTGAATATAGCACTATCATTGAGCTATTAACCAAGGCAATGAACCTCGACATACACGCATTGCTTGTAAATCTAGATTCACAGCTTGTTGTTCTCCAACTCAATAATCTGTAATATTCCTACTTAGCCTAAGCTAAGAGGAATATGAAATTTTGTCTCATTTTCTGTTGCATGAATAAATGAATAAAGGAGGACATGTAAAACTCCCAAAAGAATGAATAAATCAATTTCCATATGAACATGGATAAATCTGGGCCATGTAAACAAATCACTTGCAGGTGTGAAATGGGTTTGAGCTACGAGACTAGGTTAACCTTGACAAATCCACAACGTTGTCTAGATACAATACACCTCATGAAGGGACAACGCAATTCTAGAAGGAGGCCCCTCATGTGAAAGGAGAAAAATCATCAAGGTGGTTTAGGGTTTGCAAAGGCTTTCATCTTATAAAAGGAAGGGGAAGGCAACAAGTGAAGGTTGTTGATTATCTATATTTCTGAGTATCTTGTTTGTTTAGACAAATACCATTCTCTGTTGTTCAGTGGAGAATAGTGTTGCTTAGCACTTGGTGTTCCTATGCAGGGATTTCACCTCTTCCATTGAGGATTCTTGGAGGAGTCTTCCTGATTTCATCCACTATCAGGCATTTGGCCAAGCTCTACTTCCAACTGCAACACATATCTAGTGAGGTTTTGTTTGCTTTTGTAGGCTGCAGCAAGTGGAACTCTAGATCTGTTCAGATCTAGCTTGTATTGGTGCCTCTTCTCAGTGAGTGTGTCTTTTAACCTCCTAGAAGAGTGCATCAACTGTTTGAGCTTCAGATTTGTATCTTGGCATCAGGCCAACCTAGTTATTCAAGCTACTACACAGATTCCCTTGAGGGAATTCGTTATTTTCTGTGGAGGTTTTGCAGGGTATTTTGATCCCATTTTTTATGAGAGATCTCTAGTGCTGGGCTTTGCCTCTCACTTTGGTGATCCATGGATTAGCTTGTTGATCCATGTTCTGTTTAGATCTGATATATTTTAATGTAAAGTAATCTTCAGAAATTTTCGAATAATATTGCAGATCTGCTACTTAAAACTCAGATCTACTATTTGTAATGCATGATTTGGTCAAAACCCTAAGGGGATCTTGTAATAGAGTCTTTCTAGAGTACAGGTCTGAAATGGATCTGATCTTTCATCCACAGATCTATTATAGATCTTAAATGTAACATTCAGCTATTGTAGCTCCATAAAATAACAATTTTAAGCCATTTTGCAGTTTATACATGTGTTGCAGCTCTCTTTTCTGAAGATTTCTTTCTCTCTTGTCTTCTGTATTCTACTGTATAATGTAAGAGAATGATTGTAAATCTGATTTGCTGTTGTATATTCAAATTTTGATATTATTTGATGGCATCTTTTTCATGCTCTCCAATATTGCATTATTTCTGAAGCAGTGTGTTGTGCATAGCTGCAGCCCCTCTTGTAGGGTGGTTTTCAGCTAGACTAGGTGTTGGGAGATATTTTTACCACACCTCGTTTAATTTTATTTTGCTCCCATTTTGGATCTAGACTCAATCTACTGATATAAGGGATCCAAGGGCTGAAAACTCATTTATGTGCATAAATCTCCCAGAAGTGCATTATTTCAGCAGGCTTGTTGTGCAATCCCTATTTCGGGATATTACAGTGGTATCATAGCTCCTTTCTTGGCACAACATGTGCTTTCATTGGAGAACCACAGCCATGTTGCATTCAGAAGAATATGAGCCTATTACTGAGAGGGAGAAGAGGTATCAGAATAGAAGTCACAAGAAGTTTGATTACACCACTGATGATCAAGACAAGGGTAAAGCCCTTGAAACTGCAAGTGATAAAGAAGGAGAAGAGTTTGCAAGAACTCTTTTGGTGGCCATGAAATATCTTGATAGAGAGATCAAAGAGATGAGACTGGACAGAATTAGGGAATCTCCTCAGAGATTTCATCCTGGGGAAAGCTCTAACATGTCTCACCACTGGACCGGTTAACTGGTTAACTAGCCACAAGCTCCATTATGCCTACCTTCTTGGCTATGGAGAATGAAGGACCACAAGAGCAAGCATCCCTTGAAGACTACTTGTGGAATATGAATCTCAGAATCATGGATTCAAAGACCACATGAGTTTCCAAGAGTTTTGTCACCTCAAGGACAAAAGGAGACCAAGGCATCAGTATAGATCTAGATGGTGGGTTCTTCCATAATCATGATAGACATCACTCTATGGGCAGATTATTTTTGCCCAAGTTTGATGGGTCATCCACCAGTTCTGACAAGGCATGGGTAGAAAAGCTATACATCCACTTTCAGTTGAACAAAT
The DNA here is from genome assembly GCA_034641835.2 of Pinus albicaulis. Lineage (NCBI taxonomy): Eukaryota > Viridiplantae > Streptophyta > Pinopsida > Pinales > Pinaceae > Pinus > Pinus albicaulis. Next base: position 1,323,065,968 of record CM076575.1, on the reverse strand, counting down.
TCCCCAAGATTGAAGCCATCAAGATTGTAGCACTACACTTTGAAGGTGAAGTACACAATTGGTGGTTCCATGGGTTGTCTACATTGGGCCATGCCAATGTGACCACCTATTTTGAATTCAATAGAAGGTTGGTGGAGAGGTTTGACAGAAAGGATCCAGAAGCACCTTTCATGAGCCTTGAAAAGTTAAAGCAATCGGGAAATGCAGAAACTTATATCTTTGAGTTTCTGAGATTATCTGTTATGATTCTTGATCTGTCTGTAGCAAGGAGGGTGTACATGTTCATCGATGGCTTGGATGCACCTTTGCATGGGTTGGTTAAATCTACGAAGCCCATCACTTTGCATGATGCCATTGAGAGGGCTAGAGACCTCCAAGATTCCTTGCCCAAAGCAAAGGCAACTTTCCAGAGCAAGGCCCCTCACCTTTCTAAAGGGAAGGAAGAGAAAGCTACTCCTTCCAAGGAGAGATCATTCAAGAAGCCTCTTGATATTGAACTCAAGAGGGAGTTGAGAAAGAAGAGACTATGTTTCACTTTCCAAGAGTCATGGGCACCTGGACATAGATGTGCTATTGGGAAAGCACACTACATAGAAGTCTTCTCAGACTTTGAGGAGAAAGATGAATATGATGAACAAAGGAGTGGTCACAGTGCTGATAATGTTGAGGGAAATCCAACACCATCTAGAGATGGGGATGGAGCCTTTGCTCTAATAGGAGGAACTCTTGCATCTTTGAGAGGAGTGCCTAAGTACTTGACCCTAAGAGTACAAGGTTCAATCATGAATCAGAGGGTATCTGTACTGATTGACAGTGGGGCAACCCACAACTTTATTGATGCTCATCTTGTGCAGAGGAGAGAAATCCTCACTAATACTTTTGAGGGATTCTCTATTTTGGTCCTAGGAGATAGGACAATGAAATGCATGCAATATGTCCCATCACTCTTAGACACTATGGGGTCCTAAAATTTGGTGGATCACTCTTTTGTAGTTGACACACCAAACACCAATATCATTTTCGGTGTCCAATGGTTGATTACATTGGGGAAAGTCACCACTGATTGGAAAGCTTTGTAGATGGAGTGGGTGGAAATGAAGAGTGGTAAACCCCAAATGATCCAAGGTATGCATACTTATCTATCACCAAGCACTTCCACACAAACAACAAAGATGGATTTGTGTAGTGGAAGCAAGGATCTCAGAGTCCCTTCTCTTATGTTCATGACAATTCTGTAAGCGACATTCCTATCTAGTGGAAAAACAATTGTGAGGCCACTAGATTCAGATCTTATGGGGGAGGCCTCACAAGGTGCTACTCCAAATCTAGATCCAGGAGGGATTGGAGCAATGGGGGACCAAGCTACAGCGCTGGAGGGCTTTGGACAACTCAAGAGTGAGGGGGATCCTGTCACTACATCATTATCACCCTCTCTCTTTTCCAGATCTGCGCTATGGGAGGAGAAGAATGGGAGGATTAACCTTCCAACACCTACCTTTGGCATGAGAGATGTCAAAGAAGAGATCAACAACATGACAGGTACTTTCATGGATGTATCATCAACGCTGTCATTGCTAAATAGTGTGGATCTGTATTGGAAATCTCAACTTCTTGTAGAGTATTCCAAAGATCTCCACATAGGTATGATCCTAGATGACATGCAGCAAGAAGAGGGCTACTTAGTCCAAGAGGGAGTCATCTATCATCATGGTAGGGTCTTCTTGGCTAGAGCTTCCAAGCTCAAGTAGAAGATACTACAAGGGGCACACAAATAATTCTTTCTCAGCCATATGCATTCAATGAAGATCTATACCCTGATCATGAGGAGCTTTGATTGGGAAGGCTTGAGAGAGGAACTACATCAGCACTTTCAGGAGTGCATGAGCTATGTGGAGTTGGGATAGCCAATGGACTCTATGCAAGAGTCATTTTAGCCATTTCTTCCTTCTTTTGAGAGAGGGGAAATGCCCATGCACAACTCCATGTGTATGAGAAATTTTAATGGTAAAGGATCTGATCATGTAGAAAAATCTTTATTTTCTGATTTGTGATATTCTTTTACCATGTTTTTGTAGGATGTGACTCCTAAAGGGAGTGAGAGATCATGTGGATCTCATGGCTTGTGGTGGGCCAATAGTAATGTTGAAATTGGCCACTCCCTTGTTGTGCAAAGGGAGATTCCTTCTCATGATGGGTGCTTTCCAAAGGCACCAAAATTATTTGACATCTTCAACCATGTTAAGGTGACTAATGCAGAAAATGTGTGGTGGGAATTCCACTTACCACACCTTGATCTAATGCAGGCAGGAGATGCACTGTGCTGGCATCACATGTGGGATTTTGACCCACCTCCTCAAGCTCATATTTCTGTTTGCATGTATGTAGTCTCGCTTCCATACTTGGATGATATAGTTGTACTATATATGGGATTATATGGAGGGAGGATGGGCAGTTTGTATGTACCACATAGATTGTAACTTCTCCCTGTACCTCATGCTACATGTTTTAGATGGAGCATTGCTCCATCCATGTTTATTTATGTTGAATTTTTCACTCCTGGTGGGATGGACTATGCACATCTTATGTTGACCTTGGAGCAACAATTCATGATGTATTGGCTTGATGAGCAATTGTTTTATGATGAGGACTTGATCATTGATGGTGTCCTCAATGGAGGAGGGGAAGTATTACATCTCTCACCCTATCAATTGCTTGAGGAAAAGCAACATTTTGGAGGGGAGGACTGTAATATTCCTACTTAGTCTAAGCTAAGAGGAATATGCAATTTTGTCTCATTTTCTGTTGCATAAATAAATGAATAAAGGAGGACATGTAAAACTCCCAAAAGAATGAATAAATCAATGCCCATATGAACATGGATAAATCTGGGCCATCTAAACAAATCACTTGCAGGTGTGAAAGGGGTTTGAACTATGAGACAAGGTCAACCTTGACCAAATCTACAGCGCTATCTAGATATAATGCACCTCATGAAGGGACATCACAATTCTAGAAGGAGCCCCCTCATGTGAAAGGAGCTAACTCATCAAGGTGGTTTAGGGTTTGCAAAGGATTTCATCTTATAAAAGGAAGGGGAAGGCAACAAGAGAAGGTTGTTGATTATCTATATTTCTGAGTATCTTGTCTGTTTAGACAAATACCATTCTCTATTGTTCAGTGGAGAATAGTGCTGCTTAGCACTTGGACTTCCTATGCAGGGATTTCACCTCTTCCATTGAGAATTCTTGGAGGAGTCTTGCTGATTTCATCCACTATCAAGAATTTTTCCAAGCTCTATTTCCAAATGTAACGCAGATCCAGTGAGGGTTTGTTTTCTTTTGTAGGTTGCATCAACTGGAACTCTAGATCTGTTCAGATCTAGCTTGTATTGGTGCCTCTTCTCAATGATTGTATCTTTTAACCTCCTGGAAGAGTGCATAAACTATTTGAGCTTCAGATTTGTATCTTGGCATTAGGCCAACCTAGTTATTCAAGCTATAGTGCAGTTTCCCTTGAGGGACTGCGTTATTTTCAATGGAGGTTTTGCAGGGCGTTTTGATCCCATTTTTATGAGAGATCTCTGGTGGTGGGCTTTGCCTCTCACTTTGGTGATTCATGGATTAGCTTGCTGATACATGTTCTGTTTAGATCTGATCTGTTTTATTGTAAATTCATCTTCAGAAATTTTTGAATAATATTGTAGATCTGCTACTTAAAACTCAGATCTACTCTTTGTAATGCATGATTTGTTAAAAACCCCAAGGGTATCTTGTAATAGATTATTTCTAGAGTACAAATCTGAAATGGATCCGATCTTTCATCCACAGATCTATTCTAGATATGAAGTGTAACATTCAGCTGCTACAACTCCATAAAATAACGTTGTTAAGCCATTTTTCATTTTATACATGTGTTGAAGCTCTCTTTTCTGAAGATTTCTTTCTCTCTTATCTTTTGTATTCTACTGTACAATGTAAGAGCATCATTGTAAATCTGATTTGCTACTGTATACTAAAAGGTTGATCTTATTTGATGGCCTCATTCTCATGCTCTCCAAGACTGCGTTATTTCTGAAGTAGTGTGTTGTGCATAGCGCCAGCCCCTCTCGTAGGGTGTTTTTCAGCTAGACTAGGTGTTGGGATATCTATTTACCACACCTAGTTTGATTAGTTTTTGCTCCCCTTTTGGATCTAGACTCCAGATCTACTAATCTAAGGGATCCAAGGTCTATAAACTCATTTCTGTGCATATGTTAGGTCCCTATATCACTAGTATAGTCCCTTATTATTGTTAGTGTAAAATCCTTATTGTTATTATTGTACCCTTGTAACCCCCATTTTGTTATTATTGTGCCCTTAAATTATTATTGTTAGGTTGGCTAGGATTACATTGTGGCCCACTAGGATTACATTATGGCCCCATGGACTCCTATATATAGAAAGGAGGTTTTGTGAATTGTATCATCCAAGAATTGTTCATTTATGTAATGTATTGGAGGTTTCCCCCTCGAAGTGGCTCCTTTCTAAGGCGTTTATATCTCTTTTCTTCTCTTTTTGGATCTGGTTACACAACATTTGGTATGAGAGGTTTCGATTCTAGGGTTTCGCTGCTCCAAACAGGTCATCGTGGCATTTTCTCTATAAATCTGTTTCTATGAAGTTTCAAAAGCTGAAATTTTTAGGGTGCAAAGCCGAAATCCTGAGGAAGATTGTCTAAAAATTTCAGAGCTTGGTTCGCAATATTTTCGGAGATATGATCTGTGGACGTTAGGTCTTTTTTTCAGGATCCTAAACAGGTCATCATGGCATTTGCGCTATAAATTGTTTTCTAAGAAGGTTCAAAATCTGAAATTCATATGGTGCAAAGCTGAAATCCTGAGGAAATTCATCAAAAAATTTCAGAGCTTGGTTGACAATATTTTTTGAGATATGATCTGTGGAAGGTAGTGCATTTTTAGGCTCCTGAATTTCATCTCAAAGAGGTGATCGTGGGAAAATTTCAATAACTCTCTCTCTGGGGATCGGATTGGAGTGCCGTAAAAAGTGGTCGTAAGTACACAGACTTTAGTTTCATGGCTATCAATTTAGGAGACAAAGGAAAAAATAGTGACACGTGGCAAGTCGTACAAGTTCGCTCTACTGAACCAGTCCAGAATTAGGTCATTGTGGGAGATTGGACACAACGTTGTCTTGGAGAATCCAAATCAGGTTAGACCTGTGGCATTTGAAAGAAGCTTCAGAGGGCCACTACAGGGCTGAATTTCAGATATCGAAGATTTTCAATTACAGAGATAATTCAATTTCAATATCGAGCTCCTCAAAGCAAGTAAAAGGTGTGTATCTTTTTCCGAATTGCATAAGTCTTGTTTGAAGAATCAAGTTGAATTGATTCCAAGGGAATCTTGTAGAATATATATCAATATTGGATTCTAAAATGGCCCCTAAAAATAATTCAACACCCATTAAGCCTTCAGAAGGCTCTACTATGACTCATGAAGATGAAGAATTGCAACATGATCTATCAAAATTACAAGAGCAAGTGTCAGCTTACCTCGCAAAGAGCAACAAAAAATGAAATGGAAGTTTTGAAGAAAGGCGGAAGTGAAGATGGATGGTTCAAGAAAGGCATGGAAGCTAAGATGGATGGCATGGAAGCTAAGATGGATGGCATGGAAGTGGGCATGGAAGCTAAGATGGATGACATGAAAGACAACATGGAAAACATGAAGAATGATCTAAAAGCATACATGGAAGGCTTGATGACAAGTTTAAAACCAGAAATGATTCCTAATGGCGAAAATATAGTAGAAGAACCTCATGATGAGAACAAAATAAATGTTAATCGTGATTTCATAAACTCTAATGTTGGCGGGAAGAACCACCATATTCCAAAAATGGATATGAGGAAGTTTTATGGAAAGGATCCCGTAACATGGATACTACAGATGGAGCAATATTTTGATCTCCATAACGTGAAAAACACACAAAAGGTACGCATTGAAACTTTACATTTAGAACAAAATACATTTGTATGGTATCGATGGATTTGCTCCCGTAAAAAAATTGTCACTTGGTCAATTTTTACGGAGGAAATGATAGCACATTATGAGGATACAAAGAGCAACACCTTCTTTACCCAATTGATAAATCTCAAACAAAAGGGGTTTAGTGGGGCAACACATTGAGGACTTCCAAAAATTGAATATAAGGGTAACTGATATTCCAGAGGACCACAGGATCGATCTCTTCATAGGCACTTTAAAGGATAACATCCAACATGAAGTTCGTGTTTTGGAACCAAATTCATTGGAGAAGGCATTCAAGTTGGCAAGAAAAGTTGAATGTAAAATAATGGCGACAAGGAAGCCTACCACTCAATTCTATAAAGAAGGAAGTGTTGCTACGCCTAGATTTCCACAACCTACAAGGTTGACACCACAACAATTGGAAGAAAAAAGAGCAAAAGGGCTTTGCTATAGTTGCGATAGCAAATACACTAAAGGTCATAAGTGTGCTGAGAAGAAATTATTTTACATAGATTGTGAAGAAGAAGAAGAAAATGAACAAGAAGAGGATATACACCAGAAACCACCCCTAGAAGAGGAAGAAATGAATCCGACCATATCGTGTAATGCACTGGCAGGAATTACCACTCCTCAAACTCTCAAGATAGAAGGACATATAAAGAAGAAAAGGGTAATAGTGTTGATTGATTCAGGTAGCACCCATAATTTTATTCATTACAAGGTAGCCAAGGAATTAAATTGTTTCCTATACCCAGCACCAGAATGTCAAGTGATGGTTGCAAATGGAGGAACTATAAATTGCTCTGGAAAATGCCATAATATCAAGCTAACCATGGGGGAATATGTACTGACTAGTCCAATGCTTTCCATTCCTATGGGAGGTGCTGATGTTGTACTAGGAGTACAATGGTTACAATCTTTGGGGACGGTAGCTTTTAATTTTCAAGAACTTTTCTTGAAATTCTTTTCGGAAGGAAAGGAAGTCGAATTACGGGGTATTGAAGGGAAGCCAGGAAGGATAATAAGCTCTAATGGCATGACAAAGCTTCTAAAGAAAGAACAACGAGGCGTAATTGCACAAATATGCTCACTAGAAGTTCCAACATCAAAATCATCTATTTCTGCAGATCTCCAACAAGTCTTGGACAATCATTCCAAGGTGTTTGAAACTCCCAAAGGACTCCTACCTATTCGTGATCATGATCATGCTATTCATTTGATTCCAGGAAGTGTTCCTCCAAACATCAGGCCTTATAGATATCCTTACTTCCAAAAGAGCGAAATTGAACGTATGATCGCAGAAATGTTAGAGGCGGGTATAATTCAACCCAGTCAAAGTTCTTTCTCTGCTCCTGTAGTATTGGTACACAAGAAGGATGGATCATGGTGAATGTGTCTAGATTATAGGGAGCTCAATAAGCTCACCATTAAAGACAAATTTCCCATTCCTGTGATTGATGAATTATTGGATGAATTACATGGAGCAATTTATCTTACCAAGTTGGATCTTCGTTCAGGATATCATCAAATTAGAATGAAGACTGAAGATATTCCAAAAACAGCATTTCGAACTCATGAGGGTCATTATGAATTTTTGGTCATGCCTTTTTGGCCTTACCAATGCACCTTCTACATTTCAAGGGTTGATGAATTCCATTTTCAAACCCTTCCTTAGAAAATTTGTGCTAGTATTTTTTGATGATATACTAATCTATAACAGGTCTTGGAAGGATCATGTTGAACATGTTGACAGGGTGCTCAAACTATTGCAGGAGAAACAATTATATGCAAAAAAATCCAAATGTTTCTTTGGAGTACAAGAGGTGGAATATCTGGGTCATATTGTATCTCACGAGGGTGTTAAAGTAAACCCTAAAAAAATTAAAGCCATTAAGGAATGGAAAGTCCCACAACCATAAAGCAATTGCGAGGATTTCTCGAGTTAACAAGGTATTATCGCAAGTTTGTTAAGAATTATGGGAGAATAGCAGCACCTCTAACAACATTATTGAAGAAAGATGCATTTTCATGGACTCCCGAAGCAACTAAGGCCTTTGAACGTCTTAAAGAGGCAATGTGCCTAGCACCGGTCTTAGCTACACCAGACTTCACAAAAACCTTTATTGTGGAATGTGATGCCTCAGGAAATGGAATTGGTGCAGTTTTAATGCAGGAAGGAAGACCCATTGCTTTTGAAAGTCGTCCAATCAAAGGAAAGTATTTACAGAAACCTATTTATCAGAAGAAAATGTTAGCAATACTACACGCACTAAAGAAATGGCGAACTTACCTAATGGGAAGACACTTCAAGGTAAAAACTGATCATGATAGTCTTAAACACTTTTTGGAACAAAGACTATCGTCAGAAGAACAGAAAAATGGGTCACAAAGATGTTGGGTTATGACTTTGAAATAATCTACAAAAAAGGAAAGCTTAATGTTGTTGCAGATGCACTCTCAAGAAAGAATGAAGAGGTGGAGGCGTTGCTTTGTCCCATTTCTATTATCCAACCAGATTGGATAACCGAAGCAAGAGATGAATGGAAGAAGGACTAAGATGTATGGACACTCATTAAAAAGTTGCAGCAAGATCCTAGTACATCTGATACATTTAGTTGGAAAAATTATTCCTTATGGTACAAAGATCGCTTATATCTTTTTAAGAATTCCCAACTAAAACAAAATATTCTTATGGAATTGCACACTTCTCCTTTAGGAGGACACTCAGGATTTTTAAAAACTTACCACGGGGTGAAGAAATAATTTTTTTGGGATGGCCTTAAATCTGATATTCAAAAGTTTGTGGCAGAATGTTTGGTTTTCCAGCAGAATAAAGTGGAAATAATTAAGACCCCAGGACTTCTACAACCTTTATCCATTCCAAGTCAACATTGGGATGAGATTTCAATGGATTTTATCACAGGTTTACCTAAGTCTGAAGGAAAGAGTGTCATCATGGTGGTAGTTGATAGACTTACCAAGTATGCACACTTTTGTGCATTATCTCATCCATTTAAAGCAAGTACAGTTGCTACTACATTTATGGACATAATTCAAAAGCTACATGGAAGCCCAAGGGTTATTGTGAGCGACAGAGATCCCATTTTTACTGGAAATTTTTGGACGGAGTTATTTTCTTTTTTGGGTACTCAATTAGCTCATAGCTCATCTTATCATCATCAATCTGATGGACAAGCTGAGATAGTAAATAAATGTTTGGAAGGATATCTTCGTTGTTTTGTATCTGATAAACAAACACAATGGGTCAAGTGGTTACCTCTCGCTGAATGGTGGTATAACACTTCCTTCCATACTGCAGCAAAAATGACCCCATTTATGGCACTTTATGGACATCATCCACCATCAATCACATCATCTTTAAGGGAAAATTCGAAGGTTCAAGCAGTGGAAGATCACATCGAGCATCAGCAAGAAGTTCTCCAACTCTTAAAGGATAATCTGAATTTGGCACAAAATCGAATGAAACAACAGGCAGATCAACATCGTAGCGAGAGAAGTTTTGATGTAGGAGATTGGGTATTTTTACGGCTACAACCACACAAACAAATGTCCCTCAAGCAAGCAAAGAAGGATAATAAATTATCGCCAAAGTACTATGGTCCTTACAAGGTGTTGCAAAAGATTGGTACTATGGTATACAAATTGGAGCTTCCTGCTTCTTCGCGAGTACATCCAGTTTTCCATGTTTCATGCTTAAAGAAGGTTATAGGTGAAAATCTTCCAGTTCAAACAGTATTGCCAGAACTTGATGGAGAAGGGAAAATCATATTGGAACCTGAAGCAGTCATGGAAAAAAGAACTCGACAACTACGGAATCGATCAATTTCAGAGTATCTCATCAAGTGGAAGAACTTACCCACTGAAGATTCTACATGGGAGGATGAGAATTTTATACAGAAGCACCCAGAGCTACTCAAGCGTTGAGGACAACACATTTTTGAAGGAGAGGGGCATGTTAGGTCCCTATATTACTAGTATAGTCCCTTATTATTGTTAGTGTAACCCCCTTATTGTTATTATTGTACCTTTGTAACCCCCATTTTGTTATTATTGTGCCCTTAAATTATTATTGTTAGGTCGGCTAGGATTACATTGTGGCCCACTAGGATTACATTATGGCCCCATGGACTCCTATATATAGAAAAGAGGTTTTGTGAATTGTATCATCCAAGAATTGTTCATTTATGTATGTATTGGAGGTTGCCCCCTCGAAGTGGCTCCTTTCTAAGGCGTTTATATCTCTTTTCTTCTCTTTTTGGAGCTGGTTACACAACAGCATAAATCTCCTAGAAGTGCGTTATTTTAGCAGGCTTGTTGTGCAATCCCTATTTTGGGATATTACATGATCATTATTCAGTTATAAATCCACACATTCTGAGATTTTACTTACGTATTCATTTGTTGGAAATGCATTTTTATTTTATTACCTATCAACATATTCCTAGACGAATGAACACATTAACTGATACAGTGGCTAACATTGTATTGGATAGACATTTACATCATTTGTAAAAGCATCATCATATGTAAGATATATATATATATATATATATATATATATATATATATATATATATATATATATATATATCACATGTTTGCAATTGTGTGCATCATAATGTCAAAAAATATATGTATGTTTCTGTTACATCCTGAGACATCATGTCTCACAAAATATGCAGATAAAATAAAACCTAGGTGTCCAATCAGCATGATGCTCATGATAACATGTCACGGCCCGTACTAGCCACCTCATCAAGTGGTGAATTTGGCTGGGCATCCCTATGGTATGTCTCTATTAGGCGTGAGGAACATCATCAAAAAATGCATAATCCGGGACTCCTCGGGTGATCCCCTCTAGGTTGCACACTATCTCATATTCCTTGTCACCCTTGCCTTGAGGGTCGAAATTGCGAGGGATTCGCTTCACTATCGCTGACATACTGGCAGGTCTCTCTGGGCCAACATTTTCATCACATGGATTTAATGTCAGAACATGCATAAATAAAAAAAAATCATAATACTCATAAACCTTAAAAATGAGTCTCACCCAAATATTCATCCCACTCTTCTCCCTCCGGGAGTGGGAGGTCCAGATCATCAGTGAAGTCTGTACTAGAATACGGCTAGTCCTCCATGCCAATTAGTTGTCGATGGAGCCAATCAAAAAATTCTGGCCTCTAGGACATATGTTGGCTGCCCCCTGCCCTTGGTATCAGAGCTACCCATCGAGCCATCCATGGTTCTCTCGTTGGTGGTGTTGGGACCATGACCTCCTGTCACTGAAAAATGGGTAATCATTCCAAGAAGAACGATACCAAAATAGATCCATAACCAAATTGTTTTAGTTTGGTCTTCTTGCATTTGGTTAGTTGACACTTCATGTTTATGGTCACAGCCTGTGCCCAGTTGTAGATGGTCGGTGCCATGCAGTCTACAGCAGGAAGCAACTGTGTCTTTGTTTCTTCATGCGGTTCTTGTGATCTCGCAGCCCATGTAATGGTATGCAGTACCATGTGTAGTGTCAAATCTGGGATAGTTTGTATATCAACTTTCCCACTACCTGGTCCCTTCCGCACTGCTCGACATACCCTATTTATCACCATGGTCATGTTTACCATGCAGGGTCGGGTGTTGGTTAGGAGTGTTTTTTCACCTCTCCACGATAATTCTGTGATGAAGTACATGTCAGAGACATCAATCTCAAGTTCTTGATCCCGTAGGATGAACTTCTCTTGATTTTCGTCCCATATACTAATAAGATACTGTAGTAATTCTAGTTGGGCTAGGAGACATGGTGTTAGGAAGAATTTTTTCAAACCACAATTTCTGAGGGCTTCCATGACTCCCTCATTTTCCATGGCTAGCTCATATTCTTCACTATGTTCCCATTCTTTCCATTCAATGACCATTTTTCCTCTTTCTACCTGCAAGCACACACACATGAGTGATATTTTTCAATTTTAACCCTTAAATCTATAAACAATTGGAGTATTTGATGCATATTTTTTACTATAGATGGCTTGCATCATTGGCATGACTGTTTCCAAAACAGTCGCACCAATGGGTGCGCCCTAGTGTTAAAAATCGGGCGGTTGGCGCAACTCTATGCCCAAAACCTATGCCAACCGCGAAGCCCTAAATTTTACATTTCCTCCCCCAAAATTTGAAATTGAAAATTGCAGGAAGCAAGAAATGACTCAAAATGATGAGAGGGATCTTGGCTCTTACTTGGAGTTGATGGATTTGTGATTGATCTACTGTATTGGCTGCTATCGTCGCTACAAGATTGCACAGTAAAATGGGTAACTATTGCTCCACAAGAGGTAAAAAGTGAAAAGTAATTATTTTTACCATTTTTGGTATTTTATAGCTTTTTCACAACCCTAATTAGGTTTTAAAACATGTTTTTTGGTTATTTTATTATATTTTTTTGAGAAATGGGTTTTACACATGTCTCTTGTGTAGCAACAGTTTTTTCATTCGACAATGATGAAGTAACGAGTTATATTTTACACTTTTTCGGACTTTATAAAAACACGAAAAAATCACTACTGGAGTCACCTTTTAGCTCTTTTCTGACTCTCTAAAATTGAAAATATTATCGAGATTTTTGTCATTTTGAACTCGTTAAATGGCTACGAAATGATATCCACCTAGTATACGTTTAACCTTTCTTCGGGCTGGGATAGATTATTTACGAAAAAGGAACACCTTAGCCTATCACGACTAAGAGGTTCTCTCAGACATAGTTTTCTACCTTTTCAGATCTGTAAGACTACCTATGAAAAGGGACTGATGGAGTTTTCTTTTTTTCCTTCTTTTCAAACTCTCTAAACACGAAAAGATGTCGAGTTCTGTAATATTCCAAATTTGGAACAACTAGCAAGGCATGACTGGAAAACGCATTTTCCAGTAATGTCTGCTAAAGGATTTGATACTACGACCTAAATCCCTTAGACCAATGTGTCTAAGTGCTAAATCCAAGAGGAGGCTCCAAAGAAATCCTTCTAGAGTGGTTAAACAGATCTCCCACTGCTAGATTACCTCTAAAAGTGGCCGATGAAGGGACTGCAGCAATACATGAATATGAAATGGAGCAACAATGTTATTTTATGAAGTATTCACACATGAAGAAGTAGATAGATAGCTAATGTATAATATATTAGAAAATGTGTACAATTCTTTGAGGAATCAATCACTCAAGCTGAGCAATGAAAGCCTCAATTAGACATGCACAAGACAATACAACAACACTACTATGCAAAAAGCTCATATGACTAAAATAATACAGTTCATTGGAGACACTGCAACAAAATACATGATAATATAATGATATAAAAATTTCAGCTCAAATAAATGAGGGGGATCAAGCTCTCAACCCCTCAAAACACTAATACAACAATAATAGACAATCCTTGGAAGGATTGGCTACAATATACATGAAAATGGAAAATCTGCAGAAATGCTGAAGTTGCTGGGAAACAACTGTAATTCAATACTAGAAATACATGGAGATGGATGAAGATGATGCTCAATATGAAACAAACCTCCTCCATTTGATCTCTCAATGCAATGCTAATCCCGGCACTAAAGATCTTTCCCTCCAAGAAGCTGGTGCAAACCCTCATTGCAAGTATGCACTGAAATAACGCAGTATGGAGAATGGATTGTGCTAGCTATGATGGAATATGCTTGGAATTGATGAAAAGATATGAAAATCAGCTCTAAAACCTTCCTTACTAACCTTCCTGAGGAATAGAGACTCCCTCCTCTGAAATATGAGATAAGGAATGGTGTTGTGGAATCCCTCCACTGCAACACCTAGCAACACTATGTTATACTTCAACAAAAATAACACAGTGACTGAATAATGGCTTTGGCCTTGAGCCAAGATGTGGAGAAAATGAAGTGAATTCATTCAAGAGGCCTCTCAAGAAGGAGAGGAAATCCTAAACAAGAATCCCTCGTGCTAAGCAGCACTGCAACTCAGCTGAACAGCCGGGACTGCAAATATGTCTAAGAAAACAAATGATCAAATGCTCCAAGATGTATCTCTATGGCTGCCTCTTCCTCTTTTTATGTAAGTGAATGCCTCTTTGACCTGGACCCCACACATTAGGGTTTCTTCCACAAAGAATCTTTCTCCCTCCAAAACTACGTTGTCTTCCCAAGCAAGCTACACCTCTTAGGCAACGTTATTGACTTGGTCAAACTTGACCTTGTCCTCATCCAAATTGCCCATTTTCACACTGGAAGGTGAAAAATAAGATTCTCCAATGATCCCTTTCACATTATGAGGGATTTTATTCCTAATCATGGGCCTTTTACCCATTTTATTCATCTCCTAGATGACATAAGAAAAAATTAATATTCCAATTTGCTGCTTGCAAATTTTGGAATATTATAGTCCTCCTCTCTCAAAGATTGCTTGTCCTCAAGCAAGTGCAAGGATAGAATAAGTTCTCTTCTCCTCTCCCTATAGCATCCCTGTATTATGATCTTCTCCAAGGAAAGTGATGCTATCTCATCAATCAAATCTCCACATTCCTCCTCCTCAGCATGCAAGTTAGTTATCAAGCCATCATCATGAAAAAGTGAAATGCTCAAGAGGATAGAAAAGTGATGTCTAGAGGTCCCCTTGAAGAATGGGATCTGAAACAAAATGGGAACTATCTTTCCCATATGTATCCTCCATCTCCAAGCTATGAACCATGCAAAATGAGTCACCTTCCAACTAGGAAACTCCTGAAAGCTGTCATCCACCTTTGGCTCTGGAAAAGTAGGTGGAATCAAAATCTGCACATGGTAGACTATGTAACCTACCCCATGTTGTCCATCTCTCCACTTATTATAAGTGTAGAGTGTTGGCTGTCCATGGGCTACAATAAATTGGCCCTCAAGTGGAAAAATGAGGACTAGACCTCCAAAGATCTCTCCCCCAATGTTGCAAATCAAGCTGGCCCAGGTATCTCCATATGTGATGAGTTGGAAGTCATCATCATATGGCATCTCCTCCATCATATGGCTCAACTCATAAAGAGAAAAATGTGCTATCAAGGTGACCATATCTTATCCCATGCTCCCCTTAGAACATGTAGTGTAACAAGTGAGGAATTTCTCCCTCAAAGGACACATTCACTGCATGTGTCTCTCTCCCAAGCATGCTCCTCATAAAGAAACAATAATAGAACCATAGGGAGAAAAAATGAGAATCATACTTGCTGCCATGTGCAAAAAATGTGAAGGAAAATGGTCCCTCAAGTGCAACCAATGCAGCTTGACTCTCATCTGCAATAGAGACTGATAAAATAAGTGGCTTCTTAACCACTTGCCTGCTGCTCCAATCTCTTCATAAGTATGGAGGAAGTGAATGATGTAAGGTGTACAAAGAGCATGTCCTCCATGATATATCTTTTCCCTAAGTCCTCCTATGGAATGCCCATCAATCCTGCTTATGGCCTCAACTAGACCATGAAGCTCTAAAGAAATAATTCTCCTCCTTGGAGCATCATCCTGCACATGTATGGTTAAGGGATGCATATATACATTAGACAAATGATCATGTAAACAAAAATGAACTTACCATATTTCCTACTCATACAAATGGAGTGGCTCATAAATGAGTCCCCTCTCATCCTCAAAGAGAATAGAGGTGCATGTGATAACTCCTCCAATCTCTATGCAATCCATGCATCTCCTCATATGTTGATATATCTCCTACTCAAATCCCATCCAAAAATACCTCTCCATGATGGTGTGGTATGCTCTCATAGAATGTGTGAGGTTGAAAAGGAAATCCATACGTGCTACTTGTAGCAAATTTTCCTTGAGCTTGGAAGCTCTAGGAAAGAAGAGCCTACCATGATAGTAGATGACCTCATCTCTGATTGAGTATCCCTCCCCATGCAACTGGCCATCCAAAATCATGCAAGTAAAAATATCCTTGGAATACTCCACCAACAGCTGGGAGCTCCAATATGGATCTAACCTCCATAGTGACAGCGCTAATGATCTCCCATGAAGAGCATCTGTCATATGGTCATCCCTCTCTCTGAAATTTCCTATGCCGAATATGTAACTTGGAAGATTTCTATCCTTCCTCTATTGCTTCTGCCACAGCGCATAATCTGAAATGTGAGTGGGTAAAAGTGATGTTGAGATAATTCCTCTCTCCTTGAGTCTTTCCTAGAATCTTAGTGCTGTACCCAGCTCTCCCAAGGATTACACCCTCCTGGAATCAATGAGTGGTGCCCCAACTTGTGAAGCATCCATCCTCCTCTGCTGGTCCAGTGGTCTCCTTGGCAAAATGTCTACATGAAATGAGACATCATCATCAATAGATGATTGAATAGATGAATGGAGATAACCCTCCATGGTTCCACTACGCAATCCAATCACCTTCTTAGGTGCTTCAACCTACAGAAATGAATAGGGATGAGTACTCCTCATCTCATGATGTTGGGTATTCTCCCTACCTCCTCCTTGTGTCTCCATGGTTCCACACCTCCTCAAAAATGGCACATGTAGAACATGAGTTGTGCCTTGATCTCCACACATGAGATCATGGGGACTTCCTTGCGAATATGTAAGCATCCCTTTGCTTGGAGAAAGAGATCCTCCTTCCTCTGCATGAGGCACTAGATAATCTCTAGACATGACAACGTTTTTTCTCTCAATCTCTACAACATGAGTGGGAAACTCACCAATGATTGGATCCCTTTTTGAAAAAGAGACCTCCATGCTTTCCTGCTCAAAAGTGTGAGAAGAAGGTTCCTCTTCCGGAAAAGTATGGTGGAAGTTTTCATGCAAGGGTTTTTCTTGAGTCTTCTTGTTTACCTCCACCATGTGTGTCTCATGAATCCTTACATCAAATATTTTCACTAATGCCTTAGTGAAACTAGCATAGGATGCAATGTTTACATTTCTTAAAGAAAAGGATTCAAAAATCCAACAGGCATAGGCCTTACCTCTCAAATGCAGCGCTGCAAATTTAATGGCTTCATCTTCAAGAATGTGGTGCTACTGCAAGAAGGTCTCTAACTCCTCTACCCAATCTTTGGCTAAACATACAGGTGAACCCTCAACGGTAGATAGATGAAATCTATCCTGCTGCTGTTTTCCATTCACCTTCATCTTGCAAAACTCTGAAAAAATGAGATGAACTTAGAATTTCTGAGTTTGAAACTCATATTATTTCAATAAATCACTAAGGGTTTCCCTCTTAGTAACCTCTTCTTCTCTTTCCATCTCTCCTCCAGCAATTTTGGGCATGTGACTGTGTTGTACAAGATGGTGTGTAGATGCTTGCTCACACTCCATATGTGCAAATCTATAGTTTGTCTTTGGTACAAACCCTCTTGGAGATTATTCACACATCTCCCTCCAGATCTCCTTGAAATCTTCATGAATCATATGTACAGATTTAGGAAGAAGCTTGGTAAGCTTATCCCCTTTTTCTTTTTCTTCTCCAAAATATGGAGTCTTTCTCCTACTTATTTCTTTGTCTCCTTGATGAGAATAGGAAGTGCGGGGTTCTTCCTCTTCTTTCTGCTTATCCTCCTTGGGGAGGTTCTTCATGGATCTGAAATATGATGAGATAAAACTCATCCTCTTCAATATTTTGATATCTCGGGCTTAGACTCACAGGCTGAGCCAAGACTATGCTCTGATACCACTGTAATATTCCAAATCTGGAACAGCTAGCAAGGCATGATTGAAAAATGCATTTTCCAGTAATGGCTGCTACAGGATTTAAAACCAGGACCTGGATCCCTTAGAAAAATGTGTCTAAGTGATAAATCAAAGAGGAGGTTCAAAATAAATCCTTCTAGAGTGGTTAAAAAGATCTCCCACTGCTATATGTCCTCTAAAAGTGCTCGATGAAGGGACTACAACAATACATGAATATGAAATGGAGCAGCATCGTTATTTTATGAAGTCCACACACATGAATAAGTAGATATCCAACAAATGTATAATGTAGCATCAAATGTGTACAATTCTTTGAGGAATCAATCACTCAAGTTGGGCAATGAAAGCCTCAATTAGACATGCACAAGACAATACATCAACACTGCTATGCAGAAAGCTCATATGACTAAAATAACACAGTTCATTGGAGACACTGCAAAAAAATACATGATAATAAAATTATGTAACAATATCAGCTCAAATAAATGAAGGGGAGAAAGCTCTCAAACCATGAAAACACTAATACAACACTAATACACAATCCTTGGAAGGATTGGCTACAATATATATGAAAATGGAAAATCTGCAGAAATGTCATAGTTGCTGGGCAACAGCTACAACTCAATACTATAAATACATGGAGATGGCTAAATATGATGCTTAATATGAAATAAACCTCCTCCAATGGATCTCTCAATGCAAGGTTGATCTCGACACTGAAGATCTTTCCCTCCAAGAAGTTGGTGCAAACCCTCACTGCAAGTATGCAGTGAAATAACGCAGTATGGAGAATGGACTACGTTGTCTATGATGCAAGATGCTTGGCATTGATGCCAATATATGCAAATAAATCTGAAACCTTCCTTAATAACCTTCCTGAGGAATAGAGACTCCCTCCTCTGAAAGATGAGACAAGGAATGGTGTTGTGGAACCCCTCCATTCCAACACCCAGCAACACTACACTATACTTGAACAGAAATAACGTAGTGACTAAATAATGGCTTTGGCCTTGAGCCAAGATGTGGAGAAAACGAAGTGAAATCCTTAAAGAGGCCTCTCAAGAAGGAGAGGAAATCATAAACAAGAATCCCTCATGCTAAATAGCATCGCAACTCAGCTGAATAGTCGGGACTGCAAATATGTCTAAGTAGACAAATGATCAAATGCTCCAAGTTGTATCTCTATGGCTGCCTCTTCCTCTTTTTATGCAAGTGAATGCCTCTTTGCCCTAGACCCCACACATTAGGGTTTCTTCCACAAAGAATCTTTCTCCCTCCAAAACTGCATTTTCTTCCCAAGCAAGCTACACCTCTTAGGCAACATTGTTGACTTGGTCAAACTTGACCTTGTCCTCATGCAAATTGCCCCTTTTCACATTGGAAGGTGCAAAATAAGTTTCTCCAATGATCCCTTTCACACTATGAGGTATTTTATTCCTACTCATGGGCCTTTTACCCATTTTATTCATCTCCTAGATGACATAAGAAAAAATTAATATTCCAATTTGCTACTTGCAAATTTTGGAATATTACAAGTTCTTCCTTTGTCAGACTCGTTAAGCCCTAATGACATCGGACTTCGTCATCATGAAATTATTTCGAGTTCCTCCCTCCTAGGGCTCGTAAAATGTACTAGGTCAGATTTTTTTGAAGGAAAAAACTTATAGTACAAGAATATGCTATCCCCTTCAAGCTTGTTTTAAAAAACAATTGGGGTACTCACCAAAAATGGTTGGGGAAAATGAAACCAAGTTTTAGTTATGTTGGCAGTATGTCGCTCTTGAACGTGGCACTTGTCTGCATTCATGTAAGGTTGGAGACATGTAATTTCGTCATTTTTTCCTTCATGGGTTTGGGTAATCTCTTTTGACCTCTCATATGCTCTTTTCCAAGTCATCATGACCTCAGATCCTTTGATGTCAAATACTGCCAAATCCAGTGTCGTGTTGTTGATATGTTCAAGACAATTTTGCCTTTGCAGTTGTTAACCTTCCTCTGATCTCCTGTTGGTCCTGATCCACTTTCATCATGTTCCTCTGTCTCGTGTCGATGACGTGGGAAACATTATGGCCCTCCTTCGACCATGTCACTTCCTATCAACTTCAGCTCATTATCCAGGAATTTGATCTAGAGGCTCCCTTCTGGTACCTTGGAGCCTGCATGCCTCAATGGTAGGTTTTTTGCATTCGATGCAAGGTTCACATCATTGGCCTTGGATCGAGTGATTTTCTGGATGTTCAACGTCAGATCACTTTTCACATTCCATAGATTGTACCTTTTGTACCTTGAGGGCCATATTTATCATTGGTGTTTTCTCTCATGTCTGTTAACAGATTTCATCATTGGCTGGTAATCATACGATTTTCCTGCATGTTCAACTTCAACTCATACATTCTCATGCTCGAAATTGTACTTGTTTGGGTCAAGATGGAGCAAAAGATCCTGGGTTTTGTCTGATAAACTCTAGGCTGTGGATTTTTGTGGATTATTATGACTTATTGCATTACTATTTTGATTGGATGGCTGCGACCATACCTAAGTCTATTTCTTGATCCTTCCTGTTGGATGGCTGTGTCCATACCTAAGATCTCACTTTATATATTCTATTGTGGATGGCTACGCCCATGCCACATGATTCATGTATCACAGATATCAGTTGTATTTTTAATTGCAAGTCTTCTGAAAGTGGTGTTTGGTTCGAACACGTTCTTATAAAGCATTTCACCCCTCCCTCTCTCTTGGACTTCATACTTTAGGGGGCATCTGTTACACAACATTTTGTCACTATCCCTGCAATCCCCAACTTGCACATTGGAGGGTCCTTTCTATGAACAATACGAAGTGTCATGCTTTGCAAATACCATCCTTACATCCCTTTTTATGAAAGCAACATTCTTCTTGTTGACATTTCCCTAAGCAGAGCTGTGAAGATCCCTATTTTTTTCTTGGCATGAGCATCCGGTTACATCCTCACGCCGACTAGGAAATTTAAGATTGAGCCCGCGCCACTTGGCGCTATGTTCCAGTTAGACACCCACACCAAGATTTTTATGGAATTCATTTTTTTTTAATAGAGGCAAAGGTTCCATTCCAACCACCTCGAGGATGAGTCATTGGGAGTGGTTGAACTGAAACAACCACGGACTCCTTCCTTTAGTTAGTATTTTCCACCTCCCTTGGAACTCTCCTAAAGGATAAGACTCCCTCCCACCTTTGTAGGGATCCCAACCTCCTCTTTTCACTCTATATAATAAACTATCTCCTTTGGTAGAAGCTAGCTCAACACATTATGGAAAAATAGTTGAACGACTGAATAGCTGAACTAGAGAATTATACTATAGCTAAGCTGCTAGAGGAGATAGAGTTAGAAAGATTATGTTGAGAGAGCTTGATTCGATGACTTCTAAGAGATCTTGAGTCTGAATTCCCTGACCAACAGTTGAGACTTGTTTCGTCTGAACCCCGCTGGAAGAGATCACGACGTTAAAGCATCGGTTGTACTCTTCCTTCTACTCATTAATATACATGACTACTATTTGGTTCCACTATTGTGCTATGATGTTTATTTGATATGATATGTTTAACCCTCTTTGACTGGCTAATAGTTGTGAATGAAACTACTCTACCATAAGTTGTTCTTGTTCTTTGCCTGATGTGCAGGTATCTGAGTGTGACAATGAACAGATCCTGACATGCCAAGGCAGGAGCGAGAGACCAATACTCCTTCTGCAACATCAACAGTGTTGGATTCAAGGTAGGTCAATCTACCATGTCTTTTGTTCATTCATCAACTATGAACCAACACTTTAGCATGTTTTTTTGTTACTAGACCCACCCTAGGGCTAGAGGGATTATCTCTATCTGCAGAGAGGTTTTACCTTCATAACAACAACGCAGTCTCCTTTGAAATTGTGTTGTTTTGTAGGGAAGCAATAGTGGATGGTTGATAGACCCAGTTTCTGAGCTTTCTTTCTAGTGAGGGGAGCATCCTTTCATCTGAGAGGCTAGCAAGGAAGTTCCTTGAGCATTATTTCACCATATGGAATCAAGCCAAGCAGTATCCATCTTCTATAGCACATTCTCCTTCAAAAACTGCGTTATTTTGCAGGGTAGTTGTAGTGGATGGTCAAGTACCCAAGTTCTTGACCTTGCTTTCCAGTGAGGGGAGAAACCCTTCATCCGAGAAGTCAGTGACGAGGGGTATCAGCCATTTCTATATCAAATTAGCCACCTCCCAGTATTTATCTAATTACAGAGCAGTATTTAGCCCTAGGGATGCATTTTGAAATTTTTTCATTTTTTGTATTTCCGGAAACCCTTTCTGGGTTGTCTTGGAATTATGCTAGAAGGCCTAGATCTCTAATCCCGACATTTTCTAAGCACTATATCAGTAGATTAATGAATTCTCATTTACAGCAATAGTCAGCCCCAGCCAAAACTATGCTTTCATAGCCTCTGGAATTTTGTATAGCAATTGTTCTTCATATTTTATGTATTGGGTCCTTAAAGGCTTGTTTTGCCTAGCTTGAGTGTATTTTTCCTCAAGATCTTGTACACAATTTTCTTCTATAATTTTAATAAAATGGATTTATGATTTTCTCTCATTTGATGTGTTGATATTTCACCGCATTTTCCAGTTATATGTTCTATATTCGTATTTTTCCTAATTTATAGTATTATAGTAGTATCAGAGCATAATCCTGGCTCAGCCTGTGGGGCACTACATCTATAAATATGGAGCAATGGATGGAATAGATTTTCCAAAACCTATTCTCCAAACTATGCAGTATATTTCTGGAGAAATCAAGGAGATGAGGATGGAAAGACGTAAACTGACCCCAATAAGGTCTCAACATGGAGAGAGTTTCGACATCTCACATTATTGGTGTGAGAAATCGGCGTTACAGCCAGTTCCATGATGCTCCACCGTGCCTACATTCCCAGCCTTAGAAATGAGGTATGAGGAACAAAAATGGAAGACACCCTTGGTGATTATCTCCTATAATATGAATCTCAATCTCAGAGGTTCAAAGAGCATCTAAGCTTCCGAGGGTTCTGTCAGATCAAGGATAATAGAAGACCCAATAATCATGATAGAGGTAGAGGGTACATGTAGAAAAATGGTCTACAACATACCTTGGGTAGATTCTTTCTGCATACTTTTGATGGGTCACCCAAGTGCACATCAAAGGCTTGGGTACGGAAATTAGACATCTATTTCTAGTTGAACCAAGTTTCAGATATGGATTCCATTAAGATAACAACGCTGCACCTTGAAGGTGAAGCACATGAGTGGTGGTTTCATGGCCTATCTACATTGCGACATGCCAATATAATTTACCTAGAGGTTGGTGGAAATATTTGATCAAAGAGATGCATAAGCTCATTTTGCTGAGCTAGCTAAGCTCAAGTAGTCAGGAGATTAGGAGACTTATATCTCTGAATTCTTGAAACATTTAGTCAGGGTGCTAGATCTATCTGCAGCTAAAAGAGTGTGTATGTTTATTGATGGGCTAGTAGAGCCTTTGCATGAGTTGGTAGAATTCACTAGACCAACTATGCTCCAATATGCTATTGAAAGGGCTAGGGACTTGCAAAAAAATCTACCAAGGGTAAGAGCCCCCCTTCAGCAAGAGCTCTCCTCTTAGTCAAAAGAGGAAGCTATGAAGGTTCCTCTCTCAAGAGAGAATCAAGATAAAGGATCTTTTAATGATGATGGGATATTCTCCGATAATAAGGAAAATAAATAAGAAGATTTGGAAGGAGATACTAGGTTTGTAGCACCAAGAGGAGATCCAACACCACTTGGAGGTGAAAATGGAGCAATTTCTCCAACTAGAGGAACCCTCGCATCCTTGCGGGGAGTTCCAAAGAATCTAACATTGAGATACCGAGGCACAATCCAAGAGCAACATGTGTTGGTATTGATATACAGTGGGACTAACCACAATTTTATTGATGCCCAAGTAGTACAGAGGGGAGAGATACCTACCAATGATTCTGAAGGGTTCTCGGTTTTTGTCCCAAGAACTAAGCGGTGGGGAAGTGTGTTCTGACATTAACTATAACTTTGGGGACATACAGCTTGATAGATCACTTCCTTGTGGTCAAGACCCCTGACACAAATATGATATTGGGTGTGCAGTGGTTGATTACTTTGGGGAAGGGCACCACAAATTGGGAGAATGTGAAGATGGAGTGGGTAGATAAGAAGAATTGCTAGCATCAGGTGACTAGGGGCATGCACACGTATCCATCCCAGGAAGTCTCTACACATAAGATGGATACTAATTTGTGCAGTGGAAGAAAGGAAAAATAATTCCAATAATATATACAGTCTGCTCTAGGCCATGATGTTTCATTATATGGAGACATTCCACAATGAAGACCCCCTTACTGGAATATGATCAAATATTTTTCACAACAAGTTGCACTATTCATAGATCTAGCTGAGAAAGGAGCCTTGGGTGAGACTGGCACAACATAGAGGGCCTTTGATTGGCTCAAGTAGGGGATGAGAATTTTTCCAGTATCAAAAGTTCCATCTCTCAATAGGCCTTTTTCACTAAAAGGTGGTGTTTCAGGAGTAGACGATGGCACAATCATGGTGCAAAGGGGCCACTCTATAGCCTTTGAGAGTTAGAAGATACTTCCACATAGGAAGGAGTCTTCTATGTATGAAAATGGGTTGTTTGAAATCATGCATGTATTGACCAAACTCGGGAATTTTTGGATGGGCAAGAGCTTCCAAGTGAATATTGACCACCATAAAATTCAATCTTTACTTGAGAAAAAGCAGCTACAAGGAAGGTAGAAAAAGTGGGTTAGAAGTATGTCGGTATGTGGCTTTGGCATTGAGCATGTCAAAGAGGGTATATATGAGATTATAGGTAACTTATCATAGAAGTTAGCAACATTATCATTGAGGAGTATAGATCCATATTGGGAGTCCCAGCTATTGGTGGATTATTCCAAAAATCACTTCACATGTGAGGTGCTTGATGGGAATGTGATTGATGAGAGGTATAGAGTGGTGGATGGAATCATCTATTACTAGGGTGAGATATTCTTGGCTAGAGACTCCAAGCTCAAGAAGAAGGTTCTACATGCAGCACATGATTCACTCATTTCATGTCACCAAAGTTTCATTAGGACATATCAGACCATTATGGAGATATTCTCATGGGAGGGTCTCAATTAGGATGTGCTCCATCATATCAGGAGATGTGTATCTTTCTTGAAGAATGAGGAGGGAAACAACCATCCTACAAGGATGTTACAGCCACTTAATTTTCCGGGAGAGAGATGGGAAATCTCATCTATGGACCTCATCACCAACTTGACAACAATAAACGGTAAGGGTTTTTTATTTGTACTTATTGATCATATAACAAAGTATTTTCATTCATGCCATTTATATACAGTGCATTGCTCTACAAGAGGGAAAGACTCTCTTTGGAATTCATGGTATTTTTAAGACCAAAATCATTTATGGAGATGGCCACTTATTGTATGGCTTTGGGAAAATATTTTTCTATTTTGGGTATACTTAGTTGACACCCAATGCCATTTATTACTTCCAAGTAGATGAGTAGACAAACACATCAAGAAAGTGGTTGGGAAGCTACTTGCCACATTATGTTCAGGGGCAGCAAGGATTCAAACTGTCTTGGTTCCACTTGGGGGACTATTGTCACCACCTAAAATTTCATATGGCACTCAGTATATTTCTCCTTTCTTTCCATATGGTGATGATGTTCTATTCACTATATGTGGAATGGCTTGGGCAAGCAAGGTTACTAGAACCAAAGATTGGATCCTAGAGAGTCACGATGTAGTCCGATCTCTTAATGACAACATTGTTGTAGCCCAATAAGAGAAGGATTCCTACACATATCATAAATGGAGAGAGAGACAGTGTGGGGTGGACAATTTTTAGAATTAGGGAATTAATGAGCTTTTCTATGGGCCACACATGGCGATCCATCTTTTTGGGAGAGTGGAATATGGATTGGAGCCTCTCATTGAGATTAATATCCCCAACATTTTTCATATCTAATTTTTCAAGAGGGCCCTTAGACAGCATGTAGTTTCCTCCATGGATCTCTCACTTCTTTATGATGAGATCCATTTGGTCTTACCACCAAAGCCTAACTTGCACACTTGGAAGAAACAACTAAGGGACAGATTGATTGGAGAGCATCTAGTTCAGTGGAGGATTTTATCAGATGATGATTATATAGGGGAAGGAGAGGAGATTTTACAGTATCCATCCTCGTAGTTGATTGAGGACAAGAAAAATTCGGGAGGGGAGGACTGTAATATGCCTAATTAGCTTTCAACTACTTGGAATATTAAAATTTTCTTTTGTTAATAAGATAGATGAATAAGGGGGTAGAGAGACCCATAAATATCTTTAGTAGGAATAAAACCACTTCTAATGTGAATTTGGATCATCGTATCAGCATAATAAAGAAATTTTTGGCATGAATATGGGGCTTAAGCATGTGTACGGGATCAAGGTTGACCAAATCAACAGTGTTGTCATGGAGGTAGTGGAGAGTTAATGAAGGACAACGCAGTTATGATGGAGGAGTGTATGAATTAGAGTAGCATCCTTAATGAGTAGGAACCAGGGTGAGGAAGCTCACCAAGCATATAAAGAAGGGGATGGAAGCCATAGAAGGCATTCAGATTATTTTTTATGTATTGGTATTTTATGAATTTCTACACGGTTCAATTGTTTAGTGGATTTTGTTGTGTTTTTTAGCACAAGGGCGTTTCCGAGCGAAAATCCCACCCTCATCCTCGGGGGAATTCAAGTGCCTACTTAGGAGAGGTAAATTGAGCATCATTTACACTATTTGGCATCAGGCCAAGCTGCATCCATCATCCACAACACAGTCTCCTTCGGGATTGTGTTGTTTTTCAGGGCAGCAGTAGTGGAGGGTTGATAGACCCAGTTTCTGAGGATTTTTTCTAGTGAGGGCAATAGCCCTTCATTCGGGAGGCTTGAAAGGAAGTTCCTTGAGCATTATTTCAGCATCTGACATCATGCCAAGTAGTACCATCACCTATAGTGTAGTATCCTTCAGAAACTATGTTATTTTGTAGGGTAGTTGCAGTGGAGGGTCAAGTACCCAAGTTCTTGACCTTGCTTTCCAGTGAGGGGAGCAACGCTTCAATCGAGAAGTCAGTGAGGAGGTGTATCAACCATTTCTATATCATATTAGCCACTTCCTAGAAATTATCTAGTTGTAGAGCATTATTCAGCCCTAGGGTTGCATTTTGGCATATTTTCATTTTGTTCATTTCCAGAAACCCTTTCTGGGTTGTGTAGGAATTGTGCTAGAAGGCCTAGATAACTGATCCCAACATTTTCTAAGCACTATATCATCATATCCATGCATTCTCTTTTAAAGCATCAATCAGCCCCAAAAAAAACTACGTTGTCATAGCCTCCAACATTTTGTATGCCATTTGTTCTTCATATTTTATGTACTGGGTCCTTAGAGGCTTGTTTTACCTTGCTTGAGTGTCTTTTTCCTCAAGATCTTGTACACATTTTTTTGCTATAATGTCTAATAAAATGGCTCTATGATTTTCTCTCATTTGATGTGTTGATATTTCACTGCATTCTCCACTTATATGTTCTATACTCATGTTTTTACTAATTTGGAATATTACATATAGGGGTATAACAATAACAATAAGGGGGATACACTAACAAAAATAAGGGACTACACTAGTAATATAGGAACCTAACATGCACCTGTCCTTCAAAAAAGTTTTTTCCTTAACGCTTGAGTAGCTCTGGATGCTTTTGTATAAAATTCTCATCCTCCGATGTAGAATCTTTAGTGGGTAAGTTCTTCCACTTGATGAGATACTCTGAAATTGATCGATTTCATAGCTGTCGAGTTCTTGTTTCCATGACTGCTTCAGGTTAAAATATGATTTTTCCTTCCTCATCATGTTCTGAAAATATTATATGAATTGGAAGTTTGTCACCTATAACCTTGTTTAAGCATGAAACATGGAAAACTGGATGCACTCGTGAAGAAGCAGGAAGCTCCAATTTGTATTCCATAGTACCAATATTTTACAACACCTTGTAAGGACCATAGTATTTTGGCGATACTTTATTATCCATCTTAGCTTGGTTGAGGAACATTTTTTTGTATGGTTGTAACCGTAAAATACCTAGTATCCTACATAAAAAATTCTCTCGCTACAATGTTGATTTACCTGTTGTTTCATTTGATTTTGTGCCAAATTTAGGTTATCCTTTAAGAGTTGGATAACTTCTTTTTTATGCTCGATGTGATATTCCATTGCTTGAACCTTAGAATTTTCTCTTAAAAATGATGTGATGGACAGTGGATGATATCCATAAAGTATCATAAATGGAGTCATTTTTGATACAATATGGAAGGAAGTGTTATACCACCATTCAATGAGAGGTAACCACTTGACCCATTATGTTTGTTTATTAGATACAAAACAATGAAGATATCCTTCCAAACATTTATTCACTATCTCAATTTGACCATCGGATTGAGTATGATAAGACGAGCTATGAGCTAGTTGAGAAAGCAAACAAGAAAATAATTTCGTCCAAAATTTTTTGGTAAAAATGGGATCTATGTCACTTACAATAATATTTGGGTTTCCGTGTAGCTTTTGAATTGTTTCCATAAATGCAATAGCATTTGTACTTGCTTTAAATGGATGACATAATGCACAATAGTGTGCATACTTGGTAAGTTTATCAACTACCACCATGATGACACTCTTTCCTTCAGAATTGGGTAAACCTGTGATAAAATCCATTGAAATATCCTCCCAACATTGGCATGGAATGGATAAGGGCTGTAGAAGACCTGGGGTCTTAATTGTCTCAACTTTATTTTGCTAGAAAATGAAACATTTAACCACAAACTTTTGAATACCAGATTTAAGGCCATCCTAAAAAAAATTCTTTCTTCACCCTGGGGTAAGTTTTTAAAAATCCTAAGTATCCTCCTAAAGGAGAAGTGTGCAATTCCAAAAGAATATTTTGTTTTAGTTGGGAATTATTACAAAGATATAAGCGATATTTGTATCATAAGGAATCATTTTCCCAACTAAATGTATCATATGTACTAGGATCTTGCTGCAAATTTTTAATGAGTGTCCACACTTCTTCGTCCTTCTTCCATGCATCCCTTGCTTTAGTTATCCAATCTGGTTGGATAATAGAAATGGCACAAAGAAATGATTCCACCTCTTCATCCTTTCTTGAGAGTGCATCTGCAACAATGTTTAGCTTCCCTTTTTTGTAGATGATTTCAAACTCATAACCCAACATCTTTGTGACCCATTTTTGTTGCTCTTCTGAAGATTTTCTTTGTTTCAAAAAGTGTTTAAGACTATCATGATCATTTTTTACCTTGAAGTGTCTTCCCATTAGATAAGGTCACCATTTCTTTAGTGCATGTAGTATTGCCAACATTTCCTTCTCATAAATATATTTCTATAAATACTTTCCTTTGATTGGACCACTTTCAAAAGCAATGGGTCTTCCTTCTTGCATTAAAACAACACAAATTCCGGCCCCTGGGGCTTGGTCTAATGGCCAGCGGACGTACTGCTAAGACGTTCGTGCTGATACGCAGGTCACGAGTTCAATCCCCGACCGTGAGGCTCAAAAGGCTTAGTCGATTACCCGGGAGGCGTGCCTGGGGGTATTGCGTCTCCCCTAGAGGTATAGTGGTAGCCGGGGGGATTCGACCCCATGTCACGCGAGTACGATACCTCCGCAGTTGCCGATTCCTCTAGTTACAAAAAATAACACCAATTCCATTTCTCGAGGCATCACATTCCACAATAAAGGTTTTTGTGAAG
Source organism: Pinus albicaulis (assembly GCA_034641835.2). Classification (NCBI taxonomy): domain Eukaryota; kingdom Viridiplantae; phylum Streptophyta; class Pinopsida; order Pinales; family Pinaceae; genus Pinus; species Pinus albicaulis. The sequence continues at coordinate 1,323,036,342 of CM076575.1, read as the reverse complement.
TCTGGCATAGCTAATATCGGTGCTAGGCACATTTCCTCTTTAATATGTTCAAAGGACTTAGTTGCTTCAAGAGTCCATGAAAATTCATCTTTCTTTAATAATGTTGTTAGAGGTGTTGCTATTCTCCCATAATTCTTAGAAAAATTTCGATAATACCTTGTTAACCTGAGAAATAATCACAAATTCTTTATGGTTGTGGGGAATTTCCAGTCCTTAATGAATTTAATTTTATTAGGGTCTACCTTAACACCCTCGTGAGATACAATATGACCCAGATATTCCACCTCCTGTACTCTAAAGAAACATTTGGAGGTTTTTTCATATAATTGTTTCTTCTCCAATAGTTTGAGCACGTTGTCAATATGTTGAGCATAATCCTTCCAAGACCTATTGTGGATTAGTATATCATCAAAAAATATTAACACTAATTTTCTAAGGAAGGGTTTGAAAATGGAATTTATCAACCCTTGAAATGTAGAAGGTGCATTGGTAAGGCCAAAAGGCATGACCAAAAATTCATAATGACCCTCATGAGTTTGAAATGTTGTTTTTGGAATATCTCAGATCTTCATTCTAATTTGATGATATCTTGAGCGAATATCCGCAGCCAAAATAATTGCTTCATTAGCAATTAATCCAATAATTCATCAATCAGGGAATGGGAAATTTATGTTTTAATTCAGGCTGTTGAAGCTCCTATAAATCGAGACACATGTGCCATGATCCGTCAACTGTTTATTTTTAATACTGGAGTAGAAAAATAACTTTGACTAGGTTGAATTATACCAACATCTAGCATTTCTGCAACCATACGTTCAATCTCACTCTTTTGAGCATAAGAATATCTGTAAGGCCTGATGTTTGGAGGAAAAATTCTTGGAATCAAAATAATAGAACAATCATGATCACTAATATGCGGGATTCATTTGGGAGTCTCAAAAACTTGGAATGGTTTTCCAAGATTTTTTGGAGATATGGAGAAATATATGATATTGATGTTTGAACCTCTAGTGAGCATAATTGTGCAATTAGGCCTTGTTTTTGATGATGCATAATATTTGTAATGACATTAGAGCTTATTAGGTTTCATAAATTCCTTTCGATACCCCGTAGTTTGATTTCCTTTCCTTCTGAAAAAAAAAATTTGTTGAAAATTAAAAGCTACCGTCCCCAAAGATTGTAACCATTTTACTCCCAGTACAACATAAACACCTCCCATTGGAATGGAAAGCATTGGACTATCCAATAAATATTTCCCCATGGTTAGCTTGATATTATGGAATTTTCCACAGCAATTTATAGTTCCTCCATTTGCAACCACCACTTGACATTATGGTGTTGGTTATAGAAAACAATTCAATTCCTTGGCTACCTTACAATGAATAAAATTATGGGTACTACCCAAATCAATCAACGCTATTACCTTTTTCTTCTTTATATGTTTTATCACCAAAATAGGACCCTGATAGGCTGTTAATATGACAACTTCAACGTAACTATTTCAAACCAATCTTTTGGCTGAGGCTTAGCCTCGTCAACCTGAGAGGGCTCTCTCAATAGGTTTAAGATTTTTGATTAATGATTAGATGGATAACTCTAGGAATAAATTGGATAAAGTGTATAACTGGTTGAATTACTAATCAAAAAACATCTATTGGGCTATGGAGTCAAGGCATGTTTCAAAAAAACATCAAAATTAGCTTAACATGGAAGTCAGGGCATTTCAGAGTTTTAGATGTATCAGCAAAACAGTAACACAGTGAATAAAAAATAGTTTACAAACATGTGAAGGAAGTTAGATAATTTTCCAATGAATTCTAAGCAACACATGTTCATACCACTGAAAATAGGTAGATGAAGAAAGCCATAGGAATATAAAACAACAAAAAATCTTTTTGAATCCTGAGTAGTAAAGCCAATCTGTATTAAGCTGAAAATACACAGTATGCTACAATAACACAGTTTTCTTGCTAATAAAAATGCCAAACTGGTGTAATTAGACCTCATGCTACATATAGAGTCTTTAAAACCTTTGATTCTATGATCAATCATCAGAGGAATTCGAATTCTATCTTTGACACCTATTCTATTCATTGAAACAAACTCTTAATTGCAAACTGACAATCTAGTTTGTCTTTTAAAGTCTAATACAAATATGAGAGAAACTCCTAAAACATGTTTCAAAAACCTTATCTAAGACTTAAATAATTCTTTTTACAGCTGCAACTTCATGAGGTCGAATTTGGATGTTGATCATTCACTTAAAGTCACCCTACTACTGATGATAAAACTACCCTAGAAATTAGGGAACATGTTTCCCTGTTTTTAGGCTTAGGATCCTTTTGGTTTCTTGAGATGTTCTGACCACTTATAAATGATGAATTCAAGATTAATTTATGTTAGGAATATTATTGAAATATTTCCCAATTTATCCCTTCATTCCATCTGTGCAAAATTTACTTTGAACTTCTCAAAACAATGAAAATAGATCTTCGCTACGAAAGTAGCACAGTTTCGTAGCGCTTTTTGTTGCGCAGTGTTTTCACTCCTTTATTCAACATATTTAAATATTTTTCTTTCATTATAGACTTTATATTTACTTGAAACACTCCCACAAGAAGTTTCAAAACCAAACTCACAAAGATTCCTTCAAAATTTGTTATAAAAAATGATGAAAAGACTGCTTCAACAAATTATTCATGTTTCTTCCCTAAACATTAGGTCTTGGTACAGAGCCTTTATCTTCTCATACATGATTTATTTTTCAAAACTGAAGCAATTTTCTATATTCCATGCTATCTAGAATAAAAACCTCTCTTGGTGTTTTTAAATACTTCTCTTGTTGTCCAGAAACGGTCCTTGAAAAACATGTGTAAAAAAAGAAAACTCTGTTTTCTGAAAATAGGGCTTCAAAGAAAGCATTCTATCTCCCACTTCATAATGAATTTAAATAAACTGACAGAGGTTTTTTTATTTAGGGATGTTAGTAAGAAACACCTCTTTTCGTTTTCAAACATTCATTTCCCATTGCCCGTAAACCTCTTTTTAAATTTACTACTAAAGCCAGAAAACCGAATTTTTCTCTTCATGGTGAAAGGCTGCTTCAGCAGTTTCATAGCGCGCTACGAAACTGTTATGCAGGCTCATTTGTTGAAAAGTTATTCAAAATTAATACCTTGGAGATTTTAACACCTCATAACAACTTATATTTTAAAAAAAATATAGTAACATGTCTTCTCTAGCTCATCATTAAGCCCTTGCATCTTTTTGAAAATTATGATCATGGATAGATCATTTTCATATGTGTCATGTCCACCAATCATTTCCATAAAACCTTTAATGCTTCATGTGACTGATAATCCATGTCTTCGAACCTTAATGATGTCTCTAACCTTGTTGTAAAACCTGCTGATCATGACTTAACTGTCCTAAAAACCAGGGAAAATATTTACTTCCTTTTAGTCTTTATCCTCCATGCTTATCTTCGAACAGCTTGGCTAGCAATGATGATTGTTTCATATAGATGAGATGTGATAACATTCCCACAGAACCATGCCTTTCCACCTATGTAAATATGCTCTTGTTCTACCTCTTCTGTAGCTGATCCTCAAACTTTGTCATTTGAATTTCAAGATCTTCAATCTATCTTTTTAGCTTCCTGTTAGTAGCCCTCAACTGAATATTCATCAGTCTCACAAATCTGGATTTTTTTTTACCCTTGAATTTCTATGACAAATCAACCTCGCTTGAAAGTAGTAATCAACCTTGCTTGATACATGAGAGAAGCTTTGGTTTCAGTTTACCATGAGCTTACCATTTGAAAGGGCATGCATGAAATGTTTTTTTTTTTTGCATGAGATAATAAAACCAAGAACCAACCCTTTTCAAATTTGAAAATGAAAAACATGAATGACCTCCAATGAATGTAATGATGATTTGAAATGGTTGCATGTATGAGAAATGACTCTTAGCTGACACCTGATGATGAGGAATTAATGGAATTTGAGGGATTTGATGACTTGACATGACTTGCTACGAATCCCTGATTTCGTAGCGCACCTAATGCAATTTCTGGGTTTTTCACTATGAAAAGAGCAGCGTTTTCGTAATGCAAAACATGTTTTTTACACTGTCTGTGCTACGCAAACGTGGTTTCATGGCTAATTCAAAAAAAAAATTCGAAAAGGTTTAAAACAGGACTTTCTAAACAGGATATGAGATACTCAAGGCATGAAATAAGGTTGTTAAACTTTATTTGACAATGAAAATGAGACTCTAACCCTATCACTTAACCCTTTAAGCATGAAATGACCTACAACCTATTTAAGACCATGACTAGAGATAAGGCAAACTTTCCAAATTTTAGAAAAAAAAATTATGGTGATAACAGTGGCTCCACTTGGGATAGTATACCCCTGTGGTATACTAAGAACCGTTAGCTCCAGTACTACTATACAACCTTTAAAATAAAACTTTGAAATTCTGCCCAATCTACTTCGAACTTTTATAGCCTTCACCTCAGGCTCAAGTTTGATGGTCTTTGCAAGAAGCACTCAAACTGTACCTACTAAAAAAAAATGCTCAGTCAACCTTAAGCTTATTTGCGCATTCCTACCTACCCTACCAACTGCAAACTTCATTTAGCTCAATCAATATGAAATTTCCAATGTGACCAGTCATTTTTTTTATCTGATATTTGAGTTTTTTTTACTGCATTGGAACTCAAAGCAACTATGATATTGTGATGGCCACTGCCACTGAAATTGTAACTGATCTTTATAGTAAAAATAAAACTGAAACACTGGAGAGTAAAACTCTTCCATGTATTTAGCTATAGGATCCCAGAAAACATGATCAGCTTGATGATCCTCATAACATCATGTAACTTCTAACAATTGATTTTTAGCCACACAAAATTTATTCGATAAGCTATAAAACTGCCTTTCCGAATTATTCCCACGGAAAATGTAATTTTTCTCATTATTATGATCATTCTTTGAAGTAGGCTGATGCAAAGTATGACATAAATAATCAACACTTTTCTCTGCCTGAGGGTTATAAAAACTATCTTCCAGTATTTCTCCTTGGTATTTGCAATGATTTTCATACTCTTTATGATCCAACGACTCACAAGTTTGCTGTATCTTTACATCAATCTCAGAGGATGTAACATGGTTTTCGTAAGTATACTCCTATTGATTTCCATGATGCATTCTATGGGATGTTATCCTTTCTTCTAGGAGTTGAAATGTATTGTTATGAAGAGCCTCTAAAATTTCTTCATCCATAAATTCATCATCATCATAACAATCCTCCAAAAGCTAAATAAAACTCTCAGAATGTTTGCAGAAATATTTGACCAGCAATAAGGAGGGATGAAACTCTTTATACATCTCATAGAATTCATCATGAAAATTAGCAAGAGAATATAGTAAACCATTTTCTAAACCTTTATACCAAGACCATGCTTTTCCTTCTAGAATGGTCATAAACATCTTCATAAGACAATATTCAGGGAACTGAACCTTAAGACTATGTACATGCAGATGAAACCTAACCAAATGAAGAGCAACATTGTCTTTATTTTCATCTCTTAATATTGGAAGATCATCTAACCATTCAAGATTTTGCATAGGATTTGGAAAACTAGGGATGTGAGTCTGATTCATAGGAGCATACTTGGCATTTATTCTTGCAATGGAACTCATCTTGAAACTTCATCTAGCTACTGATCTTCAAGCAGTGGATTCACCTTCCAATTTAATTATTTGATGTGTGGAGTCGCCAATGTAGTTTTGCAGCCTCGAATAGATTTTGAGCTCCTACTACCTTCAGAATTTCACCTTATTGATTTCGAGAATGAGTAATCTTCAGACTTTCAGCAGACGCACCAAAATGTTATCACAAAATCTGACCTTGATAGGCTGCTGATCAAGTAGACTCTGAGTAACTATTTCAAACCAATCTTTTGGCTGAGGCTTAGAATCCTCAACCTGAGAGGGCTCTCTCAATAGGTTTAAGATTTTCAATTAATGATTAGATGGCTAATTCTAGGAATAAAATGGATAAAAGTGTATAATTGGTTGAATTATTGGTTAAAAAACATCTATTGGGCTATGTAGTCAAGATATGTTTCAACAAAACATCAACATCAGCTCAACATGGAAGTCAGGGCATTTAGAGTTTTAGGCTTATAAACAAAACAGTAACACAGTGAATAAAACACAGTCTACAAACATGTGAAGGAAGTTAGAGAATTTTCCAATGAATTCTAAGTAACACATGTTCATACCACTGTAAATAGGTAGATGCGGAAAGCCATAGAGAGATCAAACACCAAAAAAATCTTTGTGAATCCTGAGTAGTAAATCCAATCTGTACTAAGCTGAAAATACACAGTCTACTACAATAACATAGTTGGCTTGCTAATAAAAAATTCCAACCTTGAGGAATTTGACCTCATGTCTCTTATAGAGTCATCATTCCAATCTTGGATTCCCTTATCCATCTTGAGAGGAATTCAAATTCCTATATTTGACACCTATTCTAACCATAAAACATGCTTATTAATTACAAAATGACAGCTTGATTGTCTTTGAAGAGTCCTAATTAAAATAGGACTAAAACTCCTAAATATACTTATAACAACCTTATCTAGTCTTAAATTCATCCTTTGCCACCTGAAACCCCATGAATTCGAATTTTTATGTTGACCATTCACTTAAAGTCACCTTGCTTCTGATGATAAAACTGTCCTAGAAATTAGGTAACATTTTTCCCTGTTTTTAGGCTTAGGATCATTTTGGTTTCTTGAGATGTTCTGACCACTTCTAACTGATGATTTCGAGGCTAATGGATGTTAATAAAATTATTGACATATGTCCCAAGTTATCCCTTCATGCCATCTATGAAAAATCTACTTTAAACTTCTCAAAACAGTGAAAACAGATCTGCGCTACGAAAGTAGCACAATTTCGTAGCGCTTTTCGTAGCGCAGTGTTTTCACTCCTTTCTTCAACATATTTCCATATTTTTCTTTCATGATATCCTTTATCTTTACTTGAAACACTCCCACAAGAAGTTTCAAAACCAAACTCACAAATATTCCTTCAAATTTTTTTATGAAAAATGATGAAAAGACTTCTTCAGTAAATTATTCTTGTTTCTTCCCTGAAAATTAGGTCTTGAGATAGAGCCTTTATCTTCTCATACATGATGTATTTTGAGAACCTGAAGCAATTTTTTTTATTCCATTCTATATAGAATAAAAACCTCTCTTTGTTTTTTGAAATAATTCTCCTGCTATCCAGAAACTGTCCTTGAAAAACATGTGTAAAACAGGAAAACTCTGTTTTCTGAAAATAGGGCTTAAAATAAAGCCTTGTATCTCCCACTTCATAATTAATTTAAATAAACTAAGAGATTTTTTTCTAGTTAGGGATGTTAGGAAGAAAAACCTCTTTCAGTTTTAAAAAATTCATTTTCAGTTTCCCGGAAACCTCTTTTGAAATTTACTACGAAAGCCAGAAAACCAAAATTTTCTCTTCATGGTGAAAGGTTGCTTCAGCAATTTCGTAGCGCGCTACGAAACTACTGTGCATGCTCATTTGTTGAAAATTTCTTCAAAATTCGTACCTTGGAGATGTTAACACCTCATAACAACTGATATTTAAAAAAAAATATAGTAACATGTCTTCTCCAACTCATCATTAAGCCCTTACATATTTTTGAACATTATGATCATGGATAGATAATTTTCATGTGTCATGTCCACCAATCATTTCCATAAACCTTTAATGCTTCCAATGACAGTTGCAAATCCATATCTTCGACCTTCATGATGTCTCTAACCTTGTTGTAAAACCTGTTGATCATGACTTAACTGTCCTAAAAAACAGGGAAATATTTCCTGCCTTTTAGTCTTTACCCTCCATGCTTATCTTCGAATAGCTTGGCTAGCAATGATGATTGTTTCATATAGGTGACATGTGCTAACATTCCCACGGAACCATGCCTTTCCACCTATAAAAATATGCTCTTTTTCTACCTCTGTTGTAGCTGATGCTCAGACTTTGTCAATTGAATTTCAAGATCTTCAATCTATCTTTTTAGCTTCTTCTTAGTAGCCCTCAACTGAATATTCATCATTCTCACAAATCTGGATTTTTTCTGCCCTTGAATTTCTATGACAAATCAGCCTCGCTTGATACATGAGAGAATATTTGGTTTCTACTTACCATGATCTTACCATTCGGAAAAGGGTATGCATCATGTGTTTCTTGCATGAGACAATAAAACCAAAAACCAACCCCTTTCAAATTTGAAAATTAAAAAAATGAATGACCTCCAAAGAATATAATGATGATTTGAAATGGTTGCATGTATGAGAAATGACTCCTAGATGACACCTAATGATGAGGAATTAACGAAATTTGAGTGATTTGATGACTTGACATGACTTGCTATGAATCCCTGATTTCGTAGCATGCCTAATGCAATTTCTGGGTTTTGTGCTACGAAAAGAGCAACATTTTCGTAGTGCAAAACAGGTTTTTTACAATGTCTGCGCTACAAAAACGTGGTTTCGTGGCTAATTCAAAAAAAAAAATCAAAAAGGTTTAAAACAGGACTTTCTAAATAGGATATGAGATAATCAAGGCATGAAATAAGGTTGTTAAACTTTATTTGACAATGAAAATGAGACTCTAACCCTATCACTTAACCCTTTAAGCATGAAATGACCTACAACCTATTTAAGACCATGACTAGAGATAAGGCAAACTTTCCAAAGTTTAGAAAAAAAAAAATTTATGGTGATAACAATATGTCCTTCTATCTTGAGATTTTGAGGAGTGGTAATTCTTCCCAATGCATTACACGATATGGTAAGACTCATTTATTCTTCTTCTTGGGTTGTTTATTGGTGTATATCATCTTCTTTTGAAGTTTCTTATTCATTTTATTCCTCCTCTTCAAAATCTATGTACAATAATTTATTCTCAGCACACTTATGACTTTTAGTGTATTTTCTATCACAACTATAGAAAATCATTTTTTTCTATTTTTTCTTCCAATTGTTGTGGTGCCAACCTCGTAGGTTGTGAAAGTCTAGGAGTAGCAACACTTCCATCTTTATAGATGTGAGTGGTAGGCTTCCTTGTCGTCATAATTTTACATTCTATTTTTCTTACCAACCCTAATTCCTTCTCTAATGAATTAGGTTCCCAAAGGCAAAAATCATGTTGGATGTTAGCCTTTAAAGTCCCTACAAAGACAACAATCCTGTGTTCGTCTGGAATATCAGTTACCCTTATATTCAATTTTTGGAAGTCCTCAATGTGCTCCACCACTGAACCCTTTTTTTTGAGATTTATCAATTGGCTAAAGAAGGTGTTGCTCTTTGTATCCCCATAATGTTCTGTCATTTCCTCTGTACAAATTGACCAAGTCACAATTTTTTTACGAGATCAAAGCCATAGATACCATACAAATTTATTTTTTTCTAAATGCAAATTTGCAATACATACCTTTTGTATGTTTTGTACATTATTGAGATAAAAATATTTCTCCATTTGTAGTATCCATGTTACAGGATCTTTGCCATCAAACTTCCTCATATCCATCTTTGGAATATGGTGGTTCTTCCATCCAACATTAGAGTTTATGAAATCATGATTAAAATTTATTTTTTTCTCATCATGAGTTTCCTCTACTATATTTTCGCCATTAGGAAACATTTCTTGTATCAACTTCGTCAAACCTTCCATGTATGCTTTTAAATCATTCTTTGTGTTTTCCATGTTGTCTTTCATGTCATCCATCTTAGCTTCCATGCTATTCTTCAAACCATCCATCTTAGCTTCCACGTATTTCTTCAAACCATCCATCTTAGCTTCCAAGCCTTTCTTCAAAACTTCCATTTAATTTTGTGTTGCTCTTTGCGAGAGAGAAATTTGGTGCACTTGCTCTTGTAATTTTGATATGTCATGTCACACTTCTTTGTCTTAATGAGTCATAGTAGAGCCTTCTGAAGGCTTAATGGGTGTTGAATTGTTTTTAGGGGGAATTTTAGAACCCAATACTGATATCTATTCTACAATATTCCATTGGAATCAATTCAAACTGATTTTTCAAACAAGGCTTATGCAATTCGAAAAAAAATACACACCTTTTTCTTGCTTTTGAGGAGCTCGATATTGAAGTTGAATTATCTCTGTGATTTTGGATCTTTGATATTTGAAATTCAGTCCTATAGTATCCCTCTGAATATTCTTTCGAATGCCATATGTCTAACCTTATTTGGATTCTTCAAGGAAAAGTTATGCCCAATCTCCCACAATGACCTAATTATGGACTGGTTTAGTAGATCGAACTTGTACGATGTTTCGCATGTCACTGTTTCCTCCTTTGGCTCTAAAATTGATACACAGGAAACTAAAATCCGTGCAATTGCAGCCACTTTTTACATAATTCCAATTTGATGCTCAGAGACAGAATTATGACACTTTTCCCACGATCACCTCTTTGAGATGAAATTCAGGAACCTGAAAATATCTTAAATTCTACAGATCATATCTCTGAAAATATTGCGAACCAGGATCTACAATTTTTACACGACGTTCCTCAAGATTTCGGCTTCACGTGTTAAAAATTTCATCTTCTAAACCTTCTTCAAAAAAAATTTAGAGTGAAAATACCACAATTACCGGTTTGGAGAAGAGAAACCCTAGAATCCAAAGCTCTGGTACCAAATGTTATGAAACTAGCTCCAAAAATAGAAGAAAAGAGATATCAATGCCTTAGAAATAAGCCAATTCGAGCGGGAAACCTCCTTTAAATTACATAAATTAAAAATTCTTGGATGATACAAATGAAAAAACCTCCTTCTGTATATGAGTCCATCAGGTCACTACATAATCCTAGCCGACCTAACAATATTAATGTAAGGGCACAACAATAACAATATTTGGGTTACAAGGGTACAAAAATAACAATAAGGGGGTTACACTGACAACAATAAGGGACCACACTAGTAATATAGGGACCTATCAACTTCTCTTCTATCACAGCTCCATTGCATGCATTGACAAGTGTGAAGCGGGTCTTCCATTAGGGAGGTAAAAAGCAAAAGCCAATTGATGCATTGAAATAAAAGATCAGTTTAGCCCCAGTAATTGCACTTCCGGACTTGAGATATACATTTGAGATTCAGACAGATGCTAGTGATTACGCCATGGGTACGGTCCTCATGCAACATGGTTAGCCTATTTTTTTCATTCAAAAAATTGTAATGGTGCAATGATTAATTATCCTACATATGACAAGGAGTTGTATGCATTGGTGCAAAGTGTGAAAAAGTGGAAAAACTACTTAATGGGTAAGGAAACAATTATTCACACTGATCATCAACCATTGCAATACTTGCAATTGCAAACAAAGTTGAAGAAATCAAGGTACTTTTATGGATGGGTTTTCTTCAACTATTCCACTTGGTGATAAGGTATAAGAAAGGTATCTACAATAAAGTTGTTGACTTGCTTTCTAGGCATATTTTTATTGTTGCTACTAGTCTTAACCATAATTCTATTTTTCATGATTGCTATGTTGAAAAATATCATTTAGATAGTGATTTCCATGATGTATATGCAACTTTAAGTCAAAGGAACCTAGTAGAGGAATTGGATTATGACATGCATGATAACTTGTTGTACCATCTTGGTAATATTTGTATTCCCCAAGGAGAAATATAACATCATAAAAGAGGCACATACTACTCTTATTGTTGGTCATTTCGGTGTAAGTAAAACGGTGGCACATCTTCAGAGGTATTGTTATCAACCTCGTATGCTTGAAAGTGTGTCACGTTTTATTAGAGGTTGTTCATTATGTGCTATCAGTAAGCCTAGCAATAGAAAGTTAGGATTGTACACACCACTTTCAGTACCTTCTCATACTTTGGAAAGTGTCTCTATGGATTTTTTTGGAGGTCTTCCTATGTCAAAGAGGAATCATGATTATATTTTTGTAGTTGTGGATAGGTTCAGAAAAATGTGCATTTTTATGCCATGTAAAAATAAAATTACAATTGGACAAACTAATCAGTTATTATTTCATAATGTATGGGTGCATTTTGTATTGCCCACATCCATTGTTATTGATCGAGATTCTCGCTTCATTGGGAACTTTTGGTCAAGCATGTGGGGGTTCATGGACACCAAATTGAAAAAGAGTATAACATTTCATCCGCAAACATATGTTCAAATAGAGGTGGTAAATAGGATGGTGATACATCTTCTTTGTGGTTATTTCAAAAAGCATCCTATGTTTTGGGATGAAAAATTGAACTATATTCAACATGCTTACAACCGAGCCAATCACTCTTCAACTCAAACATCACCATTTGAGGCATGTTTGGGATACTTGCCTAAATCTCCTTTGGATTTCATTTATGGAAATGATGTTGCTATTGATTTTCATAGTGACATAGACAAAGATAAAAGGTTCATTGAACAAATCCAATTAGTGCATCAAGCAGTCCAAGAACAACTGGAAAAGAGAAAATTCAAGTACAAAAAAAGGCACGATGAGCATCATGTAGATCATAAATTCCAAGTCGGTGATGAAGTTTGGATTCACAATAGTAAAGAAAGGCTTCAAGGAGAAGGTAAAAAACTGAAACCAATTTGATATGGTCCATTCCAAATTTTAGAAAATATTGGTGATAATGCCTTCATATATGCAAATTTATGTTGTTGTTGACATTGAGAACTTAAGGTTGTATGATCTGAATTTGATTGAAGATCAAGGAGAAAATGTTCAAATTCCTTTTGTTGAGTATTTTTCTCCCGAATACCTTGATGAACTACAACATGACACTAATCTTGATAGAAGAACAAGGTCTTCCAAAAGAGGGAATGTGGTGTACGTTCGTGTGCGGTTCAAAGGCATAAATCCAAGAAAATCCAAATGGATCGAGATTGGAAGGGTGAGGGAACTGTAACCTCATCCACTGAACAACTGAAAGTGATATTTTGGGGTGAAAAAGGTTCCAGTGGGGAGGAGTGATTAGGTGCTGAAAATTATGCTAAAAATGAAAGTCATCAGAATGGTGTAGAACCTGAATGATTGCGTAGATCTCATCATTCTGAATCTGGAGCAAATTGTTTCGCGGAAAACTGACACCATATTCTCGTAGAAATGAGTTTGGTTTGTTTTCCAAAACAATTAAATTTTGGAAAAAAATGTGCAATTTTTTGAGTCAACAGTCCATAAACCTAACTGCGCATGGTTGACTGGTCAAAGAGTGACTGTGCATAGTGGGACAATCCTAGCGTGCCACTTGTTTGAGTTTGAATAGTGCTGGGTGGTGGATTTTTATTGGTTGGGATGGTGGCCAACCACATGCTACCATGTGGCCCAATCAGAGGCCGCCACATGGCAGCACGGGGGGCCACCAAAATTTGGGTCAAGTTCTTACTGTACCTCCACAAGATTCAATACCACAACCTTCATTATGACAACGCAATGTAACATCATCGAGCCACATGTATTACTTATTAAAACTATGGGATAAAACCTTATTTGAATTTAATGTTGCTGAAGGTTCGGGGTTGGGGGCCAGGGCTTAGCCCTGACCCCCCATATTACATTGCAATATGAATATTCGTCGAAGACCGGGGCTATGGATCAGGCTAAATACCTACATAAATCGCTACCACTACCGTGTCATGTGAAAATGTAGACCAGCAGATAAAAATCGTTAGCAGAGTCCTGACCGCTATCCAGACTGTCACAAAAACCGTAACATGTGTCCTCTACATCTTGAACACTGGCGGTTAGGATAATATTCAACCTTTTTAATTAAAAAAATAAAAAATAATGTGCGATGGTTATGGTTAATAATTTGGATTTAATTTGTTAATGGGAAAATTAAGTATCTCACAATTTCACCCGAATTTTTGTGAAATTGGCACTCAGTTAGTGGATTATGGGATGAAATCGTAGGATCAGTCTGGGTTTTGGGGAAATTGTGGTGTGGTTAGCAGGAAAACTAGGGAGGCTCATAAATTCTTCATTTTTTGACCAATTTCAGATCAAAAAGAGACTAGAAAAGCATTTTTGGGTATTCTTAAGGTAGTGGAATAGGTTTTGAAGTCACTTGAGCACTATACATGTATGTAATCACCATTTTCAGCATAATGAAAAAGGGCCAAGCCATTGGAAGCTGGACCAAGGAGACGTAGCCCAGGAGGGGTGAAATCCTTCATCATTTGTTGTGGTGTGGTTATTATTACAACACATTTTTTTGTCATTTATATATATTTTAGAGTTTATTTACATGCTTTATGTGTTTAAAAATTAACATAAAATCTATCAAGAACTCAATTAAATAATTTACAATTTACAAACCCTGAAGAAAAATTTCATTAAGATATCATACAGATCAAATAAACGCGTGGTGCTCCCAATGGGTATGGGGGCACACAAGTAACCTCATGGGTCATCAAGTTGATCGAAGATGCTTGTAGACCATATAAAAGGGATTTGATGATGGTTTAAGTGATTCAACATCATCAAATAGGTCCCAGGTCATCTGCCAAGTGCATGGTAAAACTGGGGGGTTATAGGCATGGTGAACCAAGTGCATCTTCCTCATCCAATAGGTGAATCTCTAGCAATCTATGAGCTCCTCGCAAGATCCATGGAGTGATGTATACTGATGTGGAGGCCCATGGATCTCTACACACACACACCACATGTGATAATGTATCCCTATGGAGGGTTAGGACCTCGTATAGGGAGAATAAACACAAAATTGAGACCATCTATAATCCTGCATAAGATCCAATGCATCCTCTATCCTTCCAGCATAACAAGTCATTAAATAAATCAAGTTAAATATTTTAAAAACCATGGACACAAGTGGGCATTTCATAATGACATGCCCTTCCATTGTGGGCTTTTACATGTGCTAATGTCCACAAGCTCCAAGGGGGTTTAATAAAGTACCCTATTAGGTGGTTTCTACTTTTATAAGGGACAATATGTCTAAGGTACATCCTTAAAATGGTATTGGAATATGATACATTTATGGAACGGAGTAGGGAATAAAAGGGGAAATATTGGGTCACATGCTGGGGTATAAGGGTATCTAATATAGGGAAACCCACACTTTGGTATATAATGTATAGTAGGTAGCAATCATGGTGAATGAGTTTCCTCGACCTTGATTTTTCTACCCTTCTTCATAATCCTTTTTCCTTTTATGATTTTTCTTTGATTGATTTCTCAAGGCTCAAGGAATAAGAGCATGAGATGTAAGGTATAGTAGTGGATATCCCCTTTAAGGCAGGGTAGTTCATTTCCCACGAGCGGTTGGGATAATCATGGGTTCCTGAATGACAAATAAGGCTCCTCTAGGGCCTATAGGAACCAAGGTGATGGCCATGGGAATGGGGTATAGCTAATTTGTTACACCATTTTTTGGTCATCTAACCTATTATCATTAGATGGACCCAAGTACACCATGTAAAACCAATTTTACCCTAAGTAAAATTGCTTTCAATATGTAAAATAACTTAATAAAACACATTTATTAAGTTGTTTATGGTCTAAACAGGAAACCCCAAGGGGAAATATTAAACAAATCTATATTTGTTTGATTTTCCTCATGGAATAATTAATTAAACAATAATTTAATTATTATTCCTGGTCATATTTAACCCAAAACAATGAAATTAATTAGATAAATCCTTATTTATCTTCTTATTTTCTAGGAATAATTATTTAAATCTTATTTAAATAATATTCCTTGTTAAATATGACTAAATCATTTATAAATAATTAAATAAATCATTATTTATTCAATTTTCATTCAACCACTTCCTTAAAATAATAAATAAATCATTTATTTATTTATTATTTACAAATAAATGGATTTGACCCAAGTCAAATGCCTTTTCCCTCCAACAAATATAATAAAATATTCCATAAAAGGTGGATCTAGATTTGGTTAATATTATTTTAATCATACACCAAGATCTAGAATGACCCAATATTTTGTTATAAATAGAAGGGTTTTCCCATTCATTTTTCACCTTTTTTTGCCTATTAGATCACTCTGGATCTATACTCTTGGTCTGACTTTGAGCCATTATCATTGTCAAATTTTTCATTATTTACTTTGCGAGCTCCCTTTGAGTTCTATGTTTGTCTGGGTTTTCTACACCAACAAGAGAGAGAAATTCTAGATCTGAAGTGCTGAGGACTTTCAAGAACCCATCCCATTGAGGAGAATTGGAAACACCTTTCTTGTTTTCCTCCGAGGTGCCCTTAATATAAAATTATTTAAAACATCTTATTCTTGTCTTGTCTATTGGATGCATGGAGCAAAACCTTATTTTTTTTGCTTAATGTCTTTTTATGCATAGATCTGGATTTTTGTAGCATTTGTCTTGATCAACTAACTGCAGATTTGAAGATATTAGCAACCATGTTTTTCTGTTAGGGCTATAAGTTATGCATAGCTAAAGTGGTATTTTTTCGTACACTTCGACGAAAGATTCATACTAACATAATGCATTGGATTTTTCCCACATGGTAAATGTGTTTTTCCCGACCATATTTTTCATTTTGTGGTACATTTTCCTATTGAATGTGGCCAATTAGTATTTTAATTTCATTTTTAGCTGCATCAACCTCTAGGGCATAATTTCAAGCTCGACCAAAGGTGTGAGAAAGGGGAAGGGGAGGTTAACCCTATGTGGACCTAGTGGAGGGATTTGGACACAGGTGAGAGAACTTATGAATGTGGTTGTAACGAATGGAAGGGGAGTAATATAGTGGATGAGGAAGTAGGAACAAAAAACCAAAATTAGGGTTTCCCATGTAGTACCATCCCTAAATCCCAAAGGTTAATAAAATATATCCCACATGACTAGGATCTAAGGGTAACATCTGAAAGAGGTCTGGGGGAAAAGAACATAGACCTAGCCCACTATTTCCACTGAATCCCCCCTTTAATCCATGCCGAGAATTTTCCTTGATAAGTAAAATACAATAATAAATTCTAAATAATAAGGAAATACTTTAGGTTTGAGAGGCCTACCATCAAACATACAATCATGATAGATGGTTGAGGGACCACACGGTTGGCTCAGGTGGCAGTCAAATGGCACAACGAGCTAGTTGATGGCTTCAAGGGGTTGTTGGCTATCGGATGAGGACCATCTTGGAGAAAACATTTCTCCTAGGGATATCACCCACAAAATGGTGGGTAACATTTGGCTCCAACTGGGACATGATCTCTCGAAAAGTGGGGGAAGCTACTTGAACAAGAGGCCACAAGAACACCACCAATCCCTTGGTTACCTTAGATCTATTACCTGCACATATCAAAGACTACACCCATGGGGAAACATGTTTGTACGATGTGTTATGATCACCCATGCTTGGTGTTAGGCCGTAAAATCAACAGAAAATAAAATATGCAAATTTTAATCTATATGTAGCTAATATACCATGAGATATATCATATGACATTATTTCTAATGTGAAAATAAGCATGCAATGCATCCTACCCTAACATGAATACGACAAAGCTAATATTAATTGTAATCATAAAGCCTATGCAACCAACATATCATCAAATCAATATAAATATACCTTCCCATATGATTACTCATGCAACAAACCCCAAAGAAAATTCAAACCCAAGCACATGGAAGATGATGTGGGTGGGAGTTGAGAAAATATGGTTTCCATATGAGGTGGGAAGAATCCCTAAGATAAGGAACACAAGTCAATATAGAAGTATGGGGCCATCCCTCTGAGCACACAATGTTGGAATTCTTTATTATCCTTGTGAACTCCTTGTCACAATAATTTCTCATAGTATTGTGCTTTATAGATGCCACAAGGTTGTGATGAGAGCGGAATGAAGAGTGAGGAAAAGAAGGAGTGCAATGAATAGGTTTCGTATGGTCACACTGGATAGGGGAGGTCATGGAGTGATTAAATCCCTGAGGTTGTTTCCAAGAGGGTAAATTATAATCAATGAGGGGATATTCCTTGAAACTGTACTTGAAAGGGGGAAAGGGCTCACTGTCACTATTGGCTCGAGGGGTCCTGACCCAGGTGCGCAGGCCAAATTCTCGCCCAAAGCAATATGGGAGGGTGCTGGAACCAGGTTTCCGCACCCTGGGAGAGGGTAGGTAAGTCAAGCAGAGCTACATTCAAATCCACAAATATCAGACCGTATATCACAGAACCCCAGATATATTGGTCCCTTTGCATCCACATGCGCAATACCACTTATAATCACAGTAAACAACAGATACAGGACAATAAAGCAACCATCGCAACTATTCTTGCATAAAGTATAAGAGACGGATTCAGATCAAATGTCAACACAGCATAAGAAATTAACATAGTTACTTTCATAGCTCAACATAGAACCATGCATAACATAATAGATATCATAGAGTCACATTAACAGATTCAGATATTCCAACAACCTTCCGCTTTCATTAATCCTTCAGATCCTTTTACAATACCCAAAACCCAACCTGCACACACAACAACAGGTTCCACACACAGTAGGATTGAGGATCTCCGCGCACACAGCCAGGAGGAGTCCTTTCCCCAATAACCTAAAATAGATCTACTAATTCATGATTCGTACCAGTCTCAAGCGTTCTCTGATGACATGCTTCTTATGGTGGAGTTCCTTGATCTCATCTTGGAGGGTGTTATTGGTCCTCAATCGCGCCAAACATTGTGCAGGAACCAAGCAGGGTAATGTAGCCTCAATCTGCTCGAAAGCTTCCTCCTTCTGTCGCAAGTCCTGATTTATTTTCCAGAGGATCGGATCACGCTGGACCTTGGTCCATAGCTGCATGGCAGTCTCTAGTAACTCGGCGCCCTGCGAAATCTGCCCTGTAATGGCGTTTGTAGTCGCAGTCACTAGTGCAATTCGCTGGGCTCATACCTCCGAGGGTGTTTCAGGTTGCAATTTGGCCTGTAAGTTAGTGATTTGCTGCTCTAGCTGCATCTTAATGAGCTGCATTTCCATCATGGAAGCTTTTAGCACTACGACCAATCCTTCAACCTTAGCCTAGGGGGTGGCTACAGCCGAGATCTCTTCCGTAACCTCTATGCAGAGCTGATGGATCAAGGTTTCGAGCTCCGATTACTGCGCGACAATGAGGAGCACTTCCGCATTCTGTTGTGCGATGGTTTGTTCGGCCACACCAAGTTTTTGGTGTACTTGTTGGTCCCGATGGTGAATCTCCTGAAACAAAATAGTGTGGAGACCCTGCAATACACCGTGGGGTAGCTTGGTGAGATTCAATTGCACCCATACACCTGATTGGATTTGTATACCCTCATCCGACGAACTGATCACAAGGGCGACACTTAGTAAGGAACTGAGATGGCTTTCTTCCGTCATTAGCACTATATTTCTAGATGCCAAGGGGATATTTCCTTGAACCATGCTAGTATGTAGTGTGTCTCTCTTTAATTGTAGGGTTCGAAGCTCAGCCTGGACAGCATTGATCACAGCCCTCTGTTGTTCCTCTAAAGCTACCCATTTTTCTTCTGTGGCCAGTGTGACTACATCTTCAATTTGTTTAAGATCTCCTTCAGTCAACATAACCGTGTCATCTCGTTCCTTCCGCTGGGCACGCTGCTTCTTTCGGGATCCCTTGACAGGCTCTCTTGTTCGCTTTGTACCTCTGATGTTTACTTCCTCCGTGCCTAGATCTAGCTGCGAATCGACCTCAGTGTCAGCCTCGGTGTTCTTCGTGGTGGTCTGCTTTGGCTACGTGTCATTTTTAGTGGCTACACCTGAGTCTGTCCCTGTGCCTCTAGTCTCCTTGATGATAACATATGGCAGCACTTGCGTCATGCTAGTACCTGTAGTGCCCCTTGCGCTAGATTTGAAGCCTATCTTCCAGGCAGGAGGCCATAGCACAATCACATTGTCAATTTCCTCATCTTCTACCATATAAGGAATTGACTTCCATGTTTTATCCTTGTGGCCGTGGATCTGAACATTGTGTGTGGTGACCTGGAATGCTACAATACTTTTTTATTTGTCATATAATGTGGGGGACAATCGAGGTCAAGAATTGATGGTTGTGGCCACGCTACTCTAGAAGAGGGCCCAAAAGAATTGGTTATCTTCTATGTGCTACGCATCCTTTGAATCCCACAAATGGGCATACCGAGCCCCTTCGCACATATCTAGGGTGAGCTCGGGGAGGACCGACTTCGTAGGGGTTTCCCAAGAAACTAGGGCTATAAGAAACAGTAGCCAAGCTTAGAAAAATTCTTTTCCATGCTCTTGTGATTCGCGGACGTTTGTCAAGAACTCATCGCATAAGTATTGGGCCCAATTGAGGCAGACCCCCTTCACACACTGATCGGCTAGCCAAATGACATAAGCAGGGACAATTGCGACCTGGCACTTTCACATTAGCTTGTAAGCTAATAGTATGGTACCCATATGTGTAGCAGGATGGCTAATAGATTTGATGATGAAGCCTTGCGTATTCCTTTCTACATGGTAATTCTTATGCACATATTCAGCAGTGTCCCCCTCATACTTCTTACGCACACGCTCTAGAGGGTGCAGCACGTTCATGGGAAGGTCCGTAATTAAGTGAACTTGTTGGAACAACCTACAAGCTACGAAAATGGTCTGATTTTGTATAATTTTGATTATATTTAATATAGTGCAGGGGTTTTCGGGTTGGATAAAGCCCTGAAAAGCATTGTAATGGGTTAAAGGGTAGATCCGAAATTCGCAAACCACGTTTCACGGACCATAGGAAAGATTAGGCTAGATTGTTATAAATAGAGGAACATTTTGAATTGTAAGGTAAGAAGATGATGAGCTCTTGATGGGAATTATGGCTTAGTAGATCTGTTTGGGTTTTTGGGGAAAGGACTCCTGTTGGATGTGTGCACGGAGATCCAGAGTCCTGCTGTGTGCGGGCTCTACTGTTGTGTGCGCAGGTCGGGTTGGGTATTGTAAGAAGGAATTGATGGATTGATGAATAAGAAACGGTGTTGGAGTAACTAAATCTATGTGTATTGTTTATGCGAATCTTTGGTAATTGTTGTATTATGCGTATTCTGTGTTAAGCTGCGAAAATATTGTGTAAGTGTGGTTACTGCATCTAGATCTGTTCTGTTATATTTTATGCAATATTGCGTTGCTATCTTAGAAGCATATGATTTAGTGAGCACCGTAGTATATTTGACCTTGCGCACATGGATGCAAAGGAGACCTACAGATCCGGCTCTATAATAGGTGATCTGGTCATCATAAAGCCAGACGAAGCTTTGCTTGCCTTACCTATCCTTTCTCAGGGTGCGAAAACCTAATTCTAGCACCCACCCATACTACTTCGGGTGAGAATTTAACCTACGCAAGTAGGTCACTGTCAAAAGGGCCAGAAGTATAGGGTTTTGATGGAAAACCTTAACCTCTAAACCTGGGTTAGGACCCCTCGAGCCAAAAAATGGTTTCGTTGTCGGGACCAGGTGCAATTTGAGAGAGGGATCAGGTAATGACAAGAGAGTACTGGAAGCCTGAAAGGAAGGAAATTGAAGAGTGGTTCAAAAATTAGATTCATGAATTTGTGATAAAATAGAATCGCATCATGAGTTTAATAGGGGAAACGTGGAAAAATAGGTACATTCTTATAGAAAGCTACGAAATTTTCTTTGTAATGTTTGCAACCGAGCTTCAGGAGTAGCTGGCTAGGCTCGTAGAGTTCCAGAAGTGTTGGAAGGATGAACGAGTCACTCAGTGGACTCTAGAGCTTATCCAGCAGCTGGAAAGGACTAATAATACCATCACTCACATGGTGGATCATTGGGTGGACAGTGTGCTAGGAGGATTTGTGACAAAATTTTCCATTGATCAGTTCATCTCCTACTCTGAAGAATAATGGAGATTCTTTAAAGGGTTTAGGGGCAAGTTCCTAAAGACATTACCTTTGTTGATTAAGATATTATTGTGCGAGAAGAGTATTATGTGCAGTCATACCGAGTGAATGACCTTGGATCTAGACAAGAGCACGACACGTAGCAGTAAATACTATCGAACCAACCTTGAAAGGGGAAGATCTATCTATAACCCTCTGCGAGGGATGGTTGCGCAAAGCCCCCTGGCTACACTGCCATCCAGCCCATGCAAAGGTAAGAGTTCACCCATACCACCACCTCCGCCGGAAAGTGATATGGCTGCGCACCTAAAACTACCTACCTTCAAGGGGGTAGGAGATGAGGATATGGACCAATTTTTGTTTGTTGTAGATTCCGTATGGACTGCGAAAAATGTGACAAACGATATGGTGAAGAGGGCACAACTATCCCTGGCATTCGAAGAAATAGCATTGGACTGGTATATGTGATACATATCTCAGAATGGGAATGCATCTATTCAAGATATTAAGGACGCCCTGAAGCAACAATTCAAGAAGCCAAAATCTTACTCTCAGTTAGTAGCAGAACTGAAGGACTTCAAGCAAGGAGCATCTGAATCTGTATGGGAGGCTGATCAGCAAATGAAGAGAGCAATCAGGGAGGGAGTATTTGAGTATTATGATATACAACATACAGAATGGTTCATCGCTATGTTTTTTCCCCACCTGCGCACGCCAATGAGTCACCAAACCTTCGAGTCGCAAGAAAAAGTTGTGGAAGTCCCCATGAAACTAGAAGTTGCACCCAGAGAAGATACTTCATTAGGGGTATAGCAAATTCAGGAGCATCTCGGAGCTATGCACATGGAAATTCAGACCCTGTGAAAGGAACGAGGAAAAGGAGCCAGCTCAGATCTATGGTGTATATGATGTCAGGTGTTTGGCCATATAAAGGATCAGTTCCCTCTATTGGCTTATTACATGCAGGCAGGAGGACCTAGTCTGGTCCACCTAGGAGCAAATGGATAACCCAACTTAGTGCATCCAATCTCAAGCGGGTTTGCGTTATGGTGCGATGACTACCGTGTAGCAGGGTTGCATAATACAAACCATTGCCCCCGGCTAGGAGCATATGTCCCATAACTAAAGAAACAGTGGTGTTGTTTCTGTTGGTCGGTAGGACACGATGAGTAGAAATGTTGAATTTATGACCTGATGATAGATCGAGGGAACTTATATAGGGTGCAGTCAGACCCTGTGTCACCTAGATCTCCCGCAAGCTTTGGTGGCTCTCCAGCAAGGGGCAGGGGAGGTTGGGGAGGAAGCGCAGGTCAAGGACGTGGGTAGATAATTAGTTATAACTACAGGGAAGTAGGAGACTTTTCAAGGGACTACCAAAATCCTACAAGGTAATCTTGCAAATATTGTAGACAGCTGGACCATGTGATCAAAGATTTCCCAATTTTAATAGCCAAAATGCAGGAAAAGAAACCCACCCCTATGCAGAATGTGCAAAGAGTTACAACCAAGCTAAGGAAGATAGACCCAAATGTGAACGTCATAACACATAGTGGGATGGTCACCCAGGGACCAGGGGAAGGGGCTGCCAAGGATCCTCTGACCTGTCAAGAAGGATCGAACATGGAAAATGGACAAGCTCAGAAAGAAGCAGTTACTATGCAGGCACCAACACACCCCAAGACAAATAAGGGGGTTGAGCCCTTTCTTCAGGCATGTATGAAGTAGCTACATAACCCAAAGGCTGTAGAGAACCTCCAAGAATTAATGAATAGTTGCGCAGCGTGGCCCGATTCGACCAAGGATGTACACAAACTATACAGGTATAAAAAACGCACCGGAAGGGAAATGTGGCTGACTGCGCAGATTGGTGACTACAATATGGATCAGGTTATTTTAGACCTTGGATCAAATGCGAACATGTTACCTAAACAAACATGGCAATGAATTGGAGAACCTAAGTTAGAATGGTCCACCATCTAGCTGCGCATGGCGAATCAATAGAAGATCATCCCTCTAGGAAGGCTACCAAAAGTCATGGTAGATATTGCAGGAGTAAAGACCCAAGCTGACTTTGAGGTAATAGAAATCGTAGAAGATGCAGACCCCTACCCTATGCTCCTAGGACTGGACTGGGCTATAGATATGGGGGGTGTTGTCAATCTAAAAAAGCGTAGCATGGTGTTTGAAAATAACAACACCTGAGTAATAGTACCATTGGATCCCGCAGAAGGCACACGGTATATAGATCCAGCACGAGATGAGGAGGAAGTGGATCACATTTACAAGGTCACTACGTAGGACGAAGATTGGATTAACCCCATGGCGAAAGGAGTACTCTATAGGGAAAAGTATATTGAATGCTTTTCCGACTCCAGTGGGGAACTAGAGAATTAGCAAGGCTAGTTGCATGAGGTGTCGGCGCTGTGATGTTTTCGGGTCACCAGGAACTTCCATTGCATCTCCTCCGAGGTAAGAGACCTGCCCTACTTTGGGGATTCAGGTAACATTAAGGAATTATTATGTGCATTTGAAGAAGAATTTCCCAAGGAATGCAGGCTATGGGCCCTTAAGCTAGCCCTGTGCGCTGGTGGGATACGCATGGGAAGGTATTCTACAATTGGGAGGAATGTAGGGATAAGATGATCCTGCGATTTGAAGCTCTAGCTGGGGGACGGATCCAAAATTTTCTTTGGTTTAGAAGACCCATGCAGATATCTTCTCGCATGGGAAATGTAATGGTGTGGCAGAACCCCAAATGAACGGGTCCATTTTTTTATCAACACTCTAGGACTGCATCCAACTACATGGTACTTAGATGCAAAGCTACATGAGTGCACTCACCATTGGGAGAATTTGCGAGATGAGTTTATGCGAATATTTAGGGTGGTAGATAGCATAGGAGTGCTCGATGTAGCTCTGCAGAACACTAACGCCTTGACTTAGAGTATCCCAAGCCTGTACATCGCATCCAAACCCTGGGGAATGCCAGTACAACACATGGTTGAATATTGCAGCTTCATCCCAATAGAAGAAAAGGATGATCCCCGAACTATCCCAACCGCGGCACTGGACGAGATGCGCATGGTTGCCAAGTTGTTTAGACTATACCTGAATTGCATTACAACACACCCGTGATCGGATATAATTCAGGATGCGCAAGCAACACGAATGCTTCATCCAAGGTTGGTAGATCCGTGGGAAGGCCATTGAGTGTGAACAATGACAGTCGGAACACTAAACTGTGGTAAAAAGGGAATATTACTGTTATGGAAAACAGGTGGCTGGAAATTAATGCAGCAATTTATGGTGAGTTTTTACCATTTGCTTGATGGTCAGTTCCAAGTTAGATTCACTCTATCATTGGATAGCCACGGGCATTATAAGGGAGAAAGGATAACCCCGATTAAGGCTCCATATCATCTCTGTAACCTGCATATATTATTCTGTTGCTTGATTGTCTGGACCTTTGGCATTTTGTTCATACCCAATCAACATACTTCCGTTGTTTGCGAGTCTCCAAATTTCGGATCCCCTCCTTACTTTGCTATGGCAGCCCCTAACCCCGCGAACGCATTGGCGCCTGCCAGTCTAGAGCATGCAAAAATTAAGTTAAGAATTTCTAGGGACGCTGAGATTGATAAGCACATTGCCCTCTGGCTCCCTAAAGGGAAAATTGACTTCGAAACTTGCGCAGACTGGTGTCAAAGATATATGACGGAAGTTAACACCCTGTCCAACCCTGGGATGATCGCAGGCTCCAGTCGGATGGTCTTGGAAGCAGTGATGCAAGATGGTACACAACTTCCGTAGTTCACTATGAGAGCTGACACAGTCGAGTCGCCGATAGTCTCGTGAACGAGGGGACTGACTAACCAGGATACTTCATCCCTCGGGGTGCGAAACATCACAGGGATATGCTTCACCCTACCAGAAGTACTGCGCTAAATACCAATGCAAGCCATGATTGTTCACTGCCTAGCACTGTCCTAGTCTACGCCCACCTTCCAATGACTGTGCGACTACAATTGGACTTGGCACAACTGCCCCACGAGGTGTTACAAGGTTTACACACTGCCATGCTTCAACAGATCCATCATCGTGACCGGACCGCGTAGCAACAACTCGATGTCTCCCTTGCTATCTCACAGACAATGCAGCTCGAACCAGTAGCTCACCAGTTCGACACAGAGGTCCCAGAGGAGCTCACCATAGAAGGCTTGGTTGCAGCACTAAGAGTGTCCCAAACCGAAATACAAACCCCCAGGACCCAATTGGCCTGCCAAGTCACCACGTTATAGGCCCAAGTGCAGCCTGCCACACCTCCAGAGGTATGAGCATAGCATGTTGCACTGGTAACAGAAGCTATGGGCATCATTACAGAAAAACTTACTCTGGGTACGCAGTTGCTCGAAGCGGCCATGAAGCTCTGGAAAGCGGTCTAGTTCAACCCTTTTCTTCATAACATCAAGAAATACTTACGCCAGAAGGAAGATTCTTTCGATTAGATCGAAGCTACCTTGCCCTCCCTAGTCCCTGCACAGCGTCTCGCACTCTTGAAGAATAGTAACGCTCTCTGAGACACGGTTACGAATCTCCGACGAGAAAAGCATGCAATCTCAAAGCAATTGAAGCCATGGGGCGACATCACCTTCCAGATATCACAGGATGCTCATGACGCAATCACGTGGCTCAACCAGATATTAGAGCAGGTTACCATGCCAACTGAAGAACCAACCTCCCAGAAGCTAGTAGACATTGCACAGAGTGTGGTTGCCCAGAGAAAAGAAGTGTTACCTGCATTGATCGTAGCCCTAAATACCTTACGTGTGTAGATAGAGTCTACACCACCATAGCGACTCGGGATGAGTCACAAGATTGTGTTGGGGGACTGTTGGAATAGGGTCTCCTACAAGCTATGAAACTGGTCCGATTTTGTATAATTTTGATTATATTTAGTATAGTGCAAGGGTTTTCGGGTGGGATAAAGCCTTGAAAAGCATTGTAATGGGTTAAAGGGTAGATCCGGAATCCACAAACCACGGTTTGCAGACCATAGGAAATATTAGGCTAGATTGTTATAAATTTTTACACAACATTTTGTCATCGTCCCTACAATCCCTTGTCCCATACATTGGAAGACTTTTCCCATGACCTGTGAACAGTAAAATGTTCTGAAAACACCTTAATGGCATCCTTCTTCATAAGGACAAGAATTCTCCTGAAGAAAAATTCCTCTGGAAAACCCTAAAAATCCATGTTTTGGCATTGGCACGGGTATCCAGTTCATCCCTCGTGCCAAAGGGGAAAAATCACACTAGTGGGCGCGCCAATTGGCGTTCTATCCCTGTGTCATGTCCGTGCCAAGCCTTTTAAGGAATGTTTTTTAAAAATAGAAGGCGAAAGTTTGATTCCAACAACTTTAGAACGGATCACCAAAATGAGGTTGGGTTTATTGCCTTCGGATCTCCCTGATTAGGAAGTGGTTTTCCACCTCTCATGGAACCTTCCTAAGAGATAGGACTCTCCCCCATGATTATAGGGAGCCTAACCTCTCCTTCTCCCTCTATAAAAGCCTGCCCTCTCTATTTGTTAGCTAGCTGAAATTTTGGGAAGAAAACTATAGCTGAGCGACTATTGAAAGCAGAGCTAAGGAGAACCCCGTAAGAGAGAGAGCCTTGTCCAGATTCCTGACAAGCTTTGTGAGACACGCTCCGCTGGAAGCCCTGCCAAAGTAAGAACGCGAAGTCAAAACTCAGTTGTAATCTTTCTTTCACATTTTAATATATGCTTGACTATGTTATTGGTTCCACTATTGTATTTCTTATCTCTGTAATGCAATTTAGTTCAATCCTTTCTGACTGATTGATAGTTACATATTTGTATTATTACGTTGTATGCCATCATTTCTTCTCTGCATGTGTACATGTGTCTGGATGCGGTGAGAAAAAGGATCATGATCTATCAAGCTAGGAACGGGAAGTAGCACTTCTTCTTCGGCAATAGCAGCGTAGGACTTGAGGTAGGCTATCTATCATAGCTCTGTCTTTTGTAACTAGGAGTCAGTATCGTAGCATGTTTCGATTGTTGCTAGACCCACTCTAGGGCTAGTGGGATTTCCTCTGTCTGCAGAGGGGATATACCACCTCAATAATTTTGCAACTCCATTGGGGATCAGTGGGAGTTAGTCCTTCCTCCTTTGGGTTATTTTTTGGCTTTTGATTGATTAGTCTGATTTTCTGGTTCACCTTCCTTGGTGTTAAACCCTTGTTCAGCCCCCAGAAGACCAGATCTAGTCTATGTTTGTCCATTTTCATCTTTTTTCTGGGGTAAACTGGCTTGGCGCGGGTATAATCTTGACAATCACACCAACTGGTGCTAGTTGCTAGTTAGGCCTCTGTGCCAACCCCTCTTTGGTGCAGATTACATCCAAACAGGCACACCAACCCTACTTGGTATTAGGGTTTTCCTATTCTTGGACTTTCTGAGCTTGAATTTTGGTCCTGGTCCATTTTTTATGATTTCTTGAGTGCTTTGAAGTCATTTTTTACTGTGTTTAGCCCCTATCCTCTAGTTTTTCACCCTTTTCTATTAGTTTTTCATTCTATCCCTAGGGCTTCTAGGTGCTTCAGTGTGTCGAGCCTCCCGTGGGAGTTTTGGGTCTTTTCTTTCCCGGTCAACTTCGTTTTTGCTTCTTTTCATTCATCTTTCTGGATTCCATTGAATCATTGCGTTAATTAAGTGATTGTCCTCTCTTTCACTTAGTTTCTCTTTGTGTTACTCCAAGCCTAGATTACATGGTTTGATTGAGTCTCGTTCGAGATTCTTCTTCACTTTGAGGGATTTTGTCATCGGTTTGAGTCTTGATTATGTGCATTTGGATTGAGTGAACTTGTGTTGTTTCTGCTCTCTCTTTTTCATTTCTCAAATTGATGTTTTCATTTGTTTTTCATTCATTTAGTGCAATTTCTCTAATATATTGAAAAATAAAAAAAACAAGATCTTTTGCATTTGGATTGGCGTAGTGAAAATTGAAAGCTCCTTTGCATTACTAGTGTTATATAACTTTAGAGAAAAATTTTCTAGTTTCATTAGCTTGCATTAGGAACAGTAGTGGATGTTTTTTTGTGTTCATTTTTCTCTCATTTGAAAGCTCTCAACTCTCCCGTAGATAGCTCTTCTTTGAACAAAATGATATTTTGTGGCATGTAGTTTGCATCTAGAGGTTTTATGAGATCCAACATTCGATAGGGCCTTGAAATTGAAACGTAAATTGAAGATCAACTTTAAAATTTACTGAATTAACCTAAGGCAACATTGAAACTTAACGGAACATCTAGTAGTCTATGGTAGAGACGTGTTCCATCGTCTTTAAGCCTAGCAGCTGTCGCTCGCCATCTCGCTACAGATAGTGCTAGTATGGACTTGTGCTCCCCGTACCATCGCATATATAAAGGGAGACCCCATTAGGTTGAAAATCCTTTATCTGTAGGAAGTCGAGTCTGCCACCTTTTACCCGTGATACACCAGACACGTCATTTGGGGAGATTACCTGCATGTACATCAAGTCCTTGGTTGATTTCTCTTTCATTTTTACCAAGGTGTATATGGAAATTCATGGATATCTGGTACACCTATTTACCTAGATTACCAGAGCAGTCGTTTTGATCTTTACTGACTCCTTAAACTTGAAAAGATCATCAAGTGATTGTCCTTTCATGCTTGTTTCCAAACTAAAAGTGATAGAGTCATCTTTTACTCTTTTCTAGACTCTTAAAACATGAAACAATAAAATTTCCAATTTCAATGTGGTAAATTAATCACCTATGATCACACGCCCATTTAGAGATTGATTTTTCGGCCTATTTTTTTTTGCCTTGGTTTTTGCCCATGCATCTTTGCTTTTGATCTCTTCCTATTTTTTGCTATAGTCATAGTGACAGAACTGTCAGTTTCATCTACTGGTAGTCCTTATACAGAATATTCATCAGAGGTCTCCCAGTCCTCTGCTGAGTATCAGCAGCCCATTGTATCCGAGTTTCCTGACGGGGGACTGGTTATATATGAACTTCCCTTTGGAGGAACAATTGACTTCAATTGGCCCTTGTCCAACGCTTGGTTTGGATTTGGAGTAGGGGAATACTTCCCTCCTCTTACATCGATATCACCCTTTCTGGCTACTGTCATACCTCCTAGTCCCTGTCGTATTTTAGAAGATCTTACGGCAGGGTCAAATATGGACTCATCCAGTCCTTCTCCTAGTGAGGGAATTCCTACTTCTGGTGAATACTACCAGCTTTTTCCCAAAGACATCCCTGAAACTTCTGTTATGTCTTCACCTGGTCCAACTCTTCTAGCTGGATATAGGTCTTTAAGTCAGGTCATGGCCGTTATTTCCTCTATGGGAATATCGACTCCATCCACGAATCTGACCATCCCCTCATTAGGGATGTCGCCATCGACACCTCTCACGGCATCCCATTTTGTCACATCGACACTTTTTAGACCTATTGTATGTGTGGCTGTGTCTACGCCTGTTGTCACTACTCAGTCAACTAGGACCTCATTACTTCCTGAAGACATTTATATAGCTTCTGCCATTCTAGAGAACATTTCTCCTGAAGAGTACCAGATGTCTTTACAGCCACCGATCTCCGAGGTTGGTCCGTCCTCTCAGGACCTTAATCATCCTTAATTTTCCCATTATGGAGAATATGGTGCCCCAATTTACGTATTTCCATGTCAATATGATGAGCAAGGCAACCCTCTTTGCTTTCCTACTCATGAGGCTTATCAGTATATTAACGGTTTTCTATCTACCCAGCCTAGGCAAACTTCTAATCAACAAGGGAAACCCTTTCAGGGACAACCTTTGTTTCAGCAAGGATATGCTTCTAGCCCACAAGGACAACCCTTCCAGGGACAACCTTCGGCCCAACTAGGGTATGTGTACGATCCATAAGGACAACCCTTACAGGGGCAACCTTTGGTCCAGTAGGGATTACTTTACGGCTCGCAAGGAAAGTCTTACAATCCTCAAGGCCAACCTCTGTAGCCTCACCCTGTGGTCCAACCAAGGCAACCTCAAGGACCAACAGGGAAACCGAGGTATCAAACTAGACCACCATACGGTCCTGGGGGGCAAACTCGTCCTTCTCAACCTTTGGTGCAACCTCAGCAGCCTCATTTTCCAATTGGTCAAAATGTTGCCAAGCGAGGGACATCTAATGGTCCTATCACAGGTCAACATAGTTATCAGGCACAACCTCGCCCACTCCTGCCATCAGGCCAACCTGCTCAACCAGGGCCACCTGCACAGCCAGGTCAACTTGTTCAACTAGGGCAACCTGCACAGCCATGTCAACCTATTCAACCAGGGCAACCTGCACAGCCAGGTCAACCTGTTCAACCAGGACAACCTGCACAGCCTATTAACCCTGCTCAGCAGCCGATCTATTCTATGCCACAACCAAATCCACTTGTGTGCCCGACTTATCCGACTTAGCAGGGCCCCACTTACCAGCAGCCTGTTCAACCCCAAAGTGGTTATTACCTTCAAGGTCAGTCTCGACTGGTTTACTACCCGCCTCAAGGTTCAGGTTATTACCCTCAACAGCCAAGCTATACTTATACTCCGTACACTGCTCAAACGAAGCCCATGTATAATCAGAATCAGTACCTTGGTTATCAACCCCCATATCCTGGTTATCAGCTGCCATATCAACCTCATTATCCAGCTTATACCCCCTATGGTCAAAATCCTTTAGGACAGAACCAATGGGGGCAGAGTTATTCTCAACCAAGATGGAGTACAGGTACAGGTCCTTATCGAGGACCTGGCATGCCTTTTAACCCTCAGTTACCCTTTCTTGCCACGTTGGAGTTATCGAATGTATCCAAATTGACCAATGATCTGATTCTTCATAATTCATATTGGCCTCCGGTTCCGACGAAGGTGCTTGGTGATTGTCCTAAGTTTGAGGGTAAATCTAGAGAATACCCCTAAGCACATGTCATGACATACCACTAGTGGTGTTCTTCGAATTCTTGGATAGATGACTTGATTCATCTACATCTTTTGTAGTGCACTCTCACTGGCGCTGCTGCTAAATGGTATATAGAGCTGCCCCGTGGTATTTTTCAAGATTTTAATACTCTAGCCATGGCATTCCCGACACATTTCCAGTTACCGGTTCGTTATGAAGCTGGGACGCATATCCTGACATCTTTGAAACAGAACAAAGACACTCATATTTCAAATCACATTCATGAGTGCAGACGTCATCGTCGACTGATCAAGTTTGACATTCCTAATCAGCTTCTAACTCACTGGTTCACTACCTCCTTTGTCAACAAGATTGCACAAGACATTGCTATGGGGGCATGTGTAATTGAGGAATAAGCCATTTCTCGTGCCCAGTACCTCGATTTATTGTACTCTCAGTTCGACACGTTATACGACATCTTGACTGATGCCCTGTGACTAGGGACCTCTAAAGCGCCAACTACTCCATCAGTAGACGGTGTTATTGGTTCTATCTCTCAGACTTCTCGCAAGTCTTCTAATGGGAAGCAGAAATCGAATTCTTCCAACAATTTTGCTCCTCAGACTACCCCAGATTCTGGTAAGACCGCGGAGGTCAATGTCATTCAGGCCAATCCTGTGGACAAGACTTCCAAAGGGAAGAAGAAGAGAAATGGCAAAGCCAAATCTGATGCCCTAAGACCAGAATCATCCAAACCACGTGCTGATGATAGTTCACAGTGAAAAATGAAGTACCCTTGCTTGATCTGTGATGAAGACCACTACACCAAAGATTTTCCTAGACGATCCGAAGTTAGTCAACTTATTAAGGGCTCTAAGGGAACTCCAACAGTTCTTAAGGAACATTTTCCATCTCAGTAGACCCAGATGGTCCAGTAACCTTCGCCATCTGCACCATTTGGATCTTAGGTTTTCATGATGAATGGTGCTTCACCTGTTTCTATTGCCACTCGATCGAAGGATTATGTTGGATCACGCTAGGAAGCTGGGAAAGAAGTCATTGATGGCCCTCCTCCCCTGCCTACCTCTGGTCCTATGGAAATTGAAATTCCTAGTGCTGAACTCGTTGTATGACCACCTTCTAAAGGTGTTCTCCGAAAGTATTCCTATAATCCGAACGCCCGTGCTTCTCAGCATTACAACATTGTTGATTATTTGGAACAGGCGCCTTCCATGATTTCTGCTTTGGAAGTACTTCAGAGTTGTCTGTCTCAATAGAAAGCTTTGTTATCTCTTATCGGAATAATTTATCCTGCCAATTCTAGCCTTCTCACCCTCGATCTAGAGAATTTTGTCCCTCGACTTCCGCATTAGATCGCACTCGTTATACAGGTTGGTATTAACGGCCTCAATATTCATAGAGCCGTTGTGAATGAAGGTGCCTCTACCTGCATTATGTCATCTGCTTGCTAGAAGGCCATTGGCTCTCCAGCCCTCACTTCATCTCCCAATTCCCTCGAGGCATTCTATGGAAGGGAATCAAAACCCTTGGGTGTTCTCGTGAGTCTATCGATTACATTGCAAGGTAAGACAGTCAACGTTGAAGTGGAAGTTCTTGATTCCAAACTCAACTAAAATCTTCTACTCGGTCACAGTTGTACCCATGCCATGTTGTGCATTCCATCCACCCTCTTTTGGCTTTTGAATTTTCCACATGAGGGCAATATTATTACTGTCGATCAGTTGTCTTTCTTTACCTCATCCTCCAAGAACAACGTGCCATACATGGATCAAATTCCTAATCCCTCCAACAGCATAGGACCTGGTCTTTTCAAGGACCCCATTCTCATGGGTATTTTTCCCATTCCACCACCGAAAACTGTTCAAGTCAACATGATCTCTAGGTCAAATGACCCATGGAACATCCCTTCTCCTGAACAGGTTGCCTATTTTTAAGAATTGATGCCTCTGACCCCATTTGAAATCAATTATTGTAAGATAATTCCTACATCAGATCCTCCTCCTGCTGGTAATGCTCCTTTGAGCATGGCTCTTGATGTTTATTCTCAATCCCCTTGGCTCGGCGATGTAGATTCGCCTGATCCTTTGAGAGAATTTTTTTCGTCTAAAGAAGCTATCGTGGAGACTATGTCTCTTGAAGATCTGCCATGGAGCGATGGACATCAACATTCCTCGTTTATTCCTGGCCAGGGGGCAATGTCTAATTGTCTTGAGCATTTTTCATCTGGTTCTCCTGTTACACTAAAAAAAATTCATCCTGACATTCTGCCATGTGTATGAGCTCATTATTACTCATACTTCTCCCTTTTTCAAGTCTAACATATCAGTTCTTCATGTCAAGCCTTGAAAATCAGAAAAAATTCCTAAAAAGTCTCCTAAACTTTGGTGTCGCACTTTCTGGCTATCTTGCCTGCGGTCCCGCACCCAATGTTCAGCTTTCTTGTGTTCCTGAACGTACTTTATCTTTGTTATAGGTGCAGACCCCTGTAAGATTAAAAAGGTGCAAGTAAATCCCAAAAATCTCAATTAAAGTAAATTCTGGAAGCTTCTAGAATGGATCTTGCGGTGATAGAACCGCTCTTGTGAGGTGCATGAATCCCTTACCTTATTGAGCTAACCTCTTGATGTGAGGAGCTTATCCCTTTGAAGGAGGATTCTATCCCTTCATACTTGGAACAGAAAACCTCCTCTTTTCCACTATAAAAAGAGGCATTGGGTAGCCTCAAAGGGAGTTCAAGCTTTTAGAATATTTGAAGTTAAGTGCTGTTGAGATTTAGACTCAGTTAACTAAGAATTTTGTGAGGAGAGATTGCATACCTCTATTTGTCTTGGTTGGAGGAGTGCAGAGCTTATCAAAGTAAAGGAGACTCCTGCTTCGGACCCCGGAAAGTCCTGTGCAACATCAAGGCTTAGGTTGTAAGGATTTTCTTCTTTTGAAATTAATACAAATATACTCATTTTTATCAATAAGCTTTCAATCAATGGTTTATTTCATAGATTCCTTGATCACTATGATAAGCATGGTTTATGATGATTTCTATACAGGTGCTATGTAATATTTTTCTTGTTTGTGACTGCAGGTTTACGAGGAAAACTCCTTCAAGCACGCGAGGGACAACAACGACTTCAAACAAGCATTGGACAAACGGTAAGTCCTTAACACCTCTATAGAGCTTTTCATAGATCGTATATGCTTAGAGAAAGATTAGTCTATTTGGTTGTTTGTTGCTAGATACTTTTAGTACTAGGGAGATCGGTCTTGTCCGCAAGACGGATTAATCCATACAACAAATTGGCGACTCCACTGGGGAAAGAACTTGTTGTTTTTTGTTCTCTTTTATTTTGATTTGAGGAAACGTTTTTCTTGGTTTTTGATTGATTGACATCTGCCTAGGTAGCTTAGGTTTTATCTGTTTTGAAAATTTTGAAATCCTTTGGGTTTTTCTCTAGATTTTCCTGGGACCACACTTTGCCTTGTTTTCACTGTGCGGCAGTTTCGCACTTTTCCTATGTAAACAGTGCAGGACCGCACCTGTGACATCTTGGAGCTTGCAGACCCTGTTAAAGTTTTGAAAAACTTCAGATTTCTTTCTTTAGTTTATCTTGATTTTGATTTTTTTTTTTTTCTGCCCAGATTGATGATTGTTTCTGTCAAAAGCTTTCTGTTAATAAATCTCAACAGTATTGGTGTTTTGATGATTTTCTAGAAGTTTTGCATTTTGGATTGCATTTCACTTGGTCTTTGTAGCGATTTGAAGCATTTGACACTTAGAAGTACCTCAGATTACCTTGGTATTTTTGGTCTTTTTGCTGGATCTGACCTGATTGTGAAATCATCCTTTATTGAGAAATAGAGTTACCTGTTTCTTTGCAAATCTTCGAAAAGAAACTTTGTTATTGGTTTTTGAATTTCATTTTTAATAAAAACATAATTGAGTGTTTTCGATCTGTTTGTTATTCTGGACGAATAGATCCTTAGTTTGCTGAACAACTAAGTAAAAACATTCTTCAAAAAAATCTTAAAGCTTTTATTCATTTAGATTATTAAAGTTTGTAGTTTTGAGTGCTATTAAACTTTGTAGATCTCGAAATTAGTTTGTAGTTTTGAGTGCTTTTAAAATTTCTAGATTTCTTTTGAAGGAAAATTGTTTTGTAGCTTCAAGTTTTTGGAAAGTAAATGGATTTTTATTGTGAGCTTTGATCATTTGTTGGAAAAGACAAAAATAGTTTCTTTCAATTGTTCTTTATGTTTAAAGAAGGAATTGTTTATTAAAAGAATTGCATTCTCTAACTTTTCCTTAATTAGAATTTCATTGAAAGAAAACAATCTAATTATCATTTTTAGGTGCATTTTTAGTGTCTTTTGGAAATCGAGTCTTCACACCATCAGAGTTTCATTTCCGCACCCATTGACTTAAGGAACAACTCTTAAAAGTAACGCTTAATTAAAATTCATCTAGCAATATTTTTATTTTCTAGGGCTCTTATCACCAACATAGCTTAGGCTAGTATCTTGGAGTTGGGAGTAGTTAACTCTCCAAGGTAGTAAAAACAAACAAGTAGACAAATCTTGCGGTAGGAGATAAATCCAATTGTAATTTATATAATCTGGGAAGCTTCTCTTAAAGAAGTCAATCACGAGATCATGTCTGAACCTTTGAGACAATCAATTTTGTTTCATTGGGGAAGATAGAATATTTTGCGCGTATTACAAACGGTAAACCTCGGATTAACCATTGTCGAGGAGCCTGGGGTCACTTGTCGGTAAACCTCGGATTAACCATGTCGAGGAGCCTTCAAGGGGATTGAGCTTGCTACTCTGCCCTTGCGCGTGAAATCGGATCGTAGAATGTTCCCCCAGTTATATTTGTTACTATTGGTAACCTTAGTGTCCATTATATTAAGATTATTTCCTAAGGTGACGGTGAAGGAAAGATCTCACTGTACCTGGAGCAGACGTCGACTAGACTCACTTGGACTCTCTGGGGGGTTCTCTTCACACGAGATGGTTTTGTGAGGAAACTTGTGCCAGTCTGTTTCATTAAGCAGGTTGTCAAGGTAACTATTCCAACCGCCCTTTCTATGTTAAATTTCTACTTAGTTGGATTTCATCACCAACTAGTGTTTTTAGTACGGAAAGTTACTGTTTGTGTGTGGTTTGAACTCTTAGATTTTTAAACATGTGATTCAGCTGTTTGTTTCTTTAGAGACTTTAGGTGCTTTCATTGAAATTTTCTTTTTTTTCGTGTGATTAGTTAATATTTAATCGTGGAGGAATTGCCGAGACAATGCTGGAGACTACAAGAGAAACCCCCTGAATATTCACCAAGTCAGCTTGAAGGGCTTCGTGCTCTGGTATCATCCAGTAGTGGTAGGATTAGATCAACAGAAATTGAAATTTCATCCATAGTTGTTCATCCTGATCATCAAATACCTACAACAGAACATATTCAAGAAACGATTTCAGTTTCTGAAGTTACTGGTAGTATTCCTGCTTCTAGTGAACTGGCTGACGAACCTGAAATCTCTGAACCTGAAACTGAACCTTCTGTTTTGGAAACATCCTCAGGATTTATTCCACCAACTTCTAGCGATCTTGGTTCACCTAGGGTAAGAAATATTGTCACTGACGATCTTCCATCTGGTCTTATTTCCATTGAAGAACTTACTAATCTAGACGAAGATATATCTCTTCCCGACTCCCCTCAATCTTTAAATATTAGGGAGCGTGAATCTATTTTCTATAGCCCTATTCAAACCAGTGCTTGGTATCTATCTTTAACAAACTTTTTAGAGAATCCAGGTCTTTCTTTTTCTCCACCTCGAGTTCCATTTCATCCTACACCCAGAGGTTACTATCCTCCATCCATTATGGCTGGAGAGTCATCCATATTTTCCCAGACACCGGAATCATTTTTACATGGTGGTCCTTCTGTTCCTTCGGGATATCAGGCTCTGTCTGGTACTTTCTCGGGAGCAGCTCCTCAACCAATTGAACAAGTGTTGTCATCTGGTTTTAATGGTGTTAAAACTGAAACGTCGAACGCAGCGCAAATCTATACGATGTCTACTAATATTCCGAATCCTCAACCTCAAGGTAGTCAGTTACCACCTGGAGGGCCAATACAGGGAAATCCGTTACCGCCTGGGGGGCAACCTCAAGGTAGTCCATTACTGCCTGGGGGGAAACCTTCAGGTAGTCAGTTACCGCCTGGGGGGCAACCTTCAGGAAGTCAATTACCACCTGGAGGGCAACCTCAAGGTAGCTTTTTCCCAGGAAAAACTGTGGAATCATATTATTTTGGGGGACAACCCCAAGGACAGTACACACCTCAAGGGTATCAACCTTCAGGATAGTATATACCCCAAGGTCAACCTCAAACTCAATATGTTCCTCAGGGTCCTTACAACCCCAGCTTCAGTACGCGCCTCAGGGTTATCAACCTCAAGGTCAGTACCCAATTCAAGGTTTCCAACAACCTTCTGGTCAGCCATCTATTCAAGGAGATGGAAATGCACCACTTACTTATCAACCCTACGTTCAACCAGGTTATGGTCCTTACGTTCAACCTTCTGCGGGACAATACCTCGGAATGAATATGGTGTGGGATCCATCCCAATATCAACAACCTGTGTAGCCTAATGTGCAGTTGCCTTATCAGCCTAGACAACCTTTAATTTCTGGTCCAACTCAGCAACCTGTCCAGCCTACTATTCAACCTTCTACATCTAGTACTGTTCAGCAAGCTGGTCCTAGTTCACCTAAGACTCCGCCTCAAACTGCTGTAACTACTGCTACGATTGTTCAACCTGTAACACCTGCTTCTAGAGTATCTGTAACCCCGAGTTCGTCTATCTCTGCATCCGTGAAAATCCCTCAAGTCTCTGTACCCCAGTCAGGATCTTCAGTTCAGACTTTGGTTCAGATGCCTACGGGACAAGCCGGTATGAGTACAGTTGTCACAAATCAACCGCAATTCACGTATCAACCGTACCAGGGACAGCCACAATTCGGTCCCTATACACAAAATCCAAACTATCAGTATCAACCATACCCGGGCTATACTTATCAACAGCCTCAACAACCCCAGTTCAGTCTAGTTAATCCTAGTTTTCTAGGAGGTTATACAATTCCTAACGCAAATGCAATTCCCAGTTATCCTGGGTATCCGCCTCCTGGAACTGCTTTAGCTACTCAAGGTTTTTGTCACCCTAACCGTCAGTTACCATTTATTGCAACTTTGGATTTACCTGATTTGACGCGTCTTACAAATGATCCAATTTTTTATTATCCGTATTGGCCGCCAATG
This sequence comes from Pinus albicaulis, assembly GCA_034641835.2. Taxonomy (NCBI): domain Eukaryota; kingdom Viridiplantae; phylum Streptophyta; class Pinopsida; order Pinales; family Pinaceae; genus Pinus; species Pinus albicaulis. The sequence continues at coordinate 1,322,997,070 of CM076575.1, read as the reverse complement.
CCGCATAAGTTTCCCAGTGATATAACGAAATTTGAAGGTAAGTCAGGAGAGGATCCATCAAATCACGTCATGACTTATCACCTTTGGTGTGCATCTAATTCAATTATTTATGATTCGATTCGCTTACGTCTTTTCCAAAGAACTCTTATTGGTCTTGCAGCCAAATGGTACATTGAGTTACCACGAGGCTCGTTTCATAACTTCAGTCAGTTAGAAACTGCCTTCTTGACTCATTTTCAGTTTCCAGTCAGATACGAAAATGGTACGGAATTATTAACTTCGCTAAAACAATCCATGTCTACGTATATTTCTGATCATATTCATGAATGGCGACGTAGGAGATGTTTGGTGAAAGTTTATATTCCCGATCAAATTTTGGCAGAATGGTTTGTTAAATCATTGTTACCCAAGATTACTGAAGATGTAGCTAAGGCTGGTGTTGTTACTGAAGAGAAAGTAATTTCTCAAGCTCAGTACCTTGACCTCGTTTACACGCAGTCGGGTACTTTACATGAAAAAATCCTAGACCTTCCAAAACAAGGTCAAATAGCTGCTGCTCCTTCAGGGTCTCATGCCGCTGACGGTATGATTGGTATGGTCAATACTAAAAGTAAGAAGAAATATTTAAAGAATTCTTCTCCAATTATAACTTTACCTGATTCCCTGAAAGGAGAATCTTCCCCCGAAGTTTCTACCGATATTCATGTTGTGGAGACATCTACAGCTAAATCTAAATCCAGTAGTAAAAAGAAAGGGAAGAATAATAATAAAAAGAATTCGAAAGAAAAAACTGATAAAAATGAATCCAATGATGAAAAACATAAACCACGTTATCCTTGTTACATTTGTGACAAAGATAATTTTACTAAGGAATGCCCACATCGGGCCGAGGTTTCGAAATTTTTCAAAGGTTCACAACCTGCTATCTTGAAGGATCCCTTTCTGACTCAAGATAGTAATATGGTTGGTTCTACCTCAACTGCTTCAGAAGAACCAATTTTGATGATGTCTCATGTAAGAATTGCGACGCGATCGCAAGATTATGGTACTAAGAATCCTGTTGATGGTAAAGAAGCAGAATCTTATAATGAAAATACATCAACTACACCTCCTCCTATTTCTGGTCCGCTACAGATTGAGAAACCAAATCCAGACTTAATAATCAAACTGCCTGCTAAAGGTGTTCTTCGTAAATCAGCTTTCAATCCACATGTGAGAGCTGCTCAGAATTACAACATCGTTGAAGATTTCGCTATTTCTCCTTCAGCGATGTTGGCTTTGGAAGTGCTGCAATCATGCCCAGCACAGCGTAAATTGCTTTTGTCTGCCATAGGAGCTGTCGATATTCAGGATTCTAATATTATAATCTTCGATCTAGAAAATAGTACACCTCACCTACCTCACCAAATGGCTATCCAGATTTCGGTGACAGTCAAAAACAGACTGATCTATCGAACTGTGATTGATGAGGGAGCGTCAACGTGTATTATGTCGATTCAGTGTTGGAAATCACTTGGTTATCCTACACTGAACCAATCTCCGACGATTCTTAAGGCTTTTGATGGTCGAGGTTTCCACCCTTTTGGTATTTTGCAGGATTTACCCATAGGGGTCGAAGGTAAAATTGTAAATCTAGATGTGGAAGTGGTTGATGCCCCTCTTGATTACAACCTTCTTCTTGGTCGTAGTTGGTCTTATGCTATGACTGTTGTTGTTTCTTCGGTATTTCGACTCATAAAATTTCCATATCAAGGAAGGATCGTTATAATAGATCAGTTAACTTATTTTTCTTCCGACCCAACCTCTACAGAAACAATCCAGCATGTTGGTAAAGCGGCTATCCCGTACAAGGATGTTGGAGTAGGATTGATTAAAGATTCTGGTTTGCTAGGAACTTTTTCCATTCCTCCTCCTAACGTATCGCCTTCTGTTGCAACTATTCATATGATTTCGTCAGACTCTGTTATGTTTGATGATCCTTGGATCGTACCTTCCGAATCCGAGTTAGATTCAATTGATGGCATGATGCCTTTGAGTCCATTTGAACTTGCATATCAGGTTGTATAGTCATTTTCTGACCCCTCTTCAACCGAAATTGATCCAGTGAATGGGATCCACGAGGAATCACTTTCTATATCTAGTTCAGCTACAACGGAATTTCCTGAACTTGTTCATACTGATGAGCAGATTCGTGAGTTCTTGTCTGTTGACGATTTACCATGGGAAGATCTACATCACCGATCTTCATTTTTACCTGAACTAGATCATTTTGAAGATGATTTCGCTTCAATATTTACTGCTACATATGTCAAGGAACCACAGAATCCGTTGAAAAATCCTGATTCTGAGTTAAATTTGGAAAATATTTCTCGAACGATTCCAATTGACATTTCAGTAAAACCTGGAATAATTGAAAACATTCATATAGGTGCTTCGTGTACTGAAGAAGAAATTCAAACCTATAAAGCCCTATTTCAAGAATTTTGTGATGTGTTTGCTTGGTCCTATGAAGAAATGCCAGGAATTGATCCGTCAATTGTCGTACATGAAATCAAGACTTACCCAGATGCCAAACCCATCCGTCAACGTCTACGTCAAATGCATCCTAGAAAAGCTGCTGCTATCAAAGCAGAGGTTGAAAAATTACTTCATGCAAGTTTCATTTATCCGATTCCTTTAACAAATTGGGTATCTAATATTGTTCCTGTGACTAAAAAACAAGGAATGATATGAGTATGTATCGATTATAGGTATATTAATCGAGCTTTTCCTAAAGACAATTATCCAACTCCCTATATCGATCAAATAATCGATGATTGTGCCGGCAATTAAATGTTTTCCTTTATGGACGGCTTTTCAGGGTATAATCAAATAAACATACTCGCTGCTGATCAGCCAAAAACAACTTTTATTTGTCCGTGGCGGACATTTTCTTACTGCAAACTACCCTTTGGATTGAAGAACGCTGGAGCAACTTTTCAAAGGGAAATTTCTTATGTGTTTCATGAAATTAAGCACATTGTGCAACCGTATCTCGATGATTTACCTGCTCATTCATCACGCAGGGCTGACCATCTCACACATTTACGTGCTATTTTTATGAGATGTTGGCATTATCGAATTCGGCTGAATCCACACAAATGTGTTTTTTGTGTCGAGTCAGGTTGTTTACTGGGATTTGTTGTCTCAGAAGCAGGTATTCACGTTGATCCGTCGAAGGTCGAAGCTATTGTCAAATTACCTCCTCCTTCGACTTTACGCCAACTCCAAAGTTTGCAGGGGAAAGAAAACTTTTTACGTTGATTTATTCCTAACTATGCTGAGCTTACAAAAGGTTTTACCCGGTTGCTAAAACAGAACGTTCCATTCTTTTGGGATGAGATCGCTAATTGATCTTTTGATGCACTTAAACACGTGTTGACCCATGCACCGTTATTGCATCCTCCCAATTACAACCAGGATTACATTTTGTACCTTGCTGCTTCTCATTCCACTATTGGGATGGTTTTAGTTCAGGAAGACGAATCTAACGCTGAACATGTGATTTAATATCTTAGTTGAAATATGCATCCGACTAAGATTAAATATACACATGTGGAGAAATTGGCCTTGGCAGCTGTTCAAGCTGTCCAACGATTTAGACATTACATATTGTTACGCAAAACTACGGTAATTTCTGATTGCAACCCTATGATGTACATTTTGACCAAACAATTGCTAGGGGGCAAGTATTCCAAATGGATAGTCATCCTGCAGGAATTTGACTTGGAATTTGAGAAATACAAGGCAAAGAAATCTTTGGTATTTGTGGAACTAATGTGTGATTTCCCCTCTACTGATACTGAAACTGTGGTAGAGTAGCCCATTGCGGACGAATCTTTGTTTCTTATCAGTACTCTTGATCCATGGTACGGAGATATTATCATTTATCTCCAAGCCCAATATTTTCGGCCTGAAATCTCGTGATCTCAGAGATAGAAAATACGTTTCCAATCCCAACAGTATAATATTATTGGTGATACACTTTATCGTCGTGGAGCGGATTCTATTTTCCGATGCTGTCTTATTCATGAAGAAGCTAAAAAAGTTTTAAATGACTGCCATTCTAGAGCATGTGGCGGTCATATGTCTGGGTATGCCACAGCCCAAAATATATTGCACGCTAGTTATTTCTGGCCGTCGTTATTCAAAGACTGTATTTATGCAATACGGAAATGCCACAATTGTCAAATTTTTTATCGTAAGATGCACGCGCCACCCACTCCTCTTCATCCCATAATTGATGTTGGTCCTTTCGCAAAATGGGGTATCGATTTTATTACATGTAACCCTCAGTCGGCCGGGGGGCATGCATATATTATCTTAGCAGTAGATTATTTTACTAAGTGGGCCGAGGCGATGCCTACATTTTCAGTTGACGGCAAGACTGCTGCAAATTTCGTATTTAATCACATAATTGCTAGGTTTGGTGTTCCTCAAGCCATTATTACTGATCATGGAAGCCATTTTCGGAATGTCATGATGATGGAACTGACAAAACAGCTTGGCCTACGCCATGATAGTTCCACTCCATATTATCCGCAAGCCAATGGTCTGGTCAAAGCCGTAAATAAAGTTTTAGTCACCATGATCAGACGAATTATTGGTATTCACAAGATGAATTGGCATTCCATGTTATTTTCAGCACTTTGGGCATATCAAACCTCAGTCAAAACATCAACTGGTTTCACTCCCTTTCAACTCGTTTACGGTTTGGAAGTTTTGTTTCCGATTGAATGTGAAATTCCATCTTTGAAATTAGCCATAGAATTACTCCCAGCTACGTCTGAAGAGGAGAAACGTTTTTTGTACTTGGCTCATTTTGATGAAAATCAGAGAAACGTTGCAATAGCAAATGAGGCTCATGTCAAAAGAGTAAAAGCTCAATATGATAGAAGTGTTACCCCTCGAAATTTTTCAGAAGGAGACCTAGTCTTAGTTTATGATCAAGCCAACGATAAGCTAGGAGCTGGGAAATTCGTGCCCATGTGGCATGGTCCTTTCATTGTTAAGCGAAAGCTGGCAAAAGGGGCCTATGAGCTGATAGATTTTGATGGTATCCCTTTAGATAAGCCCAAAAATGGGTTATATCTGAAGCGATATTATGCTTAAACCTGGTGTGGAGATATTTTAAATTTTAGGTTAGATTTCTTTACTGCTGGTGTGTCTTAGATTAGAAAGGTGTGCCTAGTTTAGAAGTGTGTTTTTATCACTATTCCTGCTTATCTGAGTTTTACTCTTGATATTGCAGATGTCGACGTCTCTTCAAACCTACATTGGTTTTGCTAATGGTGCTTGTCGTAGTACATGGAACATTTCTTCCGCAGCTTCGGTTATCTATTCACCCTCTGACGAGTTAGTTTCCATGCATGGGGTAAGCCTTGGTAAAACAACGAATAACATTGCCGAGTATAGTGCAGTGATTGTGTTATTATCTGAGTCCATATCATTCAGGATTCAGAGTTTAATTGTGAGGTTGGATTCTGAACTTGTTGTATTACAACTTAACAGGGTTTATGCCATTAGAAATCCAGTGTTATTACGGTTATTTTTAAGAGTTCGTCTCTTGGAACGTGAATTTGACTACATTGAATATCAACATATTCCAAGACATTTAAATACATTAGCAGACGCAGTTGCTTCTAGTATGATAAATCGACATTTGCAGTGATCAAAACAGTAAAACAAATAACATTCATAACATGTACGCAGATAGCCGTTAAATAGTGATATATATCATAGGATAGAAGTATTTTCAAAAAATATACATCGTCTTCGATCATAGGTTGGAAACACCTTATGATTGGAAAATGGTAACATAAAAAGTCAAAAATATGAGTCTACAACACGATCATCCCATCACTGATGGTGATAACGATAAGAAACCACTGCCCGAACCACCCTGCACAGGAACCTCCTAAAAGGTCCTGGAACACCAATCACGTATCTCTGCAATCTGAGTGGAATGTCATCTATGTCTGTCTCTGGAATATCTAGAGTCAAACGCTCTAGATAATGCTCTAAATCGGTCAGGATTTCTACTGATTGGCCTGCTAGAGCTGGTGCGGCTGCAACTGGTTGCCTTCTTTCCTAAGGTTGGAGATGGGCTGGTCACCGTGGGCCCACATCTATATTCAAAAAAAATTTGGTTATTAATTTTCAAGACGATTTAAAAATTAAAAAAAAATTAGAACTTAGAAACAGTTGAAGAAATATTTTTACCTGAGTCATCCCACTGTTCCCCTGTTGGGAGAGTCATCTCTCGGTTGCCGCGGAAACCTATCCCGACGTATGGAAAGTCCTCTATGAAAAAAATTTGGCGATCCAGCGAACGAAAATATGAAGAAGAAAATCGAACAATCTCAGCGCCCTCAATACCGTGACGGGCCATCAGTGCGGACCAACGAACCATCCTAGGTTCTCTAAGTCGACCGGCATCAACAGGGATACTCTATGGAGCTAGCATAGGAATCCTCTCTAGAGCAAAGGAGACGACGATGGATCCATATCCAAAGTTATTCAGTTTCCCATTTTTCTCTCTAGTTAGTTGGCCTTTTATATTAGCCAACACAGCATCACACCAGTTGAAAATGGTGCCGCGAAAACAGTCCACAGCAATGCACATCTGAGAACCGGTAGCTACATGAAATGCTGCACTCCCACATAGCCTGGTAATAGTAAATGCAATAAATTTCAGCTCAAGACGGATGATAGTTTTTATATCAATCCGTTTGTCCCTGGGGTCTGCGTCATTATTACAGAATTCTTGCCGAAGACTAGCAACAGTCTGGCCACCTGGCCTAGTCCCAAACAAGGAGAGTTGTTCACCCCTCTTGGACAAACCAGTCAAAAAATAAATGTCCTCCAGCTCGATTTCGAGCCGGTGGCCGCCAATAATGAAACACTGGTCCTGCACGTTCCACCTATTTACCAGCCATGTCAGGAGCTCTACCTGTGCTCTCATGCCTTGGATGGCCCAGAATTTATATAAACCGCACGTTCTTAATGCTTGCATTGTGGGCATGTGGAGCATTGCGGCGTCATCCACGTCCTCGTGTTCACGTTCTCTCCAAATCAACATCTTGTTAATCCTACAATACATAAAAATATAGATAGGAACAATCTAATTTGAAAAATTTTGGGCGGCAAAAGGGAAATTTGAGTTTTAAATTTAAACGCGCGGGGACCGCACTTTACCTTTGTAAAAAATGCGTAGGAACGCACGTGCTCTGTAAGGAAAGTGTGGACCCACGACTTTTTTCCTTGTAGAAAAAGTCGGGGTCCGCAGGTACCATGTGTGTCACCTACGGACCCCTGCGGGCAATTTTCGAACCATATTTTTCCCTTAAAAATAAAATTTAAAGCCTAAAAACGAATTGTAAACAGATGAAATGCAAGATTAAGAGGTCGTGGATTACCTGGGACTGACGGTTCTCGATTTCAATGGACGGATTTTCCAGATTCTTCACAGGAACTTTTTTACCCAAAAGCTTCTACTTTTCACTCTGAACTTGAACAGTAAAAATGAAGTTGAAAAAGTACTTTTTATAAGTTTTTTCGAATAGATGAATTTTTAATTTATTTATTTTTCACTTTAAAAAGGGTATTTTTGAAGCATTTTTACTCATATTAAACAGGTATGTGTAACGTTTCAAGTTTTTGTGTAGAAATTGGATTTTTTAAGAGAGTTGATCATTTTTCAACAAAGAGCATAATTTTATCACTTTTTTGGACTCTTTCAAAAATTCACGAAAAATTGAAACATTGGAGTCCTCTTTTAAGCCCTTTTCAGACTCTCTAAACATGAAAAGATCGTTGAGTACTTGGTTGTTCGAACTTGTTAAAGTAAATGAGTAATCGTCCCTTCAGTATAAGTTTACCCCTTTTACGGACTGAAATGGACTATTTACGAAAAAGGTATACGTTGACTAATTACAGTCAATAGAGTTCTCTCCCACATTATTTTATCATTTTTTGGGCCTGAGAGACTAAATTTATGAAAAATTACACCCATGGAGTTTTCTTAAGTTTTTTCTTTTGACTCCCTAAAATTGAAAAACACCGAGTTTCTCCTATACTGGACTCATTAAAATTTAACAGTAAAAGACCTGTTCAATTTCAAACAAGAATAGACCACTCCTTCTTAGGGTTCAAATATTAAACTAATTTGGACTCATCCGAAGGATGAGCTTATAAACAAGCAAATGTTATCCTCCTCAAGCTTGTCAAAAATAAAAAGGTACTTGCCAAAAATAGTGGGGGAAAAGAGAGGAAAATGGGCGTGTTTGTTACATTTTGAGTCTTCGAAAATTCAGTCAACCACTCTTGAACACGACACTTTCATTCACCTGGGTTGGGAAATCCTTTTCCTAACAGTTAATCAAACCTCATTAAAAATTTTCATCCAGTTTCTGGGTATTAGCTTTGGGTCAATTTTCGCCAAGCCATCTGTAGTGTCGTTATGTGTTCAAGAGGACAGTTCAAATAAACCATTCATATGTAAAATATTTGTCATCCATTTTGACCATCCCTGAGTCAGTCCTTGCTAATATATTTTCAAAACTTGATCTATGATTTTGTGTTGTGGGCTTGCCTACGACGGATCGCTTTCTATCGACGACAACTCATTATCTGGGAAGTTGATCTAGAAATCGTCAGTACCTTGAAATCTGCATGCCTTAAAGGTGGGTTTCTCACTTTCGACGACAGGTTACATCATCGACCTTCGATCGAATGATTCCATGAGATTTTTGACTTCAGCTCATTCATTCACATTTCATGGATTGTACTGGGTACTTTGAGAGCCATTGACATTACTGGTGGTTACTCTCGCACTTGTTAACAATTTACATCATTGACTGGTAATCAAGTGGTTTCTACCATGTTCGACTTTGACACATTCATTCGCATGGATATAATCGTACTAGTTCGAGATGCAGAAATCAAGACCCTGGATCTAGTTTCTACCATCCAAGCTGCGAGGAATTTTGTTATAATTTATATAGTGGACTATTTATAAACAGATGGCTGCGTCCATACTGTGTTCACACATGTCTATATTTTCATGTACTCAAAATCATTCCTATATCAGAACAGTTGAATAAGTTTTTATTTAGTTTAATCTGAGTATGGGAATTCCTACCTTAGTGATGATATGTATACATATATATTTTGCATTGAATTTTTTTACAGGTACTAACTGGGGTGACCACAGGATGATCCTTGAAATGATAAAGTACTGCACTCTTCATATATGACAGACTTCAGCATCATCTATTCCAAACTTTTCACTTTATGGGGCAATCTGTTACACTGAAAATTGTCATCCTGACATTCTGCCATGTGTATGAGTTCATTATTACTCATACTTCTCCCTTTTTCAAGTCTAACATATCAGTTCCTCATGTCAAGCCTTGAAAATCAGAAAAAATTCCAAAAAAGTCTCCTAAACTTTGGTGTCGCACTTTCTGGCTATCTTGCCTGCGGTCCCTCACCCAATGTTCAGCTTTCCTGCGTTCCTGAACACACTTTATCTTTGTTATAGGTGCGAACCCCTGTAATATTAAAAAGGTGCAAGTAAATCCCAAAAAGCTCAATTAAAATAAATTCTGGAATCTTCTAGAATGGATCTTGAGGTGGAAGAACCGCTCTTGTGAGGTGCATGAATCCCTTACCTTATGGAGCTAACCCCTTGATGTGAGGAGCTTATCCCTTTGAAGGAGGATTCTATCCCTTCATACTTGGAACAGAAAATCTCCTCTTTTCCACTATAAAAAGAGGCATTGGGTAGCCTCAAAGGGAGTTCAAGCTTTTAGAATATTTGAAGTTAAGTGCTATTGAGATTTAGACTCAGTTAACTAAGACTTTTGTGAGGAGAGATTACATACCTCTATTTGTCTTGGTTGGAGGAGTGCAAAGCTTATCAAAGTAAAGGAGACTCCTGCTTTGGACCCCGGAAAGTCCTGTGCAACATCAAGGCTCAAGTTGTAAGGATTTTCTTCTTTTGAAATTAATACAAATATACTCATTTTTCTCAATAAGCTTTCAATCAATGGTTTATTTCATAGATTCCTTGATCACTATGATAAGCATGGTTTATGATGATTTCTATACAGGTGCTATGTAATACTTTGCTTGTTTGTGACTGCAGGTTTATGAGGAAAACTCCTCCAAGCGCGCGAGGGACAATCACGACTTCAAAAAAGCACTGGACAAACGGTAAGTCTTTTACACCTATATAGAGCTTTTCATAGATCATATATGCTTAGAGAAATATTAGTCTATTTGGCTGTTTTTTGCTAGATACTTTTACTACTAGGGAGATCGGTCTTGTCCACAAGACAGATTAATCCATACAACACTCCCCCTCCTGAACCCGCTCCTTTGAGCTCGTCGGAGCATAGTTCCTATTCTTGTGTCAAGCTCCCTAAACAATGAAACAAGCTGGTTTGAGGAGAGTTCTTTTAAGCGTGTAAACCTCGTTAAAACAATGAACCAAGATCCCGTTAAATTCGAGTTTTGTTAGATTTCAGAAAATTCATGTCGAATCTCTTACTCTTGTGTTTTAAACCTTCACTCCATTTCCTATGAACTAAAGCTTGGGGGGCATTTACACCTCGAATTGAGTCATCATGTTGGGGGCATGCCTATTTTTTAAAGCATAGTTTGCGTTTGTGCTTTTAAGCTTGTGAAAAAATCAAATATGTTGGTTTGATGCATTGTGTGAACTTTTAACTTTTTCATTGGGTCGTCATTTATGCAGATTATTTAGCTGATACATTAGATAACATTGTATTAGAAATTTGCATAACATGTAAAAAAATCATCATATGTAAGCAAGATCCATGTAGAAAATAGATGTATATATATATATATATATATATATATATATATATATCTGTGTGTGTGTGTGTGTGTGTGTGTGTGCGTGTGTGTGTGGATTGTTCCAACATGTGCATCATATAAAACCCAAAATATACATGTTTCTTCAGTTACATCCAGAGACAACATGTCTCTCAAAAATATGCATATAAAAATCCTAGGCGACTAATCGGCATGGTACTCATGGTAGCACGTCACTGCCCGCACCAACTGCCTCAGTAAGCAGTGGAGTTGACTCGGCACCCCTACAGTGTGCCTCTGATAAGCCAAGGGAACATCAGCTAGAAGAGCATAGTCTGGAACTCTGTGAGCAATCCCCTCTAGGTTCTACACATGCTCCTCCACCTCGCCCCCCTCACCTTGAGGTTCATAAGTGAGAGGGGTCCTCCTCGCCACTGGTGACAATCCGGCAGGCCTCTCTGGGCCAACGTCTACATACATATAGGATCAACTGTTAGAGCATGCATGTATACCAAAAAATCTTAAAACTCATAAAATTAAAAAGAGTCTTACCCAGCTCCTCATCCCAGTACTCTCCTTTCGGGAGCAGAAGGTCTGGGTCTCCAGTGAAATTAGTGCCTACATAGGGCCAGTCCTCTACGACGATTAACTGTTGTCGGAGCCATCCAAAGAACTTGGGACGCCATGACATCTGCTGGCCACCCCCTACCCTAGGTATCAATGCTGCCCATTGAGCCATCCGTGGCTCTCTCAATGTTGGATTCGGGACTATAGCCCCCTGGCCCTGAAAGATAGGTAGTTGTTCCAGGAAGAATGATACCAAGATTGACCCATATCCAAACTATTTCAGTTTGGTCCTTTTGCATTTGGTCAGTTGTCGTTTGATGTTCATAGTCACGGTTGTGTCCCAGTCAAACACTATTGGGTTCATGCATTCTGATGCAAGAAGGAGTTGTGTCTTGGTAGCTTCGTGCGGTGCCTGTGACCCTGCAACCTGCGTAATAGTATGTAGCACTACTTTGAGTGCTAGATCAGAAATGGTCTGAATTTCTACCTTTCTGCTACCTGACCCTTTACATGCCTCTGTGCACACTCTTTCCATGACCATTTTCATGTTTTCACTTGAGTTCCTGGTGCCAGTCAAGATAGGAATTGGACCTCTGCGTGACAGTCCAGTGATGAAGTATATGTCTGACACTTTGAGCTCAAGTACTTGATATCAAAGTTTAAACTTCTCCTCGTCCTCATCCCAGATACTTATCAGATATTGTAGTAATTTGGGCTAAGCTCGGAGACATGGCGTTAGGAGTAATTTCTTCAAACCACAATTTCAGAGAGCATTCATGCACTGCTCATTCCCCATTGCCAACTCATCTTCCTCACTGTGCTCTCTTTCCTTCCATTTAATCACCATTTTTGTTGTGTACCTACATCAATTTGGTCATAAACGCATTGTAATATCCCTTGGGCACTTAAAACAACAATTAATTGACTCAATTTTTGTTAAATTTGAGCGGAATATTAGGTTGCACGGTTGGCGTGGCTATTTTGCTGACAATCGCGCCACCTGGCGCAACCCCTGTGAGAAAAAAGGGTCAGTTGGAGTGGATCCATGCTGGATACCCACGCCAACTGCAGAGGCCCTAAATTTTCAATTCCTCCCCTCAGGGATACCAAATTATAGTTAAAAGTTATGAAATATGGCTTAAAAGATGTCTAATGGAAGCATCTCTTACCTGAAGAAGACGAGATCTGGATTCGTGCACTGGATTGTTCACAATCGTCACCGCAAGATTGCAACGAAAATGGCTCACTATCGCTCTGCAAAGAGGTAAAAAGGTAAAAAGTGAATATGTTTTTACTATTGGTAATATTTATAAATTTTCAAAATCAAAATTAGGTTTTGGGACTTGTTTTTCCGATATTTTACTATATTTTTGTCGAAAAATGGTTTTACACTTGCTTTTTGTGTAGCGACAGGTTTTCACGCGATTAGGACAATGACACGAGTTGTATTTTATACTTTTTCGAACTCGGTAAAAACACGAAAAGGTCACTACTGGAGTCACCTTTCAGCTCTTTTTTGACTCTCTAAAACTGAAAATATCGTCGAGTCGCTTGTCGTTTTGAGCTCATTAAATTGGCTGCGAAACGACATCTACCCAGTATACGTTTACCCCTTATTTGGGCTGGGATAGATTATTTACGAAAAAGGAATACCCTAGCCTATCGCGACTAGGAGGTTCTCTCAGACATAGTTTTCTACCTTTTCGGATCTGTGGGACTATCTACGAAAAGGGACTGCTGGAGTTTTCTTTTTTGCTATCTTTTCAAACTCTCTAAACATGAAAAGATGCCGAGTTCTTCCTTTGTCAGACTCGTTAAAAACTGATGACATCGGACTCCGTCGTAATGACGTTACTTGAGTTCCTCCTTCCTAGGGCTCGTTAAATGTACTAGGTTGGATTTGTCTGAAGGAAAAACTTATATCGCAAGCACATGATATCCCCTTCAAGCTTGTTTTCAAAAATAATTGGGGTACTCACCAGAAATGGTGGGGAAAATGGAACCAGTATTATAGTCGTTTCGACAGTATGTCGCTCTTGAACATGGCACTTGTCTGCATTTGTGTCGAGTTGGAGACATCTCATCTCGTTATCAACTTGCCTCCATGGGTTTGGGTAATCCCTTTTGACTGCTTATCTGCTCTTTGCCATGTCACCATGACCTCATATCCTTCGATGTCAAATACTACCAAATGCAATGTCGTGCCACCGATATGTTCAAGAGAAGTTGGCCTCTGTAGTTTTCAACCTCCCTCTAATTCTCTGTTGGTCTTGATTCACAAACATTATGTTCCTCTGTCTCATGTCGATGATGTGGGAAAAATTATGGCCCACCTTAGATCAAGGTCACTTCCTGTCAACTTCAGCTCATTATCCAGGAAGCTGATCTGGAGACTCCCTTCAGGTAACTTGGAGCCTGCATGCCTCAATGGCAGTCATTCGACGCAAGGTTTTCATTATTGGCCTTCGATCGGATGATTCTACAGGTGTTCGACGCCAGCTCACTGTTCACATTCCGTGGATTGTACCTCTTATACCTTGAGAGCCATCATCATTATTGGTGGTTTCTCTCGCATCTGTTAACGACTTTCATCATTGGTTGGTAATTAGACGATGATCTTGCATGTTCGACTTTAGCTCACATATTCGCATGCTTGAACTTGTACTCTGTTCGGGTCAAGATGGAGCGCAAGACCCTGGATTTTGTCTGATAAGCATCCAAGCTACGAATTCTTTGTTGATTATTATGATTTATTACATGTCTCATTTGATTGGATGGCTGCGACCATACCTGAGTCTACTTGTCGATCCTTATTTATTGGATGGCTACGTCCAAACCTTGGATCCAGATTTTTTTACACTCTATTATGGATGGCTGCACCCATACCACATATCATGTATCAGAGATATCATTTGTATTTGTATTCATAGGTTTTCTGACAGCAGTGTTTTCAGTTGGGCGCATTCTCATAAATCATTTCACCCCTCCCTCTCTCTCGGACCTCATGCTTTAGGGGGCATCTATTACACAACATTTTGTCACTGTCCTTGCAATCCCTCGTCCTGTACATTGAAAGACTTTTCCTGTGACCTGTGAACAGTAAAATGTCCTGAAAACACCTTAACGGCATCCTTCTGCATAAGGACAAGAATTCTCCTGAAGAACAATTCCTCTGGAAAACCCTAAAAATCCATGTTTTAGCATTGGAGCATGTTAGCCACCTATAAAATTTTGACATAGCAAACAGGTGGCTAAATATGTTTCTAAGTTTATAAGAGAAACATTTCCCTTGAAAATATTTCATTCTTGAAGCCTTCATGTGTCTTTATATTACTTGGAGAAATATTCACTGCTATTTCCATTTGATGAGCCTCACTGTTTGTGAAAGAAATTGCTTTTAAATGGCCTCCATTTTCTCTTTTTCACCCCCACAAAATCCCCACTTTCACCGCCCTTATTCCCTTCAAAAAAATCCTAAAAACCCTTCATTCAACTTCTAAATCATCAAAGCCCCCTTTTAAAACCTTATAGCCCCCTTTATTTGGCTTAAAAATATTCCTCTGTACCTATCAGAACCCCTCATTTGGCTTGAAAATCCCTCCAAAAAGCCTAAAAATAGTCTTCCGCCCCATTAGGCCTTAAGCCCCTTTTGGCCTAGCCCTAGCCCCTTTTCCGCATGTGACTTCATCCCACGACCAAGAGCTAGCCCCCATCGCACAATCGCAATCAGGGCTTATAAGTTCTTTGTTGAAACGTTTGATTCAAAAATTTCGATGCAATGAGCCCTTGCCATTGCATCTGCCGATCTAATCTCGACCATCCATTCTAACAGATCTGACAGCTGAGATACAATTGCATTCCGCTCATGAGCCCATCGCCCACACCCGCCAATTGATCTGGACCGTTGAATCCACAAGAACCAACGGCCAGGATTCGATCGCGCTCCGCTCATAGGCCCTCCGTCATCACCCCGTTGATTTAATCCTGACCATCGATCATCCTGCCGATCTGACGGCTAGCACTGCGTCACATATCGCAAATCTAGTCTTCCCTCTTTTCTTTTCCTCCGATAGTCCGAGTCCTCGATTTTATCTAGACCGTTGAATCCAAAAGAACCAATGGCCAGTATCTCATCGCGCTCTGCATATTCCTTTCCCCTTTTCACTGTTCCACTGATCCCCGATTTAATCTGGACCGTCGATCATCCTTCCGATCCGACGGTCAGTGCTTAATCGCACATTGTGAATCCAAAGTCCCATCCATTTTTTCACCTTCGATATGTGATTGCTGATTAGATCTTTGTCGTCCATTCCTACAGATCTGACGGCTCCCATCTCTCCGCTCGCTCAATTACCCCGAATTCCTCTCCACCTTCTCTTTTAATCTCAATCGCCCGATCTGTAGATATAACGGTCCTAACTAAATCCCACCGCACCTTCCTCCCATGCATATAACCTTGTATCGCATTCATTCTGCACCTTCAGATCCTCTACCCACCATCCAACGGCTGATATTTCCTTTCGCAAAATTTTTGCGATAGGACGTTAACACCAAATAATTTTCCAAAACCGCGGTATTGGAAGGGACAGGTGTTAGTAGGCGTACCATATCGCATTTTTTTTTTTCCAAACCGCATACCACCAAAACATTTTGCGAAAAATATTCCAGTATTCCACCCTCCGCAATGTGATTTAGGGTTTAATCATAGCCATTGATTTGTTCCGATCTAACGGCCCTGTTCTAACCTTGCCTCCACCCATTGTTCATTCATCTAACCTCTTAAGTAACTCCATCCATAGATCTCCTCCATCGATTATTCTAATCAGACAGCTCGCATTTAACCTCGCCCTCATTTCACTTTTCACCCAAATTTCTCCCAAACGCTTCATCTGTCAATCTCCATCGTTCATCATTCTAATCCGATGGCTCTAATTCAACCTTGTGCCCAAAACCTCTAAATCAGTCTTAACCTATTATTCACGATATTTACTTAACTTTTGTGCATTTTTTGCAGGTTATTAAGGTTTTTCCACGGTTTTAATAATGAAACAAAAGGCCAAGGATGACGATCCATAGGAAATTATCCACGAAGAAAAGGGATCTACAAGGTTTAAACTATGATTTTTCCCGTGCCTCATGAGCATTGGTGATATCATGTAAACCTTCCGCGTGCCTGCAAAACAACAAAAACACAGTGAACATTGAAGCGGCAAAGTGTATCAGTGGGAGATTAAAAGGATTAAAGCTTAATTTTGAAGACTTAATGAAGCCTAATCCACAGTCAGCACAAAATAAATACAAATCATTGATCGCAGTAGCACAGGGGATATAATGGAAGGACGTTCCTTTTACTGAAGAAAGGAACAAATCACTACTACCCATTCTCTATTTTTCAGAGCAGTTACTATTCTGATAGAAAATCCTAAAAATTTGTCAGTGCATTAGTTATGAAGCATGGAAGACCTGAAAAACAAATCTTCACATTTTGTGTCTCAGAGTACAGACAGAGTACTACAGCTAGCAAGTACTTCATAGAACATACCCTTGGAGTTATTATCCATCTGCCGAAGACCCCTAATTCATCTAAAGAGTAATGAAAGTTAATGTAAAGGTATGGAACAGAATGGGCTTCGAAGACTCTTCTCCCTTTGTTTTAATGAATCATTTAAGTTCTATCTACCACTACTATCGCTCTTTCACCTATAAGAACTCATGAGAAATACATTGTAAATGTTGGTTGGTTGGTCGTTGATTGTAAGTTGTTTCACTGAGATAGAGTTCTGTGAGTAGTAGTTGTAAATAGGCTAGGAGATGATTTCTGGATGATATCAAGCTATTGTACAAGAATGTATGTGACTAGTTTTCTCTTCTAATATGACAAGCATGTTCATTGGATCCTGATCTAAATCAGTGGTCATATGTTCTTTCTCTGTTATTTTTTTCCCTCTATTATACATCATGTTTCATTTTCTCTGATAAGAAAACAATAAATTTAGCTTAGGATATACCGCTGCAAGTACCCTAATGCTTACTGCATCTTCTTATTTTTATGTTTTCTACTAATTGTGTATCTTAGAGAAAATTCAAAATAATTTAACCAGTATAGGGGTGGGTCTTTCCATGCTTACTGATGTATGAATTTAGAGTTTGTTTCCTAGATGCTCTTATTTGGTTTTGCTAAAAGAATAGGAGAGTAGGGAGATTTAGTGATTGTTCCTGTCCCCTAAGTTCCTTGTCCAATGATCAGCCTTTCTAAGATCCCTTTGAGTTGAATGCCAAAGCAGAGAAGGTTAAAAGTCTTTCTCTAATCTTAGACTTCACTCTGTGTTTGACTTTAAATATTTCTTATTGTCTGAAAGTAGTCAGGAGGACTTCTGAATTGTTGTCTATAGAGTTATTCTCATTAGGATTTTGGGTCATAGAGGTATAAGGCATGTCCTGTCCCTAGACTTACTCCGAAGTGGTCACCCTGGAAGGTTTTCCTTGTCATTCCTTTTCATTCCTTACTGTTTCATCACATAATATCATCTTAAGAGATCCTCTGTTTTAGATGATTATCTGTTTGGTCAATTTAGTGTATCCTGAATTGCTGCATTTAATTTGTCAATCCGGGATTCGTAAGCTGATGAAGTGCGGCGCACTATATGTGCAAGATAACTTATTTCTTAACTTTTTGTCGTTTTTGGTTTTCTAAGGTGAAATGGAAATTCTAAAATGAAAACAAGTATGGTTATATTTGTTCAAGGAAATGATATCCCCTATAATGATTTACCAACTTGAAACTTAAAAAGGAATTTGAAATTTTCAATGACAAAACTTGAAAGGAAATGAAAATGTACTGCTGAAATGAAAAGATGCTGTAAGTCTAATAAATCAAAAAAAGTGAACTAGTGAGCATGAAACTAAACTATTCTTGCTGCTGTCTAAAAAAAAAGAAACTATGCTTAAAGAAATTCAAAATTGCAACAAAGTAAATCTCAATCAGATTACATCAATTTATCTTCTGATCCTTCATCATTAGTCCAGCTATGATTTTCGGAAGTAACCATAAAAAACTTGAGTAACTGATATCTAACTTGCAGAAAGTAAACTAATATCAAACCATACATTCATAATTCAATCCCTCTCCATCAGTCCAGTTGTGGCTTTCGGAGGTAACTGAAGATGTCATGCACAATTTAACATTTCTAACTTGCAGAAAGGAAACTAATACTAAACTACACACTTCATAATACAATCCCTCACCATCAGTCCAGTTGTGGCTTTCAGAGGCAACTGAAGACGTTATGAGCAGTTTAATATATTTAAATTTGCAGAAGGAAAACTAATACTAAACTACACATTTCATAATACAATCCATCACCATCAGTCTAGCTGTGGCTTTCGGAGGCAACTGAAGATGCTATGAGCAGTTTAATATATCTAATTTTGCAGAAAGGAAACTAATACTAAACTACACATTTCATAATACAATTCCTCACCATCAGTCCAGCTGTGGCTTTCAGAGGCAACTGAAGATGCTATGAGGTCTGCTATGAGCAGTTTAATATATCTAATTTTGCAGAAAGGAAACTAATACTAAACTACACATTTCATAATACAATTCCTCACCATC
The DNA here is from genome assembly GCA_034641835.2 of Pinus albicaulis. NCBI lineage: Eukaryota > Viridiplantae > Streptophyta > Pinopsida > Pinales > Pinaceae > Pinus > Pinus albicaulis. The sequence goes on along the minus strand of CM076575.1, from coordinate 1,322,978,007 downwards.
AGTCCAGCTGTGGCTTTCAGAGGCAACTGAAGATGCTATGAGCAGTTTAATATATCTAAATTTAACTACTAAAACAATTAAGCAAAACTGAGTTAAACAAAGCAATACTGAAATGAAACAGAAACTAAGAAAAACACATTAGCAGCAGAACAATGTTAATTCCATGTCATTAGTCAAAAAGCTATGAAAATGCACAGGCTGCCTATCTATACCCTGAAACAAGAACACTGATTAGTGATTAACAACATAAAACATGAAAGACATAAGTGAAATGGAAAGCAGGAAAGTTTATAAACAGAAATGAAAAAAAATGAAATGTATAAACATGTGAATGGATTATGGCACAATGAGCTTTAAAGAAATGAAATAAGAACTATACACTAATGCACAAAACCTTAGCTGAGCAAGGGCCCTCTATACCAGCCTTGGCAACGATCTTCAAGTACGAATTAAGTTGGAAAACAGAGTCTTCTTATATTAAAAATGCAGTCATAATAGTATGGTAGTATTACGGCTCAAAGGCAGCGTAATTACATTACAGAGCAGACTTAATAAAATTAACAGAGACTAATCGGGACTAACTCTATATGCGTATGCAAACGCGTTATATATAACAAAAGAAATATAACTGTCTCCTAAAGTTTATGCTGGTGTAGAACATTACGTCCACGGATCTAGGATCATGGCCATGTTGGAAAATAAATCTATGAGAAGTGGATGCTTGAATTCGACTATGGAGCCATGTACAGATGTCGACTTGTCCTCCGCAAGCTCAGAAACGGCCATATGAACCTTTACGTGACACGGAACAGAGTCCTGTCACCGTAAGACTCTATAGTTGACTTCCATGTGGATGCCTTTGACCGCGGCTTCTTTAGATGAGTTTGCTCGAACCAATAGGACACGAACCATGTCCACATCATTCCTGACTTGCCCATGTGGCTCGTTTTCCCTGTAGACACCTGTAACATAGAGTTTCAAAAAATAGCTGCGGAAAGTTGCAGTAGTTGCAGAAAGTGGAAAGATTCCGCAGCTGAATGAACAAATCTAAATCAAATAGCAAACAAAAAAATATAATTAAAAACCATGTTAGATGCTCTTTTTCAAATGATATTGACAACTTGGGAGGTTCAGGTGAGTGAAAAAGGTATAGAAAAGTGTATGGAAAAGATGCAGAATTGAGACTCAACATACCCCCACTGTGAAGGTGTTGCATGTCCTCATGCAACCAAAATTTTGATATTCCTTCCTTAGTTCATGTGCCTTGACACTTCGGCCAGCACATCCAATCCTCTCCTCCTCTTCCTTGGTGCTGCTAACATTCTGGGTTTCTTCATTAAGCACCTAAATTTGATATTAACCAGTGCTCTGCTCAACTTCTGGCATTTTCTTTTCAATTTCTTGTTCTTCTTTTTCCATATTCCCAGATGTAGCATAGTATTATCACGGATGATTTTGTCCAGTTTTCCTTGTTCCTTCAATGTCTCATTTTCATTTTTGATATGTTTATTCAAAAGCTCTAACTCAAAAATTTCCTGTTTTAGTGATTGGACTAAATCATCCTGTACTGTATGAGGCTGGATAGACGAAGTACTGGGACCTGTAGCTGCTTTTTCCAAAGATTATATACAGTCATATACTTCCTGCTGCTTGGGGTCTATTTTAGGTGTCATTTTTATTGGGCTGTCCCCAAAATGCCGTGAAGGAGAATAATCTGGCTGAGGAGGGCTCACATCAATATCTTGTTGAGAATGGGATGGAGTATGTTCAATGTCTGATTGGGAATGAAATGAACCAAGTTCACTAACTGACTGAGATGGACTATGGTCAGCTGGGGACTGTTCAGATGTTTCCTCTCCCAAATCAATGAAATGAGGACCCTTCATTTGCGTTTTCCTCAATTTCCCCTTAAGTCTGTTGCTTCTTCTCACACGTTGTGGTGCACTATCCTTTTGTTTTTGTTTTCCTTTCTCTGTCTTCTTGGCCATAGAGGACTGTTTTTGAAGATAAACTAGTCTTTCAGATAACACTTGATTATCTTCTTCTTCAGAAGAAGGAGTTTTATGTATAGCCTCAATAGTTTTTCTTTCTTTTGGTGTTATTGGCTTCTTACCCTTGATTTATTTCTTCTTCCTCTTTGACAGTCTTTTTTTCCTATCAGTTCTTTCAATTGCAGTAGTAGGAGTATTTTGGATTTCATCAATTGTTCTTTTCTTCCTACTTCTTCTTGTTGTGCTACCTTCAGGAATTTCCTGAGGTTCCTCAAAGAAATTTCTAACCAGAAATTGTTCCCATGTGTCTTTCTTTTCCTTTAACTCCTTTTCAATCAAAATTTTTATAAGGCCGTGGTGATATAGATGAGGTTCTACATCTCCTAAATGTTTCTGAACAGTCACAGACATTTTCTTCAAGCTATTTAACAGAAAATATGGGAGATTGAGAGCTTGATTATCTAGAAAATCCATCAGTAACCTGGTATGGTACATGTACATGGACCCAAAGCGGCCTTCACATGTAATGAATTTCTGAACAACTAGCAACAAAGTAGCCCATTCCTCTTTCAATGCATGCACAGGAATTCCTCTTTTAAAAACAGTTATGTCCATACCTTGGTTTCGTAAGATTGTTCTCCATGCTTCATCACTGATACTTTTATTCTTAAACCAACGCTCACCCTCCTGAAGAAGTTCCGTGGCTGTTGCTATAGATGCTTCATTGACCACAAACTTAAGGTCTCCAATCTCTGCTTCCAAGCCATTAAACGACCTTGTGAATGCCTTCGTCACTTCTTTATGATACCCTCTGAATTTCTAGATAAACCGTAGCCAATTTTCTTTCTTCAATACATCCCTTACTTGTGGATATCCCTCCATGAACTTCGGTCCTTCCGGTTCTTCTCTTAGCAATTTACCCATTTTTTTTCTTTCTGCTCTTCAAATACTTTTCTACGTGGAGGATTCAAATGGAAATAGAACGACTGAATGCACAGAAACGAGCTCAATGACTGTGGGAATATATTATAGAATGGGAATGAGCACAATGAACGGAATGGAGTGAGACTGTGGGTAGATATCCAAGAGTGGAAATGAACACAATGAACGGAATGGAGTGAGACAGAATAGAAAAGGGTTTCGTGAGCATAACAGAGATACGACTGTGCAATTGACAGAGTATAACACATTCGGCAGCGTTTTGAAATTTGGTGGCTGCGAAATAAATGTGAACACGTTTCAATCAACGGTTATGGATTTATGCGGCTGTAAGAGTCCTTAGTCAAATCAAATACGTCTCATTGTCACCGGTGGAATATTGGATCATGAGTGAAAATCAGGGGTTTAATGATGGAACCGTTTGTGAATGAATGCGAGAGGATAATATGGAGATCGTGAAAGGTTACGGAATTGTCAATATAATCATTGCACATAATGGATAGAGCTCATGGTTCATAACTATATAAAAATGTGTTTTTCAATGCTATTTGAAATAAATTTTATTCATACGTTTGGAATCTTTGCCTTTTCCTTTGGTCTTCAACTAATTGCTCTTCATTGGTGTCTTGAATGCTCCATGTCTTCATTTTTGATCCTCTCACCTGCATTTTATTTCATGATTATGGAAATAACATTTGACTGTACATTCTTTTTGAAAACAAAGTAGTAGCTGCGGAATCTGCTTCTGGCTGCGGAAACTGGAGTCAGCTGCGGAAACAGATGTCAGCTGCGGAAACTGACACAGCTATTACTTGGATGAATGGAAATGAACAGATGACAAATGACCAGATGGAAATGGTCATGAAAAATATTTTTATTAATGAAATGGATGAAATGAAGTGGAGTGGAGTGAAATGAAATGGAATGAAGTGGAATGGAATGGAGTGAATGATCACAAAACTTGTGAAATGAAAGAGAGATTTTTTTTGGAAAATATAGAGTGTCAGGTGTTCCTGATTTTCACCCTATATTTTCTGTATAAGACTGCCAATCAGTGATTGGTTTTCAGGCTTATACAATTTTTTTATTTTTATTTTTTATTTTTATTTTTTTTTAACTGAAAAGAACAAAAGCTAGGCTGGTGGAGAAGAAGAATTCTTTTGTACCAGCCTGATTGCAGAACTTTCTTGAAACATTTTGACAAAATCCTCTTTTGAGAGTGGCTTATGATAAACTTTCAATCTATGGCCATTCACAATAAGAGGATTTTGAAACTCATCAATGGTCTTGATTCTTACCGCTCCATTGCTAAAGATCTTGTCAATCTCATATGGCCCAAGCCAATGAGTCTAAAATTTTCCTTGAAAATCTTTAAACTTGGAATCAAATAACAATGCCCAATCTCCTTCTTGAAACTTTTTCTCTTTGATGTACTTGTCATGCCATTTAGCTCTTTGATATTGAACTAGATCAGTTCTTAAAATTGCTTCTTGTCTGATCTCATCTAGCTCATTCAACTGCTCCATTCTATGCTTTTGGGCTTCTGATAAGTCCATCCCCAATTGAACTGCTATCTTGAAGGTCTTGATTTGGAACTCAATGGGGAGCAAGACTTCTTTCCCATAAACAAGTTCATAGGGAGAATGTCCTGTTGTATTCCTCCATGTAGTTCTGTAGGCCCACAAGGCTTCTGGAAGCCTTTCTGCCCAATCTCTTCTATGTAGATGAGCAGTTTTGGTGATGATACTTTCAAGAACTTTGTTTGTGGACTCCACTTGACCATTTGCTTGTGGATGGTAAGGAGTAGATCTTCTGTGCTTGATTTTTTATTCTTCCATCAACTTCTCCACCAAATTGGATGTGAATTGGCTCCCCCGATCTGTCACAATTTCTCTTGGAACACCAAAGCGAGTAAAAATATCCTCATAAAGAAAATGAACAACTGAATTTTCAGTAGCAGATACTAATGCTTTGGCTTCTACCCATTTAGTAACATAATCAGTACAAACCAATATATACTTCTTCTGCTTAGATGGTGGATTAATATGTCCAATGAAATCTAAAGCCCATTTTTCAAAGGGTTCAATGAGTACATGTGAATGTAATGGCATTTCATTTGAAAGGGTAGGTTTCCCTACTCTTTGGCAGCTGTCACACCTTTTGACATATTGTTTTGCATCTTTGAAGAGGGAAGGCCAATAATATCCTAAAGAGAGGATTTTATAGGCCGTCCTTTTGTCTGCAAAGTGTCCGCCGCATGGTTCATCATGCCATGCCTTAAGAATATCAGGCATTTCATCTTCCCTGACACATCTTCTGATCACAAGATCTGGCCCTGTTTTAAACAATTCGTTAGAAATCCATGAATATTTTGAACTCTCCTGAATAATTTTTCGTTTTTCACTTGGAAATAAATGTGAAGGTAGTTTCCATGTAACCAAATAGTTAGCAATATCTGCATACCAAGGAGTCTTAATAGTTACTGCAAACAAGTATTCATCAGGAAACTTATCCTCTACAAGAGAATCTTCTTTAGTATTCTGAATCCTAGATAAGAAATCAGCTACTGTATTTTGTTTTCCTGGTCTATCCAACACAGTAATATTGAATTCTTGCAAAAGTAAAATCCATCTTGTCACTCTGCCATTAGTAACAGGTTTGTTCATTAAATATCTAATTGCAGAATGGTCAGTATGAATAAAAGTTTCATAGCCTGTTATGTAATGTCTAAACTTATTAATTGCATGAATAACAGCTAAGAACTCTTTTTCAGTCACAGTATAATTCAACTCTGTGGGAGTCAAATTTTTACTGGTGTAATAAATGGCATAAGGAATTAAATATTTTTGACCCAACACAGCTCCAAGAGCTGTATCTGAAGCATATGTAGAAATATGGAAAGGAAGTTTCCAATTTGGTCCTCTCAAGATAGGTGCTTCAGATATTCTTATTTTCAAAGTTTCAAAAGCTGATTGACAATCAGGATCCCATTTAAATTCACAGTCTTTTGTAAGCAATTTGAAGAGTGGAGATGCTATTTTAGTGAAGTTTTCTATAAATCTTCTATAGTAACCAATAAATCCTAGAAAAATTCTAACATCTCTTTGACAATTTGGAATAGGCAGCTTGGAGATGACTTCAACTTTTGATCTATCAACCTTAATCCCATCTCCTGAAATATGATGCCCCAAAACAATACCTTCAGTAAACATCATAAAGCATTTTTCATGGCTTAATGAAAGGTTTGTTTCTTTACATCTTATAAGGACTTTTCCAAATTTTCTAATGCCTCTTCAAATGAATTACCATAAACTGTAAAATCATCCATATAAACCTCTACACAATCATGGATTAGATCAGAAAAAATTCCTAGTACTGCTCTTTGGAATGTTGCTGGTGCATTACATAACCCAAAAGGAAGCACTCGGTAGGCAAAAGTTCCCCATGGAAAAGTAAATGTGGTCTTATCTTGATCTTCAGGTGCTACCTGAATTTGATTATAGCCACTAAAACCATCCAAAATGAAAAGTACTTTTTGCCTGCTAATGTATCTAATACCTGATCAATAAAAGGCAAAGGAAAGTGATCCTTCAAAGTTGCTTTGTTCAATTCCCTGTAATCAATGCATACCCTCCATTTACCATTCTTTTTAGGTACTATAACCAAGGGAGAAACCCATCGGCTATCTGAAATTGGATAAATGAAGTTTACATTGAGTAGTTTTTGGAGCTCTTCTTTCACTATCTCCCTAAGATTTGGATTCATCCTTCTTTGAGGTTGTCTGATTGGTCTACTGTTTTCCTCAATATAGATGTGATGGATGCAAGTCTTATGATCAATACCCTTCATGTCAGTATACTCCCATGCAAATGCAGTAGAATGTTTTTGCAAGATTTTGGTTAGTTCTTCTTGTTGTGATTTTTCCATATGTTTGTTGATATTCAATGTTTTTCCTGGAAAAATCTCAATAGTAGAACTACCAAACTCTTCCATAGAGTAAAGATACATTTGTCTTGATGATAAATATTCTATGTCAGATTCCAATTGAAATTGTGTGGGGTCATATTCTGAAGATATCTCAAAATTTTCTAATGTGTTCAGAATTTGACTATCCTCACTGATTTCAGAAATGGTAAAGACAGGTTTTATAGTGTCCTCATCATCAACCCATTCATTGTCTCCTACTTCTGTGATTGCTTTTGCTGGAGGATACAAATTGAATTTCTTTGTCGAATTACCATTAGAAATGTACATTTCCCCAGATCTACAACTAATAAAAGCATCAGTTGTGGCTAGCCAAGGTCTTCCTAAAATAAGTGGGTGCCCTCCTAGATTACTCTTGGGAGTCAAAATCATAAAATCTACTGGATATTCCCAAGAATCTAAGGAGACTGAAATATCTTCTAATACACCATCTGGTTTAATAATTGATCGATCTGCAAGTTGCAGTAAAGTAGGTGTAAAAGAAGGTTAGGAAGTTTTAGCTGGTCCATAGTCTGTCTACTCATAATGTTGATAGCAGCCCCTAAGTCAATCAATGTGTTTGGAATTTCTATCCCATTTATATGTGTCTTGAAAATTGGACTTCCTGGATCTACATACTTCTGCATGGTAATTTTTCCCATCATAATATCTGCAATCTTTCCTACCAGGTGGGTTCTTCTTGTGTCTTTTAGTTTCCTTCCTGGTCTTTTGAAACTCAACTCCTTTATTGTTTTTGCTAGAATAGGAATCTCTCGAATGGCTTGTAGCAAGGGAATCTTGATAAAAACATTCTTCAATTCATCTAGAAAGTCATAGTTAGGCAACAAGATTTTTTTTTCCACCCCCTTATCAATTTTTAGTCTTTCAGGAAAAGGAGGTGTAGATGAAGATGCAGGTTGCTCAACTATAGGAGTTGTGGGTGTTAACTTTTCTTTTTCTTTTTGAATATTTGAATTTTGAAGAGATTCTTCCTCAGAACCCTTATTGACTTGAAGAGAATCCTCCTTAGAGGTATCTTGCTCTTGGATATCTATAGAAGGTTTTTCTAAAACTCTACCAGATCTAAGTTGTACATCGTTGAGAGGAACAATCATATAGGTAGGAAATTGTTGTCCTTCTACCATGTAAGTATTCTGAGGATTATTATTGTTAGGATTTGGCAATGGCTGAGCTGGAAGTTGATTTGTCTTTTGTTGGTATGGAAGCATGAGTTGAGGATTTAGATTTTGTTGAGAAGGTTGTTGTTGTGGAAATGGCAATGAAAGTTGTGGATTTGGATTTGGAAGTTGTGGAGCTTGTTGATTTTGAAAAGATGGAGGATATTGATAAAATTGAGCAAATCTCCCATAAGGATTTTGCATCCCTTGTACCCATGGCTGATATGAGTTTTGATGTTGGGGCCAAGGTTGTTGCCAAGGATTCCAGTTTGGTGGGTTTTGAAAATTCATAGGGTTGTTAAACCCTTGAGTTTGTTGTCCCTGCCAAGGTCTCCTTGCAACAAAACAGAGAGATTCTACTGAATTTGGGTCTTCTTGAAAGACAGATTTGAGTCCAGGAATTGAAGGACAATCCTTGATCTCATGATTCTCTGAGAAAATCATACATGTTTCTACAAATTTTGCATCCAAGGGACATTCCCTTAAAGCATGTTTCTTCCTACATTTCGGACAAAAGATGGCTAAAGCATCTGTTTCTGCTTTCTGCTTGTTTTGGATTTTAAGGGTGTCTAGTTGTTCACTAAGGCTCCCTAAGATATCGGTTTTGAACTCATCAAGCATATTACCAATCTCTGCCCTACTTACTGATCCAGTTGCAGATTTGTTAGCCCTAATAAGAGAAGGATCCCTAGGCCCTTTTCCTGTTTTAGATTTACCTCTTGAGAGATGGACACATAGTTCTGTTATGTCACGAAGTGGGAGTTGAGAAATATCTCCTTTCCCCATCATGTTTAAAATATCTATCCATTCATCTCTAATGGCTTTTAATATGAGGGCTTTCAAGGTTTCATCATCTAAGTTTCTTATCTTTGTTCTTTTCAAGTTGTATTGAAATCTTTCAAGTAAGTCTTCCAAATTTTCATCTTATTTTTGCATCATCTTGAATACCTCATCCTTGTGATTGGTGGGCATACAATAGTCCAAGTATCTATCCAAAAATGTTTGTTTCATATCATTCCAAGTCCTAATAGATTTAGTGGCTAATCCCATGAACCATTTCAAAGCAGATCCCTTCAATGTTGAAGGAAACAGTTTGAGTTTTTGAGAGTCTTCCATATAGTCATAAGTTCGGCACACAACTTCAAACTCAAACAGAAATGTTTCAGGATCCTCACTTCGCAATCCATAAAAGTTAGGGAGAACAGATGGTGAGATAATTTTCATTGTTGCATGAGTTTCCTCATCAACTATAGGGAATCCAAACAAGTTGTCTCCTTCCCTATTTCTACCATTATTTCCTTCACCATTGTTGTCTCCATTGTTTCATCCTCTTCTACCTCTACCTCTACCTCCATCTATTACTTCGTCCGCCATGATAGTTTCTTTAGAGTCCTTAAAGTCCTCTAGTTTTTCTACCAAGGGAGAATGAGAGAAAGTCTCTTTGTTTTCTAAATGGGATTGAGTAGGTGGTATAGGAGAATTCTCTAATTCAGTTTTTCCTTGACTTCCAAAAATCTTAAGGCTAGGGGTAGATGGTGGTGAATCTGGTCTATGCCTTGAAGAAGATGGAGTTGTGAAAATCGAACTCTTGGCTTTAGCTATAAACCTTCCCCTAGAATCTCTTGCTCTATGCATGTCATTTTTTATTTTATTTTTTATTTTTTAAAGTTGGGCTAATAATCCTCTTTCTGATCTTCCAGGTCACACTAGGTGCAAGAAGAGAGCATACTTAAGAAATTACTAAACCAATAACTCTCTTTTCTGATCCTCCAGATCACACTAGGTGCAAGAGGAGAGCATACTTCAAGAAGTTATCAAGTTTTCCCTTCTTTTATGATTTTGTGTGTTTTTTTTTTTTAAGAAATTGGCTACCTAGTTACACTTCCCCGGCAACGGCGCCAAAATGTTTGGTCAATTTAGTGTGTCCTAAATTGCTGCATTTAATTTTTCAATCCGGGATTCGTAAGCTGATGAAGTGCGGCGCACTATATGTGCAAGATAACCTATTTCTTAACTTTTTGTCGTTTTTGGTTTTCTAAGGTGAAATGGAAATTCTAAAATGAAAACAAGTATGGTTATGTTTGTTCAAGGAAATGATATCCTCTATAATGATTTACCAACTTGAAACTTTAAAAAGGAATTTAAAAATTACAATGACAAAACTTGAAAGGAAATGAAAATGTGCTGCTGAAATGAAAAGGTGTTGTTAGTCTAATAAATCAAAACAGTGAACTAGTGAGTATGAAATCAAACTATTCTTGCTACTGTCTAAACACAAAAGAAACTATGCTGAAAGAAATCCAAAATTGCAGTAAAGTAAATCTAAATCAAATTACATCAACTTGTCTTCTGATCCCTCATCATTAGTCCGGCTATGATTTTGGGACAGCTATGATTTTGGAAGTAACTACTCCAAACAACTTGAGTAAGCTGATATCTAGCCTGAGAAAAGTAAACTAATATCAAACCATACATTCATAATTCAATCCCTCACCTTCAGTCAGTGGCTTTGAATAGCCCCGAAGATGTTCTGCACAACCACCAACTCTAACACAGGAAAGGAAGCCCAATATAACCACACTCACCATGCGCATCACCCGAAATTCGTGGGTTATGTCTCCTAAGTAACCGAAGACGTTATGGCGCTTAATATATTTAAATTTGCGTAAGGAAACTAATACTAAAACTACACATTTCATAATACTTCAAGTCACCACTGGCCTAGATGTGACTTATGGAGGCAAATCGAATATGCTATGAGAAGTTTAATATATCTAAATTTGCGTAAGGAAAACTAATACTAAAACTACACATTTCATAATACAATCGGAACACATCACTCCGAAATTAAGGGTAATAAAAGGCAACTGAAGATGCTATGAGCAGTTTAATATATCTAATTTTTCAGAAAGGAAACTAATACTAAACTACACATTTCATAATACAATCCCTCACCATCAGTCCAGCTGTGGCTTTCGGAGGCAACTGAAGATGCTATGAGCAGTTTAATATATCTAAATTTAACTACTGAAACAATTAAGCAAAACTGAGTTAAACAAAGCAATACTGAAATGAAACAGAAACTAAGAAAAACACATTAGCAGCAGAACAATTTTAATTCCATGTCATTAGTCAAAAAGCTATGAAAATTCCCGGGCTGCCTATCTATAACCTGAAACAAGAACACTGATCAGTGATTAACAACATAAAACATGAAAGACAGAAGTGAAATGGAAAGAAGGAAAGTTTATAAACAGAAATGAAAAAGATGAAATGTATAAACATGTGAATGGATTATGGCACAATGAGCTTTAAAGAAATGAAATAAGAACTATACACTAATGCACAAAACCTTAGCTGAGCAGGGGCCCTCTACACCAGCCTTGGCAACGATCTTCAAGTACGAATTAAGTTGGAAAACATAGTCTTCTTATATTAAAAATGCAGTCATAACAGTATGGTAGTATTACGGCTCAAAGGCAGCGTAATTACATTACAGAGCAGACTTAATAAAATTAACATAGACTAATCGGGACTAACTCTATATGCGTATGCAAACGCGTTATATATAACAAAAGAAATATAACTGTCTCCTAAAGTTTATGCTGGTGTAGAACACGTAGACCATTACGTCCATGGATCTAGGATCATGGTCGTGTTGGAAAATAAATCTATGAGAAGTGGATGCTTGAATTCGACTATGGAGCCATGTACAGATGTCGACTTGTCCTCCGCAAGCTCAGAAACGGCCATATGAACCTTTACGTGACACGGAACAGAGTCATGTCACCGTAAGACTCTATGGTTGACTTCCATGTGGACGCCTTTGACCGCGGCTTCTTTAGATGAGTTTTCTCGAACCAATAGGACACGAACCATGTCCACATCATTCTTGACTTGCCCATGTGGCTCGTTTTCCCTGTAGACACCTGTAACATAGAGTTTCACAAAATAGCTGCGGAAAGTTGCAGCAGCTGCGGAAAGTGGAAAGATTCCGCAACTGAATGAACAAAATCTAAATCAAATAGAAAACACAAAAATATAATTAAAAACCATGTTAGATGCTCTTTTGCAAATGATATTGACAACTTGGGAGGTTCAGGTGAGTGAAAAAGGTATAGAAAAGTGTATGGAAAAGATGCAGAATTGAGACTTAACACTATCCCTTTGAAAGCCTTGGTTATTTGAATGGAAATTAAACCCTTTTATGACCCCATTGTCTAGTGGAATTGTGTTATCTTTGAATTATCTCCCCATTGCCAAAATTCCTTCTCTACTCATTCCTTTACCTTACATTGGACCCTTCTCTCATGTTTCTCAACCAAAAAAAAAAACAAAACAAAACAACAACCTTTGTGCCCTATAACTAGCCTAACACCTTAAATTGACCTTTAAAGATACATTATTTCTTTACCTTATAGAGAGATCCCTCTCTGGATATAGGAGGGCTAGATCCTGAGATCCCAAAGTGGTTTGATGTTGTCTTGTCATTTGGTATTGCGAGATCTGCCAAATCACAGGAACCCCAACATAATGGCGACTCCACTGGGGACTCTTTGAGTAAAACACTCCTTAAAACATCTCTAAGAAATCAAAGAATACCAATTAGCCTTAATTTGGTAAATTAATCACTATGGTGGTCAGTAAATCCTCTTGAAACACTTTAAATTTTCCACCTGGCAACTCCACAGTTCCTAAAATGACCAAAAGACTTCACTGGTGATCAGTGGGTCTGCTGATTACCTCTGTTTTCACAAGACTCCACTGGGATACCAGTCTCATTACAACATCATCCATACTAAAGGAAACTCTGAGGATTAAGTATCTTTATTTAAGGATAGTTTTCCTCTTAAATATTTTCATATCTGGCTAGCTTGATCCTTTTTGGATCTGAAACTTAACATACTGGCTTCAAGAACAATCCATACCAGAGCTTATCTTGATCCAAATCCTCCTGAAGTAGTTGACAATCCCGAGAGAATTCTTAGGAAGTCTTTCACTTCTAGGGATCCAACTATTGTCAGACCCTTTCATAGAGCTAACTCAGCACCTGAAAACCTTGCAGCTCTATCAAATACTCAAGTTGACTTGGATTTACCAAGTAACTTACCAAGAACTAAGTCCTTCATTGATATAGATCAGACATACTTTGAGCCACCAAGTTCACCACCACATAGTGGTCAACATATTAGGGACAGAGAAACTCCTCCATCAACACCTCCTGATATCCACTTCATTCATAACTGGGGTCTCTCTCACCCTAAATTTGCTCAACAGTTTGTTGTTGGTCGAAACATTTCTACCATCTATATACCTACTGCTCAAGCCAATCCTTTACTGCCACAAAACATTATCATGGTAGCATGGTATGCTCCCCTAGTGTTGCCACAGCCTCTAGCTCCTTTACCCAATGACTATCAGTCTAAAATTTCTCATTTCACTGGTAAAGAATATACCACAACTCAACACCATGTAGATAGGATGGAAGATGCTTTTGATTACATGGAAATAGAAGATGAAACCATTAAGATGAGAATATTCACTCAAAGTTTAGGAGGAGAAGTAAAAAAGTGGTTTAAAGGCCTAAATCCTAATAGCATCCATGACCTTCCCTAATTACATCAAACTTTCATAAAAAAATGGGAAATCAAAAGAAACCCTCTATAGATACTAGCAGAGTATAAGAATCTTAAAAGAAATCGGGGAGACAGTGTTCATGATTGCTCCACCAGATTTAACAGTGTCTACAATGCTCTTCCACCTCACATGAAACCTCCCCAAGGCATGGCCTTAGTAAAATATCCTGAAGGTTTTGATGCTGATATGGCCTATCAGCTAAGAGAGAGAGACTACAACACAATAGAAGACATGCAGAAAGGAGTTGTGAGTGTAGAAGCAAACTTAATTGAAAAAAGAGCTAGGATGAGGGCTAAAAAGAAGGTAACCTATAGGGAAGACACTACAGCTTCTACATCTGAATCCAAAGTTGATGATCTAGCCAAAAACACAAATAGGCTAGAAAAAATGATGGAGAAAATGTATGTCCAAGTCAATAACCAGAACAGAAATCAGACTCAAAACCAGAACCAAAACTTTAGGAGAAACACCCCTCCTAATAGACAAAGGGACTCTGACCAACAAGTCATACCTCCATTCCAAGAAAATTTCCTTGATGAGGATGAGGGAATAGTAGAAGAGTCAGAGGGAACTACCTTAAACAGTGTGGAAGTGGATAACCAAGATCACACCTTTTCCTCAGAAGATAACCAGACCTCATACACACATTGGGATGTGGAAGGATTAGAATCTGAAGAATATAGGTTAGGATTTGAGAATGCCATCATGCAGGTCAGAGAACAATATGATCTCAGCAGTAAAAAGAACCTAGAAACTTCCAAACCCAAAACCTCTAAGGTCACTATCAAAAAAAGGCCTGAAAAGACTCCTAAAGAAACTGTTGAAAATACCACAACAACAACTAAAAGTTCTGGTAAAACCAAGGCTAAGAATACCCAACCCACTAATAAATCGAGTCAAGAAACCAGCAACACTATCATTGCATCTAATGCTCCTGATAAAACAGATTCAAATAATGTACATACTGAGAATCAGCAAGCTGATTCTACCAATAAAAAAGTGACCAAAAAAATAGAATTGAGCCTTTCAAAGAGTCAGTCTCCTTTCAGTCTGGAAAGTGGGATTGCCAAAATCAAAATTTCTGTACCTCTCACTGAGTTGGCCACCCAAGATGTATATAAAGGCCAAATTTTGAAAGCTTTAAACTTAGGAGAAAATAGTGATTCTGTCAACTTAAATGATGATCAACCAACTCTTTTTTTTGGCCCAAAGATAGAAGGGAAGTTTCAGGAAGGAGTGGTGCCCCCTTTCTATGTCAGTCTCAACATCCATGACAAAATCCTACACAATGATATGCATGACTCAGGGGTTTCACACAACCTCATGCCCAAAGTGATCATGGAAAGATTAGGCCTAGAGATAACCAGACCTTATAAGGATTTATATTCTTTTGACTCTACCAGAGTAAAGTGTTTAGGGTTGATCAAAGATCTCTGTGTGAATTTGACCCAAATCCCAGCCAAGTGCATGGTAATGGATGTTGTAGTGGCTAATGTGCCTCCTAATTATGACATGTTGTTGTCAAGATCATGGGGTGCCAAGTTACAAGGTACAATGCAAATGGACATGACATACGCAACTATTCCCTGTTTTTAGCCAACTTAGAAAATTATATAGGGAAGCACACATGAAATTCATGGTAACTGGCCTAGAGAAACCAGAAAATTCCCCTCTTTACTCTGTCCATACAGACATAGACTCTTTTATCCTTTATAATGATGAGTTTACAGATGAGTAAGAGCTAGATAATGGAAGTCCAAATAGCAGAGTAGAGGCCACAAATCTGAACCTAGTGGCAGCTCTGGATACAGAGGAAAACAAGGGAAAAACATTGGAACAGTTTGTAGAATTAGAAAATCAGAACCAAGACTGTAGAGAGCAGATTACCCATCAGCCTGCTAACCTCAACAAACAAGATGACAGTAAGGGTAAAACTAATAGCAAATCTACAAACAACCCCTTATGGAACATGAGTTTTAATGGATCTTACACTAGAAGAAGTGCAGAAGCTGCGGTATGGTTGCACAATACTAAAAATGATTACACTGAGAGTCATGCTTACAAGCTAAATTTCAAATGAACAAACAACATAGATGAATATGAAGCTCTCCTCTTAGGATTACATCTATTGAAAAAACTAGGAGCTGAGAGGATAGTTGTTCATGGAGATTCAGAACTGGTCATCAAACAAATAAATGGGAAATACACTGCAAAACATCTCAGATTAAGAGCATATAGGAATGATGCCATGGATCTTTTGCAAACATTTGTAGAATATGAGCTTGTATTTGTCCCTAGTAGCCAAAATATACTTGAAAATGGATTATCTTGTGCTGCTAGTTCAAATCAAATACCACTCAGTGACAAACAGTTCATTGTTCAAACAAAACATAGACCAGCAGTACCAGACAATGAAAAGTATTGGCAGGTCTTTGAGGGTGACAAACAGATAGAGGACTTCTTTCTTTCTAGGAATGAGTTTGAATTACCAGATTCAAATTCCAAGTCCGAGGAAGACTGTTTGGATGAAGAACCCCCTGATGAAGATAAAACATCCCCTACTGTAGAAATAAACATGCTGACTAGAGAATTTGAGAATCAAACTGAAGAATACATGAATGCAGACAAAGAAGACATACAGGTAGTGTGGTCTAAAGACAAAAGCATACCTAGAGGACTAGCACCCCTAGAAGACCTTTTTGATTTTAATGATGCGACAAAGAAGCCCACTATATAACCCACTGAATCTGATGTGGAAGAATGCAATATAGGCAGCAAGGACAAGCCTAAAATGATTAAATTTTCTAAAACCTTGCCAACACATTTCAAACAGAAATACATTGATCTATTTAAAGAATTTTCTGATTTTTTTTCTTGGAGTTATGAGGATTTGAAAGCTTATGATACAGAGATCATCCAGCATAAGATTCCATTGAAAGAAAACCAGAAACCTTTTAGGAAAAAGCTGTGTAGAATCAACCTTGTACAATTGCCTCTAGTATAAAAGGAAATTAAGAAAATGTATGAGGCTGGAATCATAGTCGCTGTGAGGTTTTGAGATTGGGTGTCTAACCTTGTGGCTATAAGGAAAAATACAGGAGAAATCAGGCTATGCATTGACTTTAGAAACTTAAACAGAGCCTCACTAAAAGACAATTACCCTTTACCCAAAATGGAACACATCCTACAAAAAGTAGTTTTTTCTAAGAGGATTCTCTGTTAGATGGCTTTTCAAGGTATAACCAGGTCTTAGTACTCCCAGAAGATCAACTTAAAATAGCCTTCACCACTCCTTGGGGCACTTTCATGTATGTGAAAATTCCTTCTGGATTAATGAATGCTAGTGCCACCTTTCAAAGAGCTATGGACATTGCATTCTCAAAAGAAATAGGGTACTTAATTGTAATTTATCTTGATGACATTACAGTCTATTCCAAAACTGATGAAGAGCACCATAAACATTTGAGAAAGGTCATTGAAAAGTGCAGGAGGTTTGGGCTATCTTTAAATCCCAAAAAGATAGTGTTTGGTCTCTAAGAAGGTAAACTTCTTACTCACATTATATCTGAGAAGGGGATTAAAGTAGACCCAAAAAGAGTTGAGGGAATATTTCAGATTAGCCGCCCAAGAAACATCAAGGAGTTGCAGTCCTTTATTAGGAAAATTAATTTCTTGAGGAGGTTTATACCCAAATTAGCAGAACTCCTTAGAAACATGAAAAATATGCTTAAAAAAGAAGGAGTTAAATGGACTCTAGAAGCCAAAAATTCTTTTGAGTTGGTAAAACATGCACTCACCCAAGCACCAGTTCTCATCAGCCCTAATTTCACAAAATATTTCCTTATATTCTCATTTGCATCAGAACATACTGTGGTTGCTGTCCTATTGCAGAAAAATCTAGAGAGACAAGAGCAGCCAATTTCATTTTTTAGCAAGGCATTAAGGGATGCACCTTTGAAATACAATATCATGGAAAAACAGGACTATGCTTTGGTAAAGGCCTTGAAATATTTCAGAGTGTATATTTTACATTATCATATTATTGCCTTTGTGCCTAATATATTGGTTAAAGACATTATGTCACAAGATCCAAATGGAAAAAGAGGCAAGTGGATTGTTGTGATACTAGAGTATGATTTAGAGATCAAACCCACTAAGCTCATCAAGGGTCAAGGCTTAGCACAATTAATGGCTGAATCTAAATTACAAGCCCTTGACATAAATATGGTAGACGCATTGGATTAAAATGAAGGACTTCCTGCTCCCACTGTTGAAGAGCAGCTCCAAAACTCACCTTGGTATGTTGATGTCTTGTATGTGCTTGTAAATCTCAATGCTCCTCCTGATTTATCTAAGACAAAGGCAAGGTTTTTAAAATTGAAAGCTAGAAATTATTGCATTTTAAATGAATGTTTATATTGGAAAAATGCCAATGGTTTATTGCTTAAATGTTTTCCTGAAGTTGATGCAGAGAGAATCAAGCATGAATTTCATGAAGGAGAGTGTGGAGGCCATCTCTACTGGAAAAACACTGCCAATAAAATCCTTGGAGCTGGCTATTACTAGCCCACCATATTCCAAGATGTCCACAAGATGATATTTTCCTGCCACAAGTACCAAATTTTTTAAGGCAAAAGAAAACTCCTTCCTCTACCTTTACAACCAATCACTATTGAAGCTCCTTTTCAAAAGTGGGGCATAGATTTCATAGGGGAAATCCATCCCGCTTCATCTGTCGAACATAGATGGATACTCACAACCACAAACTATTTCACCAAATGGATAGAGGCCATCCCTTCTAGGAATGCCACAGACTCCGTTATTATAATATTCCTTGAATACCATATCCTATCTAGATTTGGCTGCCCTAGGAAAATTATCACTGATAATGCTGCTGCATTTGGTTCCAAAAATATGATTGAGTTTTGTCACAACTATCAGATTCCACTTGGTCATTCTACTGCTTATTAACCTCAAGGTAATGGGCTGGAAGAATCATCAAATAAAAGTTTGGTGACCATCATCAAGAAGCTGCTTAAATATAATAAAAAATCATGGCACAAAAATTTGGTGCATTCTCTATGGGAAGACAGATTGACCACAAAGAGATCCATAGGAATGTCTCCCTATCAACTTGTTTATGGAGCATATGCAGTGTTCCCTACCAGCTTGGGAGTACTAGTGATAAAATTGGTCCAAGAGATACAGTCAGAAGAAGACAACATGGTGAGGAGGATTAATCAAACTATACATCTCCAGCAGACAAGGGAAGAAGTCTACAACAAAGCTCAGAAAGTGCAAGAGAACATCAAAAAGTTGTTTGGTAAGAGAAAAAAGGCTTGTGACTTAAAAATTGGAGATAAGGTACTCAAGTGGGACTCTAGGAGAGAAGATCAGGGTAAGCATGAAAAATTTGACAGTTTGTGGCAAGGTCCTTACATTATTCAGTCTGCCATTGGTCCAAATGCCTTTTTTCTACAAGAATTAGATGATACAGACCTGTTTGGGGGTCTTTTCAATGGCAAGATGCTCAAGCATTACTTCTGCTGATTTTCAATTTATTTTCTTCACTTCCATTGTAAATACCATTGCTCTATTTTAGTTCTGAAAAGAAAAGGAAAAATATACAAAAAAAAGAGAAAAGAAAGGTTCAGACAATCTCAAATCTTGAACCTGTGAAAATACTGAAGGAATGGCTCAAAACTAGACCAAAACCTTGAGCCATAGAAAGAGGAAAAGGGCTGGTTCTAACATGCTCAAAACTTGAACCAACAAATAAGAAGAAACAACTCTAAAAAGGTCATAATCAGAGTTGAAATGAAGAAAGAAAGGTGACTCTAACAAGCTCAAAATCTGAGTCACACGAGAAGGAAGGATGCTTTAATTTTCAGAATTTCAAGCCTTCACAATTTTGTTTCAATTTCTGCAAAGTTTTAGTTCATGTGCAACTTGTCTTTATTCCATGGACCCATAGCAAACCAGATAGTCTAATCCTGGTTTTTCTATATTTAAATTTCTGTTTTAGAATATAGAGAAGGAAATCTGTCAGACAGCTTAATCCTGGAACATATTAGTTTAGGTAGAGAAGCTATGAGTCCAACTGTTTAATCTGGTCTCATGGAGAAATAAGGGTAGAATTAGATTATTTTTTCTGCTTTCAATAAAAAATAATGATGAAGAAGGTCTGCAAGTCTAAATGCACCTAGAAGAAATGATGTTAGGACAGTAGGATGGGTAGGTAGATTGTTTGGGGAAGTATTGATGCTGATATAATGTCCATCATGTTTATAACAGCTGATCAAAAGAAGAAAAATATGGTCAAATTACTAGGCATTTGGCCTACTTCCAAATATTATTTCTGAGATTCTTGATACCTTCAAGAAGATACCATCCCCATGTGGAGCCACTGTTAGCCACCTGTAAAATTTTGGCATAGAAAACAGGTGGCTAAATATGTTTCTAAGTCTTCAAGAGAAACATTTCCCTTGAAAATATTTCATTCTTGAAGCCTTCATGTGTCTCTCTGTTCCTTGGAGAAATCTTCACTGTTGTTTCCATTTGATGAGCCTCACTGTTTTTGAAAGAAACTGCTTTTAAAGGGCCTCCATTTTCTCTTTTTCACCCCCACAAAATCCCCATTTTCACCACCCTTATTCCCTTCAAAAAACTCCTAAAAACCCTTCATTCAACCTCTAAATCATCAAAGCCCCCTTTTTTTTGGTTTAAAAATCTTCCTTTGTACCTATCAGAACCCCTCATTTGGCTTGAAAATCCCTTCAAAAAGCCTAAAAAACAATCTTCCACCCCATTAGGCCTTAAGCCCCTTTCGGCCTAGCCCTAGTCCCTTTTCCGCATGTGACTTCATCCTGCGACCAAGAGCTAGCCCCCATTGCGCAATTGCAATTGGGGCTTATAAGTTCTTTGTTGAAACGTTTGATTCAAAAACTTTGATGCAATGAGCCCCTATCATCGCATCCGCCGATCTAATCTCAACCGTCCATTCTGACAGATCTGATGGCTAAGATAAAATTGCACTCCGCTCATGAGCCCATCGCCCACTCCCATCGATTGATCTAGACCGTTGAATCCACAAGAAAAAATGGCCAGGATTCGATTGCACTCCGCTCATAGGCCATCCATCATCACCCTGCATATTTAATCCTGACCATCGATCATCCTGTCGATCCGACGGCCAGAGCTGCCTCACATATCGCAAATCTAGTTTTCCCTCTTTTCTTTTCCTCCAATAGTCCGAGTCCCCGATTTGATCTGGACCGTTGAATCCACAAGAACCAACGGCCAGGATCTCATCGCGCTCCGCATATTCCTTTCCCCTTTTCACTATTTTTCTGATCCCCGATTTAATCTGGACCGTGATCATCCTTCCGATCTGATGGTCAGTGCTTAATCGCACATCGCAAATCCAAAGTCCCGTTCATTTTTTCACCTCCGATGTCTGATCACCGAATAGATCTCCGTTGTCCATTCCTACAGATCCAACGACTCCCATCTCTCTGCTTGGTCACTTACCCCAAATTCCTCTCCACCTTCTCTTTTAATCTTAATCGTTCGATCCGCAGATCTAACGGTCCTAACTAAATCTCACCACACCTTCCTCTAGTGCATCTAACCTTGTATCGCATTCATTCTGCACCATCAGATCCTCCGCCCACCATCCAACGGCTGATATTGCCTTTCGCAAAAGTTTTGTGATAGGACGTTAATGCCAAATAATTTTCCAAAACCAGCGGTATTGGAAGGGACAGGTGTCAGCAGGCGTACCATATTGCATTTTTTTTTGCCAAACCGCATACCACCAAAACATTTTCCGAAAACTATTCCGGTATTTTGGCCTCCGCAATGTGATTTCGGGTTTAATCATAGCCATTGATTTGTTCTGATCTAACGGCCCTGATCTAACCTCGCCTCCACCCATCGTTCATTCATCTAACCTCTTAAGCAACTCCATCTGCAGATATCCTCTATCGATTATTCTAATCAGACGGCTCGCATTTAACCTTGCCCTCATTTCACTTTTCACCTAACTTTCCCCAAAATGCTTCATCTTTCAATCTCCACCGTTCATCATTCTAATCCAACAGCTCTGATTAACCCTCGTGCCCAAAACCTCTAAAGTAGTATAAACCTATTTTTCACGGGAATTTCTTAACTTTTGTGCGTTTTTTGTAGGTTATAAAGGTTTTTCCATAGTTTTAAAAATGAAACAAAAGGCCAACGATGAAGATCCACATGCAATTATCCATGAAGAAAAGGGATCTACAAGGTTTAAATTATGATTTTTTCCATTCCTCATGAGCATTGGTGATATCATGTAAACCTTCCGCGCACCTGCAAAACAACAAAAACACAGTGAACATCGAAGCGAAAAAGTGTATCAGTGAGAGATTAAAAGTATTAAAGCCTAATGTTGAAGACTTAATGAAGCCTAATCAACAACAAATAGCTTAATAAATACAAATCATTGATCGCAAAGAAGAAGAGGATATAACGGCAAGATGTTCCTTTATCGCATTCAGGACCACAAATCACTACTACCCATTCTCTATTTTTCAGAGCAGTTACTATTCTGACAGAAAATCCTAAAAATTTGTCAGTGCATTAGATATGAAGCATGGAAGACCTGAAAAGAAAATCTTCACATTTCATGTCTCAGAGTACAGACAGAGTACTACAGACAGCAAGTACTTCATAGAACATACCCTTGGAGTTATTATCCATCTGCTGAAGACCCCTAATTCATCTAAAGAGTATTGAAAGTTAATGTAAAGTTATGGAACAGAATGGGCTTCGAAGACTCTTCTCCCTCTGTTTTAATGAATCATTTAAGTTCTATCTACCACTACTATCGCTCTTTCACCTATAAGAACTCATGAGAAATACATTTTAAATGTTGGTTGGTTGGTCGTTGATTGTAAGTTTTTTCACTGAGATAGAGTTTTATGAGTAGTAGTTGTAAACAGTCTAGGAGATTATTTCTGGATGATATCAAGCTATTGGACAAGAATGTATGTGACTGGTTTGTTCTTCTAATATGACAATCATGTTCATTGGATCTTGATCTAAATCAGTGGTGATGTGTTCTTTCTCCGTTATTTTTTTCCCTCTATTATACATCATGTTTCATTTTCTCTAATAAGAAAAAAGTAAATTTAGCTTAGGATATACTGCTGCAAGTACCCTAATGCTTACTGCATCTTCTTATTTTTATGTTTTCTGCTAATTGTGTATCTTAGAACAAATTCAATATAATTTAACTAGTATAGAGGTGGGTCTGTCCATGCTTACAGATGTATGAATTTAGAATTTGTTTCCTAGATGTTTTTGTTTGGTTTTGTTGAAAGAATAGGAGAGTAGGGAGATTTAGTGATTGTTCATGTCCCCTAAGTTCCTTGTCCAACAGTCAGCCTTTCTAAGATCCCTTTGAGTTGAATGCCAAAGCAAAGAAGGTTAAAAGTCTCTCTCTGATATTAGACTTCACTCTGTGTTTGACTTTAAATGTTTCTTATTGTCTGAAAGTAGTCAGGAGGACTACTGGATTGTTTTCTTCAGAGTTAGTCTCATTAGGATTTTGGGTCATAGAGGTATAAGGCATGTCCTGTCCCTAGACTTACTCCGAAGTGGTCACCCTGGAAGGTTTTCCTTGTCATTCCTTTTTGTTTCATCCCATACTATCATCTTAAGAGATCCTCTATTTTAGATGACTAGCCCTTTGAAAGCCTTGGATATTTGAATTGCAAGTAAACCCTTTGATGACCACATTTCCCAATGGACTTGTGTTCTCTTTGAATTATCTCCCCATTGCAAAAATTCCTTCTCTACTCATTCCTTTACCTTACATTGGACCCTTCTCTCATGTTTCTCAACCAAACAAACAAACAAAACAAAACAAAAACCCTTGTGCCCTATAACTAGCCTAACACATTAAATTGACCTTAGCTGAGCGACTATTGAAAGCAGAGCTGAGGAGAACCCTGTAGGAGAGAGAGCCTTGTCCAAATTCCCGACAAGCTTTGTGAGACACGGTCTGCTGGAAGCCCTGCCAAAGGAAGAACGCAATGTCAGAACTTGGTTGTAATCTTTCTTTCACATTTTAATATATTCTCGACTACGTTATTGGTTCCACTTCTATATTTCTTATCTGTGTAATGAAACTTAGTTCAATCCTTTCCAACTGATTGATAGTTACATATTTGTATTATTACATTGTATGCTGTCATTTCTTCTTTGCATGTGTACAGGTGTCTGGACACGGTGAGCGGAAGGATCATGATCTGTCAAGCTAGGAATGGGAAGCACTGCTTCTTCTTCAACAACAACAGTGTAGGACTTGAGATAGCCTGTCTTTTGTAACTAGTAATCGGTATCGTAGCTTGTTTCGATTGTTGCTAGACCCACTCTAGGGCTATTGGGATCGCCTTTGTCTGCAAAGGAGATTTACCGCCTCAACATAAATAGAGGAACATTTTGAATTGTAAGGTAAGAATGTGATGAGCTCTTGATGCGAATTGTGGCTTAGTAGATCTGTTTGGGTTTTTGGGGAAAGGACTCCTACTGGATGTGTGCGCGAAGATCCAGATTCCTACTGTGTGCAGCCCCTGCTGCTGTGTGCACAGGTAGGGTTGGGTATTGTAAGAAGGAATTGACGGATTGATGAATAAGAAAGGTTGTTAGAGTAACTGAATCTATGTGTATTTTTTATGCGAAGCTATGGTAATTGTTGTATTATGCGTATTCTGTGTTAAGTTGCGAAAATACTGTGTAAGTTTGGTTACTGCATCTGGATCTATTCTGTTATATTTTATGCAATACTGCGTTACTATCTTAAGTGAGCAGCATAGTATAGTTGACCTTGCGCACATGGATGCGAAGGAGACCTATAAATCTGGATCTGCAATAGGTGATCTGGTCATCATAGGGCCGAATTCAACTCTCCTTGCCTTACCTATCCTTTCTCAGGGTGTGGAAACCTAGTTCTAGCACCCACCCATACTACTGGTGAGACTTTGACCAAAGACAAGAAGGTCACTACCAAAAGGGCCGTAGTATAGGGGTTTGTTGGAAAACCTTAATTCCCACCGGGTCGTGACCCTCGAGCCAACAGTAACCAATGCATCATCTATGGGGATCTTTGTCTCTAATCCGACAGCATCCATCATGAATTAAGGTGAGCAATTTTTCTGGCCACCAATCCATGACGTTGTAATGGCCAAAGTGGGGCATTTGAAGTAGGTTCAAGAGCCTGCATCTAACCAATCCACTTACCCAGTGCTGAGGAAAAACTGTGACCCATCATCCGCAAAAATTGTGTCGAACTACAACTTGGGGGCCAGCTCAGGGAAGGCTTCATAGTTCACCAAGTCGTGATCATCGAATTTCACCTCATGGAGCTTCCTCTAGGGGTCACTTAGGAGAGGGACCTGTTTCGGCGTTAGCGACATCTGTAGATAAGTAACCAGGCCATCGAGGTTTGTTGGTGTGCACGTTGAGGGCCTGCGCAGGCGAATGAATGGAGGTAACCAATTGATTAGATTGGCAGGTAAGGCTTCCTCCTACGCAGCCTGAGTTTCAGGCGTTGCTCGTGGGGACTTGGCATGCCTTGGGGAGGTCCTAGGCTTCCCTGTAGCCCATTTCGTAGCCTTTGGGGGATTTCTTGAGCCCTGTGCCTGCTCTTTTCCCTTCCTTGTGACCACTGTCGAGAGAAATTCTTCATCCTCAAACCCAATCTCCATCACCTCCTCAATTCCTGGGGCAGTAGGTGATGAGGGCTCAGCAGGGTTAGTGGTTGTCATCCTAGCGCAAAAAATGAATCTCGACTCTTGGTGGCTACTGTCAGAAGGGGGAGGTTGAACTGACATGAAAGATACAGTGCAGACCCAAAAAATCTTACAACTCAAGCTCGCTCAAGATAAAGAGGATAAGGACAAGCTATGCAAGTGAGATGGAACCCCTGTCTAAGCTATCCGAACCTTTTTATAGTTCTTGTGGATGTCCAACGGTAGGGTACACTTGACCTGGAATTTGTTAAGGTCCCATGATTTGGTTGATTGGCAAGCCAAATGACAGTGTAACATCAAACCAGTCTTTGGAGCCCAAGGACCTAGCCTTCCTGGACTCAGAGAGGGCTCTCTCTATTTGTGTAAGGGATATCTGTGTGTTTGACTATTTTGTTATGATTTTAGGCTAGTTATGAAGTAGGATTTTTGGTTTTGGTTTTTAGGTTGTGAGGGATGAAACTAATCAAAGATATAAAATAGGTAGAAAGATGTCAGATCAACTGGGCTATGGGGTCGAAGAGGTCAAGAAAGCTATCAGATGGTGATACAAGGTTTTTGAAGGGCCGATTTGATTCGAGGTAAAATGGATCTTTGGGCAAAATGGAGTAAGATGGACATCAAGTTTGTGAATAACAAAGGATTCCAAGCATAACTAGTTTAATAGCTGACATAAACATGGTAGGGAAAACCATTAATCATGAGAAATGTAACTATAAGCTAATCAATACATAAAAATAAACATTCAAGCCATGCATAGAGATATATAACTCTCTAACTTTGGGAAATGGCTATCAGACTTTGGGGAAATACACTTAAGACAGAAAAACAACTCAAATCACTATGCCGGAACGCCTAAACACAGTATTTAAAGTTATTGGGCACTTTGAAAAGAAGATTGCATAGTCTTAGGCAAAGGGCAAGATCAGAACAAGACCTCCTTGGTTCAACCAATGGCAATCTAATCAGTCAAAGAGAAATTTCATGGATGGAGCTATGGCTAGCCATGAGTAAGCAGGGCATACCGTAAATCATACTTAGCATGCATAAAACCATGAATGAAACAAGCAACAATATCCTTAAGTTATTAAAGAGCAATCAAGAATTTTTTAATGTGACTAAGAATGAAGAAAACATGGAAGCTATGAAGAAATAGGAAATTTGAGGTGCCTCCAAGGGCATGTCTCAAATTTGTTCTCTACTGTCCTATATCAAGCAAGAACATGGATTTATGAATGAAAACTAGGAAACAAAACAAAGAGAGAGACACTATACCATTCTACCAAGTCATGGAATCCAACAACAATCCTCTTTTATCATCCAAGAACATCCAAGAGACTATCCAAAAGCATGAGACAAGTATTTCTTCCAAAGCTTATATGACCATATATTGCTTCTATTCATCAAGTTCAGCCTTGTTTACAATGAAAGCCTTTGGAATATATAGGCCAAAGTGAGGAAAACCTCTTAGTTCAACTTGCAATCTCATTGGCCTATCAAAAATATCTTATTTTGTCCTTGAGGCTTTGCAAAGCCCAAGGCACAAAATATCTCATAAAATATCTAAAAAATGCTAAAAGAGGGAAATAAATTGACTTTTCATAACTTCTCATGTACAAAAATAGCTAAACGCACATGAGGAAAAAGCAGTTTTGAAAGGTTCAATTTTTACAAAAATACTCAAAAAATA
Organism: Pinus albicaulis; assembly: GCA_034641835.2. Lineage (NCBI taxonomy): Eukaryota > Viridiplantae > Streptophyta > Pinopsida > Pinales > Pinaceae > Pinus > Pinus albicaulis. The sequence continues at coordinate 1,322,950,817 of CM076575.1, read as the reverse complement.
CATCAGCAAAAGGTCCCCTGACTTGCTGGTAACTTTTGGAAGCCTTCCCGATGTCAAAATGAGGCTCATGATAGCTCGTTGGAAATATTTGAGTGTCTAATTTTTGAAAATGTTCATTTTTTGCCCAAATAACCACTGGAAGTCCTCCAAAAATAGGCCTTTGTGTAAAAACCCAAAAAATAAGCCTTGCTGATAAATCGGGTAGAGTGTAGAAAAAGCGAGCATTTTTCGCCATTTTGGGGTAGCAAATGATCTTCAAATATCCTAAAAATCGCTCATTATGTGCTCCTGAAATTATGGCATCCAATGATACCATCCACATCCTCTGATGATTCTCCAAACTGAAATGGCGATGCCCATGAGTTTTGGCCAAAAACCCAAAAATGACAAAAAACCAAAATATGTCGAATTTCGCCCAAACTTGGCACGCATGACCCTCAAGGGTTTTCAGCAACATGTTGTGAAGCAGAGGCCAAGATTTGGAGTCTTGAGGTGTCTTTCCTCAATTTTTGTGTCGGGCGCTTCCCTTTGGCCTCCTTGAGTTTTCCTTGAGCAGCCTTCAACTTATGCTGGGCAAAATTATTTAGCTTTTTATAATGCTCCGTCATCCTCTGTTGAAGGTCCAAGTCCCTATTTGCATTCTCCAATTTCCTCTCCAAGTTATCATTAACTCTCTCAAGCCATGCCTCCCGATTTTTCTCTATCTCTTGTTCGAACAATGCAATGAGAGGGGTAGATTGGAGAAGGGCATTTTCTTCTTCTTTTGCTTCTCAAGGGCCTTTTTTAGCCCCATGGTTGTTGGCCTCTTTCACCTAGGTTGATCTTCGCTTTCAATTTCAAGGAACTCACCCATGAGCTCTTCCAACCTCACTTGTGCTTTGGAGGCCTCTTTCTTGTATTTTATTTCCCGTGTCTCATAAACAGCCATATGGACACTCATCTACTTGTTTTGAACTTGCAAAAATTGATTGAAGTTCCTAGCTCTATGAAGATCAGCCTTCAAGGCATCAATTTGGCTCCCTCTATGGATCAAGAGATATTTCGGGTTTAATCATAGCCATTGATTTGTTCTGATCTAACGACCCTGATCTAACCTCGCCTCCACCCATCGTTCATTCATCTAACCTCTTAAGCAACTCCATCTGCAGATATCCTCTATCGATTATTCTAATCAGACGGCTTGCATTTAACCTTGCCCTCATTTCACTTTTCACCTAACTTTCTCCAAAACGCTTCATCTTTCAATCTCCACCGTTCATCATTCTAATCCAACAGCTCTGATTAACCCTCATGCCCAAAACCTCTAAAGTAGTATAAACCTATTTTTCACGGGAATTTCTTAACTTTTGTGCTTTTTTTGTAGGTTATAAAGGTTTTTCCATAGTTTTAAAAATGAAACAAAAGGCCAACGATGAAGATCCACAGGCAATTATCCATGAAGAAAAGGGATCTACAAGGTTTAAATTATGATTTTTCCCGTGCCTCATGAGCATTGGTGATATCATGTAAACCTTCCGCGCACCTGCAAAACAACAAAAACACAGTGAACATCGAAGCGAAAAAGTGTATCAGTGAGAGATTAAAAGTATTAAAGCCTAATGTTGAAGACTTAATGAAGCCTAATCCACAGTCAGCACAGAATAAATACAAATCATTGATCGCAGCAGTGTAGAGGATATAACGGCAGGATGTTCCTTTTACTGAAGAAAGGACCAAATCACTACTACCCATTCTCTATTTTTCAGAGCAGTTACTATTCTGACAGAAAATCCTAAAAATTTGTCAGTGCATTAGATATGAAGCATGGAAGACCTGAAAAGAAAATCTTCACATTTCATGTCTCAGAGTACAGATAGAGTACTACAGCCAGCAAGTACTTCATAGAACATACCCTTGGAGTTATTATCCATCTGCTGAAGACCTCTAATTCATCTAAAGAGTATTGAAAGTTAATGTAAAGTTATGGAACAGAATGGGCTTCGAAGACTCTTCTCCCTCTATTTTAATGAATCATTTAAGTTCTATCTACCACTACTATCACTCTTTCACCTATAAGAACTCATGAGAAATACATTTTAAATGTTGGTTGGTTGGCCGTTGATTGTAAGTTTTTTCACTAAGATAGAGTTTTATGAGTAATAGTTGTAAACAGGCTAGGAGATTATTTTTGGATGATATCAAGCTGTTGGACAAGAATGTATGTGACTGGTTTGTTCTTATAATATGACAATCATGTTCATTGGATCTTGATCTAAATCAGTGGTGATGTGTTCTTTCTCCGTTATTGTTTTCCCTCTGTTATACATCATGTTTCATTTTCTCTGATAAGAAAAAAGTAAATTTAGCTTAGGATATACTACTGCAAGTACCCTAATGCTTACTGCATCTTCTTATTTTTATGTTTTCTGCTAATTGTGTATCTTAGAACAAATTCAATATAATTTAACTAGTATAGAGGTGGGTCTGTCCATGCTTACTGATGTATGAATTTAGAATTTGTTTTCTAGATGTTCTTGTTTGGTTTTGTTGAAAGAATAGGAGAGTAGGGAGATTTAGTGATTGTTCATGTCCCCTAAGTTCCTTGTCCAACAGTCAGCCTTTCTAAGATCCCTTTGAGTTGAATGCCAAAGCAAAGAAGGTTAAAAGTCTCTCTCTGATATTAGACTTCACTCTGTGTTTGACTTTAAATGTTTCTTATTGTCTGAAAGTAGTCAGGAGGACTACTGGATTGTTTTCTTCAGAGTTAGTCTCATTAGGAGTTTGGGTCATAGAGGTATAAGGCATGTCCTGTCCCTAGACTTACTCCGAAGTGGTCACCCTGGAAGGTTTTCCTTGTCATTCCTTTTTGTTTCATCCCATACTATCATCTTAAGAGATCCTCTATTTTAGATGACTAGCCCTTTGAAAGCCTTGGATATTTGAATTGCAAGTAAACCCTTTGATGACCACATTTCCCAATGGACTTGTGTTCTCTTTGAATTATCTCCCCATTGCAAAAATTCCTTCTCTACTCATTCCTTTACCTTACATTGGACCCTTCTCTCATGTTTCTCAACCAAACAAACAAACAAAACAAAACAAAAACCCTTGTGCCCTATAACTAGCCTAACACATTAAATTGACCTTAGCTGAGCGACTATTGAAAGCAGAGCTGAGGAGAACCCTGTAGGAGAGAGAGCCTTGTCCGAATTCTCGACAAGCTTTGTGAGACACGGTCTGCTGGAAGCCCTGCCAAAGGAAGAACGCAATGTCAGAACTTGGTTGTAATATTTCTTTCACATTTTAATATATTCTCGACTATGTTATTGGTTCCACTTCTATATTTCTTATCTGTGTAATGAAATTTAGTTCAATCCTTTCCAACTGATTGATAGTTACATATTTGTATTATTACATTGTATGTTGTCATTTCTTCTTTGCATGTGTACAGGTGTCTGGACACGGTGAGCGGAAGGATCATGATCTGTCAAGCTAGGAATGGGAAGCACTGCTTCTTCTTCAACAACAACAGTGTAGGACTTGAGATAGCCTGTCTTTTGTAACTAGTAATCGGTATCATAGCTTGTTTCGATTGTTGCTAGACCCACTCTAGGGCTATTGGGATCGCCTTTTTCTGCAAAGGGGATTTACCGCCTCAACATAAATAGAAGAACATTTTGAATTGTAAGGTAAGAATGTGATGAGCTCTTGATGCGAATTGTGGCTTAGTAGATCTGTTTGGGTTTTTGGGGAAAGGACTCCTACTGGATGTGTGCGCGAAGATCCAGATTCCTGCTGTGTGCAGCCCCTGCTGCTGTGTGCACAGGTAGGGTTGGGTATTGTAAGAAGGAATTTACGGATTGATGAATAAGAAAGGTTGTTAGAGTAACTGAATCTATGTGTATTTTTTATGTGAAGCTATGGTAATTGTTGTATTATGCGTATTATGTGTTAAGTTGCGAAAATACTGTGTAAGTTTGGTTACTGCATCTAGATCTATTCTGTTATATTTTATGCAATACTGCGTTACTATCTTAAGTGAGCAGCATAGTATAGTTGACCTTGCGCACATGGATGCGAAGGAGACCTATAAATCTGGATCTGCAATAGGTGATCTGGTCATCATAGGGCCGAATTCAGCTCTCCTTGCCTTACCTATCCTTTCTCAGGGTGTGGAAACCTAGTTCTAGCACCCACCCATACTACTTCGGGTGAGACTTTGACCAGCACAAGAAGGTCAATACCAAAAAGGCCAGTAGTATAGGGGTTTGTTGGAAAACCTTAATCTCTAAACCTGGGTCAGGACCCCTCGAGCCAACAGAACCAATGCATCATCTATGGGGACTTTGTCTCGAATCCATAGGCATCCATCATGAATTAAGGCGAGCAGCTGTCGGGCCAGCCAATCCATGACGTTGTAATGGCCAAAGTGGGGCATTTGAAGTAGGTTCAAGAGCCTGCATCTAACCAATCCACTTACCCAGTGCTGAGGAAAAACTGTGACCCATCATCCGCAAAAATTGTGTCGAACTACAACTTGGGGGCCAGCTCAGGGAAGGCTTCATAGTTCACCAAGTCGTGATCATCGAATTTCACCTCATGGAGCTTCCTCTAGGGGTCACTTAGGAGAGGGACCTGTTTCGGCATTAGCGACATCTGTAGATAAGTAACCAGGCCATCGAGGTTCGTTGGTGTGCACGTTTAGGGCCTGCGCAGGCGAATGAATGGAGGTAAACAATTGATTAGATTGGCAGGTAAGGCTTCCTCCTACGCAGCCTGAGTTTCAGGCGTTGCTCGTGGGGACTTGGCATGCCTTGGGGAGGTCCTAGGCTTCCCTGTAGCCCATTTCGTAGCCTTTGGGGGATTTCTTGAGCCCTGTGCCTGCTCTTTTCCCTTCCTTGTGACCACTGTCGAGAGCACTTCTTCATCCTCAAACCCAATATCCATCACCTCCTCAATTCCTGGGGCAGTAGGTGATGAGGGCTCAGCAGGGTTAGTGGTTGTCATCCTAGCGCAAAAAATGAATCCCGACTCTTGGTGGCTACTGTCAGAAGGGGGAGGTTGAACTGACATGAAATAGACAGTGCAGACCCAAAAAGTCTTACAACTCAAGCTCACTCAAGATAAAGAGGATAAGGACAAGCTATGCAAGTGAGATGGAACCCCTGTCTGAGCTATCCGGACCTTTTTATAGTTCTTGTGGATGTCCAACGGTAGGGTAGCGGCCTAGAATTTGTTAGGGTCCCGCCTGATTTGGGTGATTAGCAAGCCAGGTAGCGATTGTAACATCAAACCGATCTTTGGAGCCCAAGGACTAGCCTTCCTGGACTCGGAGAGGGCTCTCTATTTTTGTAAAGGGATATCTATGTGTTTGACTATTTTGTGCTGATTTTGAGCTGAACATGAAGTAGGATTTTGGTTTTGGTTTTTGGGTTGTGAGGGATGACCGATCGAATATAAAATAGGTTGAAAGATGTCGAGATCAAGTTTGAGCTGTGGGGTCGAAGGTCAAAAGCTATCGAGATGGTGATACAAGGTTGTTGAAGGGTTGATTTGATTCGAGGTAAAATGGATCTTTGGGCAAAATGGAGTGAGATGGACATTAAATTTGTGAATAACAAAGGATTTCAAGCATAAATAGTTTAATAGCTGACATAAACATGGTAGGGAAAACCATTAATCATGAGAAATGTAACTATAAGCTAATCAATACATGGAAATAAACATTCAAGCCATGCATAGAGATATATAACTCTCTAACTTTGGGAAATGGCTATCAAACTTTGGGTAAATACACTTAAGACAGAAAAACAACTCAAATCACTATGCCGGAACGCCTAAACACAGTACTTCAAGTTATTGGGCACTTTGAAAATAAGATTGCATATTCTTAGGCAAAGGGTAAGATTAGAACAAGACCTCCTTGGTTCAACAAATGACAATCTAATCAGTCAAAGAGAAATTTCATGGATGGAGCTATGGCTAGCCATGAGTAAGCAGGGCATACCGTAAATCATACTTAACATGCATAAAACCATAGATGAAACAACAATATCCTTAAGTTATTAAAGAGCAATCAAGAATTCTTTTAATGTGACTAAGAATAGAAAACATGGAAGCTATGAAAAGTAGGCAAATTTGAGGGTGCCTCCAAGGGCATGTCTCAAATTTGTTCTCTCCTCCCTATGTGACAAGAACATTTTTATGAATGAAAAACTGAGAGGAAACAAAACAAAGGAAGACACTATACCATTTACCAAGTCATGGAATCAACAACAATCCTCTTTCATCATCCAAGAACATCCAAGAGACTATCCAAAAGCATGAGACAAGTATTTCTTCCAAAGCTTATATGACCCTTATATTGCTTCTATTCATCAAGTTCAGCCTTGTTTACAATGAAAGCCTTCGGAATATATAGGCCAAAGTGAGGAAAACCTCTTAGTTCAACTTGCAATCTCATTGGCCTATCCAAAATATCTTATTTTGTCCTGGAGGCTTTGCAAAGCCCAAGGCACAAAATATCTCATAAAATATCTAAAAAATGCTAAAAGAGGGAAAGAAATTGACTTTTCATAACTTCTCATGTGCAAAAATAGCTAAACGCACATGAGGAAAAAGCAGTTTTGAAGGGTTCAATTTTTACAAAAATACTCAAAAAATACATCAGCAAAAGGTCCCCTGACTTGCCGGCAACTTTTGGAATCCTTCTCGATGTCGAAATGGGGCTCATGATAGCTCGTTGGAAAGCTGTGAGTGTCTAATTTTTGAAAATGTTTATTTTTCTCCCAACTGACCATTTGAAGTCTTCCAAAAATAGGCCTGTGTTTAAGAACCCAAAAAATAAGCCTTGCTGATAAAAGGGGAAGAGTGTAGAAAAAGTGAGTGTTTTTTGCCATTTTTGGGGAGAAAATGATCTTCAATTGTTCTAAAAATCGCTGATTATGTGCCCCTAAATTTAATGCATCCAATGGTACCACTCTCAAGAGTTGAGGATTATCCAAACCAAAATGGCGGTGCCCATGAAGTTTTGGCCAAAAACCAAAATGACAAAAAAGCAAAATATGTGTGATTAGCTTCAAACTTGTGCACTTTTGATCACTCAGGGGTTTTAGGCAACATGTTGTTAGGCCCCAGGCCAAGATTTGGAGTCTTGAGGTGTCTTTCCTCAATTTTTGTGTCGGGCGCTTCCCTTTGGCCTCCTTGAGTTTTCCTTGAGCAGCCTTCAACTTCTGCTGGGCAAAATTATTTAGCTTTTTATAATGCTCCGTCATCCTCTGTTGAAGGTCCAAGTCCCTATTTGCATTCTCCAATTTCCTCTCCAAGTTATCATTAACTCTCTCAAGCCATGCCTCCCGATTTTTCTCTATCTCTTGTTCGAACAATGCAATGAGAGGGGTAGATTGGAGAAGGGCATTTTCTTCTTCTTTTGCTTCTCAAGGGCCTTTTTTAGCCCCATGGTTCTTGGCCTCTTTCACCTAGGTTGATCTTCGCTTTCAATTTCAATGAACTCACCCATGAGCTCTTCCAACCTCACTTGTGCTTTGGAGGCCTCTTTCTTGTATTTTATTTCCCGTGTCTCATAAACAGCCATATGGACACTCATCTACTTGTTTTGAACTTGCAAAAATTGATTGAAGTTCCTAGCTCTATGAAGATCAGCCTTCAAGGCATCAATTTGGCTCCCTCTATGGATCAAGAGATATTTCGGGTTTAATCATAGCCATTGATTTGTTCTGATCTAACGGCCCTGATCTAACCTCGCCTCCACCCATCGTTCATTCATCTAAACTCTTAAGCAACTCCATCTGCAGATATCCTCTATCGATTATTCTAATCAGACGACTCGCATTTAACCTTGCCCTCATTTCACTTTTCACCTAACTTTCTCCAAAACGCTTCATCTTTCAATCTCCACCGTTCATCATTCTAATCCAACAGCTCTGATTAACCCTCGTGCCCAAAACCTCTAAAGTAGTATAAACCTATTTTTCACGGGAATTTATTAACTTTTGTGCGTTTTTTGTAGGTTATAAAGGTTTTTCCATAGTTTTAAAAATGAAACAAAAGGCCAACGATGAAGATCCACTGGCAATTATCCATGAAGAAAAGGGATCTACAAGGTTTAAATTATGATTTTTCCCGTGCCTCATGAGCATTGGTGATATCATGTAAACCTTCCGCGCACCTGCAAAACAACAAAAACACAGTGAACATCGAAGCGAAAAAGTGTATTAGAAGAGATTAAAGGGTTGAAAAGCATGATATTGAAGGCTAAGAGGCCTAATCCACAGTCAGCACAGATTTAATAAAAATCATTGATCACAGCAGCGCAGAGGATATAACAGCAGGACATTCCTTTTACTGAAGAAAGGACCAAATCACTACTACCCATTCTCTATTTTTCACCAAAATCCAAAGCAGTTACTATTCTGATAGAAAGTCCTAAAAAATTGTCAGTGCATTAGTTATGAAGCATGGAAGACCTGAAAGAAAAATCTTCACATTTCATGTCTCAGAGTACAGACAGAGTACTATAGCCAGAAAGTACTTCATAGAGCATACCCTTGGAGTTATTATCCATCTACCAAAGACCCCTAATTCATCTAAAGAGTATTGAAAGTTAATGTAAAGTTATGGAACAGAATGGGCTTCGAAGACTCTTCTCCCTCTGTTTTAATGAATCATTTAAGTTCTATCTACCACTACTATCGCTCTTTCACCTATAAGAACTCATGAGAAATACATTTTAAATGTTGGTTGGTTGGCCGTTGATTGTAAGTTTTTTCACTGAGATAGAGTTTTATGAGTAGTAGTTGTAAACAGGCTAGGAGATTATTTCTGGATGATATCAAGCTATTGGACAAGAATGTATGTGACTGGTTTGTTCTTCTAATATGACAATCATGTTCATTGGATCTTGATCTAAATCAGTGGTGATGTGTTCTTTCTCCGTTATTTTTTTCCCTCTATTATACATCATGTTTCATTTTCTCTGATAAGAAAAAAGTAAATTTAGCTTAGGATATACTGCTGCAAGTACCCTAATGCTTACTGCATCTTCTTATTTTTATGTTTTCTGCTAATTGTGTATCTTAGAACAAATTCAATATAATTTAACTAGTATAGAGGTGGGTCTGTCCATGCTTACTGATGTATGAATTTAGAATTTGTTTCCTAGATGTTCTTGTTTGGTTTTGTTGAATGAATAGGAGAGTAGGGAGATTTAGTGATTGTTCATGTCCCCTAAGTTCCTTTTCCAACAACAAATTTTCTAAGATTTCTTTGAGTTGAATGTCAAAGCAGAGAAGGTTAAAAGTCTTTCTCTGATCTTAGGTTTCACTCTGTGTTAAAACTTGAATGTTTTCTACTGTCTGAATGTAGTCAGGAGGACTATTGGATTGTTGTCTTCGGAGTTAGCCTCATTAGGAGTTTAGTTCATTGAGTTTAAGGCATGCCCTATCCCTAGATCTGCTCTGAAGTGGTCACCTTGGAAGTTTTTCCTTGTCTTTCCCATTCATTTCCTTATTATTTCATCCCATATTATCATCTTAAGAGATCCTCTGTTTTAGATGACTATCCCTTTGAAAGTATTGGATATTTGAATTGCAAGTAAACCCTTTCATGACCCCATTGCCCAATGGACTTGTGTTCTCTTTGAATTATCTCCCCATTGCCAAAAAATCCTTCTCTACTCATTCCTTTACCTTACACTAAACCCTTCTTTCATGTTTCCCAACCAAAAAAGAAAAACAAAACAAAAACCCTTGTACTCCATAATTAGTCTAACACCTTAAATTGACCTTAGCTGAGCGACTATTGAAAGCAGAGCTGAGGAGAACCCTGTAGGAGAGAGAGCCTTGTCCGAATTCCCGAGAAGCTTTGTGAGACACGGTCTGCTGGAAGCCCTGCCAAAGGAAGAACGCAATGTCAGAACTTGGTTTTAATCTTTCTTTCACATTTTAATATATTCTCGACTACGTTATTGGTTCCACTTCTATATTTCTTATCTGTGTAATGAAATTTAGTTCAATCCTTTCCAACTGATTGATAGTTACATATTTGTATTATTACATTGTATGCTGTCATTTCTTCTTTGCATGTGTACAGGTGTCTGGACACGGTGAGCGGAAGGATCATGATCTGTCAAGATAGGAATGGGAAGCACTGCTTCTTCTTCAACAACAACAGTGTAGGACTTGAGATAGCCTATCTTTTGTAACTAGTAATCGGTATCGTAGCTTGTTTCGATTGTTGCTAGACCCACTCTAGGGCTATTGGGATCGCCTTTGTCTGCAAAGGGGATTTACCGCCTCAACATAAATAGAGGAACATTTTGAATTTTAAGGTAAGAATGTGATGAGCTCTTGATGCGAATTGTGGCTTAGTAGATCTGTTTGGGTTTTTGGGGAAAGGAATCCTACTGGATGTGTGCGCGAAGATCCAGATTCCTGCTCTGTGCAGCCCCTGCTGCTGTGTGCACAGGTAGGGTTGGCTATTGTAAGAAGGAATTGATGGATTGATGAATAAGAAAGGTTGTTAGAGTAACTGAATCTATGTGTATTTTTTATGCGAAGCTATGGTAATTGTTGTATTATGCGTATTCTGTGTTAAGTTGCGAAAATACTGTGTAAGTTTGGTTACTGCATCTGGATCTATTCTGTTATATTTTATGCAATACTGCGTTACTATCTTAAGTGAGCAGCATAGTATAGTTGACCTTGCGGACATGGATGCGAAGGAGACCTATAAATCTGGATCTGCAATAGGTGATCTGGTCATCATAGGGCCGAATTCAACTCTCCTTGCCTTACCTATCCTTTCTCAGGGTGTGGAAACCTAGTTCTAGCACCCACCCATACTACTTCGCGTGAGACTTTGACCAGCACAAGAATGTCACTACCAAAAGGGCCCGTAGTATAGGGGTTTGTTGGAAAACCTTAATCTCTAAACCTGGGTCAGGACCCCTCGAGCCAACAGAACCAATGCATCATCTATGGGGACTTTGTCTCGAATCCATAGGCATCCATCATGAATTAAGGCGAGCAGCTGTCGGGCCAGCCAATCCATGACGTTGTAATGGCCAAAGTGGGGCATTTGAAGTAGGTTCAAGAGCCTGCATCTAACCAATCCACTTACCCAGTGCTGAGGAAAAACTGTGACCCATCATCCACAAAAATTGTGTCGAACTACAACTTGGGGGCCAGCTCAGGGAAGGCTTCATAGTTCACCAAGTCGTGATCATCGAATTTCACCTCATGGAGCTTCCTCTAGGGGTCACTTAGGAGAGGGACCTGTTTCGGCGTTAGCGACATTTGTAGATAAGTAACCAGGCCATCGAGGTTCGTTGGTGTGCACGTTGAGGGCCTGCGCAGGCGAATGAATGGAGGTAACCAATTGATTAGATTGGCAGTTAAGGCTTCCTCCTACGCAGCCTGAGTTTCAGGCGTTGCTCGTGGGGACTTGGCATGCCTTGGGGAGGTCCTAGGCTTCCCTGTAGCCCATTTCGTAGCCTTTGGTGGATTTCTTGAGCCCTGTGCCTGCTCTTTTCCCTTCCTTGTGACCACTGTCGAGAGCACTTCTTCATCCTCAAACCCAATCTCCATCACCTCCTCAATTCCTGGGGCAGTAGGTGATGAGGGCTCAGCAGGGTTAGTGGTTGTCATCCTAGCGCAAAAAATGAATCCCGACTCTTGGTGGCTACTGTCAGAAGGGGGAGGTTGAACTGACATGAAAGAGACAGTGCAGACCCAAAAAATCTTACAACTCAAGCTCGCTCAAGATAAAGAGGATAAGGACAAGCTATGCAAGTGAGATGGAACCCCTGTCTGAGCTATCCGGACCTTTTTATAGTTCTTGTGGATGTCCAACGGTAGGGTACACTTGACCTGGAATTTGTTAAGGTCCCATGATTTGGCTGATTGGCAAGCCAAATGACAGTGTAACATCAAACCAGTCTTTGGAGCCCAAGGACCTAGCCTTCCTGGACTCAGAGAGGGCTCTCTCTATTTGTGTAAGGGATATCTGTGTTTGACTATTTTGTTATGATTTCAGGCTAGTTATGAAGTAGGATTTTTGGTTTTGGTTTTTAGGTTGTGAGATGAAACTCATCAAAGATATAAGATAGGTAAAAATATGTCAGATCAACTGGGCTATGGGGTCGAAGAGGTCAAGAAAGCTATCAGATGGTGATACAAGGTTGTTGAAGGGCCGATTTGATTCGAGGTAGAAAGGATCTTTGGGCAAAATGGAGTAAGATGGACATCAAGTTTGTGAATAAAAAATGATTCCAAGCATAACTAGTTTAATAGTTGACATAAACATGGTAGGGAAAACCATTAATCATGAGAAATGTAACTATAAGCTAATCAATACATAGAAATAAACATTCAAGCCATGCATAGAGATATATAACTCTCTAACTTTGGGAAATGGCTATCAGACTTTGGGGAAATGCACTTAAAGACGGACAAACAACTCAAATCACTATGCCAGAATGCCTAAACACAGTACTTCAAGTTATTGGGCACTTTGAAAACAAGATTGCATAGTCTTAGGCAAAGGGCAAGATCAAAACAAGACCTCCTTGGTTCGACAAATGACAATCTAATTATTCAAAGAGAAATTTCATGGATGGAGCTATGGCTAGCCATGAGTAAGCAGGGCATACCATAAATCATACTTAGCATGCATAAAACCATGAATGAAACAAGCAACAATATACTTAAGTTATTAAAGAGCAATCAAGAATTCTTTAATGTGAATAAGAATGAAGAAAACATGGAAGCTATGAAGAAATAGGAAATTTGAGGTGCCTCCAAGGGCATGTCTCAAATTTGTTCTCTACTGTCCTATAGCAAGCAAGAACATGAATTTATGAATGAAAAACTAGGAAACAAAACAAAGAGAGAGACACTATACCATTCTACCAAGTCATGGAATCCAACAACAATCCTCTTTCATCATCCAAGAACATCCAAGAGACTATCCAAAAGCATGAGACAAGTATTTCTTCCAAAGCTTATATGACCATATATTGCTTCTATTCATCAAGTTCAGCCTTGTTTACAATGAAAGCCTTTGGAATATATAGCCCAAAGTGAGGAAAACCTCTTAGTTCAACTTGCAATCTCATTGGCCTATCCAAAATATCTTATTTTGTCCTTGAGGCTTTGCAAAGCCCAAGGCACAAAATATCTCATAAAATATCTAAAAAATGCTAAAAGAGTGAAATAAATTTACTTTTCATAACTTCTCATGTGCAAAAATAGCTAAACGCACATGAGGAAAAAGCAGTTTTGAAAGGTTCATTTTTTACAAAATACTCAAAAAATGCATCAGCAAAAGGTCCCCTGACTTGCTGGTAACTTTTGGAAGCCTTACCAATGTCAAAATGAGGCTCATGATAGCTCGTTGGAAATATTTGAGTGTCTAATTTTTGAAAATGTTCAGTTTTTTCCCAAATAACCACTGGAAGTCCTCCAAAAACAGGCCTTTGTGTAAAAACCCAAAAAATAAGCCTTGCTGATAAATCGGGTAGAGTGTAGAAAAATCGAGCATTTTTCACCATTTTGGGGCAGAAAATGATCTTCAAATATCCTAAAAATCACTGAGTATGTGCTCCTGAAATTATGGCATCCAATGATACCATCCGCATCCTTTGATGATTCTCCAAATTGAAATGGCGATGCCCATGAGTTTTGGCCAAAAACCCAAAAATGACAAAAAACCAAAATATGTCGAATTTCGCCCAAACTTGGCACGCATGACCCTCAAGGGTTTTCAGCAACATGTTGTGAAGCAGAGGCCAAGATTTGGAGTCTTGAGGTGTCTTTCCTCAATTTTTGTGTCGGGCGCTTCCCTTTGGCCTCCTTGAGTTTTCCTTGAGCAGCCTTCAACTTCTGCTGGGCAAAATTATTTAGCTTTTTATAATGCTCCGTCATCCTCTGTTGAAGGTCCAAGTCCCTATTTGCATTCTCCAATTTCCTCTCCAAGTTATCATTAACTCTCTCAAGCCATGCCTCCCGATTTTTCTCTATCTCTTGTTCGAACAATGCAATGAGAGGGGTAGATTGGAGAAGGGCATTTTCTTCTTCTTTTGCTTCTCAAGGGCCTTTTTTAGCCCCATGGTTCTTCTCCTCTTTCACCTAGGTTGATCTTCACTTTCAATTTTAATGAACTCACCCATGAGCTCTTCCAACCTCACTTGTGCTTTGGAGGCCTCTTTCTTGTATTTTATTGCCCGTGTCTCATAAACAACCATATGGACACTCATCTGCTTGTTTTGAACTTGCAAAAATTGATTGAAGTTCCTAGCTCTATGAAGATCAGCCTTCAAGGCATCAATTTGGCTCCCTCTATGGATCAAGAGATTTTCTAGGATCCGGGCTTCATTATCACTATCATCACTTTGGATTTGGATGATGTCGAATTCCCTTTCCTGTTCATGACTACTTTCTTCCTTGCCCTTCCCTTTGCTTTGGGTGGCTCTTCTAGTACTCTTCCTCTTTGGCAATTCGACCATGGGCTTCTTTGGCAATTTTCCCTTGCTTCATAGGGCCCTAGTCACATTTGGAGTTACGAATCTAGGCACCCTTTTCTTTGTTGTCCGGGGCTTGGCCACCTTCAAAGAAGAGAGCATGGCCCCTTGCCTCGGAGAGGCAGCTAGCACATGCTCCATGGGATCTTTACCCTTGTCACTTTGCCCTTCACTTTTTCCAATGTCTTGGCTCTCTTCAAGGATGCCTAGGCTGTCTTTTTGCATCTCCCTTTGAGGGTTGTCCTCCTCATTGCTTTGCAAATGTTTATCATGTTGCTCCTCTTCTTCTTGAGGTTGTTGTTCCTTTTTATGAGGATGCTATCCCTCATCCTGTAGCTGCTGTGTAACATGTTGTGGCTGCCCCTGTTCATACTGTTGTAGCTGCTGTGTGTTCAGCATCTTTTGGCTACCCCTGTTCATCACCCTTTGGCTACCCCTATTCATCACTCTCATGCCCTTGTTAAACATCTTCATGTTGATCCTGTTCAAAAATTTCATGTTGCTCCTACTCTGCCTCACTGTGATGCTGTTGTTCAGCACTTTCTTCTTCATCCCCTTGCTACTTCTCATCATTACTTTCCTCTTCCTGCTCATGTCCTTCTTCCTCCTCATGGTCACTCTATTCTCCTTCTTCAGGCTCCTTTGTTTTTTCTGTAGTAAACTTG
Organism: Pinus albicaulis; assembly: GCA_034641835.2. Lineage (NCBI taxonomy): Eukaryota > Viridiplantae > Streptophyta > Pinopsida > Pinales > Pinaceae > Pinus > Pinus albicaulis. The sequence goes on along the minus strand of CM076575.1, from coordinate 1,322,935,634 downwards.
ATCTTTTTGGGAATAGGTCTACTAGAAGAAGGCGAAGGATGGTGAGTAGGAGGTGTAGGGGATGTATGAACTGGAGGGATAGTGGAGATCAAAAAATAGTTTAAATAACAAGCACACAGTCAAATAAAAGGTATACACAGTCAAGCGATTTCTGTGTTTGGGTAAGGTCACAGTGCTCTTGGTGTTTTGGTGTAAGCAAGGCAGCCTAGTATTTAGACAGAGGCAAAATACTCCTCCCAATCAAAACACCCTCCTTGTGTTCACTATTTCTCACACACAGTTAGACAGAAACACCTTCAATCTGATTTAACAGCTTCATTCACCATCATCTGTTTCATGGATAAAGAGGTAGCACTGATTTTGTTTTTCACCGCACAGAGAGGACTTTTGAAAGTGACAAATAAATTTATGTATGATCACTGTTGTTACTCGGACCTTAAAAAAAATTTCAACCCTTCTTACCACTGTTTTCACCACTACAATATAGCTGACACAGTTTATGGTTTTTCCTTATCACAGTTAAGGCACCTCCAACAATTTTACAAACATCTACTACTGTGTATATTTTGACTTGCAGGTTTATGATTTTAGCACTGTATTGAGGGAAGTTTTTAGGCCCTTTGACATCATCATAAACACACCATTATCACTATGTCAACCTTGGGAAATCATAGCCACAGCAGTCTTCGGATTTTCAACAAAAATTCAACCCTCCTTACCACTGTTTTCACCACTACATTTGCTGACAGAGGTTATGGTTTTATCACAGTCTTGAAGGTAGCTCTAGGATATTTGAAACTAACGAATCACTCCACTAACCTCCCACTGTAAAAAACTTCTTCAAAACATTTAACACATCACTTTGATTTATAGCAAGACCCTCTCTATTTGATCACCATTTAGTTTTGAAAACATGGCATTGATCTCTCATTTAGCAACTTGACTATAGCAGGGAGGCAAATAGAAATACCTCAAAAATGGATGGAAACCCTTGTTTGAAAAGTTTGAGCAGCTTTCAGGGCTTTTGGAAGGCGTTTGGGCTATTGAAGCATGCGTGGCACATTTGAAATGAGAAGGTGTCGTGCAACCGAAAAGTTGTCAGGTTGATGATGGGCAGTCGTGACTGACACTTACAGGCGCGCTGCGCGCCCCTATAGGCGTGTCGCGCAACCACACAACTCCTTTGCAAATTTGATCCTGAATGCGCCTCACGCTTTTCCAAGCACGCTGCGCAGTCTCCAAGCCTGAAAAACTCTGTGAAATTTCTCGAAAAATCTCTTCGATCCAGTGAGCAGCTAAGGGGAGGCTTTGTTTGCGTTTTGAAAATTTCAAATGAGTTTGTAATGGTATCTCAGCCTCTTTTGAAAGTGAAAAAGTTAATACCCCTTGTCGTGACTTTCATGAGGGTTTTTTTGTAAGTCCCTTTTTGAAAAAAAAAAGGTGTTGGTTGTGAAATAAAAAATGAACCCCAATCTTATCATTCTTGATTTTTCAAAATAAAACAAACCCAAACTCGACCAGGCCTTTTTGAAAAACTGTGGGTGACTTTTTTTGGAGGTCTTTATGCTTGTGATGCTTTTTCACCATGAGAAAAAAACTTTGAAGGCTAATCATCACTCATTTTTTTTCTTATTGAAAAGGAATACTAATGATTTGTGAAGCATATTTTTCCATTTTTCAAGGAGATGACTTGTCTCTTTAAAACTTGATTTGACAGTTTCTGTTCCTTATGATTGTATCTGCTTGTTAGAGGGAACCTGGCTCAAATCCATATAGGGACTGTAGATGTATTCTCCAAATGACTTTTTCCTTTGATTATGAAGTGAAAACTAGTTGTACTCACCTGAGCTTTACTATCATCTGTCCATCAAGAGGGCACTTCTTTTAAAAACTTCTCCTCTACTCAAAATGCAACAACAAGGTACCTTTGACCTATTTTCATAAGGAAAATTCCTTCATTTGTAACAATGGCATCCATTATTGGCTTTGAATGTTGTTCAAGAACTTGAAACTCATGCCATAATCCTTCTTACATATTTATGAGCCTATGTGTTTAGTTGCAATGCCTTTTTTGGGAAAAATAAGCTCGAATTGCCTCCTTGTCCACTGTGATGAGTTATTGAAATAAAATTATTCATGAACAGGAAGAACAATACCTTTTGAAAAATAATCATCACTCTTTGGCCTGTGTCTAACCCAGCTGATTTCAACTACTTTTCAACTCTGTTTTGTTTAAAGGAATAGAGACTAAATGTTAATCATGTTTATCAAGGAGATGAGTCTTTGTAACTTTTAAGGAAATTACACCCCTCAGCAAGGTTTGTTCATTTTTGGCTCCAGACTGTCTTTGAAAGCAAACTCTGATAGGAGATAAGTCAGCCTCTTTGATAGTTATAGTACTCATTCTTTCCCTTAGTTTTTGACATCATTTCTCTGTTCAGAAGCCTTCAACTGTCTCCTACTATTCTTACAATTTGTCTCTCGGTCAGTGAAAACCCTAAAATCAATCACTGCTCTGGCCCTCTGCTTATAGATGAAGGAGGCCTACTTTGACAAATTCCTGGTTTCCTTTCAACCTCTGTCTCAACCAAATGAAGAATGTTTGATGAACATACTGATAGTGGTTTCCCTTATACATGATGGCAGAATTTAGTTTGAGCTCAAGACCGTTTGACTCTTTTGGCCATCTGATTAATAATATTTCTTCATTTATGATCAACCCATTAGCTTTACCTTGTAATTCAAATAATAGTGAAACTCATGCAAACCAATTTTAAAAGCCCATTTCTTTGCCTCTGCCTTTAATCATCACTTTTATTTCAGAAACCTTTAGTTGCTGTCTCACTGTGCCCAATCAAAATTGCCTTATAGTCAGTGCAATTCTTAAAATCAAACTCTGTCCTCAAACCCTCTGCTTATAGATGAAGGAGGTTTTTTTGTCGTCAAAACATTTTCTTATATATGAAGGAGGTTTTTCAGTCATGCCATCTCATCAGCTTTTAATAGTGTTATTTTTCCTTTCACTGTCTTTTCATGCTTGAGCCAATGAAGAATGACAAATTGATAATAATTAAGATGAGCACTTCTCTGAGACATGTAATTCTTCTTTTCAAATGTCTTTGTGCTTTCTTTAGGCATCATAAGCAGTTTGGCTAGTATTTGCAAAGCACTTCTAGTCATTCATAATTTACTAACCTTTGATTGTGATCGCAGGAGCTTAATGAAACAACTCTCTGCCTTGTAGCTGCATCCCAGGCTCAAAATCACATGAGAAGCAGCTGTCTTCTCATGTGGAACCAAATACTGTCTTATGGGAATGTTGGTATACTTCTGTTCTTGAAAGATCCATTAAAACACTGTAAAACCACCTAAAATCGGTTTGACCTGTGGTACATGTATTGCTGAGACTTGAGGGTTTATTAGTAGCGTGACTTAAGGGTATAACCAACTTTATTTGCAGAATAGGAAGGTCTGTTATGACTGGTCTGTAGTAGATAGAGGTTCTTTGGCTTTTAGGATAATTTTCCAAGGGAGAAATGCCTAAAGCGCCACTACCTAACTTAGGGGGGACTTTTTGGACAGATTTGGATTGTTTTCTTTGGAGCTGATGGACAAGCTAGTATGGCTGAGGCTAGATAGGGCTTGATAATGAGGTTTCATCTCGTCATGGGTGGATTGAAAATGTAGGAGGGCAAAAAATGTTTATGGGTGTTTTCCAACTGGAAAATTTGATAATTTTTTAGATCAACTGCTAGGAAACTTGGATGTTACAACTAGTCATCACCAACAAGTGAAAAATACTGATGACTAACAGTGGCTCCATTTGGGGAGGGCATCTCCTTTTCAGGAGGTGTCCAGAATCTCAGATCTTTGGCTCATGAAGACCAGTGCCTTATCCATTGGCGCAAATTCCATTCTTCCTTGATGCTATTTCTGAAAATTGACAGCATGATTAGCATCAATGATATTTCTACATACTCCACTATATTTCCTAACATTTTTTCTTCTTTTGGGTGCATTTGGACTAGCAACCCTTTGAAAATATATATATATTTTTTTAAAAATGAACCTATCTAGTTCTACACTTATATCTGCCGGGAGTTTAGATTTAGCTGATGAACTCCTTCATTACTCTACCTATGCTAGATCAACTATCAAGGTTAAGTTGTTTGACAAGATTTTTTTCTCTAATCTAAACATGAAATTGAAAAATGATCAAATCAGGGTTAGACAGTCTGATTTTTCATGTACTTGCGGCATGAAAGACAAGCTGCACACAAATATTATTTTGCATAAAATGGAAACTAGGAAAAATGGGGGTAGGATGCACAATTTTTTTTTCATCCCCGCTTCCCTCTTTGGTTTTTTTTTTATCATGTGGAACCAATGTCTTTTCCTAATCTACTCTCTTTGATAAGTCAAGCTTACACAATGTTGACCATCTTTTCCACTCACTAACTTATTAGCAAATAAATTTAAAACATGCTTAGCTATGATTAGTCTAGATAAATGAACAAGACACTTGAGCATTAGTAGCGGCATTTAGGCTTGCGCGATTTCTGAATGACTATTTTTTTAACATGGGGCCTTCTTTCTATTTTTTAGACTGCCCTCTTTTCTATTTTCTATTGTTTTTGCCTTTTTTGATTTTTATCTATTTTTCAAACAATGGTATATACAATGATTGAAAATGTTTTAAACTCAGAAATATTGGAAATGGCGAAACTTAAGCATCTTATCCTCATAAGGATCTCCTACCACTCTTGGTCCACTCAGCTCTTGAAAAGAGAAATTTTGAAAATTTTCTCTTTCAAGCATGACATAAGGATTCATGCAAGAATCTCTTAACAAACCTGTATCTTCCTACTATACCTCTTAATATCTCTGATTTCCACTCCTTCCTTTCTTTTTCAAGTAATGCATATATTCTTTGTCATTCTTGAAATATATAATGACATCATCAAGGTATGTCAACATGTATAAATTTAGGACTAGAAACATGGATTTTAGGAGCATATTTTTTTTATCTGGTGGTTTTGAAATTCTGAGTCTGAAACTGGAACTACTTCCAACATACTGGAAAAAATCTTTGAGCTGTCTACTTTGCAAGGGAATCATTTGGCTATAACCTGAAACATCATCTTGCAAATACATATGATTAAAAGCACATATCATCAGTATATCATGGTCTTGGGTAGGAAAGATAAAATTTCTGTTACAAGGATGTGTATTAGTGTTTCTAAAATCAAAACAGATCCTATGACCAACTATTTATCTTTGATTATTATTGATTGGTTCAGATTTTTGTATTTTCTTTTGTCGAAGTTGTTTCTTGGAGTGATGGTAGTGGCATAGTGTTTCTCACTTTTTTCTCTGTATGAAGTAGTATTTTGAATGAGATTTCCAATTCTAGCAGTTCTAAGTCTTTGGTGGAGTGACAGGATGTTAGCCAGTTCAAGTAACTCAGGTGTATTTAGACTGCAGTCATCATCTCCTCTCATAAGAAGTTTATCAGGCATTTTTTCTGGATTTTGAGTTGTTATGGCTACAGTCAAGGTTTCATTTGCAGTGGTAGAGTTATGCGATGGTAAATCCTTGAAGTATGGCAAGAACATTAAGCTTCCATGCTCCTGAGTTTTGAAAAGGTTTGTGATATGTAAGTCTTCTAATGCCTTTATTCTGAAAAAGTTTCATGATGTTACTGCTAATGTTTGACTAAGGTTTGAGCAATTCGCTTGATAGTACATAATGGTTTGTGCTTCTTGCTCTATTCCTATTTCAAAAGGAACCACTTACTTTCCTCAAGACATAGTTGTTGATGATCATGGTAGTTTTGAGTGTCTAGTTCATCATAGAGAACTAGGGGCAGCTGATGTGGTGGGTCTAAGTTTGTTTCAATTTCTTCTGACTGTTCTTCAAGGGCCTCATCAGTGTGTAGAATAAAAGAGTTCAATTCGGAATGAAAGGAATACATTGAGATATTATCTGGCCTCTCTTGGCTACTGATCATGTAATTCATGTGTGACTCTCGATAGAGTATTCTTGTTTGGTCAAACACAGGAATGGTGGCGTAGGACATATCAAGTTGAATATTTCCTTGGATCTTCGCTCCCCAAGATTTGGATAGAAGCATTTCGTACTTGGGAGGGATGTCTGCTACCACTAAGTCCATGATCAGATGTTTTGCAGGTACTTGGGCCAAACTAAAACAAAGATCTTTGATCAAGCCTAGATATTTGACTCTACTAGAATCAAATGAATATAAGTCTTTGTATGGTCTTGTGATTTCTAGGCCTAATCTTTCCATTACAACCTTCGGCATAAGATTATGCGAGGCACCGGAGTCTAGCATGGCATTGTGAAGGATTTGGTCATGGATATTCAGACTGATGTAAAAGGAAAGAGTGGTTCTCTCTTGGAATTTCCCTTCTATTTTCGGACCAAACAACACTTCAGGAGTGTCATCGGCTAGATTAAGGGTGTTCGCATCATTTCCTATATTGAGGACTTTTAACACTTGGGATTTATAAGAGCCTTGGGCAATAAGTTTAGTGAGAGGCATGGTAATATTTATTTTGGCAATTTCTCCCTCAAAATTGAAAGGTACTTGTAATTTAGACAGGTTCGCTTCAGCTTTTTCAGCAATGACTTTCTCTATGTTCTGAGTTTGTTGGCTTTGTTTTGGGATTTTTTTTTTCACAGCTACCTCGGGAATCTTTGTGGAAGTACTAGGAGCATCTGAGTTAAGACTAGTTTGGGTAACTCTATCTTTGTTTTGGTCATTTTTCCCGACCATGATTTTGTTGCTATTCACTGCTTTCTTAAGGATGGTATCAGGGGTTTTAGAAATGTCTGAGCTGTCTTTGTTTTTTCTACTTCTAAGGTCATACTTCCTGTGAGCTTCTACTATGGCATTCTGAAAATCTATTGCAGGATCCTCGGGATCTTCATAGTTGGTTTCATCTTGATTCGGAGAGAAGAATGCTTGTTCTTCTTCTGTGAGGTACACCTCACTCTCATTATCAGACCCTATGAGGTTCAAATGATTTTCATCAATGGGTTTTGTATCCCTATCATCTTCTTCCACATAATTTTCATTAAATGGTGGCCTAATTTGTTGGTCATTTTCCCTTGGTTTGTTTTGAGGATGTTCCCTCCTAAAATTTTGGTTCCGGTTTCTCTTTGGAGGGTTTGGCTGGTTGTCCCTAAGAGGGGTCTTTTCACTTATCTTTTCCCACATTTTTTCCATGGACCTAACTAATTCATCTATTATAGGATCTAAGGAAGGGGCTGAAGTGTAGACCTCATCCCGGTAGGTGACTTTCCTTTCTGATCTAGTCCTATCTCTTTTTTCTGCTGAGTTGGCTTCTGCCCTTATGGATACTTTTTGCATTTCCTCTAAGGTAAGGGGGTCCTTGTCTCTTAGCTGATAAGTCATGTCTGGGTCAAAACCCTCGGGGAACTTTTCCAAAGTTGAACCAAGTGGGGGTTTGAAGTGAGGTGGGAGGGCGTTATACACACTATTGAACCTCGTGCAGTATCCCTGGACACTTTCCCCATTTTCCCATTTTAGATTGTTATACTTTGATAGGATTTGAATGGGGTTATTTCGGATTTCCCACTTGTTTATGAAGATTTGGTAGAGTTATGGGAGATTGTGGATGCTATTTGGAGTTAAGCTCTTAAACCATTTTTTGGGTTCTCCACCCAGGCTTTGGGTGAACATCCTCATTCTGATGGTCTCATATTCTATTTCCATGTATTCAAAGGCATCGCTAATCCTATCTACATGTTGTTGAGCTGTGGTAGTCTCCACTCCAGTAAAGTGTGGGATTTTTGCTTGATAGTCATTTTGTAAGGGAGCCAAAGGCTGTGGTAGCACCAAATGTGCATACTAGGCTGCCATGACGGGAGCTAATGGATGATGTACAAAATGAGGGCTTTTGGGATGAGCTGAGGTGGTTCGAACAGTAGTGGTTTGGATAGGTGTGGCGGATGTACTTGGACTAGTGATCTGATTTTGAGCAGGTTTGGGGTGGTAGGAGCCAAAGTGATGGAGAAGTTGAAAGTTGGGAGGTGTGGTAGGTGAGGCTTCTCTACTAGGACTCTGTAGCAGATCTAGGGGCTCAAGATCATCAAAGTCTATCTTACTTTGTGACTTGCTTCTAAAAAGGGTTTTTGCTGATTTTAAGTCAAAGGGGGAATCCTGAAAGGCAGTGAGATGTTCAGGTAATGATCTTGCTTTACGGATGGACCTATCGGTAGCTAAATTGCCAGTTTCAGAAGCTTTCCATAGAATCTTCTCTGGGTCATCTACTATGATAGGGGGATTTGGGTCTGGATGAGATCTGGTGTTGATTCTTCGTGAAGCCAGATTTCGGGTCTAGAGTTTAGAGAGGATGGTATTTGTGATTGTTTTGAATGGATGACCTCTCTAGGGTTCTGGTAATGTGAAGGATGGTAAAAAAAAAAAATGGAATAGTGGAGTCGCCAGGTGGATTTCTATGGGAACTATGGTCCACCACCAATACTATCAAAGATACTTTCGGGAAAAAGTTTTATAGCAAACTTTGAGATGGAAACTTGCAAATAAGAGTGATTCACTTGGTTTCAACAATTTGCTAGGCTGTATGGACAAGCTAATGGTTCTCTTCGGAAAGAATACTTCTGCTTATCTCCTATGTTTTAGACGAGGTTTTCTGAATCGCTAAGTTATACTTAGTTTGTCACTGATTACAGAGCTTCTACCCTAAGCTTAAGTTTTTGGAAGGATGAGTTAGCAGAAAGGTATGGTTTATGAATTTTTTGGTCTTTTATGGAGTTTTTTAGGCCTACTAGAGGCTAGTGGAGTCGCCAGGTGGAACTTGAATGTTTTTGTAAAGATGTAGCTATGATCCACCACCAGTAACTAGGGAAAAGCCAATCTGGGAATGTTTTGGGGTTTTTTGAGTTTTATGTTCAGCCTATGGTTTATTAAAGTATTCTAAACCTATTTCTTCACTTTTCTAGGGTGGCGATAACAAAAAGAGTTTAATCTAAATGGTTTTATGGACTGCTTGCCTGTTTAAGTTTTAAAGATTAATGAATCTACAAGAGTTTGCTAGACTGTTATGTACTCAGTTAGTCCCACCGTGATCGCCATTATGTTAGTGAGCAGTGGGATAAGTCAATTAGATAGTATTTTCAAAGGTCTCTAAAGGTTTAGGGAAACTAAGTTTGTTTATCACTCAGAGTCCCACCGTGATCACCATTATGTTAGTGAGCGGTGGGATAATTCAATCAGATAGTATTCTTAAGGCTGCTGGAATGTTTAGGGAATCTAAGTTTGTTTGTTACTCAGAGTCCCGCCGTGATCGCCATTATGTTAGGGTCCCATGATTTGGCTGATTGGCAAGAAAAATGACAATGTAACATCAAACCAGTCTTTAGAGCACAAGGACCTAGACTTCCTAGACTCAGAGAGGGCTCTCTCTATTTGTGTAAGGGATATCTGTGTGTTTGATTATTTTGTTCTGATTTTAGGCTAGTTATGAAGTAGGTTTTTTGGTTTTGGTTTTTAGGTTCTGAGGGATGAAACTGATCAAAGATATAAAATAGGTAGAAAGATTTCAGATCAACTGGGCTATGGGGTCGAAGAGGTCAAGAAAGCTATCATATGGTGACACAAGGTTGTTGAAGGGCCGATTTGATTCGAGGTAAAATGGATCTTTGGGAAAAATGGAGTAAGATGGACATCAAGTTTGTGAATAACAAAGGATTCCAAGAATAACTAGTTTAATAGCTGACATAAACATGGTAGGGAAAACCATTAATCATGAGAAATGTAACTATAAGCTAATCAATACATAGAAATAAACATTCAAGCCATGCATAAAGATATATAACTCTCTAAATTTGGGAAATGGCTATCAGACTTTGGGGAAATACACTTAACGCAGACAAACAACTCAAATCAATATGCTGGAATGCCTATACACAATACTTCAAGTTATTGGGCACTTTGAAAAGAAGATTGCATAGTCTTAGGCAAAGGGAAAAATCAGAACAAGACCTCCTTGGTTCAACCAATGGCAATCTAATCAGTCAAAGATAAATTTCATGGATGGAGCTATAGCTTGCCATGAGTAAGCAGGGCATACCGTAAATCATACTTAGCATGCATAAAACCATGAATGAAACAAACAACAATATCCTTAAGTTATTAAAGAGCAATCAAGAATTCTTTAATGTGACTAAGAATGAAGAAAACATGGAAGCTATGAAGAAATAGGAAATTTGCAAAGCCCAAGGCACAAAATATCTCATAAAATATCTAAAAAATGCTAAAAGAGAGAAATAAATTGACTTTTCATGACTTCTCATGTGCAAAAATAGCTAAACGCACATGAGGAAAAAGAAGTTTTGAAAGGTTCAATTTTTACAAAAATACTCAAAAAATACATCAGCAAAAGGTCCTCTGACTTGCTGGCAACTTTTGGAAGCCTTCCCGATGTCAAAATGAGGCTCATGATAGCTCATTGGAAATATATGAGTGTCTATTTTCTGAAAATGTTTAGTTTTCTCCCAACTGGCCACTAGAATTCCTCCAAAAATAGGCCTGTGTGTAAAAACCCAAAAAATAAGCCTTGTTGATAAACCTGGCAGAGTGTAGAAAAAGCGAGCATTTTTCGCCATTTTGGAGGAGAAAATGATCTTCAAATGTCCTAAAAATCACTGAGTATGTGCTCCTAAAATTATGGCATCCAATGATACCATCCTCATCCTCTGATGATGCCCCAAACTGAAATGGCAATGCCCATGAGTTTTGGCCAAAAACCCAAAAATGACAAAAAACCAAAATATGTCGAATTTCGCCCAAACTTGGTGAGCATGACCCTCAAGGGTTTTCAGCAACATGTTGTGAAGAAAAGGCCAAGATTTGGATTCTTGAGGTGCCTTTCCTCAATTTTTGTGCTGGGCACTTCCCTTTGGCCTCCTTGAGTTTTCCTTGAGCAGCCTTCAACTTCTGCCAGGAAAATTGATTTAGCTTCATATAATGCCCCGTCATCCTCCGTTGAAGGTCCAAGTCCCTGTTTGCATTCTCCAATTTCCTCTCCAAGTGATATTTAACTCTCTTAATCCATGCCTCCCGATTTTTCTCTATCTCTTGTTCGAACAATGCAATGAGAGGGGTGGATTGGAGAAGGGCATTTTCTTCTTCTTTTTTCTTCTCAAGGGCATTTTTTAGCCCCATGGTTCTTGGCCTCTTTCGCCTAGGCTGATCTTCGCCTTCACTTTCAACGAACTCACCCATGATTTCTTCCAACCTCACTTGTGCTTTGGAGACCTCCTTCTTGTATTTTATTGCCCGTGTCTCATAAACAGCCATATGGACACTCATCTTCTTGTTTTGAACTTGTAAAAATTGATTGAAGTTCCTAGCTCTATGAAGATCAGCCTTCAAGGCATCAATTTCGCTCTCTCTATGGATTAAGAGATTTTCTAGGATCTGGGCTTCATTATCACTATCATCACTTTGGATTTGGATGATGTCGAATTCCCTTTCCTGTTCATGAGTGCTTTCTTCCTTGCCCTTCCCTTTGCTTTGGGTGGCTCTTCTAGTACTCTTCCTCTTGGGCAATTCGACCATGGGCTTCTTTGGAAATTTTCCCTTGCTTCAGAGGGCCCTAGTCACATTTGGAGTTATGACTCTAGGCACCCTTTTCTTTGTTGTCCGGGGCTTGGCCACCTTTGGAGAAGAGAGCATGGCACCTTGCCTCGAAGAGGCAGCTAGCACATGCTCCATGGGCTCTTTACCCTTGTCACTTTGCCCTTAATTTTTGCCAATATCTTGGCTCTCTTCAAGGATTCCTAGGCTGTCTTTTTGCATCTCCATTTGAGGGTTGTCCTCCTCACTTCTTTTCAAATGTTTATCATGCTGCTCCTCTTCTTCTTGAGGTTGTTGTTCCTTTTTATGAGGCTGCTATCCCTAATCCTGTAGCTGCTTTGTAACATGTTGTGGCTGCCCCTGTTCATACTGTTGTAGCTACTGTGTGTTCAGCATTGTTTTGGCTACCCCTGTTCATCACCCTTTGGCTACCCCTGTTCATCACTCTCATGCCCTTGTTCAACATCTTCATGCTGCTCTTGTTCAACACTTTCATGCTGCTCCTGCTCTGCCTCACTGTGATGCTGTTGTTCAACACTTTCTTCTTCATCCCCTTGCTGCTGCTCATCAGTACTTTCCTCTTCCTGCTCATGTCCTTCTTCCTCCTCATGGTCACTCTCTTCTCCTTCTTCAGGCTCCTTTGTTTTTTCTATAGTAAACTTGAGCTTTTTGGGAATAGGTCTACTAGAAGAAGGTGAAGGATGGTGAGTAGGAGTTGTAGGGGATTTATGAACTAGAGGGACAGTGGAGATCAACAAATAGTTTAAATAACAAGCACACAGTCAAATAAAAGGTATACACAGTCAAGTGATCTCTGTGTTTGGGTAAGGTCACAGAGCTCTTGGTGTTTTGGTGTAAGCAAGGCAGCCTAGTATTTAGACAGAGGAAAAATACTCCTCCCAATCAAAACACCCTCCTTGTGTTCACTATTTCTCACACACATTTATACAAAAACACCTTCAATCTGATTTAACAGCTTCATTCACCGTAATTAGTTTCATGGATCAAGAGTTAGCACTGATTTTGTTTTTCACCACAGAGAGAGGACTTTTGAAAGTGACAAAGAAATTTATGTATGATCACTATTGTTACTCGAACCTTAAACAAAATTTCAACCCTTCTTACCACTGCTTTCACCACTACAATATAGCTGACAGAGTTTATGGTTTTGCCTTATCACAGTTAAGGCACCTCCAACAATTTTACAAACATCTACTATTGTGTATATTTTGACTTGCAGGTTTATGCTTTTAGCACTGTATTGAGGGAAGTTTTTAGGCCCTTTTACATCATCATAAAAACACCATTATCACTATGTCAACCTTGGGAAATCATAGCCACAAAAGTCTTCAGATTTTCAACAAAAATTCAACCCTCCTTACCATTGTTTTCACCACTACATTTGCTAACAGAGGTTATGGTTTTATCACAGTCTTGAAGGTAGCTCTAGGCTCTTTGAAACTAATGAATCACTCCACTAACCTCCCACCGTAAAAAACTTCTTCAAAACATTTAACACATCACTTTGATTTATAGCAAGACCCTCTCTATTCGATCACCATTTAGTTTTGAAAACATGGCAATGATCTCTCATTTAGCAACTTGACTATACCAGGGAGGCAAATAGAAATACCTAAAAAATGGATGGCAGCCCTTGTTTGAAAAGTTTGAACAGCTTTTAGGGCTTTTGGAAGGCGTTTGGGCTATTGAAGCATGTGCGACATGTTTGAAACGAGAAGGTGCCGCGCAACCGAACAATTGTCGGGTTGATGACGGGCAGTCGTGACCGGCACCTACAGGCGCGCTGCACACAACTCCTTTGCAAATTTGATCCTGAACACACCGTGAGATTTTCCAGGCGCGCCGTACAGTCTCCAAGCCTAAAAAACTCTATGAACTTGCTCAAAAACTCTCTTTGGTCCAATGAGCAGCTAAGGGGAGGCTTTGTTTGTGTTTTGAAAATTTCAAATGAGTTTGTAACGGTATCTCATCCTCTTTTGAAAGTGAACAATTTAATACCCCTTGTGGTGACTTTTCTGAGGGATTTTTTGTAAGTCCCTTTTTGAAAAAAAAAGGTGTTGGTTGTGAAACAACAAATGAACCCCAATCTTATCATTTGTGATTTTTCAAAATAAAACAAACCCAAACTCGACCAGGCCTTTTTGAAAAACTGTGGGTGACTATTTTTGGAGGTCTTTATGCTTGTGATCTTTTTTCACCGTGAGCAAAACACTTTTAAGGCTAATCATCACTCAGTGTTTTTCTTATTGAAAAGGAAGACTAATGATTTGTGAAGCATATTTTTCCATTTTTCAAGGAGATGACTTATCTCTTTAAAACTTGATTTGACATTTTCTGTTCCTTATGATTGTATCTGCTTGTTAGAGGGAACCTGGCTCAAATCCATGTAAGGACTGTAGATGTATTCTGCAAATTAATTTTTCCTTTGATTGTGAGGTGAAAACCAGTTGTACTCACCTGAGCTTTACTATCATTTGTCCATCAAGAGGGCACTTCTTTTAAAAACTTCTCCTCTACTCAAAATGCAACAACAAGGTACCTTTGACCTATTTTCATAAGAAAAATGCCTTCATTTGTAATAGTGGTATGCATTATTGACTTTGAATGTTGTTCCAGAACTTGAAACTCATGCCATAATCCTTCTTAAATATTTATGAGCCTATGTGTTTAGTTTCAATGCCTTTTTTGGGAAAAATAAGCTCGAATTGCCTCCTTGTCCACTGTGATGAGTTATTGAAAGAAAATTCTTCATGAACATGAAGAACAGTACCTTTTGAAAAAGTTACAAAGACTCATATCCTTGATAAATAGGCTTAACATTTAGTATCTTTTCCTTTAAACAAAATAGAGTTGAAAAGTAGTTGAAATCAGCTGGGTTAGACCCCTCAACAAGGAACTGTTCATTTTTGGCTCCAGACTGTCTTTGAAAGCAAACTCTGATAGGAGATAAGTCAGCTTCTTTGATAGTTATAGTACTCATGCTTTCCCTTTGTTTTTGACATCATTGCTCTGTTCATAAGCCTTCAACCGTATCCTACTATTCTTACAATTTGTCTCTCGATCAGTGAAAACCCTAAAATCAATCACTGCTCTGGCCCTCTACTTATAGATGAAGGAGGCCTAATTTGACAAATGCCTGGTTTCCTTTCAACCTCTATCTCAACCAAATGAAGAATGTTGGATGAACATACTGATAATGGTTTCCATTATACATGATGGCAAAAGTTAGTTTGAGCCCAAGAATGTTTGACTCTTTTGGTCGTCTGCTTAATAATATTTCTTCATTTATGATCAACCCATTAGCTTTACCTTGTAATTCAAATAATAGTGAAACTCATGCAAACCAATTTTAAAAGCCCACTACTTTGCCTTTGCCTTTAATCATCACTTTTATTTCAGAAACCTTTAGTTGCTGTCTCACTATGCCCAATTAAAATTGCCTTATAGTCAGTGCAATTCTTAAAATCAAACTCTGTCCTCAAACCCTTTGCTTATAGATGAAGGAGGTTTTTCAGTCATGCCATCTCATCAGCTTTTAACAGTGTTATTTTTCCTTTTACTATCTTTTCATGCTTGAGCCAATGAAGAATGACAAATTGATAATAATTAAGATGAGCACTTCTCTGAGACATGTAATTCTGCTTTTCAAATGTCTCTGTGCTTTCTTTAGGCATCATAAGTAATTTGGATAGTATTTTAAAAGCACTTCTAGTAATTCATAATTTACTAACCTTTGACTGTGATCGTAGGAGCTTAATGAAACAACTCTCTACCCTGTAGCTGCATCCCAGTCTCAAAATCACATGAGAAGCAGTTCTCTTCTCATGTGGAACCAAATACTGTCTTCTGGGAATGTTGGTATACTTCTGTTCTTGAAAGATCCATTAAAACACTGTAAAACAACCTAAAATCAGTTTGACATATGGTACATGTATTGCTGAGACTTGAGGGTTTATTAGTGGCGTGACTTAAGGGTATAACCAACTTTATTTGTAGAATAGGAAGGTCTTTTATGACTGGTCTGTAGCAGATAGAGGTTCTTTGGCTTTTAGGATAATTTTCCAATGGAGAAATTCCTAAAGCGCCACTACCTAACTTAGGGGGGACTTTTTTGACAGATTTGGACTGTTTTCTTTGGAGTTGATGGAAAAGCGAGTATGGCTGAGGCTTGATAGGGCTTGATAATGAGGTTTCATCTCATCATGGGTGGATTGAAAAGGTACGAGGGCAAAAAATGTTTATGGGTGTTTTCCAACTGGAAAATTTGACAATTTTTTAGATCAGCTGCTAGGAAACTTGGCTGTTACAACTAGTCATCACCAACAAGTGAAAAATACTGATGACTAACAGAATTTACCATCAGGTAAACGGTAAAAATTTCCCAAAATCTGCCCCATTAAATGCCAACTGCCCACTCCTTTTAACGGTATATTTTTATTTTTACCATATGTTATTGTGCCAATGGCTAGTTTTCGCACCTCCTATGTGCTTGGCATACTTGCCATGCTTGGGTTAAACACCTACGCCTGCTGCGCATCTTCCCCCAACATAGGCTTAATCCATAATTACTTCAAAGCCAAAGATATTTTTGCCCAACATGTGTCATCCCAACATAACTGGGCCACCTTCGCAAGCAAGTCTTTTAGAGGTGCTGTGATCAATGCATACCTATGAACGAACTTTTGGTAATAACTTGTGTGGCCGAGAAGTGAACGCAGTTGTCCCCTTGTTGTATGAGTTGCTGGATATATGATAACTCTACCTCCTGTATTCGCACGCCCAATCTTAGCCAACGTGGGGTGTGTCTCAATGCTACCCGTTCACAGCCTGAGTGGTCCAATAACTGTGCACACCTTGTCCAATTCTGAGTCAGAAACATCTTGTGGATCATCCTTACATTATTTTGGGGCTAGGCTATAGTATTTGACCATGCTTGGTACCCGCGGTTCCCAAGTGGGCACTTCGGGCACGATATACAAGTGTGATTCATCCCATGCTACAGTGTCCATGTCCCGCAGAGCTGTGTCAAGCACCTTTGTCCTACCTACTAACCCAAATGTTCCCATAAATTCATCCTTCAAATTCTCCTAGTGGTGTGTGCGCTGATGGAGCTTTGCATCTAAGTACCATGCAGATCGAGGCTACACAGTGTTTGGTGCGATTGAGGGCTAGCAACACCCTCCAAGATGAGATCGAGGAACTCTGCCATAAGAAGTGTGTCATCAGAGAATGCTTGAAGCCTTGAGCTGCCACAACCCTCTAGCTCTCACAAGATGTTGATGTTGCTATTAAGTGACTAAAACAGACACTGGAGAGTGTCATTGCTGCGACAGAAGGGCCAACATCATAGAAGCTTATAGATATTGCGTAGATCACTGCTGCTCAGAGTTAAGAAGTGATACCTCTGCTGGTCATAGCCATCAATGCACTGCGCGCGCAGGTGGAGACTCCACCACTACAGTGACTCGGGACGAGTCATAAGGCTGTGTTGGGGGACTGTTGGAATAGGGTCTCCTACAAAGCTACGAATTTGGTCCATTTTGCATATTTTTTATTATATTTAGTCTAATGTAGGGGTTTTGGGGTGTGTCAAAGCCCATAATGCATTGTAAGTGGGTCAAGGGTAGACCAAGAGTCTACAAACCATGATTTGTGACCATTATATGCGTAGGCTAAAGTAGTGTAAGTAGTTGAACCTTATTTGAGTTGTAAGGCAAGGGAAATGAATTAAGACTGGTATGAATCATGAATTAGTAGATCTGTTTTGGTTATTGGGGAAAGGACTCTTGCTGGTTGTGTGTGCGGAGATCCTCAGTCCTGATGTGTGCGGACCCTGCTGCTATGTGCGCGGTTTGGGTTTTGGGTATTGTAAAAGGATCTGAAGGATTAATGAAAGAAAAAGGTTGTTGGAATATTTGAATCTATTAATGCGACTCTATGATATTTGTTATGTTATGCATGGTTATATGTTGATCTCTGAAAGTAACCGTGTTAATTGCTTATGCTGCGTTGACATTTGATCTAAATCTGTCTGTTATACTTTATGCAAGAATAGCAATGATAGTTGCTTTATTGTCCTGTATCTTTTGTTTACTATGACTATAAGTGGTATTGCACACATGGATGTGAAGGGACCGATAGATCTGGGGTTCAGTTATATACGGTCTGATATTTGTGGAGTCGAACTCAGCTCTGCCTGACTTACCTACCCTCTCCTAGGGTGCGAAAACCTGGTTCCAGCACCCTCCCATACGGCTTCGGGTAAGACTTTGGCCTGTGAAAGTAGGTCACTGTCGAAAGGGCTAGTAGTATAGGGGTTTTTTGGCAAACCTTAACCTCCAAACCATTTTTTGTCTCGAGGGGTCCTAACCCAGGTTCAAAGGTTAAGATTTTCCAATAAACCCCTATACTACTGGCCCTTTCAGTAGTTACCTACTTGTGCAGGCCAAAGTCTCACCCGAAGCAGTATGGGAGAGTGCTGGAACCAAGTTTCCACACCATAGGAGAGGGGAGGTAAGTTAGGCAGAGCTGCATTTCACAAATATCAGATCATATATCACAGAACCTAGATCTATCGGTTCTTTGCATCCACGCACGCAATACCACTTATAATCACAGTAAACAATAGATACAGGACAATAAAGCAACAATCACAGCTATTCTTGCATAAATTATAATAGAGAGATTCAGATCAAATGTCAACGCAACATAAGAAAATAACACTGTTACTTTCAAAGCTCAACATAGAACCATGCATAACATAACAGATATCATAGAGTCGTATTAATAGATTCAGATATTCCAACAACCTTCCGCTTTCTTTAATCCTTCAAATCATTTTACAATACCCAAAACCCAACCTGCGCACACAATAGCAGGGTCCACACACAGTAGGACTGAGGATCTCCCTGCACACAGCCAACAGAGTCCTTTCCCCAATAACCCGAAACATATCTACTAATTCATGATTAGCACCAGTCTTAATACATTTCTTTCCTTAAAACTCAAAAAAGGTTCAACTACTTATACTACTTTAGCCTACGCATCCAATGGTCTGAAAACAATGGTTTGCGAACTCTTGGTCTACCCTTGACCCACTTAAAATGCATTAGGGTCTTTGACCCACCCCAAACCCCTTGCGTTAGACTAAATATAATAATATATATATAAAATGGACCAAATTCGTATCTTTTTAGGAGACCCTGTTCCAACAGTCCCCCAACACAATCTTGTGACTCGTCCCGAGTCACTCTGGTGGTGGGGCCTCCACCTATGCCTATATGGCTACTCCGGCTATAGATTCATTTGATCCGATACGGTTTGAGCCGGCTACCATTGATGTAGCCTGGGAGCATATCACCATGCAGGGTCACCAACCTAACCGCTCCACCATCCGTGATCTCCCTAACTGTGTAGGGACCAAGCCAATGCTGCCGGAACTTCCCGGGATGTTTTTCAAACTAGCTATTGTATAAAAGGACCAATTCAACTTCCGTGAATGTCTTCTGGTGAATGTGTTGATGATGCCAAGCTGTATCGCGGGCCTTCTGGACTTGCTGATGGAAATTCGTAGTAAACCGATTTTCCTCCAAAGCCATAAGCTACGCTAATCGCTCCTCCATGATGTCAGGTTCTGCCATCTTTGTAAATGCTGCGATATGCAGACTAGGAACAATATACTCCATGGGCATTATGGATTATTTACCATAAACCATCCTGAATGGGGTTTTTCCTCTTAATTTCTTGCAGGTTGTTCGATATGCCCATAGGACTGATGGGATGTGCACGTCCCGATTTCTACAATCAACATTTCATACCTTTATCAGTGCTTGCTCCAAGATTTTATTAAAATCTTCAACCACGTCATTGGCCTGGGGATGATATGGCATGCTCTTCGTGTGATGGATCTCGAACTCCTCGGTCAAAGCTCGGATTGTTTCATTAACAAAGTGCGTACCTCTATCACTCATGAGAATCTTCAGACATCCAAATCTGGTCAGGATTTATTCAAAGATGAAATGCACGGCAGTATCCGCAGTAAAATCCTCTACTACTTGCACTTCCACCCACCTGGTTACATAATCGGTGGCCGTAATAATGTAGCATGCACCCGTCTTCTTCCCTGGTGGGTTGATAGGCCCGATGAAATTGATAGCCCATTTATCAAATGCTTATAGAGCCATTTGTGGTTGAAGGGGAATTTCATCTCTGTGGGATGGCCTCCTGTTCATTGGCACATATCGCAGGCTTTACAATATTCATGGGCGTCATTATGCAAGTTTGGCCACCATAACCCAACCCTCAAATCTTTTGCGTTGTTGCTTTCCCTGCGTAGTGACCTCCTGCTACTCCGTCATGAGCCTCTGCCAAGATAGCATGCCTTTCGTGCTCCAAAACATATCGCCACAATACTTCATCTGCCCCCATCTTATATAATTGACCTGCGATGATGGTAAAGTCTGCTGCCTGGGTGACTAACTCTTTATTTTGATTTACAAAGTACTATGGAGGTGTCGTCCTAGTAGTCAAGAACTTAATTATATCAGTGAAGTGTACATCTACTACCTTAATAGAAAATAGCTACGCATCAGGAAATCTGGCTTCCAGGTCGGTTGGCTCCTCGTCACTCTCTATTTGGGATAAGTTGTCTAGCCCAGCATTCAACTTTTTCGGGTTGACGATGATTTCAAAGTCATGTTCCTGAAATAGCAGTAGCCATCGACATATCCCCCCCCCCCAACATAGGCTTATTGATCAGGTACTTTAAAGATGAATGGTCTGTGAACATTTTGAAGTGTCCTCCTAACAAGTAATGTCGATATTTTTGCAACGCGTAGACCATGGAAAATCCCTCTCGCTCTATGGTGGAGTAGTTTCGTTCTGTACCAGAGAGCTTCCTACTTGGAAAGGAAACTATATGGTCAATATCTCCTTCTCCCGGCTGCGTAAGGATAGCTAGGAGAGCAATGCCTGATGCATCGACGTGAACGAAGGTTATGGGCTCTTAACCTAGCTGCACTAATCACTCCTCCATGATGTGAGGTTCTGCCATATTTGCAAATGTTGCGATACACAGACTAGGAACAATATACTCCATGGCTATAACAGATTCTTTACCATAAACCATCCTTAATGGGGTTTTTCCTATTAACTTATTGCAAGTTGTTCGATAGGCCCAGAAGATCGATGGGATGTGCATTTCCCGATCGTTGCGATCAGCATTGCATACCTTTATCAGTGCTTTCTCCAAGATTTTTTTAAAATCTTCAACTGCACCGTTGCCCTGCAGGTGATATGGCGTGCTCTTCGCATGATGGATCCAAAACTCCTAGGTCAAAGCTCATATTGTTTCATTAACAAAGTGCGTACCTCTGTCACTCATGAGAATCTTCAGACATCCAAATTTGGTCAGGATTTCTTCAAATATGAAATGCGTCGTAGTCTCCGCAGTACAATCCTTTATTGCTTGCGTTTCTACCCACCTGGTTACATAATCGGTGGCTGTAATAATGTAGCATGCACCAGTCTTCTTCCCTAGTGGGTTGATAGGCCCAATGAAATCGATAGCCCATTTATCAAATTCTTATAGAGCCATTTGTGGTTGAAGGGTAATTTCATCTCTAGAAGATGGCCTCCCTGTTTGTTGGCACGTATCACAGGCTTTACAATAGTCATGGGCGTCATTATGCAGGGTTGGCCACCATAACCCAGCCCTCAAGATATTTTTCCCTGTTGCTTTCCCTACATAGTGACCTCCTGCTACTCCATCATGAGCCTCTACCAAGATAGCATGCCTTTTGTGCTCCAAAACATATCGCTGCAATACTTCACCTACCCCCATATTATATTATTGACCTGCAATGATGGTAAAGTCTGCTACCCAGGTGACTAAATCTTTCTTCTGTTGTACATATTACTATGGAGGTGCCATCCCAGTATTCAAGAACTGAACGATATCAGCAAAGTGTGCATCTACTACCTTAATAGAAAATAGCTACGCATCAGGAAATCTGGCTTCCAGATCAGTTGGCTCCTCACCACTCTCTATTCGGGACAAGTGGTCTGGCCCAGCATTCAACTCTCTCAGCTTGATGATGATTTCAAACTCATACTCCTGAAATAGCAGTAGCCATTGGCATATTCCCCCCTCCCCCAACATAGAATTATTGACCAGGTACTTTAAAGCTAAATGGCCTGTGAACATTTTGAAGTGTCCTCCTAACAAGTAATGCCGATATTTTTGCAACACGTAGACCATGGCCAATCCCTCCTGCTCCATGGTGGAGTAGTTTCATTCCGCACCAGAGATCTTCCTACTTGCAAATGCAACCGGATGGTCAATATCTTCTTCTCGCAACTGTGTAAGGACAGTCGTGAGAGAAATGCCTGACGCATCGACGTGAACATGAAATACCTTCGCCTAATCTAGACAGATGAGAATAGGTGTCAATACCATCTTTTCTTTAAGTAGCTCGAAGCTCTTTTGAAATTTGTCATTCCAAAAGAATGAAACATCCTTCTTGAGAAATTTTTCCATAGGGGCAGTAATCAGCACATAGCCTTGAATGAATTTCCTGTAGTAGCCCGTGTGTCCAAGGATTGAGTGCAGTTGTTTCTCTGTGGTTGGTACTGGAAATTTTATGATAACTGCGATTTTGGCAGGATCTACCATTAGTTCTTGCCGACAAACTATGTGGCAGAGCAATATTCCGAAGGGTACACAGAAGATACACTTCTTGATATTTAGGGAAATTTGGTGTTTTCGTTAGGCATCCAACATCATGCAAAAGTTTGATACGTGTGCTTTTACCAGGCTCATGACAGTCCAATCATCGAAATACACCTCGAGGAACTTGTGAATGAATTCTTTGAAAATTGCGACAACGACCCACGATAAGATATAAGGGGCATTTTTTAGTCCAAATGGCATGACAGTATACTGAAAATATCCCCACTCAGTGGTGAATGTGGTTTTTTTGTGGTCTTCAGGTGTGATTCTTATTTGATGGTATCCTGAGAACACATCCGTGAAGGATTATGCTTCCTGACCTCCCACGTTGTCTAAGATTTAGTTTGAGAATGGCGTTAGGAATGGATCATGAACACAGGCATCGCTCAACTTGCGCAGGTCCACACAGATCTGAATCTCCCCCTTAGTTTTTTTTCTCTTGAACCACCATTGGACTAACCCAGTCTGACTAGTCAACAGGTTTGATGATACCTAAAACAATCATTTTGTCAAGTTCATCCCTGACCTTCTGCTTTTACTTGGGGTTCAGCCTATAAGTTCGTTGCTTTATGGGTTGTGCATTAGGTTTGAGAGTGATATGCATGACCCCCAAGTCCCCCGTGATCCCTTTCAGCTCTAAAAACTTTGTTGGGAACAAGTCCTGGTATTCTGTAAGTAATTTGGCCACTTTTCCTACTGTATCCTCATCCAAGTAGTCCCCAATCTTAGCCAACTTAGGGTGCTCTTTCGTCCCAATGTTCACTTCGCATAGCTTGAGAGGCTTAGTGACATCTACGTCTTTCAGGGGAGGTCCTTTAATGGCGTGCTCCCCTTCTGACTCTAGGATAGAGACAGAATGCGTATCATCTTCACCCTCCTCCCTTTCCAAGTTGCGGCAGTTGACAATATCCTGCATCTGCATTTCCCATGTCGGCGCCCCGAATATTGCAAGGGAGCCAGATTTTCCAAACACAAATGTATCTATGTCCTACAGAGCTTTGTCAAGCACCTTAGAACCCCTTATCAGTCTGAATGTTCTTATGAAGTCACTCTTCAGAGTTTCCCAATGGCGGTTTCGTTGATGTAGCTCTGCATCCAGGTACCATGTGGTAGGGATTGGACCCAACGTATGAGCAAAAAAGTGAACCCACTCTTCTGTAGTTTGGTCACCCAAATTCTCCATCCATGCAACTACGTGTTCATGTGGATCCCCTGGGCCAAGGAACATCTTGACCCACACTTCTGTCGAAGTCTCAAATCGCAGGAGCATCATGTGCTGACAATCTTCCCACTCTTGTAACACTCCCCTATGCTTATCCCACCATCATGCATGGGTTTCACGCATAGCTAGGTTAAGGGCCCATAACCTTCATTCTCTGGGGACGTCACCTTCAAATTCTTGCAAAAATTTCCTAATGTTACTAGAACCATCAAATTAAGGTAGATCTCTTACCTCTGAGGAGATGCAGCGAAATTTCTTTGTGATCTGAAGACATCGTAGCACAAAGACATCATGTAACCAGTTTTGCCAATTCTCTATCTCCCCATCAGAGTCAAAAAAACATTCACTGTCCTTTTCCCAACAGAGTACTCCCTCCTCCGTGGGGTTGATCCAATATTCATCCCATGCAGTCAACTTATAGATGTGATCCACATTCTCCTCGTCGCGCACTGGTTCTGTGTATCATTTTCCTTCCGTAGGATCTAATGGTACTATTACCCTTGTACCATTATTTTTGAATACCATGCTTCTCTTCTTTAGGTTAATGATGCCCCCCATATCGATGGCCCAATCCAAGCCTAGGAGTGCAAGGTAGGGTTCCGCATCTTCTACAATCTGAATTACTTCAAAATCAACCTGGACCTTAATCCTTGCCATATCCACCATGATCTTCGATAGTCTCCACAAGGGTATGATTTTCTATTGATTTGCCATACGCAGCTGGATAGTGGACCATTCAAACTTAGGTTCCCCTATTCTTAGCCAAGTCTTTTTAGGTAATACATTCGCATGTGACCCTAAGTCCAAAATAACCTGATCCATCTTGTAATCACTGATCTGTGCAGTCAACCGCATCTCCCTACCAGTGTGTTTCTTATATCTATAGAGTTTGTGTACATCCTTGACTTCTAGAGGGAGGCTAGGTCATGCTACGCAGCTATCTATTAATGCCTGAAGATTTTCCATAGCCTTTGGGTTGTGTAGTAGCTTCATACATGCTTGTAAAAAGGGTTTGACCTCCTCATCGGCCTTGAAGTCTTCAAGTGGCTACGAAGTAGGTGCCTCTACCTCAACAAAGTCTTTGTGGGCTATAATAAATGTTTCCTTCTCCTTTTTTAGATCCAAACCTTCCTGTTTGATAACTACTTTTCAGATCAGAGGCTCGGTTGCAGTCTTCTCCCAAGGCCCCCTAGTGGCCATCCCACTACGTGTTATGACATTCACGCTTGGCTCTTTGTCTCACAGTTTAGCCTTAACCCTCTACACATTCTGTGTAGGTGTCAGCTACTTCTCCTACATCTTTTCTATCAAGATTGGACAATTTTCAATCACATGGTCTAGTTATCTGCAATACCAGCAGGACTGCCTTGTAGGGTTTGGATAGTCCCTAGAAAAGTGTCCTACTTCTCCACAGTTATAAGAGTTTAGTTTCCCTCATCCCCGACCTATGCTTCCGCCTCTTCCACCTCCCCTACCCCTGGCTGGGGAGCCCCCTGTGCTCGAGAGCGATCTTGGTGAGAACGGATCCGACTGTACCCTATAGAGGTTCCCTCGATCGTTCATCAAATTATACGTCTAGAACTTCTGTTCATCATTTCCAACCAACCTGCATATCTTGCACCATTGCTGCTTTACTTTTGGAACATATGCAGCAGGGCGGGGACAGTGGTTTGTGTCATGTAGCACTGCAACGTGACAATCATCGCACCATAGCGCCGACCCACTTGATCCTGCTACTCCCCTAGGGCGCAACGGACTGGGTCCCCTGGCCTGCATATAGTCTGCTAACAAAAGGCAGTTATCCTTGGTGTGACCATTCTTCCTGCATCGTATGCACCATCTTTTAGGGCTAGCCTCTTCTCCTCACTCCTTTCGCAGATTATAGATTTCCATGTGCATCGCCTCCAGTTGTCCTTGGATCTGCTGGACACCTAGTTGGGTATCATCTCTGGGCACAACTTCTAACTTCATAGTGACCTCCAGGGCTTTTTCTGGTGATTCGAAAGTTTGGTGACCCATAGGTATGTGTAGGTGAGGTAGCAACATAGAAATGAACCATTCCGTGTGCTATTGGTCATCTTACTGAAATCCTACTTCTCTGATCATCTTCTTTAGTCGTCGATCGACCTCCCACACAGACTCAGAAGGCCCTTGATTGAAATCCTTTAGATCGACCATTATTTGAGAGTAGGACTTAGGCTTCTTGAACTGTTGCTTCAATGCGTTCTTAATCTCTTCAATGGTTACATTCTTATGCTAGCCAATGAATCCCATGTACTAGTCCAAAGCTCTTCCTTCAAAGGCAAGGGATAGTTGTGCCTTCTTCACCGCATCACTAGCTACATTCTATGCAGTCCATACTGATTCTACGACAAACCAGAACAAATCCATGTCTTCATCTCCCACACCCTTACAGGTAGGAAACTTCATGTGTGTAGCCATGTTGTCTTCTGGTGGTGGTGGTAGTGGAGGTGAATTCTTACCCCTATGCTGGTTCAAAAGTGGTGTGGCTAGAGGACTCTGCACTGCTGCTTCTCTTACTGGACTATAGGCAAATCTATATCCTTCTTGGTTGGTCTGATAGTATTTTCCACTTTGTGTTGTACTCCCGTCCAGATCAGAGGTCATTCATTCAGTGTGGCTACACAAAATACTTTTTTTACACAATAATATCTTAATTAGAAATGTTAAGGTCTTCAGAAACTTACCCCAGAATCCTTTGAAGATTCTTCGCTCTGCTTCAGAGTAGGAGATGAACTGATCGATGGAAAATTCTATCACGAACACTCCTAGCACACTTTCCACCCAATGGTCCACCATGCGATTGATGGTGTTATCAATCTCCTCTAACTATTGGATCAATTCTACAGTCCACTGTGTGACCTGCTCGTCCTTCCAACACTTCTGGAACTCAACCAACCTTGTGAGCCACTCCTAGAGCTTTATCATAATTGTTACAAAGAAGATATTGTAGCTCTCCGTAAAAATATACTTATTCTTCCACTCTTCGGTGATCAACCTCTTGCTGCGATTTTCTTTACTGTGAATTCCTAAACTTGCTGTTAGAACCATTCATGGATTTATTTTCTTTTAGGTTTCCAGTATGGCCTTGGCATTACCCTATCCCTCTCTCAAAATTCTCCCAGTCTCGGCAACGAAATAATTTGTTGGCTCGAGGGGTCCTGACCCAAGTTCAGACATTAAGATTTTCCAACAAATCCCTATACTACTGGCCCTTTCAGCAGTGACCTGCTTACGCAGGCCCAAGTATCAACCAAAGCAGTATGGGAGGGTGCTGGAACTAGGTTTCCGCACCCTGGGAGAGGGGAGGTAAGTCAAGCAGAGCTCTGTTTCACAAATATCAGATCATATATCACAAAACCCAGATATATCGATTCTTCTCATCCACATGTGCAATGCCACTTATAATCACAATAAACAACAGATACAGAACAATAAAGCAACTATCGCAACTATTATTACATAAAGTATAATAGACAGATTCAGATCAAATGTCAATGCATCATAAGAAAATAACATAGTTACTTTTGAAGCTCAACATAGAACCATGCATAGCATAACAGATATCATAGAGTCATATTAATAGAAAAAGATATTCAAACAACCTTCCGCTTTCTTTAATCCTTCAGATCCTTTTACATTACCCAAAACCCAACCTGTGCACACAGTAGGACTGAGAATCTCTGCTCACATAGCCAGCAGGAGTCCTTTCCCCAATACCCCAAAACAGATCTACTAATTCATGATTCGCACCAATATTAATACATTTCTTGCCTTACAACTCAAAAAAGGTTCAACTACTTATACTACTTTAGCCTACGCATCCAATGGTCTGCAGATCATGGTTTGTGAACTCTTGGTCTACCCTTGACCCACTTACAATTCATTAGGGGCTTTGACCCACCCCAAAACCCCTATGTTAGACTAAATATAATAAAAAATATACAAAATGTACCAAATTTGCAGCTTTGTAGGAGACCCTGTTCCAACAGTCACTTGAGATCATATGACAAGCGGTGTGGGAATCACTTGATGAAGAATCAATATCATAACTAATAGAAAAAGGAAAAATGGAGGATGAATTTGTGTATTCAATGAGTTTTTCTTCCCCAAAATCATAATCTAAAGGCTCAAGTTATTTGAGCATAGAATCATACTTAGGAGAGGTGGGAGCCTTGTCGATTTCCTTAGTATCAAATATTGGGTATCTCCTAAAAGGAAAATTTATCACTTGCAACTACCCCTATTTATGAAAGGGAAAATAAATATTCTCATTCCCAAGGGTATCAATGGATATGTCATCATAAGTAGTTCCCGAGAGAAAGGGAATACCAATATCAACCTCATCATCCTTGTCGGTGTCGTAAATAGGAGCATAATCAAATTGAGGACCAATAATTTCCCATTTCTCGCTTTCAGTGTGGAAGTAACCTCCAATTTCATCTTTTAAGGGGCTAATGGGATCACCTTCCTCAAGGTTCTCAAATGGAGAGTGAGTCATCAGGAGTAATATCCTTGAGAAAGGTAAGGTTAGTCTCAATTTCACCTTCCATAGACTCATCCTTCCCAACACGTGTTCTAAAAATCATCCTTTTCATAATTTGGACCCAAGGAGGACTCATCTACCTGCTCATTACTTTGATTCTCAATGTCTAGATGATGCTCAATGAGGTATTCCTCTTGGATTATTAATGTAGGGTTTACTTGAAAATATCTAAGAAATCCATCAACGAACTCGTCAATAAATGATACTCTCTTAGGTTCATGATCATGCAACCATGAGTTATGACCACCAATAGATCCCACAAAGAACAACATAAGGACATCTTTGTGAACCACTTTCTCTTTTGAAGCATATGCATTAAATATTTCTAGATGTTCAATTTCAGAGAGTGGATCACCATCAAACACTAGCACCCCACGTATCATCCTTTCTACAACATGATTAGGGTGCCTAGGGATTCTAGCGATGTCCAAAGTAGGAAAAATAATCGAAGAAAGATAACCTATTTGAGATATACATGAAAAATATGTAGGTGTCATATGGGGGAATTTGAATATGCCTAGAAATATGCTTGATTCACCCTACAAGCAGCGACCTCAAGGTTCAATGAAGAACTAGGGCTTCCTTATTCCAGTGGAGTCTCCAATAATGATATGTCAATATGTTGTATGGGGAAAAAAACACACATCTCGTGTCCCTAAAAATGAAGCCATAAATTTTACCACTCACACTAGCAAAGATCCTAAAATAAGGTCCTTTAAGGGCTATTACTAGCTCAAGGGAAACAATGGAGAAATAGCCCACTGTTACCTCGGTTATATCTCCCTACTCTTTATGACCTTTCACCGATGAGAGGAGAGTTGTTATAATATTGATCTCAAAATGAATGGATAAATGATAGGGTGAGGGGAAATCCTAAGGGGGAATATTCACAAAAGAGTCTCAAAAGTATAGCTTCCTTGCTTTGGAAGGAAATGTTCAAAGCTCTCAAGGAAGGGCTCACGGAGAATATCAAGGTTTTACTTTTAGGTTTGTATCTTATGACGGAGGCCCTCAAACTTTGAAATTATTGTGAAGGCTTGGATTCCAAGTTATCTTTGAAGAGTTGTCTTCAATAAAGTATGGGACCACATGGGACCAAGTGGAATTGGTGTTATTTCAAGGGGGGGGGGTTTAGCAACAATGATATGCTTGAAATAACCTAAAGAGTGAAAGGGACCAAAGAATGAATTTTCAACATGAGGAAAATTGAGGATCCAAATGAGGTCTTTAGGCCTAAGGAAATGAAGGGCAAGGTTGATCTTGAGGCTAGGAATTGAGCTATCTCACAATACCACTGTCGGAATTTCTTCAAAACTATGGGGTTCCTAGGATAAACCCCATCGCAAAGGATGCCAAGAGATCAATTTTTTTCAGTGGGTGGTTTGAAACATAAATGACGCCCTAAGAGACCTAGAGGGATAGACCTAGAAAAAAAAAGGTCACAAAAGGAAGATAAGATAAGACAATCACATGTATGGTGGATGAATTCCTAATGCTTTGGGGATATTTTGATTCAAGACTAATTATGACTATGGATATTTAATTTTCTATTTCAAGGAGGCCTCAAAGATAAATTCACATAACATTAGGGAAACAACAAAATAAACTTCAAGAGATTTATACTTCGTTTTGAAAAATATATTCCCTATCAATATGAATTTTAGTGAAGAATCATCTCTAGGAATATTCTTTCATAATACAAGGTGCATGCATAAAGCACCACCCTCTAAAAACCAAATTTCCACAACTTCAGATAAATGGATGCAACAAATTAGCCCTAATATCACAAAATCCCAACAACAATGTATGTGAAAAAAATATAAATAAAAAAGAGAATTAAATTTTACTTACATGTATTAAGATTATATCCAACCATCAAAAAATTTCCAATCAAGAAGCTCCAAGACGTGAAAATAATCCAAACATCAAAATTCATTCCATGCTCCAAGAATTCGTCCTCCAAGAAGGATAGTGAAGTTCTCTAAAGATATACAAGTACAATCCAAGCGATGATGCAAAAATGAGTTCACATCACTTGTACTTACACACTTCTAATGAGTTTTATTTAAGTAATTAGGCCTACATTAGCCCCTAGAATAAAATAATGTGAAAATAACTAACTTTTGGTGACAAGCCCAGCAAACTGTCTCATAAAAAAATTAATAAGCCTCTCAATAGGTCGAATGATAAATTATACATGTCGTTGGGACTTTTAAGAGGCCTTATGAAGTCCATAGGTTACATAATGATAAATAGGATTCCTAAAATTAGTGGAAAAGGGGTTGGACCCTTGTTATACAAATAATAAACATGTGGTGCTCCCAATGGGTGTGGGGGCACACAAGTAACCTCATTGGCATCCAAGTGGATCGAAGATTCATGTAGACCATATTCAAGGGATCAGATAATGGTGTAAGTGGTGCCACATCATCAAATAGGTCTTGTTTCATCTTCCAAGTGCATGGTACAACTACGGGGTTGAATGGGCATGGTGAACCAGGTGCATCTTCCTTGTCCAATAAGTGAATCTATAGAAATATATGAGAGCATATGGGTATCCATGGAGTGTTGCATACTATTGTGGAGGCCCATGGCTCTCTACACACACCCTAAATGTACTAATGTAACCCTATGGAAGGTTAGGAAACTTTTTAGGGATACCAAACCAAAAATTGATACCATCTACAATCCTGCGTAAGATCCAATTTTTCCCCTATCCTTCCATAATAATGAGTTATTAAAGAAATCAAGTTAAAGAGATTACAAACCATGGACATATGTGGGAACTTCATAAAGTCATGCCCTTCTGTAATGGGCTTTGGAATTTTCTAATTTCCCCAATATCCAAGGGAATTTAACCAGGTACCCTATTAGTTGGTTTCTACTTTTAGAGGGGATAGTATGTCCAAGGTACATCCTTCAAATTATGGTCACATGTGATAAAGTGATGAAAAAAAGTAGGGGATGAAATGGGAAATCTTGGGTCACATGTCGAGGTACAAGGGTA
This sequence comes from Pinus albicaulis, assembly GCA_034641835.2. Taxonomy (NCBI): domain Eukaryota; kingdom Viridiplantae; phylum Streptophyta; class Pinopsida; order Pinales; family Pinaceae; genus Pinus; species Pinus albicaulis. Next base: position 1,322,904,441 of record CM076575.1, on the reverse strand, counting down.
TTTGATAAAGGGAAGCCCACAATTGGGTATATAATCTATAAGAGGAAGAAATCATGGTGCACGAGCTACCCTAACCTTAATTTTTCCACCCTTCTTCATATGCCTTTTGTCTTTTATGATTTTTATTTTATTGACTACTCTGGGATCAAGGAATAATATCATGATGTGTAAGGTATAGCAATGAATATCCCCTTTAAGGTAGAGTGATTCATTTCCCACCAGAGGTTGGTATAATCTTGGGTTCTTGAATGATAAAGGAGGCTCATCTAGGGCCTATAAGAACCAAGATGATGGCCATGGGAATGTGGTATAACTCATGCATTGGATTTTCCCCACGTGCTAAATGTGTTTTTCCCGACCATATTTTTCATTTTTGGGACATTTTCTTATTGAATGTGGCCAATTATTCTTTTACTTTCCTTTTCAGTTGCATCAACCTCTAGGACATCATTTTAGGCCTGAACTAAGGTGTGGGAAAGGGTAAGTGGAGGCTAACCCTATTTGGACCCAATGGAGGGATGTGGACCTAGGTGGGAGAACTTATTAATGGGGTTGTAATGAATGGAAGGGGAGTGATATCTGTGGATGAGGGAGTAGGACCACACAACCAAAATTAGGTTTTTACATGTAGTATCATCCCTAAAGCCCAAAGGTTAATAAAAGAGATCACATGGGAGTAGGATCCAAGAGTAACACCAAAAATATGTCTAGGGGAAAATATCATAGACTAAGCCCACTTTTTCTGTTGAATTCCCCCATTAATCCATGCCTAGAAGTTTCCATGATAGGTAAACTACAACACTCAATTACCAATTGACAAGGCACACCTTTAGGTTTGGGAGGCCCACCTTAAAACATACGATCATGATAGATGGGTGAGGGACCAAATGGATGGCTCAAGTGGTGGAGAAATGGAACAACGAGCTAGTTAGTGGCTACAAGGGGTTGTTGGTTTCTGGTTGAGGACCATCTTGGGGAAAAATATTCTCCTAGGGATATCACTCATAAAATGGTGGGTAACAGTTCCCATTTTATCTCCAAAGGTCTAGTGTATAACATTTTCTCTAATTTTACACCATGTAAAAAAACTATAAACTCATCCTCCTAGGTCCATTCAGTTCAAGAATTGAACATGGGTGCTTTGATACCACCATGTAATGCTCCCTCCCTCCCCCTTGTTATTCCTAAGTTGATGGGAGGTATTGCTTTTAACTAACTTGACCTCCATGGTCTCTTTATGAAGATGGTGCTGTAAAATTATTTATTCTCCAATATTATGGAATTAAATTTAGACAAAATTATTGTGTTATTATAATCAATATATTTCTAATGATATGAATTTTACCCCAATCCAATATTTGGATTGAAATTTATGCCCTTCCAAATATTAACCACTTAACCCTTGCCACATTAACAATATCTTTCGACATGACACCAAACTAATACCCATGTGGCCTTTCCATTCCATTCGTGACACCTATGTGGTGTTTATACGACCATGATTATGCATTTGTGGCACTTTCCTCTTCATCCACACTCAAAAGTTCCATGGGGCCCGATCTCTTTGTCTTTTGCCTCATTTTTGCATTATATCCAATACTGAGTGAAATCGAGGTGTGCACTAAATTTCCCAAGTGGAATTTGTACTGAAACCTTGGACCTTCAATCTCTAAAATTGCATTCAATGAATCCAAACCTAGCCCACATTCATGTCTCCGTGAATTTTCACCATTCCCTAAAACCTAGATTCCCATATCCAAAATACATCCTCCATGTGCGAGGTAATCTAACCTCAGAACAAATTATTTTTAAAAGGGACAAACTCTAGATTTTCATACAAAATATGGCTTGTGAAAAAATCCAAATTCATGTCTTTGAATACTCCAATGAGCCTTACCCTAGATATTACCTCTTCACTTTATTTTCCACAAGTTATCCGAGTCATTTCCAAATCCAATGAATTTACAAAAGTGCACAAGTGCAAACCCCCTGAATGCTCGGACTTCCGGTGTAACGCCCTCCTCCCACATTTACCCAAGCTAACCGATCCACTGGAGTAAACATGTGATGAGAGGCTACTATGATGCAATTCAACTCCCCATGTATATTTAAGGACGTGGAACTGACATAATGAAATGAAACTTACCTTCACATATACTACACAACCTTCAGTAACCAACCAACCCTTCCAGGTGGTCAACGCCTCAGAAAACTTGAAAATTCACTAATATGGACCCTCAAACACTCCCAGTAAGATCAATGCATGTGAATAATGCCTTCCAGTTGCTCCCACATAAAGGCATGTTAGTTATTGTGGACTTTTTCAAGCATTTTTGTTCTAGCAAGCTCAGATTATTAGCCAAATTTTTAGTACCAGGTCTCAGGCCACTACCCATAACTCCATGAAACCTTCAATAATGAATAATAATAATGGAACAAAGCTAATAATGTAATAAATGGTGCAAGTACTTGATCTATGTTGAATTTCCACAATCTTGGGATCTAGGATATAATCTTAAAATCTAAGACGCTATCAAACAAAGAATTTAAACAAGAACTACTTTTCAAAGAGGAGGATATAAAATAGTAAATCACACATACACAAGTACAAAAAAATTTAAACAAATATTGTACAAAAATGTACAACAAAATATTTTTTGTATTAATCCAATGAATAATAAAACAGTCTAGGGAATGTAATATACAATGACAAACTTCATTGCAGCTTCTATGTAGTATCTTGTTCTGCCGGTCCTTTGCTTCTATACTACTCTCTACCTACCCCTTAGTCCTTCAAAAGACAACACATAGACTCTAGGAGGTCTACTACATAACACTACTGCAAGTCACTTTTGTTTCATGTACATGGGTTGATCCAATCTTCTCTTCTAGGCTGGCCAATCATTGAGTTCCAGTCCACCAATATAGCATTCATTTTTTTCCATAAAAGTGTTTCAAATTAGACACCAAACTTCACCCAAACTTCATATATCTTTGTCGCTTCAAGATTTATTTTCTAGGGATACTTTGGGTAGCCAACACACTGCCCTCCACCAGACCAATGGCACCCAACACTGCACTATAGGATCTGCTCCTAGAAAGGCTTTAGATCACCAAATCAAGCCTTCAAATTTGCTTCCTCAATTTTTAATATAACTCCCATACAAACTGATCCAAAACATGTATCCAACACCTACAAATATGTACCAAAATATATACCTCTACTCATTGTTTGAGGTATGCTACATTGCTGCAATCTAGGCTTGTTTAGGGCACAAAACATAGTCAGTTTTCTAGCCTTAAATTATGCCCATAATTTATTTTCATTGTTGCAAATTCCCTTTCTTGAGGGGTGGAGGACTGCTACTCCAAATATGGGTTGTCATAACCCTCAACCATACCTCTACCATCCTTCAAATTCCCTGTGGCATGCTACAACAAGGCTATACAAGCCTGCGGAAACCTTGTTAAGGGTCTTCCCACCCTCAAATGGACCTTAGATAGTCCCTGAACTTGATCCATGTGCCCTAGCCTTTTATCCTTGCAACGTAGTCACCAAGGAGGCCCTAAAAAAAACTTTATTTCCTACAAAGGTCACCTTCTATTATTGCGGAGATGACATGGATCTCCTTTCCTCCTAAACAAGCTATCAATTGTGATGTGTTTCACTTTTTTTATTTCTAAAATGACTCCAATTCACCTTTTATTTATACACATACAAGGGATCCTCAAAAATTTCATGATGGGGCTTGTCCAGTTGTCAAGAGGCTTATTAAACTCAAGACGACCTTAACACATTTGGTGCAAAGCCACTCCACAAATTCAAAAATTCATATCTCACTAAGGGAAACTCAGAATTCGATGATTCTTGAAGCATTAGATTATCCTTTCTTCCCTCTATCATCTCATCCCATCACATGCCCAAAGTTATCCATGGTTTTGGCCCAAATCATGATGCATGCAAAACCCCAACCTTCGGTTCCAATCCCACAAGTGACTCTTGTGGTGCTTTTCTGTAATATTCCTACTTAGCCTAAGCTAAGAAGAATATCCATTTTTGTCTTACTTTCTGTTGCATGAATAAATGAATAAATAAGGACATGTAAAACTCTTGAAAAGACTGAATAGATAAATGCCCATGTGAACAAGGATAAATCAGGGCCATGTACATAAATCACTTGCAGGTGTGAAAGGGGTTTGAGCTGTGATTCTAGGTCAACCTTGACCAAATCTACAGTGCTATCTAGATTCAATGCATCTCATGAAGGGACAGCGCGGTTCTAGAAGGAGGCCCCTCATGTGAAAGGAGCTAACTCATCAAGGTGGTTTAGGGTTTGCAAAGGCTTTCATCTTCTAAAAGGAAGGGGAAGACAGCAAGAGAAGGTTGTTGATTGATTATATTTCTGAGTATCTTGTCTGTTTAGACAAATGCTATTCTCTACTGTTTAGTGGAGAATTGTCCTACTTAGCACTTGAAGTTCCTATATAAGGATTTCACCTCTTCCATTGAGGATTATTGGAGGATTATTTGCTGATTTGATCCACTATTAGGCTTTGGGCCAAGCTCTACTTCCAACTGTAATACAGATCCAGTGAGGGTTTGCTTGCTTTTGTAGGCTGCAGCAAGTGGAACTCTAGATCTGTAGAGATCTAGCTTGTATTGGAGTCTCTTCTCATGGAGTGTGCCCTTTAACCTCCTGGAAGAGTGAATATTGAGCTTCATATTTGTATCTTGGCATCATTCCATCATTGTTATTCAAGCTACAATGCAGTTTTAATTGAGGAACTACGTTATTTTCATTAGAGGTTCTGCAGGGTGTTTTGATCCCATTTTTTATGAGAGATCTCTGGTGCTAGGCTTTTCCTTTCACCTTGGTGATCCATGGATTAGCTTGTTGATCCATGTTCTTTTTATATCTGATATATTTTAATTTAAAGTCATCTTCAGAAATTTTTGAAGCATTTTGCAGATCTGCAACTTAAAACTCATATCTACTCTTTGTAATGCATGATTTGGTCAAAACCCCAAGGGGATCTTGTAAGTAAGACTATCTAGTTTCTAGATCGGAAATGGATATGATTTTTTGTCCTCAGATATTTCCTAGATCTAAGTTTTAATATTCAGCTACTACATCTCCTCAAAATAATGCTATTAAGCCAATTTGTAATTTATATATGTGTTGCAACCTTCTTTTCTGAATATTTCTTGCTCTATTGTCTCCTGTATTCTACTGTATATTGAAAGAGCTTCATTGTAATTCTGATTTTATGATGTATACTCACAATTTAATAATATTTGATGGCCTCCTTCTCATACTGTCCAAGACTACATTATTTTTGAAGAATTTTTTTGTGCATAGCTATAGCCCCTCTTGTAGGATGTTTTTCAGCTAGACTAGGTGGTGGGAGATCTGTTTACCACACCTAGCTTGATTTGTTTTTTCTCCCCTTTTGGATCTAGACCCCATATATAATGATATAATGGATCCAAGGGCTGTAAAATCATTTCTATGCATCAATCTCCCAGGAGTGCGTTATTTCAACAGGCTTGTTGTGTTGTTCCAGATTTGGAATATTACAGTGGTATCAAAGCTCCTTTCTTGGCACAACTTGTGCTTTCCTTGGAACACCACAGCCATGTTGCATTTAGAATAAGATGAAAATCTTACTGAGAGGGAGAATAGGTATCAAAACAAAAGTCACAAGAATTTTGATTACACTACTGATGATCAAGACAAGGGTAAAGCCCCTGAGACTGTAAGTGACAAAGAAGGAGAAGAGTTTGCAAGAAATATGTTAGTGGCCATGCAAGATCTTGCCAAACGGATCAAAGAGATGAGGATGGAAAGAATGAGGGAATATCCTGGGAGATTTCATCTAGGGGAAAGCTATGACATGTCTCATCACTGGACTGGTCAACCAGTGAACCTGCCACAAGCCCCACAAGTTTCACAACACTCCACTATGCCCACCTTCTTGGCTGTGGAGAGTGAAAGACCACAAGATAAATCTTACCTTGAAAACTAATTTGTGGAATATGAATCTCAAAATTAGATATTCAGAGACCACTTGATTTTCCAAGAGTTTTGTCACCTCAAGGACAGAAGAATACCAAGGCAGTAGTATAGCGATGGTGGGTTCTTTCATAATCAGGATAGACACCACTCTATGGGCAGATTCGTTTTGCTTAAGTTTGATGGATCATCCTCCAGTTCTTCCAAGGCATGGGTAGAAAAGTTGGATAATTACTTTTAGTTGAAAAAATTCCCTGAGATTGAGGCCATCAAGATTGCAATGCTGCACTTTGAAGGTGAAGCACACAATTGGTGGCTCCATGGGTTTTCTACATTGGGACATACCAATGTGACTACCTATTCTGATTTTACTAGAAGACTGGTGGAGAGGTTTGATAGGAAGGATATAGAAGCACCCTTCATAAGCCTTGCAAAGCTAAAGCAGTTAGAGAATGCAGAAGCTTATATCTCTGAGTTTCTGAGATTATCAGTCATGGTTCCTGATCTATCTGTAGCAAGGAGGGTTTACATGTCCATCGATGGCCTGGAGGAACCTTTGCATGGGTTGGTTAAATCTACCAAGCCCATCACTTTTCATGATGTCATTGAGAGGGCTAGAGACCTCCAAGATGAGTTTCCAAAAGCAAAGGCAACTTTCTAGAGCAAGGCCCCTCACTTTTCTAAGGGGAAGGAAAGAAAAGCTACTCCTTCCAAGGAGAGCTCTTTGAAGAAGCCTCTTGATATTGATTTCAGGAGGGAGTTGAGAAAGAATAAACTGTGTTTCACTTGCTAAGAGTCATGGGCACCGGGACATAGATGTGCTACTGGGAAAGCACACTACATAGAAGTCTTCTCAGATTTTGAGGAGGAAGATGGAGATGATGAACCTAGGAGGAGTCACAGCGCTGATAATGATGAGTAAGATCCAACACCATCCAGAGATGGGGATGGAGCCTTTGCTCCAATAAGTGGGACTCTTTCATCTTTGAGAGGATTACCTAAGTACTTGACCATAAGAGTACAAGGTTTAGTCATGAATCAGAGGGTATATGTGCTGATTGACAGTGGGGCAACTCACAACTTTATTGATGCTCATCTTGTGAAAAGGAGAGCAATCCCCATTGATACTTTTGAGGGATTATCTTTCTTGGTCCCAGGAGATAGAACCATGCAATGCATGAAATATGTTCCCTCACTCTCAGTCACTATGGGTTCCTACGCTCTAGTGGATCACTTTTTTGTAGTTGACATACCAGACACCAATATCATTTTGGGTGTCCAATGGTTGATTACTTTGGGGAAGGTGACCACTGATTGGAAAGCTTTGAAGATGGAGTGGGTGACTTTAAGAGTGGGAAACCACAAATTATTGAAGGAATGCATACTTATCCCTCACCTAGTACTTCCACACAAACAACAGAGATGGATTTGCGCAGTGGAAGCAGGGATCTCACAGTCCCTTCTCTCATGTTCATGAGAATGCTGCAAGGGACATTCCTATCTAGTGGAAAGCCACCTGGGATGCCACCAAATTCAGATCTTGTGGGGGATGCCTCACAAAGTGCTGCTCCAAATCTAGATCTAGGAGGGATTGGAGCAATGAGAGACCAAGTTATAGTGCTGGAGGGCTTGAGACAACTCAATAATGAGGGGGATCTTCTTCTTGCATCACTATCACCCTCTCTTTTTTCTGAATATGCGTTGTGGGAGGAGAAGAATGGGAGGATCAGCCTTCAAAAAAACAAATTTGGCATGAGAAATGTCAAAAAGGAGATCAGCAACATGACAAGCACTTCCATGGATGTATCATCAGCACTATCATTATTGAACAGTGTGGATCTGTATTGGAAATCTCAACTACTTGTAGAGTATTCCAAATATCTCCACACAGGTATGATACTAGATGACATGCAGCAAGAATAGGGCTACTTAGTCCAAGGGAGAGTCATCTATTATCATGGTAAGGTCTTCTTGGCTAGAACTTCCAAGCTCAAGAAGAAGATACTACAAGGGGCACATGAAGAATTCTTCCTCAGCCATATGCATTCAATGAAGGTCTATACCCTGATCATGAGGAGCTTTGATTGGGAAGGAATGAGAGAGGAATTACATCAGCACTTTTAAGAGTGCATTAGCTATGAAGGATTGGGGCAGCCAATGGGCTCTTTGCAAGAGTCATTTCAGCCAGTTCTTCCTTTGCGTGAGAGGAAGGAAATGCTCATCCACAACTCCATGTGTATGAAGGACTATGATGGTAAAGGATCTGATCATGCCAAGAAAGTTTTATTTTCTTATTCCTTTGCCATTTTTTTGTAGACTATGACTCCTAAAGGGAGTGAGAGATTATGTGGATCTCATTTCTTTTGGTGGGACAATAGAGATGTTAAACTTGGCCACTTCCTTATGTGCAAAGGGAGATTCCTTCTCATGATGGGCGCTTTCCAAAGGCACCAAACTTATCTAACATCTTCAGCCATGTTAAGGTGAATAAAGCATAAAATGTGTGGTGGGAATGCCACTTACCACACCTTGATCTAATGTAGGCAGGTGATGCACTGCGCTAGCATCACATGTGGGATTTTGACCCACCTTCTCAAGTTCAGATTTTTGTTTGCATATATGTAGTCTTGCTTCCATACTTGGATGATATAGTTGTATTGTTTATGGGATTGTATGGGGAGAGGATGGGCAGCTTGTATGTACCACATATTTTGGAACTTCTACCAGGACCTCATGATACATGTTTTAGATGGAGAATTTCTCCAACCATGTTTATTTTTGTTGAGTTTTTCACTCCTAGTGGGATGGACTATGCACATCTTATGTTGACCTTGGAGGAACAATTCATGATGTATTGGCTTGATGAGAACTTGGCTTATGATGAGGAATTGATCATTGATGATCTCATCAATGGAGGAGGAGAATCACTACAACTCTTATCCTATAGTTGCTTGAGGACAAGCAACATTTTGGAGGGGAGGGCTGTAATATTCCTACTTAGCCTAAGCTAAGAGGAATATTCATTTTTGTTTTACTTTCTGTTGCATGAATAAATGAATAAAGAAGGACATGTAAAAATCCTGAAAAGACTGAATAAATCAATTCCCATGTGAACAAGGATAAATCAAGGCCATGTAAATAAATCACTTGCAAGTGTGAAAGGGGTTTGAGTTGTGAGACTGGGTCAACCTTGACCAAATCTACAGGGTTGTCTAGATTCAATGCATCTCATGAAGATACAACATAGTTCTAGAAGGAGGCCCCTCATGTGAAAGGAGCTAACTCATCAAGGGGGTTTAGGGTTTGAAAAGGCTTTCATCTTATAAAAGGAAGGAGAAGGTAGCAAGAGAAGGTTGTTGATTTATTATATTTCTAAGTATCTTGTCTGTTTAGAAAAATACTATTCTCTGTTGTTTAGTGGAGAATTGTGCTACTTAGCACTTGGAGTTCCTATGCAGGGATTTCACTTCTTCCATTAAGGATTATTGGAGGAATATTTTCTGATTTGATCCACTATCAGGCTTTGGGCCAAGCTCTACTTCCAACTGCAACGTAGATCCAGTGAGGGTTTTCTTTCTTTTGTAGGCTGCAGCAAGTGGAACTCTAGATCTGCAGAGATCTATCTTGTATTGGAGCCTCTTCTCATGGAGTGTGTCTTTTAACCTCCTGGAAGAGTGCATCCACTGATTGAGCTTCATATTTGTATCTTGGCATCATGACATCATTGTTATTCAAGCTAAAATGCAGTTTTCATTGAGGAATTGCGTTATTTTCATTAGAGGTTCTCCAAGGTGTTTTGATCCCATTTTTGATGAGAGATCTCTGGTGTTTGGCTTTGCCTTTCACCTTGGTGATCCATGGATTAGCTTGTTGATCCATGTTCTATTTAGATCTGATCTATTTTAATGTAAAGTCATCTTCAAAAATTTCTGAAGCATTTTAAAAATCTGCAACTTAAAACTCAGATCTACTCTTTGTAATGCATGATTTGGTCAAAACCCCAAGGGGATCTTGTAAATAAGACTATCTATTTTCCAGATCGGAAATGGATCTGATGTTTTGTCCATAGATCTGTCCTAGATCTGAGTTGTAATATTCAGCTGTTGTATATTCCACAAAATAATGTTGTTAAGCCAATTTTCAGTTTATATATGTGTTGCAGCCTTCTTTTCTGAAGATTTCTTGCTCTATTGTCTCATGTATTCTACTGTATATTGAAAGAGCTTCATTGTAATTTTGATTTACTACTTTATACTCATAATTTAATCATATTTGATGGCCTCCTGCTCATACTATCCAAGACTGCGTCATTTCTGAAGCATTTTGTTGTGCATAGCTACAACCCCTCTTGTAGGGTGTTTTTCAGCTAGACTAGGTGGTGGGAGCTCTGTTTACCACACCTATTTGGATTTGTTTTTTCTCCCTTTTTGGATCTAGACCCAAGATATGATGATATAAGGGACCCAAGGGCTGTAAAATCATTTCTGTGCATCAATCTCCCAAGAGTGCGTTATTTCAGCAGGCTTGCTGTGTTGTTCCAGATTTGGAATATTACATTTTCCCTCCAAAACCCAAACCTTATGGATTGGAGTACCTCCCAAGTGTTGGGCATGTGTTATATTCTTTCCATGACTAGCCCCACGCGTTGTACGTTGCATCGGGCGTAGTAGGGGAGTCACAAGGGGGGAGGCAGCGCCCCGGCGAAAATTGTTTTGGTGTGCAGAACCACTCATAGGCGGACCCACCCATGTTTTGTGCATGATTTTGCACATGGTTTTGGGGTACGATGGTTTTCGGCCCCTGGTATTTTTTAGATCCAGTCAAGGGAACTATGGTTATGTTCTAATCTAGGGTTAATGGATTGGGGTTTTTGTATGCTTTAGCATGTATATATATGTGTTGTAACACTAAAAGGAAAATAATGAAAAATCAAGCTGGTCATCCCAATTTGGGATCTAGGGGAAAATCTCTGTGTTTATCTGTTTTATGTTTTATGCTCTCGCTATTGTTTATTTTCTGTTATAATATTCGTGTGTAGATAATTTTTGTTCAGGGTTAAAACCTACAATTGGTATCAGAGTTGTTTTGGCTTCAAGGGGACGCCTTTGATACTGAGGGTTTTTTGCTCAGGCCTGAGGTAGACCCTGTTTAGTGGGAGATCTGCGGGATCGATTCTTGCTGTGAAAGAAGATGGCGAGTGGCGAAAAGATAGAGATAGATAAATTTAATGGTCAGATTTTTGAGTTATGGAAGCTCAAGATGGAGGATCTGCTGGTGGATAAAGATCAGTGGATCACGGTAGATCTGGGTACTAAACCAACGGCAAAGTCAGATGAAGACTGGAAGAAACTGGATTGGAAGGCTAAGAGCACAATACGGTTGTTTGTCTCAGATTCAGTATTGTTGCATGTATCTGGGGAAGCTACGACGAAGAATTTATGGGAAAAACTTGGGACTTTGTACCAATCTAAGTCTCTGGTGAATAAGTTTTTCCTGCGGAAAAAGTTGTACAACCTGAGGATGAAGTATGGAGACTTGGTGACAGAGCATCTGAACACCTTCAATATTGTGGTAATTCAGCTATCATCTGTTGATATTAAAATATCAGATGAAGATAAGTGCATCAGTTTATTGTGTTCTCTACCAGATTCATGGGACAATCTGGTTATTGAAATAGGTAGTAATACAACTACCTTGAATTTTGATGACATTCTCTCAGCCTTACTGTCAGAGGAAATAAGACGGAGAAATATGGAGGGCCAGAATGGAGATGCCTTATCTGTACGAGGAAGGTCCCAAAACAGAAACAAGAATAAGGTTTCGAGTGGGAGATCCAAAACTAGAGGGAGATCTAAATCTCCTGGAAATTTTGTAAAGGTATGTTGGAAATGCGGAAAGGAAGGGCACTACAAAAAGGAATGCAGATCTAAAGCTTTTGAGAAAGGAAAGGGATCTGATGATGCTCCTTCTGCAGAGGCAAAAACCACCTCGGATGAAGGTGGGGATGTGTATTTAGCTTCTTCTTCAAATACACATGTAGATCATGAGTCATGGTTGATTGACTCGGGTGCATCCTTTCACTTCACTCCCCATAGGGAGTGGTTCTGCAAGTATGAGAAATATGATGGTGATGTCTTCCTGAGGATGATAGGAAGGTCGGGAGCGTCGGACGTGGAAATTTCAAGTTTGAAGCTGGAAGGTGTAAAGGATTAGAACACTTCTGGTGTTACGCATATTCTACACGTGACGGAAATCGGCTACAGCAAGCAAGATGGATGATGCGGGTGTAAAAATAGTGTTCGAGAAAGATGCCTGCAAGATGGTTCGGGGAGCACTGGTATTAATGCGGGGAGTTCGGACTGGAACTCTGTACAAGCTACACGGTAGCACTATTATTGATGGGTGTAATAGTTATGTGGTTCCTGAAAGTGGAGCGGAAAGCCTAGCTGTCTCTGGAGAAAAGACCATGCTATGTCATCAAAGTCTTGGACATATAGGAGAGAAGGGCCTTCGGATATTGCATAGAGATGGTATGGTAGAAGGTATGTCTAATTGTTCTCTGGATTTCGATTTCTGTGAACATTGTGTATATGGGAAGCAGAATCGGGTGAGTTTTCCTTCTGGTGCTAAGAGGGCAAACAAGATATTAGAACTTGTTCACAGTGATGTGTTTGGGCCTGTGTCAGTTCCATCACTGGGAAAGTCTGTGTACTATGTTTCATTCATAGATGACTTCTCAAGGAATACATGGATATATTTCTTGAGGAAGAAATCTGAAGTCTTTGACATATTTAAAGAATTTAAGGCTCTGGTGGAAAACCAGACAGAGAAGAAGATAAAGGTGTTGAGGACAGATAATGGTGGGGAGTTCTGCAAGAAGGAATTTGAAGAGTTCTGTAAGAAGTGTGGTATAGCACGACATAAGACTACTCCATACACACCGCAGCAAAATGGAGTTGCAGAAAGAATGAACAGAACACTGATGGAAAAGGCAAGAAGCATGCTCAGTGGTACTGGGTTAGGACAAGAATTCTGGGCAGAGGCAGTGGAGACTGCATGTTACTTAGTTAACAAATCACCTTCATCAGTGTTGGAGGATAAGACTCCACATGAGGTATGGACTGGTAAGAAACCCTCTCTTTCACATCTAAGGGTATTTTGATGTGATGCATATGTACATGTTCCAAAGGAGAAAAGGAACAAGTTGGATAATAAATCTGAAAGGTGCATCTTTATTGGGTATAAGGATGGTTTAAAGGGTTACAAGCTTTGGAACCCAGAAACAAGGAAGGTTGTGTACAGCCGTGATGTGGTGTTTAGAGAGGTAAAAGATGTTGTTACACATGAAGTCATACCAAAGGAACCTAAGAATATAGAGTTTGAGCTAAAGGAGGATGAATCAGACTCTACAACAGAAGAAGACTCAGAAGATGAAGAGCCACAAACTCCAGCTTTGAGAAGATCGGTTCGGGAAAGAAGGCAACCAGAAAGGTATAGTCCATCTGCTTTCTGTTCAGGTTTTGCCTTAACTATAACTGATGATGAACCCAGAACTGTCAGGGAGGCAGTAGATTCAGAGGATGGAAAACTCTGGAAGGAGGCCATGGTTGATGAAATGGCATCCTTACACAAAAATGAGGCATGGGATCTGGTGGAGTTGCCGGCTGGAAGGAAGCCCATCGGGAGAAAATGGGTGTTTAAGAAGAAGATGAATGTAGAAGGAAAGGTGGAGAAATAAAAAGCTCGGTTGGTAGCAAAAGGTTATTCCCAAGTGCCGGGAATTGATTTTGGTGATATTTTTTCTCCTGCTGCCAAGGTTACTTCTATTAGATTACTTTTATCTGTTGCTGCTGCATTTGATTTTGAGATAGAATAGATGGATGTAAAGACAGCATTTCTTCACGAGGATCTAGAAGAGGAGATCTACATGAAGCAACCTGAAGGCTTTATGGTGAAGGGTAAGAAAGAACTGGTATGTAGGTTGAAGAAGTCTCTGTATGGGTTAAAACAGTCACCAAGGATGTGGTATCATAAATTTGATACCTATATACGGGGACTTGGCTTCACCAGAAGCAAGGAGGATCACTGTGTTTATTTTAAATTAATTGATGACTGTGTTATTTATTTGGTATTGTATGTGGATGATATGTTGTTGATTGGAAATGGGAAAGAAATTATCCAAGATTTGAAGACCCAACTGATCTCCAAATTCGACATGAAGGATATTGGTGCTGCAAACTATATTTTGGGCATGGAAATTAAGAGAGATCGGGAAAAGACTAAGTATGTTGAGACTATATTGCAGAGGTTCAATATGCACGATAGTAAACTAGTGAATTTTCCTATTCTTGTAGGTGTAAAGCTGTCTGCTGAACAGTGTCCCAAGACACAAGAAGAAGAGGAGGATATGTCCCATGTTCCATATGCAAGTGCAGTGGGTAGTTTTATGTATGAAATGGTATATACTAGACCATACATTTCACATGCAGTGGGAGTATTGAGTAGGTTTATGTCAAACCCAGGAAAGGAGCACTGGACAGCAGTGAAGAAGGTTTTCAGATATTTACGTGGCACTAGGGAGTATGGCTTGTGCTACCAAGGAAGACCAGGATTGGAAAGAATGTTGGAAATTCATGGTTTTGTTGATGCAGAGTGGGCTGGAGATCTAGACCAAAGAAGATCTACAAGTGGGTATGTGTTTAGTCTATTTGGAGGCGCAGTTAGTTGGATGAGTAAAAGACAGTCTGTAGTGGCTCTTTCAACTACAGAAGCAGAATACATAGCAACCACTCATGCAAGCAAGGAAGCAGTTTGGTTGCAGAGATTGTGTTCAAGTATGGGGTTGGTACAGAAATCTATAAGGATAGACTGTGATAGACAAAGTGCAATTTTCTTGGCTAAGAACCCTGCTTACCACTCAAAGACAAAGCACATTGATGTTTAATATCACTTTGTTAGAGATATGGTTGACGCTAAAAGGGTGTTGCTGGTAAAGGTGGACACTTTGAAGAATGTTGCAGATGCATTGATGAATTCTGTGAGCACTCAAAATTTCTCCTGGTGTAGAGAAACAATGGGTGTTGAAGAATTGGTCCAATGACTAAGCTCTCCTGTGGTCCCCTATGGAAAGAAAACAACAAGTGGGAGAATGTTGGGCATGTGTTATATTCTTTCCACGACTAGCCCCATGCGTTGTACGTTGCACCGAGCGTAGTAGGGGGGTCACAAGGGGGGAGGTAGCCCCCACTATTTTGGTGTGCGTACCCACTCATAGGCGGGCCCACCCATGTTTTTTGCATGAGTTTGCACATGGTTTTGGGGTACGATGGTTTTCGGCCCCTGGTATTTTGTAGATCCGGTCAAGGGAACTACGGTTATGTTCTAATCTAGGGTTAATGGATTGGGGTTTCTATATGCTTCGGCATGTATATATATGTATTGTAACACTAAAAGGAAAATAATGAAAAATCAAGCTGCTCATCCCAATTTGGGATCTGGGGGAAAATCTCTATGTTTATATGTTTTATGTTTTATGCTCTCGCTATTGTTTATTTTTTGTTATAAGATTCGTGTGTAGATAATTTATGTTCAGGGTTAAAACCTACACCAAGATAGTAAAAAATAAACACTCCCTCTTATCAAGAGAGATACTTCCAAGACTAATATTTTACTCATAATCATCATCACTACTCACGAAAATCGCCCAACTCTTGGTGCTCACGACTTCAAAAATCCTTGTAGCATGAACTACGCATATCTTGGAAGTGTCGTTTGTCAATTCAAGCATATTTCTTCTTCTTATTCTCCTATATCACTTTCCAATCCCTCCATGGTTCCTTCTTGGTAGTTGTAGGAGCACCCTTCCTCCCCACTGACCACACACACTTCTTGGGTTGAAAATTCTCCCTTTGAACCTGCAAGCTCCTGCTGGAACTCGACTCCCTCTGAGTCTCTGGAACCTATACGTTTTAATCAGGGACATGTAACTTCCCCTCTAAATCCTACACTTGCACCTTCTTCTCTGGAACTTGTACCTGATCCACCTACTTCTTCTTCCCATGATCCAGAGGCTTTCCCATCAACCTGTAGAGACCATGCTCTCTAAATCCTAACATAATCCCTGCACATCTAGAGCCTCTAGGTACGAGTATTTCCTTCCCATCCTAGAACAAGACCTCAAACCCCTTATTATTTATCATTGAGATAAAAATCATGATATATATGAGTCCTGGTACAAATAGTACATCGTGTACCTACATTAGTCATCCTATCTCCATCCTGAATGGCACAACACTCGATCCTCAGATCTCCTTATGACTCTTGTCACCCAACATTGTGTGCAACTTTGAGTCCCATTTAGCTAGAGTCTAAAAACCCTCCTATGACCCTAACATATGTTTCATCACACCACTGTCCATGTACCATCCATCCTCATTGATCGTAACCTGGGAGAAATAATACATCATAGAAAAGTCCTCCTCCTCCAATCCTCTGGTGATATCATCTATCTCATCAAAAGTGGCAACACCGGTGACCAGCTTCCCTTTCCTCTTCTCGTCATATCCCTTCTTTATCAGAAATATTGATGAAAAATGACCCATATCACCATAATTGAAACACTTGAATTTACTCAATTCATTATTCTTCTTTCCTTTCATTCATACAGCAAGTATCACGTCCTCATCTTCCCTCTTCGTTGGATGAAGATCCTCGTCTCGCAAATCTTCCTGAATGAAGTTGCCCCACATCCTATTCTAGTATGAAAACTTCTCTCTAGAAATGATCCCTTTGATGAAGATATTATATTCCTTGGTGAACCTTTTCAAGGAAATCCTTACCATATCACTATCTAAAATAGTCATACAGATAACATAAATCTCATCTTTGACCTGACACAATATTTTCAGATACGAAGTCACTCCTTCACCCTTTATCATCTTTGTGGACTTCAACTTATCCTCCAGTACTAGTACCCGGTTCTCATTCTTATTCTAGAAAAAATTCTGAAGAGCCATCCAAATATCATGTGCAGTTCTCTTCCTGGAAAAATGAGTATTAGAGGATCCTTCACACTATCTAGGATTATCAATCTCGCCCTCGTATCTAAATCTTCATACACTTCCCATTCCTTTGGGTCAGTTGGCTTTTTGATGGATTTCTTGGTAAATTCCCAAATCCTATTGACCTAAAATACCAAGTACTTGATCCTTTCCTTCCATGGACTATATTTGGAAAACCCCTCCAACATGTCCTCATACCAGAGACCTTCCTGCAACTTCGACATTGTCACCTACAATGTGACCAACTACCTCTTAAGTTGTAATTTTTTTGTGGACACTCTAATTCACTGACTTCCAAAGTTCACTGACTTCCAAAGTAGCTCAGACACCAGCTAATACCATGTTGAATTTCCAAGATCTTGGGATCTAGGATAAAATCTTAAAAAACCTCAAGCTACCAAACCAAGAATCTCAAAAAGAACTACTTTGCACAACGGAAAAGATAAAGCAGTAAATCACACATGCACAAGTACACACAATTTTAAACAAATATTGTATAATAATGTACAACCCAATCTTCGATATATTAATCAAACTGAATAATACTATAGTATAGGGAATACAAGATACAATGACAAAATTCACTATAGCTTATATGTCGTATCGTGTCTTGTTGGTCCTTTCCTTCCGTATTGTTCTCTAGTTTCCCATTAGTCCTTCAAAGTACAACACATCGAGACTCTAGGAGGGTTTCCACCTAACACTACTAATGAACTCCATCATTAGGTACATTTGGAGGGGTTAATGGTGACATTTTTTACTTATTAAGTCTATTTCTCTTGCATTTTAATTATATTATGGTCTTATGATTCTAGTGTATATGGCGATTGAGGTTTATCATACTTCAAGCACCTAACATGAGCTAAATGTAGGAAAATTATGAATATATTGCATTTTTTGTGAATATTTTGTCATTAAGACTTGAAGTAGACAATAGGGAGAGATTCTAGGGGATTTTCCACCCTTCTTAACTCCCAAAGGCAACCAAGGGATCCTGAAGATTCCCTCCAACAACTCAAAATCAAGGCAGCCAAGAAATCTCAAAATCAATGTAATATTCCAGATCTGGAATGACTAGCAATCCATGGTTGGAAAACGCATTTTCCAGAAATGGAGGCAGCAGGACTTGAAACCAGGACCTGGATCCCTTATATCAATGTGTCTAAGAATTAAATCCAAGAGATTCTAAGGTGGTTAAACAGATCTACCACACTTAGATGTCCTCAGAAAATGCCCGGTGAGGGACTGCAACAAATGTAAGCACATAGAATGAAAAGATAGAGTTATTCTGTAGTTGAGAACACATGAAGATATGTATATCCAACAAATATCTGATATAGCAGCAATTTTATACAATGTGTGGAGGAATCAATCACTCCAGCTAGGCAATGGAAGCCTCAATAGAGCATATACAAGAAAATGCAAGAACACTGCTATACATGAAAAGCCCTGGCCTAAATAATGCAGTTTATAGGAGATACTACTGCCTAAAAAATAAGAATAGGATGATATGAAAATATCATCTCAAATAAATGAGGGGGAGCCAGCTCTCAACCCCTGAAATCATTAATACAACAATACTACACAATCCTCGGAAGGATTGGCTACAATATACATCAAAATGGAAAATATGCAGAAACGTTGGAGTTGGTGGGTAGCAGCTGCAACTAAATACTAGAAATACATGGATATGGCTAAATATGATGCTCAAACTAAAACAAAACTCCTCCAATGGATCTCTCAATGCAAGGCTGATCCCGGCACTGAAGATCTTTCCCTCCAAGAAGCTGGTGCAACCTCTCATTGCAAGTGTGCACTGAAATAACGCAGTCTAGAGGATGGATTGCGCTGTCTATGATGGGGGGTGTTGGCCTTGATGAAAAAATATGCTAATCAGCTCTAAAATCCCTTTCACTAACCTCCCAGAGCAAGAGAAACTCCCTCCTATGAGAGATGAGCCAAAGAGAAGTGTTGTGGAACCCTCCACTGTAATGCCCCAGCAACACTGCGTTATACTTGAGTATAAATAATGTAGTATCTTAAGAATGGCTTTGGCCTTGAGCCAAGACGTGGAGAATATGAAGTGCAATCCTCCAAGAGGCCTCTCAATAAGGAGAGGAAATCCTAAACAGGAATCCCTCGTGCTAATGCAACTCTGCTGAACAATCAGAGTATGCAATTTGTCTGAATAGACAAATAATCAAATGATCCAATGTGTCTCTCTATGGCTGCCTCCTCCTCTTCTTATATAAGTAAATGCCTCTTTTCCATGGACCCCACACATTAGGGTTTCTTCCACAAGGAATATTTCTCCCTCCAAAACTGCGTTGTCTTCTCATGCAAGCTACACCTCTTAGGCAGCGTTGTTGACTTGGTCAAACTTGACCTTGCCCTCATGCAAATTGCCCCTTTTCACACTAGAAGATGCAAACTAAGCTTCTCCAATGATCCTTTTCACATTATGAAGGATCTTATTCCTAATCATGGGCTTTTTACCCATTTTATTCACCTCCTAGATTAAATAAGCAAAAATTAATGTTCCAATTTTCTTCATGAAAATTTAGGAACATTACAGTCCTCCCCTCTCAAAGATTGCTTGTCCTCAAGCAAGTGCAAGGATAGATTGAGTTCTCTTCTTATCCTCTCCCTGTAGCATCCCTGTATGATGGTATCCTCCAAGGAAAGTGATGCTATCTCATAAATGAAATCTCCATAATGCTCCTCCTCAGCATGTATGTTAGCTATTAAGCTATCATCATGTGAAAGTGAAATACTCA
This sequence comes from Pinus albicaulis, assembly GCA_034641835.2. Lineage (NCBI taxonomy): Eukaryota > Viridiplantae > Streptophyta > Pinopsida > Pinales > Pinaceae > Pinus > Pinus albicaulis. The sequence continues at coordinate 1,322,884,590 of CM076575.1, read as the reverse complement.
AGAGGATAACAAAGTGATGTCTAGAGGTCCCCTTGAATAATGGGATCTGAAATAGAATGTGAACTCTATTTCCCATATGGATCCTCCATCTCCAAGCTATGAGCCATGCAAAATGAGCCACCTTCCAACTAGGCAACTCCTGGAAGCTGTCATCCACCTTTGGCTCCAGCAAAGTAGGTGGGATGAAAATCTGCACATGGTAGACTATATAGCCTACCTCACACTGTCATTCTCTACACTTATGATAAGTGTAGAGAAAGTGTTGATCTTGGGCTGCAATAAGTTTTCCCTCAAGTGGCAAGATGAAGACTAGATCTCCAAAGATCTCTCCCCCAACGCTATAAATCAAGCTAACCCAAGTATCTCCAAATATGATTTGTTGGAAGTCATCATCATATGGCATCACATCCATCATATGGTTCACCTCATAAAGAAACAAATGTGATTTCAAGGTGACCATACCATATCCCATGCTCCCCTTAGAACATGTAGTGAAAATAGTGTGAGGAATTTCTCCCTCAAAGGACACATCCACATAATGTGCCTTTCTCCCGAGCATGCTCCTCATAAGAACAGAAAAATTAGAGCCATAGGGAGCAAATATGAGAATCTTACTTGCTTACATATGCAACAAATGAGAAGGAAAATGGTCCCTCAAGTGCAACTAGCACAGCTTGACTCCCAACTGCAATAGAGACTTTTGAAATAAGTGGCTTCTCAATCACTTGCCTGCTGCTCCAATCTCCTCATAAGTATGGAGGAAGTGAATGATGAAAGATGTACAATGAGGATGTCCTCCATGGTGTATCTCTTCCCCAAGTCCTCCTAGGGAATGGCCATCAATCATTCTTATGGCCTCATCTAAACCATGTCGTCTAGAAAAAAGAATGCTCCTCCTTAGAGCATCATCCTGCACATGTATGGTTAAGGGACATATAAATAAATCATATAAATGCTCATGTAAACAAAAATGAATACCCTTACCATACTCACTGCTCATACAAATGGAGTGGCTCATAAATGAGTCTCCTCTCATCCTCAAAGTGGAAAGAGGTGGTTGTGCTAACTCTCTCAAAGAGTCATGTCTCTCCTCCATCTTCATATGGTCCATGCATCTACTCATATGTTGATGTATGTCCTCCTCAAATCCCATCCAAAAATACCCCTCCATGATGGTGTGGTATGTCCTCATAGAACAAATGGGGCTGAAAAGGAAATCCTCCTGAGCAGCTTGTAGAAACTTCTCATTGATCTTGGAAGATCTAGGAAATAATATCCTACCATGATAGAAGATGACCCCATCTCTGAATAAATACTCCTCCAAGTGCAACTGGCCATTGAAGATCATGCAAGTAAAAATATCCTTGGAATAATCCACCAACATCTGGGAGCTCCAATGTGGATCTATCCTCCATAGTGATAGCGCCGATGATCTCTCATGAAGAGCATCTGTCATATGGTCATCCTTCTCTCTGACATCTCCTATGCCAAAGATACAAGTTGGAAGGTTTCTAACCTTCCCCTGCTGCTTCTGCCATAGCACAGAATCTTAAATGGAAGTGGGTGATGCTGACGTTGAGAGAATTCTCTCTCTCTCCTTGAGTCTACCCCAGAATCCCAGCACTATATCAAGCTCTCTCCAGGTCTCCAACCTTTTGAAATCAATGATTGGTGCCTCAAATGATGAAGCATCCATCCTCCTCTGTTGACCCAGTGGTCTCCCAGACAAAGTGTCTCCATGCAATGAGACATCATCATCAAGAGATGATTAAATAGATGAATGAACAAACATGTCCATGCTTCCACTGCGCAATCAAATCACCTTCTTAGGTGAATTAACATCCATAGATGAATATGGATATGTACTCCTCATCTCATGATGTTGGGTCTTCTCCCTACTTCCTCCTCGTGTCTCCATGGTTTCACACCTCCTCAATAATGGCACAGATAGAACATGAGTTGTGCCTTGATCTCTACACATGAGATCTTGGGGACTTCCTTGCAAAGATGCAAGTATCCCTCTATTTGGCGCAAGAGCTCCTCTTTCCTCTGCATGAGATGCTAGATCAACTCCAGATCTAACAATTTTGTTGCCCTCAATCTCTGCAAAATGAGTGGGAAACCTCCCAATGATTTGATCCCTCTTTGAAAAAGAGATCCCCATGCCTCTTTGCTCAAAAGTGTGAGAAGAAATTTTCTCCTTTGGAAAAGTATGGTCCAAGTTTTTAGCCTCCCTCATGGCTCTCTGAAATAGCATTGTGTTTTCATGCAAGGGTTTTTTTTTAGTTTTATCATTCATCTCCTCCATGTGCGTCTCATGAATCCCTCTATCAAATATTTTCACTAAGACCTTAGTGAAATTTTCATAAGATTTAAAGTTTACATTTCTTAAAGAAAAGGATTCAAAGATCCACCAGGCATAAGCCTTACCTCTCATATGCAGCGTTGAAACTTTGATAGATTCATCTCCATGAATGTGGTGGTGCTGCAATAAGGTCTCTAACTCCTCCATCGAAGCTTTGGCTAAACATACAGGTGAACCCTCAAAGGTAGATAGATGAAATCTATCCTGCTGCTCTTTTCCATTCACCTTCATCTTGCAAAACTTTGAAAAACTGAGATGATCCTGGTATTTCTGAGTTTGAGACTCATACTCCTCCAATAAATCACTAATTTTTTCCCTCCCAGCAACTTCTTCTCTTCTCTCCATCTCTCTTCCGATAATCCTGGGCATGCGACTGCGCTGTACAAGATGGTGTGTAGTTACATGCTCACACTCCTCCAATCTAGAGTTTTCTTTTGAATCAAACCCTCTAGGAGATTCTCTATACTTCCTCCGGATCTCCTCATACTCTTCATGAATCATATATTTAGTTTTAGGAAGAATATTGGTAAGCCTATCCCCTTTTTCTTTTTCTTCTCCAAAAGATGGAGTCTTTCTTCTGCTTATTTCTTTGTCTCCTTGATGAGAATAGGAAGTACAGGGCTCTTCCTCTTCTTTCTGCATATCCTCCTTGGGGAGGTTCTTCATGGATATTAAATATGATGATATTAAACTCATCCTATTCAATCTTATGATCTTCTTGGGCTTAGACTCATAGGCTGAGCCAAGAAAGCAGCTCTAATACTACTGTAATATTCCAGATCTGGAATGGCTAGCAATCCATGGCTGGAAAATGCATTTTCTAGAAATGGAGGCAGCAATATTTGAAACTAGGACCTAGATCCCTTAGATCAATGTGTCTAAGAATTAAATCCAAGAGATGGATCTAAATAAATCCTTCTAAGGTGGTTAAACAGATCTACCACACTTAGATGTCCTCAGAAAGTGCCCGGTGAGGGATTGCAACAAATGTAAGCACATAGAATAGAAAGACAAAGTTATTCTATAGCTGAGAACACATGAAGATATGTATAGCCAAAAAATATCTGATATAGTAGCAAATTTATACAATGTGTGGAGGAATCAATGACTCCAGGTAGGCAATGGAAGCCTCAATAGAGCATATACAAGAAAATGCAAGAACACTACTATACATGAAAAGCCCTAGCTAAAATAACGCAGTTTATAGGAGATACTACTGCATACAAAATGAGAATAGGATGATATGACAATATCAGCTCAAATAAATGAGGGGGAGGAAGCTCTCAACCCTGAAAATACTAATACAGCAATAATACACAATCCTCGAAAGGATTGGCTACAATATACATCAAAATGGAAAATCTACAGAAATTCCAGAGTTGCTGGGCAACAGCTACAAATCAATACTAGAAATACATGGAGATGGCCAAAGATGATGCTCCAACTAAAACAAACCTCCTCCAATGGATCTCTCAATGCAAGGCTGATCTCGGCACTGAAGATCTTGCCCTCCAAGAAGCTGGTGCAACCTCTCACTGCAAGTGTGCACTGAAATAACACAGTCTAGAGGATGGACTGTGCTATCTATGATGGGGGATGTTTTCCTTGATGCCAAAATATGCCAATCAGATATGAAATCCCTTTCACTAACCTCTCAGAGAAAAAGAAACTCCATCCTCTGAGAGATGAGCCAAAGAGAAGTGTTGTGGAACCCTCCACTGCAATTCCCCAACAACACTACGTTATACTTGAGCAGAAATAACAAACTATATAAAGAATGGCTTTCGCCTTCAACCAAGATGTGGAGAAGATGAAGTGAAATCCTCCAAGAGGCCTCTCAAGAAGGAGAGGAAATCCTAAACAGGAATCCCTTGTGTTAAGCAGCACTGCAACTCTGCTAAACAGCCGGAGTATGCAATTTGTCTGAATAGACAAATAATCAAATGATCCAAGATGTATTTTTATGGCTACCTCCTCCTCTTCTTATACAAGTGAATGCCTCTTTGACATGGACCCCACACATTAGGGTTTCTTCCACAAGGAATATTTCTCCCTCAAAAACTACGTTGTCTTCTCATGCAAGCTACACCTCTTAGGCAACATTGTTGACTTGGTCAAACTTGACCTTGCCCTCATGCAAATTGCCCCTTTTCACACTGGAAGGTGAAAAATAAGCTGCTCCAATGATCCTTTTCACATTATGAAGGATATTATTTTTACTCATGGGCCTTTTACCCATTTTATTCACCTCCTAGATGAAATAAGAAAAAATTAATGTTCCAATTTTCTTCATGAAAATTTAGGAACATTACAATCAAGTGCACTAAAGCCATACTTCACTTGTAGTCAAGTGGAATCATCACCTACTTCTTAGGAAGTTGTTGGTAGCTACAATTTAAGTTAAATAGGGCTGAGCAAGAGCTCATTAGGATTTTAACTTTGGAGAAAGCCATTAGGTTGTTTTGTCTTGTAATCATTTTTTTAAGAATTTTATGTTGATGTAATGAGGCTATCTTTTCAAAATGGAATGAGTATTCAGATTGTGATTTACTGATCTAGTTTCAGAGAGCTAGGCTTGTGATTTAGGGCCCTGTGATCACAAAATTGGACCTGATAGGCTGCTTGATTAGACAATCTCATGTAACTATTTCAAACCTAATCTTTTGATTGAGGCTTAGCCTCCTTTGTTAGAAAATTAAATATTACAGAGCAATGCAACACATAAAATATGCGGAAAATAAAAGCACACAAAACACATAAAACTCGAGAGACACAGATATACGTGGTTCACCTAGTTTGGGCTACGTCCACCTCAAACAGCCAGTCCTTCCTTTCTATTATCCAGCAAAAAATGAAGAGACAAAACCTACAACAGATCCGTTGTAATATCTGTTGTTCTCTCTCACAGTCTCCATCTCTGTTTCTTGCTCCGAGAATACACATACAATGCACAGCCGCAATACAATGCCCTCATAAAAGCGAGGGGTTGCCTTCTAGGGAAAAAAACCCTAAACTAAACATAACTTCTATCATTAGATCATTTTCCTAATCAATGGCTCAGATTGACTAGAAATTACTATACTTTTACAAGGCAATTTTACATTTGTTTTTAGCTTCGAGGGCGCTGCCCCCAAAAGCCCCCGCCAAGGGGGGGCTCCAAAAAGCGCTGCCGCCCCCCCCTAGACCCCCCATGGCAGCGATTAATTATGGGAAGCGTTACCTCCCCTTTTAAGGTACAGGGGTCCAATGCTGTGATACAAAGTAAACAAGATAATCAGGCTCCACACCCAACATCCTTAGCCTGAGAGGGCTCTCTCAAGGGTTAATGATATGGATAAAAATATAGATGGCTAACTATATTTAGGAAATAAACTGATAATGATAGTTGAAGGTTGAAGATAACATCAACATGTATACATTGGGCTTATGGAGTCAAATAATTCAGTAATTCAATAAATCTACTTAACATGGAAGTTGAGGCATATTAGAGTTTTTAGTGATAAGGAACACACACATGAAAGATGTAAAAACACAACCAGTTCACTTATACAGGAAGTCAGAGCATCTAATAGATGAATTATGAGTAATATAGATGAACACCACTACAAATGAGATATATAAGAGATACAGATAGAATAGGAAAACACTAAAACTCCTTCAGAATCTCAAGTTGGTTATGTAGAAGATCTCTTTATTAGCTGAAAACGGTCAATTCACAACAAGCACCGTTTTGCCAAAAATGTCCAATCCCTTGCTAATTTGACTCAATGGCCTTTAATAGACATGTTACATCATCATATGATCTACCTATAGGCTAGATACATCAAATTTTTTCCTACTAACACCTTGCATAACCATAAGACATCAAATTTATGACAAACAGACACCTATCCTACTTGACAATCCTATTTCAAAAAGCACTCAAACTCCTTATTACTATCTATAACAACCTTATATATTTGAAATTACATCATTGAATTATGTATCATCACATGGTAAAATTTGTATCATGGAATTCAGTTCTTCATGACCACTTAGCTGACCTCCACAAAAATAGGAAATAGAACCCTGTTTTTTAGGCAAAGGATATTTTTCCTTCTTTGATCATTATGAATATCATTTAATCTTCATTTCATGGTCCTTGGCTGTTGAATGTTGGCTTAACATGTCCCATAACTCTTTCATATCCTCCAATTGTTTAAAAACTTCTTTAAAGTCTGCTCCAAAAGATAAATTACATTGTGCTACAAAAACACAGCAGATTCGTAGCACTTTCTGTAGCGCTGCCATTACAAGCCTTTGTCCTCCAAAAACTTGACTCTTTCCTCTTGCATCATTTTAATCACCCTTAAACACATATTTCATAGAAATTTCAGCTCTTAAATCAGCCTTTGACACCTTAAATACTGATCAAAAGAAGCAAAAAAGGCAGCTACAACAGTTTCGTAACGCTTTTCTGCTTTTTAAGCCTGGAGGCGCTACGAAACTACTAAGTATGCAGATTTTTTTAATAAATCTATCAAATGAAAACTGTGGTTGACCAAAAAATAAAAATATAACCTATCCTCATCATCTAAAAACCATAAACCAACTTCATTTAGCTTCCTTGAGGCATTCCTTCTTCATTTACAAGACATTCGTGCAGTTTTTTCCTATTTTTTCTTAAAAAATAGGTCTTGGAATAGAGCCTATATCTCCTAATCCATGATGTATTTTGAAAAAATGAAGGATTTTTTTGTATTACATTATTTATTTAATAAAAACCTCTCTTGTTTTTTTGAAACACATCTCATGCTGTCCAAAAACTGCATTTGAAAAATATGTGTAAAACAGGAAAACTCTGTTTCTGAAAATAGGGCTTCAATGAAATCCTTATATCTCTCAACTGATAACACTTGTGAGAAAATTGAGAGAGGTTTTTGTAGCTGGGGCTGGGATGAAGACAAACCTCTTTCAGAATTCCAAAAAAATATTTCTGTTTTTCAAAAACCAAACTTGAATTTGAATGCTAAATACTCATGTACATGACAGTTTCGTAACAATAGTTTCGTAGCGCATTTTAATTTATCAATTTATGAAACCTCCTAATGAATTTGAAGAAACAGAGAGATTTTATTGTATTTAGGTCTGTTATGAAGAAAAACCTCTTTCAAATTTCCAAAATTAGTTTTCAGTTGCTCAGAAACCGCCTTCGAAGTGTACTTCTCAAAGTTAGAAAAAACAAAGTTTTGTTGTTTGCGCTACGAAAATATCAGCGCTTTCGTAGTGCAAAGTGAATTTTTTAAATGTGATGCGCTACTAAACTTTGGTTTCTTGTCTAATTGGTCATTTTTGATACAAAAACTTTGGGAAATGAAATGAATCCTAAAATGATGAATGATGTGACATGAGGGAATTTGAAAGTGATTGGGTTTAGACCTTAGGGTAAGATTTAAACATGAAAAATTCAAAATTTCCCTTGACCAAGTAATGAGAAATGAATTATATGACCCTACCATTAACACATGAACCTCTAGGACTTTTTCAACTGATGCTTCATTTTTATGAGTGATAATAGTGGCTCCACTTAGGATGGTGTGCCCCTGTGGTACACCAAAGAACTAGTAGTTCCAGTGCTGCTATCCATCTTCTTGGAAATAAAAAATCTGAAATTTATGAAAAATTTGCCAAGTTATTATGGCCTTCAACTTGGGCTCAAGCTTGATGATCACTGCAAAAGAACCAAATCTGTACCTACTGAAAAGATGCTCAGTCAACTTTTAACTTATTCACACACTCCTACCTACCCTAACAACTGCAATCTCCATTTTTAACTCAAGAAACATGAAACTTCCAATGAAGCCAGTCATTGATCTGATCTGAGACTTGAACGTGTTGACTACACTTGAACCAACAGAAAGCATGATACTGAAATGACCAAGGAAACATAAAATAGATCTGATCCTCATAATGAAAATATAATTGACAATCTGGACTGTAGAACTCTTCCATGTAGTCAGCTATAGGATCAAAGAAGACATGATCTGTGTGATGCTTCTCATGAAATTCTGCAGCTTTGGACAACTCATGTATGCTTTACTCAACCACACAAGATTTCAGTTGTGTGCTATCAAACTGCTGTTCAAACTGATTTTAAAAATTAGTGTATTCTTCCTCAATCTCAAAAGAGAAAGGGAGCAACACCCTCTCTTTGTGTTCTGGCATGGAAAGCTTTTGAAAAGAATGATCATGATCATGAAGACTATATGATTGAATTTGACCTTGTAAAACTTCAATGTCTTTCTCAATGTTCTTAGCAACTTCATCAAAAAATTGAATCTTATCTTTTGACTTGGATTCAAATGATTTTAGATAAGAAGACAAGGACAAAGAAAAATTTTCATCTACTTCCTCATTAATATGATCATCATTCCATTTTTTAAAGCCTTGAATTGAAGGAGAGTCTGCCACCAACTCGGTTCTGTCTATCCATTCTTCTAAAAACATAAGCCAAAAATCTGCAAATGCCTTAATAGATCTGACAGGAAAGCTTTCAATCCACTGTTTACATTTTCCTTGAAATGAATCATTTAACAATATGATGCAAACATCTTCATGTTTGACTCTAATAAGCTTAGTAAAGTCATAGAAATATGATATATGCTTCAAAGTCAAACTCAAATCTTCTCCATTGAATTTTGGACCATTCCTTAAAACATATGCATCCTAGGCAAAATGATTTGGGAAACCACGAACTCCTAAAAAATCTATACTTGCATACCTTGAAACAAGAATGGTAGCATCTGAGCTCTTCATATGTCTAGTGGAATCACCATGAATCTATGAATTTTGAATTCTTCAATAATGGAGATGCCAAGGTAGTTGCAGCCTCAAATAGATTCTGAGCTCCTACTACCTTCAAGAGTTCAGCTTCATCATTTTCGGGAGATGTATATCTTGAGACTCTCGGCAGAAGCACCAAAATGTTATCAAAAAATTGGACCTCATACTCTGCTTGATCAAAAAATCTCATGTCACTATTTCAAACCTAATCTTTTGACTGAGGCTTAGCCTCCTCAGCCTGAGAGGGCTCTCTCAAGGGTTAATGATATGGATAAAAATATAGATGGATAACTCTATTTAGAAAATAAACTGATAATGATAGTTGTAGGTTGAAGATAAAATCAGCATGTATACATTGGGCTTATGGAGTCAAATCATTAAGTAATTCAATGAATCTACTTAACATGGAAGTTGAGGCATATCAGAGCTTTTAGTGATAAGGCACACACACATGAAACATGTAAAAGCACAGTCAGCTCACTTATAAAGGAAGTCATAGCATCTAATAGATGAATTATGAGTAATATAGATGAACACCACTGCAAATGAGATATATAAGAGATATAGATAGAATAGGAAAACACTAAACTCCTTCAGAATCTCAAGTTGGTCAAGTAGAAGATCTATGTATTAGCTAAAAACAGTCAATTCACAACAAGCATCATTTTTCCAGAAATGTCCAATCCCTTGCTAATTCAACTCAATGGCCTTTAATAAACATGTTACATCATCATATGATCTTCCTCTAGGCTAGATACATCGAATTTTTACTAACACCTTACATTACCATAAAACATCAAATTTATGACAAACAAACTCCTATCTTACTTGACAGTCTTATTTCAAAAAGGACTCAAACTCCTTATTACTATCTATAATAGCATTGTCTATTTGAAATTACATCATTGATAAGTGTATCATTACATGGTCTAACTTTGATCATGGCATTAAGTTCTTCATGACCACTTAGCTGACCTCCACAAAAATAGGAAACAGAACCCTGTTTTTTAGGCAAAGGATATTTTTCCTTCTTTGATCATTTTGACTATCATTTAATATTCATTTCATGATACTTGGATATTGAATGTTGGCTTAACATGTCCCATAAGTCTTTCATATCCTCCAATTGTTCAAAAACTACTTTAAAGGTTGCTCCAAAAGATAAAATACATTGTGCTATGAAAACACAACAGTTTCGTAGCGCTGCCATTACAAGCCTTTGTCCTCCAAAAACTTGACTCTTTCCTCTTGCATAATTTTAATCACCCTTCAACACATATTTCATAGAAATTTCAGCTCTCAAATCAGCCTTTAACACCTTAAAAACTGATCAAAAGAAGCAAAAAAGGTAGCTACAGCAGTTTCGTAGCACTTTTCTGCTTTTTAAGCCTAGAGGCGCTACAAAACTGCTGAGTATGCAGATTTTTTTTATAAATTTGTCAAATGAAAAATGTGGTTGCCTAAAAAATAAAAATATAACCTATCCTCATCATCTAAAAACCAAACAAACAATAAACCAACTTCATTTATCTTCCTTGAGGCATTCCTTCTTCAATTGCAAGACATCCTTGCAGATTTTTCCTGTTTTTTCCTAGAAAATAGGTCTTGGAACAAAGTCTATATCTCCTAATCCATGATGTATTTTTAGAAAATGAAGGAGGTTGTTGTAGGCCATTATGTATTGAATAAAAAATTCTCTTGGGTTTTTGAAACACATCTCCTGTTGTCCAGAAACGGCATTTGAAAAATATTTGTAAAACATGAAAACTCTGTTTCTAAAAATAGTGCTTCAATGAAATCTTTGTATCTCTCAACTGGTAACACTTGTGAGAAAATTGAGAGAGGTTTTTTTATCTGGGTCTATGATGAAGACAAACCTCTTTCTAGATTCCAAAAAAAAATTTCATTTGGCCAGAAACTGAACTTGAAGTTGACTGCTAAACAGTCATGTACAAGAGAGTTTCGTAACAACAGTTTCGTAACGCATTTTAATTTATCAATTTCTTCCATATCCTAATGAATTTGAAGAAACTGAGAGAAAATTTTGTAGTTAGGTCTATTATGAAGAAAAAACTCTTTCATATTTCCAAAATTCATTTTCATTTGCTCAGAAACTTCCTGTGAAGTTGACTTCTAAAAGTCAGAAAAAACAAAGTTTTGTTGTTTGCGCTACGAAACTATCAGCGCTTTCATAGCGCAAAGTGAATTTTTTCAACATGATGCGCTACGAAATTGTGGTTTCTTGGTGAATAGGGCGGTTTTGATACAAAAAATTTTGGAAATGAAATGAATCCTAAAATGATGAATGATGTGACATGAGGGAGTTTTAAAGTAAGTGGGTTTAGACCCTAGGGTATGATTTAAACAAGAAAAATTCAAAATTTCCCTTGACCAAGTAATGAGAAATGAATTATATGACCCTACCATTAACACATGAACCTATAGGAATTTTTCAATTGATGCTTCATTTTTATGAGTGATAACAGGCCCAATCCAAGTGCTTTAGTCTCTCTTGTGTAATCATTCTTAACTTTCATGTCATTTTAGCTAGTTTTTCTTACCAGTATTTAACTATTTTTCTTTCATTTTCATTCACTATTTTTAGTTTGATTCCATTTGTATTTTTTTCTAGATTTAGCTTGCTTACATGTTCATACAATAAGTTATAACTTCAGAAATTTGTGATTCAAGCCTCCGCCTCTCATCTCTTTCATTGGAGCTTGAGGAAGGTAGACCTTCCCCATAGACCAAAATTGATTTTTAGTTTATGATTTCTTGGAATGGATAATATTGGTTGTTGTAATTCCATGGATATGTTCAAAATGATGAGTTAGATCTTTGTTTTTAGGTTAAATTATATTTTCTCTCCAAATTCAAGTCATCTTTTCCATTGTATTTATCATGAAGTTTTCCATATTTATTTCATGAACAAGTATTTTTCTTGCATATTAAGGTAACATAGCCAAGGAGAACTTCACCAGCACCTTCAGCTTCATCTCCCACCTTTCATTAGCCCTTTGTTCATCAAAATCGCCATCAGCCCTGTTTTCGGATTTTTCATCCCTACACCTTGAGCAAACACTAGGAGTGAAAGACAGACCTCCCAAGAGGTTTTGAGCTTGGCCAAAGGGTTGGCCACCTTCCACTCATCCAAATCCACCTTCACTCCTTATTCCACCCTTTTCACACCTATTTTTGACCTCGGATTTCCCTCGGACTCTTTCCTCTAGAAATTAGGGACTTTCCTATAACACTACAGGAAAATTGTAGCACCACTTGAAGCAACACCAGTGGGCCCCTCCTTAAGTCCAAAAACCACCATCCACATCCTCTAGACCTTCCAAAACCACCCATACACCTTCAGCCTTGCCCCCATGTGTTCAAGCCTTCCATAAGCCACCTTAGCACTTTCTTCTCATAACTGCAAAAAAACACATTTAAAAGCATATTTAGGTCATCAGTAATTGCATGATTAAAATAATTATAGATAGATCATAGACTAAGTAGAGTGTGTTAAGCCATTTTGTAATATCCCAAAATAGGGAAATTCTACCCTATCGGGAATATCTTAAGATATTCCAGATGTGGAGATCCAGCAGATAGACTCATATGATGTGTTCATAAACACATAGCCTTCAATTGAGTGAAATGGCAGCAAAGGAAGAATGCCTACACATTCCCAGGTGGGGAAAATGTAGGAATTAGACCCTGGAAACGTTATTTATGAAGATCTGCATTTTTACTGGGTGAAATAATGCTAGTTTCCCTTAGCATATGATGTTAGGCCCTCACATACAAAAGGGGATTAGAAATAAATCCCTTTTGATATGTTAAATAGACCTCCCGACTACATAACAACTTGAAAATAGCCAAATCCCATGACTTGAGTTATGCAAAAAAATACTAAAGCATGTAAAACATTATTTTATGAGGGTTTCTATAGTAAAATGATAAAATAACATGGATCTGGAACTTTATGGAACAATATTCCAAGAAAACAGAGATCTGGCCTCTGTATTACATTATAAAGCTAACCCGACAAGGGTTTCATGAAACACATGTACAAGAAAGAGAAGATCTGAATATTCAGCTCAGAAAATGTAGTCTTACTGCAAAATTATAGAAATGTAGCTGAATAATACAAAATATGGGTGAGGATCCCTTCCTTTAGCTTTCCAGGAGAAGGGTTGGCCCTTTCCCTAGGAAACTAGCTCAAAAATAAGGGTCTTAACCCTGCTGCAACAACTTTGCATAAAATGACGCAGTTCCTGCAAGGGACTATGATGTAGGAGAAGAGAACCACTTTGGCCTACTGGCAAGATATGAAATGTGCTCAGAAATATTCCTAGCTTATTTCTCAAGATAAGGAAGGCACCTTCTATTGAGAAACAGACCCAAAAGTGGTGTAATAATCCTCCACTACAACACCCTGCAAATTAGCAATATTCTGCTACAGAAATAAAGATGGTACTAAAGAATGATGCTTGGCCTTGAGCCTAGATTTCGATCAATATAGGACAAGATCTCCCAAGAGGCCTCTCAAGGGAAGAGGTGGGGTTCCCGCTTGGGAACACCCAGTGCTACCTTGCTAAACAACAAGATGAAGCCAATTCTAAACAGACAAGATCAAAAGATCGAAATACCAAAACATTAATAACCAAGGCCTCCATCCTCTCCATATATAGCAAGTGAACCTCTCTTCATTGGGTCCCATCCACATGTGCCAGCAAGCTCATGCAAGTGTTCCTCCACCAAAACTGCACTATCCATCAAGGTGGTTCAATGTATCTAGATAGATTTGTTGACTTGGTTAAAGTTGACTGAATCAACATGTCCCCCATCTTTGTTCACACCCAAGTATGCTCAAATAAGCTTCTTATTCTTACTCATTTCACATTAGGAGTGTTATTGATCCTTATAAATAGGTTAATGGGCCTCCTTACCCAATTATTCACCTACCTAGTGATGAAACAACTCTAATATTCCATTTAGCTTGAAGGCTTAAAATTTGGAATATTACAGTCCTCCCCTCCAAAATGTTGCTTGTCCTCAAGAAACTGTATAAGGAGAGAAAAATCCTCCCCTCTTCTTTTGGCCTCCTCATAAAAAATTTTCCACCACTGCTCAACATGATCTGCTACAAATTTTTCCTCCAATGTCCCCTCCCAAGCATGCAAAACCAGATGGCTCACATCATAGAAAGGTGGAAGATGTAAGTGGAAACCTCCCTTCTGTCCAATGGCTTCCTTAAAGTAGGAGTGATGATGAACATGGGAAATATTATTCCCAATGAGTGACTCCCACACCCATGCTATCATCCAAATGAAATGATCCAATCTAATGAGCTCAAGAATATCCTCAACCCCTGGTTCATGCAATGTGTTGGGGCTGAATGGAGAGATTGGATCCTCCCACCCAAGTGGTTTCTCTCCCCATTTATGATAAGTATGGGGCTGTTGTTGATATTTGGCTGAAATGTCATGACCTCCAATAGTGGCCCAAGCTACCCCATCAAAAAAATAAACCATGAAGTGCCTCCTCCAAAAACTCAAGTTCTCTAAATGGCTTCTCCCACATGAAGAAGAGAGATGTAATTTGGCATCATGGGCTACCCATTGCTCCTCCAAAAAAATGCATCATGCAAAGTAGGGAGAATCATACCCCCAATGGGCATCTTCAAATCATATCCCACTCTCCAAACAAAGCTTCCCATGGAAGAAAAAACCAATAGAAACAAGTTGTCATATGACAACTGGAAAATGGATCAAGGCCCCATACAAGGAACCAACATAGTTCATTCCTTGCCTACATCAAATAAAAAAAAAACAAGTGCTTTTCCAGCCACTTGTTTGCTGCCAAAATCATTTTACAAGATAGAAACATGAAATTACAAAAGGGTGTCAATGGTGCACACCAAAAATCATGTGGCTTCCCCCACAAACCACCAATGAGATAGCCAATCTCAATGCTGCAAATGGCTTCAAGCACGTCATTATAAAATATGCAAGAAGGAATAATCCTCCTTGGTACAATATGCTGCTCATAAAAAGACAAGAAGTACAAAACATGAGGTGAAATTGTACATTCTCCATCATGCACTTGAGGTCTTGAGCTGAAATGGCTCAACTAGAAATGCTTCCTTACTCCCAATGAGTAGGAAGGTGGTTGTGACATCCTCTCTATCACCATCTGGGCTATGCATATCTCCATATGCTGAAATATGTCATGCTGAATTCCCCCCCAAATGAACTCCTCTTCCAAGGAAATATATGCATCAAAATGCATGGAAAAGAAGTCCTCATGTGTTGCATGTAGCAACTTCTCCTTGAGCTTATAAGCTCTAGTCAAGAAGACTCTTCCATAAGAATATATGACCATATCCTCTACCATGTATCTATCATCACCATCAAGGTCATCCAGAATCATGCAGGCACCTAGATCCTTGGAGTACTCTACCAAGAGCTGAGACCTCCAATATGGATCAATCCTCCCAAGAGACAGTGTTGGTGATCCGGCATGTGAAGCTCTCCTCATGCTGCTTTCTGCTACTTTGACATCCCCCATGCCAAAGTCTCCTTCAAAATTCTTCACCTCTCCAAATTCCAAGAGTGGTGAACCAAATGGCAATATTTCTCTTACCAACTCCAATTCTGGTGGCCTCCCCGGTGGAATGCCTCCATGTAGTGAGACATCCATGGAAAGAGAAGACTATTCATATGGTTGGAAAACCTTGTCCTTTCCCTCACATCGCAAACCAGTCTCCCTCCTCGTTGCACCAGCTCTCTGAAATAGATACGGGTGTGTGCTCCTCATCAAGTGATGATGTCCTTCCTCCCTACCTTCTCCTTCCATCAATATCATCTCACAATCGTGCTGCTCATTGATTTTACCTTGCCTCCCATATGTGAGATCCTAGGGAACTTCTTGCAATGACACAAGAAATCCTCCTGTTGGAGCATGTGCTCCCCCTTCCTCTGCATGAGGCACTAGATATGCTCTAGATGTGACAGCGCTGTAACCCCCATCCTTCTTTTCATCTTCAATATGAATAGGAGGTAACTGCTCAATAAGAGGATCCTTATTTGAAAAAGGACCCTTCATGCCCTCTTATTCAAGGTTATGAAACAAAGATCTTACATCCTGCAAGATGTGATCTCCTCCAATAGGTTTCTGAAGTGCTTTTGAATTTGCAGGTCCTCCCAACTTATGCAAAAGTTTCATTGGTTTGTTTGTCTCATGTTTTGTATCAAATATTTCAACCAAACTTTTAGTGAATTTTGCATAAGAACAAGTATTAACATTTTTCAATGAGAATGACTCAAACATCCACCAAGCATAGGCCTTACCTTCAAAGTGCAGTGCTGCAACTCTGATGGCTTCTTCTTCAGAAACTCGGTGCTGCTGCAAATAAGTACACAATTCCTCCACCCAAGCTTTGGCTGAGCAAGTTGGGGATCCATCAAAGGTAGATAGAGAAAATCTATCCATGTCATTCAGATGGCTCCTCTCCACATTTATCTTGAAAAACTCTTTGAAATTAATATGATCTATAAACTTCTCAGTTTGAGATTCATATTCTTGCATAAAATTGCTAAGAGTTCCCTTCTCTGGCATTTCATCTTATTTCATCTCTCTCATATAAAACTTGGGAAATTTATTGTGCTGTGCATAATACGGTGTAGCTGCATGCTCACACATATTATGCACCAATCTAGATCTGGCTCTAGATCCAAACTCCTCAGGAAATTCCATCTCTCCTCTCATCTTCCTAAGATTTTTATTGATGCACTGCACAGATTTTGGAAGAAGCTTTGTAAGCCTATCTTCCATTTTTCCTCCACATAATGGAGTATTATTTTTTTCATCTCTCCTTCTTTGGATAGCTGCATGGCTAAGTTCCATAGGCTGAGCCAATACTGAAGCTTTGATACCACTGTAATATCCCAAAATAGGGAAATTCTACACTATCAGGAATATCTTAAGATATTCCAGATGTGGAGATCAAAAAGATAGATTCATATGATGTGTTCATAAACACATAGCCTTCAATTGAGTGAAACAGTAGCAAAGGAATAATGCCTACACATTCCTAGGTGGGGAAAATGCAGGAATTAGACCCTGGAAACGTTATTTCTGAAGATTTGTGTTTTTAATAGGTAAAATAACACTGGTTTCCCTTAGCATATGATTTTAGGCTCTCACATACAAAAGGGGATTAAAAAAAAATCCCTTTTTATATGTTAAACAGACCTCACGGCTACCTAACAACTTGAAAATAGCCAAATCCCATGACTTGAGTTATTCAGAAAAATACTGAAGCATGTACATCGCTATGTTATGAGGGTTTCTACAGTAAAATGATAAAATAACATGGATCTGGAACTTATGAAACAATATGCCAAGAAAATAGAGATATGGCCTCCTTATTACATTATAAAGCTAACCCGGTAACGGTTTCATGAAAAACATGTACAAGAAAGAGCAGATCTAAATATTCAGATCATAAAATGAAATTTTACTACAACCTTACATAAATATAGCTGAATAATACAAAATATTTATGAGGATCCCTTCCTCTAGCTTTCCGAGAGAAGGGTTGGGACTTTCCCTAGGAAACTAGCTCAAAAACAAGGGTCTTAACCTTGCTGCAACAACTCTGCATAAAATGACGCAGTTCCTGCAAGGGACTATGTTGTAGGAGATGAGAACCACTTTGGCCTACTGCCAAGATATGAAATGTGCTCATAAATCTTCCTAGCTGATTTATTAAGAGAAGGAAGGCACCTTCTATTGAGAAACAGACCTAGAAGTGGTGTAAGAATCCTCCACTACAACACCCTGTAACTCAGCAATATTATGCTACAGAAATAATGTTGGGACTAAAGAATGATGCTTGGCCTTGAGCCTGGATTTGGATCAATACAGGACAAGCTCTTCCAAGAGGTCTCTCAAGGGAAAAGGTGGGATTCCCGCTCGGGAACACCCAGTGCTACCCTGTTAAACAGCAAGAGGAAGCCAAGTCTAAACAGACAAGATCAAAAGATAGAAATACCAAAGCATGAATAACCAAGGCCTCCATCCTCTCCATATATAGCAAGTGAACCTCTCCTCATTGGGTTACATCCACATGTGCCATCAAGCTCATGCAAGTTGTCCTCCACCAAAACTACGTTGTCCATCAAGGTGGTTCAATGTATCTAGACAATTTTTTTGACTTGGTCAAAGTTGACTGAATAAACATGTCCCCCATCTCTGTTCACACCCAAGGGTGATCAAATAAGCTGCTTATTCTTACTCATTTCACATTAGGAGTGTTATTGATCCTTCTAAAGAGGTTAATGGGCCTCCTTACCCAATTATTCCCCTACCTAGTGATGAAACAACTCTAATATTCCATTTATCTTTAAGGCTAAAAATTTGGAATATTACACATTTGGCCAAGAAAAGTGTGATTAGATTAGTTTCCTTTATTTCATTTCAATTCAAAAATTTACTTCATGCAAGATGCCTAGGTTAGTTTCATTTATTATCATAGCTTAATGAGTATATTTATTTCATTGCAGTATAGTTATATGTACTTTCTTATTGTAGTGTAGTTCTATACTTGCTAATTGCACCATGGATTTGAATCATTTTTATCCCTAGGCCTAATTTCAGAAGTGTGATAGACTTCATCTAGAAACCCTAGAAGTAACACCCTTTCGTAAAGCTCAGAAGAGGATGACATGAGTAGAATGCATCTGCTATGTATATAGCACTATCACCTCCAATTTTGTACAAACCCTGGGTTGATAAATTAAAGTAAGGCAGCCTCTGGGAGTTGCAACATTCTTGGTGAAATACCAGAGCTTGCCACTTTTTGGTGTCGTTTTTGAGGAGGTGTCTATTAGATGCTTTAATTTTGGTTTAGAATTATTTCATGCTCTCCTTTTATATGTTGTTTCAAAAATATTGAAAAAATACAAAAAAAAAACGATTTTCATGCCTCTTAGGAGTAGGGATACTCAAGGAAATTTTTTACCTAAAACCCCTACGTCACTACATATTCACCCTTCACTCTTCTTCAGTGGCTATGAGGTTGAACACACCATTGGTGAGCCTTCTGAAAATTTTGAAGAACCTATTGGAGAAGAAGAAGATATTGTTTCACCTGAGGAACCTACTTCACCTATCTCAACCATGGGTTGGTACTGAAGCCCTAGGAGTATTTCCCTTTAGAGAGGAAGATGGGGAAACTAAAATAAAAAAAATTAGCCCCTAAGCCCTTCCACACTTTCATGGACTTACCTCAAAAGATCCTGACACATTCATGTTTTAATTTGTTGTTGTCTGTAGGACCTATGACTATGCCTCAGATGATCAGAAGCTAAAGCTATTCCCATCTACTCTTAAGGATGCAGCCTTGCACTGGTTCATGTGTCTACATGGGAACAACATCACTACCTGGGCAAAGATGCAAGACGCCTTCAACAACAAGTACAGGGACTACTGTAGGTCCAAGGAAAATAAGGATGAGATATTCAGGATGACCCTAGGGCCTGATGAATCCCTATAAGACTATGAAGAGAGGTTTCAGTTAAACTATAAGAGAGCCAAATGTACTCTTGATCCTGGATCACTTAAACTAATACTTCTCCGAGGGATCAAAGAGGAGGTGATAGAAACCCTTAATATGTTATAAAGAGGAGTTATCTACCAACTGCCCTATGAAACAATCAAAATTGTTTCCAAGAACCATTCTAAGGAAACTAAGAAGAAAGGCAGAGCTGGCCAAAGTACAACCAATACCCCTTCCTCTTCCACCTCCATCAAACATGAGATTGGAAATACGCTGGAGGAATTCAAGAGTGACATGTTGCACACCTTTTCTTTCCAAATGGACACAATGCAGGTCAAATGGAAGCAAGAGGAAGAAGAAAGATCCTTGGCTATATTCTTCCCTAGATGTACCATAAAACACACTATAAATGAATTTCCACTCAATGTCATAGATGTTTTATTAGTCTTTGAGGAGAATCATGCCACAAACAAGTTTCCCTCCTTACTTGGAATCAAATTTGTATATCAAGGTGGGGATGTGGGACCAGAGAAACTATGTTTCATAAACTAGAGAAGGCCTCAAGGCCCTAGCTCATATCAGCAGGGTATACAAGGTGCACCTTACTCTTACTATCACAATACTCAGAATGCACCCATGAAACCTTGTTACACCCCTACTCCTCCATCCTAGCCTACACCTCCTACTTGGCTTTATAACCCTCCATATCATCCTCAGCCTGTGAACCAACCATTTCAGTAGTATGTTCCTAAAAAACCTTAGTGGAAAAATCCATCCTAAGGCTTGAGGCGTCAATATAATCAACCACCTGCTCTAATGCCTCCAACCCAACCTCAAACTTAGATTACTCATGCTGTTCCACCTGCATTGCCTCAGATACCTGCACAACCCAATTCAAACCCAAACAATAGACATGCATAATAGGTCTATAGCGAAGAGACATCCTATCTAGCTTACGCTATGGAAATACAGGAGATTAATATCAGGTTAGAAGAGTACTCCCATACAACCACCCTCCATCTCCACCAGTAGAGGTTGAGGAGGAAAAGGAAGAAAGTAACACTCGGATCCAACAACCTCCTTTCCCTAAGCGCTTGGTCCATTCCAGTCAGCACACCCCAAAGGAGACTAAACTTATGGGAGAACTGAAAAAGTTGTGTGTAAATATTCCAATTATATAGGCCATTAAGGATGTCCCTATTTATAATAGGCTCATCAAGGAAAATTGCTTCAGGAAACCTGGGAGAAAAGAATAAAGATACCCCCACCATCAATGTAGTAGGAGAACTGCCCAACTTAATGTTGGGAAGGGTGATATTTTCAAAGTACCCAGACCCTGGCAGTCCAGTTGTAGATGTGCACATAGAAGGTTTCATATTCCCCAATACTCTTATTGATATAGGGGCTGCCATCAATTTCATGAACAAGGAAAATATGTTGAAACTCAACCTCCAAGGGAATTTAAGGAAAACCACAACAGTTCTGCAACTTGCAGATCGGTCCATGGTAACTCTAGAAGGAATTGTTGAGCATTTTATGGTTTCAATTGAATCTTGGGAGTATCCTATAGATTTCCTATTTCTGCAGAAAAAAACCAAGTTCAATGGATATCCTCTCATCTTAGGTAGACCTTGGTTAGCCACCGCAGATGCTAATATCAGCTGTCAGGCCGAAAACATGACTATTAAAAATGGGTCGTTGTCTAAAAAATTGGTATTATCTCCTCCAACCCAACCTTCCATTGATCATGATATACCTATATGGTTGGAGGATGAAGAAGATGAGTTATACAACACTACCTCCATTTGTACCATAGATGTCATTCTTATAGGGGGACATCTTGATGAAGACGAACTCATCGACCATGTCATTCAAAACTAGTCCCCCACTAACAGTATGTTTGAAAACCTAGTCAAAGAATCTTAAATCCAACCTTGGATGGAATTTAACTCGCTCGATTCAACTTCTGAAACCACCAAGGATGTATAGTTTGTCCCATCCAGATCTTTGAAAATAAATTCAAATCTCTCGGATGAATAATAAAAGTAGCTATTCCAACTTCTAAAAGAAAACCTAGATGAATTTTCTTGGGATTACAAGGACATGAAAGGAGTGCATATTTCAATATGCAGACATCATATTTACATTAAGTCAAGATGCAAGCCTGTGCAACAATCCCAAATAAGGATGAACCCAACTCTAAAGGACATATTCAAGGAATAACTGTAGAAGCTGTTGGACGCAGGTTTCATTTATCCTATATCAGACAGTGAGTAGGTATCTCTTGTCCTAGTCCCAAAGAAGAATGGAAAATGGTGAATATGTGTTGATTATTAGAAACTTAATAAAGCCACCAAGAAAGACCATTTCCATTTTCCCTTTTGTAGACCAAGTCTTGGATGGACTTGCAGGAAAGAAGTTATTTTCCTTCTTAGATGGGTTGAGTGGGTATAACCATACCCAAATCAGCCATAAAGACTAAGATAAGACTCCTTTCACCTGCCCTTGGGGCACATTATCTTACAGAGTCCTACCCTTTGGGTTTTGCAATGCCCCAAATACCTTCCAAAGAGTGGTCTTGAGAATTTTCTTTGAGCTAGTCCATGAATCAGTGGAAATCTACATGGATGATTTCACACCCTATGGGGATCACTTCCAGGAAACTCTCTCCAATTTGGAAAAAAGTGCTGAGAAGGTGCATTGATATGAATCTCTCCCTAAGCCCAGAAAAGTGTGAATTCAGGAAAAGAGCAGGAGTTGTATTGGGACACTCAATCTCCCAAGCAGGAATATAGGTGGACCCAAGAAAAATCACTATTATCAAAATTTTACATGCTTCTCAAAAGCACAGAGATGTCAGGAGCTTCTTAGGGCTAGATTTCTATTATAGAGGATTCATCAAATATTTTAGTAAGATGGCTTTGCCACTATTTGGATTATTGGACAAAGATTTTAAGTTTACTTAGTCTAGTCTTTTTCAAGAATATTTTGAGCTCGTTAAGGGAAAGTTAACTACCGCCCCCATTCTCCGAGGTCAAAATTGGACTTTGCCTTTCCACATCCACACAGATGCATCCGAAAAAGGAGTAGGGGAAACATTAGGGTATTTAGAAGCCACATTACCTTATAAAATTTATTTCATCAGTAAGAAATTTTCTAAATCCGAAATCAATTATATTTTCGCAGAGAAGGAGATGTCTGTAATACCCCAAAATAGGGAAAATCAACAATAATGGGAATATCTTAAGATATTCCAAAATTGGAGATACATAAACACATGAAAATAATAATGAAATAGTAGTGATACATCAACACATAAGATGTAAGAAGATCAAAATAGCCATCATATTAAGATCATAGCAACAAATGCATATAATGTCTTGAGGAAAACAATCACTCAAGCTAGGCAATACAAGCCTCAAGAAACATGTACATGGAAAAATGAAGATCAATGCTAAATAGAAAATGCCCAAGGCTATGACAATGCAGTTTTATTATAGGAACTGCTGCTGGGAAGTGTCAATACAAAAATATACAAATATAGGGCCCAAACAATGTTGGGAGTGAATATCTAGACCCACAAACTGAATTTCAGGACAATCCGGAAAGGATTTCCTGAAATATGCAAAATGGAAAAAATGTCAGAGTTGCAGTCTCAAGGCTGAGTAGTAGCTGCAACTCAAGAACTAGATGTAGATGGATATAGATGATGCACAAGCTGAAAAAAACTCCTCCAATGGATCTTCCAAGTGAAAGGTTGATCCTAGCACTGAAGATCTCACCCTCCAAACAAACAGTGCAACCCTCACTGTAGATGCTCACTGAAAATAACGCAGTCAAGGAGAGGGATTGCACTTTAGATGATGGAAAATGGTTGGCCTAGTGCCAAATATGGTGAAATCAGCCCATATTCTTCCTCACTGATCCTCCAAATGAAATAAGGCTTCCTCCTCTGAAAAATAAGCTCTGGAAGTGGTGTTGAGTAACCTCCACTGCAACACCCTACAACACAACCCAACTCTAAACAGAAACTGCACTGTAGTTGAAAGAGGATGCTTGGCCTGAAGCCTGAATGTGAAGAAATGAAGAGCAAGCTCCCTCAAGAGGCCTCTCTTGAAAGGAGAAGGAATTCCTAAACATGAATGCTTTGTGCTAAGCAGTGCAGCAACTCTGCTAAACAACAAGAGAATGCACAAAGTCTAACCAGACCAAGAAATAAATAATCCATAACATGAATAAAAATTAGTGCCTTGCCCTCATTTTAAACAAGTGGAATCCATCACACCATGGGTCCCACTCATTAGGGTTTCCTCCACCAAGGAATCTTCTTCCCATTCACATTGTACTGCCTCTCCAAGTGATCTCCACCTCTTATACTAGCATTGTTGACTTGGTCAAACTTGACCTTGTCCGCATGAAAATGCCCCTTTTCACACATGACGGTGTGAAATCCAGCTCTTATGACTATCCCTTTTCACACTATGAGGGATTCTATTCATATTTCTGAAATGTATGGACCTCCTTACCCATTTATTTATCTCCTAAGTGACATAAGTAAAAATCAATATTCCAATTAGCTGCATGCTAATTTTGGAATATTACAATGTCAGCCATTGTCCATGCTTTAAAAAAAATTATTCATTGTGTCACTGGGTATTAGACCTTTTTACCAAGAAAAAAATTAAGGATGGAAGTTTATCTTAAAGTTTAGAAACCGTGGCGAATCTTACTAGTCCCCAATATGTAAATTGTAAAAATTTTTATGATATTTTGTAAAAATATTTAGGTTTCTAGTTCTTCTGTATTAGTATATATAAACGTTTGGAGATTTTTAGGGTAAAATAATTTTATACTATAAAATTTGAGCGAATCAATTTTCACAAAAAATGGAAATTAACGAATATTTTTATTGAAAGCAGCATGGAAAATTAGCCCACCTACGAATATTAGCCCCTAAAATTTTCCCTGCTTTTTACACACTGACCATCTAGCCATCAAATATTTCATGAAAAAACTAGATGCTAATGCTAGGATAATTAGATGGTTGTTACTATTACAACATTTTCACCTAACCATTGTTGATAAACCTGGAAAGGAGAATGTTGCTTCATATTTTTTTATCTAGATTAGCTCTATCTGTAGATTAAGAAGGAACGGTGGATGACCAAGTGTCATATGAGCATATATTCACTATATCAGGACTCTCACCATGGTTTGCTAACATAGCTAACTACTTCGTTGCGAGAAATTTCCCTCCTAATCTCTCATTCAAGGAGAAAAGAAAGATCATCATAAAAAACGCCCCTTTCACATGGATTAGGGGAAATATCTTCAAGCTAGGCCCTGACCAAATTCTCAAAAGATGTGTGAGGGAGGAAGAATTTTTTGATATTCTCTATGCATGTCACAATAGCCCTTGTGGAGGCAAATTTTCTGCAAAAACGTCTGCCTTCAAAATTTTTCAGGAAGGAAACTATTGGTCTATCCTTCACCAAGATTCCAGAAGATACAGTAGCAGGTGCGACCAGTGCCAAAGGATGGGGAAACCTACATAAAGGGATGAGATGACTTTGCACCCTCATGTGGCTCTTGAGCCATCTGAAAAATTGGGCATGGACTTCATTGGAACTATTGATCCACCATATGGACATAAAAAGTATATCATATTCTGCACTGACTACCTGAAATATTGGGTTGAAAAAAAAGTTGTGAAGTTAGCAAACGAGGAGAAAGTAGTAGATTTTATGAGGGATAATGTGTTTTACCAATTTGGATACCCCAAAGAAGTAGTAACTAATAAGAGGACAAAATTCACTTCTCATATCATTGAGAATATTCTAAGGAGGCGCAAGATAAAGCATAAGAATTCTACTGCCTACCACCCTCAAGCGAATGGCCAAGTGGAAGTGGCTAACAGAGCCTTGGAGAGTATCCTCACCAAGGTTGTGAATAGCAACACAAAATATTGGGTGGACATATTGGTATAAGATACTTGGGCCTACAACACTTCTTGGAAAACAACAAAAAGATTCACTCCTTATGACTTGGTCTATGGAAATAAATCTCTACTTTCAGTTGAATTTTAATTCAACACCTTAAGGATGGAAACTGAGCTAGAACTAGATCTATCAAATGCCCAAAATGAAAGGTTGTTGAAATTAAATGGATTTGATGAGTTCAGGATGCATGCACTCCTTCACACAGTGCTAATTCAGCTACAAATGAAGGTCTGGCATGACAATAACATTATGGAAAATACCTTTCAAGAAGAGATTGGGCGTTTTTGTATGACTCAAGGTTTAAGGACTTCAAAGGAAATTTGATGACACACTGGTTGGGACCATACAAAGTGGAAAAATGTTTTGATAATGGCACATTTCCGATCAGAACCATATATGAGGAAGGAATTCCCCTACTTTTCAATGGTTACAGGGTCAAGGTTTACAAAAATTCCATGTATAGGGAAAAATTTATAAATTCCATAAATAGGGAGGTGTATGTCATGGGAAAATACATAGTTTCCAGTGCCTCCTAGAGAAAAAATATAGAAAAATAAAACAAAAACAAAGAGGCATAGGTTAAAACCTCTCTGAGACGCCCTAGGCCAACTCCAGGGTTGAAAACCTCCATGAGGCAGTCCTCAAGAAAGAAAAAAAAAGAAAAAAAAAAAGAGAATAAAAGATCCTCGGGTGAAAACCTCTCTGAGGCGCTAAAGGCAGGCCTGTGGGTTGAAAACCTCTCCGAGGCACCAAAGTCAGGCCTATGGGTTGAAAACCTCTATGGAGGTATCCCACTTGCCTTAAAAAGAAAAAGAGAAAATAAAGAAAAGGAAAAAAAAAAAGAAAAATACCTATGCACTTATGTGTTTTTCTGTTTTTGCAGGTTATTGATTAAAGATGGGTTTTGGGATATAGAGGAGAAAACTCTATTAATTATCAATTATCCTCTACTTTCATACTCCATAAGCCTCTCCATCATACATCCCTTCATCCATTTCACCCATCAGATAGGGAACAATTCCATTTTTTTTTTCTAAAGTGTAATTTCTACAAGAAAATAAGGTAGCTACAGGATTCATGTAGCACTACAGGAAACTCCTGTAAATGTTACGGGAAACTCATTAATGAAGGAAAAAGGTTTCCTAGAGATTTTTCAACTTCAATATGGGCATGATAATGCATTTTTTGGCTATAACTACCATTCCAAAACACCTATTCTACTCCATGCACAAGGTTTCCATATCTAAACCTTAAGTTGCACCTTTAGTATCTAAATCATTGGAAAATTGGCATGAGAACCCTTCCACTTTCCTATCCTCCACTCCATTCATTCCATGAATTCCTCCATAGCCTCCGTGAATCATATCCCTCTATTTTTGAGAAAAATGAAGCAATAAGAGGCAAGAAATAGACTACTACATGTATCAAAAATTTTCCTGTAGAAAATATGTGTGTGGCACATCAAGGCAAAAAGATGAAGGAAATATGATGAGGATGACTCCAGAAGACCACTAGAAGACTCCATAAGGGCAAGCACACCAACCATTGCACCTAAAGAACTCCATGTAGCACCTAAAAAGGAAAAAAAAACAATAAAAGGTTAAGCATATCACTCAAAAAAGACAAGCAACTCACTCATAAAAAGTTGCTCACTCAAAAAACAAATAAAAAAGTGACGACACAAAAAAGAAAATACCAAGGCTGCCACCACTAGCTCCAACTCCTTGCACCAGCTGCTTCAATATCTCACCAACACCAGGTAAGCTCAGGTATGGCCTCTCACCTCTCACTATGCATCCATAATGGCCAAAATATTTGAATGTAAAGTTTTAGAAATTTAAAAGGAAAAAAAGTGGCCATTTAACTTGGCCACCTTCTAAAGTGAGATTGGAGGAAAAGTGAAAGTGTGTGCCACCTGGGAAAGTGAAATCAAGTCAATTAAGCATGGATGGGTATGAAGAGAAGTGATCACAAGGCTAAAAAATGAGTAACTCAAGTGGGGCCAACAGTTTCAAAGAGGAAAACTCGTGTTAAGTACGAGTCACCACAATGCTCCAAATTTAGTTATAAATCCAATAAAGGTAATATTTGTCTATTTTTCACCATTGTGTTGAGAATTTAAATGAGCATCAAGAGCAGTAGAGCAGTGGGAGCCATCAAAAGAGAAACATCAAGGTTTGAGCTTTCATGCACCATCGTGCTACAAGAAACAAAGTTTTGCTACAGGCAACTTAAGAATTATATCAACAAGGGTTTAGAAGGCAGAACCAAGTCACATATGGGTGAATTTTCTTCGCAGAGCCTCCATATTTAAAACCTGTTAAAAACCTATAAATTATAGAATCTCAAGGTGATTGGATACTTCATATTTCTTGAAAATTTTTCATTATTGAAAGGATTTTCAAAATTCAAATGATTTGAAATAAAAAAATATGAAAAAGATAGAAAAGAGGGTATAAAAAACAGAAAAAAGAAAAAAGGAAAAAAGAAAGAAAAACCCCAAAAAAGAAATAACATTGAAAGTGCTGCAAGTTTAAATGCCACTACTAATTAGATATGTTTGTCCAGGCATATAATTTAATCATGACAAGATGGTTTTCAATTTCTATTGATAGGTCAGAAAATAAAGACTTGCCAAACTGTTTAATCTTGGCTTATCAGTAGATAGGTAGAAAACGAAATTGACTCAACAGTTTAAACTGAGTCAATGGTTGGAATAAGGTTAGGTGTTAGGTTAGAAATTCAAAAGAAAAGTTATTTAAGGGTTTGTTAGTCCAAGTGCACCCTGAAAAAAGAAGAAAAAAGTTTTAGAGGATTAGTTTGGGTAAGTAGAGAGGTCAAGTAGAAAGAAAAAAAAGGAAAAGTGAAATTTGTTCCATCTGGTGCAGCATTGAAATCCCATTTTTTCTTATGAAAGAAGAGGATCAAAATATTGGGTGTTTACACTCAAAATATGGAAAATGGTTTATGTTTTAAAATTTTTGAGTTCAAAGTATTTTGGGCATACCTTATGTCTAAATGTTTCCCTAAGTCCCGAAGCTATCAATTCTCTGTATTCCTAAAATACCCCCAAACCCACATATTTTCATTTATCCTAAGTCCTAACTACCCCCCAACACTCATTCATTACCCTACCCCATCATCGTGTCATAAACCACATCACGCAGTAAACTCTCTTCACTTTCCCAACACCCTCGCCCATCTCCTCACATCCAATAGTTTACATAGCCTTTCGCCCCCCCCTCAACCTCCAAAGTTTAACCACGAGGGGGGGGGGGGGGGTCCGAAATGGGCAGTATCCATTACCGCCTACTCTACTATGGGGCACACCCATGCTATCTCGCACCCTCCTGCTCCGTTACCACCCACCACCATCCCCCTCCCCCCCCTCCGAAAATGGTTTTACTGTTCAACAATACCGCCGTGCCTATTGACAGTTATCTGCACCGTTGGTGCCACGTCTACTCCCACCTAGCCGCCTCACGCAATCACATCACATCCTTCCAAATATCCATTGTGCCATTAATTTCTAGTCCATTATCCATCGATCCCACTCCTATTCAATAGCCACCAAATCATTGTTTAAAGCTAAAATTCGACATAATGGTAGAGTTTAATCTGCTGATTATTGTCAAAATTGTTGCATATTTTCAAATTAGCAGGTAAATCACAGAGGAGTACGGCTGAAGAAAGGATTTTTTTCATCAAGGATAGATCATCATTTCTCCATAGGTCTGATAATAGGTTTCTTTGTTAACTCTTCTCACGGTCCCTTTTTATGTTGTCCCTTCTCTAATCCCATTCTGTGACAAGGTTTCCCTCTCTGTTCCCCCTTATTTCATCCCATTATTTCCAAATATAGTGGTAAATGAATTAAAAAATCATGCCTCCTAAGAAATAACAGGAGCCCTTTAACCCTATGATCTACCCTTAGGTATATTTAGATCACATAGCCCTAGATAGAGAGTACAAAATCCATGAGACAGAGTTAGAATTCAATTTATTCGATGTCTACTGCTGGCTCGAGGATAAATTCCTTGAATAAGTAGATGATATAGGCCTTTGGGAGATGAAATTTCCTTTTTACATTTTTCCAAAAACTCATAGTTTTCCAGAGTTTGACAGAAAATGTGAATTATGTTATGACATCAACCAGAGAGCCATAGTTAATCCATCAGGGGAAAAAATTGTTTACTATTGATGCCCAGTCTATCCAGAGCATGATGAAAGCCCCCATTATTGAGAATACCATCCCATTTTCCTATGAGGCCCTTACAGAATTATACCAGGGGTTAGATTTTGGTAGCAGGGCCAAAACCTTAGAGATTTTCATGGCCACAAATGCACCAATGCCTACCAAGAATCCCCCATGTCCATCATCCATCTTCCCTGATTGGACCAAACAAATTATCACTCTTTTATCTTATTTTTAAGGATATCATAATGATCAGTGGGTAGATGAAGCCATGATTGCTTTCTTGTCTATTATTTCCTCAGATGCTTAACCAAAAATCATGTTCAACTATGCACAATTTCTTACAGATGCAATTTATGAACAGTTCCTAAAGTTTTAGACAGAATAGGTTTTCAAATACACCTCTGTTTTGGCATACATGTTTGTTTATTTCCAATCCAGTAGGTTTCAGTTTGATATGATGAAGTTGAATGATGATTCTCAGCCCCAATTAGTGATTTTCTGGACTACTTTATTGATGAAGGAGTAGAATAATTACTCCTACAAGAGTTTTGTATACTTGTTTATTCATCCAGCAATCAATGCACTCAACAATAGTACCGAGACAAGGATTAGTGAGGAAATAAATAAGGAAATGTATTTGACAGAGAAGATTAGAAAAACATATTGGTACCTCTACCAAAATTACACAGAAATAAGGGTTTATGGTTGTGAATTTGCCCCATAAAAACTACCAAAGTAACTCTCTATGAGAATATTTGCACTTGAATATATCAGAAAAATGATAAATGTAGATGAGGTGCATTTTGTCTCTGCCAAGAAGAAGTCACAATTCAGGATCAAATCACATATTGGTCCATTTATTTGCAACAACAGAGCAATAGGGGAGGAGGCCATTAAAATGTTGGAGGAGGTGAAGTTTGCACATAGCTTCAATTGGTCCTATGATCTAATGGGGATCATCTCCAAGAAGAGGGTGGAGAATAAGTCCACACCCTACATTCATACCCACGGATTGGAGATAGAGAAGTATATGAATAAATAAGAATGGGTAGCCAACACGTTCCAGGAGGAAGAAGAGCAGGTCATATCTACTTCAGGAATTCAGACACCAAATCCACAAGAAATAAAGGCTGGAGGAGCATAAGATGACAAAGGAAAGGAACCAAAAAATTAATTAGGAAGAAAGAGGACCAGGGAAGATCAAACAGACATGGACATTGATTCCTCCACTAAAGAATTCAAAATGAAATACAGAAAGAGGGCTAGAGTCCACATGGACATTGACTAGGGCAGTGAGAAATATTATCAGACTGTTATCACAATCAGAGATTCACCAAGCTCATCCCTAGGAGGTGGCCAAAAAAATTTCTCAACATCCTCTACCATTGTGCCTTCCCAACAACATAATTTGCAGACTCCAACATCTAGTACCACTGCAGGAAAAAAGGAGGATGATATATATGATACATTCAAGGAGATTAAAATAAGGAATGAGGTGCACAAGACCAACACATATATTCATTTTTGGAAACAAACAAGTAGCTCCCAAAGCAGGCTTCTGTTAGCTTTTGAATCTGAAAGACGGACAATGAAGATGGCATTCTTGGAAGCACAAATTCATTAGCCCAAAGGTGCAGTAGACTACAAGAAGATCTCTTTTGAGTTTGATATAAATAGCATTCATCTAATTGACCAAATGGAGATGCATAAGCATACAAGAGAAATGATATCCTCCACTTTAACTAGTACAACTATGAGTCTCTCAAACTTTCAGGTTACATTATCCAACACACAATCACAATTGAAGATGGAAAAGATCTCCTCCATGGCCAAAGATTGAAGGATTAAAACTCTGGAGGATTTAGTGATGAAAATTGGCTATGATCCATCAAACCTAGGAGTGGTAGAAACACTGGTAAAGAAAAACAATGCAGACATAGCTACTTTGAAGAGATAGCTTAAGATGCCAGTGACACAATGAGATAGAAGAAAATGAGAAACATAAGTCAGAAATGATGCAACTAATAATTGAAAAAGATGAAAAAATTAAGAAAATAGAGAATGGGATGGATAAAATGATAAAAGACAGACATAAATAAATAAGAGATGCAGTGAAGGAAGAAGAAAAATAAGCAACTAAGGTCATAATTCCACTACAGGCAGTCCCTATTAGAGTGATTCTAGCATCTACATCAACAACATGTACACCAGGTGAAGGCACTGATCAGTTAGCTAAATCTATGGAGAACATGTTCTTACAAACCACAGAAATTAAAAAGCTGCAAGATCAAGTCAGTGACCTACAAGATCAGATTAAAAGGAAAGATTCATCACATGGCACAAAGTTGCATATCATCAAAAGGTTAAATGAAGGTTTGCAGAAGTCCCTTTAGGAGTCCTCAATTGGAAGCATGGCAAGAAGAGTTAAAAAAATTATTTGGTTGGACATAATTGAATCTATGAATGATGTATGCCCATCAATTCAAATAATTTTTGAAAATAGGGATTTAATTGAATCAATGGAAGTTGTCATTGAAAAAGCAAATGATGAAATTGGAGATAAACCCAAAACTACTAACAATATCATCAGATTCATGAATTCTAAAAGAAGTCGTGAATTGGAAAATTGAAAATAGCATACATAACAACCACCGTACTTGAGGTAAAAAAGGTGTTGACCAAGAAGAGTCTAGTTACACAGCTAGAAGAAAGATGTCAACAGCTGGAGATTGGATTAAGTAGATTTTTCAATAGGATTGAGCCACTGAACAAAAAGGTATTTCCTTCCTTATTTTTTATCAACGATAAGAAGATGCCTAGGACAGATTATGTAAAAAGGCTCACAAATATTTCAAAGGATACATCCAAGCATACAAATATGAAGAACACTATGACAGGGAAATGATTTTATGAATTTATCAGCAATGGTGCCTTCATACGGCATGAGATTAAGCACATTTTTCAGTTGAGGCCAACATTTGTGAAGTACACTGAGACTGATGAAGTCTACAGAAAGTTGAATAGAACTAATATTCTGACTCAAAAGGAATAGGAAAATTTATGTGGACTCCAGGGAGGATGAAAACTTACCATGAAGACAAAACAAGAATCTCAGTGAATTATCTACATTAGCAGATCCAGTGTATCAGAAAAAATCACCAGTATCAAATTTTCCAGCACAGTAGACCACAAGAACACTGAATAACGACTTTAGACATCTGTTGAAAAATTTGTTTCACTAAATAACAATTTCATAGTGACTTTATACATCTGTTAAAATGTCATCACAAAACGTCCATGCATGAGACGCACAAGTCAAATTTCAGTTACTTTTTAATAAAAGAACAGATTGCCTTTTTGATAATGGCAATCAGTTCCAAATAGTTTAAATACGAAATTTTATTTAGTATTAGAGGTTGGACCCTGGTTTTGTAAGCACTTTTCATTGAAATTATTTGTAATTTTTCAAGCTAGAGCATCAATAAATAGATCATTCTGCAAGATTCATGTGTTGTGTTATCCTGGTGATGTTTTTCCTTATTCATGTTTAATGTTTTCCCACTGTATTCTTTTTGTGTGCACCATTTAAAATTCCAATTGTAAAGCAGGAAAGTTAGATTAATATTTACTGTTCAGAGTACCTTAATTCTTGCTGTCTTTACAATTTTAATGTTTTCTTATAATGTATGGTTTAAGAATTCTTATTTTCTCTTAAGTCATTACTAAAAACGTTTTCTCCATTTCATAATTCCACTCAATTATAAACACCAGCATTCACATCTAGTTTTCCTTATATTTGTTCTAGAATTTGATGCATATACACAACCTATTTTGACTCCATAGCCCAATGGAAACTTTTTAAAGAAACCCCTTAAGTCAAACCATCAAACAAAAACAACTCTCACAATAAATTTAACTAGCATAATATCAAAAATCTTAAAACAAATCTAAATCTTATATAGAGAGATCCCTCTCTAAGTCTAGGAGGGTTAGATCCTTGGCTTCAAGTGGTTTTGATTTTTTTATTTATAGTTTAGTCTTGTTAATATTATAAATTATAGAGTGATAACATAGTGGCGACCATACTGGGGACATAACTGAAAATTTTCAATTTTCATCCAAGTCCAAAAAAACCCAGCTAAAAATACTATATGATACAACTTTCTTTTAAATATTGGTTTCTTTTATTTTTCAATAATCTATTTGTTTGTGATTTTGAAATAAGTTTTGTCTCGCAAAATAATATCCACTAGATCCCATCCAGATCCAAATCCTCCTCCTATTGTAGATAATCTTGAGGAAAAATCCTAGAACAGAAAGTCCAACTATTAGCATATTTCTCCACTGATCTAGCTCCTTACCTGATAACTTTGTCTCTTTGCAAGACATTCAATTTGATTTTCATTTTGAACAATTTCTATTTAGAACCAAATCTCAGAATTGGACTGAACATACATTTTTTTATCCATCCATATTCCATCAAAGTCTAGTAAGAGAAGCCTATTCCTAACTTCAATCTAACATCCAGCTTCCCCAGGATTTTGATACTCTTCAATATCTAGTATGTTATCACAAAATCAGGCCTAATGGGCTTCTCATCAAGTAAACATTATGTAACTGTTATAAACCAATCTTTTGGTTGAGGCTTAGCCTCCTCAACCTAAGAGGGCTCTCTCAAAAGCTTATGATTTTTGATAAATAAGTAGATGGCTAACTCTAAGTTAAAATAGATAGAAGATATAATTGGTTGTAAATCACATTAGAAAACATTCATTAGGCTATGGAGTCAAGGTAACTTCAACAAAAACATCACAACCTATCTAGCATGGAAGTCAAGGCATTTGGAGTTCAAATCAGAGAGTAAAACATATAGAATAGTGAAACACAGTTAGTTTGTATATGAAAGAAGTTAGAGCATTATGAATGAATTCTAAGTATCATAAACAAACACCACTGCAGATAGAAATATTGGAGAATTCCATTAGAACAATAATAGACAAGAACTCCTCATGAACCTTGAGTTGTCTAAATAGAACTCTGTATTACGCTGAAAAATCCATTACATACAAAACACAGTCTTTGCTAATAAAAATTTCCAACCTCTTGGATTTCAATCTTATGCTCTTTATATAACATTTACAAAATAGGATTCCTTCTTCTACACTAGATACATCAAACTCATAGAGTTTGACCACTTTCTCTAATCATAAACATGTCATTTATTACAAATTGACAGTTATAATCCTAATGAAAAGTCCTATTTCTAATAGGACTAAAACTCTTTAATACCCTCCTAACAACCTTGTCTATTATTTATTACATATTTTTCCACCTGCAATCCCATGAAGTCTAATTTGGATGATTGTCTTTAACTTGATGTAGCCATGCTGTTGATGACAATGTTCTCCTAAAATTTAGGAAACATGTCTTCCTGTTTTTTAGGCCCTTTGATTCCCTTATTTGTTTTGAGCACTTTTACCAGTAATGAATCTTGTCTACATGTCTCTTGTTGCCAAATATTTACACCATATGCCTTCAATTCTCCCACTGTGCAGAATCTAAACTTCGAACAATGCCAAAAAGGTAAGAATAAACCTGCGCTACGAAAGTAGCACAATTTCATAGCGCAGTGTTTAGCTCCTTTTCAAATATGCTTTTGATTTGTTTTCTTCAGGGAAGCCTTCATTTTCCATTAACAAACTTCCACCAGAAATTTAAAAAAAAAACTCACCAAAATTCCCTCAAAATTTGATATGAAAATATGATAAAGACCGCTTCAACAGTTTCACAGCGCATTTCATCAGATTTCCACTATCTATGCTACGAAACTACTGTGTAAGCAATTTTGTCAAAACTGTCTTAAAAAATCATACTTTGGAGATACTTAAACTTTAAGGGTATTGGTTTTATTTCAAAAACACATCAATATGACCTTGAAAACATAGCCTTCATCAAAATTTACCTTCATTTTGATTAGAGATTGTCTTGTGGATTTATCATTCTGTTTCACCGCCCCTTTAACCTTTCTTGAGAGAGAGACCTTGTCAATTGTATCTATAGATATTACAAATGTCTTCTTAACCTTATATTGCTAGCTCTAAAATGAGTGTTGATCACTCTTACAAACTTTGCCTCCTTAATGGCTGGGGCTGTCCATGTGAAGAATTGTTCTTCACTGCTTGGTATTTATGATTTGGAGACTATTTGACCTTCCCAAACAGTGTTCATCCTCTTAAATTATGTTCTGTCAATGACATGTTTTCCGGCTCTTTTCTTCAACTTAGCAATCTCATGGTTTGTTGATCTTAACTTCTTCTCCAGGCTTTTATATTTGGTCATTTCTTCTTGTGCTATAATTACTCTATTTTCTGCATGCTCTGCCATAGGTGAGGAAACATCAACTATTTTTTCAAGAACAGTAGCTGCTTTATTGGTTTCTTCAACTTCAGCATTAAGTTCCCTGAGTCTTTTGGAATGTCTAGTTACAGGCTTCCTAGCTTGGAAAACAAATGCTGCATCTTCACCCTTAAACTCCAACTTCTTTGCTGATTTCACATTTTTCTGTTTGCTTTTATTTATTCCTAGGAAATCAGCTTGCACTATATGTGATTCTTCTATGTCTATTGCATGCAGTATGTCATCCAAGTTTCCTTTCAATCCTAGACTGTCATTTGATCATAAAGCTACTGTCTTTCCTTTTGATGTTGCAGCTTGACTCCTTGTAATTCTCTGAACTACTTGCTTACTAGCTGTTTGTTTTTGTTTAGCTTCCTTAGTACTTTGTAATACTTGTTTTGCGGGTAAAGGATTTTCTGTAACAATCACTAGTGTTCTTTCTACCTTATCTTTCACTTGTTTCCTTGGCTTCAATTTCACAAACCTTCTTGTCCTTATATCTGTTGGTTGACTGAATTCTGCTGATGGTGATGGATTTTCCTTTACCTTAGGCTTTTTAACTGGGGTTAGATATTCCATTTCAAATCCACTTATAAAAAGAAAAGAAGACCAATCCCTATTAATCTTCTAGAGCTCATTTAAAACTAACGGTTTAATTAAACCATGGTGAAATAGAGATGTTTCACAACCCTCAGATTTTTCTTGCACTTTATCAGCCATTTTGGCAATACTTATATATAGGAAAAATGGTAAATCCAATGATATCATACCTTTGAAATGTAATAGGAGTTTGAAATGATAATTGTAGACTTTATGGTACCTTCCTTCGCATGTGAAATATCTTTGGACATTGAACAATAGTTTAGCATAGCTATCCTCAATACAGTTTCTGGGAACTGCATTGTTCAGGTCCATCTTTGCATATTCTGGCTTCATAAACATCTTGCATGCCTCCATATCAAATCTAAAACCCTTAAACCAAGTTTCCTATCCTCTAGATATTTCAGTCACTAGAGCTATGATTTTAGGTGTCACTGACATGTTTAACATTCCAACCTTTGTATTGGTCCCACTGAAATGTAATGCAAACTCTTTGGATACCTGAGTATGTCCACCTTGCAAATTTTCACAAAATATTAAACAACCTGCTTTACTGAAAGCATCCATGATTGTTTGATCTTCAGCCAAAAATTTTGTGCTTTCAGGTTCAGATCTCAAACAGTGTCCTCCTTTATGGTTCTTTTTCTCCTCAGCCATGTTTTTTTCATAAAAACTCTGTTGGTTTCCTTCGGAATTTATAAAACAACCTCTCTTGATTTAATTTGGCAACGTTGCTTGAGAAAAAGGGAACAGCCTCGCTTGATTTGATTTGGCAGCCTCACTTGATTGTGTATGAAAATAGCCTTGGTATAGAACAACCAAAAGATTAACTCTAATACTTCAGAGTTTGAAATAGAGATGTTTCAGAATTCAGTATGAGCAAATGTAGACTGGAATGACTAGAATAGAAAATAGTTTTCAAAATTTGAAATCCCAATTTCCAATAAGAAACCCATGCTATGATAATAATGGATATGAATGGTTAAGTACCTTGAATATGACCTCTAACTGACTCACCATGTTGTTACGCCATCATTACTTAATAGAATTCTGACAATTATTGGGTTTTGACATGACCTGTTAAGAATCTGCACTTTCGTAGCACACATATTGTATTTTTCACACTTTACGCTACGAAAATAGAAGCGCTTTCGTAGTGCAAAACCCAATTTTTGAACTGACCACGCTACGAAACTGCGGTTTTGTGGCTAATTGCAGGAAATTCATCCAAAACTTAATGACATGATTTCTAAATGAATGATAAGACTTTTTAATCATGGAATGAGAATTAAAAAAATTTATTTGAAATTGAAAACTGACCTTTGAGACTTCTAAATCTAAGACCTACCCTTTATCAAGACTAAGTGACTCAAGACCTATTTGAGAACTATGAACAAAATAGTGTAAACTTACAGAGTTTTAAAAAAAAAAATTTATGGTTATAAGAGTGGCTCCAATTGGGATAGTGTGCCCCTGTGATACACTAAGAACTAGTAGCTCCAGTTCTGTTATCCATTTTTTGACAAAAACAGAAAAACTTTTGAATTGCCAAGATTCCTCCTCAAGCTCTAATGGCCTTCACCTTGGGCTCAAGCTTGTTGATTTTTCTTGTCATTATTAGCAGAAAAACTTGTAAAATGAAATATATATAATGAAATGAATCATCCATCAGATTTTAGGAATAATAATGCTTCAAAAACCCACCATTGATAGGTCCTTCAGCATATGGTTTTCCATCTATCTCCTGCAGTATATAAGTATTGTTTCCATGGAAAGCTGCTACCTTGAAAGGACCTTTCCATAAGTTTTCAAACTTACCATGTTTGCCTTTCCCTTCAATTCTAGCCTCCCATTTCATCACTTCATCTTGAATTTGAAAACTTTCTTCCTTGATCTTCTTATCAAATGTCCTCTTGGTTCTATTTTGAGATTTTTTATTATTGTCATAAACCTCATTCATTTTCTCTTACAAAGCTATCAGCTGATTAATTCTTCTCTGGATTGCATTTGGTTCTTCTTCTAGCCCTTGAATCAGCTTCATAACAGGTACTCCTATTCATGTACGAAAAATAGCCTCAGTGCCATATACTAATTCATAGGGTGAAGTTCCAATTGACCTCTTTGTGCATATCCTATCATCCCATAAGGCATACTTCAGCTTCAAATGCCAAGCTTTCTTATTTTCCTACAATGCCTTTTTAATAATCCTTACAATGCTCTTGTTAGAAGATTTAGCAAGGTCATTTCCTTGTGGATAGTATGTAGTAGAATGCCCAAGAGTAATATGATATTGATGACAGAAATTGATCAATTTCTTAGACTTGAATTCCTGTGCATTATCAGTTATAATCTTCATGGGCAACCAAATCTAGACAAGATATTATTTTCTAAGAAAGAGATAATCACAGAATCATTAGCTTGCCTAGTTGGGATTTCTTCAATCCATTTGGTGAAGTAATGAGTTGTTGTAAGAATCTAACGATGTTGTCCTGAAGATGATGGATGAATCTATCCAATAAAATCTAGTCCCCACTACTAGAATGGCGCTTCTACATAAATAGGCATCAGAGGTAAGGGTACATGTTTCTCCTTACCCTCGAAAATCTGGCATTCATGGCAGGCAACAACCTTCTTTTATACATCCTTAAACATTGTTGGCCAATAAAATCCTTCTCTCATAATTTTTTTCACTGTCTCCTTCCAATAATGATGACCTACACAATCCCCTTTGTGAAAATCTTCAATGAATTTATCAGCCTCTTCTTCCAGCAAGAAATTTAACAAAATTCCACCAGTATCCTTCCAAAACAAATTTCTATCAAATATAAAATATCTCAAGGATTTTAGTTTAACAAAACTTGCTTTTGACTTTGTTAAATCAGCAGGTGCTTTATGGTGTTGTAGGACAAAAACAATTTCCTTGTACCAATTTGAGGTGATATATTTTTCTTCAATAGGAAATAGTTCCTCATCTTCATATGAAATTTTTGATATTTTTGCAATCCAATTTATATCAATACAGTCAAAGTTTGACTGTGCCATCAGCTTCGCCAAACCTTGCCCTTTGATCAATTTTTTTGGTTTAATCTCAATATCATATTCTAGCAACTTGGCAATCCATTTCCCCCTCTTACCGTCAGGGTCGGCTTGAGTGAGGATGTCTTTCACAACAATATTAGGAACAAATGCCACAATATGAGAATGCAGAATATAAATTATGAAATCTTTGACAGCCTTCACCAAATCATAGGCTTGCTTTTCTAAGATATTATACTTCAGTTCAACATTGTCTAATGTCCTACTAAAGAAAGAAATCAGTTGTTCAATGCCTTGCTATCCCTTTTGTAGCAGAACTCCAGCGATAGTATTCTCCGATGCAAAGGTAAACAACAGAAATTCCTTGGAAAAATTAGGACTGATCAATACTGGTGCTTGTGTGAGTGCTCTTTTGATCTCTTCAAATGAATTTATTTCCTCTGCTTTCCACTTAATATCAACTCCCTTCTTCAACATCCTTGTTATATCCTTCACAATCTCAGTAAAATTAGGAATAAAACGCCTTACAAAATTAAATTTTCCAAGGAAAGATTGAATCTCCTTTCTACTTCTTGGAAAATCCACCTTCTGAATTGAATTGACCCTGCTTGGATCAATCTTAATTCCATCTTTAGAAATTATATGACCAAGTAATTTACCCGAAGTTAAAGAAAAATTACTTTTGGTGGGATTTAGAGAGATACCAAACCTTCTACATTTCAACATAATTTTTTCGAAGTGTTTCAAATGATCTTCTTCCTTCCTTGAAAAGACTTTTATGTCATCAAGACACACAACCACCATCTTGTCCTTTTTTTCAAAAATGCAATGTCCATTTCCCTCTGAAAAGTAGCTCCTACATTCATGAGACCAAATGGCATTTTGGTGTACATAAAAGTACCCCATGGTGTAGTAAAGTTTGTTTTTTCCTGATCATCAAGATGCACAAGGATCTGATTATAACCTAAAAAACCATCAAACATAGACATTCTCTAAGAACCGATAATGGTCTGCAAAATTTGATCCATATTTGGAAGGGGATAATTATCTTTCAAGGAGGCTTTATTCAGATTTTTGAAATCAATGCGTATTCTGATTTCCCCATTTTTATTCCTAACCAGAACCAAATTCGCAAGCCATATTGAAAATATGATTGGGACTATGATTTTGGCATCAAAGAGTTTTTTAGCCTCCTTCTCAATCAAAGGCATGAGAAGTGGGTTGATTCTCCTTAACTTCTGATTGAAATGTCTTTCATTTTCCTTTATGGGAATAGTATGTTGAACTATGGAGGGATCATATTCTTTCAAATTAGCATAATTCCAAGCAAATACATCTATAAATATTTTCATCATTTCAACATATTTAAACTTC
This sequence comes from Pinus albicaulis, assembly GCA_034641835.2. Classification (NCBI taxonomy): domain Eukaryota; kingdom Viridiplantae; phylum Streptophyta; class Pinopsida; order Pinales; family Pinaceae; genus Pinus; species Pinus albicaulis. The sequence continues at coordinate 1,322,843,242 of CM076575.1, read as the reverse complement.
ATATCAGCTAAAAGAAAATTTGAAAGTTTGATCAATTTGGGCATAGCTATAGTACCAAGGTTACAACTCTCAACTTCTTCATCATCAGCTTGCATCTTGGGGGATTTAAAAACATCATTCTGATCAAAAAAATTTTCTAGAGGTATTAGTCCCTTTGGTATGGAATTATTCTTTAGTTGTAAAACTTCATAATTCCCTTTAGATTCAGCTAACATGTTTTGGTGATCTACTTGTATATTTTCAAATTCTTATTTCAACTCAATAAATTTTTTCACCTGCTGATCATCCTCAAAAAATTTCCAATGAATAATATTATCAAGAATGGTTGGTCTATGGGAAACTTTCACTTCATACTTTTTAGTGGAGTGCATAGGAATAATGAAAAGGCTTGCGGAGACAGTGTTAGCGACCTATAAAATTTGTCATATCAAACGGTGGCTAAAATATTTTTAGCCTTTAAGAAACAATTTTATGACCAAATTATGAGTTCTTAAAGTCTTATGAAGGTGAATAATCCTTTAGTTAATCTTCACTGTTGTTTCCCTCTTATCCTAAGAAATCTGATGTTTACCTAAAGAAAAACACTGCTGAAAAACCCCATTTTTCATCATTTTTACCCCTCCTATCATTCATAAAAACCCCATTTTTATCCCTTCTTTCCACCATAAAAATCCATCCATAAGCCTCATTCAACCCTCAAAATCACTCAAAAATCCCTTTTAAACCTTATTTTTTTCTATTATTTGGTTTAAAAAACTCCTTTTCCTCCTATCAGAAACACTATTTTGGCCTAAAAACATTGTTTCTAAGGCCTAAAACAGTCTAAAACCTTATAAATTTTCTTTTAGCCCCTGAGGGCTTAAAACCTATAGCCCTCCACCTTCATAAGACCTTAAGCCCCACAACTGGGCGCTAAAGGCATAAACATTCTTCCAAAACCCGACTTTTCCCCAACGAAAATGTTAAGTTGAACATGGACCATTGATCTTTGCAGATCAATGGCATCAATGGCCATCGTCGCACCCGATCCACCCTCATCTTCCTTTTCCTCTGTTCATTAACCCGCCCTTTCACTAAATCTCAATGGTCCATTTCATAGATCCTACGGCCAGGATCTTAACCCGACTTCCTCTTTTGATTTTTCATAAGCCCGACAGTATAATTCTTCGGTGAAGATACACCATTGATCTTTGCAGATAGATGGTCCACATTGCAGTAAATCTCTGCCCGATTCCCTGCCTTATATTCCTTTCATCACTCCATCTTCAAATCTAGACCATCAATCGTTCAGATATAACAGTCGAAATGTAACCCGATAGACCCAATTTCTGTTGGGACCTACCTTCTGCCTCGAAAAGCACCCAACCACTCACGCAACGCCACCTAGACTCCACTAACTCCCCAACCCACATCTTCCTCCATCACGTGCGATCCGTACAATTGGATCTCTGACCTCCCATCTGACGGCTAAGAATCTTTTTTGCATTTTTTTTGCATTCGGGGTTTAACGCCAAGAAAAAACGCAAAAAAAAGTGGTTTTGGGAGGACACACGTCATGCAGCAAAGCATATCGCCCTTTTTTGGCCAGTTTTTGAAACCACCTCAGAGCTGCGTGAAACCAGCAATTTTCTGCTAAAACCACTCCTCCCCAATATAATTCTTCATTTAATCGAACGGCTCTGACTTAACGTGATCACAGTTCATTTCCTTCTTCCCCTTTGCTCCTGAAAACTCCATCTGAAGATCTTGACCATTCATTTGATGTAGATCAACGACTTCTATTACATTTAACCCCCAAGTCTTTGTCCCTTTTTTTTCTCTGCCAGGCATTTTATCGAGTCTTCTCCACTATCGATCTCTGAAGATCGAAGGTCCTGATTAAATCTTCCCCCCCATTCATTGGCCCATCATCTAAACCCCCAAGCACTCTGTTCGAGCAATCCCGGCCATTGGTTTTTCTCATCTGTCACCTCTGATTTCATCTCACCACCAATTCATTTTAGCCCCAGTTTCGCTTCCGCTAAATTTTTTTTCCCTTTTTCATTACATTTTCCTCCATTCCGCTATGACTTTTCCCCCTTCGCATTATAAAACCCCCGATTGATCTCAGTTGTTGATCAACCTAAATCAATGGCCCAGACTTAATCTGACCCTCATTCATCCAACCGCCTCCCCTTTTGACCCCATCAACTAATATTGACCATTTTTTGTTTTCATCCAACAACCACGATTTAATCTCGCACTCGAGATCTCCGAAGCGGCCTAAACCTATTCTTCACGAGTTTTTTTTAATAATTTCTCTTGTTTTGTGCAGGTTATAATGTTTTTTTTAATGAAACAAAAGGTCATGGATGACGATCCCCCAGGCCATTATCCATGAAGACAAGGAATCTACAGGGTTCCAAATATGGTTTTATCATGCCTCATGAGCGTTTGTGAAGTCATAAAGCCCTCTGCGCGCCTGCAAAGAAAAAAAACATAGTAAACCTTAATCAGACAAAGAGTATCAGTGTCAAGGGATAAAATCAAAGTAGAAATCAATGTAAAGGTTTTAAACACAGTTTTGAGGGATTAAGGCATAATTTCAACTATCAAAGGCCTAATCCACACAGTTAAAGACAGTATGAAGACCTGAAGACAAAAAATAGGACTAATCAGACCTAAAACACAGATCAAAAGCATATTAAAGTGTTTTAAGAAAAAAAAGTAGATCTATTAGTCCGAGAAGCCTCCACTGCCACATCAGAGGCTAATTGAATCCTCCCCAGCTACCAAAGTGCCACCTGCATATTTCAATAAATCAGAAGAAGGAAGAGTTATTGCCTTAGTCAGTGATATTTTTCCTAAAGACAACCAGAGTTATTTCTAACCCACCTTAGAGTTTTAAAGTCAACAAAATCTGCCCAGCATGCTTAATACTTAATGAAAATCAATTAATATAGAGGAAATATCAGAAAGCTTCTCCATTGAGCCCCTCAAAGGCTGAGAAGTATTAACTTGTATTAATTAAGCCTAGAGATCTTTTCTCTCATCCCACCTCATCATTTCTTCTATAAATACTTCTGTAGAAGATGAGATAAAGGTTGGTCTCTAGATATCTGTAGCATGTAAATAGTTTTCTGAAGCTGCTAAAGCCCAGTTTGTAATTGAAGATACATAAGTTGAGATGAAAAGTTTTCAGCTGTAGAGACCCACTGGACTTGATGATTGTAACTGGTTTGAACATCAAATACAAGCTAATTTATGGGATCCTGGTCTATGTCAATGGTGATGTGTTTCTTATTGTAAATTGTTATTTTCTTTTTGTTTCCATTCTGTCCACATTTTCTCTGATAAAGAACAACAAATATAGAGCTAGGATTTACTCTCTGCAGTACCCTACTCTCACTGATAAGATTTATATTGATGTTTTCTTCCAATTGTGTGTTTAGGAATGATTTAATACAATCCAAGCAGTTAAGGAATGTTGGTCATCCCATGTCTTACTGTCTAAACTTTAAACATTGTTCTTGAATGTTATTTTCAGTTTATGCTAAGTAAATTTGAACTAGGGAAGTCTATGGTTAGCCCTATCCTCTATTTTCTTCTCCAACAGTTGCTTTGAAAAGTTTCCCTTTGAATATGTTGAAAGCAGGATAGGTTCAAAGTCCTTACTTGATCTTAAGCTATTCTTAATGTTTTAAATTTTTTCTATTGAAAGTGCATCAAAAACAGACTAGTTTCAAAGTACTTACCTGATCTTAGATTACTTTTATGTCTTTCTTAAGTGCATGTCAAAAGCAGGATAGTTTCAAAGTACTTACTTGATCTTAGGCTGCTCTTTGTTATATCATATTTTTGATCTCCATTTCTTATTGTTTCATTCCATAAAATCAACTTAAAGAGATCCTTTGACATAGATGACTTGCCCCATGAACCACTCTTGAACCTTGTTGTTTCAATTAAATCCTATTATGACTCCATAGCCCAATGGATTGAAGCTGATTCTTGCCTATCTTGTTATTTGAATCATCCCTTCACTTGAATACACCTTCACCCTTCATTTAGACTTCCTTCACCTTCATATATATTTTCCCAACCAAAACCAAACAAAAACCTTGTTCTTCATAACTAGCCTAATATCACATTTCAAGCCTTAAAGATAAATCAATATTTGCACTTATAAGAGAGATCCCTCTCTGGATTCAGGAGGGCTAGATCCTAGAATCCCAAATTGGTTCAAATTTTGTCTCTATAGCTTTAGTCTTGCCAATCTGCTAAAATTAGAGGGAGCTAACATTTCTGGCGACTCCACTAGGGATTTCTGAGTAAAATCCTTAAAACATAACACTCAGTGTTCAGTGTAGTATAAGTAGCTATCTTCAAGCACTACCAAGCATGTTGGTAATCATGATAGGACTTATTTGAATCAGTGACAAACTAAGTAACCCTTAGGATTCTCATAGAGCTTATCAAACCTTGAAGGAATCAGCTAGCTAAGCTATAAGAGTGAACTCTTTTTGTCTCATCACCCCAGCTAAGTGTTGAAACTGATTTAGGACACTCTCATAACCTATAGGACACTCAGAAAACCTAAAAACATTTCAGAATGGCCTCATAATAAACATGGTGGTGGAACCATAAAACATTTTACCTCCATAAAAGCTAAAAATTTTCCACCTGGTGACTCCACACTCTACAACTCCCAAAATACCAAATGACTCCACTAATAGAAGAACCTGAACTAATTGAATAGACACAGTGAATCTTTCTTTATTTACAAACATGATTCCAAGGATACAACGAAGAAATGCCATAATGAGTAGAGATCATATCCCTGGGTTTCCACATAAAATTCCCCAGGTGAATTGGGATGACAGCCTGCCTATTTTTCAAGGTGAAAAGTTTGATGACCCTCTATTACATCTCATCAAATTTCACATACATGTATGGAGGTTGAAAGTTGAATGGAATGAATATTGCCTAATGAAAATGTTCATGTTAACACTAGAAGGAAAAGCTAGGGATTGGTATGAATGGTTGAAATCTGGTAGTTTGCTTTCTTTAAAGGACCTTGAATATGTGTTCTATGAGAACTATAAAGGAAACACTACATTATTATCATGGGGTGAATTACATTATGATCCATCACAAAACATCACCCAACACATTATAGATAATGATGAAGATTTGGAACAAATACATCCTGAAGATCTTCTAATAGCCATTTATGAGTTTAATATATTATTGAAAAATTAGAAGAACATAGATGAATTAGTTGAGGAAAAAATGAACCAAGAAATAAAGGACATTCCTCAAGATATCCTTTAAAACCCAAATAATTATTCATCATCCCTTATAGCTGAGGCTCAAGAAGACATCCAGCCTCAAAAACAGTCTTCACAAGAGACAAAGAACTACTGTACTCCTGTTCAAAGGAACATAGAAACATCTTCCCCTTTGACAGAAAAGGAAATAGATCAAACTATTAATAAATAGCCAGACTCTGAAACTTTTTGAAAAACAAATACTCTTGCCTATTCACATAGAGAACTTTGTTGTACAGATTTAGAAAGTTCTTTTGTAGATCAAAAGAAAGAGGGTAGTTGTATTTCTGCTTATGCTGAAAGAGAGATCTCTCCTTTCACAGAAGAAGAAATTAATGAAATAATAAGCAAACAACTACCCTCTAAACCTTCATTTAAACAAGACAATCATGAACATAGTGCCTATTCCATAGAGCAACCCAATGGCACTAAAGACAAAGAGGATAGTAAGGGAATTAATGATAATACTGGAGCTAGTCCTTTTTGGAGTATGAATTTTGATGGGTCATGCACTAAAACTAGTGCATGTGCAGTAATATGGCTTTACAATACAAAAAACAATCATTCTGAAGCCCCATTCATATAAATTGAGTTTTCAATGCACAACTGACATAGTAGAGTATGAGGCACTCCTTTTAGGGTTGCACTTATTGAAGAAATTAAGAGCCCAGAAGATAACAGTTCATGGAAATGCAGAATTGGTAACTAGGCAAGTGAAAGAAGAATGCATGCTTAAACATCCCAGACTTAGAGCCTATAAGGATGATGCCATGTATTTGTTAAAAACTTTCAAATAATTTCAACTTATCCTTGTTCCTAAAGACCAAAATAGTTTTTCTAGTGGATTAGCCCTTGTTTCTAGTACATGTCTGAGACCTTGGGAGAGCAAACAATATACAATTCAAGAAAAATTCAAACCAGTTGTCCCAAACAATAAAAGATATTGGCAAGCCTTTGAGGGATAAAAAAAAATAGAATACTATCCTACTTTGGATATACCATCTTTTCAATAAGAAACTTCTCCCATCATTGATATCAATCTGTCATTCAAAGAACCTGAATTTATATTAGAAGCAAGCATAGATTTAGAGAAAGAAGAAATTTCACTGCTTGTTGATTTGTAGGTTAAAGATGATGATGCTTCCAAGGAACATGCTGAAGATATACTTCTCAGAGCTGATGTCTTAGAAGCAGACAATCTACCAACCATGGAGGGCCAAAAAGAAGAGAATCTTCATCTTTTCTTTGTTGATCCTTTGGAAGAGTGTGTGGAAGCCCCAACTGGCTCAAATTATCAAGCATGGATCCTTTGCAAGAGCCAAATGCATGAAAATTTATCACCTTCTGTGATAGCCTTGGTTTTGAAGATTAATCTGCAAAATGTACTATGGATACCTCTGACTAATAGCCAGTTTTTATTTTCTTTTTTATCGCTATTCAACTGGCTACATTGGCACTTTTGTATCATATAAAAATGTAAATATTCCAAGATAGAATAGGTTAGATAGGAATTTCAATAAAACTCGGTTTTTAGAAATTATATAGTTGTTGTTTTCTGCTTTGAAAAAAAAGAAAAATACAAAAACAATAGAAGATAGAAAAGAGGGCAGATTGTAAAAACAAGAAAGGTACCTCCCCATCCAAAAAAAGAGAAACAAAATCTGAAAGTGTGCAAGCTCAAATTCCAATCCTAAAAAAACACACTCCTAGTTAGTCATACAGCCTAATCATGACTAATTAGTTTTAAATTTACTGTTGATAGGTTAGTGAAATAGATTTTCCAAACAACTTAATCTTGGCTTATCAGTTAGGTAGATGAGGATAGAAGAAAAAAGGTTTAAACAAGCTCAAAATATGAACCTATAAGTTTCAAAAAGATAATGGCTCTAACTAGATCAAATCGTGAGCCAAGGATAGAAGAAAACTGGTTCTAATATGCCTAAAACCTGAACCAGATGAGAAAAAAAGACAACTCAAACAAAATTCAAAATCAGAGCTGAAAAGATAATGAAGGATGTTTTGATTTTTAGATCTTAAGCCTTCACAATTTTATTTTCATTTTCTGCAAATTTTAGTCTATGTGCAACTTGTTTTTATGCCATAGATCAATAGCAAGTTAGACTGCTTAATCCTCACTTGTCTGATTTTAAATTTCCTGTCTTAGAATTTAGAGAATAAAATCTGTCAGATAGTCTAATCCTGACAGATAGTAGTTAGGTAGAGAAGCTTGTGAACTCAACTGTTTAATCTGAGTTCATGGAGAAATAAGGGTAGACTTAGATATTTTTATGTTTTCAATAAATAAATAAAAATTGATGTTTAAGGTTTGCAAGTCCAAATGCACCTTCAGAAGAAAAAATGCTAGGAAGTAGCTTGTGTAGGTAGTTGTTCGGGGATGAATTTTTCTACTAATATAAAATTCTCTAATCATCTTATAAGCAGCTGATCAAAGAAGAAGAAAAGGTTTTCAAGGCACAAAGCCACTGATCTACATCTAGAAAATAATGATTTGAGGTTCTTGACACCTCCAAGGAGCTTCCATCCCAAGTTGGAGCCGTTGTTAGCCACCTATAAAATTTGTCATATCAAATGGTGGCTAAAATAATTTTAGCCCTTAAGAAACAATTTTATGACAAAATTATGAGTTCTTAAAGTCTTATGAAGATGACTAATACTTTAGTTAATCTTCACTGCTATTTCCCTCTTATCCTAAGAAATCTGTTGTTTACCTGAAGAAAAAGACTGCTGAAAAACCCCATTTTTCATCATTTTTACCTCCTTTCATTCATAAAAACCCCATTTTTATCCCTTCTTTCCTCCATAAAAATCCCTCCATAAGCCTCATTCAACCCTAAAAAGCACTCCAAAATCCCTTTTAAACCTTATGTTTCTCTGTTATTTGGTTTAAAAAACTCCTTTCCTCCTATCGAAAACACTATTTCTATGGCCTATGTTGGCGAGGAAACAAGTCTCATAGGCGAGACCCAGGTTTAGGGATTAGGGCCAAAAAGGGAGTCCGTTGTAATCTAGAACCACGCCGACATTTTCACCCTACTCCGAAGAGCAGAGAGTCTCACCCGAGGCGTGTCGCGACCACATGCAGAAGGGGAACAGATTGGTCGTGGCGGATGGATCCGCAAATCGAAGCTAACATAGAATCATTTTCATACATATCATCATACACAGAATATCTTCTCAGAACATTATGCAGATACTAAGAAAATAAAATTTTAAGGTACCACAGACATCATGCATACGAGTAACTCATACAATAAGACAACAACCTTCAAGTATATTAATAACCTTCAACTGGATCTATAATTACATCGCTCGACAGGAAGAGCTTTCCATTTCTATTACAGACTTCCCACATGATAGAGAGAGATAATACAACCATGATAGATCAATAGAAGCCTAGAAAATACAAGGATGTCACGCTCAGGACAGACCTCCTCAATCCCTCTGCATCCGTCCATGATATCCTTTTCAGCTGGGTGACGGCTTATTTATTCACCCGCCAGCGCAACTGCTAGTTTCTCTTGTGTTCTTCTTCAGCTGATTTCAGCTTCTTTCTGTTTCCCATGAGTTCTGATATCTGTTCTCTATCATATCTTCTCTTCATCTGCACTTATCTGCGTCAGCCTCATCAGCTATCTCATGTTCCTCCGCAACCTCGGCAGCTCCGCTACCTACCGTTGTTGCGCCTGCTATGTGTCGATCCGCAACCCAAAATTTGTTCCTTATTCAAAATTCAAAGCAAGGGCCCCAACATGCCCTGACCACAGTTTCTTGATAGATCCCAAGTCAATCGCAAATCACTGTCTTCACCTCCATAGCTCCGCCGGACCCTGTACCCTGTTCCTGCTGCACACCTTCATTTTGTTGTCCAAACAAGGGCCCCAACTCCGGGACCTTGCTCAACGTTGAAGTATTAAGCTCGTTGAATGTTACCACAGCCTGATGCCACTCCTGTAATAATGTGCCCGTCTCCGTGGTGATCTTGGTGACAGCATCCTCCTCGACGTTCGTTGGTACAACGCTGAATACCGTGCTGATTTGGGTTTCATCCTTGGCGGCTAACTGCTGCATCGTCTGGGAACTGATTTGTAGGGGATGGCGAAGCTCTAAAATTTCCTTCTTGGCCATTGCCAAACTAGCCTTTGTCTGCTAGATATGAACCTCCAGAGCATCCGCCTAGGTGTACAGGTGGTCCAGCTACAAGGGGTCCATGGCATCCTAAATTTCTTTTGAGAGTTGTTGCAGCTGAGCCGAAATGGGATGAGTCTTTACTGTAAGGGCCATCGAGCATTCCTGTAGACATTTTAGGACGTCATAAGCATCTTGCACTGCAGTACTAAGAGCTTCTGACATCTTGGTTTCCTGGCCCTGTTTCTCTGAAATTCCTGTTGTGTAGACTGCCGCTGGGTCGGGCAACGTTGACCGTGCTGCTAATGCTGCTTGGAGCTCTGCATTTTCCTGGTGGAGGTTGGTGTATGCCACCCTAAGGTGGATTTCTCTCTATAATACATTCGTTTCTATCACATCTGCAGGCATCTGAGTGTAGTGAGCCATTACTGCAGGCCATAGTCCCATGAAAACCCTAGCCACCTTGTTCATCTGGTCCTGGAGCTGCCCATGTGCCATTGTGAGTTGCTCGCGCTGTTCAGCAAGTGCGATTATTTGCTGCTATTGTTTCTCACACCTCTGTTGCAGCTTGGAGTGTAGCCTTTCTGCCTGCTAGGCTGCCCTCTAAATGAAGTGGTACAGCTGAGCCGTGCCCCATGTCTCCATGCTTTTAGCCCCTCAAGTACCTTGATCCCGCCGCCGCTCCTGCAGTGGTTGCCCACTGGCAACTGATCTGGTGGAGTGTCCTTGAGGGGATGGCGGTGGATTTGGATGGGGTTTAGAGTCTGCCATATTCAGGTCCGGCCGCTCCCCCTGATCTGCTTGGATGGTCTACTAGAGTGGAGTAGACTCAGGCTGTGTCCCAGCCGTGTCTGCAACTATTTGTGCCATCTGTGTGATTAAATCAGAAAAAGTGGTCTGGGGGTCCCCAGCAGGGTTGACCAGTGGTATCACTGCTGTACCTGAGTCGGCCTAGGTCCCGTGGTCCCCATTGATTAGGTCCCAGATTATTGGGTCTGATATGATGGTGGATGAGTTGGATGGTGTGGATGAAGTGGTAGGTAGGAGTGGGTCGGTACGGGGTGGTGAAAAATGGATTTTTATGAAGTCGGAGGGGTCAATGGGATGTTGAGGTGGAATCCCTCCTATTTACCCTGTCTTGATGAGTGGTTCTTCCTGGATGGGTACCCTTGTACTCAGTTTCCGAGGTGGAACCTCCTCAGTGAGGTCAACCACCGGACTTGACTCTATGGTTTTAGCACTCTTAGCATTGGGAGCCTCTAGGGGGTTTGTGGACTTATTATTTTCCCCCAGTGGGGTGGTCCTTGGACTTGGTGAAGTAAAAAAAACATTGGGAATAGGGGAGGTGATGGAGGTCATGCAGAGAAGTGGGGTGGACTGAGAAATCTGAAATTCAGAAAAAATAGGGAAAGGAGTGGCACCTCTTGAGACTACTTGGACCACTTCGTTGAAGCTTCGTACCTGTGTATTTAGTTGGTGAATGAGTGGGAAGAGCTACAAGTTGGAGACCCTGTTTTCCACCTCCACTGCTGATTCTCCAGGAAGTTGTTGTGGTAGCATCTTGTTGAAATTGTGTGTGTATACCTCGCTTTGGACTTCCATCGCGACCTTCGTCCACGAACAAACTTCGTTGTGGAAGGTTGCGTCGTCGAGTTGGAATTTTAGCGGCCTCATCTAAAATGTCTCTTCCGACATGCAAGTAGGTTGGAGAAACGTGTGCTTGTGGCTGACCCCGAACCATACTTGCTCGCTGTATCCGTCCAACATATTTCTAGGAATACTCTGCTGGCTTGTCACCACATCAGTCATTAAACCATACCAACTCCGAAAGGCCTCTGCATTGACCTCTTTGGTGCTGGGATCTCCCAACACCTTCCATGGGACGAATTTCATTGCCAGAGGCTGACCCTCCACTATTTCTGTCGGTAGCCTAATGAGGGGGGCATGCCACTTCCACATGGACAATGCAACTATCAAGTATCCATAGATGAAGCTCGTTGCCCTCTTGTAATTATCCTCACATGTGTCGAACAACTCCTTCAGCAGGAAGGAGCACCAATTCAGCCTGGTCCTCTAGATGCAGTGCTCCGCGATGGAAATGGTATCTAGGCTACATTCCCCCTTGGTGTAATGCCTCATTGTCTTACAAGAAATGAGGTAACACACGAACCTGACTTCGGGCTTGTTGATGAGTTCCATTTTCTCTCCCTTCCCTCCCCGCCGGGTGGCATATTTTGCATAATAATCCACGTCCCCTGACTTCTTTGCTCTTTTGGAGATGGTCTGGCATGCGGAGGAAATGTCCTGGCCTTCCTGTGAGAGCCCTGTGAGCCGGTGAATGTCCTCGACATGGATTGGAATTTCTTTGCCTAACAACAAGGACCCATTCTGAATTCGACTGAGCATGAACTTGGTACATTGCATGGCTTCTCCTGTCATCCCAAATACTGGCAGGTTCCTCAAATGCAATATGGAGGACTTCTGGATGCCTCGAAACTTAGGAAAAATCCTTGTTGTTGCTTGCTTTTCTTCTATGGTATAGCTCTCCTTGTACACCTAGTGTTTAAGCGCAGGGAACTCAAAAGAGTCCGTGAGGTCTACGTCGATGAGGGTGGCACTTTCATACTTCTCGACGAGGGACTCCATTTTATGAATCCAACTGTCGAGCTCCTGTTCTACTACTACTAGATTGGCTCTTGTCATCTTTGCGTGGCGTTGATACACCTTCAGAATAATTCTCGGCCTCTTCTCTTGGCTCTTTGATTTAGGACACCTCTGCTGCTCTAGTTCTGCTCCAATTGCCTTTGCATCTTCATAAATTTCTAACTCTAACTCGAATCTCTCTAGCATTCTCGTGCTTTTCTTCATGCAGGCTATGTAATTAATCAGCACGAGTGAGGTTGATGAGACCCCATAACGAATTAATTCCTGTTGGCATCCTCCATGGAGATAATCATGTGATTAGTCACCTACGGAGGTGTGTTCTAACATCTGCTGACAGTGGTATGGGGAAATGGGCAGACGTGACGGCTGAGGTTACTTCGAATTATGGAAAAATGATTACTGCAAGGTTACTTCTAATTATGGAAATTTGTGTTGAAAATCTTAGCGATCCTATGGAGTGACACAAGTACTAAATGAAATGATAGGGACTGAAACTTGACACGTTTGCTTATCCTACAGGGATGACACGCTGGAAGTGCCCCTCCCCGACCACAATTAGTTGCGTTGCAGTCCCCACAACCTAGCGGTTATTTACCACTTACGCATGGAAAAAGAACACTACCTATGCTCATCCCGGTTGCAGGAGAGTTATTCGACTACTCTACTCTACGAACTTCTATTGGGTGCGAGAGTTATTAACAAAAAGCTAAAGAAATGTATTCATGGTAGGGCTTTAGGCGTGCACCATTCACCCACCCAGGTAAAATAGTACCGTCCAGTTGAGCCAACCGAATGTCTCTGGAATCCTTAATTTCGACGATGAAGTAGGGCCCCAACCAGTGTATCTGTAGTTTTCCTAGAAACTTCTGAAACCTGCTATCGTATAGGAGAACCTTACCTCCAACCTAGAATGTTTTTCTCTTGATTTTTCGATCATGCCACGCCTTCTGTCTATCTTTCTAAACCTTTTGATGGAACTTAGCAAGGAACCTGGCCTCGTCAAGTTCTTGTAATTCGTGTAGGTGTTCCTGTAGTGATTCCTCCTCCAAGAACTTTAGGGAGGTGGTGATATGAATACTCGGTATGGTGAACTCAGCGGGAATCACAGCTTCATGGCCATACACCAGCTGGAAAGGTGTTTTATTAGTCAAACGCTTCACCATTTTTCTGTAGGCCCACAGTGCGGCTGGCAACCGTTCATCCCAATCATCCCGCTTGGCATTGCAGATCTTCGTCAAACCCTTTTCGAGGATTTTGTTGAACGCTTCAACAGTGCTATTAGCCTGCGAGTGGTACAGGCTAATTTTGTGATGGTGGATCATGAAGGTGTCCAGTAGAGATTTGATCATTTCATTAATGAAGTGTGTACCTTGATCACTGGTTAAGCTCCTTGGGCAGCCAAACCTGTTGATGATGTATTCAAAGATGAACCTGGCTACCGTATCTACCGTATAGTCCCGTACCCCCGCTACCTTGGCCCATCTGGTGAGATATTCCATGGCAGTGATGATGTACCGGGCCTTTGAATGCCTGGCTACCAGGGCTATGGGGCCTACGAAGTTGACAGCCCACTTCTCGAATGGGTGCAGCACATTTACCGGGTTTAGTGGTAGCTCGTCTCTGTGAGAGGGCCTCCCTGTTCTCTGACAAACATCGCATTTCTTGAAAAATGATTTGCTATCTGTATGGACTGTCGACCACCATAGTCCAGCTTGTAGCACTTTCCTGGCGGTGGTTTTTTCCCCCACGTGTCCTCCCGTGATGTCACTATGGCACTCCCACAGCACGGCTTTGCATTCATGGTCGAGGACACACCTTCGCAGAATCTCATTAAGGCCCAATTTATACAATTTCCCTACAATCAGTTGGTAGTCAGCGGCGCGGAAGACTAGGTGCCATTTCTGGATCGGGGTATAGTGCTGAGGACACTGCCTCGTGGTTAGGTAAGTTGCGATGTCGGCTAAATAATCTGGTATGGCTTCTACCCAGAAAATATCAGCATCAGGCAGCTGATCATATAGAGAGCCCTCGTTCTCACCCGTCTCCAACCTGGATAAATGATTGGGCCTGACATTCAACCTCCTGGGCTTGACACTCACTTCAAAGGTGAATTCTTGAAAGAGTATGAGCCATCGGCATATATGTCCTTCCAAAATGGGCTTATTGACTAGGTATTTCAATGCAGAGTGATCAGTGAAGAACTTAAACTTACCTCCTAGGAGATAGTGGCAAAAATTCTGGAGCGAGTACACCATTGCGAGGGCCTCCCTCTCTGTGGTGGTGTAATTTTGCTCTGCATTAGATAGTTTGCGGCTGGCAAAGTAGACTGGGTGGTCAACTTTCGTCTCCCTTGGTTGCGCCAAGACAACCCCAAGTGCAATACCGGAAGCATCGATATGCACATGGAACTTCTTATCCCAATCTGGATGGACCAGAATGGGCGTCGTTGCTAGCTTCTCCTTTAGAGTGTCAAGGGCTAACTTGTAGTCATCCATCCATTGGAACACCTCTAACTTCCGTAGTAACTTTTCCAAAGGAGCAGTTATCTTCGCATAGTTCCTGATGAAGTCTGTAATAACCTGTGTGCCCCAACAATGACCTCAACTGCTTCACTATTTCTGGGGCTTCCATATGAATGATCACTGCTACCTTGGTGGGGCCGACGCAGACCCCTTGCATGCACACCACATGTCCTAGGAGCGTTCCTAATGAAAATGCAAATATGCATTTCTTCAGGTTCAAGGAAATTTTCAATTGTCAACACTGATCAAACATTATGCGTAGCAGGGTGGCGTGGTCTTTCAGAAAACTTTAGACGGTCCAATCATCCATGTAGACTTCCAGGAAATTATGAATGTATTCCCAGAAAGTAGCTATGACAATCCTTGAAAACACAGCAGGGGAGTTCTTCAACCCGAACAGCATCACGTGGTATGAAAAATACCCCCACTCGGTGGTGAACGTCATTTTCATCTTGTCCTCTTCCGCGATGTGCACCTGATGGTATCCCGAGAACCCATCAATGAAGGAGTAGGCCCCATTTCCAGCAACATTGTCCAATAATTCATCGCTAAATGGGGTAGGAAATGGGTCGTGGATGGAGGCATTGTTCAAAATTTGGTAATCCACACAGACGCAGATTTCTGAATTGTCCTTGTCACCCACTCTGCTTCTTCCACAGGGAAGATTAGATATGCCTTCAGCATTTTGTCGATCTCCAGCTTGACTTTATCCTTGATCCACGAGTTCAACTGCTAAGGTCGATGCTTCACTAGCCTGGCGTCCAGTTTCAGAACAATTCTCATTTCTCCGAGGTCCCCTTTGATGCCTTTTAAATCCGCAACCGATGAAGGGAATAGGTCTTCGTATTCCTAGAGGAGATTGAAAATTTCCTTTTTCGTCTCCTCGTCCCAGTACTCCCCAACTGTAGCCAGTTTGGTTTTTTCCTCCATGTTGATGTTTAGTTTCTTTGTCTTCAGCGGAAGTAGATGGACTCCTTCAGTGGTAGGCTCTTCTTTAATGTTCTTCTCTCCTTCTGTCTCTTCAAAGTATAGGTGCCTCAGGTCGTCCAAAATGTCATCGTCTGGCTCATTATCAATCCGTTAGCAAGCCAACTTACATCTACCATCAAGATTCATTACTAATGGCCTCCCGTCGGTGCCCGGATCGGGGAAAAAAGGTACCCCTTTTATGGCCTATAGTGCTTGGGACACCAAATATGTCTTCCCCTCAAATTAAAAGCATTGAACAAATTTGTTCGCAACCTCCTGCCAAGAACTGGTCCCTCTCTTTCTTTCTTCTTCTAAGTACCAGGCATGTGGGTTGGTATCCAAGGAGTGGAAAAACCGTTGTACCCACAGCTCCTCCGGGTACCCTACCCTTTTCCACTGCTCTTGACAGGTTTTCAGGTGGTCTCTCGGATCAGAATTTCCTTGGTACCTTTGCTTGCTTTTAGGTCCTTTGTCTTCCATGAACCGCACCCTCAAAGCCTCTGCCATGCAACTCCACCACGAGAGGGAGATGTGGTGCGTTTTCCACCACCTGGCTGATGTGGACTATAGTGCTACGCCCAAGAGTGGTATCCTATTTTCCTCTAGTACCTTCTCTTCTACCTTTGCAATGAAGGTATTTACTGCTTGAATGTTGGACAAGGTGGGGTACTCCCTTATCTCAGCTATAATCCAATGGACTTTGGCAATATTGGTACATCTCCTTTTTCTGGTCTCATACCCACCTTGCTGTCAGTCCTCCCAAGCTAGTTTTGACCCCAGCTCCGACCTCTGGACACATCGCCAGATTATGGAGCCCGTTGCTGTTGGGTTAATATAATCCTCCAGCTTCCCTGTTGTCATCTGATAGAGGTTGTCCAATATCTGAGCATCCTCCCTGTTATCCACCATTTCTGTGTATCTCAGACCTTGATATGGGTCGAGAGGCTAAGTGACTCGGACCTCTCCATCTTCAAAAATC
This sequence comes from Pinus albicaulis, assembly GCA_034641835.2. Taxonomy (NCBI): domain Eukaryota; kingdom Viridiplantae; phylum Streptophyta; class Pinopsida; order Pinales; family Pinaceae; genus Pinus; species Pinus albicaulis. The sequence goes on along the minus strand of CM076575.1, from coordinate 1,322,826,656 downwards.
ATCATCTCCTTCTTGAGATCGATGATGGCATAGTTTTCAAAAGCCCAGTCGATTCCCAGCAATGTAGGGTATGGATCTTTGTCTCCCATAATATTTATTACTTCAAAATCCGTGTAAGTATTTACCCCTGCAATGTTGACCTTGACATCTTCGAGTCTGCCGATCGGCACAATACAGTACTGGTTCACCATCCTAAGCTGGATTGGCAAGTAAGTCAGCCGTGGCCGCCCTAGAGCTTCCCATGTCTTCCGAGGCAGGATATTGACGTCAGATCCCAAGTCGAGCATGGTGTCTCTGATCTGAAATCCTGCAACCTGTGTGTTTAACCAGAACTCTTTTCCTGTTCTTCTTTTGTTCTGCTTGACTCGCTATACATAATGGGGTGATGTCTTTGAGGATTCCATAGTTCCTGTGTTCCCCTGCAATACGTCCTCCAGGGTATGCTTGAGTTGTTCCCGCATCGAAGCATTGTCAACAATTTTGAGGAATAGGTGGAGCCATTTCTCATTCAGAGCCCTCGTAGTGCTCTGTTCTCCAGTATCATTCTTCATGGGTACCTCAATGCCTTTGTCTCCCCCCAGCTGGGAAAAATTTTCTACCGCCTCCTGGAAATATTTCTTCTGTGTTTCCGGCCTAATTAGTTGTTTCGGGGATGCAGGCCTGATCACCCATATCGACTAATTTTCATGAGCATCCTCTCCTGTTTTATTTCCTCCTTGCATCGCTATGGCTACGTTCTGCATGGCCAGATTTGTTGTCCCTCGAGGTTCGGCATTTACCAGATTTGTGCCTCTCTGCCTTGCTCATTCCTCCCACTTCTTGATAAGTTCAAGGCAGTCCTCTGTCACGTGGGTGTTCCCGCGGCACTGGGAACACCATGGTCTTCTGGTTAGGGGGCATTCACAGGCCACATGACCCTCCTGATCACAGTTGTAGCATTTCAGCGGACCCCATCCCCCTGTGCGCCCCCCGCGCATACCACCTCCTCTGCCTCTGGGAGCCTCATTCACCCTATAGGAGGGCCGGTCCAATCGGTCTGCCAGTGTGTCTATGGCTTTGCACTATTTAGTGTTGTGAGTCATGGAAGCATAGAACTCACAGTACATGTTTTTCGGAACATTGGAGTACTTCTACAAAATCGGACACGTCCGAGGTTGATGACCCACCATTCGGAAAATTTCGCAATACTCTGTTGCAGCTTAGGTTGGTTGATGTGGGAACCCTGCATATGGTTGTTGTGGTGGATAGACCCCTTGCAGATTTATCGGTGTGCCTCCCCCGATAGGCAGAGTCCCCTATACTGCCACTACCGAGGGCCCCACTCTCGGGCTTCGCAACCGAGGACACTCAGTTGCAACGTGCCCTTATACCAGGTAGTGTGTGCACTAGACATTCGGCCTGGCTGGTCTTATAGGTTGCATCTCCTTAATTTTTTCAGTCAGATTGGAAATCTGATGCTGCTGTCCCAGTAGGGATGGGTCTTGTGGGGCTGGCCCTCCCCTATATTCCTGAGAGTAACCCGCCATCACCTCTATCTTCATAGCCTGTTACAAAGAATCCTACAAGTTGTCGATCTTTTGCTGAGTGAGGGGGGTTCATGTCAAGGGGAGAAAAGCCTTGATGAACCAGTCCCTCTGATGATTTGGGTCGATTGGGTAGCTAAATTTCCCAATCGCATCTTTGAACCTGTGCATCAGCCCCCACGTAGTCTCTCCTTCTCTTTGCTTGATCTCCCACAGCTCGGACATACCTTGTTGGTCTGTTTGGGGAAGCTTAAATTCTCGAACAAAATCTCGCTTGACGTCTGCAATTGCTGGATTCGGGTGGGACTCTGACCACTTTATGAACTAGTGAAATGCCCTTTCTCTCAGCGTGGTTTGGAATTCTATTAGCTTTCCTGCATCTGGCATCTACCAAGCCCTCCACATGGCTTCACAGAGGTACCAATGCTACTCCACATCGTCGTTACCTCACCCAGAAAATTCTGGGTACTGAGTGAATGACCCCACCATATTCACTTGCAGAGGTGTGACTAGAATGAACCCTCCGGGTCTTGGTTGTGTAATTATACCACTGGTAATTGCTATACTACCAGTAATGTTTCTATTAGCATGCGTCGCTGCTGACAATGGAATGCTATGCAATCGACTCAACTCTTTTAACTTAACAAAAATATCACTTAAAGGTTTATAGAGTACCAGGGGAAGGTAGGGATCCTTGCAATCAAAACTTTGGGAAGTAGGAATACGTGGAGATATGAATGTCGTACTTTCTTGGAATAACTGTTGCATCACGATGTACCACTCACCATCGGAACCTTCTTCAGGCCGCACATCTGCATCTCCTTCATCAGACATCATCTCCCTCTTCCTCCTGGATGGGCTCCCATGCACCCACCACACTCCCACAACGGTCCCTCCCGTCTCCTAGGGACCCACCTGGCCTTCCATATCCACTATCCTCTAAGGCGCCTCCTCTTTATCCTTCCGACTACTCCCTCGTCGTTTCAACTCCTGCATCACCCTTTCTCGCCACCTGTCGGCGATTTGTGCCCTCTGATGTGCACGTCACTCCCTCAACCTCCTTGTGGTATCAGCATCCATTCCCCCACTCCCCCGCTTCACATTTCATGTAGAATTTGTCCCTCAGGCCCTTCCCCAAGCACTGGAGGTTTACGCTTCCATATGCCCGATTTCTAGAATTCCATCAGCCCTTCATCCACCATCAGGGCCTTAATCCACAATGGAATTTCCTTAAGCAACTTCCCTCTTAGTCTAGATTGGAATATAGCCTCGGCCCTAGAGAAGGACTGGTAGCACTCTGTGGAAAACTCCACAATATACCCGTCCAAGGTAGACTCTACCCAGAAATATACAGTGCGGGTCAACTCAGTATCCAGCCGATGCAGGGCCACCAGATCTCTGTGCACCCACTTATGGTTGAGCTTCCGTGATTTTTCCTTAGTCATCTTGGTCTGCAACCTTCGCAACCAATTATAGAGGTCGATAGGGAATTTTCCCCAGAGGATCTCATAGGTATCGCTAGTGGAATCCGAGAAAAGGACTAGATCCTTGAGCACCTTCTCTTTTTGATTCGTTAGCTCTACTTTCTGAGTTATAAACTGGTCTAGGTGGTTATCCCACCATCTCCATATTTCTCCTTTGAAGATCCTTGATACCATGATCTAACTCCCCTAATGAATTTTAGGGTCCCGACAATGGAACCATTTGTTGGCGAGGAAACAAGTTTCACAGGCAAGACCTAGTTTCGGGGATTGGGGCCAACAAGGGAGTCTGCTGTAGTCTATAACCACGCCGGAATTTTCACCCTACTCCGAAGAGCAGAGAGTCTCACCCGAGGCGTGCCGCAACCACATGCAGAAGGGGAACAGATTGGTAGTGGCAGATGGATCCGCAACTCGAAGCTAACATAGAATCATTTGCATACATATCATCATACATAGAAGATCTTCTCAGAACATTATGCAGACACTAAGCAAATAAAATTTTAAGGTACCACAGACATCATGCATATGAGTAACTCATAAAATAAGACAACAACCTTCAAGTATATTAATAACCTTCAACTGGATCCACAGTTACATCGCTCGACAGGAAGAGCTTTCCATTTCTATTACAGACATCCCACAGGACAGAGAGATATAATACAGCCATGATAGATCAATAGAATCCTAGGAAATACAAGGATGTTGTGCTCAGGACAGAGCTCTTCTACGGCATCTACTATAACCTCCTAAATCCCTTTGCATCCATGCATGATATCCTTTTCGGCTGGGTGACGGCCTATTTATTCACCCGCCAGCGCAACTGCTAGTTTCTCTTGTGTTCTTCTTCAGCTGCTTTCGGCTTCTTTCTGTTGCCCATGAGTTTTGCTATCTATTCTTTGCCATATATTCTCTTTTTCTGCACTTATCTACGTCAGCCTCATCAGCTATCTCCTATTCCTCTGCAACCTCAGCAGCTCCACTACCTACCGTTGTTGTGCCTGCCATGCATCAATCCACAACCCAAAATCTATTCCTTATTCAAAATTAAAAACAAGGGCCCCAACAGCCTAAAACAGTCTAAAAACTTATAAATTTTCTTTCAGCCCCTAAGGGCTTAAAACCTATAGCCCTCTGCCTTCATAAGACCTTAAGCCCCGCCACCGGGTGCTAAAGGCTTAAAAACTCTTCCAAAACCCGACTTTCCTTTTATTTTCTCATTTCCCTGACGAAAATGTTAAGTTGACCATGGAATTTTGATCTTTGCAGATCAACGGCCATCGTCATGCCCGATCCACCCTCGTCTACCTTTTCCTCTGTTTATTAACCCGCCCTTTTGCTAGATCTCAATCATCCATTTCATAGATCCTACGGCCAGAATCTTAAGCCAACTTCCTCTTTTGATTTTTCATAAGCCTGACATTATAATTCTTTGGTGAAGATCCACCGTTGATCTTTGTAGATCGACGATCCACATTGCGCCTTATCTCTGCCCGATCCCCTACCTTATATTCCTTTCATCGCTCCATCTTCAAATCTAGACCATCAATCGTTCAGATCTAACAATTGAAATGTAACCCGATAGACCCAATTTCTGTCGGGGCCTACCTTCCACCTCAAAAAGCACCCAGCCACTCACGCAATGCCACCTAGACTCCATTAACTCCCCAACCCGCATCTTCCTCCATCGCGTGCAATCCGCACCATTGGATCTCCAACCTCCCATCAGATGGCTAAGAATCGTTTTCGCATTTTTTATTCATCTGGGGTTAAACGCCAAGAAAAAACGTGAAAATTTTTTTTTTGGGAGGAAACGTGTCGGGTAGCGAAGCATATTGCATTTTTTTGGCCAGTTTTTGAAACTGCCTCAGAGCTGCATGAAACCAGCAGTTTTCCGCTAAAACCACTCCTCCCCGATATAATTCATCATTTAATCCCGACCGTCGATTTTTTTAATCGGACGGCTTTGACTTAACACGATCACAGTTCATTTCCCTCTTCCGCTTTTCTCCCGAAAGATCCATCTGAAGATCTTGAATGTTCATTTGATCTAGATAAACGACTCATATTAAATTTAACCCCCAAGTCTTTGTCCCTTTGTTTTCTCTCCCGGGCATTTTATTGAGTCTTCTCCACCGTCGATCTCTGAAGATTGACGGTCCTGATTAAATCCTCCCCCCCCCCATTCATTGGCCCATCATCTAAACCCCCAAGCACTCCGTTCGAGCAATCTCGACCATTGGTTTTTATAATCTGATGACTCTGATTTCATCTCACCACCAATTCATTTTAGCCCCATTTTCGCTTCCGCCAAATATTTTTTCCCTTTTTCATTACATTTTCCTCCATTCCACTATGACTTTTCCCCCTCCAAATTATAAAAATCAAAATTGATCTCAGCCATTGATCAACCTAGATCAATGGCCCAGACTTAATCTGACCCTCATTCATCCAACCACCTCCCCTTTTGACCCCATCAAATAATATTGACCGTTGGTTGTTTTCATCCAACGGCCCCGATTTAATATAGCACCTGAGATCTCCAAAGCGGCCTAAACCTATTCTTCATGAGTTTTTTCTTAATTTTGCTTGTTTTGGGTAGGTTATATTTTTTTTTTTAGTGAAACAAAAGGCCATGGATGACAATCCCCCAGGCCATTATCCATGAAGACAATGAATCTACAGGGTTCAAAATATGGTTTTATCATGCCTCATGAGTGTTTGTGAAGTCATAAAGTACTCTACATGCCTGTAAAGCAACGAAACACAGTAAACCTTAATCATACAAAGAGTATTAGTGTCAAGGGATAAAATCAAAGCAGAAATCAATGTAAAGGTTTTAAACACAGTTTTGAGGGATTACGGAATAAGATCGACTATCAAAGGCCTAATCCACAGTTAAATACATTATGAAGACCTAAAGACAAAAATTAGGCCTAATCATACCTAAAACACAGATCAAAAGAAATTAAAAGTGTTTTAAGAAAAACAAGCAGATCTATCAGTCTAAGAAGCCTCCACTGCCACATCAGAGGCTAATTGAATCCTCTCCAGCTACCAAAGTGCCACCTACATCTTTCAATAAATCAAAAGAAGGCAGAGTTATTGTCTCAGTCAATGATATTTTGCCTAAAGACAACAAGAGTTATTGCTAACCCGCCTTAGAGTTTTAAAGTCAACAAAATCTTCCCAGCATGCTTAATACTTAATGAAAATCAATTAATATAGAGGAAATATCAGAAAGCTTCTCCATTGAGCCCCTCAAAGGCCGAGAAGCATTAACTTGTATTAATTAAGCCTAGAGATCTTTTCTCTCATCCTACCTCCTCATTTCTTCTATAAATACTTATGTAAAAGATGAGATAAAGGTTGGTCTCTGGATATCTGTAGCATGTAAATAGTTTTCTGAAGCTGCTGAAGCCCAGTTTGTAATTGAAGATATATAAGTTGAGATGAGAAGTTTGAAGTTGTAGAGACCCACTGGACTTGATGATTGTAACTAGTTTGAACATAAAATACAAGCTTATTTATGGGATCCTGGTCTATTTCAATAGTGCTATGTTTCTTATTGTAAATTGTTATTTTCTTTTTGTTTCCATTCTGTCCACATTTTCTCTAATAAAGAATAGAAAATATAGAGCTAGGATTTACTGTCTGCAGTACCCTACTCTCACTGATAAGCTTTATCTTGATGTTTTCTTCCAATTGTGTGTTTAGGAATGATTTAATACAATCCAAGAAGTTAAGGAATGTTGGTGAGCCCATGTCTTACTGTCTAAACTTTAAACATTGTTCTTGAATGTTATTTTCAGTTTATGCTAAGTAAAGTTGAACTAGGGAAGTCTATGGTTAGCCCTGTCCTCTATTTTCTTCACCAATAGTTGCTTTGAAAAGTTTCCCTTTGAATACGCTGAAATCAAGATAGGTTCAAATTCCTTACTTGATCTTAAGCTATTCTTAATGTTTTAAATGTTTTCTATTGAAATTGCATCAAAAGTAGACTAGTTTCAAAGTACTTACCTGATCTTAGATTACTTTTATGTCTTTCTTAAGTGCATGCCAAAAGAAAGATAGTTTCAAAGTAATTACTTGATCTTAGGCTACTCTTTTTTCTATCATCTGTTTTATCTCCATTTCTTATTGTTTCATTCCATAAAATAAACTTAAAGAGATCCTTTGACATAGATGACTTGCCCCATGAACCACTCTTGAACCTTGTTGTTTCAATTAAATCCTATTATGACTCCATAGTCTAATGGATTGAAGCTGCTTCTTGCCTATCTTGTTAGCTGAATCATCCATTCACTTGAATACACCTTCACCCTTCATTTATACTTCCTTCACCTTCATATATCTTTCCCCAACCAAAACCAAACAAAAACCTTGTTCTTCATAACTAGCCTAATATCACATTTCAAGCCTTAAAGATAAATCAATATTTTCACTTATAAGAGAGATCCCTCTCTAGATTCAAGAGGGATAGATCCTAGAATCCCAAAGTGGTTCAAATGTTGTCTTTTCAGCTTTAGTCTTGCCAATCTACTAAAATTACAAGGAGCTAACATTTCTGGCAACTCCACTAGGGATTTCTGAGTAAAATCCTTAAAACATAACACTCAGTGTTCAATGCAGTATAAGTAGCTCTCTTCAAGCACTACCAAGAATGTTAGTAATCATGATAGGACTTATTTAAATCAGTGACAAACTAATAAACCCTTAGGATTCTCATAGAGCTTATCAAACCTTGAAGGAATCAGCTAGCTAAGTTATAAGAGTGAACTCTTTTTGTCTCATCACCCTAGCTAAGTGTTGAAACAGATTTAGGACACTCTCATAACCTATAGGACACTCAAAAAACCCAAAAAAATTTCAAATTGGCCTCATAATAAAAATGGTGGTGGAACCATAAAACATTTTACCTCCATAAAAGCTAAAAATTTTCCACCTGGCAACTCCACACTCTATAACTCCCAAAATACCATATGACTCCACTAATAGAAGAACCTGAACTAATTGAATAGACATAGTGAACTATTTCTTGATTTACAAACATGATTCCAAGGATGCAACGAAGATATGCCCCAATGAGAAGAGATCATATCCCTGGGTTTCCACATAAAATTCCCCAGGTGAATTGGGATGACAGCCTACCTGTTTTTCAAGGTGAAAATTTTGATGACCCTCTATTACATCTCATAAAATTTCACATACATGTATGGAGGTTAAAATTTGAATGGAATGAATATTTCCTAATGAAAATGTTCATGTTAACACTAGAAGGAAAAGCTAGGGATTGGTATGAATGGTTGAAATCTGGTAGTTTGACTTCTTTAAAGGACCTTGAATATGTGTTCAATGAGAACTATAAAGGAAACACTACATTATTATAATGGGGTGAATTACATTATGATCCATCACAAACCATCACCCAACACATTATAGATAATGATGAAGATTTGGAACAAATACATCTTGAAGATCTTCTAATAGCAATTCATGAGTTTAATATATTATTGAAAAATTACAAGAAAATAGATGAATTAGTTGAGGAAAAAATGAACCAAGAAATAAAGGACATTCCTCAAGATATCCTTGAAAACCCAAATAATTATTTGTCATCCCTTATAGCTGAGGCTCGAGAAGACATCCAGCCTCAAAATTAGTCTTCACAAGAGACAGAGAACTATTGTACTCCTGTTCAAAGGAACATAGAAACATCTTCCCCTTTGACAGAAAAGGAAATAGATCAGACTATTAATAAACATCCAGTCTCTGAAACTTTTTGCAAAACAAATACTCTTGCCTATTCACATAGAGAAATTTGTTGTACAGATTTAGAAAGTTCTTTTGTAGATCAAAAGAAAGAGGGGAGCTGTATTTCTGCTTATGCTGAAAGAGAAATCTCTCCTTTCACAGAAGAAAAAATTGATCAAATACTAAGCAACCAACTACCCTCTAAACCTTCATTTAAACAATACAATCATGAACATAGTGCCTATTCCATAGAACAACCCAATGGCACTCAAGACAAAGAGGTTAGTATGGAAATTAATGATAATAATGGAACTAGTCCTTTTTGGAGTATGAATTTTGATGGGTCATGTACTAAAACTAGTGCAGGTGTAGGAATATGGCTTTACAATATAGAAAACAGTCATTCTGAAGCCCATTAATATAAATTGAGTTTTCAATGCACAACTGACATAGTAGAGTATGAGGCACTCCTTTTAGGGCTGCACTTATTGAAGAAATTAAGAGCCTAGAAGATAACAGTTCATGGAAATGCAGAATTTGGCTAATTAGGCAAGTGAAAGAAGAATGCATGGTTAAATATCCCAGACTTAGAGCCTATAAGGATGATTCCATCGATTTGTTAAAAACTTTCAAATAATTCCAACTTATCCTTGTTCTTAAAGACCAAAACAATTTTTCTAGTGGATTAGCCCTTGTTGCTAGTACATGTCTGAGACCTTGGGAGAACAAACAATATACAATTCAAGAAAAATTCAGACCAGTTGTCCCAAAAAATAAAAGATACTGCCAAGCCTTTGAGGGAGAAAAACAAATAGAAGACTATCCTACTAAGGATATACCATATTTTCAAGAAGAAACTTCTCCCATCATTGATATTAATCTGTCATTCAAAGAACCTGAATTTATATTAGAAGCAAGCATCGATTTAGAGAAAGAAGAAATTTCACTGCTTGTTGATTTGCAAGTTAAAGATGATGATGCTTCCAAGGAACATGCTGAAGATATACTTCTCAGAGCTGATGTCTTAGAAGCAGACAATCTACCAACCATGGAGGGCCAAAAAGAAGAGAATCTTCATCTTTCCTTTGTTGATCCTTTGGAAGAGTGTGTGGAAGCCCCAACTGGCTCAAATTATAGCGCATGGATCCTTTGCAAGAGCCAAATGCATGAAAAGTTGTCACCTTCTGTGATAGCCTTGGTTTTGAAGAATAATCTTCAAAATGTACTATGGATACCTCTGACTAATAGCAAGTTTTTCTTTTCCTTTTTATCACTACTCAACTGGTTACATTGGCACTTTTGTATCATATAAAAATGTAAATATTCCAAGATAGAATAGGTTAGATAGGAATGTCAATAAAGCTCAGTTTTGAGAAATTAGATAGTTGTTGTTTTCTGCTTTGAAGAAAAAGAAAAATAAAAAAACAATAGAAGATAAAAAAAGAGGATAGATTGTAAAAACAAGAAAGGTACCGCCCCATACCAAAAAAGAGAAACAAAATCTGAAAGTGTGCAAGCTCAAATTCCACTCCTAAAAAAACAAACTCCTAGTTAGTCATACAGCCTAATCATGTCTAATTAGTTTTAAATTTACTGCTGATAGGTTAGTGAAATATATTTTCCAAAAAGCTTAATCTTGGCTTATCAGTTAGGTAGATTAGGATAGAAGAAAAAAGGTTCAAACAAGCTCAAAATATGAACCTATAAGTTTCAAAAAGATAACGGCTCTAACTAGATCAAATCATGAGCCAAGGATAGAAGCAAAATGTTTCTAATATGCCTAAAACCTGAACCAGATGAGAAAGAAAGACAACTCAAACAAAATTCAAAATCAGAGCTGAAAAAGATAATGAAGGATGTTTTGATTTTCAGATCTTAAGCCTTCACAATTTTGTTTTCATTTTCTGTAAATTTTATTCTATGTGCAGCTTTTTTTTATGCCATATATCAACTGTAAGTCAGACTGTTTAATCATGGCTTGTCTGCTTTTAAATTTCTTGTCTTAGAATTTAGAGAATAAAATCTGTCAGACAGTCTAATCCTGACGGATAGTAGTTAGGTAGAGGACCTTGTGAACTCAACTGTTTAATCTGAGTTCATGGAGAAATAAGGGTAGACTTAGATATTTTTATGTTTTCAATAAAAATAAAAAATTCTAATGTTTAAGGTTTGCAAGTCCAAATGCACCTTCAGAAGAAAAAATGCTAGGAAGTAGCTTGTGTAGGTAGTTGTTTGGGGATGAATTTTTCTACATATATAAAATGCTCTAATCATCTTATAAGCAGCTGATCACAGAAGAAGAAAAGGTTGTCAAGGCACAAATCCACTGATCTACATCCAGAAAATAATGATCTGAGGTTCTTGACACCTACAAGGAGCTTCCATCCCAAGTTGGAGCCGTTGTTAGCCACCTATAAAATTTGTCATATCAAATGGTGGCTATAATATTTTTAGCCTTTAAGAAACAATTTTATGAAAAAATTGTGAGTTATTAAAGTCTTATGAAGATGACTAATCCTTTAGTTAATCTTCACTGTTGTTTCCCTCTTATCCTAAGAAATATTTTGTTTACCAAAAGAAAAAAACTGCTGAAAAACCCCATTTTTCATCATTTTTACCCCTCCTTTCATTCATAAAAACCCCATTTTTATCCCATCTTTCCTCCATAAAAATCCCTCCATAAGCCTCATTCAACCCTGTTACACTAAAAATTGTCGTCTTGACATTTTGATATGGGTATGAACTCATTATAACTCATACTTTCCCCTTTTGCAAGTCTAACATATCAGTTCTTCATGTCAAGCCTTGAAAATGAGAGAAAAGTTCCTAAAAATCTCCTAAACTTTGGTATCTCACTTTCTCTATACATTGCCTGCGGGCCCGCACCTAATGTTCAGCTATCCTGCGGACCCACACTGCACTTTCTATGTGTTATAGGTGCGGACTCCTGTAAAACTAAAAAAGGGCGAGAAAGTAAAGTTAAAAAGTTGATTTGAGATTAATTCTAGAATATTCTATACGAGAATTTTTGGGAATAAGTACGCTTTGATAAGGTACATGTATCCCTTACCTTATGGAGCTAACCCCTTGATGTGAGGAGCTTATCCCTTTGAAGGAGGATTCTATCCCTTCATATTTGGAACAGAAAAACATCCTCTTTTCCACTATAAAAAGAGGCATTGGGTAGCCTCAAAGGGAGTTGAAGCTTTAGAATATTTGAGGATAAGCGCTGTTGAGATTCAGACTCAGTTAAACAAGACTTTTGTGAGGAGAGATTACATACCTCTATTTGTCTTGGTTGAAAGAGTGTAGAGCTTGTCAAAGTAGAGGAGACTCTTGCTTCGGACCCTGGGAAGACCTGTGCAACATCAAGGCTCAGGTTGTAAGGTTTTCTTTCTTTTGAAATTAATAAAAATATACTCATTTTTCTCAATAAGCTGTCTATTAATGGTTTATTTCATAGATTACTTGATCACTATGATAATCATGGTTTATGATGATGTCTATACAGGTGCTATGTAATATTTTGCTTGTTTGTGACTGTAGGTTTACGAAGAAAACTCCTTCAAGTGCACGAGGGACAACAACGACTTCAAACAAGCGCTGGACATAAGGTAGGTCTTTTACACCTCTATAGAACTATTTGTAAATCATATATGCTTAGAGAAAGATTAGTTTATTTGGCTGTTTTTTGCTAGATACTTTTAGTACTAGGGAGATTGGTCTTGTCCGCAAGACGGATTAATCTGTCAACAAATTGGCGACTCCACTGGGGATCGACTTGTTGTTTTTTGGTTCTCTTTTATTTTGATTTGAGGAAACATTTTTCTTGAGTTTTTGATTGATAGATATCTGCCTAGGTAGTTTAGGTTTTCTCTGTTTTAGAAAATTTTCAAATCTTTTGTGTTTTTCTCTATTTTTTCCGGGGACCGCACTCTGTCTTCTTTTGACAGTGCGGGCAGTTTCGCATCTTCTTTAAGTAAACAGTGCGGTACCGCACCTGTTACTTCTGGAAGCCTGTGGACCCTGTTTAAATTTTAGAAAAACTCTAGATTTCTTTCTTTAGTTTATCTTTATTTTTTTTTAATATTTTTTATTTCTGCCCAGATTGATTATTGTTTCTGTTAAAAACTTTCTATGAATGAATTCCAGAAGTATTGATGTTTTGATGATTTTCTAGAAGATTTTGCATTTTGGATTGCTTTTCACTTGGTCTTTGTAGTGATTCAAAGCATTGATGATTTGAAGTACCTCAGATTACATTGGTTTTCTTGTCTTTTTTCTGAATCTGACCTTATTGTGAAATCATCCTTTATTGAGAAATAGAGCTACTTGTTTCTTTGCAAATCTTCGAAAAAAAAACTTTGTTATTGGTTTTTGAATTTCATTTTTTATAAAAAACATAATTGAGTGTTTTTGATATTTTTTTTATTCTGAACGAATAGATCCTTATTTTGCTGAATAACTAAGTAAAACATTCTTCAAAAAATCTTAAAGTTTTTATTCTTTTAGATTGTTAAAAATTAGTCAGACCTCAAGATTAGTTTTGTAGTTTTGAGTGTTTTTTAAGATTTGTAGATTTCTTTTGAAGGAAAATTGTTTTTGTAGCTTCAAGTTTTTGAAAGGAAAAGGATTTTCTTCTGAGCTTTAATAATTTATCTCATTTTGAGTTATTGTTGAAAACACAAATATTTTCTTTCAATTATTCTTTATGTTTAAAGAAGGAATTTTTTATTAAAAGAATTGCATTCTCCAACTCTTTCTTTAGCTAAAAGTTCATTGAAAGAAAATGAATTGATTATCATTCTTAGGTGCATTTTAGTGTTTTTTGGAAGTCGAGTCTTCACACCACCAAAGTTTCATTTCCACACCCATTGACTTAAGAAACAAATCATAAAAGTAACGCTTAATTAAAATTCATCTAGTAATATTTTTATTTCTAGGACTCTTATCACCAACATAGCTTAGGCTAGTATCTTGGAGTAGGGAGTAATTAACTCTCCAAGATAGTAAAAATAAACAAGTAGACAAATCTTGCGGTAGGAAAAATTCCAATTGTTGCATCTATGCTCTGGGAAGCTCCTCCTAAAGGAGTTAAGCACGAGATCATATCTGAACCAGTGAGGTAATCAATCCTTCCTCATTGGGAACGATAGAAGATATACACGTATTAACAACGGTAAACCTCGGATAGACCATTGTCGAGGAGCCTGGGGTCACTTGTCAGGATACCTTGGATTATGTCAAGGAGCCTTCAAGGGGATTGAGCTTTGTTACTCTGCCCTTGCGTGTGTGTCGGATCATAGATTGTTCCCCCAGGTATATTTGTTTTTGTTGGTAACCTTAGAGGCCATAATCTATAGGATTCTTTCCTAAGGTGACGGTGGAGGGAAGATCCCACTGTACCTGGAGTAGACGTCGACTAGACTCACTTGGACTCTCCGGAGGGTTATCTTCACTCGAGATGGTATAGTGGAGAAACTTGCAGCGATCTGTTTCATTAAGCAGGTTGTCGGGGTAACTGTTCGAACCGCCCTTTTCGTATTAAATTTCTACTAAGTTGGATTTCATCACCAACTAGTGTTTTAGTATGGGAAGTTATTGTTTGTGTGTGATTTGAACTCTTAGATTATTTTAAGCGTGTGATTCAACTCTTTGTTTCTTTATAGACTTTAGGTGTTTTTCATTGAAATTTTCTTTTTTTGCGTGTGATTAGTTATTTTTTTAATCGTGGCGGACTTGCCGAGACAATCCCGGAGACTACAAGGGAAACCCCCTGAATATACACCAAGTCAACTTGAAGGGCTTCGTTCTCTGGTATCATCTAGCAGCGGTAGAATTAGATCAACAGAAATTGGAGTTCATCTATAGTTATTCATCCTGATCATCAAATACCCACAATAGAATACATTCAAGAACCGATTTTAGTTTCTGAAGTTACTGGTAGTATTTCTTCATCTAGTGAACTAGTTAACGAACCTGAAATCTCTGAACCTGAAACTGAACCTTCTGTTTTGGAAACATCCTCAGGATTTATTACACCAACTTCTAGCGATCCTGGTTCACCTAGGGTAAGAAATATCATCACTGACGATCTTCCACCTGGTCTTATTTCTATTGAAGAACTTACTAATCCAGACGAAGATATATCTCTTCCCAACTCCCCTCAATCTTTAAATCTTAGGGAGCGTGAATCTATTTTCTACAGCCCTATTCGAACTAGTGCTTGGTATCTATCCTTAACAAATATTTTAGAGAATCTGGGTCTTTCTTTTCATCCACCTCGAGTTCCATTTCATCCTACACCCAGAGGTTACTATCTGCCATCCATTATGGCAGGAGAGTCATCCATGTTTTCCCAGACTCCGGAATCATTTTTACACAGTGGTCCTCCTGTTCCTTCGGGATACCAGGCTCTATCTGGTACTTTCTCGGGAGCAGCTCCTCAACCCATTGAAAATGTGTTATCATCTGGTCTTAATGGACTTAAAATTGAAACGTCAAATGCAGAACATATATTTATGATGTCTGGTAATGTTCCCAATCCTCAACCTCAAGGCAGTTAGTTATCACCTAGGGGGCAACCTCAAGGAAGTTAGTTACCGCCTGGGGGGCAACCTCAAGGAAATCCGTTACCGCCTGGGGGGCAACCTTCAGGTAGTCAGTTACCACCTAGGACACAACCTCAAGGTAGCTTTTTCCTAGGACAAATTGTGGAATCATATTATTTTGGGGGACAACCCCAAGGACAGTACATACCTCAAGGGTATCAACCCTCAGGACAGTACATACCCCAAGGTCAACCTTAAGCTCAGTATGCTCCTCAGGGTCCTTATCAACCCCAGGCTCAGTATGCACCTCAGGGTTATCAACCTTAAGGTCAGTACCCAATTCAAGGTTTCCAACAACCTTCTGGTCAACCATCTATTCAAGGAGCCAGAAATTTACCACTTAATTGTCAACCCTACGTTCAACCAGGTTATGGTCCTTATGTTCAACCTTCTGTGGGACAATACCCCGGAATGATGGTGTGGGATCCATCCCAATATCAACAGCCTATGCAGCCTAACGTGCAGATGCCTTATCAACCTGGACAGTTATTGGTTTCTGGTCCAACCCAGCAACTTTTCCAGCCAACTATTCAAACTCTTGCACCTAGTTCTGTTCAGCAGGCTGGGCCTAGTTCACCTCAGACTCCGCCTCAAACTGTTGCAACTGCTGCAACGACTGTCCAACCTATAACACCTATTTCTGGAGTATCTGTAACCCCGAGTTTGGCTATCCCTGTATCCGTGCAAATCCCTCAAGTCTCCGTACCCCAGTCAGGACCTTCAGTTCAGACTTCGGTTTAGATACCTGTAGGACAAACCGGTACAAGTACAGTTGTCACAAGTCAACCGCAATTCACGTATAAACCGTACCAAGGAAAGCCTCAATTCGGTCCCTATACACAAAATCCAAACTATCAGTATCAACCGTACCCTAGCTACACTTATCAATAGCCTCAACAACCCCAGTTTGGTACGATTAATCCTGGTTATCCGGGAGGTTACACAATTCCTAATGCAAATCTGATTCCCAGCTATCCTGGGTATCCACCTCCTGGAACTGCTTTGGCTACTCAAGGTTTTCGTGATCCTAAGTTTCAGTTACAATTTATTGCAACTTTGGATTTACCTGATTTGACACGCCTTACGAATGATCCAATTTTCTATTATCTGAACTAGCCGCTAATGCCACATAAGTTGCCCAGTGATATACCAAAATTCGAAGGTAAGTCAGGAGAGGATCCATCAAATCATGTCATGAATTATCACATTTGGTGTGCGTCTAATTCAATCATTTATGATTCGATTCGCTTACGTCTTTTCCAAAGAACTCTTATTGGTCTTGCCACCAAATGGTACATCGAGTTACCAAGAGGCTCGTTTACTAATTTCAGTCAATTAGCAACTGCCTTCTTGACACATTTTCAGTTTCCTGTCAGATACGACAATGGCACGGAATTATTAAATTCACTAAAACAATCCACGTCTACGTATATTTATGATCATATTCATGAATGGTGACGTAGAAGGCGTTTGGTGAAAGTTTATATTCCGGATCAAATTTTGGCAGAATGGTTTGTTAAATCATTATTTCCCAAGATCACTGAAGACGTGGCTAAGGCTGGTGTTGTTACTGAAGAGAAAGTAATTTCTCAAGCTCAGTACCTTGACCTCGTTTATACAAAGTCAGGTACTTTACACGAAAAAATCCCTGATCTTCCAAAACAAGGTCAAATAGCTGCAGCTCCTTCAGGGTCTCATGCCGCTGATGGTATGATTGGTACAATCAATTCTAAAAGCAAGAAGAAATCTTCAAATAATTCTTCTCCTATTATAACTTTACCTTATTCCCCGAAAGGAGAATCTTCCCCTGAAGTTTCTGCCGATATTCACGTCGTAGAGACATCTATGACCAAATCTAAATCCGGTGGTAAAAAGAAAGGGAAGAATAAAAACAAAAAAGAATTTGAAAGAGAAAACTGATAAAAATGAATCCAATGACGAAAAACGTAAACCTCGCTATCCTTGTTTAATTTGTGAAGAGGATCATTTCACGAAAGAATGTCCATATCGAGCTGAAGTTACGAAATTCGTTAAAGGATCGCAACAACCTGCTGTCTTGAAGGATCCTTTTCCAACTCAAGATAGTAAAATGATTGGTTCTACCTCGACAACTTTAGAAGAACCTATTATGATGATGTCTCATGTAAGGATTGCAATGCGATCGCAAGATTACGGTAGTAAGAATCCTGTTGATGGTAAAGAAGCATAATCTTCTAATGCAAACGCATCAACTACACCTCCTCCTGTTTCTGGTCCACTACAGATCGAGAAACAAAATCCAGACTTAATAATCAAACTGCCTGCTAAAGGTGTTCTTCGTAAATCAGCTTTCAATCCACATGCAAGAGCTACTCAGAATTACAACATTGTTGAAGACTTAGCTATTTCTCCTTCAGCAATGTCGGCTTTGGAAGTGCTGCAATCATGCCCAGCATAGCGTAAATTGATTTTGTCTGCTATAGGAGCTGTTGATATTTAGGATTCCAACCTTATAATATTCGATTTAGAAAATATTACACCTCATCTACCTCACCAAATGGCTTTCCAAATTCCAGTGTTAGTAAAAAACAGACCAATCTTTCGGACTGTGATTGATGAGGGAGCTTCAACGTGTATTATGTCGATTCAGTGTTGGAAATCACTTGGTTCTCCTACACTTAACCAATCTCCGACGATTCTTAAGGCTTTTGATGGTCGAGGTTTTCAACCTTTTGGTATTTTGCAGGATTTACCCATAGGGGTCGAAGGTAAGATAGTAAATCTAGATGTGGAAGTGGTTGATGCCCCTCTATATTACAACCTTCTCCTAGGTCGTAGTTGGTCTTATGCCATGACTGCTGTTGTTTCTTTGGTCTTTCGACTCATAAAATTTCCATATCAAGGAAATATCATTACAATAGATTAGTTAACTTATTTTTCTTCCGACCCAGCCTCTACAGAAACAATCCAGCACGTTGGAAAAACAAATATCCCTTACAAGGATGTTGGAGTAGGTTTGATTAAAGATTCTAGTTTACTAGGAACTTTTTCCTTTCCTCCTCCTAACGTATCGCCTTATATTGCAAATATTCACATGATTTCGTCAAACACTGTTATGTTTGATGATCCTTGGATCGTACCTTCCGACTCCAAGTTAGATTCATTTGATGGCATGATGCCTTTGAGTCCATTTGAAATTGCATATTAGGCTGTACAGTCACTTTCTGACCCATCTTCAACCGAAACTGATCCAATGAATGGGATCCATGAGGAATCACTTTCTATGTCCAATTCAGCCACAACGACATTTCCTGATCTTGTTCATACTGATGAGCACATTCGTGAATTTTTGTCTGTTTATTATTTACCATGGGAAGATCTGCATCACCGATCTTCATTTTTACCTGAACTAGATCATTTTGAAGATGATTTCGCTTCAATTTTTACTGTTGAATATGTCAAAGAACCCCAAAATCCATTGCGAAATCTTGATTTTGAGTTAAATTTGGAAAATATATCTCGAACAATTGCAATTGACATTTCAGTAAAACCAGGAATAATTGAAAACATTCATATAGGTGCTTGTTGTATGGAAGATGAAATTCAAACTTATAAAGCCCTATTTCAAGAATTCCGTGATGTGTTTGCCTGGTCCTATGAAGAAATGCCAGGAATCGATCCATCAATCGTCATACATGAAATCAAGACTTACCCGGATGCCAAACCTGTCCGTCAACGTCTACGTCAAATTCATCCTAGAAAAGCTGCTGCTATCAAAGCAGAAGTTGAAAAATTACTTCGTGCAGGATTCATTTATCCAATCCCCTTAACGGATTGGGTATCGAATATTGTTCCTGTGACTAAAAAACAAGGAACAATAAGAGTATGTATCGATTATAGGGATATTAATCGAGCTTGTCCTAAGGGCAATTATCCAACCCCCTATATCGATCAAATAATCGATGATTGTGCTGGCAGTGAAATGTTTTCCTTTATGGATGGCTTTTCTGGCTACAATCAAATAAACATACTCCCTGCTGATCAACCGAAAACAAATTTTATTTGTCCGTGGGGGACGTTTGCTTATTGTAAACTACTCTTTGTATTAAAGAATGCTGGAGAAACTTTTCAACGGGCAATGTCTTACACATTTCATGACATTAAGCACATTGTGCAGCCTTATCTCGATGATTTACCTGCTCATTCATCGCGTAGGGCCGATCATCTCACTCACTTACAAGCTATCTTTATGAGATGTAGGCATTATTGAATTAGGCTGAATCCACACAAATGTGTTTTCGGTGTAGAATCAGGTCGCTTACTGGGTTTTATTGTCTCGAAAGCAGGCATTCGCGTCAATCCATCGAAGGTCGAAGCTATTGTCAATTTATCTCCTCCTTCGACTTTACACCAACTCCAAAGTTTGCAAGGGAAAGAAAACTTTTTACGTCGATTCATTCCTAACTATGTCGAGCTTACAAAGGGTTTTACCCGATTGTTGAAATAGAACATTCCATTCTTTTGGGATGAGATCGCTGATCAATATTTTGATGCCCTTAAACACGCATTGACCCATGCACCGTTATTGCATCCTCCCAACTACAATCAGGATTACTTTTTGTACCTCGCTACTTCTCATTCCACCATTGGGATGGTGTTAGTTCAGGAAGATGAATCTCACAATGAACATATGATTTAATATCTTAGTCGAAATCTGCATCCGACTGAGATCAAATACACACATGTGGAGAAATTGGCCTTGTCAGCTATCCAAGTTGTCCAACGATTTAGGCACTAGATTTTATTACGCAAGACTACGGTAATTTCTGATTGCAACCCTATGATGTACATTTTGACCAAGCAATTGCTAGGGAGCAAGTATTCCAAATGGATAGTAATCCTGCAGGAATTTGAATTGGAATTTGAAAAATTCAAGGCAAAGAAATCTTTGGTCTTTGCGGAACTGATGTGTGATTTCCCCTCTACTGATACTGAAACAGTGGCAGAGGAGTCCATTATGGACGAATCTTTGTTTCTTATCAGTACTATTGATCCATGGTATGGATATATTATTGTTTATCTCCAAACCCAATATTTTCGGCCTGAAATCTCACGATCTCAGCGACGGAAAATACGCTTCCAATCCCAACAGTATAATATTATTGGTGATACACTTTATCGTCGTGGAGCGGATTCTATTTTCCGACGCTATCTTACTCATGATGAAGCTAAAAATGTTTTAAATGACTGTCATTCTGGATCATGTGGCGGTCATATGTCTGGGTATGCCACAGCCCAAAATATATTGCGCGCTGGTTATTTCTGGCCATCATTATTCCAAGATTGTATTTATGCAGTCCAGAAATGCCACAATTGTCAAATTTTTTATCGTAAAATGCGCACGCCACCCGCTCCTCTTCACCCTATAATTGCTGTTGGTCCATTCGCAAAGTGGGGTATCGAATTTATTACATGTAATTCTCACTCGGCTAGGGGGCATGCATATATTATCTTAGAAGTAGATTATTTTACTAAGTGGGTCGAGGCGATGCCTACATTTTCGGCTGACGGCAAGACTACTGCAAATTTCATATTTAATCACATAATTTCTAGGTTCGGTGTTCCTCAAGCCATTATTACAGATCATGGAAGTCATTTTCGGAATGTTATGATGACTGAACTAACAGATCAACTTGACCTGCGCCACGATAGTTCCACTCTGTATTATCCACAAGCCAATGGTCTGGTTGAAGCCATCAATAAAGTTTTAGTCACCATGATCAAACGAATTATTGGTATTCATAAGACGAATTGGAATTCCATGTTATTTTCAGCACTTTGGGCATATCGAACCTCGGTAAAAACATCAACGGGTTTCACTACCTTTCAACTCGTTTACGGTATGGAAGCTGTGTTTCCGATTGAATGCGAAATTCCGTCCCTAAAATTAGCCATAGAATTACTCCCAGCTACGTCTGAAGAAGAGAAACGTTTCTTGTACTTGGCTCAGCTAGATGAGAATCGACGAAATGCTGCAATAGCAAACAAGGCTCATGTTAAACGAATTAAAGCTCAGTATGATAGAAGTGTGACCCCTCGAAATTTTTCAGAAGGAGACCTAGTCTTACTTTATGATCAAGCCAACAATAAGCTAGGAGCTGGGAAATTCGTGCCTATGTGGCATGGTCCTTTCATTGTTAAACGAAAACTAGCAAAAGGGGCCGATGAGTTGATAGATTTTGACGGTGTCCCTTTGGATAAACCCAGAAATGGGCTTTATCTAAAGTGATATTATGCTTAAACTTGGTGTGGAGATTTTTTATTAGGTTAGATTTCTTTACTGCTGGTGTGTTTTAGATTAGAAAAGTGTGCCTAGTTTAGAAGTGTGTTTTTATCACTATTCCTGCTTATTTGAGTTTTACTCTTGATATTGAAGATGTCGATGTCTCTTCAAACCTACATTGGTTTTTCTGATGGTGATTGTCGTAATACATAGAACATTTCTTCCGCAGCTTGGGTTATTTATTCACCCTCTGACAAGTTAGTTTCCATGCATGGGGTAAGCCTTGGTCAAACAACGAATAACATTGCCAAGTATAGTGCAGTGATTGAGTTATTGTCTAAATCCATATCAT
Organism: Pinus albicaulis; assembly: GCA_034641835.2. Lineage (NCBI taxonomy): Eukaryota > Viridiplantae > Streptophyta > Pinopsida > Pinales > Pinaceae > Pinus > Pinus albicaulis. The sequence continues at coordinate 1,322,804,673 of CM076575.1, read as the reverse complement.
TTGGAATTCGGAGTTTGATTGTTAGGTTGTATTCTGAACTTGTTGTATTACAACTTAACAGGGTTTATACCATTATAAATCCAGTGTTATTACGGTTATTTTTAAGATTTCTTCTCTTGGAACGTGAATTTGATTACATTGAATATCAACATATTCCAAGACATTTAAATACATTAGCAGATGCAGTTGCTTCTAGTATGATAAATCGACATTTTCAATAATCAAAACAGTAAAACAAACAGCATCCATAACATGCACACAGATAGCCGGTAAATAGTGATATATCATAGTATAGAAGTGTTTTCAAAAAATATACATCGTCTTCGATCATAGATTGAAAACACCTTATGATCGGTAAAATGATAACATAAAAAGTCAAAATATGAGTCTACAACATGATCATTCCATCACTGATGGTGATCACGATAAGAGACCACTGCTCGAGCCACCCTACATAGAAACCTCCTAAAAGGTCCTGGAACACCAATCACGTATCTTTGCAATCTGAGTGGAATCTCATCTATGTCCGTCTTTGGAATATCTAGAGTCAGACGCTCTAGATGATGCTCTAAATCAGACAAGATTTCCACTGATTGGCCTCTTGGGGCCGGGGCTGGTGCAGCTGTAGCTGGTTGTATTCTTTCATAAGGTTGGAGATGGGCTAGTCGCCATGGGCCCACATCTGCATTCAAAACTTTTGGTTATTAGCTTCAAAGACGATCAAAAAATAAAAAAAATAGAATTTAGAAATTGTTGAAAATGATTTTACCTGATTCATCCCACTGTTCCCCTGCCGGGAGAGTCATCTCTCGGTCACCGCGGAATTCTATCCCGGCATATGGAAAGTCCTCTATGATAAAAATTTGGTGATCCAGCCAACGAAAATATGAAGGAGGAAATCGAACAATCTCAGAGCCCTCAATACTGTGACGGGCCATCAGTGTGACCCAACAAGTCATCCTAGGTTCTCGAAATCGACCGGCGTCAACATAAATACTCTGCGGAGCTAGCATGGGGATCCTCTCTAGAGCAAAGGTGATGACGATGGATCCATATCCAAAGTTATTTAGTTTTCCATTCTTCTCTCTAGTCAGTTGGCCTTTTATATTGGCTAACACAGCTTCGCACCAGTTGAAAATGGTGCCGCGAAAACAGTCCACAGCAATACGCATCTGGGAACCGGTCGCCACATGCAGTGCAGCACTCCCACACAGTCTGGTAACAGTAAATGCAATAAATTTCAGCTCGGGACGGATTATATTTTTTATATCAATCCATTTGTCCCTAGGGTTTTCCTGGTCATTACAGAACTCTAGTTGAAGACTAGCGACAGACTGGCCACCTGGCCTAGTCCCAAACAAAGAAACTTGTTCGCCGCTTTTGGACAAACCAGTCAGAAAATAAATATCCTCCAGCTCAATTTCGAGCCGGTTGCCACCAATAATGAAACAATGGTCATGCACGTTCCACCTGTTTACCAGCCATGTCAGGAGGTCTACCTGCGCCCTCATGCCTTGGATGGCCCAGAATTTATATAAACCGCATGATCTTAATGCTTGCATTGTGGGAAAATGGAGCATTGCGGCATCATCCACGTCATCATTTTCACGTTCTCTCCAAATCAACATCTTGTTAATCCTACAATGCATAGAAAGATAAGTTAGAACAATCTAATTTGGAAATTTTTGGGCGGCAAAAGAGAAATTTGAGTTTTAAATTTAAACGCGCGGGGACCGCACTTAAATTTTATATACAGTGCGTAGGAACGCACACGCACTGTGTGATACGTGTGGACCCACGAATTTTTTCTTTATAGAAAAAAGTCGAGGTCCACAGGTCCCATGTGTGGCACCTGCGGACCCCCGCGAGCGAATTTTTAAACCATATTTTTCCTTAAAAATAAAAGTTAAAGCATAAAAACGAATTGTAAATGGATGAAATGCAATATTAGGAGGTCGTGGATTACCTGGGACTGACAGTTCTCGATTTCCCCAGATGGATTTTCCAGAATCTTCACAGGAAATTTCTTACCCAAAAGCTTCTACTTTTCACTCTGAACTTGAACAGTAAAAATGAAATTGAAAAAGTCCTTTTTATAAGTTTTTTCGAATAGATGAATTTTTAATTTGTTTATTTTTCACTTTAAAAAGGGTATTTTTGAAGCATTTTTACTTATCTTAAATAGGTATGTGTAATGTTTCAATTTTTTGTGCAGAAATTGGATTTTTCAGGAGAATTGATCATTTTTCAACAAAGAGTATACTTTTATCACTTTTTCGGACTCTTTCAAAAAATTTACGAAAAAGCGAAACCCTGGAGTCCTCTTTTAAGCCCTTTTCAGACTCTCTAAACATGAAAATATTGCCGAGTACTTGATTATTCGAACTTGTTAAAGTAAATGAATGATCGTCCTTTCAGTATAAGTTTACCCCTTTTATGGACTGAAAAGGACTATTTACGAAAAAGGTATACATTGACTAATTACGGTCAATAGAGTTCTCTCCCACATTATTTTATCCTTTTTCGGGCTCGAGAGACTAAATTTACAAAAAAGTACACCCATGGAGTTTCCTTAAGTTTTTCTTCTGACTCCCTAAAATTGAAAAACACCGAGTTTCTCCTATACTGGACTTGTTAAAACTTAACAGTAAAGGACCTGTTCAATTTTAAAATAGGAATGAACCACTCCTTCTTAGGGTTCGAATCTTAAACTAAGTTGGACTCATCCAAAGGATGAGCTTATAAACAAGCAAATGTTATCCTCCTCAAGCTTTTCAAAAATAAAGAGGTACTTGCCAAAAATGGTGGGGGAAAAAAGAGGAAAATATGCGTGTTTTTTGTATTTTGATTTTTCGAAAATCCAGTCAAACACTCTTGAACACGACACTTTCATTCACCTGGGTTGGGAAATCCTTTGCCTAATAGTTAATCAAACCTCATTGAAAGTCTTCAGCCGGTTTCTGGGTATTAGCTTTGGGTCAATTGTCACCAAGCCATCTGCAGTGTCGTTATGTGTTCAAGAGGATTGTTTAAATAAACCATTCATCTGCAAAATATCTGTCATCCATTTTGACCATCCCTGAGTCAGTCCTTGCCAATATTTTTTCAAAACTTGATATATGATTTCGTGTTGTGGGCTTGCCTACGACAGATCACTTTCTATCTACGAAAACTCATTATCTAGGAAGTTGATCCAGAAATCGTCAGTACCTTGAAATCTGCATGCCTCAATGGCAAGTTTCTCGCCTTCGACGACAGGTTGTGTCATTGACCTTCGATCGAATGATTTCGTGAGATGTTTGACTTCAACTCATTCATTCACATTTCATGGATTGTATTGGGTAATTTGAGAACCATTGACATTACTGGTGGTTACTCTCACACTTGTTAACATTTTACATCATTGACTGGTAATCAAGTGGTTTCTACCATGTTCGACTTCAACACATTTATTCACATGGATAGAATCATACTAGTTCGAGAAGCGGAAATCAAGACCCTGGATCTAGTTTCTACCATCCAGGCTGCGAGGAATTTTGTTATCATTTATACAGTAGAATATTTATAAATATATGGCTGCATCCATACTGTGTCGACACATGTCTATACTGTATTCAAAATCGTTCCTATATCAGAACAATTTAAGTTAGTTCTAATTAGTTTTGATCTGAGTATGGGAATGCCTACCTCAGCGATGATATGTGTACATATATATTTTGCATTGAATATTTTTACAGGTTCTGACTAGGGTGTCCACAGGATGATCCTTGAAATTATAAAGTACTACACTCTTCATTTATGATAGACTTCAGTTTCATCTATTCCAGACTTTTCACTTTAGGGGGCAATCTGTTACACTAAAAATTGTCATCCTGACATTCTGCTATGGGTATGAACTCATTATAACTCATAATTTCCCCTTTTTCAAGTCTAACATATCAGTTCTTCATGTCAAGCCTTGAAAATCAGAGAAAAGTTCCTAAAAATCTCCTAAACTTTGGTATCGCACTTTCTCTATACATTGCCTGCGGTCCCGCACCTAATTTTCAGCTCTCCTGCAGACCAAAACCACACTTTCTATGTGTTGTAGGTGCGGACTCCTGTAAAACTCAAAAAGGCGAGAAAGTAAAGTTAAAAATTTGATTTGAGATTAATTCTAGAAGATTCTAGATGAGAATTTTCAGGGATGAGTACGCTTTGATAAGGTGCATGTATCCCTTACCTTATGGAGCTAACCCCTTGATTTGAGGAGCTTATCCCTTTGAAGGAGGATTCTACCCCTTCATATTTGGAATAGAAAAACCTCCTCTTTTCCACTATAAAAAGAGGCATTGGGTAGCCTCAAAGGGAGTTCAAGCTTTAGAATATTTGAGGATAAGTGCTGTTGAGATTCAGACTCAGTTAAACAAGACTTTTGTGAGGAGAGGTTACATACCTCTATTTGTCTTGGTTGAAAGAGTGTAGAGCTTGTCAAAGTAGAGGAGACTCCTACTTCGGACCCCGGGAAGACCTGTGCAACATCAAGGCTCAGGTTGTAAGGTTTTCTTTCTTTTGAAATTAATACAAATCTACTCATTTTTCTCAATAAGCTGTCTATTAATGGTTTATTTCATAGATTCCTTGATCACTATGATAAGCATGGTTTATGATGATGTCTATACAGGTGCTATGTAATATTTTGCTTGTTTGTGACTGCAGGTTTACGAAGAAAACTCCTTCAAGTGCACGAGGGACAACAACGACTTCAAACAAGCGCTGGACATAAGGTAGGTCTTTTACACCTCTATAGAACTATTTGTAAATCATATATGCTTAGAGAAAGATTAGTTTATTTGGCTATTTGTTGCTAGATACTTTTAGTGCTAGGGAGATCGGTCTTGTCCGTAAGATGGATTAATCTGTCAAAAAATCCTCAAAAGAACTCCAAAATCCCTTTTAAACCTTATGTTTCTCTGTTATTTGGTTTAAAAAACTCCTTTTCCTCCTATCAGAAACACTATTTTGGCATAAAAACACTTTTTCTAAGGCCTAAAACAGTCTAAAAACTTATAAATTTTATTTCAACCCCCGAGGGCTTAAAACCTATAGCCCTCCACCTTCATAAGACCTTAAGCCCCGCAACCGAGTGCTAAAGGCTTAAAAACTCTTCCAAAACCCAACTTTCATTTTATTTTCTCATTTCCCCGACGAAAATGTTAAGTTGAACGTGGACCGTTGATCTTTGCAGATCAACAGCCATCATCACGCCCGATCCACCCTCATATACCTTTTCCTCTGTTCATTAATCCGCCCTTTTGCTAAATCTCAATCGTCCATTTCATAGATCCTACGGCCGGGAGCTTAACCCAACTTCCTCTTTTGATTTTTCATAAGCCCGACAGTATAATTCTTCGGTGAAGATCCACCGTTGATATTTGCAAATCGACATTCCACATTGCGCCCGATCTCCGCCCAATCCCCTGGCTTATATTACTTTCATCGCTCCATCTTCAAATCTAGACCGTCAATCGTTCAGATCTAACGGTCGAAATGTAACCCGATAGACCCAATTTCTGTCGGGGCTTACCTTCCGCCTCGAAAATCACCCAGCCGCTCACGCAACGCCACCTGGACTCCACTAACTCCCTAACCCGCATCTTCCTCCATTGCATGTGATCCGCACCATTGGATCTCCAACCTCCCATCCGATGGCTAAGAATCGTTTTCACATTTTTTTTTCCATCCGAGGTTAAACGCCAAGAAAAAAAAGTGAAAAAAAGTGGTTTTGGGAGGAAACACGTCGGGCAACAAATCATATCGCTTTTTTTTTGCCAGCTTTTGAAAACGCCTCAAAGCTATGTGAAACCAGCAGTTTTCTGCTAAAACCACTCCTCCCCGATATAATTATTCATTTAATCCCAACCGTCGATTGTTTTAATCGGACGACTCTGACTTAACGCAATCACAGTTCATTTCCCTCTTCCCCTTTGCTCCCGAAAGCTCCATCTGAAGATCTTGACTATTCATTTTATCTAGATCAACGACTCATATTACATTTAACCCCCAAATATTTTTCCCTTTTTTTTTCTCTCCCGGGCATTTTATCGAGTCTTCTCCACCGTCGATCTCTGAAGATTGATGGTCCTGATTAAATCCTCCCCCCCATTCATTGGCCCATCATCTAAACCCCCAAGCACTCTATTTGAGCAATCCTAATTGTTGGTTTTTCTCATCAAACGACTCTAATTTCATCTCACCACCAATTCATTTTAGCCCCATTTTCACTTCCGCCAAATATTTTTTCCCTTTTTCATTACATTTTCCTCCATTCCGCTATGACTTTTCCCCCTCTGCATTATAAAACTCCCGATTGATTTCAGTCGTTGATCAACCTAGATCAACGGACTGGACTTAATCTGACCCTCATTCATCCAAATACCTCCCCTTTTGACCCCATCAACTAATCTTGACCGTTGGTTGTTTTCATCCAATGACCACGATTTAATCTCGCACCCGAGATCTCCAAAGTGGCCTAAACCTATTCTTCACGGGCTTTTTCTTAACTTCGCTTATTTTGTGTAGGTTATAAAGTTTTTTTTAATGAAACAAAAGGCCATGGATGATGATCCCCCAGGCCATTATCCATGAAGACAAGGAATCTATAGGGTTCCAAATATGGTTTTATCATGCCTCATGAGCGTTTGTGAAGTCATAAAGCCCTCTGCGTGCCTGCAAAGCAAAGAAACACAGTAAAATTTAATCAGACAAAGAGTATCAGTGTCAAGGGATAAAATCAAAGAAGAAATCAATGTAAAGGTTTTAAACACAGTTTTGAGGGATTAAGGCATAAGTTTGACTATCAAAGGCCTAATCCACACATTTAAAGATAGTATGAAGACCTGAAGACAAAAATTAGGCCTAATCATTCCTAAAACACATATCAAAAGCAAATTAAAAGTGTTTTAAGATAAACAAGCAGATCTATCAGTCCGAGAAGCCTCCACTGCCACATCAGAGGCTTATTGAATCCTCTCCAACTACCAAAGTTCCACCTGCATCTTTCAATAAATCAGAAGAAGGCAGAGTTATTGCCTCAGTCAGTGATATTTTTCCTAAAGACAGCCAGAGTTATTGCTAACCTGCCTTAGAGTTTTAAAGTCAACAAAATCTTCCCAGCATGCTTAATACTTAATGAAAATCAGTTAATACAGAGGAAATGTCAGAAAGCTTCTCCATTGAGCCCCTCAAAGGTTGAGAGGCATTAACTTGTATTAATTAAGCCTAGAGATCTTTTCTCTCATCCCACCTCCTCATTTCTTCTATAAATACTTCTATAGAAGATGAGATAAAGGTTGGTCTCTGGATATCTGTAGCATGTAAATAGTTTTCTGAAGCTGCTGAAGCCCAGTTTGTAATTGAAGATATATAAGTTGAGATGAGAAGTTTGAAGCTGTAGAGACCCACTGGACTCGATGATTGTAACTGGTTTGAACATCAAATACAAGCTGATTTATGGGATCCTATTATGTGTCAATGGTGATGTGTTTCTTATTGTAAATTTTTATTTTCTTTTTGTTTCCATTCTGTCCACATTTTCTCTGATAGAGAACAACAAATATAGAGCTAGGATTTACTTTCTGCAGTACCCTACTCTCACTGATAAGCTTTATCTTGATGTTTTCTTCCAATTGTGTGTTTAGGAATGATTTAATATAGTCCAAGAAGTTAAGGAATGTTGGTGAGCCCATGTCTTACTATCTAAACTTTAAACATTGTTCTTGAATGTTATTTTCATTTTATGCTAAGTAAAGTTGAACTAGGGAAGTCTATGGTTAGCCCTGTCCTCTATTTTCTTCTCCAACAGTTGCTTTGAAAATTTTCCCTTTGAATATGCTGAAATCATAATAGGTTCAAATTCCTTACTTTATCTTAAGTTATTCTTAATGTTTTAAATGTTTTCTATTGAAAGTGCATCAAAAGCAGGCTAGTTTCAAAGTAGTTACCTGATCTTAGATTACTTTTATGTCTTTCTTAAGTGCATGCCAAAAGCAGGATAGTTTCAAAGTACTTACTTGATATTAGGCTGCTCTTTGTTCTATCATCTGTTTGATCTCCATTTCTTATTGTTTCATTCCATAAAATCAACTTAAAGAGATCCTTTGACATAGATTACTTGCCCCATGAACCACTCTTGAACCTTGTTGTTTCATTTAAATCCTATTATGACTCCCTAGCCCAATGGATTGAAGTTTCTTCTTGCCTATCTTGTTATATGAATCATCCATTCACTTGCATACACCTTCACCCTTCATTTATACTTCCTTCACCTTCTTATATCTTTGCCCAACCAAAACCAAACAAAAACCTTGTTCTTCATAACTAGCCTAATATCACATGTCAAGCCTTAAAGATAAATCAATATTTGCACTTATAAGAGAGATCCCTCTGTGGATTCAGGAGGGCTAGATCCTAGAATCCCAAAGTGGTTCAAATGATTTCTTTGCATCTTTAGTCTTTCCAATCTGCTAAAATTACAGGGACCTAACAGACAGCAAGAGAATCAGCAATGGAGTTTTTTTCTCTAGTTTTGACTATGAATAAATAGGCTTGAAAATTTTCTAACATGTCCAAAACCATATTTCTATACGCTCTCATCCTTGTGTCCTTTGTTTGATAAACACCTTCAATCTATTTTATGACTAATTCTGAATCTCCAAAAACAGAAATGTTTTGAGCCTTCATTATTTTCAACACTTCTAGACCCAAAATCAAGGATTCATATTCAACCATGTTATTCGTGCAATCAAAGTTTAGTTTATAGGAAAAAAACTTAATTTCATCACTTGGATTTCTAATCTATATCCCTGCTCCTGCTCCTTCTTTGCCTACTGATCCATCAAAATGAAATACCACCAACCTTCTTCCTCTTTGACCTGCTGACTTTCTGCTTCTAATTTTTGGACTGTTGAATTTCAGAACTCTGATTTTCTGTTTTATTTTCTTCTTCCACTTCATTAGTCAATTCATTGAAAATAATAGTAGAACCAAGTTCAGTATCAAGGGCATAAATTGGAAATTTTTTGGGTTTATATTTGCTACTTACCATGTAAGCCATCCTTGTCTCTCGATACAATATTCTTTGCTCTCCAAAGACTCGAATGGTAGCATAAGTAAGATCCATCTGCATTGTACCCTTAATTTTTTTTTCCCATGATCTTGACAACAACATAGCAAAATTCAGTGGAATGTCGACTACAACAATATCCATGACTACAATATTAGCAGGGACTTGCATCAGACCAACAACAACATCCTTGATTAGACCAATGCATTTAACTCTTTTTGAATCAAGAGAAAACAAATATTTGTATGGTCTAGTTATTTCTAACCCCATTCTTTCCATGATTATTTTGGGAATAACATTATGAGAAGCCCCTGAATCTAACATAGCATTGTGCAATGTCATGTCGTGGATGCTAAGACTCACATAAAAAGGAGGAACTTCCTCATTTTGTTCATATTCTAGTCTTGGGCCCAAATATATGGTCGTATTATCTTCCAATACATTCAAGATATCAACAGCTCTAGGTTGTGAATTTAGCATTTTAACAATATTTATTCTATATTCATCTACCTTGAGAATTTCACCAAAAGGGACTTATATTTTTATCTTTGAAATTTCATTCTCAAGATTGAAAACATAAACAGATTTTTCAGCTTCTTTAGTAGGAAGGACAAAAGCTATATCTTTCTTACCTTCTACAACCTTAGGAGCTTCCTTCTTTCCATCATCAGCCTTTGGTGCATCCTTCTTAGGTTGTGTCTTGTTTGCAATGATAGGTACATTCGTATTTCTGAGATTATATTGTTTCTGCATCTCAAAAATGGCATGTTGATATCCCTTTAGATATTATGATGCTTCTTCTTCATGATTGTTTTGATCTGATTGATCATGTTCTTCCTTATTCAAGAAAATTCCTGATATTTCTTCATCAAAACAATGAATAGACTCTTCAAGATCTTAAGGGTAATCTTCTTCATCAACCAAATTCTGCTGAAAAGGAGGTCTCACTGGAGGATGAGGCTGCTAATTTCTATTCTCTCTTGGCCTGTTGATTTTGAGGTCTCCTGAACTGAGGGTTTCTAAATTGAGGTTCATGTTGTGCAGGGGAAACAGAGGTATTTCTAAGGGCTAATCTATCCATCAATTTTTCCATTGTTTTCATCATTGAATCCAGTTTGTCTTGAGAGGAAGAAGATGAAGGTTTTTCTTCTTCTTTCAATTTTCCCTTACCCATTTTTTATTTTTTGGCTGCTATCAAATTAACCTCCACCTTCACAACATCATTTTGAATTTCAGAAAGTGTAGGATATTCTCTTTCTCTCAACAGTATGGAAAACCCATAGTCAAAAGCTTCTGCATACCTCATTTGAGCTAAGGCTTCTGGCGGTTTCAAATGAGTAGGAATAGAATCTAATACTTTATTAAACCTTTTTGAAAATTTTTGGACAGTTTCATCAGAAACTCTCTTCAAGGTATTATACTCAGTGAGGGCTTGTACTAGATTAGTTCTATTTCCCCTTTTCCTTAAGAAAAATCTTCAAATTCATTCCAATTATGAATGCTCCTAGGAGTAAGAGCTTTATACCACTTCCTAACCTCACCAGTAAAACTTTGAGAAAATAATATTAATTTAGCATCTTCATGATCAACCTCCTCTCTGTCTATAAAGTCATTAAATTGATCAACATGATCCTCTGTTGTAATGTCCTCATCACTTCCCCGGGTTTTAATTCTAGCAACATACTTACTAGGGAGGTCATGTAAGACAGTAGGAAGGAAAAGAGGGGCGTATCTAGCAGGTGCAATAGGTGGATTTGCAGCCATGGTCATAGGTACTGTGGTAATTTTAGGAAAGGCAGAAACAGTGGATGACAGACTACTATGAAGAGGACTATTTGGTCTTTGTAAGCCAGTAACAATTGAGCTCCAGTTGGGAAGAGGTAAACCAGCTTTACTTTTCAAGAATACTTTGAAAGGATCAAGCTCCTTCAATTTGTCTAAAGACTCCCTTTCCAACAACAACTCTGAAGCAACAGCTTCCCAGAATTCTTCTTTGTCTTCTTGGGTCACTAGAGTTGAAGTGTCATTTCCTCTCTTATGTAAGTCTAAGATAATTTCAATTAGTTCCTTTTCATTTTCTGATCTAAAAAAAACCTCATGAATCTTATCATCAACTATTTTGTGTTCAGGACTTCTTGATATTTCAGAGGACAAGGATTTCGAATGAGATGGAGTACTTGGTATTTCAGAAATGTCTTGACTACCTCTTGAAATAGTGTTTGGATTCTCCACGATGGCAGGTGGATCTGGGTCAGGATTACTCCTCATGTATCTCCTTCTCGAAGCCACCTTTGAACATATAAAATTTAAATGGAGTCAACAAGGTAGATGCAGCCACGAAAAAATTTCTGAGCTCCTGCTACCTTCAGAAGTTCAGCTTCAAAATCTCGGGAAAGTATAATATTCAGGCTCCCGGTAGATGCACCAAAATGTTATAAAAAAATCAGGCCTGATTTGCTGCTCATCGAGTAAACATTGTGTAACTTTTATAAACCAATCTTTTGGTTAAGGCTTAGCCTCCTCAACCTGAGAGGGCTCTCTCAAAATATTATGATTTTTGATAAAGAAGTAGATGGCTAACTCTAAGGTAAAACAGATAGAAGATATAGTTGGTTGTAAATCACATTAGCAAAAATTCATTGGGCTATGGATTCAAGGTAACTTCAACAAAAACATCATAGTTTATCTAGCATGGAATTCAAGGCATTTGGAGTTCAAATAAGGGAGTAAAACATATAGAACAGTGAAACACAGTCAGTTTGTATATGAAGGAAGTTAGAGCATTATGAATGAATTCTAAGTATCATAAAAAAACACCACTGCAGATAGAAATATTGAAGAATGCCATTAGAACAATAATAGACAAGAACTCCTCATGAACCTTGAGTTGTCTAAACAGAATTCTGTATTAAGCTGAAAAAACCATTACATAAAAAACACAATCTTTGCTAATAAAAATGTCCAACCTCTTGGATTTAAATCTTATGCTCTTTATAGAACATTTACAAAATAGGATTCCTTAGTCTCCACTAGATACATAGAACTCATAGAGTTTGACCACTTTCTCTAATCATAAACATGTCATTTATTACAAATTGACACTTATAATCCTAATGAAAAGTCTTATTTCTAATAGTACTAAAACTCTTTAATACCCTCCTAACAACCTTATCTATTATTTATTACATCTTTTGCCACCTGCACTCCCATGAAGTCGAATTTGGATGATGATATTTAACTTGATGTAGCCATGTTGTTGATGATAATGTTCTCCTAAAATTTAGGAAACATGTCTTCCTGTTTTTTAGGCCCTTTGATTCCCTTATCAGTTTTGAGCACTTTTACCATTAATGAATCATGTCTACATGTCTCTTGTTTCCAAATGTTTACACCATATGTCTTCAATTCTCCCACTGTGCAGAATATACACTTCGAACAATGCCAAAAAGGTAAGAATAAACCTGCGCTATGAAAGCAGCACAGTTTCGTAGCTCTTTTTGTAGCGCAGTGTTTAGCTCCTTTTCAAATCTGCTTTTGAATTGTTTTCTTCAGGGAAGCCTTCATTTTCCATTAACACACTTCCACCAGCAATTTCAAAAAAAAAACTCACCAAAATTCCCTCAAAATTTGATATGAAAATATGATAAAGACCGTTTCAGCAGTTTCGTAACACATTTCATTAGATTTGCACTATCTGCGCTACGAAAATGTTGTGTAAGCAATTTTGTCAAAGCTTTCTTAAAAATTCATACTTTGGAGATATTTAAACTTTAAGGGTATTAGTTTTATTTCAAAAACACATCAATATGACCTTGAAAACATAACCTTCATCAAAATTTACCTTCATTTTGATCAGAGATTTTCTTGTGGATTTATCATTCTATTTCACCGCCCCTTTAACCTTTCTTGAGACAGATACTTTGTCAATTGTATCTACAGATCTTCCACATGTCTTCTTAACCTTCTATTTCTAGCTCTCAAATGAGTGTTGATCACTTCTACAAAATTTTCCTCCTTAATGACTGGGGCTATCCATGTGAAGAACTGTTCTCCACTGCTTGGTACTTCTGATTTGGAGACTATTTGACCTTCCCAAACAGCTTTCATCCTCTTAAATTCTATTTTCTCAATGACATGTTTTCTGGCTCTTTTCTTCAACTTAGCAATCTCATGGTTTTTTGATCTTAACTTCTCCTCCAGTCTTTTATATTGGTCATTTCTTCGTGTGCTATAATTACTCTGTTTTCTGCATTCTCTGCCACATGTGAGGAAAGATCAACTATTTTTTCAAGAATAGTAGTTGCTTTATTGGTTTCTTCAACTTTAGCATTAAGTTCCTTGAGTATTTTGGAATGTCTAGTTACATGCTTCCTAGCTTGGAAAACAAATGCTGATCTTCACCCTTAAACTACAACTTCTTTGTTGATTTCACCTTTTTCTGTTTTCTTTCATTTATTCCTAGGAAATCAGCTTGCACTATAGGTGATTCTTCTATGTCTATTGCATGCAGTATGTCATCAAAGTTTTCTTTAAATCCTAGACTATAATTTGATCCTAAAGCTACTATCTTTCCTTTTGATGTTGCAGCTTGACTCCTTGTAATTCTATGAACTACTTGCTTACCAACTGTTTTTTTTTGTTTAGCCTCCTCAGTACTTTGTAATCCTTGTTTTGCAGGTGAAGGAGTTCCTGTAACAATCACTAGTGTTCTTTCTACCTTATCTTTCACTTGTTTCCTTGGCTTCAATTTCACAAACCTTCTTGTCCTTATATCTGCTAGTTGACTGAATTCTACTGATGGTGATGGATTTTCCTTTGCCTTAGGGTTTTTAACTGGGGTTAGAGCTTCCATTTCAAATCCACTTATAAAAAGAAAAGAATACCAATCCCTATTAATCTTCTGGAGCTCATTTAAAACCAACAATTTAATTAAACCATGATGAAACAGAGATGATTCACAACCCTTAGATTTTTCTTGCACTTTATCAGCCATTTTGGCAATACTTCTATATAGGAAAAATGGTAAATCCAGTGATATCATACCTGTGAAATCTAATAGGAGTTTGAAATGATAAGTGTAGACTTTATGGTACCTTCCTTCGCATGTGAAATATCTTTGGATGTTGAACAGTAGTTTAGCATAGCTATCCTTAATAAAATTTCTGGGAACTGCATTGTTTAGGTCCATCTCTGCATACTCTGGCTTCATAAACATCTTGCATGCCTCCATATCAAATAAAAAACCCTTGAACAAAGTTTCCTGTCCTCTAGGTATTTCAGTCACTAGAGCTATGATTTCAGGTGTCACTGACATGTTTAACATTCCAATATTTGTATTGGTTCCACTGAAATGTAATGCAAACTCTTTGGATACCTGAGTATGTCCACCTTGAAACTTTTCACAAAATTTTAAACAACCTGATTTACTGAAAGCATCCATGACTGTTTGTTCTTCAACTAAAGCTTTTGTGCATTCAGGTTCAGATCTCAAACAGTGTCCTCCTCTGTGGTTCTTTTTATCCTTAGCCATGTTTGTTTCAGAAAAACTCTGTTGGCTTCCTTCAGAATTTATAAAACAACCTCTCTTGATTTAATTTGGAAACCTCACTCGAGAAAAATGGAACAAACTTGCTTGATTGTGTATGAAAATAGCCTTGGTATAGAACAACCATAGGCTTAACTCTAATACTTCAGAGTTTGAAACAGAAGTGTTTCACAATTTAGCATGAGCAAATGTAGACTGGAATGACTAGAACAAAAAACAATTTTTGAAATTTGAAATCCCAATTTCCAATAAGAAACCCATGCTATGATAATAATGGATATGAATGGTTAAGTACCTTGAATATGACCTCTAACTGACTCACCATGATGTTACACCATCATTACTTAATGGATTTCTGACAATTTTTTGGTTTTGACATGACCTGTTAAGAATCTGCACTTTCGTAGTGCACATAGTGTATTTTTCGCACTTTGCGCTACAAAATTAGCAGCGCTTTCGTAGCGCAAAACCCAATTTTTGAACCAACCGCACTATGAAATTGTGGTTTTGTGGCTAATTGCAGGAATTTCATCTGAAACTTAATGACATGACTTCTAAATGAATGATAATACTTTTTAATCATGGAATGAGACTTAAAAGATTTTATTTGAAATTGAAAGCTGACCTTTGAGACTTTTAAATCTAAGACCTACCCTTTATCAAGACTAAGTGACTCAAGACCTATTTGAAAATTATGACCAAAACAGTGTAAACTTACAGAGTTTAAAAAAAGAAAATTAGGGTGATAACATAGTGAATGAGTTTAGTTCCACTATTGATGAAGCCTACCTCCAACAATTTGTAGATTTAACTGCCTTAACCATAGAAGATTCTTCAATTTCATCTGAAATAGTCTCTCTGAGGTCGATTAGTCCTACAACCTCCAAAATCCCTACCACTACTATTGTTCATTCGCATACTCAAATTCCTACACACACATCTTCTCCCACTACCTCTACTCATCCTACTACATCCATTGTTCACCCACCTCCACTACCTCGACCAATCATGGAAGCCAGATATGCCCCATTGGTGCTACTGACAACTTTACCTCCCATGCCCCAGGATTACCAATCTAATATTCCACAGTTTGATAGCACTGGTCCTGTGACTGCCCAACAACACGGAGATAAAATGAATGATTGTTTTGACTTACAAGAAATTGATGATGACAGTGTCAAATTGAGAATGTTTGCTTAGAGTTTAGGGGGTGAAGTAAGAAAATGGTTTAAAGTTTTAACTGCTAATATTATTCATGATCTCCCTGATTTTCACCAAACGTTTATAAACAGATGGGAAGTCAAGAAAAATCCACTGCATATTTTGTCAGAATATGAAACCATTAAGAGATATCTAGAGGAGAGTGTGCAAGACTACTGTACTAGATTTAAAAACATATACAATGCACTCACTGCTAATATGAAACCACCCCAAGGTATAGTTATGCATAAATTCCCAGATGGATTTGACCCATACATGGCCTATTAGCTTAGGGAAAGAGACTCGTCAACTTTACAAGGAAATGAAAAAAGGTGTTGAGAGTGTAGAAGCCAATTTATTAGCAAAAAGGGCTAGGATGAGGATAGAGAGGAGAGTCACAATAAGAGAAGAACCTGTAGCCTCTACATATGATGCCAAAATTGAAAATTTGGTAAGGACTATGGAAATGATGATGGAGAGAATTACTCTAAAAGAAAGAGAAATACCCAGAGAAAATCAACTAGTACCCCAAAACAAAAATCAAAACCCAAGAAGAAACCATTCATAAATTAGATAGAGATATAAATGAGGTCTTGATCAACACATTAGACCTCCTTTTCAAGAAGACAATGTTGATTAAGATGAAGGGATAGTGGAGGAAGATGAGGAAAATTTGATTAATTTGACGGGGATTAATGAAGATGATTATATTTTCCTCACAAAAGAAAAACAAGGCTTGTTTTCAATAACCCAAACAAAACTCGAATCTGAAGAATCTGATGATTACAAATTAGGTTTTGAGAATGCCATTATGGAGGTCCATAGACAATACAACTTAAGAAGCAAGAAAAAATTAGATAATTCTAATAACAAGAATTCAAAAAATACTGCCAAGAAAGTATCTGAATCTGAAGTTAAGAAAACAACAAAAAACATAAATAAAAATGTAAATAACTCAGAAAATAAAAACACATAAAGAAGTACCAAGAAATCAATAGATATTCCTGCCAAAAATGCTTAGACAGACATTCCTAGTACAAGAAAATAGACTGAAATTACCCAAAGGATAGGGGTTGGAAGAATTGACTTGTTAAGCCCATTGAAAACTCAAACGTTATTCAGTATTGAGAGTGAACTTTCAAAAGTGAAGATATCTATCCCTCTCACCGAATTAATGAAAAAAATTTCTACCGATCTCAAGTCGTAAAAGTGTTAAATATAGGGGAGACAACTGATACCATCAATCTAAATGATGATCAGCGTGAACTTTTCTTTGGACCAGAGGTTGATGGCAAACCTTAGGAAGGAGATGCCCCTCCTTTTTATGTCAACTTGAACGTTCATGAAAATATTCTTCATAATCCCATGTTGGATTCAGGTGCATCACACAACCTTATGCCAAAGGTTGTCATGGAGAAACTTGGCCTTGAAATCACTAGACCTTATAAATATTTATACTCTTTTGACTCTAGTAAAGTTAGGTGCCTAGGTCTGATTAAAGATCTTTATGTCACTCTAGCTCAGATACCTGCAAAGAGTTTAGTGATGAACATTGTTGTATCTGACATTCCCCCTAAATACGGAATGATTTTATCTCGCTCATCGGGAGAAAAATTACAAGAGAAACTGGAAATGGACATAACATACGCTAAAATTCCAGTTTTTAATCAATCAAGAAGACTATACATGGAAACATTAATGAAGTGCATGGTAAGTAGCCAAGAAAAACCTCACAATTACTCTTTGTACTATGTTCACACTGACCTTGATTATTTCATTTTGTATAATGATGGAGTCATTGATTCACAAGTTTCCTATTGATCTAAGGCTCAATTTTTAGCTAAAAAATCAAAGTGCTCAAAATTTCTTCAAACCTAAATGACCAGATAGAGTTCATCGCCAGGATTCTGGCACAACTCATTTCATCGAAATATGAGTTCGTATGAGTGAGTTATGGTCTGTTGTTCATTTTTTAAAATAAGAAAAAAAAGGGACAGAACAAGTACAGGGATGATGTGGCAGGTACAGTCAGCTTCAAAGGGAATATCCTCTAGAAACAACCAATGACACTGTGCCAAGTGGCATCGCCAGATTTTCCAATGATGACTAGGAAGAGAATTTTTTTCCTTAAGTCTAAGTTTGAATTTTATTTAACTTGGCATTATTGTATTGTGGTGGAAGTACAACCAATAGGGAAGGGCCACATAGCATGCCACGTCCCCCCCGCATGGCATACCATGGTATGGAAATTGGGATTTATGTCATTTTAAGGTTTGAAATATGTGGTCAAAGTGATATTATATATGACAAACCAATGTTTTGAATTAGATGTATCATATCCTAGCTAAGTTAGAGGCGGAGCTAACTATTAAATGGAGCGAAGTCACATTTGGAGGCAATTACAAAGATGGCGAGGTCGGCTAGAGTATATTTAACAAAATATATTGTGGGAGGTCGTGCTCGAGCCCTTGACCTTCCGCCTACCACACACGCTATTTACCAACTACCCTATCCGATGATTCTTAACCATAATGTATGTCGCATATATTTAAATTTACACAACGACAAAGTTGGGGGCTGGAGGGGACCAGCCTCACGGGCTAGCCCCCTCCCATGAAACCATTCGCCGAAGACTAAGGGCTCCAACCAATGGAATGGCAGGGTTATTAAACATACTTAATATGCGTTTAATATTAATAACCTAGATTAATGTTAAGCTAATTTGAGCATTAGTGAAAATTTCACTTAACACTAAACCAATATTAAAGGCTAATTATCATTAATATAAGTGTGACTTAAACTCAAGTTAATCCCGGATTAACCTAGCGGAAAAAATAGCGGTGGCGCCTTTTAAGGAAGAACTTCTAAATTTGGAAAATTAACTGGCAGTCTCCCCAACTTTAGTGGAGAAATTGTGGGAAAGACAATTTTGGTCATAACTCATTCAATTTTCGCCCAAAAAGAGCCCAGGAAGAGGCATTCTAGGCTAATTTTAGAAATTATATAACTTATGTGTTATATGTCCAAGATTCTCCTGATCTCACACTATTTTAACTTCATGCAAAATACAGAATCTATTCCACCATTGATCATTTGCGGAAATTAGATCAAGATTGCAATGCACACATGAAACAATAAAAATTCACACACATTAACAGAGTTGTTTAACGGGAAACCCTGAAGCTGAAAACCCCAACTATTTGTATATAATATATTTCATAGAGATCATGTAACAATCCTCATGCAAAGTTGATCATATCAAGCTCTCAGTACAATACAATCGCTACCAACTAATCAAGAACAATCAACAAAAATCTGCACTGATTTTTTCCCTCCTGATAGCCTGCCTCTACTATGCAATCCCTGTTGAAGAATGGCTCTGAATGACTTCTAATTACTCCAGCCTTTCTCACGCAATCCTCATTGGCATCTCCACTGAGCGTTGGATGCAATCAATGCATCACTATAGTCACAACTGATAGTCTATCTTGCCCTTTCACCTATCTCTCCACTAGTCTCTACTGAAACTACCATGCACTGTAGTTAACTAATGTATTCTTCAGTTGATTAATGAGTTATTATTTATGAAATAATTAACTAATTAATTCACTCCAATATCACTAGTGTATCAATTAATTAGACTAGATACAACTAGCTCAACTGAGTCTAACTGAGTTAAACTGAATACAACTCCATAACTACTTCTTCCAACTGTGTCGTAACTCTGCCACTTGAGTTCTAACTAAGTCCTCCATGCAATAGCTCCAGTAAACCCTTAGGAATAACATAATTCCTTCTGTCAGTTGTTGTGCCACATTTGTGCACTTAACTGAAGTGCTCCAAGAGAATAAGATAATGTTTAGAGTTCGAATATTATTAAGAGCTCATAATATCTGACATGTCTATTTTTAGACTGGCAGTCTAAAAGTAGACTTCGCCAAAAATGTATAAAAATAGAAGTCCATCTATTTTTCCAACTTGACCAACCATTCACAAATAGCATCTTGCAACTCATAGAATGTGATCAACATGTCTAAATATAGACATAGTCTAAAAATAGACTTTGCGCCAAAAATAACCCGCGGGGCCCGCTTAGTGAAGGTGACTCTTTTCACTAAGCTCATCATCTTGTTGAATCTCAACACTCCCTCTCAACAAGATAGGGATTATCTGCCACCCCAATCCTGTCCCTATGGTATTCGAATTTGCTCATGGTGAGTGCCTTCATCAGAATATTTGCATCTTGATCTTTCGTAGGAATGTAAGAAAGAAACATGATCCTCTGCTGCACACAATCTTTGATATGATGGTACCGGATGTCAATATGTTTAGATATATCATGAAATACTGGATTAACTGAGAGTTTAATGCAGCTCTGATTATCACAATATATCACAGTAGGATCTAAATGAGAACCGAACAAACCAACCAGGATCTTCCTCATCCATATAGCCTCGCATGCAGCCAAACTTTCTTCCATGTACTCATTCTCCACTAAACTGAGTGCCACAGATCTTTGTTTCCTACTGTACCAAGAAACTTTTGTAGATCAGATACTGAAAATCCCTCCAGATGTGCTCTTTCTATCCGTTGGGCTTCCTACCCAATCTGCATCCTTGAAGCCATGCAGCTTCACCTCATCCAACTGTTTGTACCAAAATCCATACTCAGATGTGCCCCTGAGATACCTCAGGACATGCTTGCTTGCCTTCCAAAAGAGCTTGGTAGGCTTCACCATCGCTTGTGAAAGCTAGTTCACAACATAGCATATGTCTGGTCATGTATTGACTAAATACATGAGTGAACCAACCAACTGTCGATAAACAGTGGCATCCATTACCTCTACCGATGTAGCATCCCCCTTCCTCCAACCACCAGGAAGAGGAGTGTCGATAGGCTTGCAGCCTTGCATGTGAAACTTCTCCAGTATCTCCCGGGCGTACTTTCCTTGAGACATAAACAATTCACCTTTCCGCTACCAAATTTCCAATCCCAAGAAATAATGAAGGAGGCCCAAGTCCTTTATCTCGAACTCCTTTGCAAGATCTGCCTTGCATGAGTGTATCAACAGTTCATCACCTATTAGTATTAAATCATCTACATAAAGCACAATTATCAAAATCTTACCCTCCACCACAATCTGTTATAGGTTTGGATCCGCCTCACTCTTGGTGAAACCAAGTCTGATGAAATAACTGTCTATCCATGTGTACCAAGCATGAGGTGCTTGTTTCAGCCCATACAACGCTCTTTTGAGCTTGCACACATATGACTCGAAACTGAAGATTTCGAATCCTTCAGGCTACTTAATGTACACCTCCTCCTCAATGATTCTGTTGAGGAACACAGTCTTCAGATCCATCTGATGAATGTGCCAACCCATCTGCGCTGAGGGAGAAAGGATGGTCCGTATGGAAGAATACCTTGCGACAAGTGCAAAATTTTCTTCATAGTCGATCCCCTCAATCTGTGAGAAGCCTCGAGCAAGAAATCTTGACTTATACTTCTCAACGCTCCCATCAGCACCTTGCTTCACTTTGTAGATCCATCTTGAACCTGCCACTGATTTCCCTTCCAGCCTTGGGACAATCTCCCATGCACTGTTTCTGAAAATCGAATCATACTCTTCCACCATGGCATCTACCCATGTGGGATCCTCCACAGCTTCCTCGAAATAGGATGGCTCCGTCACGATACACTTTCTCATCAGAGCCATGTATCTAGTAAATCGGTCAGGTGACTGTCTCTGTTTGCGCTGTGATGTAGGAACTCCTACATTCTACACTGCATCAAGATTCAGTCGCTCAGCTTCTATAGTGCACTTCCGCCCTCTGATGTTTGACGCTGCATGAGTGGTTTCTTCCACTCCATGAACCTCCTCTTGTGGCTGATCCACATATTGAGGCTCATCTTTAGGAACAAGTAGCTCCTCCTTTGCATGCAAGTGTAGCTCCCTCTCAAGCGACAACTTCATGGCTTTCTCCTCATGAAATTTGATATCCCATTGCACGACATTCATCCGACTGTCTAGAAAATACACACGATAGTTGTGGGGTGTTTCTGTGTACCCCACAAATATCCCAACCTCTGCAGTCAGCTCTAGCTTCTTCCTGGAATCCTTCATCACATGAATGTAAACAGGTGAGCCAAAAATATTCAAATGATAAATATCAGGCTTCTTACCAGAAAATGCCTCTTTGGGTGTACTCATGCCAAGTACTCTATGAGGACAACGGTTTTGCACATAAACTGCAATGTTGCATGCCTCAGCCCACAAGTGTATAGGAAGGCCCTGATCATGCAACATCGCTCATGTAGCACCCACGATCATTCTGTTCTTCCTCTCAGTGACCCCATTTTGTTGTGGGTTATGAGGCGCTATGAGTTCTCTTTGAATTCCTTCTTTTCTACAGAAGTATTTGAATTCGCCAGAGATTTATTCACCACAATTATCGCTCCGGAGAGCTTTCACTTGCTTCCTCGACTCTTTCTCAACCAGCGCCTTGAACTCACAGAAATTTTAGTATGTCTTGCTCTTCTTCTGCATGAAGAAGATCCAGCACTTACGAGAAAATTCATCAACAAATATCACATAATACCTATGCTTTGCTGTTGAAGCAATCGAGAAAGGTCCACACATGTCTGTGTGAATTCTCTCAAGGATCGTCAAAGCATGACTATCCTTCTCATGAAAAGTGGTCTTCAAAATTTTTCCCAAAGTACACCCCTTGCATTGATCTGATTGCACAAGTGTACCTTTGGGAAGCCCGGTAGAAATCTGCTGCAAAATTTTCAAAGCACCATGGTGAAGATGGCCCAATCTCCTGTGTCACAATTCACCCTCATCTCGGCTCACCACTCCCTCTTCTTTGCTTGCCATTGCAACGCATCCATCTACCTACAATTGATAAATATTCTTAACTCAAATCCCTATCCTCCTAGTTTGATCAGTTGTTTTATGGCGCGGGAAGACTTTTCCCTCGCTAAAAACAACATCATAACCCTTGTCTTCCAGCATCGCCATGGAGATCAGATTCTTCTTCAATCCTGGAACATGCATGAAATCCTTCAAGATGAAAGGTTTACTGGACTCCCTCTCAAAGGAAATGGTCCCGATACCAGTCGCACTGTATCTACCATCATCACCCATCTCGATGCACACTCCAAGATCCTTTTCCTCCAGATCACTAAACAAAACTTTCTCTCCGGTCATATGGAAAGATGCACCACTATCAAGAAACCACACTGATCCCATCACACTTGAAACCAAGCATGCGATCAAAGAAAATTCGAGCTCAAACTGCAAGGCTAAGGCCTCTCCTGCTACAGAACCAGCAGCTCTCTTATTCTTCTTCTTCTGTGGGAAATTAGTGGCGAAATGCCCGTGCTGGTCATAATGAAAACACTTCACCTTGGACAAATCATGCTTCTTGCCTTTAGCTTCAGATTTGGAAGATTTCTTCCCTTTTCCTTTCTGAGATTTTGCAGCAAAAGCGCAATTTTTTTCATCTTCATTTTTCGATGAAGATCCATCCCTGGTACCCCACCTCATCTCCTCCTACACAAGATCCGACCAAAGTCACTCCCATCCTGGCAGTTTCTCCCGTCCATTGACAGAGTCTTTGTAGCTATGCCAACTCTTTGGAAGCCCAAGGAGAGCCAAGCTCACCAAGTATTCTTCATCAACAGTAACCCCCACACTTCCTAGCTCATCCTTACATTGGACAAACTTTGTGAGGCATTTTGGAATAATGTCGCCTTTCTCCATTTTTATTTTTCTGAGCTTGTCTTTAAGCGCCAACTTCCTCTGGTCACTTCTGCTTTGGAAAAAGTCTATAAAATCATTCCACATTAAGAATGGAGTGGCTTTCCCATGAAGGCTGGACACAATGTGGTCCGTCACACCTTCCAATAGAATCCTTCGACACTTTGCTACCTTCTTTTTCCATGCGTCAATTGCGGTTGCAATGCTAGAAGTAGGCTTCGGAATATCAACATCTATGAACTCCTTCAACCCATTTTCATCCAGAACCGCCTCCATCATGTCCTTCCATGCTATGTAATTCGAGCTCCCATCAAGGGCATACTCCAATCGCAATCCATTGAAAGACATTTCAATGAATGCTCAACTTCGACACCAAGAAAACACTGCAGCAAATTCAAATTCCACCAGCACAAAACTCAACCGCTTCAATAATTTCAATCTCCTCCAATGATCAACACTACTCTGATACCATGTAGAAATTATATAAATTATGTGTTATATGTCCAATATTATCTTGATCTCACACTATTTTAACTTCATGCATAATACAGAATCTATTCCACCATTGATCATTTGCGGAAATTAAATCAAGATTGCAATGCACACATGAAACAATAAAAATTCACACACATTAACACAATTGTTTAACGGGAAATCCTAAATCTGAAAACCCAAACATATGTATATAATATATGTCATAGAGATCATGTAACAATCCTTATACAAATCTGATCATATCAAGCTCTCAGTACAATACAATCGCTACACACTAATCAAGAACAATTAGCAAAAATCTGCACTGATTTTTTCCCTCATGATAGCCTGCCTCTACTATGCAATCCCTACTGAAGAATGGCTCTGAATGAGTTTGAATTAATCCATCCTTTCTCACGCAATCCTCATTGGCATCTCCACTGAGTTTTGGATGCAATCAATGCATCACTATAGTCACAACTGATATTCTATCTTGCCCTTTCACCTATCTCTCCACTGGTCTCTACTGAAACTGCCATGCACTGTAGTTAACTAATGTATTCTTCAGTTGATTAATGAGTTATTATTTATGAATTAATTAACTAATTAATTCACTCCACTCTCACTAGTGTATCAATCAGTTAGACTAGATACAAATAGCTCAACTGAGTCTAACTGAGTTAAACTGAATACAACTCCATAACTACTTCTTCCAACTGTGTCATAACTCTGCCACTTGACTTCTAATTGAGTCCTCCATGTAATAGCTCCAGTAAAACCTTAGGAATAGAGTAATTCCTTCTGTCAGCTATTGTGCCACATCTGTGCACTTAACTAAAGTGCTCCATGAGAATAAGATAATGTTTAGAGTCCAAATTTATTAAGAGCTAATAATATCCGACATGTCTATTTTTAGACTGGCAGTCTAAAAATAGACTTCGCCCAAAATGTATAAAAAATAGAAGTCCATATATTTTTCCAACTTGACCAACCATCCACAAATAGCATCCTGCAACTCATAGAATATGATCGACATGTCTAAAAATAGACATAGTCTAAAAATAGAGTTTGTGCCAAAAATAGCTTGCGGGGCCCACTTAGTGAAGGCGAATATTTTCACTAAGCTCATCATCTTGTTGAATCTCAACACTAATTGGCATGCTGGGAACTCAATGAAGCAGGTTGCAGAGGAAGAAATGGTCATCTATAGGTGATTTAGTGCATTTGAATATTTTTAAAGGTCATGGACTCTAGGTGTTGGGGCCATTGCCAGAGCATCCAGAGTCCAAATTCAGCAAAAAAATAGTCATTTTTGGGTGATTATGATGATATAAACTCATTGAAATAGGTTATAATAGGATTTGAAGCTTGTAACAGTAGTTCGAGAACACTTTAAGCTAATACAAAGGCCCACACTATGAAGCTGGACCAAGGAGATGTAGCCCTGGAGGGGTGAACTCCTTTATCAAAATTATGTTTGTTAAGCTCTATTATGTGTGTTTTATGTGTTTATAACTTCTTCTGTTCAATCATTTAAAATTTTTCTTTCCAAGTTTAGGAAGAGGGCTTTATTACTTAGCTTAGACTTGAATTCAAAAGATACACTCATGAAATATATAGGAGGTTTACATTCCTACTTGAAACACATTATCCTTATATTTAACCCAAATAACTTAGATGAAGTATGTGTGCAAGCCACTCATCTTGAATAAAGGGGTAAAATTATTTCCGAAGAGGGTAGTAAGAAGAAGAAATTCAAGGGTAAGGGAAAATAGAAGGGAAGAAAATGGAAGGGAAAGAAGAATGTAAGTGTTAAGAAAGAAGGGTCGAAAATTACATGGAAACATCATTCCAAAGAGGGGCATGATGAAGCCCACTATTGGAAACTACATCCCGAATTAAGACCAAAGAAACAAAATAACAAAGGGAAACAAAAGACGGCTGCCATTACACAAAAATATCTTGGACCCGATTCAGGAGATGAAACCAAGATAGTTGCCATGGTTAACAAAGGAAATGAAGCTATATCAAGTTCTAGTTCCTCAAAAAGTCACAACAACACTCCAAATGATGATACAAGGATAGAATTATTCCATGTTAGAGTACTTTATAATCATACAAAGATTGATGCATTGTTTGATATAGGGTCACAAGAAAACTTGATTTCAAAAGACTTAGTCAAAAAACTAAATCTTGAAATTGTACCTCATCATAAGCCACACCCTTTGGGTTGGATAGTAAACAATGCCAATTTACAGGTGACAAGGAAATCTATTTTTTGATTTTCTATTACTGAAAACTTTGTGGATGAAGTCGAGTTAGATGTGGTTCCACTTGGAATTTCAAGGATTATCTTGGGTAACCCATATTTTTATGACAGGAAAGTAGTATTTTATCATCATGAGAACAAACATCATTTGATCAAAGATGGAGTGGAGTATATTGTGAGATCTCATCGCAAGAAACTGAATATTTCTTTAGTTAATGCAGGGAAAATGAAGAGGTTAGTAAATGCAAGTAAAAATTTTGTGCTTCTCATGATCAAGAAAAAGGATGATGTTGAATACGAATATTTTGATGGATGTGATGACAAATTGAAATATGATTTTTTTGATGTGGTAAGTCAGCATGGCGAGATGTTTCAAGAACCAAATGGGTTACCACCCAAGAGGGGAATTTAGCATGAGATTCAACTGCAGCAGGATGTTCCAATTCCAAATATTCATATGTATCACATGTAAATTATGGAGAGTTTGTAAATCAAGAAGAAAATCCAAGATTTTTTGAATAAAGGTATCATACACCCATCTACTTCGCCATGTGGTTCTCCAATAGTTTTGGTTCCAAAGAAGGATGGGACTTGGAGCATGTGTATTGATTTCCGTGCACTGAAAAAAATCATAGAAAAGAATCGCTTACCCACTCGCACGTATTAATTATTTTCTTGATCAGTTAAAGCATGAAAATTATTTCACTAATTTAAACCTAAGAAGTGGTTATTATCAATTTAGGACAGCTAAAGAAGACATTTGGAAAACTACTTTCAAAACTAGACAAGGATTATATGAGTGGTTAGTTATGCCATTTGGCTTAAAAAATGCACCGGATACTTTCATCAGAGTCATGAATGATGTACTTATATATTATTCTCAAGCACAATTCTATTATGCATGAAAGTTACATTGAACAGTATGTAAATGATAGTGATTTTCAATATGTTTATGAGAGCTTTAGTAAGGGAAACCAAAGTCAAGAGTTAGATTATCATGTTCATAACAGTTTTTTGTATCACTTGGACAAGTTATATATTCCACTAGTAGAAAGAAACAATATCATAAGGGAGGTGCACACATCATTGATTTCAGGAAATTACGGTGTAGGCAAGATAGTAGCGCATCTCCAAATTTATTATTATAGGCCACGCATGAATGAAAGTGTTTGTCATTTTATTAGAGGATGTTATTTATGTGCAACAAGTAAGCCTAGCAATAGGAAGCTTGGTATGTACACACCACTTCCGCTTCCTTCTCATCCTTGGAAGAGAATCTCAATGGATTTTGTAGGAAGCCTTCCTATGTCAAGGAAAGGTCATGATTATTTGTATGTTGTGGTATATAGGTTCAGCAAAATGTGTATTTTGATGGCATGTAAGAAAACTATTACAGTTGAACAAACTATTAATATTTTCTTTCAAAATGTATGGATCCATTTTGGTCTTCCTACTTCTATTGTAAGTGATTGGGATTCTTGATTTGTTGGGAATTTTTGGTCAAAATTATGGGACATGATGGATACAAAGTTGAAGAAAAGTACAACATTTCATCCACAAACAGATGGTCAAAAAGAGGTGGTAAATAGAACTGTTGTTCATCTTCTAAAAGGCTATTGCAGCAAGCATCCCAAGTTGTGGGAGGAACAGTTATGCTACATAAAACATGCATACAACCGGGAAAAACATTCTTGGACAAATACATCGCCATTTGAGGCATGTTTTTGGTAATTGCCAAGATTGGCATTGGAATTCATCTTTGAGAAATGTTGCTATAAATTGACATATCAACATAGATAAGGAAAGAAAGTTCATTGAGAAAATTAAGTTGGTACATCACACAGTGTGAGAAAAACTTGAAAAGATTCAAAGAAGCTACAAGGAAAGGCATGACAAACACCAAGTTTATCATAAATTCCAAGTTGGTGATGAAGTTTGGTTGTACATAAGCAAGGAAATGTTGCAAGGGGAAGGTAAAAATATCAAACCAATCCGTTATGGTCCATTTAAAATTATGGAAAACATTGGTTCAAATGCATTCAAACTAGATTTGCCTCCTTATATGCAAATTTATTCTGTCCTTAATGTTGAGAATTTGAGATTGTTTGAGCCTCCTTTGATTGATGATCAAGGAGAGCATGTTTAGTTGCCATCAATAGATGATTTATCTCTAGAATATCTTGATGAACTTCAACAAGATCTCATACTTGACAAAAGAATCAAAACTTTAAGAAGAGGGAAGGCTGAATACCTTAGAGTTGGACTCAAGGGTCAAAATCCTTCAAAGGAAAAATGGTTGGAGATTGGAAAAGTGAGGGAGATGTACCCTCACTTGCTAAACAATTGATAGTATCTTTTGGGATCGAAAAGGATTCTAGTGGGGAGGAATGATCTAAGGCTCAAGTTTTAGCTAAAAAATTAAATTTCTCAAAATTGCTTTTAACCTAAACAATTGGATAGAGTTCGTTGCCAGGATTCAGGTGCAACTCGTTTCATCGAAATCTGAGTTCGTATGAGTGAGTTATGGTCTATTGTTTGTTTTTAAAAATAGGAAAAAAAGGGACATAATAGGCATAGGGATGATGTGGCAGGTACAGTTAGATTCATATGGAATAGCCTCCAGAAAAAACCAATGACACTATGCCAAGTGGCATCGCCATATTTTCCAATGATGACTAGGAAGAGATTTTTTTTCCCTAAGTCTAAGTTTTAATTTTATTTAACTTGGAATTATTGTATGGTGGTGGAAGTACAGCCAATAGGGAAGGGCCACGTGGCATGCCACGACACGCCCCAACCCCCATGGCATACCATGGTATGGAAATTGGTATTTATGTCATTTTAAGGTTCGAAATATGTGGTCAAAGTGATATTATATATCACAAACCAATGTTTTGATTATATGTATTAGATCCTAGCTAAGTTAGAGGTGGAGCTAAATATTAAATGCAGTGAAGTTAAATTTGGAGGCAATGAAAAAGATGGCAGGGTCGGCTAGAATACAGTTAACAAAATGTATTGCGGGATGTCGGGCTTGAACCCCTGACCTTTCACCTACCACCCATGCTATTTACCAACTACCCTATCTGATGGTTCTTAACCATAATGTATGTCTCATATATTTAAATTTACACAACACCGGAGTTAGGGGCTGGAGGGGGTCATCCCCCTCCCATAAAACCATTCACTGAAGAAAAATGGCTTCTACCAATGGAATGGCAAGATTATTAAACATACTTAATGCACGTTTAATATTAATTACCCAGATTAATGTTAAGCTAATCCAAATGTTATTGAAAATTGCACTTAGCGCTAAACCAATATTAAAGTTTTCTTATTGTTAAGATAAGCACAACTTAAACTCAAGTTATCCCGGATTAACCTGGTGGCATAAATAGTGATGGCACCTTTTAAGGCAGAATTTCTAAATTTGGAAAATTAACTAGCAGTCTCCCCAAATTTAGTGGAGAAATTGTGGAAAGACAGTTTTGGTCATAACTCATTTAATTTTCGCCTAAAAAGAGCTTAGGAAGAGGCATTCTAGGCTAATTGGAATGATGAGAACTCAATGAAGTAGGTTGCAGAGGTAGAAAAGGTCATTTACAAGTGTTTTAGTGCATTTGAAGAATTTTGAAGGCTAGGGCCACTAGGTGTTGGGCCATTGCCAGAGCATCCAGAGTCCAAATTCAGCAAACAAATAGTAATTTTTGGGGGATTATGATGTCTTAAACTCATTGTAATATGTTCGAAGAGGATTTGATGCTTGTAATATAAATTTGAGCACACTTGAAGCTAATACAAAGGCCCACACTATGAAGCTGGACCAAGGAGATGTAGCCCAGGAGGGGTGAACTCCTTTATCAAAATTTTGTGTGTTAAGCACTGTTATGTGTGTTTGTTGTGTTTATACTTGCTTCTGTTCATAAATTTAAAATTATTCTTTCTAAGATTATGAAAAGCACATATTTTCACCAAATACACTGATTTGAAAATCACATGCTCATAAACAAACCTATCAAGAATAAGTAAAACTAAGAAAACAGAAATTTATATATGATATGATACTAGAAAAACAATAACTATCAATCATTTTCAGATCACCCATATAGAAAATGATTCCACATAAAATAATGAAAGTCAAATACAAATAGAACAACTAGATCTAGCAAATGAACCTCTTTGGAACATGAGTTTAGATGGCTCATGTGGGAAAGTTGGCTCAGGGGCAGGCATTTGGGTGTATAACGTAGGAAACAATAGTGCACAAGTTCATTCATACAAATTGAATTTTCAGTGCACAAACAACATTGCAGAATATGAAGCTTTGCTTTTGGGATTACAGATGTTGAAAAAACTAGGAGCGAAAAGGATCTTTGTGCATGGTGTCTCCGAGTTGGTCATAAAATAAGTTAAAGGACTGTATGCAACAAAACATCCTAGATTAAGAGCTTATAGAAATGTTGTACTTGATTTCTTGAGAACTTTCGATGAATATGATTTTGCAGTAATTCCCATAAATCAGAATGTCCTAGAAAATATCCTAGTTGTTTCAGCGAGTACCTCTAAACTACCTCACCCGAAAAAACAGCATATAATTGAGGTCAAACATCATCCTCCTGTGCCAGACAACATGAGGTACTGGCAGGTTTTTAGCAGTGATAAACAAATTGAAATCTTCTTACAATCTAAATAGGAATTTGAAGACAATAACATAGAGAGGGATTGTGAGGAAGACAATCTTACTAATGAACAAAATACCGAGGAAAAACAAACCGTTGTTCTAGAAACTGTTGTTTTAGACATAAATACCGATGTGAATATTCCAGCCTATAAAACTATACATAATACAGAAAATAAAAAAGACCTGGAGAAATAATAATTAGAAATACAAGACTCAAAGACGATAACATGCCTAGAGGAATGGACCCTTTAGAGGAATTGTTTGACTTTAACGATGTGGAAAAGAAACCCAAAATGGAAAGAACTAGAAAAAATATTAAGGAATTTAATATAGGCATTGAATAGAACCCTAAAATCATCAAATTGTCTAAATCTATGCCTATTATTACAAAAATAATATATATAGCCCTGTTCAAATAATTCGTTGATGTGTTTGCATGGAGCTATGAGGATTTGAAGTCTTATGATACAAGCATCATTCAACATAAAATTCCAATTAAGGAAAATAAAAAACCATTCAAATAGAAATTGCGAAGAATAAATCCTATTTTGATTCCTTTAGTGGAGAAAGAAATTAAAAATATGTATGAATCAAAAATCATAGTACCACTCAGATACTCCAAATGGGTAACCAATATTTTCCCAACGAGAAAGAAACAGGCGAAATTAGACTTTGTATTGACTTTAGAAATATTAATAAAGTTTCTCTTAAGGAAAATTACCCTTTACCAAAAATGGATCACTATTTCAAAGGTTAGTAGGTTCCAGTATAATATCTTTATTAGATGGTTTTTCTGGTTACAATCAAGTGTTAGTACACCTTGATGATCAAGATAAGACATCTTTTACAAATCCTTGGGGGACTTTCATGTTGTAGAAATTTGAATAACTGTTAAATTATTCACCGATATTATCTTGATCACACACTATTTGAGCTTCATGCATAATACATAACCTCTTCTACTATTGATCATCAATTTGGGGAAATATAAACAATCGCATGTGCACATTAAAACCATAAACAATCACACATATAAACACAGTATTTATGGGAAAGCTTAAAGCTGAAAACCCCCAACTATCTGTATATTATAATGATAGATATCATGTAACAATCATTGTACAAAATCCTCACAAGCTCTCAGTACAATCTCCAATTGTTACACACTACACAAGCTCAGATCTAGCAAAACGCATGCTCCAATCTGCTCCACCTATTAGCCTGCCTCTACTGTGCAATCCAAGATGAATAATTGCCCAATCTGAGTTCGAATCCACTTGGAGTGTACTGCGCAATCCTGATTGGCATCTCCATCAATGTTTGGTGCAAACTCATGCACAAATATGGTCATAACTGATAGTCACACTGCTCTTTCACCTACCTCTTCACTGGTCTCCACTGAAACTGTCCATGCACTGAAGTTAACTGATGTATTCTTTAGTTGATTTATGAGTTAATAATTAGTGAATTAATTAATAATTAATTCACACCACTCTCACTAATTGTATCAATCGGTTAGACTAGATACAACTAGCTCAACTAAGTTAAACTGAACACAACTCCATTAACTGTCTCATCAACTCCACCAAACTCTGTCACATGAGTTCTAACTGAAGTCAACCATGCAATAGCTCCACTAAACCCTAGGAATAGCGTAATTCCTTCTGTCAGCTGCATGTGCCACATCCAGGCATCAAATTGAAGTGCTCCAAGAGGATAAGATAATGTTTAGAGTCCAAATATTATTAAGAGCTAATAATATTCGACATATCTATTTTTAGACTGGCAATCTAAAAATAGATTCCGCCCAGTATGTCTAAAAATAGAAGTCCATATATTTCTTCCGACTTGACCAACCATCCACAAATAGCATCCTGCAACTCATAGAACATGATCCATATGTCTAAAAATAGACATAGTCTAAAAATAGACCTTGCGCCAAAAATAGCCTGCGGGCCCACTTAGTGAAGGCGACTTCTTTCCACTAAGCTCATCATCTTGTTGCAATCTCAACACTCCCTCTCAACAAGATAAGGATTATCTTCCACCCCTATCCTGCCTCTGTGGTATTCGAATTTGCTCCTGGTGAGCACCTTCATCAAGATATCAGCATCCTGATCCTCCATGGGAATGTATGAAAGTAACATGATCTTCCGCTGCACACAATCTCTGATATGATGATACCAGATGTCAATGTGTTTATATCTATCATGAAATGTTTGGATTAACGAGGCTTGATGCAACTGCGATTATCACGATAAATCACGGTAGGCTCCAAGTGTGGGCAAAACGGCAGACGGGATCTTCCTCATCCATATAGCCTCGCATGCGCGACGAGCTTCGTTTGCCATATGCACCGACCTCTGCTTTGGGCCCAGGTGCCACGGATGTCGCTACTGCTTTGTACCGAAACTATTGTCAACCGATCTTAAAATCCCTCCGGATGTTCTCTTTCTATCCGTGGGCTCTGCCCAATGCCGCATCAGTGAGCCACATGGCTTCACCTCATCGGCCCCAGTGCGTACCACAATCCATATCCCGATGTGCCTCTGATATAACGCAATACATGCTTCCCCGCCTTCCAAAAGAGCTTGGTAGGCTTAACCATAGCTTGTGAAAGCTGGTTAACTGCATAGCATATATCGGGTTGTGTATTGACCAGATACATAAGCGACCCCACCAACTGTCGATAAACAGTGGCATCCACTACCTCCGATGAAGTAGCATCCTCCTTCCTCCAACCTCCAGGAAGAGGAGTATCAACAGGCTTGCAGCCATGCATGTTGAACTTCTCCAATATCTCCCGGGCATACTTACCCTGAGAAACAAACAGTCCATCACTGCGCTGCCAAATTTCCAATCCCAGGAAATAATGAAGGAGGCCCAAGTCCTTCATCTCAAACTATTTTTCAAGATCCTCCTTGCATGAGAGTATCAATAGCTCATCACCTGTCAAAATAAAATCATATACATAAAGTACAATTATTAACAACTTACCCTCCACCACAATCTGGTATAGGTTAGGATCCACCTCACTCTTGGAGAATCCAAGTCCGGTGAAATAACTGTCTATATGTGTGTACCAAGCACGAGGTGCTTGTTTCAACCCATACAACACTCTCTTGAGCTTGCACACATGCGACTCGCTACTGAAGATCTTGAAACCTTCAGGCTACTCTATGTACACCTCCTCCTCAATGACTCCGTTGAGGAACGCAGTCTTCACATCCATCTGATGAATGTGCCACCCCATCTGTGCTGAGAGAGCAAGAATCGTCCGTATGGAAGAATACCTTATGACAGGTGCAAAGGTCTCCTCATAATTGATCCCCTTTATCTGTGAAAAGCCTCGGCCAACAAATATTTCCTTGTACTTCTCCACACTCCCATCATATGCTTGCTTAACTATGTAGATCCATCTCAAACCCACCACTGATTTCCCCTCCGGCCTTAGGACAATCTCCCATGCACTGTTTTTGACAATCGAATCATACTCTTCCACCATGGAATCTACCCATGCGGGATCCTCCATAGCTTCCTCGAAAGAGGATGGCTATGTCACGATACACTTGCTCACAAGAGCCATGCATCCAATATACCAATCAGGTGACTGTCTCTATCTGCAATGTGATGTAGGTGCTCCTACAACCTTCTCTGCATCTTGAGCCAGTCGCTCAACTTATGTAGTGCGCTTCCGCCCTCTGATGGTTGGCGCTACATGAGTGGTTTCTTCCACTCCATGAACCTCATCTTGTGGCTGATCCACATCCTGAGACTCATCCTTAGGAACTAATAGCTCCTCATCTACATGCAAGTGTAGCTCCCTCTCAAGCGAACACTTCATGGCTTTCTCCTCTTGAAATTTGATATCCCTGTCAGCATGTTCAGCTTCTCTCACAATTATCCGGATAACACACCGATAGTTGTAAGTATCGCTGTACCTTACAAATATCCTAACTCCTACACGCTCCAGCCAACTTCGGAATCCTTCACATGAATGTAAACAGGTGAACCAAAAATCCTCAAATGGGAAATATCAGGCCTCTTACCAGAAAACGCCTCCTCGGGTGTACTCATGCCAAGTATCTTGTGAGGACAACGGTTCTGCACATATACTGTAGTATTGCATGCCTCCACCCACAAGTGAATGGGTAGGCCCTGATCATGCAACATCGCCCGTGCAGCACCCACGATCGTTCTGTTCTTCCGCTCAGCAACCCCGTTCTGCTGTGGGTTATGAGGTGCTATGAGCTCTCTTCGAATTCCTTCTGCGCTGCAAAATTCCTTGAATTCGCCAAAGATGAATTCACCACCATTGTCGCTCCTAAGAGCCTTCACCTGCTTCCCCGATTCTTTCTCAACCAGTGCCTTGAACTCACAGAACTTTGAGTATGTCTCGCTCTTCTTCTGCATGAAGAAGATCCAGCACTTACGAGAAAAATCATCAACAAATATCACATAATACCTGTGCTTTGCTGTCGAAGCTATTGAGAAAGGTCCACACATGTCTGTGTGAATTCTCTCAAGGATCGTCGTGGCACGACTATCCTTCTCGTGAAAGGTGGCTTTCACAAATTTTCCCAAGGTACACCCCTTGCACTGATCTGACTACGCAAGAGTACTTTTAGGAAGCCTAGTAGAAATCTGCTGCAGTATCTTCAAAGCTCCATGGTGAAGGTGGCCCAATCTCCGGTGCCACAACTCGCCATCATCCTGGCTCACTACTCCTTCTTCCTTGCCTTCCATTACTATGCAGCCATCTACCTGCAATTGATAAAGGTTCTTAACTCGAACCCCTATCCTCCAAGTCTCACCAGTTTCCTTATTGCGCAGGAAAGCCTTTCCCTCGCTAAAGACAACATCATATCCCTTGTCTTCTAACATCACCACAGAGATCAGATTCTTCTTCAATCCTGGAACATGCATCACTTCCTTCAATATGAAGGCTACTGTGACCTCTCAAAGGAAATGGTACGAATACCAATCACACTCGTATCTACCATCATCGCCCATCTCGATGTGCACTCTCCAAGATCTTTCTCATCCAGACCAAGAAAAATATCGATCTCCGTCATGTGAAAAGATGCACCACCATCCTGCCGTAAACCACACTCGAACCCATCACACTTGGAAAGCAAGCATGCGACGTCAGTATCCACTAAACTACGAGGCATACCTCCAAAAAAGCAGATCCAACAGCTTGCTTATTTTTCTTCTTCTGCAGACAATTTGTGGCATAATGTCCATGTTGGTGACAGTGAAAGCACTTCACCTTGGACATGTCCTGCTTCTTGCCTTTCGCACCGGATTGAGAATCTTTCTTGCTCTTCCCCTTATTTTCTTTGGCAGCCAAAGTGAAATTCTCTTCATCAGAGTTCCTTCATGAAGATTCTTCCCTGGTATTCTGCCTTATCTCCTCTTGCACAAGATCCGACCAAAGTCGCTCCCATCCTGGAAATTTCTCCCGACCATTGACAGAGTCCTGATAGGAGTTCCAACTCTTCAGAAGCCCAAGGAGAGCCAAGCTCACCAAGTCCTCATCATCAACAGTCACCCCCACACTTCCCAACTCATCCCTGCATTGTATGAACTTCGTGAGGTACTTGGGAATACTTTCGCCTTTCTCCATCTTTATGTTTCTAAGTTTATCCTTGAGCGCCAACTTCCTCTGGTCGCTCTTGCTTTGGAATAAATCTATCAATGCTTTCCACATCAAGAATGGAGAAGACTTACCATGCAGGCTGGACACTATGTGATCCTTCACGCCCTCCAATAGAATCCTTTGACACTTTGTTGTCTTCTTTTTCCAAGCTTCAATTACGGTAGCATCACTAGAAGTAGGCTTTGGGACTTCAGCAGCTATGAACTCCTTCAACCCATTGTCATCTAGCACCACCTCCATCCTGTCCTTCCATGCAATATAATTTGAGCTGCCCTCAAGGGCATACTCTAATTGCAATCCGTTGAAAGACATCTCAACTTCAACACCAAGAAAACCCTACTGCAAATTCGAATTCCACCAGCACAAAACTCAACCGCTTCAATGTTTTGCAATTGCTCCAATGATCAATATCGCTCTGATACCATGTATAAATTTGAATAACTGTTAAATTATTCACCGATATTATCCTGATCACACACTATTTGAGCTTCATGCATAATACATAACCTCTTCTACTATTGATCATCAATTTGGGAAATATAAACAATCGCATGCGCACATTAAAACCATAAACAATCACACATATAAAAACAATATTTATGGGAAAGCTTAAAGCTGAAAACCCCAAAATATATGTATATTATAATGATAGAGATCATGTAACAATAATTTTACAAACTCCTCACAAGCTCTCAGTACAATCTCCAATCGTTACACACTACACAAGCTCAGATCATACAAAACACATGCTCCAATCTGCTCCACATGTTAGCCAGCCTCTATTGCGCAATCCAATATGGATAATTTCCAGATCCAGGTTCAAATCACACTGGTATGTATTGTGCAATCCTCATTGGCTTCTTCATCAATGTGTGTGCAAATCTCATGCACCAGTATAGTCACAACTGATAGTCACACTTGCTCTTTCACCTACCTCTTCACTGGTCTTCACTGAAACTGTCCATGCACTACAGTTAACTGATGTATTCTTTAGTTGATTTATGAGTTAATAATTAATTCACACCACTCTCACTAATTTTATCAATCAATTAGACTAGATACAACTAGCTCAACTAAGTTAAACTGAACACAACTCCATTAACTGTCTCATCAACTCCACCAAACTCTGTCACATGAGTTCTAACTGAAGTCAACCATGCAATAGCTCCAGTAAACCCTTAGGAATAGTGTAATTCCTTATGTCAGCTCCTGTGCCACATATGTGCACTTAACTGAAGTGCTCCAAGAGAATAAGATAATGTTTAGAGTCCAAATATTATTAAGAGCTAATAATATCACATCTCTATGACTGCAATCTAAAAATATTCCACCCAAAGATGTCTGTATTACAAGTCCATCTATTTTTCCCGACTTGACCAACCATCCACAAATAGCATCCTACAACTCATAGAACATGATCCATATGTCTAAAAATAGACTTTGCGCCAAAAATACCTTGCGGGCCCACTTAGTGAAGGAAACTCCTTTCCACTAAGCTCATCATCTTGTTGCAATCTCAACACATGTATTTGAAAATTCCCTTTGGATTAATGAATGCTCAAGATACCTTTCAAAGGGCCATGGACATTGAATTTGCTGATGAAATTAGACACTTTATTGTGATTTATTTGGATTACATCAGTGGGTTTTCTAAAATTGATGAAGAAAATTTAGCACACTTCAGAAGAGTTTTTGAAAAATGCAGAAAATTTGGAATTTTCTTGAATCCTAAGAAAATATTATTTGGATTAGAAGAAGGAAAAATGTTAGGTCATATTATCTCTCAGGATGGAATCAGAATTGACCGTAGCATAATTGAAGGAATATTAAAAATCATCCATCCCAAAAATCTTAAAGAACTCCGATCATTCATTGGTAAAATCAACTTCCTAAGGAGATTTATATCAAACTTAGTAGAAATTTTAAGCAACATTACCAATATGCTCAAGAAAGAATTAGAAAATAAATGGACCATAGAAGAAAAAAAGTCTTTTGATTTAGGCAAGCTAGCATTGACAAAAGCCCCAGTCCAAATCAGTCCATATTTTACTAAATATTTATTTATTTTTTCTTTTGCTTCTAAGCATACTATTGCTTCTATTTTTTTATAGAAAAATAGTGATGGACATGAGCAGCCAATAGCTTTTTTCAGCAAGGCATTAAGATAATTTATATCATTGACATATAATATCATGGAAAATAGGCTTTTTCCTTGGTTAAAGCATTGAAATATTTTAGAGTCTACATTATACATTCACATATCATTGCTTATGTTCCAAATGTAGTTGTCAAAGATATCTTAAAACAAAACGGTCTTGATAGAGGAAAATGGATTGCAATGATCTTAGAAAATGATTTTGAAATAAAGCCTACCAAGTTGATTAAAGGCCAAGGATTAGCTAAATTTATGGCAGAATCAAACTTTCATGCACTAGACATCACCATTGTACACTCATTAGATGATCAAGAGGAACTGACGACTCCACTGATTGATGAAGCATTCTTTAATTTTCCATGGTATGTTGATATTTTGTATGTACTATCAAATCTAAATTCTCCTCCTGGTTTGTCTAAAGAAAATGCTAGGTTTATAAAACTTAAAGTTTTTAAATTCTGCATTTTGGACAATGTTTTGTATTGGAAATATATTGGAGGTATTTTTCTTAAATGTTTATTGAAGGATGATGCAGATAGAGTAATGAAAGAGTTCCATGGAGGTGACTGTGGTGTCCATATTTATTGGAAAACCACTACTAACAAGATCATGAGAGTTGGTTTTTATTGGCGTGCCCTTTTTCCTAATGTCCATAATATGGTTACTGCTTGTCATAAATGTCAAATCTTTGAAGGGAAGAAAAATTTGTTACCCTTACTCCTGAAACCTATCTCTATAGAAATATCTTTCTAGTAATGGAGTTTAGACTTCATTGGAGAAATTCATCCCCCATCCTCTGCCAAACATAAATGGATCCTCACTACTATATGTTATTTCACCAAATGGATAAAGGCCACCCCTTCTATAAATTCCACTGACTTTGTCATAAAAAAATTCCTAGAAACCAACATCCTTTCTAGATTCAGTTTTCCTAGAAAAATAATTACAGACAATGTTGTTGCCTTCATGTCCAAAAATTTGGCTGATTTATATCATAGGTATCATATAACATTATGGAATTCAACAACCTATTACCCTCAAGGTAATGGATTGGCTGAATATTCAAATAAAATCTTGGTGAACATTATTAAAAATCTTCTAGAGGAGGATAAGAAATCAAGGCACAATAAATTGATTAATGCTCTTTGGGCTCATAGGCTTACCACAAAGAAATCAATTGGCATGTCTCCATACCAATTGGTTTATTGAATGGATGTAGTATTCCATTCTTCCTTGGGAGTTCCAGTAATGAAGATAATCCAACAGATTCAAGATGAACCAAATGACATTCAGAGGAGGATCAATGACACCATCCAGTTGCAGTAATCTAGAGAGGAGGTTTACAACAGAACACAAGTGATTCAAGAGAATATCAAAAATATCTTTGAAAAGAGAACCAAGGCCAATGATTTCAGCTTAGGTGAAAAAGTTCTGAAATGGGGTTCCAGAAAAGAGGATAAAGGAAAACATGGAAAGTTTGATAATATTTGGAAAGGGCCATACATCATTGATGCCTTCAGGGGAAATAATGATTATTTTATCAAAGAGTTGGATAGTATAGAAGTATATGTAGGTCCTCTCAACGGGAGAATGCTGAAACATTATTTATTTTTAAAAAAATCAGGTTGAATTTCATCATTGCAAATACCACAGTCTTATAGTTTCAATAATTCATTGGACAAGGTTGAAGGCTGAAGTGAAGGCCCTAAGCCTAGTTTGATGAGAAGATATAAAACAGTAAAGAAATCAGTTGAAGAATAAAATAAATAAATTAAAAATGTTTCAGAAAAAGGAGTATTCAAGGCTACTGGTCTCAAATTCTTGACACTTCTTTTCAAGAAGCATCATCCTCAGCTGGAGCCACTGTTAGTACCCTATAAATTATAAGATCTCAAGTTGATTGGATACTTCATATTTCTTGAAAATTTTTCATTATTGAAAGGCTTTTCAAAATTCAAATGATTTCAAATAAAAAATATGAAAAAGAAATAAAATAGGGTATAAGAAACATAAAAAGGAAAAAAGAAAGAAAAACCCCAAAAAGGAAATAACACTGAAAGTGTTGCAAGTTTAAATGCCACTACTCATTAGATATGTTTGTCTAGGCATACAGTTTAATCATGATTGGAAGATTTTCATTTTCTGTTGATAGGTTGGAAAATAAAGACTTGCCAAACTGTTTAATCTTGGCTTATCAGTAGATAGTTAGAAAATGAAATTGACTCAATAGTTTAAACTGAGTCAATGGTTGGAATAAGTTTAGGTGTTAGGTTTATTCAAAAGAAAAATGATTTAAGGGTTTTCTAGTCCAAGTGCACCCTAAAAAAAGAAGAAAAATTTGTTAGAGGATTAGATTGGGTAAGTAGAGAGGTCAAGTAGAAAGAACGAAAGGAAAAGGTGAAATTTGTTCCACCTAGTACAACATCGAAATCCTATTTTTTCTTATGGGGGAAGAGGATCAAAATATCAGGTGTTTACACTTAAAATATGGAAAATGGGTCATGTTTTAAAAGTTTGGACTTCAAAATCATTTGGGCATACCTTATGTAAAAAAATTTCCCTAAGTCGTGAAGCTATCAATTCTCTTTATTCCTAAAAAACCCCCAAAACCCACATATTTTCATTTATCCTAAGTCCTAAATACCCCTCGACACTCATTCATTCCCTACCCCATTATCGTGTCATACACCACATCACGCGCTAAAATCCCCTCATTTTCTCAACACCCTCGCCCATCTTCCCACATCCGATGGTTTACATAGCCTTTCGGCCCCCCCTCAATCTCTGAAGTTTAACCACGACGGGTGTTGAGCCCCAAAGATGTCCTTTCCCTTCACCAAATTTCACTTCATTAGCTTTTTCCCTTATCAATTACAAGCTTAAATGGTCAGTAGGATTGGTTAAAGACACTTTAGGAATGTATACAATGACTGAATTGCTATATTTTCATGGTTTTTTTGTTGTAGTAATTTTTGACTAGACTCAGCTACAGAATGCAGCCATTCTGTAGCTAGTCACCTATTCCGCAGCTATCTTCATGTTCTCATAGGTTACAGGTGTCACTTCAGAGAAAAACGCATATGGTTGAATTCCAAAATGATCCCACATCATTTATTTCTCTCTACGAAGTCTGAGCAAGAATCTATAGGTGGTTATGCACGTGGAAGAGATCAAAGCTAAGAAGTAGATTCCTACCAGGACAGGGACTCTACAGATGTCTCCAACAAAGTACGAGGCTTCCATAAGAGTTCTAATTTGATTTTGATTGAAAAAGACACTTGTTCCTATTTATTCTCAAGGGTAGTTATGTATTTCTTTTATAATAATGACTCGGGAGACCGAGGGACAGTTAGCTAGATTGATGTTTTGTTGCTAGATCTCAAAAGACCGTAATACTTTGTTTTTTTGAAATACTTTTCCTTTAATGAAAGAAGCACCACTTTATTGCAAGATTTGAGGCAATATTGAGGAGATTTGTATGCTAATACGGTGGTAGAGGGCCCCTACTACCCAAGAAGCTTTGTGCACATTGTTTAGATAAGTAACTTTAGCCTTGTTGCATTCCTAGTTTAAGCAATTTTCTGAACTTTGTGTTTTATATTCACTTGCATTGGATGCTACAATCTAGTCTTTTTCTTACGAATTATTCCAAAATATCACTAATATTGAATGAGATATAACTGTAGTATTTTAGGAATTGGTTGCCTTTTTCTGAACTTTACGTTTTTTTGCTCAATTACATCAATTGTTACAGCTAGACTTGTTCTTCTGAATTGTTCCAAAATATCACTAATACTGAACGAGATAGGGATGTAATATTTTATAGATTAGTTGCATTATAGTGTAGTTGTAATACTCCGTAGATTAATGGTGCGCTAGTTCAGTTTCTGTTCACTGTATTTCAAGTTAGATTAATGGCACTCTATTTTAGTTTCTGTTCACTGTATTTCAAGTTAGGATAATGGAATTCTAGTATAGTTGTGGTCACTGTATTTCAAGTTTGAATGATTGCATTTTAGTTCAGCTTTATCTATTGTATTTTTAGTTTTATTAGTCAGTTGTATGCTAGTTTTGTTCCATTAGACTTCAAGGCCTTCATTATTTACAAACTAATCTTGTTATTAATCTCTTCCAACACATCATCATATGGTCAGGAATTAGTGATATCAGTTCAAGGCCTTGACTATTCTGCAATCTCTTATAATTTTACAAATAGCCTTTTCCAAAACTATTCCAAAAGATTTCTAACTTTCGAATGAGGTTTAGTAGTGACAATTTGAGTTGCAGAATGGATTAATTTCAGTGTCATAGGTTAATTTAGAGTAGAGTTCCTTACTATGGTACAAATAATCTTTTCCAATTGTGTTCCAATAAATTTCTAACCATGGATGAGATTTTTGTGATATTGTAAGTCATTTTTTACTTAGAAGAACCTCATTGTATTAAAATTATCCTTTTCTCAAGATATTCCAACATATTTCTAATGAATGAATGGGACTGAGTTCATGTTATGAATCACTGAGTTCATGTTATGAGTTAATGAGTTCATGTTATGAGTTATTTAGTTCTTTCTATGAGTTATTTTTCTTGTTAAAGTATTGCATTTTCTGTTCTCAAGTGCCATACATAATTTAGAATAGGTTTTGCTCTGTTTTAGTGTGACCAACAACTTCTCTTTGCCAAAACTTAGTTCTTTTCTTCTTATAATAAAAACAAAAAACCAAAAACATTGGAAAAACACTAAACACAACGTAGTGAGAAACAAATACCTAGGCACATATAGTGCACTTCACTTCAACAATTTACTAGCCCTGGTTGACAATTTATGACCTCAATTTAGGAACACTAAGTTGAGCAGACAACGGGGACGGCGGGGGGGGGTATAAAATGGGTATCCATTACTGCCTACTCTGCTACGTGGAATTCCCATGCTATTTTTCACCCCCTTGCTCCGTTACCACTCACCAACAACCCCCCTCCGAAAACTATTTTACTGTTCAACAATACCGCTCCGCTTGTTGACCATTATCTGCACCACTGGCGCCACATCCCCTCCTTCCTATCCGCCTCACCAAATCACATCGAATCTTGCCAAATATCCGTTGGGTTATTAATGGATAGTCCATTATCCAACGGGGTTGCTCCTATTCAACGACCACCAAATAGTTATTTAAAGCTAAAATTTGGCATAACAATAGAGTTTACGCTGCTGATTACTGTCGAAATTGTTGCAAATTTTTGAATTCGCAATTAAATCACAAAGGAGTATAGTTGAATAAAGGATTTTGTTCATTAAGGAAAAATCATCATTTCTCCACAGGTCTGATAGTAGGCTTCTTTGTTAGCTATG
Organism: Pinus albicaulis; assembly: GCA_034641835.2. Taxonomy (NCBI): domain Eukaryota; kingdom Viridiplantae; phylum Streptophyta; class Pinopsida; order Pinales; family Pinaceae; genus Pinus; species Pinus albicaulis. The sequence goes on along the minus strand of CM076575.1, from coordinate 1,322,760,469 downwards.
CCCACAGTCCCTTTTTAAGTTGTCCCTTCTCTAAACCCATTCTGTGACAAGGTTTCCCTCTTTTTTCCTGCATATTTCATCCTATTATTTCCAAATACAATGGTAAATACATTGAAGAAGCATGCCTCCCAAGAAACACAAGGAGCCCTTTAACCCTAAGTTCTACCCTCATGTAGATTTATATCACATATCCCTGGCAAATCGAGACTATGAAATCCATGAGACAGAGTCAAACTTCAATTTATTCGGTGTCTACTGCCAACTCGAGGATAAATTCCTTGAATAAGTAGATGATATAGGCCTTTGGGAGACTAAATTTCCTTTTTACATTTTTCCCAGAACTCATAGTTTTCTAGAGTTTGTCAAAAAATCCATAGTTAATCCATCAAAGGAAAAATTTGTTTACTATTGATGCCCAATCTATCCAGAGCATGATGAAATCCCCCATTGTTGAGAATACCATCCCATTTTCCTATCAGGCCTTTACATAATTATAACAGGGGTTATATTTTTCTAGCAGGGCCAAAACCTTAGAGCTTTTCATGGCAATAAATGCACCAATGTCTACCAAGAGCCCCCCATGTCTATCATCCATCTTCCCTGATAGAATCAAACACATTATCATTGTTTTGTCTTATTTGTTAGGATATCATAATGATAATTGGGTAGATGAAGCCATAATTGGTTACTTTTCTATTCTTTCCTCGGATGCTATACCCAAAATCATGTTCAACTATGCACAGTTTCTTGTAGGTGCGACTCATGAACATTTCCTAAATTTTCAGACATAAGAGGTTTTCAAATACACCTTTGTGTTGGCATACATGTTTGTTTATTTCCAATCCAGTAGGTTTCATTTTGATATGATGAAGCTGAATGATGATTCTCAGCCCCAATTAGTGATTTTCTGGACTACATTATTAATGAAGGAGAATAATAATTACTCCTACAAGAGCTTTGTAGACTTGTTTATTCATCTAGCAATCAGTTCATTCAGCAGTACTACAAAGCCAAGGATTAGTGAGGAAATAAATAAGGTGATGCAGTTGACAGAGAAGATCAGAATAACATATTGGTACCTCTACCAAAATTACATATAAATCAGGGTTTATGGTTGTGAATTGGCCCCATACAAACTTCTCAAGTACCTCTCTATGAGACTATTGTCACTTGAATATATCAAAAAAATGATAAATGCAGATGAGGTGCATTTTGTCTCCACTAAGAAGAAGTCACAATTCAGGATCAAATCATAGATTGGTCCATTTATTTGCAACAATAGAGTAGCAGGGGAGGAGGTAGATGAAATTTTGAAGGAGATGAAGTTCACACATAGGTTCACTTGGTCCTATGATCCAATGGGGATCATCTCCAAGAAGAGGGTGAAGAATAAGTCCAAACCCTACATTCATACCCACAGATTGGAGATAGAGCAGTATATGAATAAAGAATAATGGGTAGCCAACACAATCTAGGAAGCAGAAGAGCAGGTTATATCTACTTCAGGAATTTAGACATCAACTCCACAAGAAATAAAGGATGCGGGAGCATAAGCTGACAAAGGAAAGGAACGAGAAAAGGAAGTAGGAAGAAACATGACCAGGGAATATCAAACAAACATGAACATTGATTCCTCCACTAAATAATTCAAAATCAAATACTAGAATAGGGCCATATTCCGCATGGACATCGACCAAGGTAGTGAGAAAGATCAAAATATTGTTATCACAATCATATATTCACCAAGCTCATCCCCAACAGGTGGCCAAACAATTTTCTCAACATCCTCTCCCACTATGCCTTTCCAACAGTAGAATGTGCAAACTCCAACATCTACTACCACTGCAGGAAAAAAGGAGGATGATATCTATGAGACATTCATGGAGATCAAAAGAAGGAATGAGGTGCTCAATACCAACACATATAATCATTTTTTGAAACAAAAAATCAGATCCCAAAGCAGGCTTCTTTCAGCTTTTGACTCTGAAAGGGGGAGAATGAAGATGGCATTCTTGGAAGCACAAATTTCTCAACCCAAAGGTGCAGTAGACTACAAGAAGACCTATTTTGAGTTTGATATGAAGAGAATTCATCCAATTGACCAATTGGATATGCATAAGCAGACATGAGAAATTATCTCCTCCACTTTAACTAGTACAACTATCAGTCTCTCGAAGTTACAGGTTACATTATCCAAGACACAGTCACAATTGAAGATGGAAAAGATCTCCTCCATGGAAAAATACTCAAGGATTAAAACTATGGAGGATTTAGTGATGAAAATTGGGTATGATCCATCAAACCTAGCAATGGCAAAAACACTGGTAAAGAAAAAGAATGCAGACATAGTTGCTTTGAAGAGACAACATAAGATTCTAGTGACAGAGGATCCTATGGCCAAGGAAGTAGAAGAAAATGACACACAAAAGTAAAAAATGATGCAACTAATCATTGAACAAGATGAACAAATTAAGAAAATGGAGAATGAGGTGGATAAAATGATAAAAGACAGACAAAAAGGAATAAGTGATGCAGTGAAGTAAGCAGCAAAAGAATCAGCTAAGGCCACAATTTCACTATAAGAAGTCCCAATTACAATGATTCCAGAATCTACATCAACAACAGGTACACCAAGTGAAGGCATTGAGCAGTTAGATAAAGCTATAGAGAACATGTCCTTATAGACCGCGGAAATTAAAACTATGCAAGATCAAGTCAGTGACCTAAAATATCATATTAAAAGGAAAGATTCAACACATGGCATGCATTTTCAGATCAGAAAAAGGTTAAATGAAGGTTTGCAGAAGTCCCTTCAAGAGTCCTCAATTGGAAGCATGGTAGGAAGAGTTAAAGAAACTATTTGGTTGGACATAGTTGAATATATGAAAGATATATGTCCATCAATTCAAATAATTTTTTAACAGAGGGATTTAATTGAATCAGTGAAAGTTTCCATTGAAAATTAAAATGATGAACCTTGAGATAAACCCCAAAATGCTAACAATATCATCAGATTCCTGAATTCTAAAAGCAGTCATGAATTGGAAAAATTGCAAGTAGCAGACAGAAAAACCACCATTCTTGAGGTAAAAAGAGTGTTGAACAAGAAGAGTCTAGTTACACAGCTAGAAGAAATATGTCATCAGCTGGAGATTGGAGTAAGTATATTTTTCAATAGGATTGAGCCAGTAAACAAAAAGTGATTTCCTTCCTTATTTGTTATCAATGATAAGAAGATGCCAAGGACAAATTATGTAAAAAGGCTCACAGAGATTTCAAAGGATACATCCAAGCATACAAATATGAAGAACACTATGATAGGGAAAGAATTTTATGAAGTTATCAACAATGATGTCTTCATATAGCATGACATTAGGCACATTTTTTAGTTGAGGCCAACATTTGTGAAGTACACCGAGACTGATGAAGTATACAAAAAGTTGAATAGAACTAATATTCCGACTTAAAAGGAATGGGAAAATTTATGTGGACTCCAAGGAGGATGACAACTCACCATAAAGACAAAACAGGCACCTGAGAAAATTATCTACATTAACAGATCCAGTGTATCAGAACAGCTTAGCAGCATCAAATTTGTCAGCACAACAGACCGCTCCAACACTGAATAATGGCTTTATAATGACTTTAGAGATATGTTGAAAAAGTCATTTCACTGAATGACAGTTTCATAGTGACTTTAGACATCTGTTAAAAGGTCATCACAACGCATCCATGCATGAGACACACACGTCAAATTTCAGTTACTTTGCAATAAACGAACATATTTCCTTTTTTATAACAACTATTAATCAAGGTTGTCATTGATGTCAATGTGGCATTGACCGAGATGTCAATATTCTTGAGATGCCTGGTTCCAGATGATGATGCCATGACTCTTGGTTGACTAGGATAATATCAATGAAGATGTCAAGTCACGAAGAAGTCAAACCAATAATGAAGGAAGCCCTAAGTACTTGATATGGATGTTGGATACTATCATGATGACAAGTCCCTCTTGGTTAATAAGGATGCCATGAATGATGATTTGATTACTCTTGATGAAGAATCTTGGAACCAACATGATGTCAAGATGGCAAGTATTCTTAAGGTGCCAAGTGTCAATCATGTACCTTGTTTGGTAACCTAGAAGACTACACTTGATGATGTCATTCCATGAATGTCTTGATGACATGGTTGGAAACTACATGATGACTTTGTTGGATATTATTGGTGCAAAAGATGGAGAAGCCATTAATAACCACATGATGTCTCAAACACTCCTCATTCTGTCCAAATATTTTTCTGCACTAAATTTCAAGGACGGTCTCACAAAAAATTATTTTTTACTACCCTAGAGGCAGCTTCACAATTTGAATCATGTACCATCTTTTAGGGCATAAGTTTTCCTTTCTAATGAGCCCTTACACACCCCAAAACTCCAAATAGTTTGGGAGATATGAACTTTACAAGTTCAAGGTATATATCTGGCCCTTGAAGCTGACCTAAGCCTCCTGTACATGTCGGCATCTCCTCCAATAGACATGACTGTTAATTATGACGCAAAATCACTATAAATACAAGTGTGTTTTCATTGATCAAGAAAGAAATTTTCGGTGAATATTTCAGAGAGGAAGTATAAAAGGAAGGGAAGACGAGGAGGTCATTAAAATATTGTTTTGGGTTGATTCTATTGAAGTTTATATACTTCATTACTGCAGTAAACAAGCTTGGACCCTGTGGCAATGGATAGAACTGTAATTTGAAAGAATATTGGACAATTATCTATGGAAAGAACTACAGAAACCTTAGCTTGGGCCTGAGTTTTGGAGAATCAGACTTGTGACATGGAGGAGAGATCTGTGTGTGTGGACAAGTACCTTGTGGTGGCATAAAATCTCATACTGCTAGATGTTATATCAGTAATAAAAATTGTCACCAATAAAACTTAGTGTATGGACAGTCTTGTGGAGATCTGTAGTGCCTTAAACCTATGATGGCATAAAAGTTAAGACAGTCACATATGATAGTCTGCCTATAGTTCAGGAATAAAAACTCGAGAATAGTTCTATATATATCTCAAGCATGTAACATTAAAGAAGCTCAAACTTGCTGGGAGGATCGGACCAAACTTGCAGTTGGAAGCTCAAAATTTCTTTGATAAATCATTTCTTGTGGCTCAGATATATAGACATAACCTCGGATCTATAGTGTCACCTTGAATTTGAAAACATGATTAATCATAGTATCAATTATTGAAGGAAAATTCACTGTATCACTTACCTAATATAGTCAACTCAGATCATTTGATTTGGATCTATGATATCAACATTTTAATTTGAGGCTTGTTCACCTTTGAGCTTATTTCAGCCTTGAGCTATGGAGTATAGCTTAGTTTTGTGAAGTATTTTCCAAAGCAGATCTCAGAGTCTAGTGAATATTTATATTATTTCCGAAGCACATTTAGGAAAATTTAGGGTATGCAATTCTATTGATAAGCATACTCCACCAAACATCTTGAGGTATTTTTATAGAACATCTTGCAGACCTATTGAATCCATCATGAGGTGAACTTGGAGATATTATTGGAGATCATGATGCATTGTTGATGTCATCATGAGGTGAACTTGTAGATATTATTGGAAATCATGATGCATTGTTGATGTCATCATGAGGTGAACTTGGAGATATTATTGGAGATCATGATGTATTGTTGATGTCATCATGAGGTGACTTGGAGAATTTGGTTGGGTATGATGAAGAGCAGTGGTGACACCTTCTAAGAAGAAAAGGTGGTCATTGATGATGCAACATGGAGACTAAGTGTGGCAGGGCTCGTTGAAGAAGAAATTGGGAGCTGTGAATAATAACCAAACATATTTTGAGGAAGTGAAGTTGCAGGTTGGAGCCCAAGAGTTGGAGCCTCATAGAGACAAGGTCGGTGCCTTGGAAGATAGGGTTGGAGCCCTAGAGGATTGGAGTCCTCAAGAGACCAAGTTGGAGCCTGTACCAAATATAGGGTTGGAGCCCTTGAGGTTGGTGCCTCAGAATTGATAGGGTTCGAGCCCTTGAGGTTGGTGCCTCAGAATTGACAGGGTTGGAGCCCTTGAGGTTGGTGCCTCAAAATTGACAGGGTTGGAGCCTTGGAAGTCCAATTTGGTGCTTGGAAAATACAGGTTGGAGCCTGAGAGATTGGAGATTGATGTCTTCATCTTGGGTTGGAGACCTAAATATATTGTATTTGATTTATTGTAAAGAAGAAATTAATAAAAGCATTTATTCTTATTGTTCATTTTATGTTCTAAATATAAGTGATCTAACTAGTAAAATTAACAATTGAAAATAAATATTGATTCACCCCCCTCTCAGTATTTCCAACAATTGGTATCGGAGCTAGTACCTTCACTCAAAGCCTAACAACTTGAAGGTTGATCATTAAAACACAAATGGCAAAGCCAAGGAAGACAGTCTCCAATCCTCCTAAAGATGTGTCTTCCTTAAACATTGAAATTGAAGTAAATCAATTTGTGAAGGCTCCATTGTTCAATGGAAATTTTGATATATGGGTGGCAAGAATGAGGAATTTCTTGAAGAATCAAGTAATTGAAGTTTTGAAATCAGTTATTACTAATGATACGATGGATGAAGAATTCACGGAGTACAATACAAGAGCAATGAAGGCAATTTTGAATGGGTTACCAAATTCTGTGAAGGCCAATTTGGAAAAATGTTCATCAGAAAAAGTCATATGGGACAAAATTCATGATCTCCACTCAAAAGGAGTGTTTAAAATGATCTCCAGTCAAGAAGATGATGGAAAACAAAAAATAAGTTCATAATCCATCAAGGAAGATGAAGATAAGAGTGATGACAACAAGGCTAAAGAAGACGTAGAAGATGAAGAGAACAAAGAATAATTTGAAGAATATCTCTTGAATAAAAGTATGGCTTCCATGGAAGAGATTAATGGTTTGAAAAAGGAAAATGAGGAACTTAAGAAGAAAGCGCAAGATAGTAACCAAGACAAGACAAGGAAGGAAGTTGACTTTGTTAAGCTGCAAGTACAAGAAAGAGATGAGGAGCTCGCAAAAATTAAGGAGGAATTTCATCTAAACAAAATAAAGCATCATGAAGAAGTCATATCTATGACAAATCAATTGGATAAGGCAAATAAAATTGAAGAAACTTTTCCAAGCCACCTTGAACAAAGACTTAAGAGTTCCAACAATATTGAAGCAGAGACTAGTCAATACAAGGAAGAGGTCTCCTCTCTTAGATCTCAACTAGAAGAAGCAAGGAAACAAGTGCAAGGAGTTGAGAAGGTGATGGAAACTTTTTCATTCATAGAAGGACAAGTTAATGAAGCAGAAAAGGAGAGAAACACCATGACATGCCAACTAGAAGAAAAGGATGAAGAAATCTTGAAACTAAAATCAGACATCAATCTTCTTAAGGCCGAAACATGTGAAGCTACAAGAATAAAAGAAGAAATGGAGAGTATTATAGAAAAAGAGAATGAATAAGTATTCATAATGAAATAAAATATCATCTCCCTTAAAATTGAAGCACATGAAACAACAAGGATGATGGAAGAAATGAAGAAGCAACTAGTTATGAAAGATGAATATTGTGAAAATTTGAAAGGAGAAATTGTCTTTCTTAAAAAGGAAGTTGACTTGCTGAATAAGAAATTGAAAAGCTCTCAAGCCCTAGATGACATCCTAAGTCATCAAAGGTCTCCCCTTGATAAATCAGGTCTTGGCTATGCAGGTGAATCCTCAGGCAAGAATGATAATGCTTCAAACAACAAAGATGCGAGGAACCTAGAAAGAAATGTTGATGCTCCCAGTTCCAGTAAGGGTAAGGAGAAGAATCAAGACAAAAACGGAAGAAATTATATTCCAAGGAGACTTGTAATGGTGTCAATAATACAAAAGGAAATGAATATCATCAAAGAATCCCAAGGAAAAAATACTTCAGAAGTACATCAAGGAAAACTTCATCTCCGAGGTACCAAAGAATATTTATTGGTTATTGCTATTCTTGTAAAAACTTTGGGCACATGGAAAAAGACTGTAGGGCATATCACAAAGACAAATATAATGGTCCTCGTGAATCTCCTCGAAGCAATTTTGCAAGAAGAAGTCATGATTTCTTATTCATGAACAAAATAGAGTGCTTCAAATGCCATAACATTGGACATATGGCATGCGATTGTAACTTGACTTGGGCCCCTGTACAAGATAGAACCATGCCAGAGAAGAAAGCTATACAAGTATGGAGAAGGAAACAAGTTGGGTCTGGAAGTCTCTTGAACACTCCAGTGAACAACACATGTTGTTGACTAGATGAAGTCATCCTTTATATTCGAAGTATTTGATGGTGAAACCCTGCCAAAAAGAGACCATGCATATAGTTAGGGGGAGTTTGTGATTCTTGAGTATTCCTGCAGAAAGTGATCCGTGAGTGGGCCCTATGAAATCCTTGATGAGTTACACATGTACAACCTTGATAAATCATCTCTCGGAAGTAACTCCATTGAATAAAAACATGATATTATGATGATGCCTTCTATTTGATCACACAAGGTGAGAAATCCTTCATGAGCTAAAGGAATTTTTGCAGACAAGGGGAGATGGTACATCACATGAAGAAATACAAAAATATCTATCATGGAACATATTTCTAGAAGAAAGAGCACCATGGCAGGGGGAGTAACATACCTATGAAGGACTACAATTCATGAAGAAAAGAAGCAATTTGACAGAGGGAGTATTTGGGCACCCCGTTTGCCATTGATGTCAAAGGGGGAGAGAAATTAGAAGGGAAAGAATATTTCCATCCATGAAAAAGGGGGAGATTTTTAATAAATTTTGTCATTGATGTCAATGTGGCATTGACCGAGATGTCAATATTCTTGAGATTCCTGGTTCTAGATGATGATGCCATGACTCTTGGTTGACTAGGATACTATCAATGAAGATCTCAAGTCACGAAGAAGTCAAACCACTAATTAAGGAATCCCTAAGTACTTGATATGGATGCTAGATACTATCATGATGACAAGTCCCTCTTGGTTAATAAGGATGCCATGAATGATGATGTGCTTACTCTTGATGAAGAAGCTTGGAACCAACATGACCAGGGAATATCAAACAAACATGGACATTGATTCCTCCACTAAATAATTCAAAATCAAATACTAGAATAGGGCCATATTCCGCATGGACATCGACCAAGGTAGTGAGAAAGATCAAAATATTGTTGTCACAATCATATATTCACCAAGCTCATCCCCAACAGGTGGCCAAACAATTTTCTCAACATCCTCTGCCACTATGCCTTTCCAACAGTAGAATGTGCAAACTCCAACATCTACTACCACTGCAGGACAAAAGGAGGATGATATCTATGAGACATCCATGGAGATCAAAAGAAGGAATGAGGTGCTCAATACCAACACATATAATCATTTTTTGAAACAAAAAATTAGATCCCAAAGCAAGCTTCTTTCAGCTTTTGACTCTGAAAGGGGGAGAATGAAGATGGAATTCTTGGAAGCACAAATTCCTCAACCCAAAGGTGCATTAGACTACAAGAAGACCTATTTTGAGTTTGATATGAAGAGAATTCATCCAATTGACCAATTAGAGATGCATAAGCAGACATGAGAAATTATCTCCTCCACTTTAACTAGTACAACTATCAGTCTCTCGAAGTTACAGGTTACATTATCCAAGACACAGTCACAATTGAAGATGGAAAAGATCTCCTCCATGGAAAAATACTCAAGGATTAAAACTATGGAGGATTTAGTGATGAACATTGGGTATGATCCATCAAACCTAGCAATGGAAAAAACACTGGTAAAGAAAAAGAATGCAGACATAGTTGCTTTGAAGAGACAACATAAGATTCCAGTGACAGAGGATCCTATGGCCAAGGAAGTAGAAGAAAATGACACACAAAAGTAAAAAATGATGCAACTAATCATTGAACAAGATGAACAAATTAAGAAAATGGAGAATGAGGTGGATAAAATGATAAAAGACAGACAAAAAGGAATAAGTGATGCAGTGAAGGAAGCAACAAAAGAATCAGCTAAGGCCACAATTCCACTATAAGAAGTCCCAATTACAATGATTCCAGAATCTACATCAACAACAGGTACACCAAGTGAAGGCATTGAGCAGTTAGATAAAGCTATAGAGAACATGTCCTTATAGACCGCGGAAATTAAAACTATGCAAGATCAAGTCAGTGACCTAAAATATCATATTAAAAGGAAAGATTCAACACATGGCATGGATTTTCAGATCAAAAAAAGGTTAAATGAAGGTTTGCAGAAGTCCCTTCAAGAGTCCTCAATTGGAAGCATGGTAGGAAGAGTTAAAGAAACTATTTGGTTGGACATAGTTGAATATATGAAAGATATATGTCCATCAATTCAAATAATTTTTTAACAGAGGGATTTAATTGAATCAGTGAAAGTTTCCATTGAAAATTAAAATGATGAACCTTGAGATAAACCCAAAAATGCTAACAATATCATCAGATTCCTGAATTCTAAAAGCAGTCATGAATTGGAAAAATTGCAAGTAGCAGACAGAACAACCACCATACTTGAGGTAAAAAAGGTGTTGAACAAGAAGAGTCTAGTTACACAGCTAGAAGAAATATGTCATCAGCTGGAGATTGGAGTAAGTATATTTTTCAATAGGATTGAGTCAGTAAACAAAAAGTGATTTCCTTCCTTATTTGTTATCAATGATAAGAAGATGCCAAGGACAAATTATGTAAAAAGGCTCACAGAGATTTCAAAGGATACATCCAAGCATACAAATATGAAGAAAACTATGATAGGGAAAGCATTTTATGAAGTTATCAACAATGATGTCTTCATATAGCATGACATTAGGCACATTTTTTAGTTGAGGCCAACATTTGTGAAGTACACCGAGACTGATGAAGTATACAAAAAGTTTAATAGAACTAATATTCCGACTTAAAAGGAATGGGAAAATTTATGTGGACTCCAAGGAGGATGACAACTCACCATAAAGACAAAACAGGCACCTGAGAAAATTATCTACATTAACAGATCCAGTGTATCAGAACAACTTAGCAGCATCAAATTTGTCAGCACAACAGACCGCTACAACACTGAATAACGGCTTTATAATGACTTTAGAGATATGTTGAAAAAGTCGTTTCACTGAATGACAGTTTCATAGTGACTTTAGACATCTGTTAAAAGGTCATCACAACGCATCCATGCATGAGACACACACGTCAAATTTCAGTTACTTTGCAATAAACGAACATATTTCCTTTTTTATAACAACTATTAATCAAGGTTGTCATTGATGTCAATGTGGCATTGACCGAGATGTCAATATTCTTGAGATGCCTGGTTCCAAATGATGATGCCATGACTCTTGGTTGACTAGGATAATATCAATGAAGATGTCAAGTCACGAAGAAGTCAAACCAATAATGAAGGAAGCCCTAAGTACTTGATATGGATGTTGGATACTATCATGATGACAAGTCCCTCTTGGTTAATAAGGATGCCATGAATGATGATTTGATTACTCTTGATGAAGAATCTTGGAACCAACATGATGTCAAGATGGCAAGTATTCTTAAGGTGCCAAGTGTCAATCATGTACCTTGTTTGGTACCCTAGAAGACTACACTTGATGATGTCATTCCATGAATGTCTTGATGACATGGTTGGAAACTACATGATGACTTTGTTGGATATTATTGGTGCAAAAGATGGAGAAGCCATTAATAACCACATGATGTCTCAAACACTCCTCATTCTGTCCAAATATTTTTCTACACTAAATTTCAAGGACAGTCTCACAAAAAATTATTTTTTACTACCCTAGAGGCAGCTTCACAATTTGAATCATGTACCATCTTTTAGGGCATAAGTTTTCCTTTCTAATGAGCCCTTACACGCCCCAAAACTCCAAATATTTTGGGAGATATGAATTTTACAAGTTCAAGGTATATATCTGGCCCTTGAAGCTGACCTAAGCCTCCTGTACATGTCGGCATCTCCTCCAATAGACATGACTGTTAATTATGACGCAAAATCACTATAAATACAAGTGTGTTTTCATTGATCAAGAAAGAAATTTTCAATGAATATTTCAGAGAGGAAGTATAAAAGGAAGGGAAGATGAGGAGGTCATTAAAATATTGTTTTGGGTTGATTCTATTGAAGTTTATATACTCCATTACAGCAGTAAACAAGCTTGGACCCTGTGGCAGTGGATAGAACTGTAATTTGAAAGAATATTGGACAATTATCTATGGAAAGAACTACAGAAACCTTAGCTTGGGCCTGAGTTTTGGAGAATCAGACTTGTGACATGGAGGAGAGATCTGTGTGTGTGGACAAGTACCTTGTGGTGGCATAAAATCTCATACTGCTAGATGTTATATCAGTAATAAAAATTGTCACCAATAAAACTTAGTGTATGGACAATCTTGTGGAGATCTGTAGTGCCTTAAACCTGTGCTGGCATAAAAGTTAAGACAGTCACATATGATAGTCTGCCTATAGTTCAGGAATAAAAACTCAAGAATAGTTCTATATATATCTCAAGCATGTAACATTAAAGAAGCTCAAACTTGCTGGGAGGATCGGACCAAACTTGCAGTTGGAAGCTCAAAATTTCTTTGATAAATCATTTCTTGTGGCTCAGATATATAGACATAACCTCGGATCTATAGTGTCACCTTGAATTTGAAAACATGATTAATCATAGTATCAATTATTGAAGGAAAATTCACTGTATCACTTACCTAAGATAGTCAACTCGGATCATTTGATTTGGATCTACGATATCAACATTTTAATTTGAGGCTTGTTCACCTTTGAGCTTATTTTAGCCTTGAGCTATGGAGTATAGCTCAGTTTTGTGAAGTATTTTCCAAAGCAGATCTCAGAGTCTAGTGAATATTTATATTATTTCCGAAGCACATTTAGGAAAATTTAGGGTATGCAATTCTATTGATAAGCATACTCCACCAAACATCTTGAGGTATTTTTATAGAACATCTTGCAGACCTATTGAAGTCATCATGAGGTGAACTTGGAGATATTATTGGAGATCATGATGCATTGTTGATGTCATCATGAGGTGAACTTGTAGATATTATTGGAAATCATGATGCATTGTTGATGTCATCATGAGGTGAACTTGGAGATATTATTGGAGATCATGATGTATTGTTGATGTCATCATGAGGTGACTTGAAGAATTTGGTTGGGTACGATGAAGAGCAGTGGTGACACCTTCTAAGAAGAAAAGGTGGTCATTGATGATGCAACATGGAGACTAAGTGTGGCAGGGCTCGTTGAAGAAGACATTGGGAGCTGTGAATAATAACCAAACATATATTGAGGAAGTGAAGTTGCAGGTTGGAGCCCAAGAGTTGGAGCCTCATAGAGACAAGGTCGGTGCCTTGGAATATAGGGTTGGAGCCCTAGAGGATTGGAGTCCTCAAGAGACCAAGTTGGAGCCTGTACCAAATATAGGGTTGGAGCCCTTGAGGTTGGTGCCTCAGAATTGACAGGGTTCGAGCCCTTGAGGTTGGTGCCTCAGAATTGACAGGGTTGGAGCCCTTGAGGTTGGTGCCTCAAAATTGACGGGGTTGGAGCCTTGGAAGTCCAATTTGGTGCTTGGAAAATACAGGTTGGAGCCTGGGAGATTGAAGATTGATGTCTTCATCTTGGGTTGGAGCCCTAAATATATTGTATTTGATTTATTGTAAAGAAGAAATTAATAAAAGCATTTATTCTTATTGTTCATTTTATGTTCTAAATATAAGTGATCTAACTAGTAAAATTAACAATTGAAAATAAATATTGATTCACCCCCCTCTCAGTATTTCGAACAATTGGTATCGGAGCTAGTACCTTCACTCAAAGCCTAACGACTTGAATGTTGATCATTAAAACACAAATGAAAAAGCCAAGGAAGACAGTCTCCAATCCTCCTAAAGATGTGTCTTCCTTAAACATTGAAATTGAAGTAAATCAATTTGTGAAGGCTCCATTGTTCAATGGAAATTTTGATATATGGGTGGCAAGAATGAGGAATTTCTTGAAGAATCAAGTAATTGAAGTTTGGAAATCAATTATTACTAATGATACGATGGATGAATAATCCACGGAGTACAATACAAGAGCAATGAAGGCAATTTTGAATGGGTTACCAAATTCTGTGAAGGCCAATTTGGAAAAATGTTCATCAGAAAAAGTCATATGGGACAAAATTCATAATCTCCACTCAAAAGGAGTGTTGAAAATGATCTCCAGTCAAGAAGATGATGGAAAACAAAAAATAAGTTCATAATCCATCAAGGAAGGTGAAGATAAGAGAGATGACAACAAGGCTAAAGAAGACGTACAAGATGAAGAGAACAAAGAATAATTTGAAGAATATCTCTTGAATAAAAGTATGGCTTCCATGGAAGAGATTAATGGTTTGAAAAAGGAAAATGAGGAACTTAAGAATAAAGCGCAAGATAGTAACCAAGACAAGACAAGGAAGGAAGTTGACTTTGTTAAGTTGCAAGTACAAGAAAGAGATGAGGAGCTCGCAAAAATTAAAGAGGAATTTCATCTAAAAAAAATAAAGCATCATGAAGAAGTCATATCTATGACAAATCAATTGGATAAGGCAAATAAAATGGAAGAAACTTTGCCAAGCCACCTTGAACAAAGACTTAAGAGTTCGAACAATATTGAAGCAGAGACTAGTCAATACAAGGAAGAGGTCTCCTCTCTTAGATCTCAACTAGAAGAAGCAAGGAAACAAGTGCAAGGAGCTGAGAAGGTGATGGAAACTTTTGCATTCATAGAAGGACAAGTTAATGAAGCAGAAAAGGAGAGAAACACCATGACATGCCAACTAGAAGAAAAGGATGAAGAAATCTTCAAACTAAAATCAGATATCAATCTTCTCAAGGCTGAAACATGTGAAACTACAAGAATAAAAGAAGAAATGGAGAGCATTCTAGCACAGGAGAATGAAGAAGTCTTCATACTGAAATCAAATATCATCTTTCTTAAAATCGAAGCACACGAAGCAACAAGAATGATGGAAGAAATGAAGAAGCAACTAGTTATGAAAGATGAAGATTGTGAAAAGTTGAAAGGAGAAATTGTCTTTCTTAAAAACGAAGTTGGCTTGCTGAATAAGAACTTGAAAAGCTCTCAAACCTTAGATGATATCCTAAGTAATCAAAGGTCTCCCCTTGAAAAATCAGGTCTTGGCTATGTAGGTGAATCCTCAAGCAAGAATGATAATGCTTCAAACAAGAAGGATGTGAGGAACCAAGAAAGAAATGTTGATGCTCCCAGTTCTAGCAAAGGCAAGGAGAAGAATGAAGACAACAATGGAAGAAATTCTACTCCAAAGAGACTTGCAAAGGGTGTCAAGAATACAAAAGGCAATGAAATATCATCAAAGAATCCCAAGGCAAAAAGACTTCAAAAGTACATCAAGGAAAACTCCATCTCCTAGGTACCAAAGTATATTTTTTGGCTATTGTTATTCTTGTACAAACTTTGGGCACATGGCAAAAGATTGTAGGGCATATCAAAAAGACAATTATAATGGTCCCCGTCAATCTCCTAGAAGCAATTTTGCAAGAAGTCATGATTTCTTATTCATGAACAAGATAGAGTGCTTCAATTGACATAACATTGGACATATGGCACGTGATTGTAACTTGGCTTGGGCCTCTACACAAGCTAGAACCATGCCAAAGAAAAAAGTTACACAAGTATGTAGAAGGAAGCAAGTTGAATCCGATAGTCCTTTGAACACTCCAGCCAACAACACATGTTGTTGAATAGATGAAGTCATCCTTGATATTCCAAGTATTTGATGGTGAAACCCTGTCAAAAAGAGACCATGCATACAGTTAGGGGGAGTTTGTGATTCTTGAGTATTCTTGCAAAAAGTGATCCGTGAGTGGGCCCTATGAAATCCTTGATGAGTTACACATGGACAATCTTGATGGATCATCCCTAGAAAGTAACTCCCTTGAAAAAACCATGATATTATGATGATGTCTTCTACTTGATCACACAAGGCAAGCAATCCTTCATGAACTAGAGGAATTTTGCAGACAAAGGGAGATGGTACATCCGCAGAAATACAAGAAATATCTATCATGCAGGAACATATTTCCTGAAGAAAAGCACAGCAGGGGAGTATATATGAAGGACTACAGATGAAGAAAAAGCAATTTGATAGAGAGTATTTGGGCACCCCGTTTTTGCCATTGATGTCAAGGAGGAAATTGAAGGAAAAAAATCTTCCATCAATGACAGAGAGATTTTTAATAATTTTTTCTTAGGTATTAATGTGCTTATTGACGGAATGTCAATATTCTTGGATTCTGCAGTTCTGAATGATGAGTACCTTGACTCTTGGTTGACTAGGATACTATCAATGAAGATGTCAAGTCACGAAGAAGTCAAACCACTAATGAAGGAAGCCCTAAGTACTTGATATGGATGCTGGATACTATCATGATGACAAGTCCCTCTTGGTTAATAAGGATGCCATGAATGATGATGTGCTTACTCTTGATGAAGAAGCTTGGAACCAACATGATGTCAAGATGGAAAATATTCTTAAGGTGCCAAGTGTCAATCATGTACCTTGTTTGGTAACCTAGAAGACTACACTTGATGATGTCATTCCATGAAGGTCTTGATGAAATGGTTGGAAACTACATGATTACTTTGTTGGATATTATTGGTGCAAAAGATGGAGAAGCCATTAATAACCACATGATGTCTCAAACACTCCTCATTCTGTCCCAAATATTTTTCTGCACTAAATTTCAAGGACAGTCTCACTAAAAAATTATTTTTCACTGCCCTAGAGGCAACTTCACAATTTGAATCATGTACCATCTTTTAGGGAATAATTTTTCCTTTCTAATGATCCCTTACACACCCCAAAGCTCCAAATAGTTTGGGAGATATGAATTTTACAATTTCAAGGTATATATCTGGCCCTTGAAGCCGACCTAAGCCTCCTGTACATGTCGGCCTCTACTCCAATAGACATGACTGTTCATTATTATGCAAAATCACTAAAAATACAAGTTTTTTTTCATTTATCAAGCATGAAATTTTAGGTGAATATTTTAGAGAGGAAGTATAAAAGGAAGGGAAGACAAGGAGGTCATTAAAATATTGTTTTGGGTTGATTCTATTGAAGTTTATATACTCCATTACAATAGTAAACAAGCTTGGACCCTGTGGCAGTGGATAGAACTATAATTTGAAAGAATCGTGGAAAATTATCTATGGAAAGAGCTATAGAAACCTTAGCTCGGACCTGAGTTTTGGAGAATCAAAATTGTCACATGGAGGACAGATCTATGTGTGTGGACAGGTACCTTGTGGTGGCATAAAAGCTCATACTTCTAGTTGTTATATCAGTAATAAAACTTGTCACCAATAAAAATTAGTGTATGGAAAGTCTTGTGGATATCTGCAGTGCCTTGAACCTGTGATGGCATAAAAGTTAAGATAGTCACATGTGATAGTCTGCCTATGGATCAGGAATAAAAACTCAAGAAAATTTCTATATATATCTCAGGCATGTAACATTAAAGAAGCTCAAACTTGCTGGGAGGATCGGACCAGACTTGCAGTTGGAAGCTCAAAATTTCCTTGATAAATCATTTCTTGTGGCTCATATATATAGACATAACCTCGGATCTACAGTGTCACCTTGAAGTTGCAAACATGATTAATCATAGTATCAATTATTGAAGGAAAATTCACTGTATCACTTACCTAGGACAGTCAACTTAGATCATTTGATTTGGATCTATGATATCAAAAGTTTAAGTTGAGGCTTGTTCACCTTTGAGATTATTTTAGCCTTGAGATATGGAGTATAGCTCAGTTTTGTGAATTATTTTCCAAAGCAGATCTCAGAGACGAGTGAAGATTTATATTATTTCCGAAGCACATTTAGGACAATTTGGGGTATACAATTCTGTTGATAAGCATACTCCACCAAACATCTTGAGGGATTTTTATAGAACATCTTGCAAACCTATTGAAGCCATCATGAGGTGAATTCGGAGATATTATTGGAGATCATGATGCATTGTTGATGTCATCATGAGGTGAACTTTTAGATATTATTGGAGATCATGATGCATTGTTGATGTCATCATGAGGTGAACTTGGAGATATTATTGGATATCATGATGCATTATTGATTTCATCATGAGTTGACTTGGAGAATTTGGTTGGGTACGATGAAGAGTAGTGGTGACACCTTCTAAGATGAAAAGGTGGTCATTGATGCTACAACGTGGAGAGTAAGTGTGACAAGGCTCGTTGAAGAAGACATTGGGAGCCGTGAAGAATAACCAAACATATTTTGAGGAAGTGAAGTTGTGGGCTGGAGCCCAAGAGGTTGGAGCCTCATAGAGACGAGGACGGTGCCTTGGAAGATATGGTTGGAGCCCTAGAGGATTGGAGTCCTCAAGAGATCAGGTTGGAGCCTGTACCAGATATAGGGTTGGAGCCCTTGAGGTTGGTGCCTCAGAATTGATAGGGTTGGAGCCCTTGAGGTTGGTGCCTTAGAATTGATAGGGTTGGAGCCTTGGAAGTCCAAGTCAGTTCTTGGAAAATACAGTTTGGAGCCTGGGAGATTGAAGATTGGTGTCTTCATCTAGGGTTGGAGCCCTACATATATTGTACTTTATTTATTGTAAATAAGAAATTAATAAAATCATTTATTCTTATTGTTCATTTTGTGTTCTAAATATAAGTGATCTAACTGGTAAAATTAACAATTGAAAAGAAATATTGATTCACCCCCCTCTCAGTATTTCCAACAAATAAAAATTAGTTCCAAATAGTTTAAATACAACATTTTATTCACTATTAAAGGTTGGACCCTGGTTTTGTAAGCACCTTTCATTGCAAGTATTTGTAACTTTTCAACCTGGAGCATCAATAAAGAGATCATTCTGCAAGATTCATGTGTTGTGTTATCTTGGTGATTTTTTTCCTTATTCATGTTTAATTTTTTCCCACTATAGTCTTTTCATGTGCACCATTTAAAATTATAACTGTAAAACATGAAAGTTAGATTAAGATTTATTGTTCAGAGTACCTTAATTCTTGTTGTCTTTACAATTTTAATGTTTTCTTCTAATGTATGGTTTATGAATTTTTATGTGCTCTTAAGTCATTATTGAAAACGTTTTATCCATTTCATAATTTCACTCAGTTATAAACACCAGCATTCACATCTAGCTTGCCTTGAATTTTTTCTGGAATTTGATGCATATTCCCAACCTATTTCGACTCCATAGCCCAATGGAAATTTTCTTGCATTTTGTTTCAATACCTCCATCTCCAAGACATAACTCTCAAACCTCTCACCACCTTCATATCACAGCATTAAAATGGGATGGGGATTCAACAAAAGAGAGCCTACTGACATTAAGAGAATTAGGAAACACCCTTAGGTTATGGAAATCTTCTGTATTAACCAATTGCTATGGTTCTTTGAGCTATTGAAAGGTTCTGATGATGAGATAGATAAATAATTTGCAATGGATCTACAGTCACATTCAAAAGAGAGAGCCACCACTTTGATTAGAGGACTAGCCATCACACTATCTCCTGAAATCATAATAAGGGTTACAAATTTTCCCTTATGAGTCAAATGGGTTAAGGAAAGAATGCCTAGCAATTTAGCCAAAAACTATTACTTTCTACTAGGAGAGGAGTACATTGAAGATAAAAATAGAGTGATGAGAGAAATCCTTACATACCCCTAGGATGAATTAGCCTTCCATATCATGAAGTTTATTTCTTGTGAAGGTGAACTTAGTGTGGTATATGAGTATCATTTCAGGTTATTAAATGAAATTAGGTTTCAAGGAGAGCTCCCACTTGAACAGATATTAATTGTCCCTCACTCCCTCCTAAAATCCATAACTTACATGAGCCATAAAGTGAGGCAAAGGAAATATCAAAACTTGGCCCATCATGGCATAATAAAACTAATTTTAAATGATTCTTTGAGAAGGTTGAACCTACCTGTATCTTGGTATTATTTCATAGACATGGATAGGGAAGCCTTTATAGCTACCCAAACAGGGAAACCCTCTGCTTCTAGCCTTAGAGAAAGAGAATAAAAAGAAGAAGAAGAGGTTGAAGAGGAGGTACAAGAGGAGGTATAAGAAGAGGAAGAGGAGGAAGAAAACAAGGAAGAAAAATAAGATATGGAAATTGAGGCAGAAAACATATAGAAAACAGAGATAGAGAAAGAAAAAGTCGAGGGAAAGGAGGAAGAAATTACGAAGGAAAAGGACTATTTGTACCATATCTTAGGCAGTGAAAACTCCCCTCAAGACACCAGCATGTCACCACGCATCACTGATCAAGAGGTAGCTTCTACCCTAACTTCTTTGAGCACACCTGTCAAAACAAAAATAAGGAGGCAGACACCTATGTACTTCAGAACTAGGAAGAGTCAGAGGGTGAGGAAGGGAAAAGCACAGACTCGCACCAAGAGCCTTATTATCATTGAAGAATCACTAAAGAAGCAGAAGGAAGGGTGCAAGAGGTCACTTCACCTATAAGGATCCCTGTAGCATATATCACAAAATACTCAGCCAGATTGGCATCCCATACACCTCATGTAACCACCAAAAACCCTCCAAGGACTAAAAAGATGAAAAACAAGGAAAAGAGGGTTTTCATCAAGAAAAGTAGAGCTTGCTACATGAAACTCCATTTTTTCTATAAGAAACTCCAAGAACCACATATTTTGAGAAAAAGGCCTTGGTTTAAGAGGAAAATACAACCACAGAGAGGCAATAGGTCAAGGAAACTAAGGACAAGACACAAGAGGAAAAACATGATGAAAAAGAAGGAGGAAAAGATAATAAGGAAGAGTCCACCTCACGAAAACCAATCCTCAAAGATGTTGCAATAGTGCCAAAACCCTATCCCTCAACCCAATCTCAGCTCTTACTACACATAATTTAAGGGGGGTAGATTAATTCCTCAAAAGTTCACAATTCCTTTGTTTTATCAGTTGGAGGAGGAGAGGGCACACACTCATCATTGGACGAAGCTTTCCACATCTAAAGGAGTGTATGACATAAGGGTCATGGATGGAAAAGTAGTTGAGTTGGGGAAGGATTTATCTGATGTGAGGGTTAGAGAGTCAGTTTTGAAGGAGCAACCTCAGAAGGCACAGGAAGAGAATGTAGCACTACAAGAGCAGCTTCAGCAAAAGGATAAGCAAGTGTATACCATGGAAGATTTGTGCATAGAGGTCATTCAACACAGATATCATTTTGATTCATATGTAGTTTACATCAAGGAGTAGTGGATCGTCTTTCAAATTAAAACACTAGCCTCCCATATATCCTTACCTTTCCAAAACCGTAGATAGTTCATTGATTTTTGCAACCAAGAAAGCATGGCAGACAAAGAAAAAATGGTAGAGTTTTACATGCATAACCTTGTGTTGATAGACTTAAATATTTGGGACCCTAATCCTAGGATGGGGGATATGCAATTAATGACATTAGCATCATGAATGGTTAATGAGGATACAATGGAAAAAGAGATGAGAAGGGTTATGAGAAGAGAAAAAAGAGAACCTTTACACATTAGGGTAGAACTATTCAGCCCTAGGGGAGTTATCAATAACCATATAAAGATTGAAAAGGATCCTGAACTTGGAGAAAGATACCTTCACACAAAAACTTAAGAAATGGCTCACTTTGATGATGTTTCTAGGTTATTGGGAGATGAGTTCATAATGGATAGCCAAAAGAGATGGAACAACCTCCCTCACAGCCTTAGAAATATGGAGTACCACACACTAGAAAGATTGAGGAGTGCCTTGGACAGAGAACCATTGTACAAGAGGGCCATGCAGGCTAAAAAGATTCAGTGGATTAGCTTGAAGCTCAGTCCACCCTTGTTGCTGAGGCCGAGTAATGGAAATTAACAACATGAGAAGAATAGAAAATGGGAGGAAAAATAAAAGAATGATGTTTTTTACCCTCCTGAAGGGACTCCCATGCTTCTTCCTTGGGAAGTCAGAGGGTCCATAAAAGCCTTAAAAGAAATGTTTAAAGAGGACTAGTTACTTAGAGGATGAGGAACCATTTAGTAGGGGGGTGATGATGAGCTCCATCATTAGGTACATTTGGAGGGGTTAATGGTCACATTTCTGCCTTATTAAGTCTCTTTTTCTTGCATTTTAATTATATTATGGTCTTATGATGCTAGTGTATATGGTGATTGAGGCTTATCATACTTCGAGTACCTAGCATGAGTTAAATGCAGGAAAATCATGAAGATATTGCATTTCTGGTGAATATTTTGTCATTAAGACTCATAGTAGACAACAAGGAGAGATTACAAGGGGATTTTCCACCCTCCTTAACTCCCAAAGGAATCCAAGGGATCCTCAATATTCCCTCCAACAACTTGAAATCAATGGCAGCGACGAAAACTCAAGATCAAGTGCACTAAATCCATACTTCACTTGCAGACAAGTGGAACCATCACCTAGTCTTTAGGTATCTATTGGTATCTACCATTTAGGTTAAATATGGTTGAGCAAGATATCATTAGGATTTGAACTTTGGAGAAAGCCATTAGGATATTTGATCTTGTAATCAGTTTTTAAGACTTTTATGTTGATGTAATGAGACTATCTTTTGAAATGAAATGAGTATTAATATTGTGCTTTATTGATCTAGTTTTAGAGAGCTAGGCTATGGGTTAGGTCCCAATCCATGTGCCTTAGTCTCTCTTGTCTATTCATTCTTTACTTTCATGTCATTTTAGCTAGTTTTTTTTATGAGTATTTAGCTATTTTTCTTGTAGTTTCATTCACTATTTTTTAGTTTGCTTCCATTTGTCTTTTGTTGTAGATTTAGCTTGCTTACATGTTTGTAGAATGTTTTATAACTTCAGAAAGTCGTGAGTCAAGACTCCCCCTCTCATATCTTTCATTGGAGCTTGAGGAGGGTAGACCTGCCCCATAGACCAAAATAAATTTTTGTTTATGATTTATCGGAATGGATAAGATCAGTTGTTGTAACTCCATGGATATGTTCGGAATCTTGTGTTAGATGTTTGTTTGTAGGTTAAAGTAGATTTTATTTCCAAATTCAAGTCATATTTTCCATTGTCTTTATCATGAATTTTTCCATATTTATTGCATGAATAGGTATTTTTATTGTAGTTTCAGGTAGCACAACCAAGGAAAACTTCACCGTCACCTTCATCAACCCTCTGTTCATCAAAATCACCATCAACCCTGTTTTTAGATTTTTCATCCCTACACCGTGAGCAAACCCTAGGGGTGAAATACTAGCCTCCTAAGAGGTTTTGAGCTTGGCTAAGGGATGGGAATTATTCCACTCATCCAAATCCACCTTCACTCCACCTTCCCTACCCTTTTCACACCTATTTTTGGTCTCAGATTGCCCTCAGATTGTTTCCTCTAGCAATTCAAGACCTTCTTGTAGCACTACAGGAAACCTGTAGCATCACTTGAAGCAGCACCAGTGGTCCCCTCCTTAAGCCTAGAAAACACCATCCACATCCTCTATACTTTAAAAAACCACACATACACCTTTAGCCTTGCCCCCATGTGTTCAAGCCTTCCATAAGCCACCTTAGCACTTTCTTCTCCTAGATCAAAAACAACAAATTTACAAGCATAGTTAGGTCATGAGTAATTGCATGATTAAAAGCATGATAGATAGAGCATAAAGTAAGTAGAGTGTGTTTAGACATTTGGCCCAGAAAATTTTGATTAGATTATTTTCCTTTATGCCATTTCAATTCAGCAATTTACTTCATGTAATATTCCTAGGTTGCTTTCATTTATTATCTTTGCTTAATGAGTAGATTTATTTCATTGCAGAATAGTTAGATGTACTTTCTTGTTGTAGTGTAGTTATGTACTTGCTGATAGCACCATGGATTTGATTCATTTTTAGCCCTAGGCCTAATTTCAAAAGTGTGACAGAATTCGTCCAGAAACCCTAGAAGTAGCACCCTTTCGTAAAGCTTAGAAGAGGATGACATGAGTAGAATGCATATGCTGTGTATATAGCACTGTCACATCCAAGTTTTTATGAACCCCAGGTTGATAAAGTAAATTAAGGAAACCTCCGGGAGTTGCAACATTCTTGGTGCAATACCAAGGCTCACCAACTACTGCAAGTCACTTATGTTTCATTTACATGGGCTGATCCAATTTACTCTTCTAGGCTAGCCAATCCTTGAACTCCAATAATACAATATGGAAGTCACTTTTTTCCATCAAAGTGTTGCACATTAGGCACAAAAATTCACCGAAGTTTCAACTATCTTCGTCACTTCAAGATTGCTTGTCTAGGGCTACTTTGGGTAGCCAACACACTTCCCTCCACCATAATAGTGACACCCAACATTACACTTTAGGATCTACTCCTAGAAAAGCTTACGATCACCAAATCAAGCCTTTAAATTAGTTCGCAAAGGCTAAAATATAACTACCATCCAAAATGATCCAAAACACATATCCAACATCTACAAATACGTACCAAAATATATAACTCTACTCATTGTTTGAGGTATGCTCCACTGCTGCAATCTAGGCCTGGTTAGGGCACAAAACACAGTCCCTTTTCCAACCCTAAATTGTTCCTATAATTTCTCTTAATTTATGTGGCTGCCCTAACCTTCAACCATACCTCGTCCCTCCTTCAAATTCCATGCATCATGCTAAAACAAGGCTATACAATCTTGCAACATCCTTGTTAGGGGTTTTCCCACCCTCAAAAAACCCTCAAGAAGTACCTAAATTTGATCCATGTTCCTTGGCCTTCTATCCCTGCAACCCAGTCACCAATGAGGCCATAAAACAACATTTATTCCCTACACAGGTCACCTCCTATTTTTGTGGCTAAAACAAGGATATCCTTTCCTCCTCAACGAGCTATCACTTGTGATGTGTTGGAGTTTTTGGATGTATAAAATGACTCCAATTCACCTTGTATTTATATAAATACAATGACTCCTCGAAAATTCCATGATGGGGCTTGTCCAGCTGTCAAGAGGATTAATAAACTCAAGCCAACCTTAAAACATTTGGTGCAAACCCACTCCACAACTTCAAAAATTCATATCTCACTAAGGAAAACTTGAAATTCCACGATTATCGAAGCATTGGATTCCCCTTTATGCCATTTATCATCTCAGCACATCACATGTCCATGGTTATCCATGGTTTTGGACCAAATCACGATGGGTGAAAAACCCCAACCTTGGGTTCCAAGCCCACAAGTGGCTCTTGTGATGCTTTTCCATCCAAACCCCAAACCCTAGGGCTTAGAGTATCTCCAAAGCTAATCAAAAATAAAAAATCTAACCCCTACTATCCATGACATGCATTTTGTCCAACATGTCACAAATATGTAATCTATAGGTCATAACAACATATATGAGCATACGAGTATCAGGATTATCTGAGATTCATAAATAAGCATTGTTATCGTATCAAAATAGTTGCATTATCATATATTAGGTCATGTATTCATTATACATTGATTTAATAATCAAAATATGATGAAATCCATACATTAGGTATGTCATAAAACATACTCATAACCAACATATTTTTGAGAAATAAATGCTAGTAGATTAGGGTTTGATTTCTTCTTTCTTAAGAATTACTTGTGAATACTTTTAAAGTTTAGGGACTAAAATATATTTCAAAATCATTTGGGCATACTTTATGTTTCCATTTTACACTAAGTCCTGAAAAATATTATTATTCCCTTTGTCCCACCCCATAAACACTCACAGTTTCATTTTATAATAAGTCCTACACTACCCCGACATTCATTTATTCCCTGACCCCACCATCACATCGCACATCCCATCTATGCCAACTGGCCTCCACCTTATCCACCATCCCCGCACATCGCTCCACATCCGACAGTTTATAAAGTTTTTCTCCCCCCCCCCCCCCCCAGCCTCCGAAATTTAACAATGGGGGGGGAAGGGTCTGAAATGGATAGTATCCAATACTGCCAAGATTGCAATGTGTCATTCCTAGATTACTTCGCACCCCCCCCCCCCCCTTCCAATACCGCTCATCGCCATCACCCCACTCCGAAAATAATTTTCCACTGTTCACTAAACTGTCGCACCTTTTTACCATTATGAATGCCATTGTGCCATGTCCATGACTGCATGTCCACTCCTCCCTATCACATCCATTCCCGCTAACAAGCTCATTGCACCATAAATGGTCAGGACATTATCCAACGGACCCATGCCTACTCGACGGTCCTCCCAATCACAGTTTAAAACATGAATTCATGCCCGAAGAAAAGTTTACTTTGCTTATGTTGTTAAAAATTGCAGGTGTTTGAATTGCATATATTTGCAGGGAAATCAAAATTGACCACTATTGAAGAGAATGCATTTTTCATCAAAAGAATTATCAGTTATCTGCGAATCATATCACAGATCCTTTTTAAATTGTTCCATTCTAATCGTGATTTCCTTCTATTATCTCCCTTCACTATTGATTATTTGTAGCAACTCCCCTTCTCTACTCCCTTATTCTTTCATCCCATTCTTCATTGCACAGAGAAAAAAAAGCTACAGAAAACAAATCATGCCTCCTAAGAAAGACTAGGAGCCTTTCAACCCTATGGTCTACCCTTAGGTAGACTTATATCATATAGCCTTAGCAGACAAATATTATAAAGTCCATGAGACAGAGTTAGACTTCGATTTATTCAATGTCTACTGCTAGATTGAGGACAAATTCCTTGAATAATTTGACAATATAAGCCTATGGGAGACCAAATTTCATTTTTACATATTTCCTAAAACCCATAGTTTCCCAGAGTTCATCAGAAAATGTCAGTCCTGTTATGACATTAACCAGAGAGCCATAGTTAATCCAACAAGAGAAATATTGTTTTCTACTGATGCCCAATATATCCAAAAAATGATTCAAGCCCCCATTCTCGAGAAAACCATTCCTTTTTCTCATGAGGCCCTTATAGGTTTATACGAGAAACTATATTTTACCAGCAGGGCTAAAACCTTAAGGTTTTTCATGGCCACCAATGCCCCAATGCATACCAAGAATCCACCCTATCCTTCATCATTATTTCTTGATAGGACCCAACACATTGTTATTGTTTTATCTTATCTATTAGGGTATCACACTGATAGATGGGTAGATGAAGCCATGATTTTTTTCTTGTCTATGCTTTCCTCAGATGAAAAACCCACAGTCATGTTCAACTATGCCCAATTTCTTGCTGATGATATTCATGAAGAATTTTTCAAATACACCTCTATGTTGGTGTAGATGTTTGTATATTTTCATTCCAACATGTTTCAATTTGATATGATGAAGCTGAATGATGATTCTCAGCCCTAATAAGTGATTTTATAGACTACCTTATTAATGAAGGAGCAGAATAATTAATCCTACAAGAGCTTTGTAGAATTATTTATACATCCAACAATCAGTGCACTCAGCAGTGCCATAGAGCCAAGGATTAGTCAGGAAATCAAGAATTTGATGCAGTTGAAAGATCAGATCAAAACAGCTGATTGGTACCTCTACCAAAACTACACAGATATTAGAGTTTATGGTAGTGAAGTGACCCC
The DNA here is from genome assembly GCA_034641835.2 of Pinus albicaulis. NCBI lineage: Eukaryota > Viridiplantae > Streptophyta > Pinopsida > Pinales > Pinaceae > Pinus > Pinus albicaulis. Next base: position 1,322,732,721 of record CM076575.1, on the reverse strand, counting down.
ATACAAACTTCCCAAGTACCTCTCTATGAGAATATTTGCAGTTGAATATATCAAAAAAATGATAAATGCAGATGAGGTGCATTTTTTCTCTGCAAATAAAAAGTCTCAATTCAGGATCAAATCATAGACTGGTCCATTCATTTGCAATAGTAGAGCAGCATGGGAAGAGGTCGATAGAATATTGAAGAAGATTAATTTCACTCATAGCTTCACTTGGTCATATGATCCCATGGAAATCATCTCTAAGAAGAGGGTGGAAAATAAATCCACACCATACATTCATACCCACATATTAGATATAGAAAAGTACATGAATCAAGAAGAATGGGCAGCCAAAACACTCCAGGAGGAAGAAGAGCAGGTCATTTCCACTTCAGGAATTTAAACACCAACTCCACCAGAAAGAAAAGTTGCAGGAGTTAAAGATGACAAATGAAAGGAACTAGAGAATGAAACAGGAATAAAAAGGACAAGGGATGACCAAACTGATATGGATATTGATACATCCACCAAGGATTTCAAGATGAAATACAGGAAGAGAGCCAAGGTCCACATGGACATTGACCAGGGCAGTGAGAAAGATCAAAAAATTGTTATCACAATTAGAGATTCACAAAGCTCATCTCCAACAGGTTTCCAAACAGTTTTTCAACATCCTATACCATCGTTCCTTTCCAACAACAGAATATACAGAATCCAACATCTACTACCACTACATGCCAAAAGGAGGATGATATATATGATTAATTTAAATAAATCAAAAGAAGGAATGAGATTCTTAAGACCAACACTTATAATCAGTTTTGGAAACAAACAAGCAACTCCCAGAGTAGGCTTATGTTAGCTTTTGATTTTAAAAAGGGAAGAATGAAGATGGCCTTATTAGAAGCACAAATCCCTCAACCCAAAACTGTAGAAGACTACAAGAAGACATATTTTAATTTTGATATAAATATCATTCATCCAATAGACCAAATGGAAATGCATAAGCAGACACGAGAAATGATCTCCTCTACATTAACCAGTACAACCATGAGTCTCTCAAAGTTTTAGGTTAAATTGTCCAACACACATTCACAGTTGAAGATGGAAAATATTTCCTCCATGGACAAAGACTCAAGGATTAAATCCCTGGAGGATTTAGTAATGCAAGCTGGGTACAATCCATCAAACCTAGCAGTGGCAGAAGCACTTGTGAAGAAGAAGAATGTAGATATAGCTTCTTTGAGGAAGCAGCTCAAGATGCCAGCAACAGAAGATCCTCTAACTAAGGAGATAGAGGAAAATGGGACACAAAATGCATAAATGACGCAATTGATCATTGAACAAGCTAAGCAGATTAAGAAAATGGAGAATGAGATGGAGAATATGGTAAAAGAGAGAAAAAAAGTAGTGAGAGATGCAGTAAAGGAAGCCACAAAAGAGGCAACCAAGGCCATGATTCCAATGCAAGCAATCCCTCTTAACGTTATTCATTAATAAACTTCTACAACTATAGGTACACTAGGAGAAGGCATTAAGCAGCTTGCTAAGCCAATGGAAAACATGTCCTTACAGACAATAGAAATTAAAAAGTTGCAAGATCAAGTCAGTGATCTACAAGATCAGTTAAAAAGGAAAGATTTAGCACATGCTACAGAGTTGCAGATCAAAAAAAAATTTAATGAAATTTTGCAGAAGTCCCTCCAGGAGTCCTCAATTGGGAACATGGTAGGAAGAGTGAAAGAAATCGTCTGGAAAAGCATAACTGACTCAATGAATGAGATATGGCCATCAATCTAGATAATTTTCAAGCAGAGAGATCTGATTCATCAAGTAAGTATTGCAATAGAAAAGGAAATTGAAGAACTAGGGGATAAACCTGCAACTGCTAATAACATTATCAGATTTCTCAATTGCAAAAGAAGTTATGAATTGGAACCCCTAAAAGTAGAAGATGGGAAAACAACTATACTTGAAGTTAAAAAAGTGTTGAACAAGAATAATTTAGTTGCATGGGTTGAAGAGAAGTGTAATTAGCTTCATATTGGATTAAGCATGTTTTTTTATTAATGACAAACTTATGGAAAAACCAGATTATGTGAAGAAGCTCACTGACATCTCAAAGGATTCATCCAAACATGCAAATATGAAGAACACAATGACAGGGAGGGATTTTTATGAAGTTCACAGTAATGATATTTTCATACAGCATGAAATCAAGCACTTCTTTTAGGTGAAGCCAAAATTTATGAAATATACAGAAATTGATGAGATATATAGAATATTGATCAGGATCAATATTCCAAATCCAAAATATTGGGAGAAATTATGTGACTTGCAAGAATAAGGAAAACTCAGCATGATGACAGAATAGCCATCTCAGCTAATTTTCCACATCAACAGATCCAGTGTATTAGTACAACACAACAACATCGAATTTATAGCACAACAAACCACTACAAAGCTTAATAACGACTTTATGGAGAATTAAGACATCTGTCAAAAATTCATTACATTGTGTCCATGTATTGGCCACAGTTGTCAAAATTCAGTTATTTTGTAATAAATGAACAGATTTCCTCTTTTGATACGACAATCAGTAGAAATTAGTTTAAATATAGCATTTTATTCAGTATTAGGGATTGGACCCTATATTGTAAGTGCTTTTCATTAGAGTATTTGTAATTTTCGAGTTGGAGCATCAATAAAAAATACCAATTTCCATGATTCATGTGGTGTTTTATTCTGGTGAGTTTTTTCCTTTATCTTGTTTAATGTCTTCCATTTCATCTTTTTATATGTATCATTTACAATTCTAATTGTAAAACAAGAAATTTGGATTAATATTTTCTGCCATAGAGCACCTTAATTATGACTGCTTTATAATTTTAATGTTTTCTTCTGATGTATAGTTTAAGCATTCTTAATTTCTTTTAAATCACTACTGAAATCACTTTCCTCCATTCATAATTTCACTCAATTATAAAACACCAGTATACACAACTATCTTGCTTTGCATTTGCTCTGGAAATTGAAGCATACACCTAGCCTGTGTTGACTCTATAGCCCAATCGAAAAAAATTAAATAAATACCTTAAATCCAACCCAAAAACAATCAATCAAAAACAACTCCCACATTTAATTTAACTAGCCTAATATCAAAAAGTTTAAAACAAATCGAAATCTTATAGAGAGATCCCTCTCTTAGTCTAGGAGGGCTAGATCCTAGGCTCCAAAGTGGTTTGATGTTGTTCTTTATAATTTAGTCTTCCCAATATTATAAATTATAGAGCGATAACATAGTGGCGACCATACTGGGGACTTAACTGAAAAAATTTCAATTTTCATCCAAATTCAGAAAATCCCAGTTAAAAAGCACTGTAAGATAGAAATCATTTCCAATATTGGTTTCTTTCAGTTTTAAATAATTAGTTTGTCTGTGATTTTGATCTAAATTCTGGCTCCCAAAATAATATCCACCAGATCCCATCAAGATCCCAATCCTCCTCCTATTTTGGACAACCTTGAGAATATTTTTAGAAATACTCCTATAACAAAAAGTAAAACCAATAGCAGAGTTCTTCACAGACCTAACTTCCTACTTGATAACTTTCTCACTTTGCAAGACATTCAATTTGATTTGCATTTTGAAAAAGGTTTATTTAGAACCAAATTTGAGAATTGGACTGACCATACAATTTTTGATCCATCCATATTACATCAAAGTCTAGTGAAGGAAGCCTACTCTCAACTTTAATTTGATATCCAACTTCTCCAGAATTTTGATACTCTCCAGGATCTGGTGATTGAGCTTACTTCCATTGTTCATGATGCCTACCTCCAGCAATCCATTGATTTAACTACCTTAACCATAGCAACTTCTTCAATTACATCTCAAACAATCCATATTAGGTCAGTTAGTCCTACTACCTCCACAATCCCTACCACTACATTTTCTCATCCCCACACTCAAATTGATACAAAAAATTCTTCTCCCACTACGTCTACCCATCCTACTTCATCCACTGTTCACCTCCCTCCAGCACCTCCACCAATCATGGCAGCAAGATATGCTCCATTGGCACTACCAACACCTTTACCCCCTATGCCCCAATATTATCAATCCAAGATTCCAAAATTTGATGGGACTGGTCCTGTGACTTCTCAGCAACATATAGATAAAATGAATGATTGTTTTGACCTACAAGAAATTGATGATGACAGTGCCAAATTGATAATTTTTGCTCAGATTTTAGGAGGTGAAGTCAAAAAATAGTTTAAAGGTTTAACTACTAATGGTATTCATGATCTCCCTGCCTTTCACCAAACCTTTGTTAATAGATGGGAAATCAAGAAAAATCCATTGCAGATTTTATCAGAATATGAGAGTATTAAGAGGTCTCCAGGAGAGAGTGTGCAATACTACTGCACTAGATTTAACAGCATATACAACACACTCCATGCCCACATGAAACCACCCCAAGGGTTAGTCTTGGTTAAATTCCCAGAAGGTTTTAACCTTGACATGGCCTATCAGCTTAGGGAAAGAGATTCATCTACTTCAGAGGAAATGCAAAGAGATGTTGTGAGTGTAGAAGCCAATTTATTAGCAAAAAGGGATAGGATGAGGACTAAGAAGAGAGTCACAATAAGAGAAGAACCTGTAGCCTCTATATCTAATGCAAAAAGTGACAATTTGGTAAGGACTATGGAAAGGATGATGGAGAGAATTAGTCTAAATGAAAGAGATATATCCAAATAAAATCAACCAGCTCCCCAAAACATAAATTAGAACCCAAGAATAAATCCTCCACGGGTTAGACAAAGAGATAAAAGAGGTCATGATCAGTAGATTAGGCCTCCATTTCAAGAAAACTATGTTGATGAAGATGAAGGAGTAGTGGAGGAAGTTGAGGAAAATCAGATTAATTTGATGGGAATTAATGAAGATGATTCTATTTTTCTCACAGAAGAAGAACAAGATTTTTTTTGCTAACCCAAACAGAGCTCGAATCTGAAGAATCTGATGATTACAAACTGGGTTTTGAGAATGCCATTATGGAGGTTCACAGACAATACAATTTAATAAGAAAGGAAAATTTAGATGATTCTAATAAAAATCATTCAGAAAATTTTGCCAAGAAAGTATCTGAACCTGAAGTTAGGAAAACAACATAAAACTTAAAGAAAAATGTAAATAAATAAGAAAATAAAAACACATAAAATAGTACCAAGAAAACAGTAGATATCCATACCAGAAATGCTTAGACAAACATTCCTCGTACAAGTAAACAAACTGAAATTACCCAAAAGATAGTGGTTGAAAGAATTGATTTGTCACATATGCTGAAAACTCAAACACCATTCAATATTGAGAGTGAACTTGAAAAATTGAATATATCTATCTCTCTCACTGAATTGATCAACAAAACTGTATATAGTTCTCAGGTTCTAAAGGTATTAAATATAAGGGAGGTTACTGATACTGTCAATTTAAGTGATGATTAGCCTGAACTTTTGTTTGGGCTAGGGGTTGATGGTAAACCCCAAGAAGGAGGTGTCCCTCCTTTTTATGTCAGTTTAAACGTTCATGAAAAGATTATTCATAATGCCCTGTTGGATTCGGGTGCATCACACAACCTTATGCCAAAGGCTATCATGGAGAAGCTTTGCCTTGAAATCGCTATACTTTATAAAGATTTATACTCTTTCGACTCTAGTAAATTTAGGTGTCTAGGTATTCTTAAAAATCTTTGTGTCACTCTAGCTCAGATACCTGCAAAGAGTTTAGTGATGGATATAGTTTTAGCTGACATACCCCCTAAGTATGGATTTCTTTTATCTTGCTCATGGGGAGAAAAATTACAAGGGACTCTGCAGATGGACATGACATATGCTACAATACCGGTGTTTGGACAATCAAGAAGATTGTATAGGGAAACATTAATGAATTAATTACATGGTAAGTATCTAAGAAAAACCTCACAATTACCCTTTGTACTCTGTTCAAACTGACCTTGACTCCTTCATTCTGTATAATGATGGAGGCATTCATTCACAAGTTTCACATATAGAAAATGATTCAAAAGAAAATAATGACAGTCAAATAAAAATAGAACAACCAGATCTTGTAAATGAACCTCTTTGGAATATTATTTTTGATGGCTCATGTGGCAAAGCTAGCTCAGGGGTAGGTATTTGGGTGTATAATGCAGGAAATAATAGTGCACAAGGTCATTCATACAATTTAACTTTTCAGTGCACAAACAACATTGCAGCATATGAAGCTTTGCTTTTCAGATTACAGATGTTGAAAATATTAGGAGAACAAAGGATCTTTGTGCATGGTGATTCGGAATTAGTCATAAAACAGATTATAGGATAGTATGTAGCAAAACATCCTAGATTAAGAGCTTATAGAAATGTTGTACTTGATTTTTTGAGAAAATTTGATGAATATGATTTAGCAGTAATTGCCATAAATCAAAATGTCTTATCAAATGGCCTAGTATTTTTAGCAAGTACATGCAAACTACCTCACCCAAACAAATAGTATATAATAGAGGTCAAACATCATCCTTCTATGACAGATAACATGAGGTACTGGCAATTTTTTTGCAGTGATAAAAAAATTGAAAGTTTCCTACAATCTAAGGATGAATTTGAAGACAATAATATAGACTTGGATTGTGAGGAAGAGAGTCTTACTGATGAACAAAGTACTGAAGAAAAACAAATTGTTGTTTTAGATGTAAATACCAATATAAATATTCCAGCCAATAAAACTATAAATAGCATAGAAAATAAAAACTACCTGGAAAAATAAGAATTCAAAATACTCCAACTCAAAGATAATACTCTGCCTAGAGGGCTGGTCCCTTTAGAAGAATTATTTGACTTTAATGATGTGGAAAGGAAACCCAAAATGGAACCGACTGGAAAAAATATTGAAGAATGTAATATAGGCACTGAGGAGAACCCAAAAATCATAAAACTATCAAAATCACTGCCTATCATTACAAAAAGAAGATATCTATACTTGTTAAAATAATTCACTGATGTATTTGCATGGAGCTATGAAGATTTTAAGTGTTATGATACAAGCATCATACAACATAAGATTCCAATTAAAGAGAATCAAAAACCTTTCAAACATAAATTGCATAGAATAAACCCTGTTTTGATGCCTTTGGTTGAGAAATAAATTAAGAAGATGTATGAATCAAAAATCATAGTACCACTCAGATATTCCAAATGGGTCTCCAAATGGGTCTCCAAATGGGTCTCACAAAGTATCTCTTAAGGATAATTACCCTGTACCAAAAATGGATCACATATTGCAAAGGGTAGTCGGTTCCAGTAGGATATCTTTGTTAGATGGATTTTTTGGTTATAATCAAGTTTTAGTACACCCTGATGATCAAGACAAGAAATATTTTACAACTTCTTGGGGGACTTTCATGTATGTGAAAATGCCCTTTGGATTAATAAATGTCGGAGCTACCTTTCAAAGGGCCATGGAAATTGCATTTGCTGATGAAATTGGTCACTTTATTGTAATTTATTTGGATGACATCATTGTGTATTCTAAATTTGTTGAAGAACATTTAGCACACTTGAGAAGAGATTTTGAAAAATGTAGAAAATTTGGAATTTCCCTGAATCCTAAGAAGACATTATTTGGATTAGAAGAAGGAAAATTTTTAGGTCACATTATTTCTAAATATGGAATCAGAATTTATCCTAGCATAATTGAAGGAATACTAAAAATCATTCATCCCAGGAATCTTAAAGAACTCCAATCATTCATTAGTAAAATCAACTTTTTGAGGAGATTTATACCAAACCTAGCAGAACGTTTGAGGAACATTACCAATATGCTCAAGAAAGAGTCATAAATTAAATGGACCATAGAAGAAAAAAAGTATTTTGACTTAGTCAAGCTAGCATTGACCAAATCACCAGTCCTAATCAGCCCAAATTTCACTAAATATTTTATGGCTTTTTCCTTTGCTTCTGAACATACTATTGTTGTTGTTTTGTTGTAGAAAAACAGTGAAGGACATGAGTAGCCAATAGATTTTTGTAGCAAAGCACTAATAGATTCATCATTGAAATATAATATCATGGAAAAATGGGCTCTTTCTTTGGTTAAAGCATTGAAATATTTTAGATTTTACATTATACATTCACAATCATTGTTTATGTTCCAAATGCAGTTGTCAAAGACATATTAACACAAAATGGTCCTGCTGGAAAAAGAGGCAAATGGATAGCAGTGATATTGGAATATGATTTGGAAATTAAGCCTATCAAGTTTATTAAAGGCCAAGGACTAGCTAAATTGATGGCATAATCAAACTTTCATGCACTGGACATCAACATGGTACATTCCTCGGATGATCAAGAAGAACTGGCGAATCCACTGATTGATGAGGCATTCCTTAATTCCCCATGGTATGCTAATATTTTCTATGTAATGTTAAATTTGAATTCTCCTCCTGGTTTGTCTAAAACAAAGGCTAGATTTCTAAAACTTAAAGTTGTTAAATATTTCATTTTGGAGAATTTTTTGAATTGGAAAAATATTGGAGGTATTTTGCTTAAATTTTTGCTGAAGGATGATGCAGATAGAGTTATGTAGGAGTTCCATAGAGGTGACTGTGGTGGCCATCTCTATTGGAAAACCACTACTAACAAGATCATGAAATTTGGTTTTTATTGGCCCACCCTTTTTCCTGATATCCATAATATGGTCACTACTTGTCACAAATGTAAAATCTTTTAAGGAAAGAGAAAGCTTTTTCCCTTACCCTTGAAACCTATTTTTGTTGAGAGAACTTTCCAGCAATGGGGATTAGACTTCATTGGAGAAATTCATACCCCATCCTCTGCCCAACATAAATGGATCCTCATTGGTACATATTATTTCACCAAATGGATAGAGGCTACTCCTTCTAGAAATTCCACTGAATCTGTTATAATAAAAATCCTAGAAGCCAACATCCTTTCTAGATTTGGTTTTCCTAGAAAAATCATTACAGACAATGGTGCAACCTTTAAGTCGAAAATGATGATTGATTTATGTAACAGGTATCATATAAATTTGGGGCATTCAATAACCTATTACGCCAGGGTAATGGACTAGCTGAATCTTCAAATAAAAGTATGGTGAACATCATAAAAAAACTTTTGGAGGAAAATAAGAAATCATGGCACAATAAGTTGATCAATTCTCTTTGGGCTAATAGGCTTACTACAAAGAAATCAATTGGCATTTCTCCATACCAATTGGTTTATGGAATGGATGAAGTTTTCCATTCTTCCTTAGGAGTTCCAGTTATGAATATTATCCAACAAATTCAAGTTGAACCAAATGAAATTAAGAGAAGGATCAATGACACCATATAGTTGCAACAGTCTAGATAGGAAGTTTATAACAGAACTCAAGTAATTCAAGAGAATATCAAAAATATATTTGACAAGAGAACAAAAGCTAATGATTTCAATTTAGGAGACAAAGTTCTGAAATGGGATTCTAGAAGAGAAGATAAAGGCAAGCATGGAAAGTTTGATAATATTTGGCGAGGGAAATACACCATTGATGCTTTTAGGGGAAACAATGCTTATTTTCTCAAAGAGTTGGATGATACAAAATTGACTGGAGGTCTTGTCAATGGCAGGATGCTTATTTCTTTTAAAATTCAGGTTGAATTTTCATCATTGTAAATACCACAGTCTTACAGTTTTCAATAATTCATTGCACAAGGTTGAGGCCTAAAGTGAATGCCCTACGCCTAGTTTGATGAGAGGATTTAAAAATAGAAAAAGAAATCAATTGAAGATGTTGCAGAAAATGGAGCATTCAAGGCTATTGGTTTTAGGTTCTTGACACTTCATTTGGAGAAGTGCCATCCCCAGTTGCAGCCACTATTAGTATCCAATAAATCATAGGATCTCAAGGTGATTGTATATTTCATCTTCCTTGAAATTTCATTTTGAAAAGTTTTTAAATATTCAAAAGATTTCCAATAAAAAAAAATGAAAAGAAATAAAAGAGGGTACAAAAATAGAAAAAATAGAAAAAGAGAAAAAGAGGAAAAAAGAAAGAAGAAACCCCAAAAAGAAATAACACTGAAAGTGCTACAAATTCAAATTGCACTACTCATTAGATAGTTTTGTTCAATAATACAGTTTAATCATGGTTGAAAAATTTTCAATTTCTTTTGATAGGTTAGAAAATAAAGATTTGCCAAACTATTTAATCTTGGCATATCAGTAGATAGGTAGAAAATGAAATTGGCTCAATAGTTTAAACTGAGTCAATGACAGAAATAAGGATAGGTGTTAGGTTATAAATTTAAAAATAAAATGACTTAAGGGTTTGCTAGTCCAAATGCAGCTTGCAAAAAAGAATAAAAAATGTTATATGACTAGTTTGGGTAGGTAGATAGGTTAAGGAGAAATAACGAAAGGAAAATGTGAAGTTTATTCTACAAGGTACATCATCAAAATTGCATTTTCCTATGGTGGAAGAAGAAAATAAAAATAGAGGGTGTTTACACTATAAAGGTTGGAAAAATAGTTATGTTTTAAATTTTAGGGACTAAAATATATTTCAAAATAATTTGGGCATAATTTATGTTTCCATTTTACCATAAGCCCCAAAAATATTATTATTCCCTTTATCCTACCCCCTAAACACTCATATTTTCATTTTATCCTAAGTCCTACACTACCCTCGACATTCATTTATTCCCCGACCCCACCATCACATCGCACATCCCATCAGCGCTAACTATCCTCCACCTTATCCGCCATCCCCACAAATTTCCCCACATCCGATGGTATATAATATTTTTCGACCCTCCCCAGCCTCCGAACTTTAACAATGGGTGGTGGTCCTAAATGGGCAGTACGCAATACCGCCGAGATTACAACGTGTCATTCCCAGAGTACTTCGCACCCCCCCTTCCAATACTGCTCACCGCCATCACCACCCTTTGAAAATCAGTTTCCACTATTCACTAAACTTCCATGCCTTTTGACCATTTGGAATGTTTTTGTGCCACGTCCAAGACCACCTGTCCACTTCATGCTATCACATCCATTCCCTCCAACAAGATCGTTTCACCATAAATGGTTAGGTTGTTACCCTACAGACCACGCCAACTCAACGATCCTCCCAATCATAGTTTAAAACCTGAATTCATGCTTGAAGCAGAGTTTAGTTTTCTTATTCCATTAAAAATTGCAGGTGTTTGAATTGCGGAGATTTTTGGAGAAATCACAATTGACCACTGTTGAAGAGAAGCCATTGCTCATCAAAAGAATTATCAGCTCTCTGTGAATCATATCATAGTTCCTTTTTAATCTGTTCCATTCTAATCGTGATCCCCTTATATTATCCCCCTTTCCCAGTGTTGATTTGTATTAAATCCCCTTCTGTGCTCCCTTATTCTTTCATCCAATTCTTCATTGCACAGAGAGAAATAAGCTACAGAAAACAAATCATGTCTCCTACGAAATACCGGGAGCCTTTCAACTCTATGGTCTACCCTCAAGTAGACTTAGATCATATAGCCATGGAAAACATAAATTATAAACTCCACGAGACAGAGTCATACTTTGATTTATTCGATGTATACTGCTGGCTCGAGGAAACATTCCTTGAATAAGTCGATGATATACGCCTGTGGGAGACCAAATTTCCTTTTTACATATTTCCTGAAACCCATAGTTGCCCAAAGTTCATTAGAAAATTTCATTCTTGTTATGATATTAACCAAAGATCCATAGTCAACCCAACAGGAGAAATCATATTTTATATTGATGCCCAATCTATCCAAAAAATGATGCAAGCCCCTATTCTTGAGAACACCATTCCTTTTTCTCATGAGGTCCTTAGAGATTTATACCATAAATTGAATTTTACCAGTAGGCTAAAACCTTATATTTTTTCATGGCCACCAATGCCCCTATTCCTACCAACAATCCACCCTATCATTCATCTATCTTTCTTGATAGGACCCAACACATTGTTACTGATTTATCTTATCTATTAGGGTATCACATTGATCAGTGGGTATATGAAGCCACGATTGAATTCTTGTCTATCCTTTCCTTAGATGCCAAACCCACACTCATGTTCAACTATGCTTAGTTTCTTGCTAATGTTATTCATGAACACTTTCTAAGTTTAAGACAGAATAAGTTTTCAAATACACCTCTGTGTTGGTTTACATGTTTGTATATTTTCAATTCAGTAGGTTTAAGTTTGATATGATGAAGTTGAATGATGATTCTAAGCCCCAATGAGTGATTTTCTGGACTACCTTATCAATGAAGGAGAAGAATTATTACTCCTACAAGATCTTTGAAGACTTATTTATACATCTAGTAATCAATGCACTCAGTAGTGCCATAGAGCCAAGGATTAGTCAGGAAATCAAGAAGGTGATGTAGTTGATAGGTCATATCAAAAAAATTGATTGGTACCTCTACCAAAACTTCATAGAGATCAGAGTTTATGGTAGTGAATTGGCCCCATACAAACTACCCAAATACCTCTCTATGATAATATTTTCACTTGAACATATCAGACAAATGATAAATGTAGATGAGGTGCATTTTGTCTCTGTAAAGAAAAAGTCCCAATTTAGGATCAAATCACAAATTGGTCCATTCATTTGCAATAACAGAGTAGCAGGGGAAGAGGTAGATAGAATATTGAAGGAGATGAAGTTCACTCATAGCTTCACTTGGTCATATGATCCCATGGGAATCATCTCTAAGAAGAGGGTGGAAAATAAATCCACAACATACATTCATACCCACATATTAGAGATATAAAGTACATGAATCAAGAAGAATGGGCAGCCAACGCACTCCAGGAGGCAGAAGAGTAGGTCATTTCAACTTCAGGAATTCAAACACCAACTCCACAAGAAAGAAAACTTTCATGAGTTCAAGATGAAAAAGGAAAGGAACCAGAGAAGGAAACAGGAAGAAAAAGGACAAGGGATGACCAAAATGATATGGATATTGGTACATCCACCAAGGAGTTCAATATGAAATACAGGAAGAGAGCCAAGATACACATGGAAATTGACCAGGGTAGTGAAAAAGATCAACAAACTGTTATCACAATCAAAGATTTACCAAGCTCATCTCCATCAGGTGGTCAAACAGTTTTCTTAACATCCTCTACCACCGTTACTTTCCAACAACAAAATGTACAGACTCCAACATGTACTACCACTGCAGGCCAAAAGGAGGATGATATATATGAAAAATTTAATGAAATAAAAAGAAGGAATGATATTCTTAAGACCATCACTTATAATAATTTTGGAAACAAAAAATCATCTCCCAAAGCAGGCTTCTGTCATCTTTTGACTCTGAAAAGGGAAGAATGAAGATGGTCTTCTTAGAAGAACAAATCCCTGAAACCAATATTGCAGCAGACTACAAGAAAACTTCTTTTTAGTTTGATATAAAGGGAATTCATCCAATAGAACAAAAGTAAATGCATAAGAAGACAGGAGAAATAATATCCTCTACATTAACCAATACAACGATGAGTCTCTCAAAGTTGTAGGTTACATTTTCCAACACACAGTCACAGCTAAAGATGGAAAATATTTCCTCCATGACGAGAGACTCAAGGATTAAATCCCTAGAGGATTTAGTGATGAAAATTGGGTACAATCCATCAGACCTAGCAGTGGCAGAGCACTTGTGAAGAAGAAGAATGAAGACATAGTTTCTTTGAGGAGTCAGCTCAAGATGCCAGAAAAAAAAGATCCTCTAACTAAGGATATAGAGTCAAATGAGACACAGAAGGAAGAAATGATGCAATTGATCATTGAAAATCTGATCAGATTAAGAAAATAGAGAATGAGATGGAGAAAATCGTAAAAGAGAGAAAAAAATCAGTAAGAGATGCAGTGAAGGAAGCCTCAAAAGAGGAAGCCAAGGCCATGATTCCACTGCAAGCAGTCCCTCTTGCTGTTATTCATTCATAAAATTCTATAACTACAGGTACACCAGGAGAAGGCACTAAAAAGCTACCTAAGGCAATTTAAAACATATCCTTACAGACAACAAAAATTAAACAGTTGCAAAATCAATTTAGTGACCTACAAGATCAGTTAAAAAGGAAATATTCAACACATGCTACAGAGTTGCAGATCAGCAAAAAGTTAAATGAAATTTTTCAGAAGTCCCTCCAGGAGTCCTCAATTGGGAACATGGTAGGAAGCGTGAAAGAAATCATCTGGAAAAGCATAAATGACTCAATGAATGAGATATGGCCATCAATCTAGATAATTTTCGAGCAGAGAGATCTGATTCATTAAGTAAGTATTGCAATAGAAAAGAAAAATGAAGAACAAGGGGATAAGACTGCAACTGTTAATAACATTATCAGATTTATCAATTCCAAAATGAGTTATGAATTGGAACCCTTGGAAGTATAAGACAGGATAGAAACTATACTTGAAGTTAAAAAAGTGTTGAACAAGAAGAATTTAGTTGTACAAGTTGAAGAGAAGTGTAATCTGCTTCAGATTGGAGTAAGCAGGTTTTTCAATAGGATGGAACCTCTAAACAAGAAAGGGTTTCCTTCACTATTTTTTATTAATGAAAAACTTATGGAAAAGCCTGATTATGTGAAGATGCTCACTGATATCTCAAAGGATTCATCCAAACATGCAAATATGAAGAACATAATGACAGTGAGGGATTTTTATGAAGTTCTCAGTAATGATATCATCATACAACATGAAATCAAGCACATCTTTCAGGTGAAGCCAACGTTTATGAAATATACAAAAACTGATGAGATATACAGAAGATTGATCAGGATCAAGATTCCAAGTCCAGAATATTGGGAGAAATTATGTGACTTGCAGAAATAAGGACAACTCAGCATGATGACAAAACAACCAACTCAGCTAATTATCCACATCAGCAGATCTAGTGTATCAGTACAACACAACAGCATCAAATTTCCAACACAACAAACCACTACAGAGCTTACTAATGGCTTTATGGATATTTAATCCATCTGTCAAAAATCCATTACAACGTGTCCATGTATTGGCCACAGTTGTCAAAATTAAGTTATTTTGTAATAAATGAACAAATTGCTTCTTTTGATACGGCAATAAGTAGCAAGTAGTTTAGATATATTATTTTATTCAGTATTAGGGGTTGGACCATATATTGTAAGCATTTTTCATAGGAGTATTTGTAATTTTTGAGCTAGATCATCAATAAAAAGACCAATCTGCAAGATTCGTGTGCTGTGTTATTCTGGTGATGTTTTTCCTTTATCTCGTTTAATGTCTTCCACTGTCATCTTTTCATATGTATCATTTAAAATTCTAATTGTAAACCATGAAATTTAGATTAATATTTGCTACCATAAAGCACCTTAATTCTGGCTTCTTTATAATTTTAATGTTTTCTTCTGATGTATGGTTTAAGAATTCTTAATTTCTTTTAAATAACTACTTAAATAAATTTCCTCCATTTCATAATTTCACTTAGTTATAAATCACCAGTATACACAGCTAGCTTTCCTTTCATTTTCTCTAGAAATTGATGCATACACCCAGCCTATGTTGATTCCATAGCCCAAAGGAAAAAGTTTAAATAAATCCCTTAAATCCAACCTAAAAATAATCAATCAAAAACAACTCCCACATTTAATTTAACTAGCCTAATATCAGAAAGCTTAAAACAAATCTAAATCTTATAGAGAGATCCCTCTCTGAGTCTAGGAGGGCTAGATCCTAGGCTCCAAAGTGGTTTGATGTTGTTCTTTATAATTTAGTATTTCCAATATTATAAATTATAGAGCGATAAAAATTTTTACGTATTAAACATGACCTCCAAGTGATTTATCATACATGGGACCACACACATCTGAATGAATGAGGTATAATATTTCCTTAGACCGTGTTTCACTATTTGGAAATGGTTTTCTTGTATGTTTACCCAAATAACATCACTTCCAAACTAATTCGCAATATTATTTGATATTGGGGATGCCATGAATTAGTTGATTAAGAGTAGTATTTACCTTGTAATGAATATGTCCATATCTCCTATGCCATAGCTCAATGGGATTGATTTCCATATGAACCAAATCTTGAGGAGGTGGTGTAATGACTATATATATGCTTCCTTCATGAACTCCAATAACTCTTGCTTTATCGATACTTGATTATTTTCCCCAAACAAAATATTTTCCATAAAAAATGCAACTCCATCCCCTTAATATTCTAAACAAGAAATAGAAAGCATTTTTTTTTCAAACCTGGAACATATAGTATGTTGTTGAGATGTAGCTTAGCTCCATTTTCTAGCTTCAAATATTTTGATCCTAGGCCTCTAACAACATATCTTTTTTTTTCTCCCAGTTAGAGTGCATTATAATATGGTTCCATTGATAGAGTATGAATTTGTTTACTTTCTCCTGTCATGTGCCTTGATGCTCCACTATCAATGATCCATGCATATTATCACTAAGAGAACCTGTAAGAGCAGCCAAGAACCCATGTCTCTTGACCTTGTTGAATACGTAGTGGAAGAACTTCTTGATCCATATTCCTGCAATATTGAATCCCCTTCTCATATAGCTTTTCATAGAGGGAGTAGACATTTCTTTTGAACCAAGAGAGTGATGTTCAATATTCCTTGACCTTTGCTCTGATTCTTATTGAGAAATCAATGCTAGTATATTAGGTTTTGATTTATTATTTCTTGATAATTACTTTTGAATTATGTTGGCTTATTTTACTTCTTTATTATATTGTTTTTCATTAAGAAATTACCAAATTATTTGTTTATGAATATAAGAAAAAAATGATACATAAGATTTAGGCACTCTACCAGGGAAAAACCCCTCTCTTAGGGAAAACCCAATCAAAATTATGTTCCTTCAATAGTTTTCATTAAGACTCTTTAACCTAGAAATATACCAAACCTTCCTCCAAACCAATTTATCCCTTCTAGATCTTCGGCCTTGTAGCAGTAGCAAATTAACCACAACAACTTCGACTATGCAGCAACATGTAGCAACAAGAAGCAACTTGCAGTAACAAAACCATAAATACTCTGGTCTTCCTAAGTAGGGAATGAGAGAGAGTGAGCCCAAACTTTCGATTTTCTCCTTTTCTTATTCCTTGACCAAAATCACACTTATTTTGACCTCCTTCTCCTACTTCACACTTTTCCCATCTAAGTCTTGAGATATCAAACTTTAGTGGGAGAGTGTGTCCAAATGAATTCAACCTGCTCCAATATATAAGCTCTAGGTGAGGTCAAATTACCCATATTTAGGCCAACTTGATCTCCTTTAGGCCGAATTGGTGTGGAGGTGACATAATACATATGAATCAAAAATAATTCTTTTACATGATTCGAAAGCCCAAGAATGGTCTTATAAAAGGTATAATGACTCTAATGACTCAATATTAAACCTAGGAGTCCACAATGGTGACTTTGACTAATATAATTATGACCCAAGCATGAAACCCATGCTCTAATAAGTCATTGTAACAATAATAAAAATTATTTTCTTTATTATTTTGACATTTACATTACATAGTGACTCAATTACATTTATGAAGACCGAAACTAGTTACAATTTTTAACATCCCCTCTTAACTAGGGAGGTATTCATGAGGAAGATCTCAAACTATTTGAACTGTGAAGATTTTAGGAACAACAATACCACGGACTAGGCTCCTGACCAAGGAAATCTATCCCGATGGATAGGTCATACTAATATGGACTAAATATTTCAACCTCTATAGGTACCATAAAGCTTACTTACTAACCATCAACCCAGGGATCCAAGTGTGTATCCGATGTCATAGATCTAAGACCAACACCACCCTCCTAACTTTGGGATGTAGAAATAAACACACAGTGCCAGTTAGATGTCCTACCAGGAAATTCTTTACTCAGAAAGCCTAAACAAGTATCTTCTAAATGTTTATTAACAAGATCAACAATATCTATTAAACCAAGCATGTTTATAAGATATTCAAACATGTTATTAGGAATAGACTTTGTTATTATTTCAACCACTAGTTCATCTATTGGGACATTCTCTAGGTTCATGATGCTATCCTGCACCAAGTTCTTGATATAGTGGAACTTAATGTTGATATGTTTCATCCTAGCATGAAACAAAGGACCTACAGAGATCTTGATGCATATTTGGTTATCATAATTGATAACTGTAGGACCTAGAGGCTTCTCAAATGAATATTTCAGAAGCTTCCTCAACTATACAACCTCTTTTATTACTTCACATGCAGCCACATATTCTGCCTCAACACTACTCAACTCAATAGGATCTTGCTTCCTACTCATCCATGAGACCATGAAAACTACCAAACTAAAGCATCCACCAATAATTCTCCTTCCATTGGTCTCACTGTCACCCCAATCAGAATTTATGAAGCCAATTAGCTTGAATTCCTTACTATCATAATTTTGGAAGTGATTTATAGTGCCACAAATATATCTCAATATGTGCTTGGCATCTATCTAGTGATCATAACGAGGTTCCAATTGAAACCGATTAAGAATGTTTACACCAAAAAATATATTTTCCCTAGTGTTTACCACATATATCAGGGATCCTACCAACTTTAGATAGGAGGTAGGATCCATGAGACTTGAGTCAGAGCTCCTCAACTACTTGATATTGGTGATTTTTGGAGTAGTCATGGGTTTGGAATCCATCATCCCAAATTTCTGCAACAATTCGATGATTTTTTTTTTTCCCAAAATATATCTCCCTAGGTTTCTTCCATACTTACAAACACATGTTATAGTGCATTAGTCCTAGATCCTTCATCTCAAATTCAGCTACTAGAATCTTATTGCATTCTTGAATTATTTTCTCCACACCAGTGATGAATAGATCATCCACATATAGTAGGATAATTACTAGCTCATTATTTTGTACCTTGATGTAGATATTTGGATAAAAAAAACTCGTCACGAACCCAATTATTATAAGGTATGCATCCATTCTTACATACCATGCCCTAGGTTCTTTCTTCAAACCATATAGGGCCTTCTTGAGTTGACATACATGAGTATCTCTAATATTTATATCAAATCCTTCGGTTTGTTCTATGTATACTTCCTCATCAATGGTCCCATTCAAAAATGTTGTCTTTACATCCATTTGATGGATATTCCATCCCATGGTGGCAGCTAATGAAACCAAAAATATAATAGTAGTATATATTGTATTGGGTTCAAAGGTTTGTTCATAATCTATGCCTTCCTTTTGAGAGAAACCCCTTGCAAAAAAAAATTACTTTTACTTGTCTATGCTTCCATCAACAACATGTTTGATATTATAAAGCCATTTAGAGGTGATAAATAATTTGTCACTAGGTCTAGGAATGATTTCCCAAACTCCATTATTCATGATGGATTGATATTCTTCCTGCATTTCCTACTTCCAAACTTCTTGATGTGCACCTTCTTTGAATGTAGATGGTTCAAATTATATTAGTTTTGTTATATATGCAACATATTCATAGTATCCCTTTGGCCTTTTTCTTTCTCTAAAGGTTTGTTTTACAACTTCATGTCCTTTAACATCTTTTAGGGTTTCTTTTAACCAATTTGGCCTTTTCTTAATGTTTCGTATGACCATAGGTTGAATAGGCTCACTTGGTCCTTCTTCTTCTTCTTGAATCATAGTAGGATTGTCATGGTTTACTTCTTCTCCTTCTTCAAACATAGGTATGTATTCTTCATCGAAATAAATAGGAACATTATTAGATATTTTATGGGCTTGATTTTCATCAAATATGACATCCCTTCTTACTTAAATATGTATTCCTTCTTTGATGTATATTCTATATGCTTTTGAGGAGAGAATATAGTGAACAAAGATTTATTTGATGCTTGTATAGTCTAGCTTTTTCACTTGTGTTTTTCAATGTGGACGTAGGTAGGACTCCGAAATATCTAGAGATGATCCACACTTGAATTATTTCCAGGGAATACTTCCTCAAGTGTGATGTTCTCAATAATTCTATGAGGGACCATTTTGAATGTATAACTTTGTCATTGTTGCTTCTCCCCATAATAATTTTGGTAAGTCTTGGTCAAGGAGCATTATTTGGATTCCTCCTTCAATTGACCTGTTCTTTCTTTCGGGTACCTCATTTTGTTTGGGATAGTAGGGAACAATGAGCTCCCTCTTAATTCCTCCTTCTTTACAATATGTAAATATTTCTTTGGAAGTATATTCCCTTTCAAACTCCTTTACAATATTATTTTATATTGTGGATGCCATGAACTAGTTGATTAAGAGTAGGAATGACCTTGTAATGAATATGACCATATCTCCTATGCCATAGCTCAATGGGATTGATTTACATATTAAAAAAATCTTGAGGAGGTGGTGTAATGACTCTATATAGGCTTCCTTCATGAACTCCAATAACTCTATCTCTATCGATATTTGATTATTTTCCTCAAACCAAAAATTTTCCATCAACAAATGTAACTCTATCCCCTTTATTTTATAAACAAGAAACAAAAGGAAAAAAAAAATTCAAACCTGGAGCATATAGTGTGTTTTTGAGATGTAGCTTAGCTCCATTTTCTAGCTTGAAATATGTTGATCCCAGGACTCTAAAAACATAGATTATGTTGTCTCCTAATTCCACTGCATGAGAAGATGGTTCCTTTGATAGAGTATGAAGTTGTTTAATTTCTCCCATCATGTGTCTTGATACTCCACTATCAATGATCCATGAATTATCATCACTAAGAGAACCTATAAGAGCATCCAAGAACTCTTGACTCTTGACCTTGTTGAATAAGTAGTGCAATAACTTATTGATCCATATTCCTGCAATATTGAATCCCCTTCTCATATATATTTTTATAGAGGAAGTAGACATTTCCTTTGAACCAATAGAGTGATGTTCAATATTCCTGGACATTTTCTTTGATTCCATGTTGAGAAATCAATACTAGTAGATTAGGGTTTGATTTATTCTTTCTTGATAATTACTTGTATGTTGACATATTTTACTTCTTTATTATATTATCTTTCATCAAGAAATTACCAAATTGCATGTGTATGAAGATAAAAAAACACGAGACACAAGATGTAGGCACTCTACCGGGGAAAAAATCCTCTCTAGGAAAAACCGAGTCAAAATTCTCTTCCTTCAATATTTTTCCTTGAGACTCTTCAACCTAGAGATATACTAGGCCTTCCTCCACAGCAAGCCATGTATTCCAGATATTTGACCTTGTAGCAACAACAAATTAACCCCAACAACTTTGACTATGCAACAACATGCAACAACATGCAGCAACTGGCAGCAATAATAGTAGAAAGAATTCGATCTTCCAAAGTAGGGCAAGAGAGAGAGTGAGAAAGATCCCAAACTTTTGATTTTATCCTTTTCTTATTCCTTGACCAAACTTGCACTTATTTTTACCTCCTTCTCCTACTTCGAATTTTTCTAGCTACTTATTGAGATATCAAAATTGAGTGAGAGAGTGTGTCCGAAAGAATTCTACTTGCTCCAATATATAGGCTGTAGGTGAGGCGAGGTTTCCTAGATTGAGTCTGATTTGATATCCTTTAGGCTCAATTTGTGTGGAGGTGACATAATACATATTTGACTCAAAAATATATTTTTTACATGATCCGAGATCCCGAGAAGGGTCTTATAAAAGGTACAATGACTCTAATGACTCAATATTAATCATAAGAGTCCACAATGGGTAATTTTACTAATATAATGGTGAACCAAGCATGAAACCCATGATTTAATAAGTAATTGTAACAATAAAAATGATTCTTTTCTTTATTCTTTTGACAAGTACATTACATCGTGACTCAATTACATTTATAAACACCCAAACTAGTTACAATTTTCAACACATATAACCAACATAAATAAAAAAGATATAAAAACCACATATGAACGAGTACATTTACACATGAAATATCATGGAGAAGAATATTTTATTAATGAATGTAAAATCCAACAAGGTATGGGACTTCCATGAACCACCTGACCATAGATTCGACTAAACCAAATATCTCTTTCAGCCAATCACCCCCATGCCATATTCCAAGCATGAATGTGGGACTCAAAACCAAACCAATCAAGCTTTCCTTCAGATTTACCACAATCCCCACTGGATAAATAGGCCCTAGAAAAGCATGTATGCCACAAAATTTCTCCACCTACACTGTAATGAATTTTCCCACCTCCTAGTATCTAGAGTTCACTGTATATCACACCATTCACTAGTCAAGGTTTCCTAGGACTAATAAAGATTCCACCCTCCAAGCTTTACCATATGTGTCATTATTCACCAATTGAGTATTCCTAGGCTCGATTGAGTGAACACACCTCTAGGCTTTACCGTATATCCCGACATTCACCGGTTGAGGATTCCTAGGCCTACCAAGGCACAAAAAACCTAGCTTTACTGCAATGCCACCTTCTCCAGTCTAGGGCTTCCTAGGCCTTTTTTTCTTTCTTTCAGAGACCACCTCACTCAATTTTGAAACCATCTCAGAATCTAGCTCAAGCAAATACAAGAGAACCCACCAAACCATGGCTATATGGAAATGGAAAGAAAAGGATAAAGAACATTGTCACACCTATAAAATCCCATGCTAATAACAGTAAGAGAAATAAATACACACATGCATGTACCATGCATGTAAAATATAGAAAGGAAATCACACATGAAAATAGATACTTGCAAGTAATAATGTTGTATATGGTCGATCCTGCTCTTCCTTTCTTGATATTTGCTCCCCTTTTCCTTCTTGGTACTTCCTTTGCTTTCCTTGATCCAATGCTATATTTCTCCAAGAAAACATTAAGTGTCCAAGAGTGGGAGAGAGAGATAATAGAGAGAGAGCTCCAAAACTAAACTGAAAAAAGGTTTCCAACTAATCCACAAAATCATTTTTATCAATGAGGCCTCTAATTTCTTCATTTTCCATTATTTTCCTTAATTTTATTCCTCACATGAAACTTGTGACCTTTCACCTTCCTTTTCTCATAATTTACATTATTTTTATAAATAAAATTCCAATTAATACCTATTGCCTTTCCAAATCCTTTTCCATTTCCTTTTCCAATTTCCTTTAGCCATAATAAACCAAATGCACATCCACTAGAATGTTCTTCCCAACATTCATCTTGGAATATGTGTCACATGACCATGGTCTTACTTTTCCTTTATTAACTTCTATTACGTGGATTTTTTACCAGGGTTGTTACATAACCCTCCCCCTTGGGGGGACACTGTCCTTGGTGTTCAATGACACCTACAACCAACAAGACCATTGAAAGTGAAACATACTACACATGGAGATTTACAAGTTAGCTTGTTGTAGTATTTACAATGATCAAACTGTTGGGCAAAAAAAAAACATGAAAAACATACCATTTACTAGATATTTATAACATAGCTCATTATGGTATTACAATAATAACCATATATGCACTCATGCACATTTTATTTAACCAAAAAGTAACCATATTGTTTATGGATCTTTATAAATCCAGCTCGATATAGTATTTAAAATAGTATAAACATATACACATATGTACATTTTCTCAACCAACAAATAAAAGGATATAATGACTGCATCCACAACAAGGGAATCCATAGGATCACACCTCAACCCTCAAAAGTAGCAACAAGATTCGCATCTTTCCTAGGAAGTCTAGAATCCACTACCAAAGCAAAAAATGCATCCAATGTCCAACGTTATGATCCTACACCACTTGTCCTCTTAGTGAAAAGTTACCGACTCATGGTTCCAGGGTACACTCCCAATGTGCATATGATTCCATCTGGAAATTCCAATGACCAAAATAAATCCATTCCCAAACCTCCCCTTCACTACGACACAGTCCCTCAAGTAATCTGACCACGCGCTTCCATGTAGTCACTTGTTGGTCAACATAATTTTCCATATTTTAACCCTACATTTGTCCTGACTATGTTACCTAAACCTATAATTCAAAATTACATTAAAACCTTTACACATGACTCTTGGTCTTTTTGTGGTTTTATTAGATATGGATTATAGAGGCTTATCATTCATTAAAAATGGTTGAATATGCTATGTTTCCTTGTAACTTATCCATTTAATTCATTAAGGCTTGGAAAGTTAATGTCATTAATCAAAATTATAGTTTGGTTGGTGTAGATCTGTAGTTCCTATACCACCTTCTGATTCCTATAAAAAAAATAGTCGACTGTTTCATTTAGAACTACCTCCAAGAATATCACATTTATTGAATAATGGTGCACACCTTTCACCGAGGGTTCGTTCCACCTTATTCATTACAGCCAAGATCCAAGTATTTCCATGTATAAATTAGGGATTCTAGGATGTAGGTAGCTAGTGATACAATGAAGAACACTGATACTCTATGATTATGTATTTTTTGTAATCTTGTATCACCCCATCTCTTTGGGTTGGTGATGTAGGGGCATTAGGCACAATAAAATACTTTTTATCTAAGTAGACATAGGGGGGTCTCATATTTTTAAATTCTTATGTAATTATTAGTATTTTGAATAAAATAGTGAGGAATTGTAAATGTTCTCTAACCACTAGAGAACATGAGGGAAGTTGATTAAGTTAGGAAGGTGAAGAGTCAGTTTCAGTTATTTTAGGAATTGAGTCTAACTTTAGGACTTTGGAGAATTCCAAGAGTCTTTGTTGAGCTGTTAAGGAAGCTAAACTGATTCATTGTTAATTTGTATAAATGTAAGCCTACGGGAAGATAGAAAGATAGATGTTCATAGAGGAGATAGAGAGAGTTCAGGAGGCATAGTAGTATGGATAGAAGGCCATCGAATTGAAGATCAGGCCACAGAGGAAGTAAGTTTGTAATTAACTTAGTTTTATTTATATGGAGGAATTTAGAGTCAGATTGATCTGTGTATGACGTTGTGTATATATTCAATTTGACTTGCAATTTGGATGAATCGATCACTGAAAGGATCGATTCCTGTAGAGCGTTTAATTGCCTGTCTCAGGTTATATATATGACAAATTGGATGCATTCTTAAATGAATTGATTTCATATGGGTTTTATTTGATTTAACTCTGCATGTTGAGTGCTTGTATGAGAATGCGTGAATAAATTATGTGTTAAATGGCTATAAACGAGTTGAAGGAGGGGTTGTTATAATGCCCTGTGTAAAATGTGGAAGTCGAGTATTATGAAAATTGCGGTGAATGCACCTTACTGTGGAAGTATTGTTCAAGGGTGCCTCAGAATCTTCAAGGAAGATCCGGTAATAAGTGAATAGACAGGTATACAAAGGGGAACTAAAGGGTTAAACAAAGAACGATGTTGTGAAAGTTAAGACCAAGCTGTGAAATAGGCCGAAGGAGAGGAACCATGAATAGAATGGAACCTTGAATAAAAATTGAAAGCGATTTCAAGACCCAACATCGGTGGTTTTCACATAATTAAAAAATGGTAAGTGGTTTGTTGAAAAAAATGCTATACGTTTTGGCTATTGACACGTGGCAAAGGTGGTTAGTCGAATACCACCCATTTCGCAAAGTTTTTGGGGTTTAAAATTCTGTTCGAAAAAAATGTGATATCTGTCAGATCTCTTCATCAACCAATCAGACACTGGTCGCATCGTGAAGCTACATGTGGTTTAGTGAGGTACGTTAAACGTTGGGGCCCAAATGCATTGTCAATGTGATGCGTTGGTTTAGTTTAATTAAAGTCAGAGTTTATGTATGGGCAATATTCATATGTGGTGGTACTTTAATTAAAGCCGTGAACATATATTTAGATGGGTTCACATTTTATGTGAGCTGGGTTTATACCAATCAAATAAATGCACTCTGGATTTCATAAAGCAAGGGGAAGCTTATAATCAATGGGTATTAATGAAGGATAAAGCCAATAAGCACTAACATGGATATTAGCGCTTTGGGGGTTTTTATCAAATTTAAGCTTGGATATGAATTAAATGGTATGTATGGGGTCGAGCCATGATAAATGGGCGGAAAGTAAAATGGCATGCAATGGTCTTGTTATGTAATGGGTCTTTTAATACATAGCGAGCGTTCATTGATATTTTCCATAGCGTGGTTCTTAAAATGGTTTTAACCATAAAGTTAAAAGAAGCCCCATACATGAGTCTAGTTGTTGGGTTCTAACCATAGCAATTAGAATAGAAAATTAGCTTCCGCATCAGTGATGTGAATTTCCAGATTTTAAATTATTTGGGGTATAACTGAATGCAGTTTTATAGGCCCATAGAGAGTGTGATAGTGGATTGACAGGTTAGCCTGGGAAACATGTGGTATCAGAGTTGGAAAGGCTTTGTTTGAAGTAAAGGATATTTTTAATTAAATCTGAAGGTGTTATGAGAGAAGAAAGAGGATCAGATTCTAAAATCTGATATGCAGCAAAGTACACAGAGTTGCAGTGAACAAGATTTGCAGAAATGGATGAAGAACAAGATCATGAATGGATCTTGCAGGTAAAATAATTTTAAATCTGATTTTGAAATTATGATGACAAAATTATGGTTGCAGATATGATGAAGAAAAATTTTTGATGGTGAAGGTAGTGAACCTGATATTCAGCTAAAGGCTGGATAGGGAAGACAATTGCAGTGTTCTCAAGAGAAGGTGAGTTGATGAGCAGTGTTTAACTCTAGTTTGAAGAATTTTTTGCAGAATTCAGATTGCAGACAATTGAGGAAATCTCAGCAAAGGCAGATCACAACTTTGAGAGCAGTGATAAAAGATTCCAACAAAGGATTCTAAGGTGAAGAAGAAAGTGTGGAAGAACCTAGAGAATTCCCAATAGAAGTTGGATGAAATAAGAATAGATTTGTTCTTGAAAAGTTGCAGAGTGAAGCCTAGAGAGAGTAGAAGAGAGTGCTCAGAAGGTTCCAGAAGACAGGGGACCAATACTTTCCAAAAGCCCAGATCCGGAGGAAAGGACTGGTGAGGTAAGTGGAAGCAGGAGAGCTTGCTATTGCAGATACTTGGTGCAACTGATGAGTGAGGAACTCATGATGGAGAAAAGGATGACTACTGATAGTCATAGCAGAGATGGCAGAGGTTCTGAGAGAGGCCACAACAGAAAGGAAAAGGAAGATGCCAGGACAAATGGCATGAGGCAGCACTTGACTGATGCTAAATATTGGGAAGAGGTAGTTGAGATCAAAGAGAAGTTTGATAAACTGAAGATGATGATAGAGGAAAGCCAGAAAATTGGTTGGATCATGAAGAAGAGAGGAAAATAGCAACCATTACAGTTGAGGTTGAGGCAAAAGGAGATTTCCTTATTGAAAGAATAACTCAAAGCAGCTGAGTTGAGAAAAGAAGTTTTTGTTTGTGAAGCAGAATAGGGTACATGTGAAGAATAGAGATCTGTAAAAGATCTTGTGAATCATGATGAAGACTTAAGGAAAAAAGAAGTTTTTCTTGGTGAAGAGAAAATCATTGATGATTTCCTGAGTTATTGGACAAGTCCAGGTCAGCTGGATGATGTGAAGCCTTGTATTTTTGAATCTAACAATTGTGAGGTGATTACAAGTTCTACAGAGGGAGAGGAACTCAAAGTTCTTGAGTCAAGGATGGAATTTGAAGATTCCACATGTAGATCTGTTCAAAGGTAAGTGCTTGAGAAAGCAACCAAGACTTAAAAGTATTGTGGTTTTAAGACTAAAGAGTTGTATATGTTTGCAGGTACATCACAGAGAGATGAACAAGCTTTAAAGTTTGTTGAGGAGGAGAAATTGAATCTGAAATCTGTTCAGGTCAATGTTGAGATAGTAGGATCTCAGGAGGAATTGAAGATAAAGGAGTCTAATGAGGATATTCAGCAGAATATTGAAGCAGAGAGAGAAGGACCATCTGATGATTGGTCAAGAGCAAGAAAAGGTATAAAAGGTTGTGTGAGGTTCCCAAAATCTACTCCAATTGAAGTTGTTGAGTTATATAGAGGGTTGGATTTCCAAAGAAGAGAATTGGAGAAGCAGAGGACCTATGCACAGGATAAATTGCTGAAGAAGAAAGACAGAGGAATTGTCATGAATGACAATCAGAGAACAAAGGATAAGAAAATGATTCAGCCAAATGAAGGACTTCATTTGGTGAATCACAGCAGAAGGACATTCACGAAGCAAATGATGGAAAGAATGAGAGACTAGTTGACAGTCTCATGGAGGATGCAAATCAGCATATTGATGTGCCGACAGAGGATTTGGAAGGAAGCTTAGAACAACATATTGATGTGTTGTCAGAGGAGGAAGAAGTATTGAGACCTTGTAGTTTTAGTGTTGAAGGCTCATGTGTTAATCATGCATGCAAAGAGGAACAACCAATTAAAATTGTCAGAGAATTGAATGAAGGAGAAACTATGTTGGCTGAGAACATAGTGGAGGATCATCATGGTGATTGGCACCATGAAAGATGAGAAGAAATTCAGTGAAGAATTTCTGAGTATTAAGAGAGACTTAGAACTGTTGAAGGAAGGTTTGGTGACTGGGTCATCAAATGACACCATTGAGTCTTGTGGTTTTAAAATTAACAATTTGTTTATGTTCACAGGTGATGCAGAAGGCAATCCATCATTTGGACTTGTCTTGAGAGAAGAATAACTATTGCAGAAGAAGGAAGGTGAGGCAATCATGTCTCATGTGAATGAACTTGTTATTACTGTTGATGACAAGGAGGAGTTGGCTTGTTTGAATAGCCAAGAGAAGACTAGAGAGAAGACTGTGGGGAAGATTTTTAAAGCTAATACAACGATGAAGAATTAGAATTCTATTCTGATAGAAGATGAAAATGAAGAGCTTGAATAACTTGATTTGATTGCTAGAATCAATCAAGATGATGATGGACAATTACTAAAGATTTTCAAGGAAGAAGAAGAAGATGTTGAATTTAAATTGCATCATATGGAGGGTGTGAAACAAGTACAAAATGAGTGGCTGAAATGTTTGCTGGAAACATTTGAAGAAGAGGAAGGAATTGCAGGCACTAGAGCGAAATTGCCTGAAGCTGTGAAAGAACTAGGAGTAGATACTAGTTTACAGGATTTAAGTATGCTTACTAGTATACAAGGAGGAATGAGTGGTTATGTTACTACAGCTATAGAACTAAAAGATAATTTACCTTTTAAAAGTAAATTTGCAGATGATGAGAAAAAAAAAAATGTTGCAGAGGGATATATCTTAAAAGATATTCAGGAAGCTTGGGAGGTAGCCACAAAGGAAGCAACATGGGGGGTGACATCTGCAGAAGTAGTAAACATGTTAGTAACGTGTGGGACAACAAGAGAAACAATGTTGGCAGCAACAAAGGTTGGAAGCAGCAGCAGTGGGCAGAGGAAATTCCAGCTAGAAGATAAGCTAGACATGGATATTGAAGGCATCCGAAGACTAATGATGAAGGTGTCTCAGAAGTAGCAGACAGCAGCAAGAAAGTAGGAGAAGTTTAACAAAGGAAAGACAAAAGCAGATTGTGAAAGTATAGCTGGAGGTAAGATGCAGAACAAGATATGGAGACCTAGAGAAGTGCAGTTGGAGTGTAATGCAGCTATTGGATAGCAGCAAAACAAAGTATGGGATCCAGGAGGCAGAGATTGAAGACACATGATCAGGAGATCATGAACAAATTGAATCTTGGGAGTCTAATGCAGGGGCATTAGGCATAATAAAATAATTTTTATCTAAGTAGACATAGGGGGGTCTCATATTTTTAAATTCTCATGTAATTATTAGTATTTTGAATAAAATAGTGAGGAATTGTAAATGTTCTCTAACCACTAGAGAACATGAGGGAAGTTGATTAAGTTAGGAAGGTGAAGAGTCAGTTTCAGTTATTTTAGGAATTAAGTCTAACTTTAGGACTTTGGAGAATTCCAAGAGTCTTTGTTGAGCTGTTAAGGAAGCTGAACTGATTCATTGTTAATTTGTATAAATGTAAGCCTACGGGCAGATAGAAAGATAGTTGTTTAGAGAGGAGATAGAGAGAGATCAGGAGGCATAGCAGTATGGATAGAAGGCCATCGAATTGAAGATTAGGCCACAGAGGAAGTAATTTTGTAATTAACTTAGTTTTGTTTATATGGAGGAATTCAGAGTCAGATTGATTTGTGTATGATGCTGTGAATATATTCAATTTGACTTGCAATTTGGATGAATTGATCACTGAAAGGATCGGTTTCGGTAGAGCATTTAATTGCCTGTCTCAGGTTATATATATGAAAAATTGGATGCATTTTGAAATGAATTGATTTCATATGGGTGTTATTTGATTTAACTCTGCATGTTTAGTGCTTGTATGAGAATGCGTGAATAAATTCTGTGTTAAATGATTTGATTCATAAACGAGCTGAAGGAGGGGTTGTTATAATGCCCTGTGTAAAATGTGGAAGTCTAGTATTATGAAAATTGTGGTGAATGCACCTTACTGTGGAAGTATTGTTCAAGGGTGGCTTGGAATATTCAAGGAAGATCCAGAAATAAGTGAATAGACTGGTATACAAAGGCAAAGTAAAGGGTTAAACGAAGAACGTTGTTATGAAAGTTAAGACTGAGCTGTGAAATAGGCCGAAGGAGTGGAACCATGAATAGAACGAAACCTTGAATAAATAGTGAATGCAGTTTTGAGACCCAACACCAGTGGTTTTTGCATAATTTAAAAATGGTAAGTGGTTTGTTGAAAAAATATGCGATACGTTTCGGTTATTGACACGTGGCAAAGGTGGTTAGCCGAATACCACCCATTTCGCAAAGCTTTTTGGGTTTAAAATTTTGTTCTAAAAAAATGCGATATCCGTCAGATCTCTTGATCAAACGATCGGACGCTGGTCGCATCGTGAAGCTGCATGTGGTTTAGTGAGGTAAATTAAACGTTGGGGCCTAGATGCATTGTCAATGTGATGCATTGGTTTAGTTTAATTAAAGTTGGAGTTTATGTATGGGAAATATTCATATGTGGTGGTACTTTAACTAAATCTGTGAACATATATTTAGATGGGTTCGCATTTTACGTGAGCTAGGTTTATACCAATCAAATAAATGCACTCCAAATTTCATAAAGCAAGGGGAAGCTTATAATCAATGGGTATTAATGAAGGATAAATCCAATAAGCACTAACATTGATATTAGTGCTTTGGGGGTTTTTATCAAAGTTAAGCTTGGATATGAATTAAACGGTATGTATGGGGTCGAGCCATGATAAATGGGCAGAAAGTAAAATGGTATGCAATGGTCTTGTTATGTAATGGGTATTTTAATACATAGCGAGTGTTCATTGATATTTTCCATAGAATGGTTCTTAAAATGGTTTTTACCATAAAGTTAAAAGAAGCCCCATACATGAGCCTGGTTGTTGGGTTCTAACCATAGCACTTAGAACAGAAAATTAGCTTCCGCATCAGTGATGTGAATTTCCAGATTTAAAATTATTTGGGGTAGAACTGAATGTAGTTTTATAGGCCCATAGAGAGTCTGATAGTGGATTGAGAGGTTAGCATGGGCATCAATTGGATATGTGGTTTCACGATGTAATTTTGCAAAAGAATTTGAATAAATGAAGGAGCTAATACCAGTTTTGTTCACTTTTAGTTCTTGTTATTATTTGTAATGTTTCTTTCACACAGTTGATTTCAAAAATTTCATGAAGGGAAATGAGCTAGTTGGCTAGGGCCTAGCCAACCCGTCTTTTTCTTCCTCTATTTTGTAGCGTGTTAGATCTAGTATGCTAGTGTGAATAGAGTAATTTTATTTCCTTACTTGAACTTGCATATTAGTGAAACCATTGTCATTGTTTGCATGCATAATCTCAGATCTAAGGACTCATAGCATGGTGTGTTGTATTGATTTTATTTCCAGTTCTATCCTTTTATTTCCTCCTGAAAGCATCACACTTTTATTTCCTTTTTTCTTAGAAGAATTTCTGAAGCTATTTCTGAAAGATTGACTCTAGTTGTAAGTTTCATGGTTTTAGGTTTATTTATTTCCTTACAACATTGTGTGCCCTCATGTGAATGAAATATCAGGTTGCATATTTATAACTTTGTGTTCAAAGATAAAACTATAATGATTTCTTTATATAAACTTAATTAAAACATTATCAAGCACATGGATCGATATGAATTTTTTTCTGGGCTTAAGGGTTTTGTAAAATTCATCTTTTGAAACAAAGCATATCTTATTGTGACAAATATCTAAAGAAGATTTAATTTGTCTTTTGGATAGAGTAATTTAACTTCAATGCAAGAGGCTTTCCTTTTCTGCCAGTGTGAGAACTTCTTTTAGTCTTTGCAGTCTTTTTCATTAATGCTTTCTCTGGATTGATAATTTCTTTCATTTATGTTCAATTTGAAGGTTTCCTTTCTGATCTGTTCATTTCGAGTTTACTATTAATAGCATAAGGATACATGAGTGAAAGATGATTGGGAAAAAATATGTTCTAGTGCAGGAACACTGAAGTTCTTGGTACAGGAACAGGACATTCCAGTGTAGGTAAAAAATGTTCTAGTACAGGAACATAACATTCCTGTACCAGAATAGGGTATTCTAGTGCAAGAATGAAACTTAGTTCAGTACAGGAAAATAATTGTTTAGGTATAGGAATGAGATATTTATAACTAAGGAAATAAATTTAATTAATATAATAGAAAATTGTCCTTTTTGTTTTCTTGGCATTGAACCTCAATCAAAGGAACATATTTTATTTTACAAGAACTTTCTAAGATTGTTTACAAGACATGCTTTAATTTATTTTGTTAGGTTTCAAAAATATTTTCTTTGATTCCAGTACCCAGATTTGCTTAGTGTTGTTTTGCTGAAAGGTTTCCTTTACAATTCATTTTCTTTTTTATTCTGCAATTTTAAATAGTGGAATAGAAGTAGAATTTCCAAAAGTTAAAACTAGAATTACTTGGAATTTCTTGTGCTATGCATCGAAGCTTACATGGCCATGGTTTGACAAATTAAGCGTTGAAGGAGTGTACTGAATTGTAACTCCGAAACCCAACATTTTGGTGTCATTTTCGGGGAGGCATTGAAGAGATCTGGTAAAAATTTTGATTTTTTTTTTGCAATAGGGTTGAGTCTAATTTTATTTCATTTTCCAATGCAGTCTGCTTTTATTTTTTGAAGGATTTTGTTTGAATTAATTAATGTTTTTTTTCTTTTTAAGCATTTGATTGAGTTTTTTTAGCGAAAGTTTTTTTATTTGGTTATTTTCTGGTTGATTTATTTTAAAATGTATGACTAGAAGAGGTAGGGGTCCGAAGCCCAATAAGGGCTATATAAAAACTGATCAAACCGGAAATTTTCTCACGTTGGGCCTTTTGTTGCATGAAAAAATTCAAAGCAAACACAAGCCCACTTTGTAGGAATTTTTCATTTGGACTCTGGAAGCAACAATTCGGGAGTAAAAAAAACAATGAAGGGGAGGAAAGAGACTAGTGGAACCCAAAAGACTGATTCGAGACACATTCAACTTTCACATTCTATTGAGAGTGGTTCAATTGGGGGAAGAAATATGGTAGATCAAGAGGACCATGTTGAGGGGACTAGTGAGAAACAGCTAAATGAGGAACATTCCACCTTTGGATTTCCGAGTGTGGACCCAGATACAATATTTCAGATGAAGAACATAACATCATCCACCCTTCCTCATTTCCATGGTAAGGTACATGAAGATCCTAATTCCTATTTGAATTTGATATATTGTGTAGGACTTATGATTACTCTACATACACCCAAAAGATAAAACTATTTCCTGTAACTCTCAAGGATTCAACTTTACACTGGTTCATGGGACTAGGAGAAAATAATATAGCCTCTTGGGAACAAATGAAGAGATCATTTTTAACTAAACATTAGGAATATTTTAAAACAAGAGAGATGCAGGATGACATCTTTACTATTGTGCAAGAGGATGAGGAGACTTTGGAAGATTACTTAGAGATATTTTTATATATTCTCCAATGGTTGAAACATAAATTTGATCATAGTACTATTAGAAACTTTTTCTTGCGTGGGCTTACTGATGATGCTAGAAATAATTTGAATTTATTAAGACAAGGGGATATTTCTCAAAAGACTTTTGATCATATTTGTGACTTTTTTTCCAAGAAAAAATCGAACTCTTTATATTCATAAAAGGTTAACTGTGTACATGAAATTAAGAATTTATTGGTATGAGTCTATGCTCTCCCAAAAAATGGCCAAAGTAATTAGACCATCTCCTAAAACCCCATCCAGTTAAAGGATGATTTTGTTTAGAAACTTCCTATATTTTAGGGAAAAACCACCAACTAGTCATCAGCCCAAAAACATCATAAACTCACAGCGTATTCCCGAGCCTCCTCTGATGAGGAAAAACAACCCAAACATGAACAAATATGTGTATTAAGAGAAATGACAAAAAAATATGTTTTTTCTTGCTCCACATATGATTTTTAGAGTTCTACATAGTATGAGGAGTTTTTTGCATGAAAATAAAATAATTTACAAATAGATGTTGCTGAAAATAGTCTAAAATAGTTGCTAGATGGAATAATATAGACAAAAGGAGGATAGTTCGAAGCCAAGGAGCCTTCCAGCCCTATTTCTCATGTCCTCCAACTGCCCGGATCTTGCTGTAAACCCTCCTTAAAAAGGATGTCTGCAACGACATTTATTTCCCTGTAAATATGACATAAATCAATATAAGTAAAATGAGTCTTCAAAAGCCATCATTCTTCAAGGATACAACTTACAATATAATTTGAACAAAAAAATTCCTTATTGAACCATTTTACGATATTGAGCAAGTCCCCAAAAATCTAAACTGAGGTAATGTCCTGTTGTGGGAGACAATAGAGAAGGAGGTGTATTTTTTTTATCTCAGCATAATTGTTTGAGCCTTTTCCAAGACCGATAGAGGATTCGAGCCTTTGGGCCTAATTTAAATGGATAACAAGACCAGCCCCACACATTTTCACTGGGTCAGAGGCACCGTCGAAATATTCCTAGGGGATGTCTCCCTTTATCAGCTCAGGAATGATGGTCCTTATATTCGTTATGGGCTCTTGATCTGGAAATAAAGCATAAATAGCCGCCCCTTCTTGAGCGACAAGATGAAAAGGGATATCTTCGTCTCTGAAAATAGCTCTATTTCTAGCTAGCCATATTCCCTAGGAGATTAGCAAGGGAATTTTTTTTTCTTTCTCTACCTGGCAGATGTTCCACCATGTTTGCTAGGCCTCCTTAACCAAGAGGCCTCTCCATTATTGTGTGAACCCAACCAAGAACGAAAAGTGTCCCATACCTTTATATTGGATAGACAACTCAAAACCAAATGAGCCACATATTCAGATTCCAGTTTACATAAAGGGCACCTTCCCAAACCCTCCTTCCTTCATTTCTTTAGGTTCTCCCAGGTGGGGATCTTGTTTTCTAGTAAACACCAGAAGAAGAGGTGGATTTTTGCAAGACATTTCATCTTCCAAAGAGGTTTATACCACCACTTGGGATCCACCCATCCTTTCTTCCCCATGAGGTGTGAGTAACCAAACTTGGGAGAGTAATTACCAGACGGAGCCAAGGCCCATCTGAGGATATCA
Source organism: Pinus albicaulis (assembly GCA_034641835.2). Lineage (NCBI taxonomy): Eukaryota > Viridiplantae > Streptophyta > Pinopsida > Pinales > Pinaceae > Pinus > Pinus albicaulis. Next base: position 1,322,697,063 of record CM076575.1, on the reverse strand, counting down.
GACTCATCTCAAAGATGAACATTGGTCCTGTGGAGCTCATTATTGTAGTGGTTCCATGTCTCGAACCAAGTAGGGTAAAGCTCAAGGTCTACCCCTGATTTCTAGCCTTGTGTCCAAATTGATGTTGCTTCCAGTTTTCCAGCTTGATTTACGAACATAAGGCCTTCTTCAACAAGGTGGGATCTGCAAGCCTCAAGAAGGGAAAACCCCACATTGCAGCCGACCCATAGGTGCAATCCTACTCTGATATATTTCCCATTTCCTACCTTCCACACGAACCCCTCTTCAATCAATTCCATGACTCCGAGAGTGGCCCTCCACACCACCGACCCTCCCTTATAATTTTTTTTTTTGGACTTGTCACCCAATCGATGATAGGTATAGGATCTATGTAATACCTTCTGATAACCGTGGACCATTAGGAGTCCTTGACCAGCAAAGATCATCCCATTTTGGCAGAAAGAGATTTGACAAAGGATGGCAACTCCTTGATACCCCAGCCTCCCCATTCTTTAGGTCTCGCTATTTTTTCCCAAGCTACACATGACAGTGTATGTTCCTCCCTTGAACCTACCGACCAGAATTTATGGTAGGTTTTACAAATTCACTCCATTATTCCCTTCGGCATCCAGGATAGAAATGCCCAAAATACCGGGATGGCCATTAGCACTGATTTGATCGTAACTAGCCTACCGGCTTTGGACAACCACTTGTAGCACCATAACTTGATTATTTTTTCGATTTTGGCCACCATCCACATCCAGTCTATTATTTGGTATGAGTCAGGCTTTAGGTGGAACCCAAGATATCAGAAACTCTCTGAAAGCTGCTTGGTCTCGAAAGGAAGAACTTCGGCTACTCTCCTGGTGTCTTCCTCCGAGAGTCCTTTGATCATAATGGGTGATTTTTAAAAATTTATACTCATACTAGTGGCTATGAGGAAAAGGTATAACGGGGATTTGAAATGGAGGATGTCCCTTCTACTACCATTGCTGAAGAGGAGAATGTCATCCACGAACATATAATGAGTGATTTTGAGATTTGTAGCCACCTCCACTCCCTATATGTCCCCTTTCCATTTTGCATATAGTATCAATTGACTTAGGCCTTCAACTGCCAGCAAAAAGAGGAGAGGAGAGAGGTGGCATCCTTGTCGAACACCTCTTTCATTTTTGAAAAAATAGGAGGAAATTGCATTTATTAGCAAAAAAAATCTAATGTCAGTTATGCACCCCATCAGCCAACAGATGAAATCATAATGGAAACCCAGGTGGGTGACCAAGACTCAAATATAAATCCAACTAATTTTGACATATGCCTTAGAAAGATCAATTTTGATGATCAACCCTTTCCATCTGTATCTTTTCATACTATGTAAAACTTCTTGGGCCACTTCTATGGCTTCATGGATCTGTCTCCCTTCCAAAAACCCAAATTGTTCCTTAGAAATATGCTTTCATGATAAGATTGGTTTGAGTCTTTCCGTGATGACCTTGGCAATGATTTTATATAGACAATTTCATAGGGAAATAGGACAAAAGTCATCAAATGAGGCTGGAGAATCCAGCTTCAAGATGAGAGCGATGAAATTCGAGTTCAAGGACTCTGGGATAGCTCCTTTGACCCTTGAATATTCTACCATTGCAATCAGATCATCCCCAATTTTTTCAAAAAAATGTTGATAAAATTCAACTGTCCACCCATCCCGCCTCGGGCTTTTGTCCCTATACATGGACTTTAGGATTCCCTCTACATCTTATTTAGTGACCGAGTTGGAAAGAATTTTGTGGCTCTCTTCATCAATGTACCCAGTGAAGAGATGTGCCACTTTGACAACTTCTGCAATAGTAATATCTCTGAGGGCCTTGTAAAGATTCCTGAAGTGATTTTTCCCCATCAAGGCAAGACCTTCAAAAGGGTTTACAACGTTGTCATCCTCTTATCTCATTTCCCAAATAGTGTTTGTAATTTTCCGACCCTTAGCATAGTTGTGAAAAAACTTTGTATTTTCATGCCTCGCAGACAACTAGATAGCCCTGCTTTTTTGTCTCCATTCTTCCTCCCTGATTAAAAGGATTTTTATTCTTTCTGCTTCTAAACCTTTTATGACATATATTTTCTCCAATTTCTCATATCCATCCTATTCTAGTCCTTCCAACATTTCCAACTCCTTCCCAAGCCACGATAATCTGGCTTCCTCTTCTATTTTCCTTTTTTTAGCCCAATCTAAGTTGGCCTTATTCACTCTTTTGAGATTTATCAAGAAGGATTTAGTAACAATGATTTGGCCTTTGGAGTCATAAGGGGATCAGGTCTCTTTGAAAATGGTGTTGAAGGAATCCTCCAAGAGCCATCCAGGATTGAACTTGAAGGGAGAGCTCAGCTTATTATTCTTCCCTTTGAGTTCAAGGATAATGGGGTGGTGATATGACACCCCCCCTTCCCCTATTCATTGTCAGAGAATCGGGACTCTATCCATAAGTTATTATTGATAAAAAATCGATCTAGTCTCTTGGCAACCCTATCTTCCCCTGTTCTCCTGTTCCGCCAAGCTGGTATCATTTTAATGGGGTTTAAGTCTAGCAGTTTAGCTCCACTGATCTTGGAAGAGAAGAAATCTGAGAGGGGGTTGAGCCTAGCATTCAGACCCCAGGATTTTGAATGGAAAATAGAGAAGTTTAGGTCCCATCCAATAATAATATTGGGACAATTCATGAATGATTTTTACCAGAGGGAATTCCATAAAGGCACCCAATCCTGACAAGGGTCATATATATTGAGAAGTAAAATATTCTGACTGAGATCAGGAGAAAAGACTTCTAAATCCAGCACAAGGTCAAGACCCCAAGATTTGATGGGTTTCAATTTTCCAGTCCTGAAGTCGACGGATAGACCCCAGGATATCCATTTTGCATCTAGGCAGAAGAAGGACCAACCTAGGCACATTTTCTCCAAGGATTTTTGAATGTATTCCTAAGCTCTCAATTTTTCTTGAAGCGTGATGATATTAGGGCTATGTTTATCGATCATAGCCTTAAAAGCTAGGTTTTTGGGTTTACTAGCCAACCCTCGACAATTTAAAGACAAAATGATCATCTGGAAACTAGGCCTAAGGTTTGGATTTCTCTAAGCACTGCTGTCAGGATTTTTTGTTTACCATCTGCTATGTCCATCTTGGCTCTCAGTTGGGCTTTTGAAAGGTTATATTTTCTCCCCCTTTGTTTAGGGCCAAGGGGAGGATCACCCGAAATCCCCAGACCCCAAAACACCTCCAATAAATTGTCCTTTCTATCTCTGGGTCTGAGTTTGTAGGGAATGCACTCGCATACAATGGAGGTGGTAAGGGGCACCATAGGAAAGCTAGAGGAAGTGAGAAGGCTCAACTCAGGGATGGACGTAATAATGTTGTCCAGGGAAGCACTAAAGGGGGGCTCAAAAATTTTGGTAAGCACATTATGAGAAGGCCTAGAGGGACAAGGCCCTGAATCCATATATAAAGCTTAGAAACAAAAATGAAAAATGAGGGAGGGATATCAGAAGAGGTAGCATCGAGTCCTTTGGCTAGAGTAAACACTATGGCAACCTAAGGCTGGTCCTGTCCCAGATCCACCTCCATTTCCAGCACTGTGCAGTTCCCTCTCTCGTGATGCATAGGCTGTTGTTCATCCGCTTGATACTATGAAGAGGGATTCTACTATTTCCTTCCCTCCATTGCCAAGATAGGACTCTCCCCCATAAAATTTCCCTCTGCTTCAGAAGATAATTTTCCCTTACATTTTTTTTATTAGTCCTTTTACAGATGGAAAGAGGGTAATTCTTTGCCATATGACCAAACATATGACATATATGGCACCAGAAGGGAAATTTTTCATAGTCCAGGGCTTGGATGAAGGAACAACTTCTATAATAGAGTTTTATGGCTTCAAATAAGACTTCTCGTGGGTTAAGACTTACCAATATTCTAGCAACTCCATATTCCTTTGTATGCTTGAAGGACATGTCGGCCTCTAGAAAAACCCCCAACTCATTCCTCTAAATAAATTCTCCATTCATATATGATGGGGTAGACTAGGTAGTCTAACCTAGATGGGTAGCTAGGCCACCTTCTCCCATTGCACGTCAAAAAGGGGGGTTCCAAGGCTTGAAAAAAATGGGAGAGCAGCTGAAACCCCAGTTCTTCTCAAGAACCCAGTTTATCATTTCCTTTGTCTTGAACTTGTCCATGAACCACCCATTTGTGAGATTGAGCACCTCAAAGCGTGGGTCTGGTGCCAACGCCCAAGTTTGTTTGGCCCATTCGTTAATGTAGCTTGCAAAGAGATTTTTCCCGTTGGCTCTTCCCACCAGAGTCAGATCCATTGTCTACATTGCATCATCTACAGATATTTCAACGTCCATAATCATATTCGCAATTTTGTCTTTCTTACGAACTCCTTTTGATTTCTTCCTTATACTGCATGAATTATCTGAATCCCCCAGACTGTCTGATGGATTGGGTTCATAATGTGGGTGTGAGTTTCCCTTATTCACCCAAGTATTTTTCTGGAATTCCTCCTTGATTTCAGGCTCCCTCGACCTAGTAGCAAGAAAATGGAGGTTTTCAACCAAGGATCCTCCCTACTGTCCACGGGAACTGACCAAGAGATCAGGATGGGAATCTTTCCCACGGCTCAGATCCTTATTTGTTCCTTCTTCACTGAGTTGTTCACCCTAAAATTTCTTGAAGGTTTTGTCGCTCTAGCTTCTGTAATAGCCTCATCTATGCATCCCCGACCCGTCTCCGAGAGGTAGTGCTGAAGAAGTATCTCCCCCTCACTCAAGGGAAATAGGGGATTGCTAGGGTCCTGGTCATCTATCCCACCTTTTCTAGGTGACTTCGAGCTGTGGCTTCCCTGCCCAGGATGTAGAACGTCAGGAGGTTGCCCAGGTAGTTTTTTTTTGTTGCAACTGAAGATGATATCTTCTAGGCCTCCTGTTCTAGTAAATGAATGGCACAAATCGTGATTCTAAATAAGTCCCCTATTTTCCAGGGATAGGGCTTTAAACCCTATGGGGGTGTCCTGAATTTTTGCTGTATCAACTGTCAAATGATTCTCCCTCCTTGCTGCCTCACATAGAATCTATTCTCTTATTGTCGGACATGCTTCTAGCTCCCAAGCCTACCTTGAGCCTTCGAGCATGTAGGAGCTCAGCCTAGCTAGGTCAATAAACTCCAAAATGTTATGATCTGTTACATCCATCCCCCACATGGCCATCATGTCTCCAAGCTTGGGATCCACCTCCACACTTTCCAAGTCATTGACCATGGTGGCCACCTTGAGCTAATGACAATGGCTATAGACCCAATCCCTTGAAAACCCAACCCGAAAACGTGTGCACCTTCCAAGTAAGGTGGTTAAACGTCATTTTTTTCATCTTAAAGTAGAAAGGCAGCAGTAAAATGGAAAAAATGGAAGTGAAAACCCCAAGCAAGGCGGGGTTAAATAAACCCTTACATGATCTACCTTCATTTACCTTTATTCTTTCACCTTCTCCATGATGGATTTGAACGCGACATCCACCCATCCGACCGCATGCTGACCACCTGCCCCATACAGGGCAAGGTTGCTATGGAATCCACGTCATCATCATGTATCCCACCTCCAGGATAACATGTCCTATGCTGACAAAAACACCCCCATGTCTATATGCAAAGTCTAGCCAACCTCCGTAGTTGCAGGTTCTAGGGTTTCAATCCAACATATGTTTCAGTCCACGTAGATTCTTCTCTCTTTCATGATATTTGTGACTTGTGCAAGAAGTTCTCACGGAATCAATCTAGATCCGGTAGAGGAAATCGAAGTAAAAATAGAAAAATGGGATCTATGAATGCTATGATTACTATTTTGGAAAATAAGATGGACAATATGAAAACAAAATTATGAATATTGTTAGCAAACAAATAAACTCTTTCAAATTTCAGTAAAAATTAGTAGTATAACAAGATTTTTTGTCCATTTATTGTCCAAAATGTAGATAGAAGAAAAATTTACATGAATGTACAACATATATTAAGGGTGCTAATAAATGTGTGATATGTACATGGAAACATCCTACCAAGGAATTCCCTTCGATTCCAAGATTGAAAACTTCCTTTGAAGGACAACATCAAGAAACTGAGCCATTGAATTCTATGGTAGCATGAAAACCTTGGCCTCAGGTAGCTATAGGTATGATCCCTGAACATGCACCATAATTTTCTAGTTATAATGCACCACCATATCCCTATCAAAATGTAAATTACTCTCAACCTTGGCAGCATGGGCATAAATTTCATTATGGACAATGACCCTTGTTGGGCTAGGGTCCCCTAGGGTCAAAGTCGAGTCAATTTTGTCTACTTTTTTAAAGTGCAGCAAGCAATTCATGGGGCTTTGGGGTAGGTCAAATCTCCTTCTTTTAATAATGGGTTAAAGGGTAAAACATGGGGCTCAAACAATGGTTTGAGCCCATTGTTTTCGTGCAGTTAAATTATATAAATAGGCATGTTGAGTCTAGTTGAATATAATTGAAACTTCATAGTTGATTATGTACTGTTGATGTGAATTTGGGGAATTTTTTGGGATAAGTCTTAGTAGAGATAGGTTTGTGCAGTTATGTGCGTAAAGACCTAAGTCCTGGGTTGTGTGCAAGGAATTTGCGGCTGTGTGCGAGAGAGACTGAACTGTAACCATTGAATATCTACTAATAAAGAGATTTTTGGGAAAAAATACTATTTACTTGTATGATTGATGTTGGTATATTTATGTATTGATTTTCTTATAGATCTATTGTGGTTTATAGTATTTATGCATATCTATCATAATTTATTATATGATTGTGTAAGATCTATATCTTTTTTTAAGGGTTTCTGTAACTGGATAAAGTAGATTTATGAGATAGTGTAAGTCTGTTTCTACATTAAGGGTTTTATTAAACATAGATCTGAATCATGTTAAAATAACTTGCATAGAAAAATAGTAGTTAGATCATATTGGAAGGGTTAGATCCACAACATAATTCTCCCTCTAGGTGCAGAAACCCCACCTTGGAAACAAGAATGGATGGGATCACTACACTTTCATTACTCCTATCCTGCACCTACACAATCATATCCTACTACTTATGCACCTTATCCCATGGCACAACCTACATTTCCAGCCTTACCAAAACAGAGTTATACCATGCCACCATTACCATTATGACCACCTTTTAGACCACCTCAACTTCCTGTGCAACCAGTACCAAACCCAAATAATAAAGTTGTGAAAATGATTCATTCTATTGGACAGCTTCCTTTCCCCATTTATTAGAACACACCAGTTGGGGCTAATGACCTCCAATTTAGTTTGGGAAGGGTGATAAATTTATGAAAAGAAAAAACAACCCATGGTGATTATCGAGGAGAAAGGTGAGGAGGGAACTCCCAATAATTCAAAATAGGTCACCATTCGACCCATCTCCACACACTCATAGCCCTTACCATCTTCTTCAAGTTGACCTCCCTTTCGAAAGAGGTTAGTTATGGAGAAAGGTGACCCTACCCTTGATTCTAGCTTGGATTTAGAACTTAGGAATATTTGTATAAAGGTTCATTTGCTTTACACTATTAAAGATATCCCCATCTAGAATAAAATCATTAGGGAAATTTGTCTTAAAAATATATGGAGGAAAAGAGTTTAGCCTCAAACCATCCAGTTTTTTGGGAGAGAAGTTGAGTTAATGACATGATGTATTCAAATGGAAAAATATATTGATCCTAGAAGCCCATTTTTTTCTATCCAAATAGGTGATACCCTTGTATCCAATGTGTTAATATACCTGGGAGCAACCATAAATGTCATGACTAGGAAAAACATGGAACAACTTCTTTTGGTTCACATTCTTCCTACCCCTATTGTGCTTGAACTAGCTCACAGATCTGAAATCAATCCATATGGTGTGTTAGATGATGTGGTTGTCTCAATTGATTCTAGGGAATACCTTGCAGATTTTATTATGCTTCATTCAAAAAATCCTGTTGGGGGGCATCGCTTGATTTTGGGATGACCATAGCTCGCTACAACATATGCTTACATATGATGTCACTATGGTGATATGTATATTTCCCATAGAGATTCTAGGAAGAAATTCACCTAGTACCCACCTGCTAGATCCATCCAGGAGATTCGAGACACTATATGGATAGACTATGATAGTAGTGATGAGGAGAATCGATCTATTTCTTTGATTCATCAGTATACTGAGTCAACCGAGGAGGGTAAGATTCAAGATTTCTTGAATAATATGGACACAATGCCAAATTTTGATTCACTTTCTCATATTTTTAGCCTATATTTTCAAGTTATCTACAACTCCCAACCTCTTCCATTACAGATTTAGAAACACCTATTAGTACTCTCGAGCTTGAGACGATTCTTATTTAGATTAGTCTAGGAAAATCTCTATGCATAAGTTAAAACTTGGACTTATCCCAGCGAGAGTAGCTTGTGAATTTGTTATGAGACCATCTTGGTGACTTTGCATGCAGTTATGAGGACATGAGAGGCATTCCCCCTAAAACTTGTATTCATCATATTTATATTCAGGAGGGAGTCTGACCTGTTAGAAAACCCAAAAGGCGCATGAATCCTACACTAAGAGAAGTTGTGAGGGAATAATTATAAAAAATATTAGTTGTTGATTTTATCTATCCTATATCTAATAGCTAGTGGGTCTCCCCATTGGTGGTAGTCCTAAAGAAAGTTGAGAGATGGTGTATTTTCATTGATTATAGAGAATTAAAAAAGGCCACTCTCAAGGATTATTTTCCCCTTCCCTTCATTGATTAGGTGTTATATACCCTTGCCGGTAAAAATTACTTTTCATTTTTAGATGTCTTTAGTGGTTATAACCAAATAAAAATTGCACCCGAGGATCGGGATAGGACAACCTTTACTTTTCCATGGGGAACATTCTCTTACCGAGTGATTCCTTTTAGACTTTGTAATGCGCCAGCTACCTTTCAAAGGGTCGTTTTGGCAATATTTTATGACCTCGAGTGTGTAGAGGTTTATATGGAATTTTTTTCGATATTTGGTGATTCTCTCCAAGAAACCCTTAAAAATTTAGAAAAAGAATTTTTTCATTTCCAATAAGCTCGTCTTGTTTTGAGTGATAATAAATGTAGATTAATGTGCAAAGCAGGGGTGGTTCTTGGCCATCTTATCTCTGAAAAAAGGTATCCAGGTAGACCCAACCAAAATAGAATTTGTTTTATGCCTTCCTGCACCCAAATCACAAAGGTAAGTGAGAGGATTCCTGGGACATGCAGGATATTACCAGAGATTCATTGAAATGATTTCTAATATAGCCACCCCTCTTTTTTGATTATTAGCTAAGGATAGTGATTTCTCTTGGAATACAGCTTTCCAACAAGCTTTTTGGGGACTGAAGGAAAAATTAGTACATGCACCAATCCTGAGAGGGCATAATTGGTCCCTTCCATTTCATATTTTCTCAGATGCCTCGGACACTGCTATTGGTGAAAATTTAGGACATGAAGAAAATCAACAATCCTATGTTATTTACTACATTAGTAAAAACTTGTCACTAGCTGAATTGAATTATACAATGACTGAGAAAGAGTTTCTAGCAGTGATATTTTCCATCAACAAATTCAAATACTATATTACAGGTTATGTAGTTCTTATACATATAGGTCATTATAACATAAAATAATTAATGAAAAAACGTTTAACTAGTGGTAGAGTGACTTGGTGGTTTATTTTATTATAGGAATTTAATTTTACCATTATTGATAGATTAGGAAAGTCAAATGTTGTAGTAGATGTTGGGAAAAATACTGAGAGGGGGGGGGGGGGGGTGAATTAGTATTTAGATCCGACTGAAAACTTTTTATTAGAGATCTTATTTAATTCTTTACTTAGATTATTGCATCATTCATTAAGCAGTAGACAGGTGCAGTAATAACAAAATAAGCCATCACACATAAGCAACACACATGAACACCAGTATTTAAGGTGGAAACCCAATTTGGGAGAAAACCACCGTTGCTGTCGTCTCTGTCTTCAATATTTATTATAAAGAAAAATTCTTACAATTTTTGTGCTAGCGCAGACTTATACCAGCACGCAGGCACCCACCTACAGAAGGCTACAACCTTCTCTCGTTCTCCAGTTACTACTGGAAGGGAGCTCCAACCCCCTTATTTTAACACTAGCTTGTACTGGCAGAAAGCTTCCACTTTCATGCTGAGGACTTCAACACTCAGATCCACCAAATTTCTTCAATTTCTTCATCAGTCTTGCATCAGGTCTTCATTATTTCTTTGCAGATCTTCCTAGAGATTCATCATTTCTAGATCTAGAGATCTTGAACCTTCATCAACTCCATGGGTGCATCATAGATTCAGATTTATCAGAAAACAGAGTTCAATCATGCAGATATCTCTTAAAGAGATTTATTCTTTTAACAACCCCTCCACATGCACACGTTGAACTATGATCCACTTCTACTTATATAGTTTTAGCCTTTATTAATACCATGAGTCAAAACCACTCAACCGTTGATGGTATTCCTGGACGAGATCAAATAGATAATCCAGCGGGGTTTACCCAAGCCCCAAACAGATTCTCATTGTTCTTATTTTCTTGGTCAGGCAATTAGATAACTAATCTAAGGCTTTTTAATATCTCAATATGAGATTGAGATATTAATCCAAATTTCTCCTGAGGTTCAAGCCCTTACTCATCCCTCGCCAGACGTGAATATTAATCATATCACATATTTGGTGAATTATTTTACTCAATACTTCTTTTAGTCCGCACTCTGGTTACAATTTCTGAGCTCGACCATGGCAAATATCACCACCTTTGGAATAACATTCAAAGTGATGGCCCAATCGCTTTTCGTCATAAATTATATTTAATTTAAACAAACCTTGGTTAAACCCACAAAAATTAAAAAGTCCCAATCAATATAAGTTAAACTGGGCCCACATATATGATCAACGACCCAATCACATACTCACACCATACCGTGGTTATCCTTCGTGCACCTTCCTCATATGACCACCGTCCGATGGCTCCCCTTCAGATCGACGATGCTTAACCATATCGCGCGGCATCCTTGGTCAGACTTTAACGTGCGATGGCACGCAGTGATGGCAGTTTTGCAAATTCGTTCAGGGATGCATGTCGCTCGTTCTATGGAATCGCTCCCAACCTCTTGAATACCGCTTGCCCGTCGAAAGCGGTGCGATGAAAACCGGAAACCGCTTGTACTGTTCCTCCTTCGTGGTTCCGCCCTTCTACTCCAGGTTCCGTCGCACTTCCTTTTGTTATGATCCACCACTTCCCTTCCAGGTTTCGTTCGTAATTATGAAGAGTTGATCCAATGAAAGTTCGACAACCTATATTCACATAATTCAGTCACCGAGTTCCGTGTTGGTTGCAAGGATTCACAATTCCTTCATCAAGAACATGTTCATATATTACACTTACTCAATTCAATAAAGGCATAGACAATTCCAAGATCAATCCCAAACATTGATCCCAATTTACCTTCAGTCTTATATTCAATGAATACATATAACTCCATTGTCTACCAGTTTGGGATACACAGTCGACCGTATTAGCATCGGTTCCTTGAACTACATACAGAGCACCATTAATCCCCTCATAGGGTTTCTTACTTATCACGGATTTCAATTATCCTCCATCAAGATGCATACATATGTTCACACATGAATTAATTCCACAGGGACTCAAATATCCTTCCTACTGAATTAAATTTGCTCCTTGAGTGATACTGCTCTCTGTAGATGCACTCTTTCTCTGTTCTTCTTTGATGACCTTTGTTCTTTGCTACATTTATTTTCTCTGTTCCTAGTTACTGATTCAGATTTCAATTCCTTTGCCAATTCCTTTGCCATCAATGACAGCATTTCCAACAATTTCCCCCTTTGGCATTGATGGCAATACTCTTCCTCTGTTTGTCTTATAGAAGCCCCCCTTTTTTTTCTTTTCCTCCCCCTTTGACATCAATGGCAAAGGGTTGATCAAGATCCTCTGTACGAACAATACCATGCTCCCCCTGAGACTATGCTGCATCTTCAAACATAATATTCAATGAAATAGCAGAAATGACTCATTCAATCAAGATCAAGGATTCTCAAGCATGAGATCAGACTACAATAAATAATTAGAATGCCAACAATGTATCCTTGCCACATGACCAATGCTCCCCCTTAGCCTGTGCATCCTGAACACTTTCAACAGGAGCATATCCAATTTAGTCTTTTGAATTTAAGAATATCTGATATTCTTCATGGTAGAGACTACTCCCAGCTTCTGTCTGAGATATTCGAATGCTTCCCTAGGTAAAGGTTTGGTAAATATATCAGCAACTTGTTCTTTGGAGGGAACATACTCCAACTTCACCTTTTGTTCAAGCACTTGTTCTCGTAATAAGTGATATTTGATGGGAATGTGCTTGGTCTTGGAATGCATAACAGGATTCTTTGAAATACTTATGGCACTTGTATTATCACACATAATTGAGATAGGAGGTGAACATTTGATTTGAATGTCTTGTAAGGTTTGCATCATCCAAAGAAGTTGAGTGCAACATGATGCGGCAGCCACATATTCTGCTTCTGCTATAGATAAGGCAATAGAGCTTTGCTTCTTACTGAACCAAGATACTAACCGGGGCCCCATATAGAATGCACCACCACTAGTGCTTTTCCGATCATCAACACTTCCAGCCCAATCTGCATCAGTGTATGCATGAAGAGTAAGATCAACATTCTTTGGATACCATAGTCCAAAGTCTTGAGTTCCTTGTAGATATTTAAATATTCTTTTCACAGCCTGAAGATGAGACTCTTTTGGATTAGCTTGGAATCGTCCAACAATCCCAACTGCATGCATGATGTCTGGTCTTGTCCTAGTGAGATAAAGTAGAATTCCTATCATAGATCTGTATTCTGGTTGATTTATGGTGGGGGAATCATCATTAGAACTGAGATTACATCCGGTTATCATTGGTGTACTTACAGGTTTGCAATATTCCATGCCATACTTCTTCAGGATTTGCTTGAGGTATTTTGCTTGTGATAAGAATATGCCATCTGTTGCTTGTTGCACTTGCAAGCCAAGAAAGAATGTTAGTTCCCCAAGTAAAGACATTTCAAATTCTTGCTGCATATCAGAAGCAAATTTCTGACTCATAGACTCTTCATTACTTCCAAAAATGATATCATCAACATATACAACCACAATCAATAGTTTATCATTTTTAGTTTTTGTGTATAAGTTGCTATCGGCAGACCCCTTTGAAAATCCTTGTTGATGAAGATATTTGTCAAGACGATAGTACCATGCCTTTGGAGCTTGTTTGAGACCATATAGAGCCTTTTTAAGTCTACAAACAATTTTTTCATCATTTCCCAAAATGAATCCTTCTGGTTGTTCTATATAAACTTCTTCTTCTAGATCACCATTGAGAAAAGCAGATTTAACATTCATTTGATAAACTTTGATTTGTTGGAAGCTTGAAAAAGCAAGAAACATTCTTATGGCTTCAAGTCTAGCTACAGGAGCAAAAGTTTCTTCAAAGTCTATACCTTCTTGTTGAGCATACCCCTTGCAAACAAGTCTAGATTTATTTCTTATAACATCCCCATTCTCATTTAACTTTTTTTTGAATATCCATTTAGTTCCAATGACATTTTTTTCATGAGGTCTTGGTACTAATTCCCAAGTGTGATTCTTTTCAATTTGATCAAGCTCTTCATTCATGGCTTGAATCCAACATTCATCTTTGTTGGCTTGATTGACATTTTGTGGTTCAATAGTGGATAGAAATTCCAGATAGCTAGAAGATCCCACAAGAGTCCTTCTTGTTTGTACACCTGATCCCTTTTCTCCCAAAATTTGAGATTCTGGATGATTCTTTTGAACATATCTGGATGGAGCTTTTTCAGATAAAGCATCTTCGGGTTCTTCATTGGGTTCACTGTCTATATCATTCCTATTTTATGTAGAAGGATATATGTCATCATCGTCTTCATCTATTTTTTGTTTTTCTTCTTTTGGAGCTGCAGGAGACTCATCAATAACAACATCAATACATTCAACAATCTTCCGAAGTCTTTTATTGTAACATTTATATGCCCTACTCCTAGAGGAGTAACCAAGAAATATTCCTTCATCTGCTCTGGGTTAAAACTTGCCAAGTTTTTCATCATTATTTTTTATAAAGCATTTTCTCCCAAAGACTCTAAAGTGCTTCACAGTGGGAGGATTACCATACCATAGTTCATATGGAGTTTTATCACTGTTTACACGAAAATTTTCCTTGTTAAGAATATTTACCGTTGTATGTGTTGCTTCTCCCCAAAATGTGTTAGGTGTTCCAGAATCATCAAGCATGGCTCTAGCCATTTGTTGAACTGTTCTATTAATTCTTTCTACTACGCCATTTTGTTGTGGAGTGCCAGCTACAGAAAACTGTCTTTTTATGCCATGTTGTTCACAAAATTCAAGGAATTCATCTGATGTATATTCTCCTCCTCGATCAGATCTAAGAAACTTGATTTTTAGATCTAATTAATTTTCAACCAGTGCTTTGAAGATCTGAAATTTCTCAAATGCTTCATCTTTGTGTTTAATCAACCCAATCCAACACATTCTAGAGAAATCATCAATAAATAAGATATAGTATTGTTCACCACGTGGTGACTTTTTCCTCACAGGTCCACATATGTCAATATGAATGAGTTCAAGAGGCTTACTTGATGATCCTTCCTTGGCATTAAATTGTACTCTGGTTTGCTTACCGAATTGGCAAGATTTGCATATGATATTTTCAGGTAGAGTAATATTGGGAAGATCACGAACAACTTTAAGTCTGTTTGATTTGTTGATTTGAGAGAAGCTCAGATGCCCCAACCTTCTATGCCATAGCCAGTTTTCTGAAGATTTACTCAAGTAACATTGTTCTTTGCAGTTCTTCAATACATACAGGTTGCTTGGAGTTCTTTTTCCTTTTATAATTGTTTTACTTGTATCAAGATCACGTACCACACATTCTTTTGAACTAAAGACAACTTCAGTTCCTTGATCACACATTTCACTTACACTTAACAGGTTATGCTTTAATCCATCCACATACATGAAATTATTAGCTTTCACCTTTTCTTTTAGAAAAACAGACCCTTTTCCCTTAATGACAGCAGGAGTATCATTTCCAAATGTAACATTCTTTTCTTTTTCTAGAGCACTATATGCAAGAAGTTTGTTTTTTTCACCTGTCATGTGTTTTGAGCATCCACTATCAATGTACCATTGATTTTCTTCTCCTTCTATAAATAAAGCTATGCCACAATTTTCAACCTGTAATTCCTTCTTTTTCCATACTTTTGAGCTTGAAGGAAGATGCTCTTTTGGTTGGACTTTGCTCCTGCATTCAGATTCTTCATGGCCAAAGTTATTACAATAAGCACATTCAACTTCATTTTGAAGAAGAGAAAAGTTGTTATATGTATTCTTCTTTTTTCCAATATCAATCCTTTTCTTTCTTGCTTCTCTTGTCATGATGGTTTTATATGCAACACATTGAACAACTTTATGACCAAAATTGTGACATGAGAAACATTGTCCATTGAAAAAGAAATTTTTGCGATCATGAAATCTTCTACTTGAATTTACCTGTTGATTGGTGTTTCTTTGAAAGGTACTCCTATTAGTGTTCTTTGAATTGAAATGGTCATGCTTTATCTATAAAGATTCTTTATTCCCTTGCTGAGGGGAAGAATGTTGTGTACTGGTTGTAGCTGCTTTTAGATAATTTGGTGCTGAAGCCTGAGAAGATTCTCTGATGTATCCAAGACCTGTCTTTATAAGAGGAGAACGTTGTACCTTGATAATCTCATCCAAGGTTTCAGATCCTTTATCAAATCTAAGATTCAAGTCTTTACTTTCTCAATTTCTTTTCTTAGACTTACTATTTCACATTCTAATTTCTCATTATGTTTCTCCTTTTATTGAAGCTGGTTTTTCAGAGTTTCTATGGATATTTTACTTTCTTCTAAGCATATTTTGAATTGATTGATTTCATAAAGAAAATCATTGTCCTCTAAAGCATCCATAAAAGTATCCTTTTCTTCTCTAGACTCTTTTTCAAATGCCATGAGAAGTCTAAGATCTTGTTCACATTCTTCCTCACTATCTGATAACCCATCACTGTCTTCATGAGTATAGTAACTTTTTCTAGTGCTAAACCGATTCTTATTCCTTCTTGCTACTTCCTTTCCTTTTTCATGTGTTTCTTTGTGAGGACACTTAGCAACATAATGACCAACTCTTCCACAAGAAAAAAATTTGAAAGGAAGCTTACCTCTTAACCGTCCTATACCAAGTTGGAGTTTCTTTACAAAATTTACCTCATCTTCTTCTGAGATATACCCTGATTCTTCTATCTCTTGTACTTATTTCCCTTTTGTAGAAGCTATAAAGACGGCTTCTTTGACTTCATATGGTCCTCCTCTTCTCATTTCATATGCAATTATTATGCCATGAATTTTCACCATAGTAAGATTTTGAAGATCCTGCTTTTATTCAAGAGCAGAAACTTTTGACTCAAATTTTGTCGTTAGTGATCTTAAAAATTTCTCAACCAATGTAGATTTGGTTATTTTTTCTCCCAGATTTCTCATATGATTTACAATATCATCAAGACGTAAAAACAAATTAGCAATGCTCTCCTCATTATGCATTTTTAGGTTCTCATATTGAATTCTGAGAGTTTGGAGTTTAGCACTTTTTACCTTTGCATCACCTTCATAACTTAGAATGATTTTGTCCCATATTTCCTTTGTTGTATTCAACCGCATGACTTTGGAAAATTATAATTCAGTTAGACTTCCCAATAGAGCATTAACCGCCTTTGCATTTGTTTCATAATTCTTTCTTTCCGTTGGATCTGTTGGTACTGCGGCTGGATATTGATATCCTGCTTCAACAATAGCCCATACATCTGCACCCAGAGACTGAAGCTAGGATCTCATCCTTGTTTTCCAGAAGATTAAATTGTTTCCATTGAAGAGCGGAGGCCTGATCGATGCTATTCCATCTTGATTGATCTTCCTTCTAGTGGCTAAGATTTTTAGAAGGACCTGCTCTAAAACTAATTGTTGGGAAAAATACTGAGAGGGGGGGTGTGAATCAATATTTAGATCTGACTGAAATTTTTTTATCAGAGATCTTATTTAATTCTTTACTTAGATTATTGCATCATTCATTAAGCAGTAAACAGGTGTAGTAATAAAAAAATAATCCATCACACATAAGCAACACACATGAACACCAGTATTTAAGGTGGAAACCCAATTTGGGAGAAAACCACCACTGTTGTCATCTCTGTCTTCAATATTTATTATAAATAAAAATTCTTACAATTTTTGTGCTGGCGCAGACTTATACCAGCACGCAGGCACCCACCTGCAAAAGGCTACGACCTTCTCTTGTTCTCCAGTTACTACTGGAAGGGAGCTCCAACCCCCTAATTTTAACACCAGATTGTACTGGAAGAAAGCTTCCACTTTCATGTTGAGGACTTCAACACTCAGATCCACCAAATTTCTTCAATTTCTTCATCAGTCTTATGCCAGGTCTTCATTATTTCTTTGAAGATCTTCCTAGAGATTCATCATTTCTAGATCTAGAGATATTGAACCTTCATCAACTCCATGGGTGCATCATAGATTCAGATTTATCAGAAAACAGAGTTCAATCATGCAGATATCTCTTAAAGAGATTTATTCTTTTAACAACCCCTCCACATGCACATGTTGAACTATGATCCACTTCTCCTTATATAGTTTTAGCCTTTATTAATACCATGAGTCAAAACCACTCAACCGTTGATGGTATTCCTGGACGAGATCAAATAGATAATCCAGCGAGGTTTACCCAAGCCCCAAACAACTTCTCATTGTTTTTATTTTCTTGGTCAGGCAATTAGATAATTAATCTAAGGCTTTTTAATATCTCAATCTGAGATTGAGATATTAATCCAAATTTCTCCTGAGGTTCAAGCCCTTACTCATCCCTCGGTAGACGTGAATATTAATCATATCACATATTTGGTGAATTATTTTGCTCAATACTTCTTTTAGTCTGCACTCTGGTTACAATTTCTAAGCTCGACCATGGAAAATATCACCACCTTTGAAATAACATTCAAAGTGATGGCCCAATCGCTTTTTGTCATAAATTATATTTAATTTAAACAAGCCTTGGTTAAACCCACAAACATTAAAATGTCCCAATCAATATAAGTTAAACTGGGCCCACATATATGATCAACGACCCAATCACATACTCACACCGTACCGTGGTTATCCTTCTCACACCTTCCTCATACGGCCACCGTCTGATGGCTCCCCTTCAGATCGATAATGCTTAACCATATCGCGCGGCATCCTTGGTTATACTTTAACGTTCGATGGCGCGCAATGATGGCGGTTTTGCAGATTTCGTTCAAGGACGCGTGTCGCTCGTTCTATGGAATCGCTCCCAACCTCTTGAATATCGCTTTCCCGTCGAAAGCGATGTGATGAAAACTGAAAACCGCCTGTACTGTTCCTCCTTCGTGGTTCCGCCCTTCTACTCCAAGTTCCATCGCGCTTCCTTTTGTTATGATCCACCACTTCCCTTACAGGTTTCGTTCGTAATTCCGAAGAGTTGTTCCAATGAAATTTCGACAGCCTATATTCACATAATTCAGTCACCGAGTTCCGTGTTGGTTGCAGGGATTCACAATTCCTTCATCAAGAACACGTTCATATATTACACTTGCTCAATTCAATAAAGGCACAGACAATTCTGAGATCAATCCCCAACATTGATCCCAATTTACCTTCAGTCTTATATTCAACGAATATATATAACTCCACTGCCTACCAGTTTGGGATACACAGTCAACCATATTAGCATCAGTTCCTCGAACTACATACAGAGCACCATTAATCCCCTCATAGGGTTTCTTACTTATCACAGATTTCAATTATCCTCCATCAGAATGCATACATATGTTCACACATGAATTAATTCCACAGGGACTCAAATATCCTTCCTACTGAATTCAATTTTCTCCTTGAATGATATTGCTTTCTATAGATGCACTCTTTCTCTGTTCTTCTCTGTTGACCTTTGTTCTCTGCTACATTTCTTTTCTCTGTTCCTAGTTACTGTTTCAGATGCTAATTCCTTTGCCAATTCCTTTGCCATCAATGACAACATTTCCAACAGTAGATTATCTTTCTAAATTGAATAATCCCGATGAAATAATTCCTGTAGATGATTATTTTCCTGATGAACACATTTTTTTTTATCAACAAATTCTCCATGGTTTGTTGATATAGCTAATTATTTAGTCACTAGAAAAACACCACCTCACATTTCCACTCGTGAGAGGAAGAATAGTATTCAAAAAAGTGCTTCATATTCCTGGATTCAAGGAGACCTATTTTACATAGGACCTCATCTTATTATCCATAGATATGTGAGAGAGGAATAAGTGTTTGATATTTTAAAATATGCCCATGATGAACCTTGTGGGGGGAATTTTTCTGATAGGATAACCGCATATAAAATTCTCTATGCTAAGGCTATTTTTGGACTTCCTTATTTAAGGATTCCAAAAAACATTTCAAGCGTTGTGATAGTTATCAGGGAATGGGTCAACTTGGCCAAACAAATGAAATTCCTTTCTGTCCTCAAGTCATTATTTAACCCTTTGAAAAATGGGCCATTGATTTTTTACGACCTATGGCTCCGACATCTTTAAACAAAATAAATGTCTTGGTTTGTATAAATTTTGTAACAAAATCGGTAGAAGATAGATTTGTTTCTTTTGCTACTAAAAAAGTTGTTGTTGATTTCTTATTTGATGAGATTTTTACTAGATTTGGTGTTCCAAGAGAAATTTTTACTGACAATGGGCCTTAGTTTGTTTATAATCTGGTAAAATTTATTATTGATCAATATAAAATTTGGCATGAGAATTCAACACTATACCGCCCATAGGAAAATGGCTAGGTAGAATCTACCAATAAGGTGATCGAGACCATTCTTATCAAGATAGTGAATCTTCATAAGAAATATTGGCCAAATATATTGTATGAGGCCTTATGAGTTTATAGAACTACCTGGAGGAGTAGCACGGGTCATACACCTTATGAGCTAGTGTATGGGAAGAAGGTCTTACTGTCGATTGAATTCTAGATTAGGACTTTTATAACTGCAGTACAATTGGGATTGGATATCTCAGATGTGTAACAATGAAGTCTATTACAACTAAATGATATTTATGAGTTTATAAGGGATGTTTTTCAACAAAATGTGTTAATGCAGCAACAACATAGGAAATGGCATGACAAGTTGATAAAAAATAAGCAGTTGCAACCAGGTGATTAGTACTTCTTTATGATTTCATATTAAAAAATTTTAAAGGAAACTTTTTCACACGCTAGATGGGACCATATGTAGTCAATGTTTTCTAGAATGGAGTGGTGGAAATAAAGACCATTTATGGACAAGAATCAGATTTCGTAGTGAATGGGCATATAATTAAGTATATTTTTAGCCCACCACTAAAGAAAACTTCATACAACAAGTGTAGAAAAAACCAGAATTAAGGATGTTAGGTGGTGATTCCAAACCACTGTGAATCTGATTTCTATTTTCTAATAAAAATACAAAATGAAAAGAAAAAAAACCAGAAAAAAATTAACAAATTAAAAAAAATATTTACCTATGACTGTGAAAATCAACTTGCTGACATAGTCATGGAAGGTTCTTCTTGAAAACCAACTTGCTAGCAGGTGGATCGGTTTATTTTTTAAGAAAAATGGATGTCACTTGATCATTATAAATGAAAATTTTCATTGAGTAGAAGAAGGTTTGTGTAAATGTTTTCTGGTGACAACGGAATGACTAGCAGAACTGGGCCCTTATCCAAGTTTAGGATAGTTGAGATGGCATATTTTTTACAAGTGACAGAAATCTCCCACTACAGTTAATTGATCCGAGGTACAACATTATTTGGTAGAGAAATATTATATAAGAACTTTTCCTTTCTTCTTGTTCCCTTTTCATAATTTTCCTTCTATTTCTTCTCTTGTCCTAGTTTGAATTTCCCTTCTATTCTCCACAAGGTTCCCTATCCCAATTTCTATTTTCCCTCTTTTTCCTGAAGAAAAATCTCCCATTCCATTTTTCCTATATTACCCTCATGGTTTATCTCATTCTATGTGCCCTTAATAATTTCCTTCCCTTTCTAAAAATTTTTACCCCTCTCTCACTTCTTTCCTTCCCTCATAATTTTTTTCAAATTTGATGGGTTTGTGGAAACCTTACATGTTCATATCAAAAGAGCACAATGACACCTAAAAACTGGTGATAGAAGAAACTCCTTCAAAATTTTGTAATTTATTAAATTCATCTTATGTATAACAGAGACATTTTATTTTGAAAGAATCCTTCATGCAGTGCAGGAACCGCATTATTTGAGTGCAAGAATATGCGTTTGAGTACAAAAAAGTTGGGTTCGGTGTAGGAACCTTGTGATAGTACAAAAATCATGTTGCAATCATGAATTTTAGTGTGACGACTGTAAACTCTATTTATAAATATGATGGCTATTTTTCTTTTAGAAGCTATGACTGTTGTACTTTTTTCTTTAATTGACATTACTTATATTTTCCAAATGGGATAAATATTTTAAGTGAAGGGATATCATATGCATACCTAACCTTATCATAATAAAGCACTACCATATTCCAATCAGAATTATGATGAGTTTAAGGGATTTATTCTCTAAATATGATTGATTACCTGAACCTTTATCATGTGCAAACCATATACTTCCTTCTTGAAATTTTAAAAACCATAGTCGCTACATTTAGAATTCATTACCCGCATGCCTTGAAATCATACCCAAATCCCTGACCTTTCCAATAAAAAATTATTACACTGTGAGGGTGGTATCCATTGTAATTATCAGCATTATTGGACAGGATGTTGGGATCATGGATTAAGGCACCAGTGCATGTAATTCAAAATTTGTTAAGTGTAGAGACTGTATAGCTCACCCTCAGAATTGTGAGAATTTTTTGTCAAGAAAGGTCATTTTCAGGTGTTTTGCAGGAGAGTGGAGTAGTGTAATGCTCAAACATAATGGTGCCAGTCCGTATTGAGCCATGATCTGTGAATAATTGTAAGGAACAGTAGAATATGAGGGCAGTCTACCCTTATTGCAAGAAACAACATTTATTTCCTTCCTTCTCAAACTTGATGGCTATGACTCTGATGTAGCTCTAGAGTTTGCACGCACCTTCTATGGGAGTTAAGCCATGGTTGGATCTTTGCAATCTCAAGTGATAGATTATTCTATTTCTGAGGAAACATGGTTTCCAGCCATGGGCAAGAAAAGGTTAAAGAAGGGTGAAATAGAAAAGGGTGTGTGTTGTATTTTTCTACATGAAGAAGATTATGTTGTGGATTGGAAAATTGGGTTGTAGAGGAGTGTGATGGTGGATAAATGGAGGTATTTTCTATACATCCTCCAAAAGTTCCTCACTTGTGAAGGGAGGTACTCATTGACCTATCTCTACCAAATCTAGCTCCTACGACATTTCAAGTCAGGTAAATTGATAAATTTCCCTCACTTTTTATTTAAAAGTTTAGACAATATGTCCCAAAGCGTTTAGAAGAGCTGGAAAGATCAGATAGGATTAAAATTATGCCATTATGGCTTGATTAGAATTTTGGTCAAAAATTAGTTGGAGTAAAGGTACAACATGGGAAACATTTTTTAATAAATTCCATAGTGGAAGTATTGTGATACACCTCGTGGTAAAATTCGACCACAAAAAGGAAGCAAAATATAATTGAGTAGAAAGCCAGTGAAGAACAGGGGAAGAATATACCACCTTTAAAAGGTGGCAAGGGTGGAAAACTGAAAACTAACAAACCTAAGTGCATGAAGCTTAAACCTAAGGAAAAGGAGTAAATTAAAGAACAAAGGGAAATTGAGAAGCTTGGACCTTCCTGAAGGGTTACACGAGGTTCATTGAAAAGACGACATGCTTATTTGGGTAAAGAGTCGGTCATGACAACTAATACAGTAGAAATCAAGGACTTTGAGTGTGTTCCTCCAGGAAACCCTCCTGTGGAGAACCCTCTAAAATATTTGGCAGTGCGGAACAACCTTTCCATGTTAGCAGAATTTGCAGCTTTGGGGACTTTAATATTTAGTCCGGGTTATGTCGAGGAGGAAGATGAAATTCCTTTGTCATATTTGATGAAGGAATTCAAGAAGAAAAATATGGCTCGCACAAAGGACATGGAACCAAAAGTAACAAAATACCTAACAATAGAAGAGCATCAGGATATTATTCCTGTGAATTTTGAGATAGAAGAGCTGGAGAAGGAAATAGGAAATAATGACACTTTTCATGAGTGAGTGGTTGAGAGAGTGACAATATAGGAAGAATATGAGGAGAAATATTATGTCTCTAGTGTGAGAAATCAAATTCAAGAGTTAAATAAACATATATATGAGCTTGAGGTATTAAATCGATGTGTGATGGACAAGAACACTAGATTGAAGGGCAGGAATGAAGAGTTGGTAAAGGAAATGCAAAAATGGAAGAGACAGGTGAAGACATAGAATTTTCATGCATATCATTGGAAAATACATCTGAGGACAGTGGTTAAGCGCTAAAGGAAAGCCCATATTAATAAATTGAAGGCAGAAGGGTCAGGGATCAATATTCATATCCAGAAGTAAAGGAAGGCTTATAATTTTGTTTTTTGCATAAGGTTAGTAGTTGTGTGAGGAAACACAAAAAAATGAGGCTGGGGGGATTTGTTCAACATAATTGTCGCTATTTTAACCCTATTTTTGTCCTAACTATGCTACCTAAACCTATGTTTCACAATTACATTAAAACCTTTACACATGATTCTGGTCTTTTTGTGGTTTTGTTAGATATCGATTATAGAGGTTTATCATTCATTAAAAAGGGTTGAATAGGTTATGTTTCTTTGTAACTTATCAGTTTAATTACTTAAGGATTAGAAATTTAATTTCATTAATCAAAATTAGAGTTTGGTTGGTGCAAATCCACAGTTCATGTACTGCCTATTGATTCTTTTACCAAATAGACAGCGGTTTATTTCATTTTGAGCTACCTCCAAGAATATCATATTTGTTGACAAATGGTGTGTACCTTTCAGCAAGGGTTTGTTCCACCTTCTGAATCAGGAATTGGAGTGTTATGGATACTAAATATGGAGGCTGGTTGTTTTCCAACACATTTTCCTCCTAAGTTTCTCATTACGACCAAGAGCCGAATATTTTCATGCATAAATTAGGGATTCTAGGATGTAGTTACCTAGTGATAATGTGAAGAAAACTAATACTATGTGATTATATATTTTTTGTAATCTTGTATCACCGTATCTCTCTGGGTTGTATTTGTGGTTTCATGATGTACATTTGTAGAAGACTTTGAATAAAGGAAGGAGCTAATGGCCGTTTTGTTCACTTTCAGTTCTTGTTGTTATTTGTAATGTTTCCTTCATGCAGTTGATTTCAGAACTTTCGCGAAGGGTTTTGGAATTATGATGTAATATGTTTTCCTTGATGGAATTATACTTGATGAGATTGATTTTGATACCAAAATATTTGTTGAAGATGTAAAATTGACGTATCTATAGGTCAGTTCATATGTGACAGAGAAAGTAATTTCAGTCAGTAACAGAGGAACGATGAAGGTAAAGTTTCAAGAAGTATACGCAAGTTTGATGAAGGGAACCCATGTATACCCACAGGTTCAATGAAGCCAAGTCAAGTATACATAAAGTATTAGAGTATACACAGTATTTGTGAATAAAATTCGTGTGTACATGCAGGTACAAAGAAGAAAAGTCGTGTATGTGTTGGCGCACTAATTTTAACAATACCAAGGGTCTTTTCCATGGTATTAGCCCACAATATTGAGCACAGTAGCGGCTATTTGATCCTGTCCAAGAATATCACCAGCACTTGTGTGGTTTTTGGCTCATGGTATTGGCTAAGGTTCAAACTATATAAGGAGGAGAAGATCGTAGTGAAAGTACGTGCATGTAAATGAGATTTGAATGAATACTTTAGTAAGAAGTATATCTGTTTGGACTGGGCTATATTCAATATATAGACCTAATATTTCACTCATCAATACAATAATGGATCAAGATCTTTAGACCTGAAATGAATGTGTATTTTCATGATCTATTTATGAGTTTTTTAGATCAGTGGTGTGGCGCATAATTGTTGAAGTAAATGATATGATCTGAGAAAGTTTTTTTCTTTGAAGTATTTCACAATCATGTAATATTTACAGATATATACGCTGGTTTGCCACAGTGAAAATGCATATACCTACAGGTTCATTTCAGAAAAAGCGCGTATGGAAGTTATGGTTTTTCTGAAGATTGCTGAAGAGAATGTCTGATCATTTATGTTGTGTTTCTGTTGTTTGTCAATGAAGTCTTCATGTAGATCTGTATTGTTTGAATATTTTTTATACTACTAATTGGTTATGTATAAATATGATTAGTGTCTAGTTGATTGAGAATGATGGATGTTGCTAATTGAATAAGGGTCATGTAAATCTGACAGATTGTGCCTGAATGTCTCTGATATGTTCTGAGTATGTTCAGATCTCTAATTTTAGTATATAAATATCTAGACATGGGTTTCTCCATAGAGAAGCGTGTATACACGCAGGTTACCATAAGTGAAGTAGCGTATACAGTTTGTTGTATGAATGATTAGGGCTAAAGTTGATTCTGTGTGTTAATATAGAAGTCTGGGTTTAATGATGTGATCTGATTAAAATGATCTCACTGTTCTGTTTGAAGATTGGTTGATGGTTATTAACATTGTTCTACAAATGGTATTGTGTTGAAGTTGTGATATCCAGTGTGAAAATTTATGAAATGTGGTCTGCAATGATTATGAGGGTTGAAGCCTTCAGTGTGGAAGTCGAAGCTTCCTACTAGTAGAATATGGTGATAAATTCATGTGGTTGAAGCTCCCTTCCAGTAGTGGATGGTAAACAATATCAAGGGTTTGAATCTCCCTTCCAATAGCAGCTGGAAAACGAGAGAAGGTTGCAGCCTTCTACAAGTGGGTGCCTGCATACTTGTATGAGTCTACATCGGTACAACATTGTAAGCAGTTTTCTATATAATAAATATTGAAGATAGAGATGACAACAATGGTGGTATTCTCCCGACTTTGGTTTCCACCCTAAATCTTGGTGTTCATGTGTGATGTCTTTTGTGTGATGATTTACTCTATTATTACTGCACATATATACTACTAAAATGTCTTATGCATAAATGATGATCTGGGCGAAGTACATTTTCTAAAGATTTATTTGAAAATTAAATTTATTTGGGTATACACATGTTTCCTTTACAAAATATGTGTGCATACGCTATTTGTACTAACTAGAGTTGAGTATAGAAATAAGTAAAATGAAAAGAAAAAATTGTGATTATTGTAAATACTGATACACCCCCCCTCTCAGTATTTTTCCCAACAATTGGTATCAGATAAGGTCCTTATGAATAATATTAATCACTAGAAGGAATATCATCCAAGATGAGAAATCAAGATGGAACAACATCTATCAGACCACCACTCTTTAGCACAAACAATTTAATATTCTGGAAGACAAGAGAAATATCCTATATTAAGTATCTTGGAGCAGATGTTTGGGCAATAATTGAAGGTGGTTACCAATATCCAACTATAGTTCCAACAGATCCAACAACAAGGAAGAACTATGAAACCAATGCAAAAGCTGTCAATGCATTATTGGGAAGTTTTCCTGAATTATATTTTTTCAACGATATGCAGTTGAATACATCAAAGGAGATATGGGACAAAATAATTCTGAGATATAAAGGTGATGCCAAGGAAAAAAGTGCTAAACTCCAATCTCTTATAATTCAATATGAAAATATGAGAATGCATAATGATGAAAGTATTGCTAGTTTCTTTTTGCGTCTAGATGAGATCGTAAATCGCATGATAAATTTGGTTGAATACATAAGAGACGCAACTTTAGTAGAGAAAATATTAAGATATTTAACTCCTAAATTTGAATCAAAAGTGTCTGCTATTGAAGAGAAGCATGAGCTACAGACTCTTATTGTTGTTCAACTTCATGGGATCCTGACTTCTTTTGAAATGAGAAAAGGAGGTTCGTCTAAAGTCAAAGAAGCTGCTTTTAGAGCTACTTCAAAAGGAAAGTACAAGGAAGAAAAAAAAGAATCAGGGTATGTATTAGAAGAGGATGAAGTAAATTTTGTAAATAAACTTCAAGTTGGCACTGGAAGGTTCAAAGGTATGCTTCCTTTCAAATGTTTTGCTTGTGGAAGAGTGGGTCATTATGCTACTAAATTTCCTCATAAATATAATCATGATAAGGGAAAGGAATTAGATAGGAGATGATTTGTCAATAGAAAAAGTTACTATACTCATGAATATAGTGACGGCTTGTCAAATAGTAAAGAAGGAGAATTTTATCAAGATATTAGACTTCTCATGGAATTTGAAAAAGGCACTAGTGAGGCTAAAGATAATTTTATGGATGATTTAGAATAAAATGATTTTCTTGAAGAAATCACTCAACTCAAAATATGCTTGGAAGAGAAAAAGGTATCCATAGAGACTCTAAAGAATCAACTCATAGAAAAATAGAAGCACAATGAGAAATTATAATGTGAAATAGTAAGTCTAAGAAAGGAACTTGAGAAATTAAAAACTCTAAATCTTAGATTTGATAAAGGATCTGAAACATTATATGAAATTTTCAAGGTTCAATGCTCTCCTCTTGTGAAGTCAGGTCTTGGATATATTTGTGAATTTTCTCAGTCAAAAAAATCCTCAACTAAAAACTATTTAAATGCAGCAAATGCCATCCAACAAAGCTTCATCACTTAACAAAAGAACAAAGACAATGTTCAGGTAAAGAATGATCATTCAAATTCAAGGATGGAAAATAAAAAAAATAGAAGTCAAAAGGTAAACAACACTAGAAGGTTCTATGATCACAAAAATTTCTTGTTTAATGGACAATGTTTCTCATGTCATAATTTTGGTCACCAAGCGGCTCAATGTGTTGCATACAAAACCATCATGATCAGAGAAGCAAGAAAGAAAAGAAATGAGACAGGAATAAAGAAGAAAACTTTTAACGAATTTTCTCCTCTTCAAGAAGAAATTGAATGTTCATTTTGAAATAACTTTGGACATGAGAAATCTGAATGCAGGAGAAAAATTCTGCCAAAAGAACAAATATCCACAAGTTCCAAGGTATGGAGAAGGAAGGACTCATAGTTCGAAAGTTTCCGCATAGATTTATTTGCATAAGGAAAAGAAAACCAATGGTACATTGATAGTGGATGCTAAAAACACATGACAGGTGATAAAGATAAACTTATTTCATGCAATGCATTAGAAAAGTAAAATAATGTTACTTTTGGAAATGACTTTCCTGCTATCATTAAGAGTAAAGGATATGTTTTTATAAAATAAAGGGTTAAAGCTAACAATGTTATGTATGTTGATGGATTAAAGAATAAGTTTTTGAGTGTTAGTCAAATGTGTGACCAAGGAAATGAAGTTGTCTTCCAATCAAATGAATGTGTGGTATGTGAACTTGACACCAGAAAAACCGTAATAAAAGGAACAAGAACAACAAGCAATTTGTATATATTGAAAGGTGGCCAAGAAAAATGTTATCTAGGAAAATCTGCAGAAAATTGGTTATAGCTCAGAAGATTGGAACATATGAGCTTTTCTCAAATAAGAAAATCAAGCAGACTCAAAGTTGTTCGTAATCTATTGAACATTACTTTACTAGAAAGTACCATATGCAATTCATGCCAATTCGGTAATAAAACTAGGGTTCAATTTAATTCCAAAGAAGGATCAACAAGTAAGCCTCTTGAACTTATACATACTAATTTGTGTGGACCTGTAAGGAAATATCCACCTCCTGGAGAACAATACTATATCTTATTCATTGATGACTTTTCTAGAATGTGTTGGATCAGTTTATTGAAACATAAATATGAAGAATTTGAAAAATTTAAGGTCTTCAAAGCTCTAGTTGAAAATGAATTAGATCTAAAAATGAAATTTCTTAGATCTGACCAAGGAGGAGAATACATATAATATGAATTATTTGATTTATGTGAACAATATGGCATAAAAATACAGTTTTCTATTGCTGGAACTCCCCAAAAAAATGGTGTGGAAAAAAGAATGAATAGAAGAGTTCAGCAAATGGCTCATGCTATGCTTGATGAATCTGGGACTCCTGACACATTTTGGGGTGAAGTTGCTCATGCTGCACTAAATATTCTCAACAAGGCTCATGTTCATGTAAATAATGATAAAACTCCTTATGAAATTTGTTATGGTAATAATCCCACTATGAATCACTTTAATGTTTTTTGAATCAACTGTTATATAAAATATAATGACGAAAAACTTGGTAAGTTTGAACCTACAACAGATGAAGGAATATTTCTTGGTTACTCTTCTAGAATTAAAGCATACATAACAACTTCAGAATATTATTGAATGTATTGATGTTGTGTGTTATCACAAAATTGGACCTGATAGGCTTCTTGATCAAACAATCTCATGTAACTATTTCAAACCTAATCTTTTGACTAAGGCTTAGCCTCCTCAGCCTGAGAGGGCTCTCTCAAGGGTTAATGATATGGATAAAAGTATATATGGCTAACTCTATTCAGGAAATAAACTGATAATGATAGTTGTAGGTTGAAGATAACATCATCATGTATACATTGGGCTTATGGAGTCAAAACATTCAGTAATTCAATGAATCTACTTAACATGGAAGTTGAGGCATATCCAAGTTTTTAGTGATAAGACACACACACATGAAACATGTAAAAACACAGTCAGTTCACTTATAAATGAAGTCAGAGCAACTAATAGATGAATTATGAGTAATATAGATGAACACCACTGCAAATGAGATATATCAGAAGTACAGATGGAATAGGAAAACACTAAAAACCCCTTAAGAATCTCAAGTTGGTAAAGTAGAAGATCTCTGTATTAGCTGAAAACAGTGAATTCACAATAAGCTCCCTTTTGCCAAAAATGTTCAACCCTTGACAAATTTGACCCAATAGCCTTTAATAGACCTCTTACATCATTAGATGATCTGACTCTAGGCTAGATACATCGAATTTTTGTCCACTGACACCCTGCATAACCATAAAACATGGAATTTATTACAAAAAGACACATATCTTACTTAACAATCCTATTTCAAAAAGGACTCAAACTCCTTATCATTATCTATAACAACCTTATCTATTTGAAACTACATTATTGACAAGCGTATCATCACATGGTCGAATTTGGATGATGATATTAAGTTCTTCATGACCACTTTGCTAACCTCCACAAAAGCAGGAAACCATACCCTGTTTTTTAAGCATAGGATATTTTTCCTTATTTGAACATTTTGACCATCATTTAATATTCATTTCGTGGTCCTTGGCTATTGAATATTACCTTAACATGTCCCATCACTCTTACCTAGCCTCCATCTATCCAAAACCGCTTCAAAAACTGTTCAAGGCTGTAATGTATTGCGTTACGAAAACACAACAGTTTCATACTGCTTTCTGTAGCACTTCCATTTCAAGCCTTTATTCTCAAAAACATGACTCCTTTCTCTTGCATTGTTTTAATTACCTTTCAACACACCCTTCATAGCAATTTTAGCTCTTAACCCATATTTTAACACCTTAAAATATGACCAAAAGAAGCAAAAAAGGAAGCTACAACAGTTTCATAGCACTTTTTTGCTTTTTTACACTGAATGTGCTATGAAATTGCAAAGTACGTAGATTTTTCATAAATTTTCCAAGTGCAAACTGTAGTTTTGCCCAAAAACTCAAAGTATATCTGTCTTCAGTATTTACAAACAATACAAACTGTAAACCCAATTCATTTTAGCTTCCTTGAGGCATTCCTTCTTCATTTACACTTGGTTGACCTATTGGCTCTTCTATGACTGTCATTTTAATGCCTCTTCTCTTTAAATCATCATTAATTAATTCTAGCTACTCTTCTAAATCCTTCACCTGGTCTTTAAGTCTTCTATTATTAGCTCTCAGATGAGTGTTTATTATTCTGAAAAAATTAGCTTCTTTTATCGTCGGAACTGTCCACTTGAAAGGTTGCTCTGTATTTTCTAAAATTTCAGGAATAGAATCCACTTGTCCTTCCCACATTCCCTTCATCCTTTTAAACTGTACTTTCTCAACACTGTGTTTCCTAGATTTCTTTATCATGACAAAAATTTCCTGATTTTCCAACTTTAAATTTTCCTCAAGGCGCTGAAACTCTGTTTTCTCTGTCACTTTCTCTTTTCCCATTTTTAATTTACTGATTGTATCCTTCACTGTGGGTGATGAAAGATCAACAATTTCTTTAGGAGATTTAGATGTCTCAGTGGTTTTTTGAACTTCTTTGTTGCCTTCCATTAATTTCCTAGCATACCTTTTCATAGGCTTTCTTTCTTGAAAAATGAAACCTGCATCTTCCCCCTCAACCTCTAGCCTCTTTGCAAACTTAGCTTTTTTCAACTTATGCTCATCTTTCCCAATGAACTTAGCTTGGACAATAGGTATTTCCTCTATGTCAATGGCATGAAGAGTATCCTCTAGATTCCCCTTTCTTACTGGGTTGTCTTCTGTAGCAACTATCTTTCCTTTCAAAACCACTGCTTGGCTTCTAGTTATTCTTTTGGTCTCCTGTTCGCTGACAACTTGTTTATGTTTTTCATCTTTGACAACCTTTGATTTCTATTTTGCAGGTGGGAGAGTTGGTGTATCAAGCATTTTCATTTTCTCTCCCCTTTTCTCAGTTTTCTTTCTTGGCTTCACTCTTGCAGTTTCTTTTGGTTTTTAAACCATAGGTTGGCTTCGTTCTGCTGCTGGTGTTGATGGAACTCCTTTAGCTTTAGGGTTTCTTGTAGGAGTTAGGTTTTCCAACTCAAAACCATTTATAAAAAAGAATGATGACCAATATTTGCCTATCTTCTGAAGTTCATCTAAAATTAATAATTTCATTAAGCCATGATGAAATAAGGATGTTTCACTCCCTTCAAACTTTTCTTGCACTTTATCAGCCATCTTTGCAAGACTTATATGTAGATAAAAAGGTAAATCAAGTAAAATCTTACCAGTGAAGTGTAGAAGAAATTTGAAATGATATGAATAAACCTTGTGATATCTGCCTTCACAGGTTAAAATTTTCTGAATGTTGAGCAGCAGTTTTGAAAAATTATCTTTGATGCAGCTTCTAGGGATAGCATTGTTAAGATCCATGTCGGTGTGCTCAGGCTTCAAGAACTATTTACATTGCTCCATATCAAATTTGAACCCTTTGAACCAGGTTTCTTGACCTCTTGGTATCTCTATAGCAGCAGCAATGACCTCTGGTGTGATAGACACACTTAGCACCCCGACTTTAGTGATTTTTACATTGAAATTCATATCAAATTCCTTATATACCTCTGTGTGATATCCCTGCAAATTCTCACAAAAACATAGGAAACCTAATATTTTGAATGCTCCCATCACTACTGGGTCTTTATTTATTGTATTCATGTCTTCAAGTTCATGCCTAAAGCACTATCCTCCTCTGTGTATTTTTCTTTCCTCTGCCATATTCTTCAGAGAAACTCTCAGCCTCGCTTGAATAAATCTTTCAGCCTCACTTGATATGAATGTATCAACCTCGCTTGAATAAATGTAATAGCAGCCTCGCTTGAAACAAATATAATAAACCTTTGTAAGAACCAGCCACAAGTTTGGCTTGACACTCAGAGCTAAGACATTACGAATGAAGGAAAAAGGAATGAGAATGAATAATTAGGAAAGAATTTGAATTTCAAGTGTCCTTTCATAACTAAAAATGATGACTCACTCATACCTAAACTGACCATGATGACTGCAAACGTGGGTGTGTAATTCAACTTCATCATTACATGACTCAACATGCCACTATCCTACCCTTTCCCAAAGGTTTTTGACATTGGACAACTCAACTGACAAGACAGTTACAAAACCGCACTTTTGTAGCACCTGTAGTGTAATTTTTGTTATTTGCGCTACGAAACTATCAACGCTTTCGTAGTGCAAAGTGACTTTTTCAATGGTTGGCACTATGAAACTGTGGTTTCTTGGCTAGTTGGGCAGTTTTGATGCAAAATCTTTGGGAAATGAAATGAATCCTAAAATGATGAAAGACTTTACATGAAATACCTTAAAAATGAGTTTATTTAAACACTAGGGTAGGCTCAAACTTTAAAATTTTAATACTTCCCTTGGTCAAACTCAAGAAATGAATCCTAAGAACCTATTTTGACCCATGATCATAAGTAATCTTTCCATAATGATTTTTTGAAATTTTTTTAAGTGATAACAGTGGCTCCAATTGGGATAGTGTGCCCCCGTGGTACACTAAGAACCAGTAGTTCCAGTGCTTCTATCCATTTTCTTGACAGAACAAAAAAAAACTTTGAAATTGCCAAGATTTCTCCTCAAACTCTAATGGTCTTCACCTCAGGCTCAAGCTTTCTGATTTATCTTGTCATTATTAGCAGAAAAAACTCATAAAATGGAATATATACAATGATATGAATGATCAAATTTTTTTTAAGAAGAGTAATGCTTTAAAAACCTGCCATTGAAAGGTCATCCAGCATATGATTTTCCATCCATCTCTTGCAGTATGTAAGTATTGTTTCCATGGAAAGAAAATATTTTGAAAGGACCTTTCCACAAGTTCTCAAACTTACCATGTTAGTATTTCTCTTCAATTCTGGCCTCCCATTTCAGCACTACATCCTAAATTTGGAAACTTTCTTCCTTGATATTCTTATCAAATGTACTCTTGATTCTGTTTTGAGATTGTTGATTTTTGTTATAAACTTCATCCCTCTTCTCTTGTAGAGCTATTAGCTAATTTATTCTTATCTAAACTACATTTGGTTCCTCTTCTAATCCTTGAATCAGCTTCATGACAGGTACCCCTAAAGATGTAGTAAAAATGGCCTCGGCTCCATATACCAGTTCATAAGGTGAAGTTCCAATTGACCTTTTTGTGCATATCCTATTAGCCCATAAGGCATACTTCAACTTCAAATGCCAAGCCTTCTTATTTTCCTGCAACACCTTTTTAATGATCCTCACAATGCTCTTGCTAGAAGATTCAATAAGACCATTCCCTTGTGGATAATATGCAGTGGAATTCCCAAGAGTAATATGATATTTATGATGGAAATTAATAAGATTATTAGACTTAAATTCCTGTGCATTATCAGTTATGATCTTCATGGGGAAACCAAATCTAGACAAAATATTATTTTCCAAAAAAGAAATAATAACAGAATCATTTGCTTGCCTAGTTGGGGTTGCTTCAATCCATTTGGTAAAGTAATCAGTCGCTATGAGAATCCAATGATGCTGGCCTGATGATCATGGATGAATATCTCCAATAAAATATAGTCCCCATTTCTGAAATGGTGCTTCCACATAGATAGGCACTAAAGGTAAAGGGACAAGATTCTTCTTACCATCGAAAATCTAACATTCATGGCAGGCAGCAATCTTTTTGTAGACATCCTTAAACATTGTAGGCCAATAATACCCTGCTCTAAGAATCCTGTTCACTGTGGCCTTCCAATAATGGTGACCTCCATAATCTCCTTTATGGAACTCCTCAATTACTTTATCAGCCTCCTCTTCCAGCAAACAATTCAGCAAAATACAGTCGATGTCCTTCCAAAACAGATTTTTATCAAAAATGAAATACCTCAAGGATTTTAGCTTCACAAACCTTGCCTTAGACTTTGTTAGCTTAGCAGGTGCTTTATGATGATGTAGGACAAAAAAAATATCCTTATACCAATCTAAAGTGATGTAATTTTCTTCAATAGGGACTAGTTCTTCTTCCTCATCTGGAATTTCTGATATTTCTGCAATTAAATTCATGTCAAGACAGTCAAAGTTTGACTATGCTATCAGCTTTGCTAAGCCTTGTCCTTTGACCATTTTTGTTGGCTTAATATCTATATCATATTCCAACAAGTTAGCAATCCATTTTCCCCTCTTATCATCAGGATCGGCTTGAGTTAGGATGTATTTCACAACAATATTAGGAACAAAAGCTACAATATGAGAATGCAAAATATAAATTCTGAAATCTTTGATAGCCTTAACCAAGGCATGAGCTTGCTTCTCTAAGATATTGTACTTCAGCTCAGAGTTAGCTAATGTCCTACTAAAAAATGAAATGGGCTGCTCAATACCTTATTGTCCCTTTTGCAACAAAACTCTAGTAATAGTATTTTCTGATGCAAAAGTGAAAACTAGAAATTCTTTTGAGAAATCTGGGTTGATCAATACCAGTGCTTGAGTGAGTGCCTTTTTGATCTCCTCAAATGAGTGCATTTCCTCTGCTGTCCACTTAATGTCAACTCCCTTCTTCAGCATCCTTGTTATGTCCTTCACAATCTCAGCAAAATTAGGAATAGATCTCCTTACAAAATTTACCTTTCCAAAGAAAGATTGAATCTCCTTCCTGCTTCTATGAAAATCCACCTTCTAAATTGCATTGAACCTATTCAGATCAATCTTAATCCCATATTTAGAAATAATGTGTCCAAGTAATTTACATGAAGTTAAAGAAAAAATACTTTTGGTGGGATTTAGAGAGATGCCAAACCTTCTACACTTCAGCAGAATTCTTTCTAGGTGTTTCAAGTGATCTTCTTCCCTTCTTTAGAAGACTGTTATGTCATCAAGATAAATAACCACCATATTATCCTTCTCTTTAGAAAAAGCAATATCCATTGCCCTCTGAAAGGTAGCTCTTGCATTTATGAGACCAAATGGCATCCTGACATACATGAAAGTGCCCCATGGTGTAGTAAAGGTTGTTTTTTCCTGATCATCCCGATGTACAAGGATCTAATTGTAACCTAAAAACCCATCAAGCATATACATCCTTTGAGAACCAGCAATATTTTGAAAAATTTAGTCCATCTTTGGGAGAGGATAGTTGTCCTTCAGAGAGGCTTTATTCAATTTTCTGAATTCAATTCATATTCTGATTTCTCCACTCTTTTTCCTAACCGGAACCAATTTTGCAAGCCAATTTGAGAATCTGATTGGAACAATCATTTTGGAATCAAAGAGTTTCTTGATTTCCTTCTCAATTAGTGGCATGAGAAGCGAATTAATCCTCCTCGACTTTTTCTTGAAATGCTTTTCATTTTCTTTGATGGGAATAGTATGCTAAATAATAGTGGGGTCATACTCTTTCAAATCAACATAATTCCAAGAAAAAACATCAATAAATCTCTTCATCATCTCAATATACTTGTACTTCATATCAACTAAAATAAACTTTGAAAGTTTAATCATTTTGGGCATAGCTATTGTATCAAGGTTACAGCTCTCTATCTCTTCATCATCAGCTTGTGTCTTACGAGATTTAAAAACATCATTCTGATCAAAAAGTTTTGCAAGAGGTATGAGACCCTTTGATATAGAATTATTCTTTAGCTGAAAAACTTCAGACTTTCCTTTAGATTCAACAAGCATATTTTGCTAATCTACTTGCATATTTTCAAACTCTTCTTTCAGCTCAATAAATTTCTTCACTTGTTGGTCATCCTTAAAAAATTTCCAATGAGTAATATTATCAAGGATAGCTGGTCTATGGTGAACTTCAACCTCATATTTTCCAGTGGAATGTATGGGAATAATGAAAAGACTTGCAGAGACAGCTAGAGAATCAGCAATGGAGTTTTGGTCTCTAGTTTTGACAATGAATGAGTAAGCTTGAAAATTTTCCAACATGTCCAAAACTAAGTTTCTATATGCCCTCATTCTTATATCCTTTTTTTGATAAGCACCTTCAACTTATTTAATGACTAAATCCGAATCTCCAAAAACAGAAATATTTTGAGCATTCATTCTTTTCAAAACTTCTAAGCCCAAAATCAAGGATTCATACTCAGCCATGTTATTTGTGAAATCAAATTTAAATTTGTAGGAAACTAAATTACTTTAATCACTTGGACTTGTAATCCAAATCCTTGCTCCTTCCCCTTCTCTTCCTACCGATCCATCAAAATGAAATGACCACCATCCTTCCGCCTTCTTATCATTGACTTGTTGATCCTCTGTTTGCTGATTTTTAGACTGTTGAATTTTAGATTGTTGATTTTTTGCTTTCTTCTAATCCTCTACTTCATTAGTCAACTCATTGAAAAGAATAGCAGATCCAAGTTCAGTATCAAGAGCATAAATTGGAAATTTTTGAGGTTTATCTTTACTACTCACCATGTAAGCCATTCTTGTCTCTCGATACAATCTCCTTTGCTCACCAAAAATAGGAATGGTGGCATAAGTAAGATCCATCTGCATTGTACCTTTGATCTTTGTTGCCCATGACCTTGATAATAGTAGACCAAACTTTGGTGGAATGTCTGCTACCACGATGTCCATGACCACTGTCTTGGCAGGGACTTGTGTAAGACCAACAACAACATCCTTAATTAAACCAATGCATTGAAATATTTTTGAATCAAAAGAAATCAATTCCTTATATGGTCTATTTATTTCTAACCCCATCCTTTCCATGATTACTTTGGGCATAATATTATGAGATGCCCCTAAATCTAAGATAGCATGATGTAATGTCATGTCATGAATTCTAAGTCTCATATAAAAAGGAGGCACCTCCTCATTTTGTTCATCTTCTAATATTGGACCCAAGTATATGGTTGGATGATCATCTTGTACATTCAAGATATCAGCAGCTGCAGCTTGTGAATTAAAAATTTTAACAATCTTAATTCTATACTCATTTACCTTGAGAATCTCACCAAAAGTTACTGGTATTCTAATCTTAGAAATTTCATTTTCCAAATTGAAAATAGAAACATATTTTTCAACTTATTTGATAGGAGGAAGAGGTGGTGTATCTTTCTTACCTTCAGCAACCTTAAGAGTATCTTTCTTGCCATTAGCAGCCTTAGGTGTATCTCTCTTAGGTTGTGTTTTATTTGCAATGATTGGCACATTTCTATTTATGAGATTGTATTGTTTTTACATCTCAAAAATAGCATGTTGATTCCCTTTAAGATAATCTGATGGTTCCTCTCCATGATTACCTTGGTTTGATTCATCATGTTCCTCTTTAGTCAAGAAAATTCTAGAAATTTCTTCATCTAAATAGTGAATAGACTCTTCAGGAATTTCAGGTTCATCTTCTTCATCAATTAAGTTCTACTGGAAAGGAGGTCTCACTTGAGGATCAAGCTGTTGATTTCTATTTTCTCTTGGTCTTTATTGATTCTGAGGTCTCCTGAACTGAGGGTTTCTAAACTGAGGTTCATGTGGTGCATGAGGAGCATAGGTATTCCCAAGAGCTAGCCTATCCATCTACTTCTCCATTGTTTTCATCATTGAATCAAATTTATCCTCATAGGTAGAGGAGGAAGGCTTCTCTTCTTATTTTAACTTAGTTTTACCCATTTTTTTCTTTTTGGCTGCTATCATATTAACCTCCACCTTCATTGCATCATTTTTCATTTCAGCAAGTGTAGGGGATTCTATCTCTCTCAATAGTATAGAAAATTCATAATCAAAAGCTTCAGCATATCTCATATGTGCTAAAGCTTGTGGAGGTTTTAAATGAGCAAGAATAGAGTCATAAACCTTATTAAACCTCTTTGAAAAGTTTTGAACAGTTTCATCAACAACTCTTCTTAAACTGTTATACTGAGTGAGGGCTTGTACTGGATTAGTTCCATTTCCCCATTTTCTCAAAAAGTTATCTTCAAACTCATTCCAATTATGAATACTTCCAGGAGTAAGGGCTTTGAACCACTTCCTAACTTCACCAGTAAAGCACTGAGAAAACAATCTCAACCTAACATCTTCATGATCTACTTCCTCCCTGTTTATAAAATCATTAAATTGATCTACATGTTCTTCTGCTATAATTTCTTCAACACTTCCCCAAGTTTTGATTCTAACAACATATTTGCTAGGGAATTCATTTAAAACAGCTGGAAGAACAAGAGGGGCGTATCTAGAAGGTGCAACAGGTGGAGGGGGTACATTTCTAGCCATGGTGAAAGGGACTATGGTAGCTTTAGGGATAGAAGCAATAGAGGATGAAGAACTGTTATGAGGAGGACTGTTTTGTATTTGTTGTCCACTAACAATTGAACTCCAATTAGGAAGAGGAAAAATAGCTTTGCTTTTCAACAAGATTTCAAAATTTTCAAGCTCTTTCAAGTTATCTAAAGACTCTCTTTCCAACAAAAACTCAGAAGTAACTACTTCCAAAAACTCCTCTTTATCTTCCTGTGTTACTAGTGTTGAGGTATCAATACCTCTCTTATGCAAGTCTAATATAATTTTAGTTAATTATTTTTCACTTTCAGATCTAAAAAATATTTCCTGTATTTTATCATCAAATCTTTTATCTTTAGGAATTCTTAATATTTCATAGGACAAGGATTTTAAATGTGATGGAGTACCTGATATTTCAGAAATTCCTTGACTGCCTCTAGAAATGGTGTGTGGATTTTCCATAATGGTAGGTGGATCTCGGTTAGGATTACTCCTCATGTATCTCCTTCTCGAAACCACCTTTGATCATATAAATTTTAAATGGAGTCAGCAAGGTAGATGCAGCCTCGAAAAGCTTCCCGAGCTCCTGCTACCTTCAGAAGTTTAGCTTCAAAATTTCGAGAAAGTATAATCTTCAAGCTCCCGGAAGACGCACCAAAATGTTATCACAAAATTGGACCTAATAGGCTGCTTGATCATACAATCTCATGTAACTATTTAAAACCTAATCGTTTGACTAAGGCTTAGCCTCCTCAGCCTGAGAGGGCTCTCTCAAGGGTTGATGATATGGATAAAAATATAGATGTCTAACTCTATTCGGGAAATAAACTGGTAATGATAGTTGTAGGTTGAAGATAACATCAACATGTATACATTGGGCTTATGGATTCTAAACATTTAGTAATTCAATGAATCTACTTAACATGGAAGTTGAGGCATATCAGAGTCTTTAGTGATAAGACACACACACACATGAAACATGTAAAAACACATTCAGTTCATTTATAAAGGAAGTCATAACATCTAATAGATGAATTATGAGTAATATAGATGAACGCCACTGCAAATGAGATATATCAAAAGTATAGATGGAATAGGAAAATACTAAAAACCCCTTAAGAATCTCAAGTTGGTCAAGTAGAAGAACTCTGTATTAGCTGAAAACAGTCAATTCACAATAAGCTCCCTTTTTCCAAAAATGTCCAATCCTTGAAAAATTTGAACCAATGGCTTTTAATAGACCTCTTTCATCATCAGATGATCTGCCTCTAGGCTATATACATCGAATTTTTTTCCACTGACACCTTGCATAACCGTAAAACATGGAATTTATTACAAAATACACCTATCTTTCTTAACAATCCTATTTCAAAAAGGACTCAAAGTCCTTATCACTATCTATAGCAACCTTATCTATTTGAAATTACATTATTGACAATTGTATCATCACATGGTCGAATTTGGATGATGATATTAAGTTCTTCATGACCACTTTGCTGACCTCCACAAAAGCAGGAAACCATACCCTGATTTTTAGGCATAGGATGTTTTTCCTTCTTTTAACATTATGACCATCATTTAATCTTCATTTCATGGTCCTTGGGTGTTGAATATTAGCTTAACATGTCCCATCACTCTTACCTAGCCTCCAGCTGTCCAAAACTGCTTCAAAAACTGTTCAAAAGGCTGTAATGTATTGCGCTACGAAAACACAATGGTTTCATAGTGCTTTCTGTAGCGCTGCCATTTCAAGCCTTTATTCTCCAAAACTTGACTCCTTTCTCTTGCATTGTTTTAATTACCTTTCAACAAACCCTTCATATCAATTTAAGCTCTTAACCCATCTTTTAACACCTTAAAATATGACCAAAAGAATAAAAAAAGGCAGCTACAGCAATTTCGTAGAAATTTTCTTCTTTTTTACACTTAATGCACTACGAAACTGTTGAGTATGCAGATTTTTCATAAATTTGTCAAGTGAAAACTATAACATTGCCGAAAAATTCAAAATATACCTGTCTTCATTATTTTCAAACCATAAAAACTGTAAATCAAATTCATTTTAGCTTCCTTGAGGCATTCCATATTCATTTACACTTGGTTAACCTATTGGTTCTTCAATGAATGTCATTTTAATGCCTCTGCTCTTTAACTCATCATGAATTAATTCCAGCAACTATTCTAAATCCTTCACCTAGTCTTTAAGTCTTCTGTTAGTAGCTCTCATATGAGTGTTTATTATTTTGAAAAACTTAGCTTCTTTTATCACTGGAACTGTCCACTTGAAAGGTTGTTCTGTATTTTCTAAAGTTTCAGGAACAGAATCAACTTGCCCTTCCCACATTGCCTTCATCCTTTTAAACTGTACTTTCTCAACACTGTGTTTCCTAGCTTTCTTTTTCATGACAACAATTTCCTGATTTACCAACTTTAACTTTTCCTCATGGTGCTGAAACTCCGTTTTCTCTATCACTTTCTCTTTTCCCCTTTTTAATTTGTTGATTGTATCCTTCACTGTGGGTGATGAAAGATAAAAAAATTCTTTAGGAGATTTAGCTGTCTCAGTGGTTTTTTGAACTTCTTTGCTGCCTTCCATTAATTTCCTATCATGCCTTGTCATAGGCTTTCTTGCTTGAAAAATGAAACCTGCATCTTCCCCCTCAAAATCCATCCTCTTTGCATACTTAACTTTTTTCAACTTATGCTCATATTCCCCAATGAACTTAGCTTAGACAATAGGTGTTTCCTCTATGTCAATGGCATGAAGAATATCCTCTAGATTCCCCTTTCTTACTGGGTTGTCTTCTGTAGAAACTGTCTTTCCTTTCAAAACCACTGCTTGGCTTCTAGTTATTCTCTTGGTATCTTGTTTTCTAACAACTTGTTTCTGTTTTGCATCTTTGAAAACCTTTGATTTCTGTTTTGAAAGTGGGAGAGTTGGTGTATCAATCATTTGCATTTTCTCTGCCCTTTTGTCAGTTTTCTTTCTTGGCTTCACTCTCGTAGTTTCTTTTGGTTTTGCAACCATAGGTTGGCTTCGTTCTGCTGCTGGTGTTGATGGAAATCCTTTAGCTTTAGGGTTTCTTGCAAGAGTTAGGGTTTCCAACTCAAAACCATTTATAAAAAATAATGATGACCAATCTCTGCCTATATTCTGAAGTTCATCTAAAATTAATAATTTTATTAAGCCATGAGGAAATAAGGATGTTTCACTCCCTTTAGAATTTTCTTGCACTTTATTAGCCATCTTTGCAAGACTTCTAGGTAGATAAGAAGGTAAATCAAGTGAAATCTTACCAGTGAAGTGTAGAAGAAATTTTAAATGATATGAATAAACCTTGTGATATCTGCCTTCACAAGTAAAATATTTCTAAATGTTGAGCATAATTTTTTAATAATTATCTTTGATGCAACTTCTACGGATAGCATTGTTAAGATCCATGTCAGTGTGCTCAAACTTCATGAACTCTTTACACTGCTCCATATCAAATTTGAACACTTTGAACTAGGTTTCTTGACCTCTTGGTATCTCTGTAACGACAGCAATGACCTCTGGTGTGATAGACACAATTAGCATCCCGACTTTAGTGGTTGTTCCATTGAAATTCATAGCAAATTCCTTGGATACCTATGTGTGACAGCCCTGCAACTTCTCACAAAACCGTGGGCAACCTACTCCTCTGAATGCTTCCATCACTGTTAGGTCTTCAGTTATTGTCTCCATGTCTTTAGGTTCATTCCTAAAGCATTGTCCTCCTCTATGTATTTTTCTTTCCTCTGCCATATTCTTCAGAGAAACTCTCAGCCTCGCTTGATATGAATGTATCAACCTCGCTTGAATAAATTTAACAACGGCCTTGCTTGAA
The DNA here is from genome assembly GCA_034641835.2 of Pinus albicaulis. NCBI lineage: Eukaryota > Viridiplantae > Streptophyta > Pinopsida > Pinales > Pinaceae > Pinus > Pinus albicaulis. The sequence goes on along the minus strand of CM076575.1, from coordinate 1,322,653,832 downwards.
ATGGATATAATAAACCTTTGTAAGAACCAACCACAAGTTTGGCTTGACACTCAGAGCTCATACATTACAAATGAAGGAAAAAGGAATGAGAATGACTAATTAGGAAAGAATTTGAATTTCAAGTGTCCTTTCATAACTAAAAATGATGACTTACTCATACCTAAACTGACCATGATGACTGCAAACGTGGGTGTGTACTTCGATTTCATCATTAAATGACTCAAAATGCCACTATCCTACCCTTTCCCAATGGTTTCTAACATTGGACAACTCAACTGACAAGACAGTTATAAAACCGCGCTTTCATAGCGCCTGTAGTGTAATTTTTGCTATTTGTGCTATGCAACTATCAATCATTTCGTAGCGCAAAGTGAATTTTTTCAATGGGTGGCACTACGAAACTGTGGTTTCTTGGATAATTGGGCAGTTTTTATGAAAAAAAATTTGGAAATGAAATGAATCCTAAAATGATGAAAGACTTGACATGAAAGACCTTAAAAATGAGTTTATTTAAACACTAGGGTAGGCTCAAACTTTAAAAATTTAATACTTCCCTTGGTCAAACTCAAGAAATGACTCCTAAGACCCTATTTTGACCCATGATCATAAGTAATCTTGTCATAATGATGTTTTGAATTTTTTTTAAGTGATAACATTATGATTGATGAATCTCTCACAGCTGCCAAAAGGGAAATAACAACAAACGACGATGATGATGATGAATTTTTTTCCCTCATCAAATCACAATAATATAGAAGAAGAACCTAATGAAGCATTAGAAGAAGATACATCAGAAAGAGAACAGGCTCCATCCAGGTATGTTCAAAATAATCATATAGAATCTCAAATTTTGGGAGAAAAAGAATTAGGGGTACAAACAAGAAGAACACTTGTAGGATCTCGTAGTTATCTAGCACTATTATCCATAATTGAACCACATAAGGTAAATCGAGCTAGTAAATATGAATGTTGGATTAAGGCCATGAATGAAGAACTGGATCAAATTGAAAATAATAATATTTGGGGATTAGTTCCAGGACCTTGTGATAAAATTGTTATTGGAACAAAGCGGATATTCAACAAAAATTTAAATGAAAATGGATATGTGATTAGAAACATAGCTATACTTGTTTGCAAAGGGTATGCTCAACAAGAAGGTATAGAATTTAAAGAAACATTTTCACCAATAGCCAGACTTGAAGCCATAAGAATGTTTCTTGCATTTTCAAGTTTTCAAGAATTCAAAGTTTATCAAATGGATGTAAAATCTTCTTTCCTTAATGGTGATCTGGAAGAAGAATTTTATATAGAACAACTTGAAGGATTCATTCTGGGAAATGATGAAAAACTTGTTTGAAAACTTTAAAAAGCACTATATGTTCTAAAACAAGCCCCACGGGCCTGGTACTATCGTCTTGAAAAATATCTTCAACAACAAGGTTTCATAAAAGGATTTGCAGACAGTAACTTATATAAAAAAATTGAGGATGATAAATAGTTAATTACTTTTGTTTATGTTGATCACATCATTTTTGGGAGTAATGAAGAATACATGAGTTAGAAATTAGCTTCAGTTATACAGCAGGAATTTGAAATGTGTTTACTTGGGGAACTGGAATATTTTCTTAGCTTACAAGTGAAACAAGCAAAAGATGGCATCTTTCTCTCACAAGAAAAATATCTCAAGCAGATTCTGAAGAAGTATGGGATGAAATAATTAAAACCTGTGAGCACTCCAATGGTGACTAGATGTAGCCTCATTTATCACGATGATTCTCCTATATTAACCAACCAGAGTATAGATATATGGTTGGAAATCTGCTTTATCTAACTAGGACTAGACCAGATATCATGCATGCAGTTGGGATTGTTCGAAGATTCCAAGCCAATCCAAAAAATAATATTCAAATATCTACAAGGAACTCAAAAATTTTGTTTATTTTATCCCAAGAATGTTGATCTTACTCTTCATGCTTACAGGAATGCGGACTGGGCTAGAAATGTTGATGACCGGAAAATAACTAATGGAGATGCATTTTATATGGGGCCTCTATTAGTATCCTGGTTCAACAAGAAACAAATTTCCATTTCCTTATCTAGAGCTGAAGTAGAATATGTGGCTGTTACATCATGTTGCACAAAAATTCTTTGCATGATGCAGAAATTACAAGATATTCAAATTAAATGTTCTCCTCCCATCTCCATCCTATGTGATAATACAAGTTCTATCAGTATCTCGAAAAATCATGTTATGAATTACAAAACCAAGCACATTTCTATCAAGTATCACTTTTTACGAGAACAAGTGCTTGAGAAAAAGGTTAAATTGGAGTATGATCCCTCAAAACAAAAAGTTGCTGACATATTTACTAAACCTCTTCCCAGAGAATCATTTGAATATCTCAGAATAACGTTGGGAGTTGTCTCTGCCTCAATTATCTAATCCGTTTTATTTCAGAAGATTAAATTTGGTTCGTAGGTTTCATGAATCATAGTCATATATATATGTGAGTTTCTCTTTATTCAGTCGTGTATGGATCCTTCTATCATAAACTCCGTGGGTCAACCTTTAGAACACTCTTTTCCATGTTGCTGACATATATGGTTTGGCTCTATTTCTCAAGTGTTGATGGGTACAGTTTGCAGTTCTGGTTTTCAACTTACATTTCCTTTCCTTGATATTTATCAGCTTGATGAAGATTCTTTGATGAATTGGTTGTTGAAAATGTTCAGGATGCACAGGTTTAGGGGGAGCATTACTTGCTGGATATAATGCATTGTTGTCATTCTTTTGGTTACTAAAGTGTGTTCGATGATATCTCTCTATTGAGGTCCTTTGGTCTTGGTTATAATATCATATCTGTAATTTGATGCAAGTGTCATGATGATACCTATGATGTAAAGATTGTCATATTTAGTCATATAGGGAATTTTTCAAATTTTTAAACCCACTTGGTCGGGTTCTTGAGTCAAATATGTAACCCCACTTGGTTGGGTAATTGATGTATATATGTGTCCTTGGTGATAGGAAGGTTATAGAGTCTTGAAAATATGTTTTGAAGCAACAAAACGTGTTCATGGGGAGTAAGGTCCATATAGTACAATGCAGATCTCGACATTCCTATATCGGTTCACCCCTTCATCTTGATGTCAAAGGGGGAGAGTAACTTGGTGTTTGAATAGTGCTTATGATTGATGTGTCTATTAGGTATCTACATCAACATGGTTGCCCCAATCAATTCCAAAGGGGAAATTTTTTGGCATTATGATGTAATATGTTGTCCTTGATGGAAATCTACTCGATGAGTTGCCTTTTGATAGAAACCTATTTGTTGAAGATGTAAATTGATGTATCTACAGGTCAATTCAAATGTGACAGAGAAAGGAATTCCAGTCATTGACAAAGTAATGATGAAGGTAAATTTTCAAGAAGTATACACAATTTTGATAAAGGGAACCTGCGTATACCCGTAGGTTCAATGAAGCCAAGTCGAGTATACATCCAAAATTAGTGTATACGCAGTATTTGTGAAGAAAAATCGTGTGTACACGCAGGTACAAAGAATAAAAGTCGTGTATGATTTGGCGCACTAATTTTAACAATACCAAGAGTCTTTACCATGGTATTAGCCCACAATATTGAGCATAGTAATGACTATTTGATCCCGTCCAAGAATACCATCGACACTTTTGTGGTTTTTGGCTCATGGTATTGGCTAAGGCTCAAACTATATAAGGAGGAGAAGATCATAGTGAAAGTGTGTGAATGTAAATAATAATTTAATGAAGTATATCTGCATGGATTGTGCTATATTAAATATTTAGATCTGATATTTTGATGCACTCATGAATATAATAATGGATTAGGATATTTAGACCTGAAATGACTATGTATTTGCATGATCTGTTTATGAGTTGTTTTGATCGATGATCTGGCATATAATTGATGAGTAAATGATATGATCTGAGGATTATTTTTTCTTTGAAGTATTGCGCAGTCAAGTAATATTTACAGATCTATACACTAGTTCATCACGGTGAAATCACATATACCCATTGGTTTTCTTCAGAAAATGTGTGTATGGAATTTAGGGTTTTTTTAAATATTGCTGAAGAAAATGTCTGATCATATATGTTGTGTTTTTGTTGTCTATCAATGAAGTCTTCATGTAGATCTAGATTGTTTGAATATTGTTTATGCTACTAATTGATTATTTATAAAGATGAGCAGTGTCTAGTTTATTGAGAATGATGGATGTTGCTAACTAAATAATGGTTATGTAAATCTAATATAGTGTGCCTGAATGTCTCTGATCTGTTCTGAGTCTATTCAGATCTCTAATTTTAGTATATAAATATCTATATGTAGGTTTCTCCAAAGAAAAGCGCATATACATGTAGGTTATCTTAAGTAAAGTAGCATATACAATTTTTTGTATGAATTGTCAGGGTTGAAGTTGATTCTGGGTGTTAATACAGAAGTTTGGGTTTAATGATGTGATTTGGTTACAGTTTTCTCATTGTTCTGTTTGAATATTGGTCGATGGTAATTAACATTGTTCTACAAATTGTGTTGTGTTGAAGCTATTGGATCCATTGTAAAAATTTATGAAACGTGGTCTGCAGTGATTCTGAGGGTTGAAGTCTTCAGTGTGGAAGTTGAAGCTTCTTACCAGTAGAAGTTGGTGATTAGTTTAGGGGTTTGAATCTCCCTTGCAGTAGTGGCTAGTAAATGAGATCGAGGGGTTGAAGCTCCCTTCCAGGAGTGGCTGGTAAACGAGATCGGGGGGTTGAAGCTCCCTTCCAGTAGAAGCTAGAAAACGAGAGAAGGTTGCATCCTTCTATAGGTGGGTGACTGCGTATTGGTATGAGTCTGCATCAGTACAACATTGTAAACAATTTTCTATATAATAAATATTGAAGAGAAATACGACAACAACGGTGGTTTTCTCCCCACTTGGATTTCCACCTTAAATATTCATGTTCATGTGTGATGATTTACTCTGTTATTACTGCACATATCTATTGCTTAAATGTATAATGCATAACTGATGATCTGGGCTAAGTAAAGTTTCTAAAGATTTATTTGAACATTATAGTTATCTGGCTATATGCATGTTTCCTTTACAAAATCCACGTTCATACACTAGTTAGACTAATTAGAGTCACATGTAGAAATCAATGAAATGAAAAGAAAAGATTGTGATTATTCTAAATATTGATTCGCCCCCCGTCTTAGTATTTTTCCCAATAAAGGGAAACAAGCTAGTTGGTTAGGTCCTAGCCAACCTAGATCGTTCTCCCTCTATTTAGTAGCATGTTAGATACAGTATTTTGGCGTGAACACATTAATTTTATTTCCCTGCTTGAACTTATAAATTTAAGTGAAACTCTTTTCATTGTTTGAACACATAACAAAAAATTTGAGGACTCATAACGTGGTGTGTTGTATTGATTTTATTTCTAGTTTTGGCTTTTTATTTCCTCCTAAAAGCATCACACTTTTATTTCCTTTTTTTTAGAAGCATTTCTAAAGCTATTTCCGAAATATTTAATTAGTTCCAAGTTTCATTATTTTAGATTTTTTTATTTCCTTACAGCATTGCATTCCCTGATGTGAATGAAAGATCTGGTTGCATATTTATAAATTTTTGTTCGAAGATAAAACTGTAACGATTTCTTTGTATAAAACTAAGTGAAACATTATCAAGCACCAAGATCGTTATGACATTTTTCTGTGCTTAAGGGTTTTGTAAAATTTATCCTTTGAAATGGAGCATATCTTACTGTGACAGATATCTGAAGAGGATTTATTTTGTCTTTTGGATATAGTACTTTTACTTCAATGCAAGAGTCTTTCATTTTCTGCCAGTGTGAAAACTTCTTTCAGTATTTACAGTATTTGTCATTAATGCTTGCTTTGGATTGAGAATTTATTTCATTTACATTCAAGTTGAAGATTTACTTTCTGATATGTTCATTTATAATTTACTAGTAATAGCATAAGGATACATGAGTAAAGGGTGATTGGGAGCAAGTATTTTCTAGTGAAGGAACAATGAAGTTCTTGGTACATGAATAGGACATGCGAGTGCATGAACAGAACGTTCCAGTACAGGAATAAAGTATTCCAGTACCAGAACAGGGTATTTTGGAACGAAACTCAGTTCAGTACATGAATGTAATTGTTCAGGTACAAGAATGAGATATTTCTAAGTAAATGAAACATATTTAATTAATATAATAGAAAATCATACTTTATGTTTTCTTGGCATTGAAACTCAATCACAGGAACATATTTTATTTACAAGATATTTCTAAGATTGTTTACAAGACATGCTTTAATTTCTTCTGTCAGAGTTTGGAAAATATTTTCTATGATTCCAGTACCCAGATTGGCTTGGTGTTTTTTTGCTAAAAGGTTTCCTTTACAATTCATTTTATTTTTTATTCCATAAATTTAATTAGTGGAATAGAAGTATAATTTCCAGAAGTTAAAACTAGAATTCTTTGGCATTTCCTGTGCTACGCCTCGAAGCTTAAATGGCCCTAGTTTAATGAATTAAGTGTTGAAGGAGTGTAATGAATTGTAACTCTGACACCCAACATCACTCACCTTCCAAGTTCCTCGGAATACCCTTTCCTGGGTGACCCATCCCTTTGAAAGGCTTCATCGCATCGGAAGGTCAAACAACCAAGGCATGTCCCTACCTCAAAACCATCATACTGGTAATAGAATTCTCATGGAAATCAATGGAAATTATTGGGTACCCATGTCCCAAAATGGCCCTGCTCCTGAATTTCTTCATCAACATACTATTGCTTCTTCCAATTCTTTTTGTTGTTGTTGCTAAAATTATTCATGTAATCTATTCCAACCACCAAAACCGATAAATTTCATGCTCTCCTATACAAAGAACATAATTTCCATTAGATTCAAAATAAATTGAAATAAATTCACATCATACCTCATTATTTGAATGTTAATAAGGTACACTTGAAATTATTTTCACTTCCTATCACAATAAGTCAAACTATATTTTGACCAAACCATCATGAATAAAAATATCACATCCGGTTAGCACAAAATGTAACCATCATAATAAAAATTATAGATTGCATGTAACCATCTTAAATCACAATCATAGATCACATGCATAATTAAAATTGAAACAAAATATTGATACTTATCCTTTAATTGATCTTTAGCTTCTACCTTTATCCTTTCGGTACACACATCAGATCACTTTCCATACCCGATAAGCACCAAGTGCCTTTCCTTGAAAAATGTACACATACACATAGTGTGAATCACACATTTACAACCACATGCGACATACAACACCATGTAATGCATGCACTTGCACCTAACATACAACACATACACCTGCATCAGGTGTACGACACAACACATACACCTACACCTGGTGTACAACACAACACAATACACATGTCATGATACCACAACTACACAATGCACATACACAGTACCACACATACACAAAACAACATGTAAAGCATGCACACAATACATGTGAACAACACAGCATGTATGAAATGCACAAAATACCATACAATACCACCTATACACAACACGACTTTCACAACATGTACACAACACGACCTGCACAAGGTGTACAAAACATCACATGTACAAAACACTATATGAATGAAACATACACAACACCAACTACACACAACACCCCATGTACAACCTGTAGATGACACCACATGCACACAACACTCCATGTAAAATCATACACACAACACCACATGTAAATAGCACCATATGCACATCATGCAAACCACACCATATGTACACAACATTGCATATCCAACATGCGCACAACACCCTATGTACATAGCACTACATATCCAACAAGCACATAACATGATATGTACAAAATACTGCATAAACAAAATGTACATACACTATATATACAAAACCCCGCATGCCATTAGGGGAATTTTGAGTTATAAAATGGGCCTCCTAAGGAAATTATAAAATAATAATGGAAATAATAAAATAATATTATATTACATCATCAAATTTTAGATGGGAAAAAGAAAAAACTACTTTTTCAACTCATATTTTCCACTTATCTTCCTATGGGTTTACTCAAATTTCGAGCGGGAAGACTTATTTGATGCATAAATTTATTCCTCATCCAAGGAGTACCCATGTTGCATACTTTATATGGACCTTTCTGCAGTAAAAATGAGAAATATATGAAAAACATGATTTCAATCACGTTGTTTCGTGTATTTCTCATTTTTTGTGTAGCAGAGTCCATCGAAAGTATGCAACATGGGTACTCCTTGGATGAGGAATTAAGTTTTGCATCCAATGAGTAATCCTGCTTGAAATTTGAATAAAACATTAGGGTGATAATTTGAAAATACAGGTTGGAATTTTTTTTTATTATTCTATTAATTTTTTATATTTTTACGTTTTTAACCTAAAAATGGTTAATCATCCCCCATGTTTTACATCATCATCTTGAATCCTATTGTTTCTTATAAATTTTATTTTAGTTGTAAATTTTTCTTAGGAGGCCCATTTTAGACCTCACAAGTTCTCTAATGACACAACATCATAGGTGCAACATGTATAATATATATATATATAAATTGTATCACACATCCAGAGACCACACTGTCTCTACCAGGCAACATTGTTTCAAGTGTCTTTCCACTATTCATGCATGTTCCATCATGCTGCAGATCACAATTCTTCCATTCCTTTGATGTATCCCTTAGCATTACCTACCATAGCATAAACATAGGTATAATACAAGAATATAGTATCAATTCATATCCACATGATACTGACCTCATAGATCTATCATGAATACTCTCCCCACTTGATTCCTCATAAGACCAGGAACCTCTTCATGCCATTCACCTACATAAGCAATCATTCCTCTATAAGCATGATTCTTGATGACCCTATCGTACAATGACATACATATATACATATAAAAATCAATGTAAAACAATCATGATACCTTATGACCTTGTTAGACAATGGCATACATACATGTATATATACATCTAAACACTAGCACAAAAAAATCCTAATGACCCTGTCAATTAACGACATACATACATACATACATACATACATGCATGCATATATAACCATCAACATAATGTAATATTCTTGAAATTTAGCTTTTAGCTAAATGGAATATTATAGATTATTTTGTCACTAGGTAGGTGGTTAAATGGGTGGGGAGGCCCATAAATCTCCTTAGCAGTAATAAAAACACTTCAAGTGTGAAAGGAGACCTCCTAAGTAGCTAAATAAAGCATCTTTGAGTATGAACAAGGGTTGTATCATGTGGAACAGGTCAACTTTGACCAAGTCAAAAAAGCTGTTATGGAGGAGTGGACATTAAAAGAGGAATAACGCAGTTTTTTAGGGAGATTGATTGCATGGAGAAATGACCTAATTGAGTGGGGCCAAGGGAAAGGAAGCTCATAACTTATATAAGGAAGAGTATGGCAGCAATATTGGTTATGTTTTATATTATTATTTTGTATATGTTCTGTTTAGACTTCTTGCATTCTTCAGCTGTTTAGTTGAGTTTGATGTGATGTTTTGCACCGGGTGTTCCCGAGCGGTAATCCCATATATTTCCTTGAGAGGACTCTTGGAGGAGAATTTTAGTTCATTTCCACACTCAAGCTTAAGTCCAAGCTACATATTTCTTCATCAGCACAGTTTCTGCAGGATATTGTGCTGTGTTGAAGGGTGCAATAGTGGAGGATCATTTTGGGTGTCTTCAGATCTAGCTTTGCTGTGGAGGAAGGTTTCCATACATTGAAAGGCATGTAAAGAAGATGCTTGAGCTTTATTGACACATTTAGGAGCAGGCTAAAGATTATTTATCCCCTACAATGTAGTTTCAGTCCAGATCTACATTATTTTAGGGAGGAGTTGCAAGGGTAGTTGCAGTGGTTGTTTTGAGATGTGATTTCTTTAGTGGAGGATCCATTCTTTCATCTAGAGGATCTATTGGAGAAGATATGTAGTTCTCTACATCAGCATCAACCATATCTTCTCATTTTAATTGTTGCAACATATCTTTAGCCTTAGGCCTGCAGCTTACATTGGCACATTGTGTACATTTTCCGGAAACCCTCTTGGGTTGTCTTGGAATGCTAATCTAGTGCCTAGATCTATATGTTTAGACTCTTTTGAGACCTATGTGAGTAATTTTATATCATTTTATCATCTCCAGCTATAGCTATGCATAATATTACTATGTTGTAGCATCTCTCTGGCATTTTTTATTGCAGCATCATCTCACTTTTGAGAGTGTTTATGTATTGGAGGCTTGTGTGATTACATTATAGGGCTTGTGCCACATTGTTTTGTAATTATTTTCTGTATATATGATTCATAATATGGCTCTATTGGTCTCGTGGTTTCATGTGTTAAATAATTGTTGTTTCTTTCATTTTATGAGCTATATTACTGCTTTTCCCATTTGGAAATATTACAGTGGTATCAGAGCATAATCTTGGCTCAACCTATGCATTCATCCAATATGTAACCTTAAGGATAAGCTTCTCACAAGAAGAGGAGATGAACATAAGAGAAAAAGACAATACTCCATGTTTTGGAGGAGAGGAGGAAGAGGGGGTCTCAAAACTTCTTTTTCTAAATATGCAAAGCATCAAGGGAGATATCAAGAAGATGAGAAGGGAAATGTGTAGGGAATCTCCAAGGGGGTTTGAATATGGAGCAAGGCCTGGGCTTTTTCATGATGGGTGTGAGCATGCAGCCACACGTTATGATCCATAGCACTGTCATATGCCCATATTTTCTACAAGAATGATGGAGGAAGAAGATGCACCAAAGGAGGAGACTTTGAGTGATTATCTTCAGGAGTATGAATCTCAACCTTGGAGATTCAAGGAGCACTTGAACTACCAAGATTTTTTCCAAATCAAGGAGGAAATAAGACCCAAAAATCACAACAGAAGTAGAAGAGGTAGATTCTTTCTTCCAAATTTTGATGGGTCATCCACATGCACAACCAAGGATTGGATAGAGCAACTAGACTCATACTTGCAGCTACATCAAGTCTCAGAAAAGGAAGCCCTTAGGATAGCAACGCTGCATCTTAAAGGTAAGGCTTATACTTGGTGGTTTTATGAATATTCTTCATTTAATCATGCAAGTATAGCTACTTATGCAGGATTCACTAAGATATTAGTGAAGATATTTGATGGAAAAAAATATAAACATCTTTGATTGAGCTACCAAACTCTAAACACTCAAAACTTTTGCATGAGTTGGAGATATCCATTACACCAAATTCACTTCAGATTTCTATGAAGGGGGATAGAGACTTTTATAATACCTTGCCAAGGGAAAGATACCCATTGCAGGAAGAGCTTCCTTTTCAAAAATAAGGCATAGACATTCCTCCTTCAAGGGAAGACCAAGATCTAGGGTCTCTCATTATTGATGAGGTATTTTCAATATTGATGAGGAGGAATAGTAGAGAAAAGGTAACAACACTGTCACTTTAGGTGGAGGACCATCACCTCATGGGGGTGGGCATGAAGTTATTGCTTCAATTAGAGGAGATTTTTCATGCTTGCAAAAGGTTCCCAAGGAGCAGCATGTGACAGTAGTAATAGGAAGTAAGACCTTGATGGAAGGAGGAGAATAAAAGGTGGGTCAGCATCAAAGGATGGAAAGCATGCACCGTTGTTTATTTAAATGGATTTATATATAGGAGAAGGAGACTGGTTTTCACTGTAAAAGGAGGGACAAATCAGTCCACTCACCTATACAGTCTAGTTCAGACTTTGATGTCTCATTAGATGGAGGAATTCCACCCGGGAGACCACCAGACCAGGATATGAGAGACATCCCACCACTCATTGATCTAGGAGGGGTGAGAACCTTGGGAGGATTTGGCACAGTGCAGAGAGTCTTGCATAGGCTCAAGGAGGAGGGATACATTCTCCCAATATCATCATTACCCACCCTCATTAGCTATTTTGCGCTGGGAGAAGATGTTACTGAGATGGAGGATGGCACCTTCATGGTGCAAGGAGATCACTCCATGGTAATGGAGAATAGGAAGATAATTCCCCATAGGGAGTAATCTTCCCCATTTTGTAGAGAAGGGTGGCCACTCATGCATGCATTGGCCAGACTTAGGAGATTTTGGAGAGGTGATAGCTTCCTATGGAAGAATAACCTCCAAAAGCTTCCACCTCCACTTGAGCATGAGCAGCTACAGGGGATGCAGCAAGAACATGTTAGCAGCATACCAGTTCTTGAATTTGGAATAGGAGATGTCGAGGAAGAAGGAAACCATGTGGAAAGGGCTACCCAGTATAGATCAACAACATTGTCATTACAGATTTTAGATCCTTATTGGAGATCACAGCTATTGGTGGATTACTCCAAGGATCTCTTTACATGCAGAATACTTGATGATCATTTACCATATGGAGGATACATAGTGATAGATGGGGTCATATTTTATCAAGACAAGATCTTCTTGGCTAGAGCCTCAAAGCTCAAGGACAAACTATTACATGCAGCCTATGAGATCTTGCTTTCCAATCCCATTGGTTTCATTATAGCATGCCATACTATATTGGAGGGATTCATGTGGGAAGGCTTCAAAGAGGAGATGCACTATCATATGAGGAATTCCATGGATTGTTTGGAGGGTGAGGAGAAACATAACTCTTGGGAAGATTTATCATCACCACCTCCTTACTCATTGGGTGTGAGAGGGAGCTCATCCATGAGCTACCTCACTATTTTGAACCAAGTGTATGGTAAGGGTTGTATTTCTAAGCATCATGATATCTTTACTATATACTTGCATTTTCTTACCACTCATGTGCAGGGCATTGCTCTAAGAGGGGGCACTATTTCCTATTGGCTTCATGGGCTACTTGGGGCCATGATAAGTGATGATGTTGGCCACTCCCTAAACGTTTTTGTGGAAAATATGTATTCTTAATGGTGTGCTTCATTTACACCAAACATCATACACCTCTTCCAAGCATGCAAGAAGAATGGGGCAGCAAAAAAGTGGTGGGAGGAAAATTTTTTATATCTTATTATATGGCAGTTAGGAGAAAAAATAAGTTGGTTTCACTTGAGGGACCATTACCCTTCCCCAATACTACACATGGAAGCTAGCATAACTTGGATTGTGATCCCATATGTTGATGTTGTTCTTATATTTGTTGAGAATATGATTGGAGGGAAGGAACATGGGATGGATGTGGCCATTGGGAAAGACCTTTCCCACAATTTTTATGTTTCATGCTTCAAGGGGAGTATGGGAAATGTTATGGACACTGTTAGTCATTAGTATTTTTACCTGTTATTGATGACTAGTTCCCTTAGCTGAGTTTTCTAGAAGCTGATCCCAAAACTATCAATCTGTCATATAGAAAACACCCCAAAACATTTTTTGTCCTCCTACCCCTTCCCGCCAGTCTATGATGAGAAAAAACCCTAGTTGTCAAGTCCTATCTGGTTTCAGCAAAATAACCCTGTCCATAGGTGTCATAGATGAAAGTTATCTGCTATCATTTACCCTTCTCTCTCATGCCTTTCACTATCCAAAGGTTATAAAAGTGTCTGCAATTCTATCCCTGGTCATCTTGTCATTTTAAAATCTGATCATGCCTGAGAAAACACTCAGAATATATGAAAGTTTTCCCTAAGTTAGATAGTGGTGTTTAGAGAGTTCTTCCTTGGCTAAGATATGCTAGGCCAAAAATCCTCTGTCTAGTACCAGTCAGCCTTGAATTAGTTCCTATTCTGCAGAACAAGTCTTGATCCATCCATAGGTCGCATACCACTAAGAAGTAATTTATCTTATTTCAGAAGAAGTTCAACAAAGATCTAAATCAAGAAAAGAGAAAGTTTTTCGCTATCTGAAGAAATCTGCTTGAATCAGGCATAATCACCATGAAACACCAAAAGAGCCTCCAAAGGTTCATAGCATATATTTTTACATCTCTGCAGGGGTGTAATCAACTGATGATTAGTATGCAAAGGAGGGAAAAAAGGGAAAATTTCAACAGATCCTTCATGTTGACTTAGTTTTCCATCAAGGCAAGTAAAGTACAGTAAGTAAGAGCAGCAAGTGTACATGTTATAAATCCAAAAGCTGCATGAAGAACATAGATTACTCATCAATTCAAAATGAATAACAAGGACTGAGTAATGCTAATCAGAAGTGTTGCATAATCTTCCAAAGAGCATCATCATGTAGGGCATAAGAATACATCTGCTTCTTATGCTACCTTGAGCCTAGAATGTGAACATTAATCAAAGAAACTTTCAAGGTGCCTTGAAAACACAGTCAAGGGGAAAAGATAGTTCAATGATACCTATCAGCAGACACTTTCTTGGCATTCTTCAAACAAACATACAGAGCAGATACAGTGATTTGAAATAGATGTAGACCCTGTGTTAAAAATGACCTCCTTCAAAGAGAAAAGGGTTAGAAACACAGTGGTAACCTCCTTCATAAAAGCAGAGGGTTAAAAACACAGTGATAACCTCCTTCCTAAAAGTAGAGGGTTAGAAACACAGTGATAACCTCCTTCATAAAAGCAGATGGTTTGAAGCACAATGACATAAAACCTCCTTCATATAAAAGTAGAGGGTTAGAAGACATATTATTTTGACCTCCTTCATTAATAAGTAGAGGGTCAAACATATTGTTGAGAAACTTCAGTGGCTTCTTGGCACATTTTCCTCCAAAGATGAAAAGAGGATGCATAGCAAGATTAAAGTTGTGTTCAAGAAAGTTTTCTTTTGGAAAGACTAGTTGAGGAATAATGGTGGAGAAAATGAAAGTTTATAGGTCAAAGGCCTCTTTCACATGAAAAAACAAATAGTGGCATAATGGTGCTAAAGACCTCTATCCTTATGTTTACAAAAACCTTCCTTCAAAGGATAAATCAGAAGTTATAGTTTTTAGCTAAGAACAACCTCAGCTAAATAGCCAAGGAAGTAGATCAAACTTGGTTTTCAAATGACTTTTGCAAACTCACATGAAGAGACATCTCACCTAAATCATATATATGAAAAATGGCATTCTTGTTTTTACACAAATCCCTTATGGTTATAGAAATAATTCCTCCAAGTGATGAATGAAGGGAGAAGCGTTGAAGATTACTTCCAGCTCAGTCAAAGGACAGAGGGCCCATTGTAAGAGGGTGAAAACTTTCATTTTTTATAGGCCTCCTTCACAAAAAAACAAAGGATAATCTCTCCAAAATATTTTTACCATGAAACAGCTCATTCAAAGGGTTAAAAGGTGTGATGAAGCCACATTTCACTTTCAGTCAAAGGGTGCCTCCATCAAATGATAAAAGACAAAGTTTTAAAAGACACAGGAAATTTACATTTTGAAATGTTTTTAATCAGAGGATAAAGACCTTCATCACTTTGGATACAGAAGGGTTTCAAAGGCTACAATAACCTCCATCAGCAGATAAATAGAAGGCCTCATGATAGGTTTGAAGGGTCATTGAAAAGGCTGCAATAGTGTTTTTGAGATGACCTCCTTTGTAGACAAATCAAGGAATAGCACAGTTTTATAAACTCCCTTTCATCACAAATGTTGTGACGAACAAAATGTTAAAACAAATCATCAAGGTTAAAAAAAATTTTAGTGGCAACAGAGCTAAAGGACATCAGCTCTTTTTTCAAAAGTCTTCGTTCAAAAAGCCAAAACAAAGGTTATGTTCCAAACCCCTCACCACTATGCATAAAGTCATTTTTTTTTTTTAAACAAAGGCAAAAGGGGTGTTTTCATTTTCAAATCAACAAGAAGGAAACAAGGATTTTTCAAACTCTCATCGAGTATAAAGGAGCTTGATCAAACTTCATAACTCTCATTTATCATTTGGAAAACCAAGTCATGGAGCAAAAAGCATTTTTTGAAGAGAATTTGGGCTTGATTTTATGCACGGCACGCCTATGTGATCGCGTGGTGTGCTTGTAGATGTTCACGACATGCCTGTTCTCGGTGCCCAGGGCCGACCCGACTACATTGGCACGGCATGTTTAACCGTTCAAAGCCTGCCCGGCCAGTAACCAAGTTTGAACGCATTCCTGCCCACTAGGTCAATACTCAAAACGGAATCAAAGGTGTTGAAGGCTAGATTTTCACACAACAAACTCGTTTTCTCAAAGGTATTTATGTCTCTTGGCCTAATTTTGATTTGAGGAAAGGTTGAAGATAGCACAATATTCAAAGAAAATGGATTTTTTGTAGAGGGTCTTTAAATCAGTTTAAAGGAGTCTCTTAAAGCAGTAATTTCAAAGAGCACCATGTGTATCAAAACCACAGAGAAGTTTAACAATTAGGAGAAGAAGAGCACAGTTTTCTCTGAAAACTTGGTTTTGTTTTGCCAGCCTAAAACAGAGAATCACTATTTGAAAGACTAGTACCTTGTGGAGGTTTAAAATTGGTTTTTCAAATACATAAAATATCATACAGAATTTGTTTTGAAAACTGCTTACTAAGTGACAGGGAGACTGCCTTTTTTTTTAGAGAAACAGTGATCATCAAAGAGGGACTATTTGTTCAAAGGGAGAGCACAGTGTTTTTCAAAGAATGTATTCTTTGCTTTCAGAGAAAAGAAGATAATGATTGGGTGAAACAACTTGTTATCAGTTCAAAAGGACTGTTTTTCTCAGTCTCTTAAAAATAGTGATTACCCAAGGAAGAAACATAGTGGTTTTCAGGGATGCCCCTTTTTTATTAGAAACAAAGGAAAAAAATGAATAAAAAAGAAGAGTTGTATTGTCAAAAACAAAGGGATCTTGTTTTCACTTAACAAAAACTTGTTGGATAACTAAGGACAAACTTAGTTTTACAAAGAGTAAAAAGTGTTTTGATTGAGGGCCTTTTTCAGTGATCATCTAAACAGTTTGCCATGGTGATTCAGTGAAGGGTAGCAGAAGAAAAAATTCCTCCAAAGAAGGACAACAGGAGTGGGTATCACAATAGGTATGAGCCTATTTTAACTCAGGAAGTGAATGAATCTCCTTCAGTGCTCTTCAATTTTCATGAAGTAGGGTGCTTGGAATTTTTCCAAAATGTCCAAGAAGTAAAAATTCACCTTCCTTTGACACATTTATTTTCTTTAAGGCTTCAAGGGAAGCATGTCCATCTAGCAGTTCTGGATTTCAAACTCTCTCCTAGGGCTATCTCCAAAGCTACCAAGATCCCCTGTATAGGAGAAAAGTGGTTCAAGAAAACACACCTAGATTTGAATCACTACAAACCCTTCCTAAAACTAGACCATCGGGATGCTTGCCAAGCTATTTTCCCTTTTTCCCACTTGTTTACCATCTATGCCCCTCTCATGAAAATCATCATGAATTATTTCACATGTAAAGGGAGGTTTTCCCTAATTTATGCCTATCATATCAGGCTTCTTATGCATTTCACAAGAACTCAATTGCTAAACCTACCTTTCTTCCTCTATAGAAGCATTGAAAAGATGGCCTCTACTATCTAAAAGAAGCCCTCAGCTCAACAACAAGCTTGTCTATTCCATCATTCCCTTATCAAGATCATCATCCTCCATCAACTTGAGAAAAAGGGAGTTTCTTGGGACTCTTTCATCTCCCATCCCAATTTTTCCATTGCATCTTCATCTCATGTGCCTTCCTCACCATCCACTCATAATGTTTCTCCTTCTTCTAGTAAATCCACTCCTAAAAGAAAAAAATCTCCTATGATTAAGGGTGAAGAAGGGAAGAGGCAAACTAATAGTGAAGAAGGGAAAAGTGACAAGAGGCAAATTAGTGATGAAGAAGGTGAAAGTGAAGAATCTAAGCATGACAGTGAGCATAAACAAGATGATGATGAGCATGAACAAGATTATGGTTAGCATAGCATTCATGAAGAGGAACATGATGGCAGCCAACATAGTAGTAAGCATGATGATGATGAGGTACAAAACAGTGAAGGTAAAGAGCATAGCAGTCATGAAGAAAGCAGGGACAGAGATGAACAAGACAACCCTCCAGATGATAAAAAAAGTGGCAGCCAAAACAGTGATGATGAAGGCCATGGAAATCCTCAAAAGGAAACTTATGTTGAGAAACAAGACAACCCTCAAGAAAGTAATGCTGATGACAATCAAACACCAAATTGTGAGCATTCCAAAGAGGGCATCATGGAGCAAAAATACCAAATCAATGACCATGAGTATAGCAGTGGTGAAGAAAAACAAGAAAATCTTCAAGCAAAAGAAGACAATGATAAAGATGAAGCTGGATCAGATGATGATGGAGGCAGCAAGGTAAAAGATCAAGTTGAGCAAGTGAAAGTAGATAAACCTCCTCTCTCTTCTCCTTCACATAGCCAAGAGCATGCGCTAGCTGCCTCTCCTAGGCAAGGGGCCATGAATATTCCTCCAAAAGTGGCGAAGCCTAGAAACACTAGTTCAGCAAAGAATAAGACTACTCCAGCAGTGACTAGAAATGTTACAAGAGCACTAAGAAGTAGAGGCAAACTGCCTAAAAAGAGCATTGTTGAATTTCCAAAGAGGAAGAGGACCAAGAAGTCTATCCAAGGCAAGGGGAAAGAAAAAGAGGAGAGTAGTCATGAAAATGAAATGGAGTTTGATATCATACAAATAGACAATGATGATAGTGATAATGAAGCTAGAGTCCTTGAGGTTCTCTTGCGAAACATAGAAGACCAAATTCATGACCTACAAGCTTATCTAGAGAGCTCAAAGGACTTCATACATGTTCTACAAATGCAAAACAAACATATGAGTGGTCAAATGGAAGTTTTTGAGGCTCAAGATTTCAAATACAAAAGGGAAGCCTCCAAGGCACAAACCAAGCTTGAAGAGTTTATGGGTGAAATTGATGATATTGAATAAGAGGAGCAGCCAAGGAGAAAGAGGCCTAGGACTATGGGACTCAAGAAAGCTTTGGAGAAAAATAAAGAAGAAGAGGTGGCCCTTGTTCGATCTTATCCTCTTACTCAATTTCTCACCCAAGAAATAGAAAATAATAGAGAATCATGGCTTGAAATATATAACAATAATTTGGAGGATAAGTTAGAGAAAGCTAATAGAGACTCGAGCCTACAAAAGAAGATGATCGGGCACTACAAAAAGCTAAATCAATTCGCCCGAAATAAATTGAAGGTTGCACAAGAAAGGCTCAAGGCTACCCAAAAGAGGTGCCCGGTAGAAAAAGTGGAGAAGGAACAACAACACTTGAAATATTGGCCTCAAATTCTCTACATGTTTCTAAGAACCCATGAGGGGCTTGCTCGCCAAAATTGAGCAAATTTTGACAAGATTTTGTTTTTTGACATTTTTGGGCCTAATTGCAGAAATTCATGGGCGCCGCCATTTTTGTTTGGAGAATTCTCAGATGTTGAGAGTGGTATCATTAGATGCATTAAATTCAAGGGCATATACTCAGAAAATTTTGGATCCAAAGGATGTGTTTTGATCCCCCAAAGAGGTGAAAAACAGTGATTTTTTAACTTTCTGCCTCACATATCAGCAAGGGCTACTTTTCTGGTTTTTTCCACTCCTTTCAGTTTTTCACATACTTCCAGTGATCAGTTTGGGAAAAATCAAGTATTTTCAGAAACTATACATGTAGGGATTTCCAACGAATCATCACGGACATTGTTTCGACGTTGGGAGGTCCCTCAAAAGTTGTCTGCAAAACAGGGAATTTTTTGCTGCTACGTTCCTGTAGCATTTTGGAAAAAAGATAGTTTTCTGAAGTGGCTTATCCAAATGTGCGCTAAGCATTTTTTAGCCATTGTCAGTAACGAAAAGTCAATATTTTTTTCTTTTTTAGAATTTTATAGATATTTTGAAGATATTTTGTGCCTTGGGATTTGCAAAGCCTCAAGGACAAAATCAGATATTTGTTTTTAGCCTATAAGCTTCTAGTCAGTTTTGTGAAGCTTATCTTCTCATTCTCCTATATAACTCATGGAGAATCATTGTAATATTGTTGGTTTAAGAGTTGATAAACAAGCTGGACTTTGAAGAGCTTAAGAACTTGACTGAGCTTAGAGCAATATATGTTTTGAGTTTTGATGATCAAACTTGTTTTATGGGGTGAATAGCTTGACTTGCTTGCCTAGATGATAGAGAGGATCTATGTGCAGGATTCCATGGCTTGGTAAATGGTATTGTACTTATTTTCAGTTATTTTTTCTTAGTTTTTCACATATGTATCCATGTTTCTTGATTTTTTTAGGTTAGTAAAGAATAGTTTGAGGTATGCCTATGGAGGCTCATCAAATTTCCTGATTCATTACAGCTTCTATGTTTTCATCATTCCTAGTCATGTCAAAGGATTCTTAGATGCCCTTTGGTCCACTAGGAACTTGTTATTTATTTCCTTAATGATTAATGTGACATGATATCTTTTTTGATTCATGGTATGCCCTGCTTACTCATATTTGTTTAAACCTGATTAATGAAATCTCTTTTGAAGTTTTGACTGTCTAGGTTAAATCAGAGAGGTCTTGTTTCGATCTTTCCCTCTTCCTATACTTGCAGACTTATTTCAAAGTTATCATCGGTTTGAATGTGTTTTTTAGGAGTTTTATTTCCACATTTTAAGCTGTTGGTCTGTCTTACATGTATTCTCAACCACTGAAGGTGATTTTCCCAAAGTTAGAGGGTCTTATACTTCTATGCATCACCTAAATGTTTATTTTATGCACCTATCAGTTTGAGTTTGATTCATAGTGATCAATGGTTAGCCCTACCACATGAATGCTTGTTGTTTAAACTATTTATGCTTAAGATCCCTTTGTCTTGCACAAACTTGATGTTCATTTCACTTCATAAACCACCTGAAATATCCATTCTCTATACTAAATCAGCCTTGCAATACACCCTACCCATTGTCTTGACATCCTTGGCTTGCTTTTGACCCCATAGCCCAGTTGATCTCATTTTATTGTTCTATTTTGATCCACTTGATCAGTTTTTTCCTCCAAACAACTAAAAAACAAACAAACAAACACACTTAAAAACTAGCCTAAAATCCAAACAACTAAGCAAACAAGCTCACATCATTCACTTCATTAGAGAGAGCCCTCTCTGAGTCCAGGAAGGCTAGGTCCTAGGGCTCCAAAGATTGGTTTGATGTTACTCCATCATTTGGTCCGTCAATTTTCCAAATCATGGGAACCTAACATAATGGTGATCACGGTGGGACTCTGAGTGATAAACAAACTTAGACTTCCCTAAACATTTCAGCATCCTTAAAAGAGATTATCTTGTTGACTTACCCCATCGCTCACGTTTAATGGCGATCACAGTGGGACTTTTCTGAGTTAGTAGCAATCTAAGTATACCTTATGACTTCGGAAATCCCTTGTCTTCAAGAAAATCTAGTAAATCTACCACCTCATCGCCAAACTAACATAATGGCGATCACAGTGGGACTCTGAGAGATAAACAAACTTAGATTTCCCTAAAAATTTCAACATCCCTTAAAGAGATTATCTTGTCGACTTACCCCACCACTCACGCTCAATGGCGATCACGGTGGGACTTTTCTGAGTTAGTGACAATCTAAGTACACCTTAGGACTCTAGAAATTCCTTATCTTCAAGAAAATCTAGTGAATCCACACAACTCATCGCCACACTAACATAATGGCGATTATGGTGAGACTCTCTGAGTTCATGACTGTCTAGAAAAATGTTGTTGACTCATTAGTCCTTCAGATTAAATCATAAAATCAACTGATAAAGCCATTAGAGTAAACTCTCTTTGTTTCATCACCTTAGCGAAGTGCTCAAAAAAAAATTAGGACACTCTTACAAATCAGACTGCACATTCAAAACTCAAAAAATAACCTCATAGAAACATTTCTTTTTTATATTGACTGTTCATATCAGTTTTGGTGGTGGACCATAGACAATATACCCTCAAAAAACCAAAATATTTCCACCTAGCGACTCCACTAGCCTCCAGTAGGCCTTTTTGAAAACTTTGATAAGATTTCGTAAACTATTATAAGACTGCTTTACAAACAACCTTGAAAATTCTAATAAGTCTTAACCATACACTAAGCTAGTTTGACAAAACTTAAAGAAAACAAGTTGTTGAAAACATTCATAACTTTCAGCCTCTCCAAAGTTTGAATCTAAAACCTGGCTTCACGAATAATTCATACCAGACCTCATCCGGACCCGAATCCTCCTACCGTAGTTGATGATCCATAAAAGATTTTGTGGCAAAATTCTAAGACTAGTGATTTAACTACCGATAGGAGCCTTCATAGAGCAAGCTCTGTACCTGAAAATATTACATCCTTGCTAGACCAAACTTTTGATTTGTGCCATACAAGAAATATTTTTAGAACCAAGTCACAACCTAGCTTTGACCATTCCGATCTTGAGCCCTTATACTTGCAACAGAGTTCTAGCAGAGAAGCATCTCCTACTACTCCACCTGATTTTTAGCTCCTCCACCACTTTAGCTCTTTCCATCCCAAGTCTACTCAAAATCAATTTGCCGGTCAAAGCACCTCTAACACTCCCACTCACAACACCACTGTCCAAATCACTTAATCTCACGTACCAAATCCTCCACTTGTAAATTTACCACTACCACCCATCATGGCAGCATGGTATGCACCCCTAGTGTTACCTCAGCCTTTGGCACCTTTTCCAAATGACTATCAGTCTAGGATCCCACACTTCACCGGGGCCGAATCCACTACTGCCCAGCAACATGTATATAGAATGAATGATGCTTTTGATTACATTGAATTAGATGAAGAAACCATCAAGATGAGAATGTTCGCCCAAAGCCTAGGAGGCGAAGCTAAAAAATGGTTTAAAGGCTTAGCTCCTCATAGCATACATGATCTCCCGTCATTATACAAAACTTTCATAAACAAATGGGAAATCAAGAAAAACCCACTTCAATTCCTCTCTGAATATAATACTCTTAAGAGGAACACAGGAGAAAGTGTTCAAGATTATTGTACCAGATTCAACAATGTATATAACGCTCTCCCACCTAACATGAAACCTCCACCCAACTTAGCTCTAGCAAAATTTCTGGAAGGTTTTGATCTGGATATGACTTATCAGCTAAGAGAAAGAGAACGTACAACTCTAGAAGAAATGCAAAAGGGGGCTATTAGTGCGGAAGCAAACCTTGTTGAGAAGAGGGCTAGGCTAAGATCAGAAAAAGAGGGTCACACACCGAGATGAAACCTTTCCCTCTACATCCTCTTCCGATGCCAAAATAGAAAACCTTGAAAGAAAAATGGAAAGAATGATAGAAAGAATGATGGAAAGAATAAGTCTCAGTGATAGAACACCTCGTAGGGACAACCAGCCAAACCCACAAACCAGAAACCGGAATCAAAACTTTAGAAGGGACCCAACCCAAATCAAACCAAGAGAAAATGATCAGCAAATCAGGCCTCCTTTCCAAGATAATTATATTGACAAAAGAGAAAGAGACATTGAACATATTGAGGAAAATCATCTAAACTTGATAGGCTCTGATAGTGAGGGTGAGGTTTATCTCACAGAAGAAGAACAAGGTTTCTTCTCCTCATACCAAGATGAAACCAACTATGAAGATTCTGAAGACCCTGAGATTGGTTTACAAAATTCCATAATAGAAGTCCATAGGCAATATGATCTCAGAAGTAAGAAAAACCAAGAAAACATGAAGAAAAACCAAGAAAACTTAAAAAATAACAGTTCAAATTCTGTTGTCAAGAAAACTCCTGAAGCTATTCTTAAAAAACCAGCAGACAATGTTAATGTTATGGCTAAGAAATCTGATCTAAACAAAGACAAAACTAACCAATCAAACATCAATCCAAACTATGCCAACACTTCCACCAAAATTCCTGAAAGTACCATCCTAAACAAAGCTCCACATCAAAATCAAAAGGACAGATCAGTAGAGAAGGTAATGGCTGAAAAAGCTGATGCAAACATGTCAAAAGCTCAAGTACCTTTCAATTTCGAAGGGGAAATTGCTAAAATCAAAATAAATATGCCCCTAACTGAACTAATAGCTAAAAATTCCTATAAATCTCAGGTTATGAAAATCTTAAACATAGGAAATGAAACCGACACTTTGCACTTAGCTGATGACACTCCTGAATTGTTATTTGGACCAAGGATAGAAGGAAATTATCAAGAAGGAACCACTCCTCATTTTTACAACATCTTGAATGTACATGACCAGATCCTACATAACGCTATGCTAGATTCTGGTGCCTCTCATAATCTCATGCCTAAAGTGATAATGGACAGATTAGGCTTAGAAATAACCAAACCTTACAAAGACTTGTACTCTTTCGATTCAAGTAGAGTAAAATGTTTGGGCCTAATCAAATACCTGTGTGTAAGTCTGGCACAAGTCCCAGCTAAACATTTGGTTATGGACATAGTGGTAGCAGACATTCCCCCGAAATATGGGATGCTTTTATCTAGAACCTGGGGGGATAAACTCCAAGGAAACATTCAGTTAGACATGTCTTATGCTACTATTCTTGTTATCAACCAACCAAGAAGATTATACCATTAATCACACATGAAATATATGGTCAGTAGTCAAGAGAAACTGGAAAACATACCTCTTTATTCCATACATTCAATCATGGATTCCTTCATGTTACACCTAGAAGATGACACTGATGAAAACACAAATGAAACTGAAACCAATTCAAGCACAGTGTCGCAGCCAGACCAACCTCTGTATGATGAATTTGATACTCAAAATTATCATGACCAGATACACTTGCATTTTGATGAAATAAAACTTGATTCACAAGAAACTGAAACTAAAACTTTGGAAGAAGCAATCATTTTAAATTCTCAAGCAAGTGATCTCAACCCAATATAACTATCAAACACACAATTGAAACTCTCTTTTAATTTAAAGCCACTAAAGGATTTGCATAACACAGCAACCTTGGGAAACCAGAAGCCAGAAAGCCTTATGTTATTTCCATATCTTAACGCTTCACCCTCTAAATATTTTAGTTCTAAAAATGAAATGTTAACCATTGCTAGTGCTTCGATAGATTCTAAAAAGATACTCACTAGTTTTGATGATAAGGAAGCTGATGAAAACAATTGTGAAAAACTTGAGCTGTTTAAATTACCTAGGATTTTGTCTCTATATCAGAAATTAAGGAATACAATACTAGACAAGATTCTTCACAATACAAGCATATGGTGGAAAATGAATACAAAACACCATAGAAATGTTGTCTTCTCTAGATATCATCCTTTCAAAAAAGAACACAAAAACTCTGGTCAAACATGGTCACTTGAAAAGAAGACAACTAAACATAGGTTATGTTTAGATTTTAGAAACCTAAATAAACCTCTCATAAACAACATTCATCCCCTTCCAAAAACAGATCATATCATAGGAAAACTAGGAGTTTCAAATCATGTGGTTTTGAGTGATAATTTTTCAGGATACCATCAAATAATACCACTTCAACTAGATCAGCTCAAAGACTTCTTCAAATATACTAGTGGCAACTTCATGTTCAAACCAATCTGTTCAAAACCAATGAACACAGAAGATGCCCTCAAGAAAGCTATGTTCCCGGTTCTAAATTTCCTTGTCATGATGTACCTTGATGATGTCATCATGTGCTTTAAAAATGACAAAGAATGTATGCATTATTTGAAAAATATGTACAACAAAAGGAGAAGTGGAGATCAAAGGTATAAAGAAGTGTAGCAGGAAGACACAGGGTTGTTTATAGATTCATGCATGAATCCTTATGCTATGCTTATAAGAGAAATTTTTCCAAACTTTTCTTTCGAAGAGCTGACTGGACCAAGAGCATCAGGAGATCCTTATGAAGATAAGATGCTCAAGTTTCATTGTTTTCAGGAAATCTAGTTTCATATTTTTCAGTCATTGTACATACCATTTCTTGAAGAAATAAATAAATAAAATACAAAATACAAAAACAATAGAAAAGTAGAAAAAGAGGGCGGTTTGAAAACACCATTAAAAGCCCCATGTTCAAAAAATATTCATGCTAAAAGTGTGCAAGCCTAAATGCCACTACTAGTGCTCGAAAGATATCTTGTTCAGTTATCTAGCCTAATCATAACTGAACATGTTTTAAATTGATTTCTGATAAGTTAGTGAGAAAGATGATAGTCAAATTGTGTAAGCTTGACTTGTCAAAGAAAGTAGATTAGGAAAAGAATGTTGGTTCCACATGCTCAAAACAGAACCAAAGAGAAAAACAGAAATGAAAAACAATTTGTATATCTTGGCCCTGATTTTTCTAAGTTTCATCTTGCACATAAATAATGTTTGTGTGCAGCTTGTTTTTATGCCACAAATGCATGACAAATCAGACCGTTTAATCCTGATTTGATCATTTTTCAATTTCATGCTTAGACTAGTGAATGAAATCCTATCAAACAGCTTAATCTTGACAGTCGATCGTAGTATAGGTAGAGAAAAAAAAGAGTTCATCAGTTTAATTTGAACTCCTGGAAGATATAAGTGTAGCAGTAGATATATTTTCTTATATATATATATATATATATTGTCAAGGGTTGCTAGTCCAAATGCACCTAAAAGAAGAAAAAATGTTAGGAAATATAGCTGGGTAGGTCGAGATGACCTTGATGGTAATCAAGCTGTCAATTTTTAGAAATAGCATCAAGAAAGGAAGAAATTTGTGCCAATGGATAAGGCACTGGTCTTCAAAAACTAGAGATCTACAATTCTGGACACCTCCTGAAAAGGAGCTGCCCTCCACAAATGGAGCCACTGTTAGCCACCAGTATTTTTACCTGTTATTGAGGACTAGTTCCCTTAGCTGAGTTTTCTAGAAGCTGATCCCAAAACTATCAATCTGTCATCTAGAAAACACCCCAAAACATTTTTTGTCCTCCTACCCCTTCCTGTCAAACTATGATGAGAACAAAACCTAGTTGTTAAGTCCTATCTGGTTTCAGCAAAATAACCATGTCCATAGCTGTCATAGCTGAATGTTATCTGCTGTCATTTACCCTTTTTTATCATGCCATTCACTATCCAAAGTTTGGCAAAGTGTCTGCAATTCTATCTCTAGTCAGCTTGTCATTTGAAAATCTGATCATGCCTGAGAAAACACTCAGAATCTATGAAATTTTTCCCTAAGTTAGATAGTGGTGTTTAGAGAGTTCTTCCTTGGCTAAGATATCCTAGGCCAAAAAGCCTCTGTCTAGTACCAGTTAGCCTTGAATTAGTTCCTATTCTGCAGAACAAGTCTTGATCCATCCATAGGTTGCATACCACTAAGAAGTCACTTTGTATTATTTCAGAAGAAGTTCAAAAAATATCTAAATCAAGAAAAGAGAAAGTTTGTCGCTATCTGAAGAAATCTTCTTGAATCAGGCATAATCACCATGAAGCACCAAAAGAGCCTCCAAAGGTTCATAGCATCTGTTTTTACATCTCTACAGGGGTGTAATTAACTAATGATTAGCATGCAAAGGAGGGAAGAAAGGGAAAATTTCAACAGATCCTTCATGTTGACTTAGTTTTCCATCAAGGCAAGTAAAGTACAGTAAGTAAGAGCAGCAAGTGTACATGTTATAAATCCAAAAGTTGCCTAAAGAACAGATATTACTCATCAAGTCAAAATGAATAACAAGGACTGAGTAATGCTGATCAACAGTGCTACATAATATTCCGAAGAGCATTATCATGTAGGGCATATGAATATAGCTGCTTCTTATGCTACCTTGAGCCTGGAATGTGAACATTAATCAAAGAAACTTTCAAGGTACCCTAACAACACAGTCAAGGGGAAAAGATATTTCAATGATACCTATCAGCAGACACTTTCTTGGCATTCTTCAAACAAACATACATAGTAGATACAGTGATTTGAAATAGATGTAGACCTTGTGTTAAAAATGACCTCCTTCAAAGAGCAGAGGGTTAGAAAAACAGTGATAACCTCCTTCATAAAAGTAGAGGGTTAGAAACATAGTGATAACCTCCTTCATAAAATCAGAGGGTTAGAAACACAGTGATAACCTCCTTCATAAAAGCAAATGGTTTGAAGCACAATGACAAAAAACCTCCTTTATATAAAAGCAGAGGGTGAGAAGACATATTGTTTTTACCTCCTTCATTAATAAGTAGAGGTTCAAACATATTGTTGAGAAACTTCAGTGGTTGCTTGGCGCATTTTCCTCCAAAGATGAAAAGAGGATGCATATCAAGATTAAATTTGTGTTAAAGAAAGTTTTCTTTTGGAAAGACTAGTTGAGGAATGATGGTGGAACAAATGAAAGTTATAGGTCAAAGGCCTCTTTCACATGAAAAACCAAACAATGGCATAATGGTGCTAAAGGCCTCTGTCCTTATGTTTACAAAAACCTTCCTTCAAAGGATAAATCAGAAGTTATATTTTTTAGCTAAGAATAGCCTCAGCTAAATAGCCAAGGAAGTAGACCAAGCTTGGTTTTCAAATGACTTTTGCAAACTCACATGAAGAGACATCTCACCTAAATCATATATATGAAAAATGGCATTCTTGTTTTTACACAAATCCCTTATGTTTATAGAAATAATTCCTCCAAGTGATGAATGAAAGGAGAAGCACCGAAGATTACTTCTAGCTCAGTCAAAGGACAGAGGGCCCATTGTAAGAGGGTGAAAACTTTCACTGTTTATAGGCCTCCTTCACAAAAAAATAAAGGATCACCTCTCCAAAATATTTGTACCATGAAATAGCTCATTCAAAAGGTTAAAAGGTGTGACGAAGCCACATTTCACTTTCAGTCAAAGGCTGCCTCCATCGAATGATAAAAAACAAAGTTTTAAAAGACATAGGAAATTTACATTTTGAAATGTTTTTAATCAGAGGATAAAGACCTTCATCACTTTGGATACAGAAGGGTTTCGAAGGCTGCAGTAACCTCCATCAGCAGATAAATAAAAGGCCTCATGATAGGTCTGAAGGGTCATTGAAAAGGCTGCAACAGTGTTTTTGAGA
This sequence comes from Pinus albicaulis, assembly GCA_034641835.2. Lineage (NCBI taxonomy): Eukaryota > Viridiplantae > Streptophyta > Pinopsida > Pinales > Pinaceae > Pinus > Pinus albicaulis. The sequence goes on along the minus strand of CM076575.1, from coordinate 1,322,624,782 downwards.
TGACCTCCTTTGTAGACAAATCAAGGAATAGCACAGTTTTATAAACTCCCTTTCATCACAAATGTTGGGACGAACAAAGTGTTAAAACAAATCATCAAGGTTAAAAAGTTTTGTAGTGGAAACAGAGCTAAAGGGCATCAGCTCTTTTTTCGAAAGTCTTCGTTCAAAAATCCAAAATAAAGGTTATGTTCCAAACCCCTCACCACTATGCACAAAGTCATTTTTTTTTTTTAAAACAAAGGCAAAAGGGGTGTTTTCATTTTCAAATCAACAAGGAGGAAACAAGGCTTTTTCAAACTCTCATCGAGTATAAAGGAGCTCGATCAAACTTCATAAATCTCATTTATCATTTGGCAAACCAAGTCATGAAGCAAAAAGTGTTTTTTGAAGAGCATTTTGGCTTGAGTTTATGCGTGACACGCATGTGTGATTGCACGGCACGCCTGTAAGTGGTTACAGTGCATTTTTCTGAAGGGCGTTGCGTACATGTAGACGTGCGCGGCATGCCTATGCCCGGTGCCCAGGGCCGACCTGACTACATTGGCACGTCGTGTTTAACCGTTCAAAGCCCGCCCGGCCAGCAACCAAGTTTGAACGCGTTCCTGCCCACTGGGCCAATACTCAAAAGGGCATCAAAGGTGTTGAAGGCTAGATTTTCACACAACAAACTCGTTTTTTCAAAGGTATTTATGTCTCTTTTCCTAATTTTGATTTGAGGAAAGGTTGAAGATAGCACAGTCTTCAAAGAAAACAGAGTTTGTGTAGAGGGTCTTTAAATCAGTTTAAAGGAGTCCCTTAAAGAAGTAATTTTAAAGAGCACCATGTGTATCAAAACCACAGAGAAGAAGTGATTACAAAGAAAAAACAGAGATAAGGGGAAGGGTCCCATTGACAATTTTAAAGAAGTTTGAAATAATTAGGGGAAAAAGAGCACAGTTTTCTCTCAAAACATGGTTTTGTTTTGCCAGCCTAAAACAGAGAATCACTATTTGAAAGACTAGTACCTTGTGGAGGTTTAAAATTGGTTTTTCAAATACATAAAATATCATACAGAATTTGTTTTGAAAACTGCTTACTAAGTGACAGGGAGACTACATTTTGTTTTAGAGAAACAGTGATCATCAAGAGGGACTGTTTGATCAAAGGGAGAGCACAGTGTTTTTCAAAGAATGTATTCTTTGCTTTCAGAGAAAATAAGATAATGATTGGGTGAAACAGCTTGCTATCAGTTCAAAATAACTGTTTTGCTCAGTCTCTTAAAAATAGTGATTACCCAAGGAAGAAACATAGTGGTTTTCAGGGATGCCCCTTTTTTATTAGAAACAAAGGAAAATAGTGAATAAAAAAGAAGAGTTGTATTGTCAAAAACAAAGGGAGCTTCTTTTCACTTAACAAAAACTTGTTGGCTAACTAAGGACAAACTTAGTTTTACAAAGAGTAAAAAGTGTTTTGATTGAGGGCCTTTTTCAGTGATCATCTAAACAGTTTTCCTTGGTGAGTCAGTGAAGGGTATCAAAAGAAAAAAATCCTCGAAATAAGGATAGCAGGAGTGGGTATCACAATAGGTATGAGCCTATTTCAACTCAGGAAGTGAATGAATCTCCTTCAGTGCTCTTCAATTTTCATAAAGTAGGGTGCTTTGAATTTTGCCAAAAGGTCCAAGAAGTAAAAATTCACCTTCCTTTGACACATTTATTTTCTTTAAGGCTGCAAGGGAAGCATGTCCATCTAGCAAGTCTGGATTTCAAACTCTCTCCTAGGGCTATCTCCAAAGCTACCAAGATCCCCTATATAAGAGAAAAATGGTTCAAACAAACACACCTAGATCTGAATCAGTACAAACCCTTCCTAAAACCAGACCATCGGGATGCTTGCCAAGCTATTTTCCCTTTTTCCCACTTGTTGACCAGATATGCCCCTCTCATGAAAATCATCATGAAGTATTTCACATGTGAAGGGAGGTTTTCCCAGATTTATGCCTATCATATCATGCTTCTTATGAATTTCACAAGAACTCAATTGTTGAACCTACCTTTCTTCCTCTATAGAAGCATTGACAAGATGGCCTCTACTGTCCAAAATAAGCCCTCAGCTCAACAACAAGCTTGTCTATTTCATCATTCCCTTATCAAGATCATCATCCTCCATCAACTTGAGAAAAAGGGAGTTTCTTGTGACTCTTTCATCTCCCATCCCAATTTTTCCATTGCATCTTCATCTCATGCACCTTCCTCACCCTCCACTCATCATGTTTCCCCTTCTTCTAGTAAATCCACTCCTAAAATACAAAAATCTTCTATGATTGAGGGTGAATAAGAGCAAAGTGACAAGAGGCAAATTAGTGATGAAGAAGGACAAAGTGAAGAATCTAAGCATGACAGTGAGCATAAAAAAGATGACGATGAGCATGAACAAGATGATGGTGATCATAACAGTCATGAAGAGGAACATGATGGCAGCCAACACAGCAGTAAGCATGATGATGATGAGGTACAAAAATATAAAGGTAAAGAGTACAACAGTCATGAAGAAAGCAGGGACAGAGATGAACAAGACAACCCTCCAGATGATAAACAAAGTGGCAGCCAAAACAGTGATGATGAAGGTCATGACAGTCCTCAAAAGGACACTTATGTTGAGAAACAAGACAACCTTCAAGCAAGTAATGATGATGACAATCAAACACCAAACAATGAGCATTCCAAAGAGGGCATCATGGAGCAAAAATACCAAATCAGTGACCATGAGCATAGCACTGGTGAAGACAAACAAGAAAATCTTCAAGCAAAAGAAGACAGTGACAAAGATGAAGCTGGAGCAGATGATGATGGAGGCAGCAAGGTAAAATTTCAAGTTGGGCAAGTGCAAGTATATAAACTTCCTCTCTCTTCTCCTCCACACAACCAAGAGCATGTGCTAGCTGCCTCTCCTAGGCAAGGGGCCATGACTCTTCCTCCAAAAGTGGCGAAGCCTAGAAACACTAGATCAACAAAGAAGAAGACTACTCCAGCAGTGACTAGCAATGTTACAAGAGCACTAAGAAGTAGAGGCAAACTGCCTAAAAAGAGAATTTTTGAATTGCCAAAGAGGAAGAGGACCAAGAAGTCTATCCAAGGCAAGGGGAAAGAAAAAGAGGAGAGTAGTCATGAAAAGGAAAGGGAGATTGATATCATACATATAGATAGTGATGATAGTGATAGTGAAGCTAGAATCCTTCAGGCTCTCTTGTGAAACATAGAATACCTAATTCATGACCTACAAGCTGATCTAGAGAGCTCAAAGGACTTCATACATGTTCTACATATGAAAAACAAACAAATGAGTGGTCAAATGGAATTTTTTGAGGCCCGGGCTTTCAAATACCAAAGGGAAACCTCCAAGGCACAAACCAAGCTTGAAGAGATTATGGTTGAAATTTATGATACTGAAGAAGAGGAGAAGCCAAGAATAAAGAGGCCTAGGACTATGGGACTCAAGAAAGCTTTGGAGAAAAATAAAGAAGAAGAGGTGGCCCTTGTTCGATCTTATCCTCTTACTCAATTGCTCACCAAAGAAATAGAAAATAATAGAGAATCATGGCTTGAAAGAGCCAACAAGAATTTGGAGGATAATTTATAGAAAGCTAACAGAGATTTGAGCCTACAAAAGAAGATGACTGGGCACTACAAAAAGATAAATCAATTCGCCCGAAAGAAATTGAAGGTTGCACAAGAAAGGCTCAAGGCTGCCCAAAAGAGGCACCTGGTAGAAAAAGTGGAGAAAGGCACATCAGCACTTGAAATATTGGCCTCAGCTTCTCTACATGTTTCTAAGAACCCATGAGGGGCTTGCTCACCAAAATTGAGCAAATTTTGACAAGATTTTGTTTTTTGACATTTTTGGGCCTAATTGCATAAATTCACGGGCGCTGCCATTTTTGTTTGGAGCATCCTCAGCTATTGAGAGTGGCATAATTAGATGCATTAAATTCAAGGGCATCTACTCAGAAAATTTCAGATCCAAAGGATGTGTTTTGATCCCCCAAAGAGGCGAAAAATAGTGATTTTTTAACTTTCTGGCTCAAATATCAACAAGGGCTACTTTTCTAGTTTTTCCCACTCAGTTCAGTTTTTCACATACTTATAGTAATAATTTTGGGAAAAATAAAGTATTTTCAGAAACTAGACATCCATTGATTTCCAACGAGCCATCACGGGCCTTGTTTCGACATCGGGAGGTCCCTCAAACGTTGTCTGCAAAACAGGGAATTGTCTGTTGCTACGTTGCTGTAGCATTTTGGCAAAAAGATAGTTTTCTAAAGTGGCTTATCCAAATGTGTGCTAGGCCTTTTTTTAGCCATTGTCAGTAATGAAAATTCAATATTTTTTATTTTTTAGCATTTTATAGATATTTTGAGCATATTTTGTGCCTTGGGCTTTGCAAATCCTCAAGGACAAAATCAGATATTTGTTTTTAGCCTATGAGCTTCTAGTCAGTTTTGTGAAGCTTATCTTCTCATTCTCCTATATAACTCATGGAGAATCATTGTAATATTGTTGGTTGAAGAGTTGATAAACAAAATGGACTTTGAAGAGCTTAAGAACTTGACTGAGCTTAGAGCAATATATGTTATGAGTTTTGATGATCAAACTTGTTTTATGGAGTGAATAGCTTGACTTGCTTGCCTAGATGATGGAGAGGATCTATGTGCAGGATTCCATGGCTTGGTAAATGGTATTGTACTTATTTTCAGTTATGTTTTCTTAGTTTTTCACATATGTATCCATGCTTCTTGCTTGTTGTAGTTTAGTAAAGAATAGTTTGAGGTATGCCCATGGAGACTCGTCAAATTTCCTAATTCATTACAGCTTCTATGTTTTCATCATTCTTATTCATGTCAAAGGATTCTTAACTGCCGTTTGGTCCACTAGGAACTTGTTATTTATTTCCTTAATAATTAATATGGCATGCTATCTTGTTTGATTCATGGTATGCCCTGCTTACTCATAGCTATTTAAACCTCATTAATGAAATCTCCTTTGAAGTTTTGAATTTCTAGGTTAAATCAAAGATGTCTTGTTTCGATCTTGCCCTATGCCTATACTTGGAGACTTATTTCAAAGTTCTCATCAGTTTGAATGTGTTTTTTAGGAGTTTCCTTGCCACATTTTGAGCTATTGGTCTGTCTTACATGTATTCTCAACCACTGAAGCTAATTTTTCCAAAGTTAGAGGGTCTTATAATTCTATGCATCACCTGAATGTTTATTTTATGCATCTATCAGTTTGAGTTTGATTCATAGTGATTAATGGTTATCCATACCACATGAATGCTTTTTATTTAAAATATTTATGCTTAAGATCCCTTTGTCTTGCACAAACTTGATGTTCATTTCACTTCATAAGCCACCTGAAATATCCATTCGTTATAGTAAATCAGCCTTGCAGTACACCCTACCCATTGTCTTGACATCCTTGGCTTGCTTTTGACCCCATAGCCCAGTTGATCTCATTTTCTTGTTCTATTTTGATCCACTTGATCAGTTTTTTCCTCCAAACAACTAAAAAGAAAACAAAAAAACACACTTAACAACTAGCCTAAAATCCAAACAACTAAGAAAACAAGCTCACATCATTCACTTCATCAGAAAGAGCCCTCTCTGAGTCCAGGAAGGCTAGGTCCTAGGGCTCCAAATATTGGTTTGATGTTACTCCGTCATTTGGTCCATCAATCTGCCAAATCACGGGAACCTAATAGACACTATAGTGGATCACTTGTTGCTTTATGAGGTGAGCCATATGATTGATGGGAGCACTTGGGATATGCCTCTCATGGACATTTTGGAGGAACTCTTCTATTAATTACCATGCTGGAAGGTGATTCATTTCATTTGTATGATAGCTTGGAGTTGGGAGCCTCTAATTGGGAATGAGATCTCCTATGATTGTCATCACTCCTACCTTGGAGAGGCCATCAGATAGCAAGAAGGTTTCCATATAGACCTTCCATTTTCTCATGATGAGAACCATTTGGTTTATCCACCAAAGGCCAACTTGCACATTTGGGAAGAACCATTGGAAGACAAAATTGTTGAATTAGTGGTGGAGACTATTGAATGAGAAGTCCACAAGAGGAGGAGGGGAGAACTATGCTCAACTCTTACAGTTGCTTAAGGAAAAGCAACATTTTGGAGGGGAGGACTATAATATTCCTAAAATTTTGCTCTTATCTAAATGGAATATTATAGATTATTTTGTCACTAGGTAGGTGGATAAATAGGCAGGGAGGCCCATAAATCTCCTTAGCAGCAATAAAAACACTTCAAATGTGAGAGGATACCTCCTAAGAAGCTAAATAAAGCACCTTTGCATATGAAGAGGGGTTGGATCATGTGGACCAGGTCAACTTTGACCAAATCAATAGCGTTGTTATGGAGGAGTGGACATTAAATGAGGAATAACGCAGTTTTGGAGGGAGATTGATTACATGAAGGAGAGTGATGTTGCTATATGTACACATCACCGCATATGAAACATGCAAAAATAACCATAGGTACACAACATCGCATATCCAACATGTGCACAACACCCTATGTAGATAGCACTACATATCCAACAAGCACATAACATGAAATGTACAAAACACTGCATAAACAACATCTACATACACTATATATACACAACATTGCATGCCCTTAGGGGAATTTTGAGGTCTCAAATGGGCCTTGTAGGGAAATTATAAAATAATAGTGGAAATAACAAAATAATATTATATTACATCATCAAATTTTAGAGGGAAAAAGAAAAAACTACATTTTCAACTCATATTTTCAACTTATCTCCCTATGGGTTTACTCAAATTTTGAGCAAGAAGACTCGTTGGATGCATAAATGTATTCCTAATCCAAGGAATACCCGTGTTGCATACTTTATATGGACCTTGTTGCATTAAAAATGAGAAATACATGAAAAAAATGATTGCAATCACGTTGTTTCGTGTATTTCTCATTTTTCGTGTAGCCATCGAAAGCATGCAACATGGTTACTCCTTGGATGAGGAATTATGGTTTGCATATAACGAGTACTCCCACTTGAAATTTGAGTAAAACCTTAGGGCTATAAGTTGAAAATACAGGTTGGAAAAGAAGTTTTATTATTTTATTAATTTTTAATATTTATACTTTTTTACCCCAAAAATGGTGAATCATCCCCCATGGTTTACATCATCATCTTTGATCCTATTGGTTCTTATAAATTTTATTTTAGTTGTAATTTTTTCTTAGGAGGCCCATTTTAGACCTAAAAATTTCTCTAATGACACAACATCATAGGCACAACATGTACAACATATATAAAAAAATTGTACCACACATTCAGAGACCACACTGTCTCTACCAGGCAACATTTCTTCAAGTGTCTTTCCACTATTCGAGCATGTTCCAGCATGCCGCAGATCAAAATGCTTCCATTCTACTGATGTATCCCTTAGCATTACCTGCCATAGCATAAAAATAGGTATAATACAAGAATATAGTATCAATTCATATCCACACGCTACTGACCTCATAGATCTATCATGACTACTCTCCCCACTCGATTCCTCATAAGACTAGGAACCTCTTCATGCCATTCACCTACATAAGCAATCATTCCTCCATAAGCATGATTCTTGATGACCCTTTCATACAATGACATACATATATACATATAACCATCAACGTAAAACATTCATAATACCTGATGACCTTGTCAGACAATGGCATACATACATGTATATATACATGTAAACACTAGCAAAAAAAAATCCTAATGACCCTGTCAATCAACGACATACATACATGCATGCATGCATATATAACCATCAACATAATGTAATATTCTTGAAATTTAGCTTTTAGCTAAATGGAATATTATATATTTTTTTGTCACTATGTAGGTGGATAAATGGGTGGGGAGGCCCATAAATCTCCTTAGCAGCAATAAAAACACTTCAAGTGTGAAAGGAGACCTCCTAAGAAGCTAAATAAAGCACCTTTGAGTATGAACATGGGTTGGATCATGTGGAATAGGTCAACTTTGACCAATTCAACAATGCTACTATGGAGGAGTGGACATTAAATGAGGAATACCATAGTTTTGGAGGGAGATTGGTTGCATGGAGGAAATGGCCTAATTGAGTGGGACCAAGGGCAAGGAAGCTCATAACTTATATAAGGAAGAGGATGGCAGCCATATTGGTTATGTTTTAGATTATTATTTTGTATATGGTTTGTTTATACTTCTTGCATTCTTCAGCTGTTTAGTTGAGTTTGTTGTGTTGTTTAGCACTGGGTGTTCCCAAGCGGGAATCCCATCTCTTTCCTTGAGAGGCATATTGGAGGAGCATTGCACTTCATTTCCACACTCAAGCTTAAGTCCAAGCTACAACTTTCTTCATCAATGCAATTTCTGCAGGATATTGTGTTGTGTTACAGGGTGCAACAGTGGAGGATAATTTTGGGTGTCTTCAGATCTATTTTTGCAGTGGAGGAAGGTTTCCATCCATTGGAAGGCCTGTAAAGAAGACCCTTGAGCTTTATTGACACATTTATTAGTAGGATAAGGAGTATTTATCCCCTACAGCGTAGTTTCAGTGTAGATCTGCATTATTTTAGGGAGGATTTGCAGGGGTAGTTGCAGTGATTGTTTTGAGAGGTGATTTCTTCAGTGGAGGATCCATTCTTTCATCTGGAGGATCTATTGGAGAATATCTTAAGTTCTCTAAATCATATTCAGCCATATATTCTGATTTCAGTTGTTGCAGCATATCTTCAACCTTAGGGTTGCATCTTACATTGGCACATTGTGTGCATTTTTCGGAAACCCTCTTGGGTTGTCTTGGAAAGCTAATCTAATGCCCATATCTGTATTTTTAGACCCTATTGAGACCTATATAAGTAATTTTACATAATTGTATCATCTCCATCTATATCTATGCATAATATGACTGCACTGTTGCAGCTCTCCAACATTTTTTATTGCAACATCATCTCACTTTTGAGAGTGTTTATGTATTGGAGGCTTGTGTGATCACATTATAGTGTTTGTGCCTCATTTTTTTGTACTTATTTGTTGCATATATTATCCATAATATGGTTATATATTGGTATCATGGTTTCATGTGTTAAATAATTGTTGTTTCTTTCATTTTAAGAGCTATATTGTTGCTTTTCCCATTTCGGAATATTACACATAATCATAGTCACAAAAAAATCACCATCTATCATAAGCTCTAGGTTAAGAGAAATCCCTTTAACCTTGAACAACATGCACAACTTTGAGAACAACAATTCCCATCTTAGTCAAGGCATATAATACCTCAAATCCCTTTAATTTACCTTTCTCATGACTATCCTGCCACAATTCATTTACACCAATGGACCCAACCAACCCAACCACTTTTCATACTCTTACCTTTAACTACCCTTATTGTTGTGAAACTAGCTCCAACAAGAGAAGAAAATAGATGTCAACACCTTATAAAAAAGCCACTTCGAGGGGGAAAACTCCAATACATTACATGAATGAACAATTCTTGGATGATTCAAATTACAAAACCTCCTTTCTATATATAGGAGTCCATGGGGCCATAAAGTAATCCTAGTAGGGCCACAATGCAATCCTAGCTGACCTAACAATAATAATTTAGGGGCACAATAATAACAATATGGGGGTTACAAGGGTACAATAGTAATAATAAGGGGGTTACACTAACAACAATAAGGGACTATACTAGTAATATAGGGACCTAACATGCCCCCCTCCTTCAAAAAAGTGTTGTCCTCAACGCTTGAGTAGCTCTGGGTGCTTCTATATAAAATTATCATCCTCCCATGTAGAATATTCAGTGGGTAAGTTCTTCCACTTGATGAGATACGATGAAATTGATCGATTTTGTAGCTATCGAGTTCTTGTTTCCGTGACTACTTCAGGTTCCAATATGATTTTTCCTTCCTCATCAAGTTCTTGCAATATTGTTTGAACTGGAATATTTTCACCTATAACCTTCTTTAAGCATGAAACATGGAAAATTAGATGCACTTGTGAAGAAGTAGGAAGCTCCAATTTGTATGCCATAGTACCAATCTTTTGCAACACCTTGTAAGGACCATAGTACTTTGGTGATAATTTATTATCCTTCTTAGCTTGCTTGAGGGAAATTTGTTTGTATGGTTGTAGCCGTAAAAATACCCAGTATCCTACATCAAAACTTCTCTCGCTGCAATGTTGATCTGCCTGTTGTTTCATTCGATTTTGTGCCAAATTCAGGTTTTCCTTTAAGAGTTGGAGAACTTCTTGTTGATGCTCGATGTGATCTTCCACTGCTTGAACCTTCGAATTTTCTCTTAAAGATGATGTGATGGATGGTGGATGATATCCATAAAGTGCCATAAATGGGGTCATTTTTGCTGCAGTATGGAAGGAAGTGTTATACCACCATTCAGATAGAGGTAACCACTTGACCCATTGTGTTTGTTTATCAGATACAAAACAACGAAGATATCCTTCCAAACATTTATTTACTATCTCAGTTTGACCATCGGATTGAGGATGATAAGATGAGCTATGAGCTAATTGAGTACCCAAACAAGAAAATAACTCCGTCCAAAAATTTCCAGTAAAAATGGGATCTCTGTCGCTCACAATAACCCTTGGGCTTCCATGTAGCTTTTGAATTCTATTCATAAATGTAGTAGCAACTGTACTTGCTTTAAATGGATGAGATAATGCACAAAAGTGTGCATACTTGGTAAGTCTATCAACTACCACCATGATGACACTCTTTCCTTCGGACTTAGGTAAACCAGTGATAAAATCCATTGAAATCTCCTCCCAACGTTGACTTGGAATGGATAAAAGTTGTAGAAGACCCGGGGTCCTAATTGTCTCAACTTTATTCTGCTGGAAAACCAAACATTCCGCCACAAACTTTTGAATATAAGATTTAAGGCCATCCCAAAAAAATTCTTTCTTCACCCTGTGGTAAGTTTTTAAAAATCCTTAGTGTCCTCCTAAAGGAGAAGTGTGCAATTCCAGAAGAATCTTTTGTTTTAGTTGGGAATTCTTACAAAGATATAAGCGATCTTTGTACCATAAAGAATCATTTTCCAACTAAATGTATCAGATGTACTAGGATCTTGCTGCAACTTTTGAATGAGTGTCCATACTTCTTTGTCCTTCTTCCATTCATCTCTTGCTTCGGTTATCCAACCTGGTTGGATAATAGAAATGGCACAAAGCAATGCTTCCACCTCTTCATTCTTTCTTGAGAGTGCATCTGCAACAACATTTAGCTTCCATTTTTTGTATATTATTTCAAAGTCATAACCCAACATCTTTGTGACCCATTTTTTCTGCTCTTCTGAAGATAGTCTTTGTTCCAAAAAGTGTTTAAGATTATCATGATCAATTTTTACCTTGAAGTGTCTTCCCATTAGGTAAGTTCGCCATTTTTTTAGTGCATGTAGTATTGCTAACATTTCCTTCTCATAAATAGGTTTCTGTAAATACTTTCCTTTGATTGGACGACTTTCAAAAGCAATGGGTCTTCCTTCCTGCATTAAAACTGCACCAATTCCATTTTCTGAGGCATCACATTCCACAATAAAGGTTTTTGTGAAGTCTGGCGTAGCTAAGACCGGTGCTAGGCACATTGCCTCTTTAAGATGCTCAAAGGCCTTAGTTGCTTTAGGAGTCCATGAAAATGCATATTTCTTCAATAATGTTGTTAGAGGTGCAACTATTCTCCTATAATTCTTAACAAACTTGCGATAATACCCTGTTAACCCGAGAAATCCTCGCAACTGCTTTATGGTTGTGGGGACTTTACATTCCTTAATGGCTTTAATTTTGGTAGGGTCTACCTTAACACCCTTGTGAGATACAATATGACCTAGATATTCCACCTCTTGTACTCCAAAGAAACATTTGGATGTTTTTGCATATAATTGTTTCTCCTGCAATAGTTTGAGCACCCTGTCAGCATGTTGAACATGATCCTTCCAAGACCTGCTGTAGATTAGTATATCATCAAAAAATACTAGCACAAATTTTCTAAGGAAGGGTTTGAAAATGGAATTCATCAACCCTTGAAATGTAGAATGTGCATTGGTAAGGCCAAAAGGCATGACCAAAAATTTGTAATGACCCTCATGAGTTCGAAATTTTTTTTTCAGAATATCTTCAGTGTTCATTCTAATTTGATGATACCCTGAACAAAGATCCAATTTGGTAAAATAAATTGCTCCATGTAATTCATCCAATAATTCATCAATCACAAGAATGAGAAATTTATCTTTAATGGTGAGCTTATTGAGCTCCCTATAATCTGGACACATGCGCCATGATCCATCCTTCTTGTGTACCAATACTACAAGAGCAGAGAAAGAACTTTGACTAGGTTGAATTATACCCACCTCTAACATTTCTGCAATCATACGTTCAATTTCACTCTTTTGGACAAAAGGATATCTATAAGGCTTGATGTTTGAAGGAACACTTCCTGGAATCAAATGAATAGCATGATCATGATCATGAATAGGTGGGAGTCCTTTTGGAATTTCAAAAACCTTGGAATGATTGTCCAAGACTTTTTGGAGATCTGCAGAAATAGATGATTTTGATTTTGGAACTTCTAGTGAGCATAATTGTGTAGTTATGCCTCGTTGTTATTTCTTTATAAGCTTTCTCATGACATTAGAGCTTATTATATTTCCCAGCTTCCCTGCAATACCCCGTAATTCGACTTCCTTTCCTTCTGAAATAAATTTCAAGAAAAGTTCTGGAAAATTAAAAGCTACCGTCCCCAACAATTGTAACCATTGTACTCCTAGTAGAACATCAACACCTCCCATAGGAATGGAAAGCATTGGAATATTCAATACATATTCCCCCATGGTTATCTTGATATTATGGCATTTTCCAGAGCAATTTATAGTTCCTCCATTTGCAACCATCACTTGAAATTCTGGTGCTGGGTATAGGAAACAATTAAATTCTTTGGCTACCTTACCATGAATAAAATTATGGGTACTACCTGAATCAATCAACACTATTACCTTTTTCTTCTTGATATGTCCTTCTATCTTGAGAGTTTGAGGAGTGGTAATTCCTGCCAATGCATTACATGATATGGTCGGACTCATTTCTTCCTCTTCTTGGGTTGGTTCTTGGTGTATATCCTCTTCTTGTTCATTTTCTTCTTCCTCTTCACAATCTATGTAAAATAATTTCTTCTCAGCACACTTATGACCTTTAGTGTCTTTGCTATCACAACTGTAGCAAAGCCCTTTTGCTCTTTTTTCTTCCAATTTTTGTGGTGTCAACCTTGTAGGTTGTGGAAATCTAGGCGTAGCAACACTTCCTTCTTTATAGAAGTGAGTGGTAGGCTTCCTTGTCGCCATAATTTTACATTCAATTTTCTTGCCAACCTGAATGCCTTCTCCAATGAATCAGGTTCCAAAACGCGAACTTCATGTTGGATGTTATCCTTTAAAGTACCTATGAAGAGATCAATCCTGTGTTCCTCTAGAATATCAGTTACCCTTATATTCAATTTTTGGAAGTCCTCAATGTGCTCTCCCACTAAACCCTTTTGTTTGAGATTTATCAATTGGCTAAAGAAGGTGTTTCTCTTTGTATCCTCATAATGTGCTATCATTTCCTCCGTAAAAATTGACCAAGTGACAATTTTTTTACGGGAGCAAAGCCATTGATACCATACAAATGTATTTTATTCTAAATGTAAAGTTGCAATGCATACCTTTTGTGTGTTTTGCACATTATGGAGATCAAAATATTGCTCCATATATAGTATCCATGTTACAGGATCCTTTCCATCAAACTTCCTCATATCCATTTTTGAAATATGGTGGTTCTTCCCGCCAACATTAGATTTTATGAAATCATGATTAACATTTATTTTGTTCTCAACATGAGTTTCCTCTACTATCTTTTCACCATTAGGAAACATTTCTTGTATCAACTTTTTCAAACTTTCCATGTCTGCTTTTAGATCATTCTTCATGTTTTCCATTTTAGATTCCATGCCAACTTCCATGCCATCTATCTTAGATTCCATGCCATTCTTCAAACCATCCATCTTAGATTTCATGCCTTTCTTCAAACCATCCATCTTAGTTTCCATTCCTTTCTTCAAAACTCCCATGTCATTTTTTGTTGCTCTTTGCGAGATCGAAATTTGTTGCACTTTCTCTTGTAATTTTGATATGTCATGTTGTCATTCTTCATCTTCATGAGTCATAGTAGAGCTTTCTAAAGGCTTAATGGGTGTTGAATTATTTTTAGGGGCCATTTTAGAATCCAATACTGATATCTGTTCTACAATATGCCCTTGTAATCAATTCAACTTGATTCTTCAAACAAGACTTATGCAATTCGGGAAAAAAAAAATACACACCTTTTACTTGCTTTTGAGGAGCTCGATATTGAAATTGAATTATCTCTATAATTGCAGATCCTCAATATGTGAAATTCAGCCCTGTAGTAGCCCTCTGAAGCTTCTTTCAAATTCCATAGGTCTGATCTGATTTTGATTCTTCAAGGAAAAGTTATGTCTAATCTCCCACAATGACCCAATTTTGGACTGGTTCAGTAGAGTGAACTTGTACGACTTGCCACGTGTCACTGTTTCCTCCTTTGGTTCTGAAATTGATAGACCAAAAACCAAATTCCGTGCACTTGCGGCCAATTTTTACAGTATTCCAATCCGATGCTCAGAGAGAGAGCTATGAATATTTTCCCACGATCACCTCTTTGAGATGAAATTCATAAGCCTCAAAAATCCCTAACTTCCACAGATAATATCTCTGAAACTATTGCGAACTAATATCTGAAATTTTTTGATGATGTTCCTTAGGATTGTGGCTTCGTACTCTAAACATTTCAGCTTTTGAACCTTCGTAGAAAAAAAATTTATTATGAAAATACCACGATGACCTGTTTAGGTTAAATTCAAGAGCCTGCAAAATGACCTAACTTGCATAGATCATATCTCCGAAAATATTGCGAACCATGCTCTGAAATATTTTGACAATTTTCCTCAAGATTTTTGTTTCATACTCTAAAAATTTCAGATTCAGAACCTTCGTGGAAAAAAATTTATAGCGAAAATTCCACGCTCACCTGTTTGGAGCAGCGAAACCCTAGAATCTCAAAGCTCTGATACCAAATGTTGTGAAACCAGCTCCAAAAAGAGAAGAAAAGAGATGTTAATGCCTTAGAAATAAGCCACTTCAAGGGGGAAACCTCCAATACATTACATGAATGAAAAATTCTTGGATTATTCAAATTACAAAACCTTCTTTCTATATATAGGATTCCATGGGGCCATAATGTAATCCTAGTAGGGCCCCAATGTAATCCTAGCCGACCTAACAATAATAATTTAAGGGCACAATAATAACAATATGGGGGTTACAAGGGTACAATAATAACAATAATGGGGTTACACTAACAACAATAGGGGACTATACTAGTAATATAGGTACCTAACACTTATTCATGTACCAAATTCATCCAAGTCTTACATTACTTGTTGGGTTTCATCTATCTCTTCCTGAAATCCATTATTTCCTTCTTCCCAGCCAATTCCAAATACCTTAAAACAATAAAATACAAGAATAAAATATCACAAGAAGAAAACCAAGAAAAATAATAGTGATACGACACTGAAATGTTTTTTGTAAGGCCTTGCATTAGACATAAAACAAACTGCAAATCATGTGCAAACAAATCATAAAATACCAAAAGCACAAGACTAACAACAAACACCATGACTCAATCCCCATGGTTCCCAAGGAAAGCTCAACCCGTGCCTTCCTCATGATTTCATGGAAATCTATTTTTCCATGTAATCCCATGCATCATACTGCCATAAACACATAAATGTCAGTGTATAAATAAACATAACATCATACTGGTTACTTTATGTTGTTGTGACAAGAATGCTACCTTGTAATTGAACACATTCATACCATCTCTCAAGGGACATAAGTTCCTTGATGATTCTAGATATACCTACCAAATACATGCTCATGAATCTAGCATGTATCCCAATAATGTTAGATTAAATCAAGGTTAAGAAGACTTCATGTATTCATGCAAAGCCCTCATTTGTTTGGAATGTGACAATTTCCAAACACATCCGAAGGAACTCTCACCTAATTCATTCCTTTTAACTTATACCTTGTTGAAATTAAGTCTTATTAGGTACTTATCACAACACCCAGATATTATTTATAAATAATAAAATCAACTATTACCTTGTCATGCTAATACCAAACATATTTCTCTGTAACTGTTCAAAGATGTAAGTAACACGTTCCAAATATCAAGAAATTATATATATATATATATATATATATATATATATATATATATATATATATATATATATATATATATATATATATATATATATATATATATATATATATATATTAAATCAATCCTTTACCAATAATAACAACCATGTCCCAATCAACGGTCAACTCATGGTCATAAATCATAATACTACAACTAGCACACTCTTACAGTCAAGTGTATATCAGTTGTATCAGGACATATATGTGTTATTACAACCATCTTAAAACAATATCATCCTTCATGCAATATTATAGATACAACCTCATATAATGCAACTAATAAAATATTCAAACAATAGATAGACGACATAATAGACACTAAACACTCAAACACCAACTAGAAGACATAATCAAACATTCAGGAACCAAGTAGATGACATAAGAAAAATCATACCTTAATGTATCTCTAGGGAGGCTATCTTGTCTACAAACTCAATCTAGATTAGCACAATATAACATCACAACATATCAACTCAAACATAAATAAGGTCATGATTTCCATAACTGTAACTAGGTAACATGTTCACATAATAAACTCATAAACAATTTTCGTTCACACATAACAATCACATATGCATAGTCAGTCTAGATTAGTACATCACAATATCACAAATAGGTTGACTCAAACCTGAATGTCATAACCCTAACCACCTGCATAGGCTATTTCAAATTAGGATGATACTATAACATTAAGAGCTTAAATAAATGATCATAATCATCATGTGTACGATCACAATTCATATAGCAATAAGTTACAACCATGCATCATTAACCAACGCATGTGCATATGACCGCACTGAACAACTAGCATCTATCATACATGTAACCATAGCAAAAATAGAATGGCAGGCATGTATGTAACCATAATGCATATAAAAATCATTAAAAAAAATACCTAAATACCCAGCATAAAAACCTATATGATGATTCATGCATACCCCAAAGTATAGTGTTTCAACCTCGCCTTGATGATCTATAATCCCTGCTCTATCTCAACTAACGTATCAACATCATAACATACCAACAACATCATGATGAAATAACTGCATAATGACCATCATGGTGCATGTATGACCTACCATGCATGCATAAACATAACCATGACAATTCATACATAACAACATATATACACCAACATGCATAAAAAATGCATATACAACTGACATGCATTCATGACAAACACATCCCATCAACAACACCATCAACTTTCACATCAAGACAAAACTGCAACCATGCATACCCAATAAGGACATAGACCACTAGCATAAAGAACACATATGCAACTGAAATTTATGCATTAGCAACAGATCACCCATCTAGTCGAAGTGTTGAACCATGCTATGACACCACTCTATAATTCCCTCCTCCCACATTTACCCAAGCTAACTAGTCCACTGAGGTAAACATGTGACGAGATGATACTCTAACATGATTCAACTTCCCATGTACAGTAAGGAAGTGGAACCCGACATAATGAAACCAAACTGACCTTCCACACATGATACAAAACCTTTAGGAGCTAACCAACCCTTCGACCTAGTCAACCCTTGAGACAACTTCAAAATTCATTGATCTGGAGCATTAGTCACTCCCATGACAATAAATGCATGTGACTGAGGCCTTCCAGTCGCTCCCACAACAAATCAATCCATGACTGTGCACTTTTTCACGCAGTGTTTTTTTTTCAACCCTGGATTCTTAGCCATTTTTTCAGGGAAAAGTCTCATGCCACTGCCCATAACTCCATTAAACCTACATGAACGAATAATAATCATGGAAAAAAAACTACTAATTTAATCACTAATTAAAACATGTAATATTCCCAAATGGGAAAAGTGGGAATATAGTGCATAAAACTGGAAATATGCAGAAATATAATAGATAAAAGCATGAGACAGTAGTAGATCCATTCCATTATGAATATAAAATAAAAATAGGTACAATATCTTGAGGAAAAAATCACTTAATTTTGGGCAAGAAAGCCTCCCATGAAAGCATACACCTAGATCTAAAATGTTGTTAATGCGTGAAATACAGGAATCTAGAAAATTGCGTTGTCTAAAAGAGAATAGCAACTAAAAGGTGTAAAAATATATTGTTTATGATATAATGCTCCTAAAATTCTAAGGCTAGATATCCATGCTCCAAAACAAAATTCCACGATAACCTAGAAATGGTTTCTGGAAATACACACTATAAAAAATATAGCAGATTTGGCCCTAGGGCTAAATAATCTCTACAAATAAATCACTGATGGGATATGGCTGATCTGATATACAAGATCGTTGATCCTCCTCCAACATATCTCCTAAATGAAGGGTTGATCCCCACACAGGAAACCCAAACACTCCAAATAGGTCAATAAACCCACTACTGCAGCTTCTCTAGAAAATAACATAGTCCCTATAGGAAACTACATTGTAGCTGATGACTGCTACTTGGCCTGGTGCCAAAATATGTATTGAAGCCCTGAATTCTTCCTCACAAGCCTCTGGATGAAAGGAAGATCCCTCCAATGGAAAATTAACTCAGAAAATGGAGATTTCTCTCCTCCACCCCTGCAACACAACCCAAATCTAAACAGAATTGCGTTGTACATGAGACTGAAGCTTGGCTAGATGCCTGATTGTGGAAGTATAGTGCAAACTCCTCCAAGATCTTCTCAATGGAATAGGTGGGATTCCCAATCAGGAACACTCTGTGCTAAACAACACATGCAATCTTAGCTAAATAGCTGAAGAAATCTATATGTCTAAACATACCATATATCAAAATATAAAATATACCAAGATGAATAATATGGCTGCCATCCTCTTCCTTTTATAAGATATGAGCTTCCAAACCCTAAGCCCCATCCATTAATGACACTACTTCCATGCAATGTGTCTCCATCTAAAACTGCATTTTCCCTCCATTAATGTCGACTCCTTCATGACAACGCTATTGATTTGGTCAAATTTGACCCAGTCCACATGTTTAAGCCCCTATTCACACCTTAGGGTTCTTTATTAAGCTAAAAAGGTAATCCACTTTCAAATGAGAAGTGGTTTTATTCTTCATAAAGAGATTTATGGGCCTCCCTACCCATTTATTCACCTATCTAAGTGGAAAAACAAAACTTTAATATTCCAATTATCTGCAAGCTAATTTAGGAATATTACAGTCCTCCCCTCCAAAATGTTGCTTGTCCTCAAGAAACTACAATGATACTACAAAATCTCTAATGGATATGTCTCCTCCCAAGAATAAAAGTTTGATTTTGTTGGATAAACCAAATAGCTTTTATCATGAAAAGTGGGAGATATATGGAAAGAGTTATATGTTGTCCATTGGCCTCCTCGAGGCATGGGAGATGGTAAAATTTGGGTGCCTCAGTCCCCATGAGAAACTCCATTCTCCATGATATCATCCAATAAAAGTGAGTGATCCTTGGTAGCTCATAGCAACAATCACCAATCCCCTGCTTATGCAATGTATAGGGGCTGCATGGTTGAAATGGAGAGGTAATTTTGTTCAACTTATGTTGTCTCTCTCTCCATTTATGATAAATTTGGAGCTGCTAATCTTGGGCTGCAATAATATAGTATTCATGAAACCAAAAGATACTTGGAATCTCATGATCCCACTCATTGGTTCTAGGTAGCCTTCCTGCCCACTTCTTCATGCATATAGTGAATAGAGTGTCATCACCATATGGGCTCCAAGAGAAACATGGACTAAGTGTCATATGACATCTTGGATGGTGACAATATTCCTTCAATTGAGACCAGCATTATTCTTCTTCTTGCTGTCTCAAAACAGGATATGATAAGTGGCCATCAAACCACCTTCATGCTGTCATAAGTTTCTCAAAATCTTGAAAATAGTAGAGGACATCAGGTGTTGGATGAATATGATCCAAACAAAACACGTCTTGCCTAAAGTCCTCCATAAAGTGGTCATCCCCATCATTGAAATTAGTCCCAAAAGGACCATGAAATCCACAAAGAGGTTTTCTCTCTTGTGAATAAATGTGATGCAAGTGCATGGTAAAGGAATGTACATACATTTTTTAGTTGATAAATAAGCATAAAAACATAATCTTTACCATATGTTGTAGACAAGTTGGTGAATAGGTCCATAGATGAGCCTTCCCATCTCTTCATCAAAAGGGGAAGTGATTGAAAAAACCTTGCAAGGTGGTTTCTCTCCTCCTCATACATCAAACAAGCTACATATTTCCTAATATTTTGGTGTACATCTTATTTGAGATCCTCCCAATATAATCCCTCCATGATAGTGTGATAAGACTCAATGAAGTCTACATGTCCTGAAGAGAGTGCCTCATATGCTGCATGTAGAATCTCCATCTTGAGCTTGGAGTCTTTAGTCAAGTAGATATGACAATGGAAATAAATGACTCCATCCACCACTCTATACCTCCCATATATAACTTGCCTATCAATAACTTTACATGTGAAGAGGTTCTTGGAATAATCCACCAACAGTTGGGACTCCCAATATGGATCTAGGTTTCCCAACAATGACAGGACTGTAGAAATCTGAAATGAAGCTCTTTTCACATCATAACTCTCCTCTTTGACATGATCAATGCCAAAGAAACATGTTGGAGTACTGTTACCCCACTTTTTCTGCCTCCCTTGCAGTTGATCTTTCCTAAGACAAGATTGAAGTACATGGAGGTCATCCTCCTCTTGGAAGGCATTTCCCATCCAAAACTTCCATAGTTTTTCCAATGCATGCAAGAGTGTTAATAACCTCTTGTCATATTTAGAAATCTTCCTTATGTGTGGAAGTATCATTTTCTACTCCAAGGCTATGGAGTGTCCATTTGACAACATGCTCATGTCATCATATATTTCTGAATCATCTTTCATCACAAATAGTTGAGTGGGAGATAACAATGTCCATATCAGAAAATTTCTCACTCCTCTTTTGAACCCATCAAAGGTTATCTGAGATGTGCTAGCTTCTCCCAAAGCTCCTTCCCTAGCCAAATATATCAGTTTCACCATGTTGAGAGAACTCTTTATTCATTTTCCAATCAGGGGGTCTCCCTAGTGGAATGCCTCCATGTAATGAAACATCAAGGCCTAGAGCAGGCTGTGTATGTGAGTGGACTGATTTTTCCATGTACTGATTGCACAATTCCTTCTGCCTCCTCTATGCATCAACCCTTTGAAATAGAGAGGGGTGTGTCTTCCTAATCATATGATGCTTGTTCTCCCCTTTATCTTCTTCTATCTTCAAGATCTCACAATCTGTAAATGATGGCACATGATGCACATGGACTGTGCCTTGATATTCATATGTGACATTCTTTGGAACTCCTTGCAAGAGTGCAAGAGTTTCTCTCTTTGGAGAAAATTCTCCATATTCCTCTTCATGAGGTACTAGATCTGCTACTGCTATGACAGTGATGTTACCTCTTTTCTTCCCTTCCCCTTCATCATGAATGGAGGTTGCCTCATCATCATTAAGAGGTTCTTTGTTTAGTTCCTCCATGTCTTCCCTTTGAGAAGAGAGCTCTTTCTGAGATGGGGATCTTGCCTCTAGCAAGGTATTATGAAATTTTTTAATCCCCTCAATAGGTTTATGAAATGGAGTTGGATTTATATATCCTTCCATCTCATGCAAAGGTTTTGTTTGTGTATGCTTGGCTAGCTCAACCAAGGAAGTTTTGGAATGTTTTTCATCAAATATCTTTGCTAACTTCCTAGTGAACCTTGCATAGGTAGACATGTTTGCATCTTTTAATGAAGAAGATTCATAAAACCACCACGAATAATCCTTACCTTCAAGGTGCAGTGCTACTACTCTAATGGCTTCATCTTCTGAAACTTGGTGTTGCTGCATATAGGTGTCTATATCCTCCACCCAAGCCCTAGCTGAACATTTAGGTGATCCATCAAAAGTAGATAGAAATAATCTACCCACATCATGCTGCTTGCACCTTGTGCTTATATCATGGTTGCTAGGTTTTATATCCTCCTTGATCTTGCAAAACCCTTGGAAGTTTAGATGATCTCTAAATCTCTGAGTTTGAGATTCATACTCTTGAAGATAATCACCAAGAGTCTCCTCCTTTGGTACATCTCCTTCCTCCATCTCTCTTCCCATGGCCCTAGGCATGGTACCATGGTGTAGATATGATGGTGTAGCTGAATTATCACACCCATAAAGTGAAAATATGGAGCTTTCTTCATGCACAAACCCTCTTGGAGAATCTTCCATCTCTCCATTCTCATATCTTTGATGTCTCTACTAATGCACTGCATAGTTTGGAGGAGAAGGTTTGAGAACTCCTTCCCTCTTGAAAATGAGGTTTTTCCTTCACCTCTTCTGTAGATATTATCCTTCCTATGAGAATCTTCCTTAGATGACATAATGGCTGAATTATATAGGGTGAGCCAATATTATGCTTTGATACCACTGTAATATTCCCAAATGCGAAAAGCGGGAATATAGTGCATAAAATTGGAAATATGAAGAAATATAATAGATCAAAGTATGAGAAAATAGTAGATTCATTCCATTATGAATATAACATCAAAATAGGTACAAGATCTTGAGGAAAATATCACTCAAGCTTGGGAAAGAAAGCCTCCCATGAAATCATACACCTAGATCTAAAATGTTGTTAATGCATGAAATACAGGAATCCAGAAAATTGCACTGTCTAAAAGAGAATAGCAGCTGCAAGGTGTAAAAATATATTTCTGCTTATATAATGCTCCAAAAATTACAAGGCTAGAGATCCATGCTCCAAAAAATAATTCCAAGACAACCCAGAAACGGTTTCCGGAAATACACACTATACAAAATATAGTAGATTTGGCCCTAGGGCTGAATAATCTTTGCAAATAAATCATTGATGGTGGTTGATCTGATATATAATATGGTTTATTCTCCTCCAATAGATCTCCTAAATGAACGGTTGATCCCCGCACAGGAAACCCAAACACTCCAAATAGGGCAATAAACCCACTCCTACAGTTTCTCTCCAAAATAACGTAGTCCCTACAAGAAACTGCATTGTAGCTGATGACTGCTACTTGGCCTAGTGCCAAAATATGTATTGAAGCCCTGAAGTCTTCCTCACAAGCTTTCGAATGAAAGGAAGATCCCTCCAATGGAAAACAAGCTCATAAAATGGAGATTTCTCTCCTCCACTGCTACACCCCTGCAACACAACCCAACTCTAAACAGAACTGCATTGTACATGAGACTGAAGCTTGGCCAAATTTCTGATTGTGGAAGTATAGTGCAAAATCCTCCAAGAGCTTCTCAATGGAAGATGTGGGATTCCTGATCAGGAACACCATGTGCTAAACAACACATGCAATATTAGCTAAACAACTGAAGAAATCTATATGTCTAAAGAGACCATATATCAAAATCTCAAATATACCAAGATGGATAATATGGCTGCCATCCTCTTCTTTTTATAAGATATGAGCTTCCAAACCCTAAGACCCATCCATTAATGGCATCTTCCATTCAATGTGTCTCCATCTAAAACTGTGATGTCCCTCCATTAATTTCCACTCCTCCATGACATCATTGTTGATTTGGTCAAAGTTGACCTAGTCCACATGTTTAAGCCCCTGTTCACAACTTAGGGTGATTTATTAAGCTAAAAAGGTGATCCACTTTCATGTGAGAAGTGGTTTTATTCTTCATAAAGAGATTTATGGGCCTCCCTACCCATTTATTCACCTATCTAAGTGGCAAAAAAAACTTTAATATTCCAATTAGTTGCAAGCTAATTTGGGAATATTACAAAACACTTAATCTAACCCCTACTATCCAGGGAAGGAATTTCGTCAAATTTATCACAAATTTGTAATCTATAGGTCATAACAACATATATG
Organism: Pinus albicaulis; assembly: GCA_034641835.2. Lineage (NCBI taxonomy): Eukaryota > Viridiplantae > Streptophyta > Pinopsida > Pinales > Pinaceae > Pinus > Pinus albicaulis. Next base: position 1,322,600,506 of record CM076575.1, on the reverse strand, counting down.
GGCATAGGGGTCTCAAAATTATATTAGATTCATAAAGAATAATTTTATCCATACCACAATAGTTGCATTATCATCTATTAGGTCATGCATTCATTGTACAATCATTTAATAATCAAAACATGATGAAATCCATACATGAATTCTGTCATAAAACATACTCTTAACCAACATAAATAACAAGGATATAACATACATTAAAACCAAATATGAACCGGTACATTTAGACATGAAATACCAGGGATAATAACTCTTATTAATGAATTCAAAAGCCAACCAGGTTTAGGAATTCCATGAACCACCTGACCATAGATTGGGCTGACCCAAATATTTATTTCAACCAATCACCACTGTACCATATTCCAAGCATGAATGTGGGACTCAAAACCAAACCAATCTAGGTTTCCTCAGGCTTTACCTAATCCCCACCAAATCACTAGGCCCTAAAAAATCATGGATACTACCATATTTCTCCACTTACACCGTGAAGAATTTTCCTGCCTCCTAGTCTCTAGGATTTATTGTATATCCTGCCATTCACAGGTCGAGGATTCCTAGGCTTGATCGAGGGCACATACCTCTAGGATTTACTTTATATCCTTCCATTCACTAATCAAGGATTCCTAGGCCTACTAAGTAACACAAAAATATGGCTTTGCCGCAACCCCGCCTTCTATGGTCCAGGGATTTGCAGGCCTTGTGTTATTTCTTTCAAATACCACCTCTCTCAGTTTCTAAACCATCTAGAAATCTAGATCAACCAAATACAAGAGAACCCAACACACCATGGCTATCCGAAAATGACAAGGAAAGAGTGAAGAACACCATGACACTTGGAAAATCCCATGCCAATGACAACAAGAGAACCAAATACACACATGTATGTACCATGCATGCTAAATATAGTATGCAAATCACACATGCAAATTGATACCTACAATAAATCCCACTATAACTGCTTGATCCTGCTCTTCCTTACTTGATATTTGCTTCCCTTCACCTTCTTGTTCCTTCCTTTCCTTTCCTTGACCCAATGCTAGGGTGCTCCAAGAAAAATTTAATTGTCCAAGAGTGAGAGAGAGATAGGGGTAATAGAGAGATAGCTCCAAAACTGAACTAAAAAAAAGTTTTCAGCTGATCCTCAAAAGCCTTTTGAGGCCTCTAATTTCTTCATTTTCCATTATTTTCATTCATTTTCCCCCTCACATGAAACCTATAACCTTTCACCTTAATTTTCTCCTAAATTCCATTATTTTTATGAATAGAATTCTAATTAATGTATTTTTCCTTTCCAAAGCCTTTGCCATTTCCTTTGACAATTTCCTTTAGCCATAATAAGTCAAATGAACACCCACTAGGATGTTTTTCCCAACATTCATCTTGGAATACGTGTCCCATTACCTTGCCCTTAATTTTCCTTTATTCACTTTTATTACATGGATTTTTGACCAAGGTTGTTACACCCGAGTACATCCACCTGTATTAAAGTACATCTGGAATAGATGTAAAATCCCACTAATGACTAATCTGATCCTTGATACAATTTTGATTTCTATAGTGCCCGGACTTAAAAATTATAAGGAATTTCCAAGGACTTGCCCAAGATTTCCCCAAATCCTAGTGTTTCTCAAAAAATTTAATTATGTGGAAATGAAACCCCCATTCGATGCTAACACTCTATAAATTATCCCGATTCATGCTATGATAAATGGATCCATCGACATGCCTACTACTAGGCTCCAAAACAAGCCAAGCCATGGCTAATACTTCATCGTACATTAAAAGACAACAACACCATATCAAATCATGTAATGTGTTGGGGAAATGTATTGTTATAATTTCCAACATTAAATTATCAATCCAAGGCTCGTAAGCTTTGAGGCACAAGTGTAGGGAACACAGGATCAAAGCATCTAACTTAGACTAGAGTAAGAAATCAACTTGTTTTTTAAGTACATAATTTCTATTTCTAATTGAAACTAATAAATTGAGGAAAACATGCTCAAGAAACATCAATAAGAAATTCTAATCACTATTCAAATGATTTTAAGCTACGGAAATAAATAATCCAAAAAAGACTACAACTAATCTAATTCCCAGGATCACACAAATCATAAGAATTGAAACTAACCTCTATCATCAATTTTCAATTGCTTCAAAAGAAAATAAGTAAACCAATATTCTACTTGATATGATTTCAGATCTAAAATACTGCAAAATAAGAAACTATTTTATCCTTAGATTACTTTAATCAAACTTAAGAAATCATTCAAACATAAGCACATTGACTAGTGGGTCTACCAATAACTAATTACAATTGTAATGAATTTCAAAACTAATCTACAACTACAAACAATGATTTAATGGTATCGTTACATTTCTTTCAAATACTTGGCTTCCAAAACACAATGTTACAAGAAATTATAGTGGATTAGTAAGGTACATAATCATTTTCAATCCATATTTAAAAGAAATGGAGTTACCAATCTCTTGTTTATCCAATTAAGAAGCCCCTTTAAATATTCCAATCGTAAACTTGTATATAAGGGGTTATTCATGCAATAAAATCATTGATCAACAACATTCACTAGCTTGCAATGAGTTAAAATTTATGTCTATTTAATTTTAAGAAAAAAAAATGAATTACAGTCTTAAGTACATAATCAAAATTATGAGATCTAATTAACAAATGCTTTCAAAATAAGATCCCTACACCTACTACAAAACTTGCTTCCAGGAGATGGTGGGCCCTTTCCACTCCCAAAAAAAGTATAAACTAAATAATGCCTAAATATTAAGAAAAGCCATAACATTTACAAAGAATTCATGGCAAAGTCAAATTGTATTAAGATTCAAATCATAAGTTCACTTACATGCATTCCTTCAATCATTTCTCTCATGTTCACACCTTGTCTTCCTCATCCTTCAAAAACTTCCCCATATCCCAATACAAACCATGGCTGAGCCATTTATAATATTTACAAGGAGAATTAGTCATTTTCCTCAATTCTCGATAATTGAATAATTTTAACAAACTGACCTCAAAGATATTGTCATACTTTCCTAACCATGGAAAATTTTGGAAAATGGTTTGGAGGGAGCCTAATTTGTTATACTTTCAAAACAAAAATCTATTGGATTTGTCTCATTCAAATCCATCTCCTCAGTAATTTTGCCCAAAGTTGGTTGTCTTGCTCTTTTTTCAAGTTTCTAGAATTATGGAAAAACAAACTTTTTTTACAAAACTGCCTCCAAGACCCACGTATAACGTTTATAAAAATTCTAATTTGGAGAAACGGTTTTGGATATAGATAATTGGTTATATTTTTAACAAACCCATTCACTTAGATTTTCCAGATTCCCCTCCAAATACACACAAACCAAAGTCAGATTTGGCAGTTTGGAAACTGTGCACATTTTGAGCAGATTTGTTGATTTTCTTCTAGAGACCTACATGTGCGACTTGGGTGAAATAAAAATCATTTGAAGGTGTTGGAACATCATTTTGGGCAATATCCTTCCTCGGTTTTCCCCGAAAGCGTGTCAGGATGTCGAAGCTCCAAATTAGATATTTTCGTACTCTACATGCAGTAACTAGTTTAACTGGCTTGGGAAGAATTTTCACAATGGAACCCTGCGAAAAATGAACTTAACAAAACCATAATTATAAAATCATGACTAAATCATCTCTAATCATATAAAATCTAAGAAAACTAATGATAATCAACCACGAGGCGTAAGTCATGAATTGGCGACAAGTGATGGAATTATGGTGTGAAATGAATGTAAAAGTGTTAGAATTTATGTTATGAATAATGATTTTGTATGATTGAAAAAATGGGCATATTTGAGGCTAGAAATCCACCCATGCATGAGGGTTTTCATGTCCTAATTCAAACAGATCTCTTGCTAATTGACAGATTGTTAACATGTTTTTGTAGATGTTGGTTCTTGTGGGACAACATTGCATGGATATTTGAAGGTGTTGGTTCTTGTGGAGCAACATTGCTTGAATATCTTGAGGTGTTGGTTCTTGTGGTGCAACACACTTCATACTGATTTTCAGAGGAATAAAAATTGAGGAAAATAAAGGGACGAGTGAGGGAGAGATGATGGATGAAATGAGGTGGTGATGGAGATTGTTACACTGAAAATGTTAATGGCACAATCGTCATTGTACCACTGTTTCCAAATTTTTCTAATTTCCTAGTCCATGTCGAAGTTTGAGTAATTTTAAAATAAAGTTCAAAAAGAGTCTCAAAATCAAATTAATTTTAATTTTAAAGGGGTTATTGATGTCTTAGATTCATAAAATAGGTTAAAATCTCTGTTTTAACTTAAGTTAGTGTCGAAGGCTATTTGTCGTTTGGGTAATAAAGTTACAGCCACCCTGTCCGAGATAATAGCTACCTCTTTTTTAATTTCATTGTTAACACAATGATGTAATGAAAGGCAATTATTTCTCTAAATTGAAGGTCATATTTCTCACACAATGAAAAGAGATGTTATTTCTTCAGGGACCTGTTCATAGTGGTAACTCAGTGAAAAGTGTAGTTGTTTTGCTGAGATTAGGTTTATTGCAATTTAGAGGTAAAGACAATTATTTCTCAAGCATATAGGAACAACAAAGAATATTTTTAAAGAAAGGACCATTCATATTTGAAGATCATTGAAGACCTCCTATGCTGTAAACATGATTATTCTTTTAAGTAATATTAATTATTATTTGACCTAGGAGGATTATTATTAGTAAGTGGTTACATTATCTATGCAGCTAACCTATTGCTACCGCACTTAAGTGAAGCATAGATCATAGTATGAGGTATCAATCATTTAATGATATTGTGGAGTGTTGAGCATAGCGGAGTGACTTGGTGCTTGTTTTCGAATTATTTTAAAGCATGACATAACTCCATACCATGATTACAGGCACGAAATTAGAGGAGAGAGTTCGGTGTTCACTCAACCAAATTAATCTATGCAGGCTATAGGTAAAAAAATTCATTCCTCCAGCAAGCAGTTTTAGTATTCAAGATAGGAAAACCAAGGCTTCGTGTAGGGTTTTGAAACCAGAATTGAACATTGTGTTTGTGAGCAGTCTAGTTGTTGGAAGAATGGGGAAAGGTGGTAATGTCAATAAGTCCGAGCCAAAAAATACTATATTCGTTGCTGCTAGGGCTAAACCACAATTTAAATCTACTGGCTAGTATAAATTTCTAAAAAATAATTCGGGGGAGAATGTGGCTTTAGCTCAGGCTTTTTCCGAGAGCTTCGATGGTGAAAAGGTCAAGCTAGGCAGAAAGAAATTCAACATCTCTGAGGCCATCATAAATCGTACTACCCAAAACTCTACAACTGGTGAACGTTGGTTCAAAAATCAAACCCCTCATAGAATTAAGTCTCTACCTTAAGCATGAACATGTTAATGTTAAGTGGAATCCAACTGTACACATTTCTTGTTTTAAGGATGTGTGGCAACATGTGATCACCACAGTCCTTAAATACATCACATGCGAGGGTAGGTTCTCATCTGTCCACCTTTATTACTTCAGATTCCTTGATCATATTTCTGGAGATAGACCTATGAACTTACCCTATTTTCTATAGAAGTCTTTTCTCAAAATGTCCCTAAAATTGCAGAAAATCCCAAATTACTCTTTGCAAAATTTATATCATAGGGGTCTGATTAAAATTATAATTTTCTATAATCTTAGAAGGAAGAACATCACTTGCGATAATTTTCCGAGATAGGAAGGATTTGGTAGCATAAACTCCAGGAGAAAGGTAGGGAGGCCCAAGAAAAGAGATACCCATGAGAAAACTAGTGCAGCCCCTGTCTCAAGCAGTTCACAACCAAAATATGTCCATTCATTAGCTTTCTACCAAGTTAAACCTTCCTCCATCTCAGTCAAAAGGCCAAATAGAAGCTCGATTAGGAAGGCTAAAAACCCTATGCCTATGCCAACAGTGCCACCAGTTAATGAAGCCCCTATCAGCAGTTCACCAGTAAACAGTTCACCTAGGGAACCTCAAACCCTAAGGTATTTCATGGAGGAATACAAGAACAAAATGAAACAGGAAAATTCTATGTCTCCTGAAAATTCCATGTCAAAGGATAAGGAGCAAATAAATTCCTCTTCAAGAAGCCAACCTAAGAAGAAGCTCTTCATGATAGAAGAACCAGTGGAATTCAACCCTGGACTTCTAGCATCTAAGCCTACTTTGTCACTAGTTGATCCAGGTGGATATCGGTGGCCTCCCACCTATTCCATTTGGACCCGCAGCATCAATTCTTTCAGTTTTTCAGCTTCAGCACAACTTACTATTTATAGTAGGTTTTCGGGTCCTGCACACCCGGAGCCGTTTTGGGGCATTAATAATCCAGGTGGATATTGGTGGCCACCCATCGAGTCCATTTGAACCCCCACCATCAGTTATTTCAGTTTGTAATTTTCGGCACAACTTACTATTTTTAGCAGTTTTTCGGGTCTTAAACTTCCGGAGCCGTTTTGAGGCCCTAAACGACGTTTTTTGGGAAAACGGAGAGCAACATGGGTCGTCAAAAGTTGTACTCCTTGGACAGATCTTTCTAACGAGCTATTGAGCGCGTCAAACGGAGATCAGATGCCAAAGTTACGTCCCCAGGAAGTTGAACCACAAATTTACCCAAACGGGGCCCACAGTTTTGGCGCTTCATCTCCTACGGTTAGGGTTTTGGACGTTTCAAATTCTACATTGTTTCTCAACAATAAATAAGCCTTCGAGCCTCATTGTAAGACAGTTCAGGGGGCTGGGAGCCGATACATCTCTTCTCAGAGATAAGCACTACCAGTGCCCTAGCTCACCACATCTCCATCATGTCTGCATTGTAACACAGTTCAAGGGCTGGTAGCTGCCACATCTCTTCTCAGGGATACACTGCCAGTACCATAGCTCTTTTATTTCCATTATGTCTGTAATAGGCCTGCGAGCCTCAATGTAACACAGTTCAGAGGCCTGTAGCCGCCACATCTCTTCTCAGAGATAGCTACTAGCGCCCTAGCTTGTTTCCATTATGTTTGTAAGCTTATTTCAGTCATTCATTTATTAATAAAATGAAGCATTATTTCAGCTGCATCTCTGTATCTATGGTTATATCTGTATTCTATTGCGTTCCTGCATAAAATCCGGATCACCAGTGGAAGTCAACCCTGGTGTGAAAATATCAAGCCATGTTCCTAAAACATCTCATCAAGTACAACCAAGTAGTTGTACTTCTCTCATAGAGACCACTCTCTCACAGGTTTTGCTATCTCTTAAGAAGGGAAAACATAAAATGTCAGAGCTTGTCATAGAAGAAGAGCCCACTTTGGCTCAATTAGTTTCTTCCATTGGCTCTTCAATCAAGAAGAGAAATAAAACTGTGATACACTCCTACTCCTCCTATGAAGGCAGCAGTGACCCTGAGTACACAAAATCATAAGATGAGAAAGGAGAGTCTAGTAGAGTCATGCATGGAAGTAAGAGGTCCAAATTCATCCTAAATCCCTATATCAAGAGAGCTCATACCAGGCCCAAAAATAAACTTAGGCTGAAAAACAAGTTAATTTCCAATCCTACATTAAGAGATGAAATTATCAATATTGAGGAGATCCCATAAGATAAAATCAAGAAGAAGAAAAAGACTCAGTTAAAGAGTCAAGCACAGAGAAATAGGTTAGATAAGATGGTGACTAAAGCCAAGTCCATCAGGATTTTTGCCTTTATTCTAGACCTTTGATGAATCAAAAAATAGGGCTTCCTTGGAGAATCTTGTAATATTTTGGGTTAATTTTCCATGTTTCCAGATATAGCTACTTGGTCTGCGAAGGTAGAAATTATTTCTGAATACTAGCATATGATGAAAAGGGGCTAATTTTTGGTTTGCTATCATAATGGTGACATCAAATCAAGTGAAGTGGAGGATTTTCCAGTTGCAATGGATGCTTCGAGGTGTCATGTATCAAGTCTCCTCCGAAATGTCATGGTTCTGTTTTGCACATTTAAATGAGAATAACCACATGTCACTCTCACTAATTTTTACACTTTTTGTGAATATTGGTTGCACCAGAACATAAGATCAGTTTTGAATAAGAATTTATGACTTGAAGAATAAAACAAATTAGTTCACCTAGCGACTGCACAGAGAGGAAAAGGGGTTTCAAGACCTCCAAATATAAGGAAAAATCAGAGATCACCTATTGTGACCCCATCTACAAAGCCAGAGAATATCATTAAAGATGCAAAATGAAAACAGAGATTAGTTGAGGCCACATCTCAGTCAGTGAAGAAGGTACACAAAAAATACATTCCAAAGAAAAAGGTACCCTAATCTACCTTAGAATCAAAATAAGTTTTAGTTTCAAAATATATTGCTGAAAAATCTAAAATTTAAACTGCTTCCCTAGAAGATAAAGTAGATGTTGTTAACCTAATATCAGATGAAATTTTTTCTCATTCCTCAGTTGGTAAATCTGAAATTAGTAAATTTGAAGTAAGCACGATTTCAGTCAAAGAGGAAAAAACAAAGTTATTAAGTTTCAATAAGGAAACATAAGAGTTTGTGTTGACTGAAGGGGAGTTAGAGCAAGTATTGGTTATTGCACCTTTTCTTGCTAGGGATGTTTTGACTGAAGAAGATTTTAACACCATTTTAAATATTCTCCAAACTCATCTTGAATACCAGTCGTTCATCACTCCACAACAAGAATATTTTCCTTCTACAAATCCAGCTGTTGGGTCATCCTCTTCTCATCCACTTGAAGAGAGTGTTCCTGAAGGCCTCACATTCAACTTATCTGACTTCATAGCTCATCAAAATAAAGTTGAATTAACCTCATACCCTCAAGAGACAACTTTTGAATCTGATTCTTCTATAGAAGGTGAAGTCAACACATCCTTTGTTCATCTCTTTGAAAATCCACTTTTTTTCAGTCCCCAAGCCTGAATATTTAGCCCAAGATTTCCAATTTCTGTTGTCCTAAATCGGATTCAGAATCCACAAATTGTAATTCCTATTTCCCAAATAACTACATCAATCTGTCATCCATCAAATGTACATCAGCAAAATATGGCTCAACCTACCCTTACAAGGATGCAGTAGATAGTAGCTGCAAGATATGCACCACTTTCTCTTCCTTAACCTTTGCATCCACTCCCTCAAAGAGATTACTTGAAATATATTCCAAAATATACCAAGGAGGGAGAAGGCATTTCTACTGAGGAACATTCAGTGGCTATCTATAGTTATGCTGACAACCAAAATGTCAAACATGAAGATGTCTAGTCAAGAATATTTGTTCAAAGCTTGGATGGTGAAGCTTGTAAATGGTTTAGAAGTCTGCTACCAAACTCAATAGTAGGAATTGATGAATTGGAGGAAATATTTGTGAAGCAATAGGGTGATAGGAAATACTATGTGTATTATCTTATAGAATTTGGAACTCTGAAGAAGAAGCTAAATGAGTCATTGGTTTATTTTACCAAGAGGTTTAAAAAGATTTATCTGAAAATTTCCGAAGAAATTAAGCCTCTTGAGGCTACAACTATGATAACTTTTGCAAATTCTCTAGATTCTGAGTTTTCTTTATGGTTAAGGGCTGAGAAAGAACACACATTGATGGATATACAAGAGGCTGCAATTAGAGTGCAGTCTAATCTCATGGCTTCTAAAAATTTGAAAATGGAGGAAGAAAAGGCAGCAAAAGAAAAAAAGAAGATGAAAGAAGAAAAACCTTCTTCTTCTAAGTCTCTTACAATAGAAGAAAAGATCAATCAAATGTTCAATTTGATCAAGGAACTTGCCTCTAAGATGAAAAAATTAGAGTTAGAAAACAAATGAGCTGCTAGAGCCAATCAAAATGAGGCCAATATAAATCAGGCTCCCTTCAGGAGGCCTTTTCAACCTCAACAAATCCTACAATTCCCAATAAGGAATGTTGATGATCAAAATGTTCAGCCTCCTTTGAATAATTTTGTTGAAGAAGAGAAGCAAGAACATGAGGAAGAAAATGAAGAAACAAACCTTGTAGGAGAAACCTCACATTCAACTTTTTTGAATTTTCAAGAATATGAAGACCATTCAAGGATTTTTTTTTTTTCAGATGATGAGAATGTTCAAATTTATGCACAAAATGATAAAAAATAGCAAGAAGCTCAAAACATAAATTATCCTTTGAGGTCTAAAGGCCCTGTTTAGCAACCTCAATAAAAATCAAATTCAAAGAAACAAGCTTCTAAATAGAAAGCCAAAGTCAATGAGGTTCCTCCGCTTCAAAATTCTGCCCCAATTGTCAAAATTGCTGCAAAAAATAAGGAATTAGTTCCAATTTATTTTAGTTTCAAATTTGAATTGAATAAATCAAAATTATGGTCCCACTTCTGGAATTGTTGAAAAATCCAGCATATAAAGAGTCTTTTAAAAGTTTTCTACAGCCATTTCTCACTCTTGATTCAGTCAACCTTGAGGATGAGAATCCAGCTATTTATCTAGGCTGTCATGTTCAAGACCAAAATGATGACAATTCACCACCTTTCTACCTCTCACTCAATATGTATGAAAAATTGCTGAATAATTGTCTGTTATATTCTGGGGCTTCTCACAATCTGATGCCAAAGAAAGTGATGGATGAATTGGGATTAGAGATCACAAGCAACACCATGACCTCTAGACCTTTTATTCCAAAAAATTCAGGTGTTTAGGAGTAGTTAAGGACTTGGTTGTTTCTCTTACCCAACTACCCATGAAAATCCTAGTGATGGAAATTGTAGTCGCAAACATTCCTTCTATATTTGGGTTGCTAATTTCCAGATCTTGGTCTAAAAAATTGGGAGGTTCCCTTCAAATGGACATGTCATATGCCACAATCCTAGTTTTGAAGGGGAATTCAAAACTTTGTATAGGGAAACCAAAATGGCCTACATCATTACTGATCAGCATAATCCTTCAAACCATCCCATATATGTCGAAGAAAAGGAATTGGGGTCATCAGTACTACACCTTGCTACTGATGATAACAATTTCCAGGCTAAAATGAATGAAAAACAACACTTCAAGGCACAAATGAGTAGCATTTAGAGTGAGGACAGATCTAGAAATTGTACTTTGATGGAGCCTCATCGAGAGAAGGATTGGGAGCCGGTGTAGTCCTCTTTTATCCCACTCAGAAAAGGGTAGCTATATCATATAAACTACAATTTTCTACCACTAATAACATTATTGAATATGAGGCACTTGTGTTGGGTATGAAGGCAGTGAAATATTTGGGAGCGGAGCAGCTAATTTCCTTTGGTGATTCTGAGTTGGTGATAAGGCAGGTGAGAAACAACTACCAAGTGAAAATTTCCAAGTTAAAAAGTTATAGGAATGAAGTCTAGGACTTGATTGAGCATTATTTTTCAATATTTAATATAAATTTTGTCACTAGAGAGAAAAATCAAATGGCTAATTCACTAAATATTGCTGCTAGTAATTTCAAAGTTACTCTAGATGTCAAGGTAGCCTATGATGTTCAAATAAAAAACACACCTTCAATTCCTGATAACATCAAATACTGGCAAGTATTTCAGGATGACAAGGAAATTCAAAAAAATTTGGAGTGTGTTGAAGAGTTTGCAGACGTACAAATTGATGATGAGCAGGACATTGCTGAAAATCAAAGTAGCAGGCCTTTTAAGAAAACCATGGCTGGGAAGAACATTATAGATCTGAAAACTAACTATATTCCTAAAGGCCTAGGTCCTTTAGAAATATTGTTCGACAATAATTATGTTTTTCTCAAGCCTGAAAGTAAATTTGATGGAGAGAGTACAATAGAATGTAATATTGGCACAAAATATTAGCCAAAATTAGTCAAAGTGTGCAAATTCCTTGCTCTTGAAACTAGAACAAAATATACCAAGCTACTAAAAGGATTTGCTAATATTTTTTCATAGTCTTATAGTGAACTGAAAACTTATGATAGAGGCATAATGGAGCACAAGATTCCTTTGAAAGAAAATGCAAAGCCTGTAGCGCAAAAAATCAGACATATCAATCCCATTCTGCTCCCAATCATTGAGAAAGAATTCAGAAAAATATGGGAAGCAAACATAATTATGCCTTTGAGATTTTCTAACTAGGTAGCTAATATAGTCCTGGTTTGGAAAAAGAATGGAGAGATAAGAATTTCTGTCGATTTTCGCAACCTGAACAGGTGTTCATTGAAGATAACTATCCACCTCCCAAGATGGATTATATTTTTCAAAAAGTTGTAGGATCCAAAATATTGTCAACGATTGATGGATTTTCAGGCTATAATAATATTTCAGTTGATAGGAAAGACAGAGAAAAGACAAAATTTACCACACCCTGGGGTACACCCATGTACAACAAAATTCCATTTGGTCTAATGAATGCAGGCACAACATTTCAATGGGAAATGGATATTTCCTTTGTGGGAGAAAAATATAGATTTGTAGTCATCTATTTGGATGACATCACAGTCTATTCAAAATTTGATGAAGACCACTTAAAACATTTGAAACAAGTTTTTGACAAATGAATAAAGTTTGGTTTTTCCTTGAACCCCAAAAATTCATCCTTTGCTGCCCAAGAAGGTAAATTATTGGGACATATTGTAACAGAAAGTGGCATTTGTATTGATCCGGGAAGAGTAGAAGTTATTCAGAAGATTGGTTTGCCAAGGAATAAAGAAGAATTGCAGTATTTTTTAGGGAAAATCAATTTTCTGAGGTGCTTTGTTCCAAACTTTGCAGAGATAATCAAACACATAAATGTCTTGCTGAAAAAAGATGAAGAATTTAAATGGCGAGATGAAGCAAAGAATTCATTTTCAGCAATCAAGTCTGCCTTGACTGAAGCTCTATTTTTTATTAGTCCTGATTTTGAAAAATATATTCTGATTTTTTCATATGATTTAGAAGAAACAATTGCAGATGTCTTGTTATAGAAGAACAAAGAAGGTTTAAAGCAACCTATTTCATTTTTTATTCATGCTTTAAGGGATGTTGAATTAAAGTACATCCTGACTTAAAAACAAGCATATGCACTAGTTAAGGCTTTGAAATATTTTTGAGTTTATGTGCTACCTCAAAAAATAGTTTCTTTTGTGCCTAATATCATTATTAAAGATTTTTTGTTGCAACTAGATACAGATGGTAGAAGGGGATGATGGTTGAACAAAATTCTGGAATTTGATATTGAGATTAGACCAACTAAATTGATAAAAGGTCAAGGCTTGGCTCACTTGATTGCTGAATCTAACTGAAAGGCTTTAAATCTGAATATAGAGGCAGCGGAAGGAGAAGATGGAGAATTTATTTCTAATTATCCTGAAATATTTCATTCAGATTGGTACAAGGATATAGTATACTTTTTGTTAAATTTCAACTGTCCCCATGAAATGGTGAAGTAAAAAAGGAGACCTTTCAAATTGAGAGATGTGAAGTATTTCATTTTGAAAGAACATATTTACTGGAAGGACCCCGTTGGAGTCTTATTAAGATGTGTAGATGAAGCTAAATCCAAAGAGATTACGACATAGATACATGCAGGAAAGTGTCGAGGGAATTTGTATTCGAAAGCCACTACAAACAAAATCTTAAGAGATGGCTATTATTGGCAAATTCTTTTCTCCGATGTTTTTTCCAAATTCAGGAGTTGTGTCAAATTTCAGAAGTTTGCTGGTAAAAAAAAATTGCTATCATTACCTCTTATTTCTATTTTAACAAATGTTCCTTTCCAGCAGTGGGGGTTAGACTTCATCGGTGAAATTCATCCACCTTCATCAGGACAGCATAGATGGATCCCCATAGCTACAAACTATTTTACTAAATGGATTGAATTTGTACCAACCAAGAATGCTACTGATACGGTAATTATCAAATTTCTGTTAGAAAATATCATGTCCAGATTTGGTTGTCCATGAAAATTAGTAACTGATAATGCAATGGCCTTTAAGTCTACTAATATGTACAGCTTTTGTCAGCAATATGGTATTGAATTAACTCATTCCATGCCTTATCACCCTCAAGGTAATGGAATAGCTGAGTCATTCAATAAAATTTTGGTGAGGATCATTAAGAAAATTCTCCCTAAAAATACGATAAATTGGGACACTCAGCTGGTACATGCTCTTTGGGAAGATAGGGTAAGTGGTAAAAATTAAATTTGAATGTCTCCCTTTCAACTTGTATATGGTACCGATGTTGTAATGCCTTTGCAATTATTCCTTCCCGTGATGAAGTTCCTGCAAGATGAATTTGATGAGGAAAATTCAATCCAAAGGAGAATATTGTAGTTGATAGAGGCACACCAAATCAAAGAATCTCTAATGGATAAAGTACAAAATTATTAGACTAAAGTCAATATGTTTTTGACAAAAGATAAAATCAGCAGTTATTTCAGGAGAATGATTTGGTGCTATGTTGGGATTCCAGGAGAGAATACCATGGAAAGCATGGTAAGATTGACAATTTTTGGTTTGGACCATTTAGAATTGCTGAAGTTTTGGAAAACAATACTTTTCTGCTCAAACATCTGGATTATGATCAGCTAATTGGAGGCCTAGTCAATGGTCATTTTCTTAAGAAGTTCTTTGTTTAGTAAGTCAGTTGATTCATTCCATTGTAAATATCTGGTGTGATGTGTTAATAAAACTCCATTCCCGATGGTACTTGTGTCTATATATATGGTCAGTCTTAAGTCAAGTCAATCAATGGTCAGTCCTGGTCATAATTTCCAAGAAGTCTTCCAAGTTTCAAGAGTTTTTAAGGCACTGAGTATACAGTCCTTGAAGCCTCACAAGGAGGACTTCATCCCCAATAGGAGCCACTGTTAAAACTGAAAATGTTAATGGTGCAATCGCTTTTGTACCACTGTTTCCAATTTTTTCTAATTTCCTAGTCCATGTCGAAGTTTGAGTCATTTTCAAATAAAGGTAAAAAAGAGTCTCAAAATCAAAGTACTTTTTAAGTGTATAGGGGTTATTGATGTCTTATATTCATAAAATAAGTCAAAATATCTATTTTAACTTAAGTTAGCGTTGAATTCTATTTTTCATTTGGGTAATAAAGTTACAGCCACCCTATTCGAGATAATACCTACCTCTGTTTTAATTTCATTGTTAACACAATGATGTAATGAAAGGTAGCTATTTATCTAAATTTAAGGTCACATTTCTCACACAATGAAAAGATTTTATATTTCTTGAGGGACCTACTCATAGTGGTAACTTAGTGAAAAGTGCATCTATTTCATTGAGATTTGGTTTATTTAAATTTATAGGTAAAGAAAGTTATTTCTCAAGCATATAGGAGCAGCAAAAAATATTTTTAAAGCAAGGAACATTCATATTTGAAGATCATTGAAGACCTCCTATGCTATAAACATGATTATTATTTTAAGTAAGATTAATTATTATTTGATCTAGGAGGATTACTATTAGTAAGTGGTTACATTATATATGCAGCTAACCTATATCTACCCCACTTAAGTGAAGTGGAGATCATAGTACGAGGTATCAGTCATTTAATGACACTGTGGAGTGTTGAGCATAGTGGAGTGACTTGGTGCTTGTTTTCGAATTATTTCAAAGCATTCCATTACTCCATACCATGATTACAGGCAAGAAATCAGAAGAGAGAGTTCGGTGTTCACTCAACCAAAGTTCTTTGTTCAGGCTACATGTAAACATAAGCCATTCCTCCAGCAAGAAATTTAGTATTTCAAGGCAGGAAAACCAAGGCTTCATGTAGGGTTTTGCAACCAGAATTGAACAGTTGTGTTTGTGAGCAGTCTAGTTGTTGGAAGAATGGGGAAAGATGGTAATGTCAACAGGTCTGAGCCAACAAATACTAGATTCGTTAATGCTAGGGCTAAACTGCAGTTTAAATCTATTGGATGGTATAAATTTCTACAAAAATTTTCTAGGGAGAATGTGGCTTTATCTCAAGCTTTTTCTGAGAGCTTCAATGGTGAAAAGGTCAAGCTAGGCAATAAGACATTCAACATCTCTGAGGCCATCATAGCTCATCTTACCCAAACCTCTACAACTGGTGAACGCTAGTTCAAAAACGAAATACTTCCCACAGTAGTAAGTCTCTACCTTAAGCCTAAACATGTTAATGTTAAGTGAAATTCAACTGCATACATTTCTTGTTTTAAGGCCGAGTGGTTGCATGTGATCACCGTAGTCCAAAAATACATTACATGCGAGGGTAGGTTCTCTTATGTCCACTGTTATCAGTTAAGATTCCTTGATCATATTTCTGGAGATAGACCTATGAACTTACCCTATTTTCTATATAAGTTTTTTCTCAAAATGTCCCTAAAACTACAAAAAATCCCAAATTACTCTTTGCACAATTTATATCATAGGGTTTTGATTAAAGTTCTAATTTTCTATAATCTTAGAAAGAAGAAGACCACTTGGGATAAGTTTATGAGAGAGGAAGGGTTTGGTAGTATAAACTACATGAGAAAGGTAGGGAGGCCCAAGAAAAGAGATACCCATGAGCAAACTAGTGCAACCCTTGTCTCAAGAAGTTCACAACCTAAATGTTTCCATTCATTACCTGTCTGCCAAGTTAAATCTCCCTCCATATCAGTCAAAAGGCCAACTAGAAGCTCGATTAGGAAGGCTGCAAACCCTATGCCTATGCTAGTAGTGCCACCAGTTAATGAAGACCCTGTTAACGGTTGACCAGTAAACAGTTCACCTAGGGAACTTCAAACCCTAAGGTCTTTAATTGAGGAATACAAGAAGAAAATGAAACAGGAAAATACTATGTCTCCTAAAATGTCTATGTCAAAGGACAAGGAGAAAATAACTTCCTCTTCAAGAAGCCAACCTAAGAAGAAGCTCTTCATGACAGAAGAACCAATGGAAGTCAACCCTGTACTTCTAGCATATAAGCCTACTTTGTCACCAGTGGAAGTCAAACCTGGTGTGAAAACATCAAGCCATGTTCCTGAAACATCTCATCAAGCACAACCAAGCAGTGGTACTTCTCGCACAGAGTCCACTCTCTCACAGGTTTTTCTATCTCTTAAGAAGGGAAAACATAAAATGTCAAAGTATGTAATAGAATAATAGACCACTTTGGCTCAATTAGTTTCTTCCATTAGCTCTTCGATCAAGAAGATAAAGAAAACTATGATACACTCCTACTCCTCCTATGAAGACAATAGTGACCCTAAGTACATAGAATCAGAAGATGAGGAAGGAGAGGCTAGTAGATTCATGCATGTAAGTAAGAGGTCCAAATTCATCCTAAATCCCTATATCAAGAGACCTCATACCAGGCCCAAAAATATAGGTTGAACAACAAGTTAATTTCCAATCCTACACTAATAGATGAAATTATCAATATTGAGGAGAGCCCAGAAGATAAAATCAAGAACAAGAAAAAGACTCAGTTAAGGAGTCAAGCGCACAGAAAGAGGTCAGATAAGAGGGTGACTAAAGCTGAGGCCATCAGGATTTTTGCCTCTATTGTGGACATCTGATGAATGAAGGAACATGCCTACCTTGGAGAAACTTGTCATTTTTTGGGTTAATTTTCCATGTTTCCAGATATAGCTACTTTTTCTGCGAAAGTAGCAATTATTTTTTAATACTGGCATATGATGAAAAGGGGTTTCTTTTTGGTTTTCTATCATGATGGTGACATCAAATCAGGTGAAGTGGAGCAGTTTTTAGTTGCAATGGATGCTGCCAGGTGTCATGTATTAAGTCTCCTCCAAAATGTCATGGTTCTATTTTGCACATTTAAAGGAGAACAACCACGTGTCACTCTCACTGATTTTTACACTTTTTGTGATGATTGGTTGCACCAAAACAGAAGAGTGGTATTCCAATAGATGTCCACCTCATATAACCACTTCGAATTGTTAGCCTTCATGATGTTTATTTTATTTATGGTATAGTACTTTGTATTTAAGTTTATTCGACATGATGAGTTGACTCCGAAGTAGAGTTCGTTTTCTTGTGTCAAGCTCCTTAAACAATGAAACAAGGTTTCCGGAGTGAAGTTCATTGTCTTGTGTCAAGCTCCTTAAAAAATTAAACAAGGTGTCCTGAGGATAGTTCTTTTAATGTTTCAACCTCGTTAAAACAATGAAACACGTTCCCATTCAATTCGAGTCTTTGTTTCGATCTCGTGAAATCCCAGTCGAGTTTTTCTCTTGGTATCGTAATTTGAACCTTCACTCCATCCGTCTTTTATATGAACTGAATCTTGGGGGGCATGTACCTCGAATTGAATCACCATGATGGGGGCATGGCCACTTTTCAAGCATAGTTGACCTTTGTTTCAAGCTTGTGTAAAAATAAAACCAATCTCAAGCATAGTTTACCTTTGTTTCAAGCTTGTGTAAAAAATGAAACCAATCTCAAGCATCGTTTACTTTTGTTTTCAAGCTTGCATGAAAATGAAATATTTTGGCTTTATGTTCTTTGTGAAAATTTTCCTGACTTTTGGGACATTACTTATTATGCAGATTATTTAACTGATACATTAGTTAACATTGTATTAGGCATTTGCGTAATCTGTAAAGAATCATCACATGTAAAAGAGCCATGTAGGAAAATAGATGTGTGTGTGTGTGTGTGTGTATATATATATATATCGCATGTTTGCAACTCTGTGCATCATAAACATCAAAAAATATATGTATGTTTCCGTTACATCCTAAGATATCATGTCTCGCAAAAGATGCAGATAAAATAAACCTAGGTGTCTAATCAATATGATGCTCATGATAACATGTAACGACCCATACTAGCCGCCTCAGTGAGCGGTGGATTCGGCTGGGCACCCCTATAGTATGTCTCTGATAGGCACGAGGAACATCATCAAAATGTCCATAATCCAGGACTCCTTGGGTGATACCCTCCAGGTTGCGCACTATCTCATCTTCCTCGTCGGCCTCGCCTTGAGGGTCGAAATCGCGAGGGATTCGCCTCGCTATCGGTGACATACCGACAGGTCTCTCTGGGCCAACATCTGCATCACATGGATTTAATGTCAGAACTTACATAAATAAACAAAAAATCATAATACTCATAAAACTTAAAAATTGAGTCTCACCCAAATATTCATCCCAATCTTCTCCCTCTGGGAGTGGGAGGTCCAGATCATCAGTGAAATCTGTGCCAGAGTAGGACCAATCCTCCACGACAATCAGTTGTTAACGGAGCCAATCAAAAAATTCCAGCCTCCAAGACATCTTTTGGCCACCCCCTGCCCTTGGCATCAGTGTTTCCCATCGAGCCATCCGTGATTATCTCGCTGGTGGTGTCGGAACTATGACCTACTCCCGCTAAAAAATAGGTAATCGTTCCAAGAAGAACGATACCAGGATGGACCCATAACCAAATTGTTTCAATTTGGTATTCTTGCATTTGGTTAGTTGGCGCTTCATGTTTATGGTCACGACCTCTGCCCAATTGTAGATGGTCGGAGCCATGCAGTCTACAGCAAGAAGCAACTGTGTCTTTTTTGCTTCGTGTGGTGCTTGTGATCCCGCAGCCCGTGTGAAGTTATGCAATACCACGCGTAGTGTCAAATCTGGGATAGTTTGTACATCAACTTTCCTGCTACCTGATCCTTTCCGCTCTCCTCAACATACCCTATCTATCACCATGGTCATGTTTTCCATGTAGGGTCGAGTGCTGGTTAGGAGTAGTGTTGCACCTCTCTGTGATAATCCTGTGATGAAGTACATGTCTAAAACATCAATCTCAAGTTCTTGATCCCGTAGGACGAACTTCTCTTGATTTTCGTCCCATATACTGAGAAGATACTGTAGCAATTCTGGTAGGGCTCAGAGACATGGTTTTAGAAAGAATTTTTTCAAACCACAGTTTCTGAGGGCTTCCATAACTCCCTCATTTTCCATGGCTAGCTCATATTCTTCATTATGTTCCCGTTCTTTTGATTCAATTACCATTTTGCTTCTTTCTACTTGAAAACCCATACATAAGAGTGGTATTAGTCAATTTTAGCCCTTAGATTTGTAAATAATTGGAGCTTTTTATGTATATTTTTGCTAGAAATTGGTTTTTTCCATTGGCACGCCCTAGTATTAAAAATTGGGTGGTTGGCGCAACTTCGTGCCCCAAACCTACGCCAACCACGCAGCCCTAATTTTCACATTTTCTCCCCCAAAATTCAAAATTTAAAAATGCAGGAAGCAAGAAATAGCTTAAAATAACAAGAGGGATCTCAGCTCTTACCTAGATTTGACAGATTTGCAATTGATTTACTGGATTGGCCGCTATTTTCGCCACAAGATTGCACAGTAAAATGGGTAACTATTGCTCCACAAGAGGTAAAAAGTGAAAAGTAATTATTTTTACCATTTTTGGCATTTTATAACTTTTTCACAACCCTAATTAGGTTTTAAGACATGTTTTTCGATTATTTTATTGTATTATTTTCGAAAAGTGGGTTTTATACATGTCTCTTGTGCAGCGACAGGTTTTCATGCGACAATGATGAAGTAACGAGTTATATTTTATGCTTTTTCGGACTCGGTAAAAACACGAAAAATTCACTATTGGAGTCATCTTTCAGCTCTTTTCTGACTCTCTAAAATTGAAAACGTTGCCAAGACGCTTGTCATTTTAAACTCATTAAATGGATGCGAAATGATATCTACCTAGTATACGCTTACCCCTTTTTCGGGCTAGGATGGATTATTTACGAAAAATTAATACCTTAGCTTATCACGACTAAGAGGTTCTATCAGACTTTGTTGTCTACCTTTTCAGATCTATGAGAATACCTACAAAAAGGGAATGCTGGAGTTTTCTTTTCTGCCTTATTTTCAGACTCTCTAAGTGTGAAAAGATGTCAAGTTCTTCATTTGTCAGACTCATTAAACTATGATGACATCTAACTTCATCACCATGACGTTATTCGAGTTCCTCCTTCCTAGGGCTCGTAAAATGTACCAGGATAGATTTTTCCAAAGGAAAAACTTACAGTGCAAGCATATGCTATCCCCTTCAAGCTTTTTTTCAAAAATAATTTGGGTACTCGCCTGAAATGGTGGGGGAAAATGGAACCAGATTTTAGTTGTGTTGGCAGTATGTCGCTCTTGAACATGGCACTTGTCTGCATTTGTGTCGGGTTTGGGACATCTAATTTCGTCATTTTTTCCTCCATGGGTTTGGGTAATCTCTTTTTACCTCTCATTTTCTCTTTGCCACATCATCATGACCTCAGAACCTTTGATGTCAAATACTGCCAAATCCAGTCTCGTGCTGCTAATATGTTCAAGAGAAGTTTGCCTCTGCAGTTTTTAACCTCCCTCTGATTCTCTGTTGGTCCTAATTCATAAACATCATATTCCTCTATCTCGTGTCGATGATGTGGGAAACATTATGGCCCTCCTTCGAACAGGTCACTACCTATCGACTTCAACTCATTATCCAGGAATCTGATCTAGAGACTCCCTTCTAGTACCTTGGAGCATGCATGCCTTAATGGTAGGTTCTTCGCATTCAATGCAAGGTCCACATCATTGGCCTTCGATCGATTTACTCTACGAGTGTTCGACACCAGATCACTGTTCACATTCCATGGATTGTACCTTTCATACCTTGAGAGCCATTTTCATTATTGGTGGTTCCTCTCACGTCTATTAACATCTTTCATCATTGGCTGGTAATCAGACAATTTTCTTGCATGTTCGACTTCAGCTCATATATTCGCATGCTTGAATTTGTACTTGATCGGATCGAGATGGAGTGCAAGACCATGGGTTTTGTCTACTAAAATCCAGGCTGCGGGTTCTTTGTGGATTATCATGACTTATTGCATGACTCTTTGATTGGATGGCTGCGACCATACCTGAGTCTATTTGTTATTCTTTACTGTTGGATGGCTACGTCCATACCTTGATATCATTTTTTATATACTCTATTATGGATGGCTTCACCCATGCCACGTGTTCATGTATCAGAGATATCAATTGTATTTATAATTTCAAGTTTTCCGACAGTGGTGTTTGGTTCGAACGTGTTCTCATAAATCATTTCGCCCTTTCCTCTCCCTCGAACCTCATGCTTTAGGGGGCATCTATTAAACAACATTTTGTCACTGTCCCTGCAATCCCCAACTCGCACATTGGAGGGTCATTTCTGGGACCAATACGCAGTGTCATGCTTTGCAAATACCATCCTTGTATCCCTTTTGATGAAAGCAACATTCTTCTTATTGACATTTCCCTAAGCAGAGCTCTGCAAATCCCTATTTTTTCCTTGGCGCGAGTAACCCGTTACATCCTCGTGCTGACCTGGAAATTTAACATTGAGCCCACGCCACTTGGCACTTTGTGCCAGTTAGACACCTGTGCCAAGATATTTATGGAATTTTTTTTTTAAATAGAAGCAGAGGTTCCATTCCAACCACCTCAAGGATGATTCATTGGGAGTGGTTGAACTGAAATAACCACAGAATCCTTCCTTTAGTTAGTAGTTTCCACCTCGCTTGGAACACTCCTAAACGATATGCCTCCCTTCCACCTTTGTAGGGATCCCAACTTCCTCCTTTTCCTCTATATAAACAAGCCTTCTCCCTTTATGAAAACTAGTTGAACAAAGATAATTATACAGTTGAAGAGATAAACTTGGAGAGCTAAACTATAGCTAAATAACTGAGTTATTGAGAAGGTAGATCAAGAAGGAACTCCATCGAGAGGGCCCTCATCCCATCCGAATTCCCCGATGAGCTTTGTGAAGTGCTT
Organism: Pinus albicaulis; assembly: GCA_034641835.2. Classification (NCBI taxonomy): domain Eukaryota; kingdom Viridiplantae; phylum Streptophyta; class Pinopsida; order Pinales; family Pinaceae; genus Pinus; species Pinus albicaulis. The sequence goes on along the minus strand of CM076575.1, from coordinate 1,322,577,735 downwards.
CGCCCAAACCCCGCTGGAGGAGACCGCAACGTCAGAGCATGGTTGTATCTCTTCTTTCTACCTAATAATATAAGTGACTATTGTCTGGTTCCCATCTTGTATTTTTTCTTTATCGAATGCAATATGCTTAGTCTTCTCTGACTAACTAGTAGTTTTTGGATGAAATTATTGTGTGGTATGTGTTTATCGTTTTCTTATCTCTATGCAGGTGTCCAAACGCGATAAGAGAAGGGATTGTGACGTGCTAAATCAGGAGCGAGAGGTTCTCATCACTACTACGATTGTCGACGATAGCATTGGACCACAGGTAGGCCATCTTATTATGTCCTCTTTCATTCAAATATCTAGGAACCTACACTTTAGCATGATTCCTTGTTACTAGATCCACTCTAGGGATAGAGGGATCATCTCTATCCGTAGAGAGGATTTACCTACATAACATGCATACATGATCCCTTCCCTATGCCATTCTTCGATGAAATTCTGGATAATGCGGGAGGTCAGGAAGCTTACTCGTTTACTGATGGGTTCTCGAGGTACCATCAGATCCGCATAGCCCCTGAAGACCGCAAAAAGACAACCTTCACAACTGAGTGGGGCTCGTTCCAGTACACTATCATGCCATTTGGACTAAACACTGCCCCTACCATCTTTTCACGTGTAGTTGTAGCAGTATTCAAGGAATTCATTCACAAGTTTCTAGAAGTCTTTTTTGACGATTGGACAGTTTTTGGGTTAGTAAAGAACCATGTGTCAAACCTGTGCATGATATTGGATGCCTGCAGGAAATACCAAATTTCGCTAAACATCAAGAAATGTATATTATATGTCCCATTTTGGATTCTATTGGGACACGTGGTGTGTTATCAGGGATTGATGGTTGACCCAGACAAGATCACGATTATCATCAATTTGGCCATTCCCACTACTAAGAAACAGTTGCACTCCATCCTAGGCCACAAAGGTTACTACAAGAGGTTTATTCAGGGGTACTCTTTGATCACTGCCCTGATGGAAAAATTGCTGAAGAAGGATGTCTCATTTTCTTGGGATGATGAGTGTCAAAAAATCTTCAAGCTATTAAAATAAAATATGGTAACTGCACCTATTCTTATATTCCCTAACTGGGAAAAGTTCTTTCATGTAAATGTGGATTCATCAGGGATCACATTAGGAAATGTCTTGGCACAACCTGGAGAAAGGGACATCAATCATCCAATGGCCTTCGCTAGCAGGAAGCTTTCAAGCACAAAGCGTAACTATTCTACCATGGAGCATGAAGGGCTAGCAATGGTCTATGCCCTCCAAAAATACAAACACTATTTATTAGGAGGGCACTTCAAGATGTTCACAGATCATTCAGCTTTAAAGTACCTAGTCAATAAGCCTGTGTTGGGGGGGGGGGGGGGGGATTTGTAGGTGGTTGCTATTGTTTCAAGAGTATGATTTTGAGATTATTGTAAAATTGGGGAGGTTAAACACCAGACCGAATCACTTGTCTAGAATCGAGAATGGGGAAGAGCCGAAAAATCTAGAAGAAGGATTGCCTGACGCACAACTGTTTTCTATCAAGGTGATTGACGAGCACTTTGTAGACGTTGTGCAATTCTTGACCATGGGCATGGCGCCTGATGGCTACTCAGTACCACAAAAAAAGGAATTGGTAGCCCGCGCAACCGATTTTATCATAATCACGGGACAACTCTACAAGCTAGGTGTAGATGAAGTGATGCGAAGGTGTGTACTAGAAAATGAGAGACAAGCTATCTTGGCTGAGGCCCATGGAGGAATTGTAAGGGGGGAATAATGCATGCAAAACCACTGTGCAAAAATTATTAAGGGTCAGGTTGTGGTGGCCCACATTGCATAGCAATGCCAATGTGTACTGTCAGCCTGTGACGTGTACCAACGAACGGGCAAGCCCTCTCGTCAAGATGAAATTCCCCTGCAACCACAGATGGCTCTACAAGTGTTCAAAAAATGGGCCATAGATTTCGTGGGACCCATCAATCCCTTAGGAAAGAAGACACCTGCCCGGTATATCATCACTGCCACTGATTATGTAACCAGATGGGTGGAAGAAAAAGTTGTCAAGGATTGTACTGTAGATACTGCTGCACACTTTATTTTTGAACATATTCTGACCAGGATTGGTTGCCTGAAGATCCTAATAAGTGACAGGGGTACGTATTTCGTTAATGAAACTATTGCGGCTCTAATTGAGGAATTCCAGATCCACCATACAAATATCACCCCGTATCACCCACAGGTGAACGGGGCCGTAGAAGCCTTCAATAAAATTTTGGAACATGCGCTCACTAAGGTTTGTAATGCTGACCGAAGTGACTGAGACATGCGTATCCCCTCGGTACTCTGGAAGCTCATCGGAAAAACACCCTTCCGAATGGTCTATGGGAAGGAAGTCGTCATGCCTATGGAATACATCGTTCCTAGCCTGCGCGTCTAAGATTTTACGAACATGGCGGAACCAGACATCATGGAGGAACATTTGGCATAGCTGGTGGCCCTGGAAGAGGATCGGTTCATTGCTCAGTTCCACCAGCATTTTCAGAAGGCTCGCAAAAAATCATGGCATGATCGACATATTCGGCAGAAGATCTTTAAAGAGGACGAATTGGTATTAATTTACGATAGCCAGTTTGCGCGACACCCGAGGAAGTTCTGTAAGCACTGGCTGGGCCCATATATATTGAAGGAGATTATTGATTATGGTTCGGTCCAATTGGCTACACTGCGTGGAGATTTCTTGTCAGGGTACGTAAATGGAAGTCATCTATAATCTTATAAGGACAACCCGGTGTCGACCAAATGACTATATGGCCGGAGTAGCTATGTAAAAGATGTCGTGCATGTCAAGGTGCGACAACTAAGGCTAGGTCGATGGCTACATAGGGATGATGCGTAGGGAAGGAGGTACAAAGGGGTGTGATACAGGCGTAGGGGTCATGCGCGGTGGAAAAAAATAGTTGTTGGAATAGGGAAATTGTGTGGAAAACCAAGTTTACCGTTGAACGGAATGGGAAATTGGCAATTAATGTGGCGATTTGTGAGGATATTTTACCGTTTCCTTAAATATAGATTCCAATTAAGGCTAATTCAACCATTTTCCATCATCTTTAGCTATAAGAAGAGGGGCGTTAGTCACAAGGGGTTTGTTTGTTGTCCAAAACTCTCACGCCTTGAGCACCTCGGTGAATTTTTTCTAGTTTGTATAATTTCCATTCGCATGTCTGAGCGAGCTACCCCTTCTAATAGTAGCAACCCCAAATTTTTCTTCCATGCAAGGATGACTGCTACTAACCCCACTGAGTCATTTCCTGTCATGGCTTCTAGGGAAGTAAGGTCTAAAGATGTATTCGAAGTAACCCCAGAGATGGAGGAGGTCGTGTCTACATCGACCAAGAGAAAGGGCAAGGGGAAGGTGCAGGGAGAAGAAAAAGGAAAAGGAAAAGAAGCGAAGTGGACTGGGGTGAAACCACGCACGTCGCATCGGATTGTGCATCCCCCCCGGAAGGTGCCTAAGGGCAGTTCGTCAAATTCATCGAAGTGCCCTATGACAACCGCAGAGGAATCTCTACACCTGACTCCGCTATCCTGGCTGCCGCCATGTGTTAAACCAAGCAAGTATACGACGCGAGACCCCAAGAATGTTGATGTCATCCGTGCCTACCTCTAGATGCCACTGGATCCAGAAGAAGTACCCCTGTAGGGAGAAATGTTCAGAGGCCTCCCCCTCCTTAAATTCGATGATCATGATCTGAGAAATTTGGACGCCTTCCAGGCCCAGGCTCTAGAAATATATCTTGAAAGGGTGTACGGTAACGTACCGAAGGTCGAATCAATGCCATGGGCACGCGGGTTGGAAAATTCAGGAATATTGAAATTATTGTGCATTCCCCACTTTGGTCGTTGCAATATCACCGGTATGATTGTTCACCAGCTCCTGGCACTGGTCCATGATGGGTGTTTATGGATCCAGGGTCACATATCGATTGATGCCGCTTTAATTCATCGAATCACTGGCCTCCCCATGCAAGGGCCAAATCCTAAGGAGGGCATTGGTAAGAAGTACGAGCAGCAGATTGCTGAAAACATCCGGCAGAAATACCACGTTGTTTGCAACCAAAGAGGGTTTCATATAGACACAATAAGTGATCCAGCGACGCACATGGGTACCCTATTATTTGCATGAAAATTGATGTGCAAATTCCAGGCAAAGGCCATCCCCGCCTATGTAATTCAACTCACCAGTAGATGTGAAAAGGGAGTCTGATTCAACTGGTCACAGTACCTTGTCGATGAAATCTTAAACAATGTGCGCAAGGCCCAGGATCAAGGAAAATCTTTCTGCTGCTCCTGGATGATATTGTTAATTGCCTTAGTTACGTGGGAGGCACCTAAGGAGGCAATGTTCCCTGATCTCAAGCTAGGAATGTGTGAAGGAGCATGAATTGAAAACCTCTGGGATTCAAAGGATCCCAAATGGGTTGAGAAGAAAAATGTCTTCTGGGTACTATATGATCGAGCCTTGGTAGTGGAAATTCATTCGCAACTACGCTTGTTGCCTACAATCTACAACAAGTATAAGAATATTGCGGCATTGTAGGTTACCATGCATAATGTGTCGGCTCAGGCCCATAGAGATCCAACTTGGTATAACCTTCCGTATATGGCCACAGAAGCAGATATTGACCAAGCGATTGCAACTTGGCGACCTGAGTGGAAGACTAGCACAAAGACATCCGACCCAGGCACAGCAAGGACATCCAGCCAAAGCGCAACCCCAAAGGGTACTACTCCGACAACCACAACGAAGGAATTAGAGGTTCTTGCTACGACGCAGTGTATGACCCCCACCACCCCTAAGGGTGCTACCATGCAGACAGAACCAGAGTCCCAACAAGATCAGGATCTCGAAGGGCTTGGTGGCGAAGATACGGCATCACCACATGGCATCAAACACACCAGTGAGCCTCCAAAAGGGTCTAGGAAGAAGTGCAAGGCTATTAAGCCTGGTACGGACATAGAGGTTACATTAGCCAAAGAGGAGTTAGAAAAAATTATGGATGCCATCACCATCGCGTTCGAGGATCGATGGGCTTCTTTGGAAGGACAGCACAAGGCTGTGGTAGAAGTTTTGCAATCTGAGTTGCAGGCTCTTTAGATAAAAGCAGACACACTTCAAGCAAGCATGGATCAAGCAAGGTAGAATCAAGCAGGCCAGCCAACTACAATTACAGCCCTAACCACCATCACAGACAGTAGGATCTGCCCCATCCTGGGTGGAGCATCTGCAATGGTACATGCGGAATTATGAAACCAAGTCTGTGCATGCTCTTCAATTTATGTCGATGTTGGGTGCTTGACGGGTGGGTAGCTGCACGACTTTTTTACCTCCATTACTAGTGAGCTTCAGCACAGAGAAATGTGAGCATAACAACACCTTAGCGAGGCCGAGCAGACTATTGTGACTAAATCTGCTGAAGCCACCTAGGCCCAGGCTACACACATCGCCGCCATTGTGCAACAGGCTGAATTAGCGCAGTTGATAAACCAGATCTGCAAGGACATGCCAGAAGTATTTCATGCCTCCACTGTGCCGCAGGCCAAGGTTGAAGGCTTGGTAACTACTTTGAAGGCGTCTCAGACTGAGGTGTAGGTTGTTAAGGCTGATTTGGAGCTTCATATAGCATCGCTTCAGGCCAAGCTACAACCTGAGACCACCCCGGAGGTGTGCCCAACAATCTACTTTGGTCACAGATGCTAAAACCACTATTACCACGTAGATCACTCAGGGCACCACATTGTTTAAGACTGCTATGGAGTTATGGTCTTGAGTGCAGCATGACCCCCTCATTCGTCAAATTGATCAGGAGATACACCAAAAGGAGCAAGATTTTGAGCAGATGGAAGCCATTATGACCACCCTTGTCCCATCTCAATGACTAGCGCACCTTTGAACCAACCATGCGCTCAAAAGTGAAATTTTGGGGCTCCGGTGCAAGAAGTAGGTACTTAGAAACCATTTAACACCCTGGGCTAATGAAGCTCTCAAGATTTCGCAGGAGTTAGAAGGAGCCGTGAGACAGTTGAATCAAACCTTGGAAAGTGTCACCGCCTCCACTAAAAGACCAACTTCACAAAAGCTGGTTGATATTGCGCATAACGCAGCTGCGTAGAGCATAGGTGTTCTACCTCTGTTGACTGCTGCTATTGAGCAGCTCTAGGAAATGATGAAGACCCCGTTGGCGCCTAGACTCGGGACGAGTCACAAGATTGTGTTGGGGGACTGTTAGAACGAGGTCCCCTAACTGCATTTTTGGTCCAGTTTTGTAATATTTTGTAATACTTGGTCTAGTGCAGGGGCTTTTGGGCGGGTCAAAGCCCTGATGAATTGTAATGGGTCAAAGGGTGGACCAGGAGTCCACAAACCACGGTTTGTGGACCATAGAGTAACGCAAGATAAGATGTTATAAATAGATAGATAAATTGAGTCTAGAAAAAAAGGAGAAGTAATTTAAGCTTGGATACGAACACGTGGATCTTTTGTGTCGATTGTCTGGGTAAGGGCTCCTACTGGTTGTGTGCACAGAGACCCCAAAGTCCCGTTGTGTGCGGACCCCGCTGGCTGTGTGCGCGGGCTGGTAATAGAGTCCATAAGTTGGATCTGAATATGAATGAGTGAGAAGGTTGTTGATGATATTTAAGTGTACTTGTGTTATGATTATTGGCTATGCTTATGTTCTAAGATTGTGTTTTCTTATTGAATATTGATGATATACTGATGCGCACGTGGATGCGATATGATGAATGTGTAGCTCTGGTTAAAATACTCTTCTCAAGTTACCTGTTAATTATGATCTATGCTTAGCTGATATATTGTTAAAAGGGTTATGTATTAGGCTTCTCTTGTGCAATTTTGTTAGTTCCGAAGGGACCCACTTTAATTAACTCTCTCTCTCTCTCAGGGTGCGGAAACCTGGTTCCAACACCCTCCCATACTACTTCGGGTGAGACCTTGACTTATGCAAGCAAGCCATTGCCGTAAGGGCTAGTAGTACCGGGGTTTGTTGGAAAACCTTAAAACTGAACCTAGGTCAAGACCCCTAAAGCCAACACATCTCTTTCCTAGATGAGGAAGTGTAGTATTCCCGCTTGGAAATACCTTAAATTTCCCAATATATTTCTGAGTTTTTGTTCAAACAACTTGTAAATACACTGCTGTAGGTGCACTTTTCACATTTTATTTCAAATAATATATACAGTGACCATTACATGCCATTATATACCTTGATTGATTTATATTGAACCCAGAAATATATTTAATGTTGATACAAGTGCGAATAACAATAAATATAAGCAGTGTTGATAATATTGGTATCGGCAAAATATCGGCGAGGGTCTAGAAAACATCTTATTGGCAATATCGGTAAGCATAAAAAATTGTTTTTTCATATTTTTAAAAATTAGCCGATATTTTCAAAATTTGGTGATATTTAGCTGATATTTTGAAAATATCGCGATATTTTTCCAAAATTTTGAAAATATCGGCGATATTTTCAAATCTGAAAATATCACGATATTTTCAGGCCAAAATATCGTTTCCTTGAAAATATCGCGATATTTACTATAATTTGCAAAATATCACCGATATTATCAACATTGAATCTAAGCATAGACAGCGTTATCATTAACTTTGCATAAGCATACACAGTGAATAATAAGAGTAGGAGAGTCCAGTGTGTTTTTCCCAGCAAGAGGGTGTGTATAACCCTCTGAATATTAGTCCTCCTCAAGGTGGCTATAGTAATATATATATCAGTCCTCTTCTGTTAGCTCCAACAGTATATATTACAGTGGTTTGAACCAGCTACAAGTAGGAACTCATCCTCTTCTCAGAACCAGACTTAGTCTCAATAGTGGGTTTAGGCATTAGAAAATATTCAACCCCTTTCCAAAGTGTGATATTTCTACTTAGCAATGTCGCTAAGGGAAATATCAATTTTGGCCAATTTTGTCAATTTTGGATTGCAACTTAGGAAAAGTGGGTTGTGGGGCCCCACTTGTAACTTTTGGGCTAATGGAAGACTCCAAAATAAGAGAAAGAGGAAAAATCAAATTTCTAGTGGATGGCAGGGGCCACCCCCAAAAAGAAATACATTTCCCTTGGCTGGTACACACTCTTTGAGGGAAGAGAGATGAGAGGGTCGATGCATGGGGCCCAAAGGGAGGATAAAAGGCTCTATGCTAAATAGGAGGTGCATTCCTCATTTTGAGGACTCTTTTATCATTTGACATTTACTCTTACCTAGCACACCTGAGCTGAGAGACAAGTCTGCGAGTGTTGTTAAGCATGTGAGATTTTCATACCAGAATCTCACCCTACCTTCGGTGGAGTTCTAGTGACATCCGAAGGAGGTGATCTACACTATTTTTGGGAGACACCCAGTAGCATGGCAAGAAATTCATGGAGCTTTTCCACAAGGTTGGGCATAGTAAGGGAAATACACATCACTTGGAGGAGCTAGTTGTGGAGCAGGGAATTCATTGAGCTTTCTGGGAGTGATTCAAGCCATTATTCGCTGGAGATTTGGAGTGCCAATTGGGCTCGATTTTGAGGGAGTTTGTTGTGCACATTGGGCCAACACCAGGCACTGTGTGGGCCTGCGCAGAGGGGATTTCGTGCCACACATGGGAGCTTGGGAGAGGGCCAATTTTGGTGCTGGGGCTAGTTGATAATTGTGGGGAGTTCTGGAGGAGAATTTCTCTTGGCCTTGTATCCATTTTAGGGTCCACAAGTAGTGTTATTTTCTGGAGGGTGGACTTGCCTAGCAATTGGAGGAGAGCGTGGAAATTGGTGTGAATTTCAGAGGTCATCATTAGGCTAGCTGCCAAACCCTTTTTGGTTTTTGGTGGGTTATTTGTGGGGAGACCATGGTTAATTTCTCGGATTTTTTTGAGCATCGGAGAAGGGCCAAGCAGACATTTCTTGTAGTCAGTAGTGCAGTTTCTGGGGGCCAACGCAGAGCATTTGAGGGGACATATTCCTAGTGTTTGAGCAGTTTATTCCATCACATGGGCCTTGATAACTTGCCTTGGGCAAGCCCAGGTGCATACATTTCGAGCTTATATTGTACCCACTTTTTATTACAATAAAATGGCTCAGTTCTATGCATACTTTGCTGTATTTTCGGGTGTTTAATTTTGTGTGGAATTTTTTTTTTTTTTTTTGTAATGCATGCTTTGTTTATCAATGTGAATTTTCCTTGGGGATATTACAAGCCTAGGTGCATACATTTCGAGCTTATATTGTACCCCTTTTTTATTATAATAAAATGGCTCAGTTCTATGCATAATTTGTTGTATTTTCGGGTGTTTAATTTTGTGTTTTTTTTGTAATGCATGCTTTGTTTATCGATGTGAATTTTCCTTGGGGATATTACAGTGGGATTAGAGCTCATAGTCTTGGCTCAGCCTGTGGGAGTTGTTGACCACTGGAGTGGCACCTGATGATTATATGAAGACTCCATGTCCAAAGATGAACCAAAGGACACTTGTACCATCAGATATCATCAGTTCAACAAAGCTTTTAAACTCTACTGCTTCTTCTTCTCATCATCTTTCTCTTGTACCCAGATTCCACGCCCTACGGGGAATTGTAATAAGTGATTCTATTAATGATGAGTTTTGAGTCAATATTGAGTCTGTAACAGGGCTAGGTAGCCTGAGACCTTGCCAACAAGTGAGTAATACTCTGGGAGGTTTTTCTACTCGAATAATTATCCTCTCCCCACCGGGACTTAATAATTATTGAGTTTTTCCTCCAATTTTACCCCAAAGCCGGAGAACGGCTTGATGGTGAGGCCTTGAGTGATTCCTAGTGTCTATCATCAATGCATATTACTATACTAGATCACACAAAAAATTTCGTGGAATTTGGTTAGGTCTAGGTAGTCATTTTTTAATTTTTTAGATTTCCGCAAGTCAAAAACTACAATAAAAATTGTAATTGAATTGTAGTAAGTGTTGTCTAGAGAAGTTGGATGGGGTATGAGTAATCAAAATTACATCTCTCACTCTTAAATTTCTACTATGACACACTTTGAGGGGTTAAAAATGTGTTTTGAACCCTCAAAACCCACTTTTCCTAAGTCTAGTGGGAAATCTGGCAATTAATTAAGCCAAAAATGAAATAAATAGAGAAAAAAATATCCACACATGTTAAATGTTTTGGAAATGAGGTGGAAAATTATGGAGTTAAATTGAATTCCCAAGGTGATGCGGAATCCTAAAATCAAGGAAAGGACATGTGCTCAAATAAAATCGAATTTCTGGCATTAAAGGAGAGTTGCTTACTTGGAATTCGAATTGTAAAGTTAATGCACATTTGGGAGGACTTGGGAGAATATTTGGTGCAGATTTCTGTGGGAAATTTTCCCCGCATGAGTTACCATCCATATACACTTTTCATTCCATTATAAAATTCGAATTTGACACATAAGGGAAGAAGAAAATGATGTCCACTTTCCAAAATCCGATTTTTATACTTGGCAATGAAGCTCCACTTATCAAATTTGAATTTGTCTTGTGATCTCCTCCCTCTCACCACTTGGAATTTGGTTCTTCATTGGGATTTTCTCCCAAATTTATATGTAATATGAGCTATTGGGCTTGAGGACACGTTGTTGGATTGTACATGTACTTGCAATATATTACAAAAGTCTTTGGGGTAACTTGTGATGGTGTTCTTCTCCTTGCATATGTGGTAAATTCTTGACTTGTTATTATGCTTCGTTTTATTTCCTCGTGTTATTATTTCCTTCATGCTTGTTTCAAGTTATGATAGTATGCAACTATCTCATATTGGCATAATATTTACTTAACTGCTCTAGGAAAATAAATCTTCTAGTTGATATCAAATAGATCTCTAGGAACTATTTCCCTTGCACTTATTTAATTTCATGTGGATCTAATTATTTGTGGTGAAGTTTTTGTAGAGGAATCATTTTTTGGTCAAGAATTCAAGTGTGAGGGGAATTTTTTAGAGGAACCAACCCATTATTAAAAATATTCAAGAAGAACCCGCATGCATTTAATTCTAAAGTCTCATCTATTTCGATTTGTTTTGCAAGCGTGCTCTTAAGTTTTAGGCTACTATTTATTGCATTGAAATTATATAAAAGAAAAAATATTTTTCACATAGTGCACTTCATTTATCAATATCTGGCTATTTCAAAGAGCTAAGTCATGGCTAGTCAAAGAGGAGAGCTTACTCGTACTCTTTGGCCTAACCTCTTGTAGATTATTTTTGTAATATACTTTGTGATTTCTTGAGCTCACATTTGTTATTGTAGATTTGCTCTAACTTGTTGTCTTGCAACTACTTGAGGGTTCCATCTTCAGAAAACTACTTACAAGTTTTCATGCAGGACCTTGGGGCTCCAACTTCTAGATTATTTCTCTCTTGGCCTTAGAACTGAAAGAGGCTTTGCCTCTCTTCTTCTTCCTTGAAAAATTTGCATTTTGTTGAGCTTTTGTGGGTCTCAAATTGCAGAATTTCTCAGCAAGGAAAGGTCTATGGCTCAAGTCTAAGTTGTGAAGACTTTCCTTGGATTTTAGAGAACACTTCATAGTTTTCTCCTTCTTGTAACAACCAATAAAATTCTTGGTTTTTGGAGCATGGGTTTTACCCATTGGTATCCCTATCTCTCCATCTTTTGGAGAGGATCGTTGTTGTGATTTTGTTGGTTTATTTCATTTTCCATGCATAACATCTAATTGGGAAATTAACACTACATGCATTACACTCATTTTGCATGCACTTTAATTTAATTTGTTACAAGTTTCAAGTATTTTTCACTTTCATAGCAAGTTCAAACTTTGGCACGCATGCACATTTAACTTGAATCTAATTTGTCATGAATCTTGTTCCAAGTCTACTTATGCTTCACCTTTAATTATATATTACATGCATAAAGTATTTGGGAAATATTTTTCCATAAAGTAACATTCTATTTCATGTCAAGCAAGTACATTTGAAGTTAAAGTTAATTTTCATGTTTGGTTAATTCATTTACATGCCCCAAGAAACCACTAAAATTTTACCTCCAACATTAGTTGGTTGAATAGACATTTTAGGGACCCTCTACTCCTCTATTGACTCCTTGCTATGAGATCCATATCTTTGGGTGAGGGTGAGGTCTAAGGATTGAAGAGTTGAATTGTAACCTTACTTTAGAACTAATTAATAAAATAAACCAAGAGCAGTTTTCATCACATTAAACTTACTTGCAAGTTCTTGAATTTTTCTTTCTTGAGGGTTTAGAGTCTCACATGCAATATCACTTCCCATTTTCAAGAAACATTTCCTTTCGTGCAAGTATTGTAATCTCTTTTGCAACAAGTTTAGCTTGATTTTCTTGTACATGGACATTATCTACTTCAGCAAGCTCCATTTCATGTTTTAATGTTTCATCGTGTTCATGGATGGTTGATGAATCTCATTTCCTTTAAAGTACTCGTATTTCATGTTGCAAGACTAAATGTCTGTTGGTTTAACTTTGAGTTTTTCTATCATCTCATTTACATTCTAACAAATAGATCACTAATTGTTTCCTTTGAACAAGATAGCCTCACATACTTGGATTCATAAATTTGTTTACCTTAAAGGCATTTATAATATCTTGTGCTAACATTTTATTGTTTCGACTTTTCAAGATTACTTTTTATTTCCATTTGAAATCATTTTACATCATTTAAGCAAATAAAATTCCATTTTATAAAGAGTGATACTTTGAAGGCACTAGTTTCATTTTCTTTACACTTATTTTATGTATTGATGGTTATTGCTCACATCACTGTTTGCTTATAAATCTTAACAAGTAATCTATTTGACTCTAACATTATCCTAGAAACTCAAATATTTAACTTAGTTTTCCATATAGGGGCCACCCCCTTTAGCTAGCCCAAGAGATAGCTTAAATGGAGAGAGTTGGGATTAGTGTGACAGCCCCATCTCTGAGTTCCTTGCCACCAACCACACCTTGTGGGGTTAAAGGCTTTTCCCACTAACTATAGGTAGGTGTAGGTAGCAAGTGATAATAGGAGCAACCATCATTCTATGATACTATAGGGTAGCCAGAACATCACTTATAGGAGGCAGAGGTATAGAAGCATGGAAAAGCAGCTACAAATTACTCCTGACCTAGAAACCATCAAACTGGAGGTTGAGGTACCAGATATGGTGGACAAAAAAGATGATAAACTGAGTAAAGAGGACTTTTCCCAACACCTCCTGAAGGCTATACATGATTTTTCTAAGGGAATCGATGAGTTGAGCCAGCAAAACAACAACAACAACAAGGGAAATGGTATTCAAGGTGACATTCACATGGGTGAGGGTGAGGGTACTTTGCACCATCATGCAACAAGCCCACCCAACGTACCTCGTGTGTCTAGCACACCACCCAAGTCGACTATCCCTACATTTTTAGCATCAGGTGTTGGAGGGCCGCAAGGGCAGGAGGACATGCCCGTGGGAAACTATTTTACAGAATATTAGTCCAATGGGTTTGATTTCAGAGAGGCTATCACCTTCAAAGACTTCTGCCAACTTAAGGGAAACAATAGGAGCAAGGAGCAGAGTGGAGGAGGTTACACACATGGAAACAATTTGCAACGCAAAGTGGGGAGATTATTCCTTATGAACTTTGATGGCTCACCCAAGAGCTCAGCCCAGGCATGGGTTGAGATTTTGGATGTCTATTTTCATTACTATCATATGACAGAGGTGGAAGCGATTAATATTTATACCCTACACTTATGGGGAAAGGCCCATGACTGGTGGTTTCATGGTTTGACCACTATGGGGCATGCAAGAGTTACAGCTTATGAGGAGTTCACATGTAAGGTGTTGGAACGGTTTGAGAGTAGAGACCTAGAAGATCACTTTGGGGATTTAACGCAGCTTATGCAGACTGGCAACGCAGAGACATACATCTCTGAGTTTTTTAGGATTTTGGAGATGGTGTCGGATCTATCAGAGGCCAAGAAGGTATTTTTGTTTTTGGGGGGGTTAGCAGAGCCAGTAAGGGGTTTGGTGAAGTCCAACAGACCCACCACTTTATAGGATGTAGTCAGAAGAGCCCAGGATTCACAAGATGCTCTTCCTAGGACCAGAGAAAAAATACCCACTAGACCAGTCTTCCAGCAAAGGACAGACACCAGACCCCCACTACACCAGATACTCAGGGACATGCACAGTTGGATGATGAGACTAGGAGAGACCTCTATAGGAGGAAGTTGTGCTTCACTTTCCAGGAGCCATGGGCACTAGGACATGGGTGCACCAAGGGAAAGGCACAATTCATAGAGGTATTTTCTAATAGTGAATTGGAGGATGATGCAAAGAAAGAGATAGGTGTTGGAGATGATGAGCCACCAGTGACAGGGGGAGGAGGTGGAGAACCCCCACCCCCACTAGGAGGAGCACCCTTCTTTCCTGCAGCGGGGGTTATTGCTTTGCTTCGAGGAGTGTCGAAGTATCTTACCTTGAGGATTAGGGGCACAGTGCAGTGGTGACATGTTTCAGTACTGGTAAACGGTGGGGCCACCCAAAATTTTGTAGATGCCCAGATGGTGGAGAGGAGGGGCATACGTACCAATTTCTTTGAGGGAATCTCGGTTTTGGTATCGGGAGATCATACCATGTAGTGCACTTGATATGTCCTCGGGATGACAGTGGTGATGGGGAACTACTTTATGATGGACCACTTATTTGTGGTCAATGTTCCAGACTAAACATGGTACTTGGTGTGCAGTGGCTATACTCACTTGGGCGCGTTACCACTGACTGACAGAGGTTGGATATGGAGTTCGTGGGGCCTGCTGGGAAGATGGTTTTGTTGAGGGGCAGACACTCATACCCATGACAGACAGTGTCAATGGATAGGATGAATGTAGATTTGAGGTATGGTGATATAGAGTGGGTCGTGGAGCTGAGGGTATCCAATGCAGGGGAGAAACTCCAACCACCACATCCGAACATCTAGGCCATTCTAGACAGGTACCCATCAATGTTTGGAGACATTCCACCAGGATGACCACCTGATAGGGGGTTTGAGCACACTATTGAGCAAGTGTCAAGGTTTCAGGTAGTGATCATGATCCCATACTGGCATCCCAAAGCCTATCAAGATGAGATTGAGAGATAAATTCAGGAGTTGTTTGAATTGGGGCACATCAGGCCCAATTCTGTGCCTTTTGTGAAAATTCCTAGATTTAAATGATCTCCAGAATCCTACTACAACAATTTGAATTTGCTTCTACTATTTTTAAATTACATTACAAAATTATTTCAGATTTCTTCATGAAATATTGAAGAAAATTGTTGAAGCAACCTACACTTAATTACTTGTGATTCTGAAACAAGGAAATTGAGCAAAGCAAAATATTCACATATGACACCATTATTTTTGGACGAATGTCCCCGGAAAAACCCAATGCGAGAAAACCGATGCAACAGATCTGAGGGTTTTATTTTATTAAGAAGTAGAAATTTCTGAATACATCTTTGAATACCACGAGAGTTATACAATTACAGAGAGAGAAATACTGGCAGAAAATTTGTGAGTTTTACCTCAATCATTAGAAAATCTGGCTGATCCAGACACTAGATGAGATGCCCATGGAGGTCCTTGTGCTGCCTCTCCGTAGTGACTATGTAGGCACTGCGTCACACAAGAAATAGATTAATCTGCCTCCCGGAATCTCATATCTCAGCCTCCCAGTCTGACACCCAGGCTCCCAACTTTTGAAACTAATTCAACGACAAATCTTGAAAACCCTATAGCCCTCTATGTAGCCCTGCGTGGCTCTGCGTCAACATCTTTGGCTCTGATGGATCTCTCTTTGCCTCTCTTTGTTTATGATTCTTCGGCTAAGGAAATAACTCTCTCTGGAAGCTATCTCTGCCCCTATATGCATAAGAATCACTTGGATCGATTTCTCGTATTGAGCACTGCTCACTTTATAATTTTGAATCTCTAGATTCTCTCGATGTGTCTTTCCAAATGACCCTAAAGCATTCCTTTATAGCCTTCTCATTGAGACTTCAACGACTGAGATTAGATCTCCAATCAACAACTAATATTATAACTTGACTTGATCCATGTTCTCTAGAAGATTCACACTTTGTTGTATTAATACCCTTTAATTATTTAATTTTCCTAAGTTTAAACTTAGGGTCACATTAGAATAATTAATTACTTTGATAAAACACATTATAAGTGGAATTTTCACAAATGATTTTTGGGTTCTTTGGAATACACATGCCTAAGCCTCTCCACAAATTTTGAGACTTAGAGCACTTCCTACTAAAAATCAACACCTTTTGCTTCAATCAGTTGTTTTGGTGAAGAAGAACGATGGCATAATGAGGATGTGCATCAACTATACGACCCTCAACAAGAAGACACTGAAGAATCGATACCCCATTCCCCGCATTGATGAGCTTATGGATGAACTTAGAGGAGCTAAATAATTCTATAAAATAGATCTGTGTTCGAGGTACCATTAGATTCACGTGAGGGAGCAGGATATCCCCAAGACAACATTCAAGTACCACTATGGACATTTTGAGTTCTTGGTTATGCCCTTTGGGATAACCAATGCTCTAGCCACCTTCTAGTCTTGCATTAACCATGTGTTCCATAAGAAAATATGCAAATTTTTGTTGGTGTTATTTAACAACATATTAACCTACAACAGAATGTGGGAGGAGCACCTGCAACATATCGAGGTGGTGGTTCGTATTTTTGAGGAGAGCAGTTCTATGTGAAGTTGTCCAAGTGTGAGTTTGTATTGACCAAGATTCTCTACTTGGGGCATATCATTGGAGAGGATGGAGTGCGAGTGCATGAGGAGAAGATTAGAGCCATCTGGGATTGGCTAGTTCCCTAGAATGTGACCGAGATGAGGGGATTTGTAGGCATTTGCACTTATTACAGGAATTTCGTAAAAGGATTCTCACAACTAGTAGCACCCCTCACATATCTGACCAAGAAGGGGGCATTCGCATGGACTGACTAGGCACAGGGGGCATTCGAGCACCTCAAGGAGGTGATAAGCAGTTGCCCCATATTGGATTTACCCGATTTCACATAGCCATTCACCTTGGAGTGCAATGCATCAGGTGAGGGAATTGGCACAGTATTGTCACAAGGGGGCCATCCTATAGCTTTTGAGAGTCGGAATCTCCTTATTCACGAGAGTTGTTGGCCATCATGCATGCCTCTGCCAAGTTCTGACAGTATTTGGTTGGTAACAGGTTTAGAGTGAAGACTGATCACAACAGTCTTTGCCAACTTTTGGGGCAGAAGGGCCTCAATGATAGGAAGTAGAAGTGGGTTAGCAGGATCTAGGCCTACAAATTTTACATAGAATATATCCAGGGAAAGCATAATGTGGTGGAAGACGCCCTATATAGGAGGCCCGCGACACTTTCCCTCGTGAGCATCTTCCATGATTGGAAAGCACGGTTGTTGGTAGAATACTCCAAGGATCGACATGAATGTGAGATATTGGAGGGTACCCATGGAGATGAGCACTACCACGTGATGGAAAATGTCATTTACTACAAGGGGCGTATCTATTTTGTTATGGGTTCACACATGAGGGAGATAATTCTCCATGCAACACATGTTTCACCATTGTTAGGACACTAGGGGTTCCTGAAGACCTACAGGACAGTCAAAGAGCGCTTCACATGGAAGTGCCTCAAGGAGGATGTTGTGAGGTATGTATAGGAGTACGAGGCCTGTCAGAGGAATAAAGGGGATTTGACTCATCCAGGTGGGTATGCTCCCTATTCCAGAGGGGATGTGGGAGAGCATCTCAATGCATTTCATCACATAACTTCCCATGGTGTAGGGTCGTGATTGCACATATGTAGTGGTGGACAAGTTGACAAAGTATGCGCATTTCCTCACCATTATAACCAGGTGCTTTGCTTTGCAGGTTGCAGAGTTGTTCTTTTGGGAGGTTTTCTGGTTGCATGGTCTTCCCAAGACCATAGTGAGTCACAGGGATAGCGATTTCATGGAGTCTTTCTAGCAGGAGCTCTTTAGGCTAGTGGGCACAGAGCTCATACCGAGTACCAACTACCACCCCCAGACTGATGGACAGGCTGAGATAGTTAAAAAATGGTCGGAGGATTATTTGCGGAATTAAGTGACAAGGCAGCAGTGAGCTTGGGAAAAGTGGCTAGACTTGGGGGAGTATTGCTGCAATACTACCCATTACATGACCATTGGTATGTCACTTTTTTTAGCTTCATATGGATATGATGCTTTGTCTTTTTTTTACCTTGTTTTTGGGGACAATCAGGCCCCAAGGGCCAAAAATTGGATACAGGAGAGTCAAAACATCCTTAAAGCTCTCAAATTTCAAGGATAATTTGCAAACAACCCAAAATCAGAAGAAGATGTATGCAGAGAGGAACAGGGTTGAGAGACATTTTGAGGTGGGGGACTTAGTTTTCTTGTGCCTCTAGCCTTCTAAGCAGTCCACGCTAAAATAGAAGGGGGCTGAGAAGCTACAACCATGATTTTATGGCTCTTACCGGGTGACAAGGAGGGTTGGTGAAGTGTCATACAAGTTGGAGCTTCTACCTAGGAGCAGGGTGCAAAATATCTTACATGTTTCATGCCTCAAGAAGGTACTAGGACATCATGTGATAGTAGTTATTACACCATTTTTTTGTCATCTAACCTATTATCATTAGATGGACCCAAGTACATCATGTAAGACCAATTTTACTCCAAGTAAAATTTCTTTCACTATGAAAATAACTTAGTAAATCACCTTTATTAAGTTGTTTATGGTCTAAACAGGAAACCCCATAAGGAAATATTAAATAAATATACATTTTTTTTATTTTCCTTAGGAAACAATTAGTTAAACAATAGTTTAATTAATATTTCTGGTTATATTTAACCCAAAACAAGGAAATTAATTAGATAAATCATTATTTATCTTATTATTTTCTAAGAATAATTGTTTAAATCTTATTTAAATAATATTCTTTGTTAAATATGACTAATTCACTCTTAAATAATTAAATAAATCATTATTTATTTGATTATTACTCAACCATATCCTTAAAATGATAAATAAATCATTTATTTATTTACTATTACTTAATCACATCCTTCAAATGATAAATAAATCATTTATTTATTTATTATTTACAAATAAGGGGATTTGACTCAAGTCAAATACCTTTTCCCTCCAACAAATATAATAAAATATTCCATAAAAGTTGGATCTAGATTTGGTTAATAATATTTTAATTATGCACCAATCTCTAGACTAACTTAATATTTTGTTATAAATAGAAGGGTTTTCCCATTCATTTGTCACCTTTTGTTGCCTAAAGATCACTCTGGATCTCAACACTTGGTCTCGCTATTGATCCATAATCATAGCCATACCTTTCCATTTTTGTCTGGGTTTTCTACACCATCAAGAGAGAAGAGTTCTAAATCTGAAGTGTTAAGGACTCACAAGAACCCATCCCATTGAGGAGAATAGGGAACACCCTCTTGTGTTGTCCTCCCAGGTGCCATCAATAAAAATATTCATTGGATATATTCTTGTCTTGTCTATTGGATCTATGGAGTAAATCTTATTTTTCTACTGTTTAATGTCTTCTAATGCATAGATCTAGATTTTTGCAGCATTTGTCTTGATCATCTAATTGCAAATCCGAAGATATTAGCAGTCATTTATGTTGTTATGGTTGTTTATTATGCGCAGCTAAAGTGGTATTTTTTCGTACACCTCGAATAAGGATTCATACTAACAACTGGCAACTCCACACGGGTTTACCATTACGACTGTTGTCGTTTTCTGATCCTTGCATATCCAGTTGCTTCAAACCCTAGGATTTCTCTTCAGCCCCTTGTTTTGCTTATTCTTAATGTTGTTTTTAACGCATAAAACCCTAAAACTATAAAAATTCTAACTTCCACGTGTTTTCGAACCCATTGCGCAGGTGACAGACATCAGCCGCAACTGAGACGACAAATTTTTCTGAAATATTTTGCCGAGAGTGCCAAAAGTGCAGGTCACACTTTTCTTCCCAAAACCTGTGACCTGGACCTCCAGGGCGCACTTTATAGCCCAAAAAGTGCAACCTCTGCTGAAAACAAGCCAAAAAATGCGACCTGGACTTTCTGCAGAGATTTTTCTGAAATTTTTCTGGGTTTTGTTGAGCCTCTATTCAGGGTTGTCTAACCTCCATCTCTACCCGTTTTGGACCTGAACTTGTTCTGTTTCACTTAAATAAGTAGGAACCTAGCCCCCTAGGGCTTCAGTACCCTCCACTTTTTGTGGAAGAGTGTTTGCTATTGCAAGTTGTCTAAAATTTCAGATTTTTCAGCCATTTTTCCAGATCTGATACCTCATCTTCAGATCCACTTCAGATTGGCTTGTCTGGGTTTAAAAAATCAAATTTACACACTTTTACACACACACCCTAAGAGAAAAAGGGCTTGGTTAACACCTCCAAGAAAAGACTCTAAAACATTGAAATCAATTGATCCTTCACCTCTCTGCCGTTGTTTCGACATTGTAATCGGTTGATCTTGCACCTCCCTGCCCTTGTCGGTCTCTTTTTCCTTGGTTCTGTGTGTGTGTTGTCATTTCTCAACCTCCCATGGGCTATGATTTTCCTCAGGGGGGGCCAGCACCTCCTACATATCTTCCCCTCTTGGTAGCACATATTCAGGATACAACATGCCTCCTCTCTTTTCCCAACCTCCTGTTTACCACACTGTTACCCAACCTTGTTTATCTGGTACCCCCACTGACTAGATTCTCATGATGAAATCTGATCAACCTTCAACCATAGACATCAATATTTAGACTCGGTCCCATCAATACAATAAGCCTCCCACTACGTCTGTCCCCGAGCCACCTCGTTCGGCCTCTACAGAGCCTCTTTCGACACCTAATGGCCCCTTCAAGATCCCTTAGCCCAGGGCAGAGGTTCATACCAAGATCCCTAAGGGTCCACTACGTTGAAATGCTACTTCTGGCAAAGCCGCCCATTCGTATAGCATAGTCGATGATTTGGCACAGTCCCCTGTTGCCATTTCAACACTGGAACTCCTCTAGTAATGCCCTTCACAAAGAAAATCTCTTTTGTCTATCGTGGGTGTTGTAGACCCTTCTGATGATCGATTGATTGTCTTTGATGTTGAATGGTCAGAACATCCACCTCTCCCTACTTCCGTCGCTTTCCAAATCCCAGTCAAGATCCAGAACGCCAACGTTTCTTGGTGCATTATTGATGAGGGGGCATCCATCTACGTGATGTCCACTTCAGTTTGGAAACAACTCAGATCTCCTGAGTTGGCTCCTTCCACGATCACTTTTCGAGCGTGGGATGGCCACGCCTCCAAGCCCATTGGCTTATTCTGCAATTTTCCTATCACTCTTGCGAGCAAGACGGTTGCATTGACGTAGAATTCATAGATTCCCCCTTGGATTACAACATTCTATTGGGTCGTAGCTACACTTATGCGATGTTTTCTGTCCCTTCTGTGGTCCACCGCAAGATTTCATTCCCCCATAACAGAAAGATAGTCACCATTGACCAGTTGACGTATTACGAGCTGAAGTCTCAGACCTCCCCTGAGTCCACTATCTCTTCGATGGCCAACAATCAAACCATCGACCCTTTGACTAATGTTTCACTTGGCATCTACAAGGACTCCTCCTTTCTTGGTACATTCCCTAGTATTCCTCCTCCTATCTCTGATCCCAGCTCATCGAATGTTTGCATGATGCAATCATCTCGGGCTTCTCTCAAGAGGCCCACCTCAACTAGTCAGCAGCCCCCTCACCCTCCGCAACTATCTCCTAGCCCTTCGATGAAGCCTCTTGGACCTCCTCCTCCTCGCCCTTCAGCTAGTACTCATGAGCCTATTTATCCTCCTGGGTTAGTTCCTCCAGGCCTTAACCATTTAGGAGTCGTCCCACCTGGCCATTACCCCTCCGGTCAAATACCATTCCTAGTCCCTCCACCAGGCATCTATACGGCACCTATCATGGCCACCCTCTCTCTTCCTAACTTGACCATTGGGATTCCAGTTTGGTACCTTGATCCTCCAACCGCTACCCCACCAGGCCAACCTAAAACTTATCTTGCTTTGACTCCGGTTCAACCGGTCCCCCTGACTTCTCCCGTTGTCACAGTGCCTCAACCACCTCAATAGGAACCGCCTCCTATTGTGACCGCTTCGGGTAAGCAGGGAAAATCTCACAAAAGGGCCTCAAAGGAAAAAGCGGCCCTGACTGACCCTGCACCTCCCCCACCTTCAAATCCTTGTGCTTTGTGTGATGTCATTGGTCATGCCACCCATACTTGTCCCGAGTTGCCCCGCATCAAGCCCAAGGTTAATGTCGTGTTCCCTGAGTCAACGGTCCCTGAAACCTCTGCTTCTTCATCGACCGTTACCAAGAATGCCAAGAATATTCACACCAACCATCCTTGTGATTTTTTTGGTCTCCATGGCCATTACTCTCATCATTGTCCCCACCTTACGCATTACCGTGCCTCTTTAGAGGTAGTTCGGGATTGCGAGATTGAATAGAACCAATCCGCTTCTCCCATACTTGCATAGTATGTTGTAGGCCAAACCGAGGATTTACCCGCTCCTATTAACATCCCCCCCCTAATTTCGACATGACGAAGCATGCGGCCACCATCCTCTACCTTTCATCATCCATGAGACCTTGGGTGGAAGCTCCCATCAAATCTTCCCCTATTGTTTCGCTTGAACCCCCTTCAGCGATCACCCTGGGCTCATCCTCAGTAGATCCATTATCTTCTTATCCTTCCATCATCCCCCGTGACGATGCACATGTGAACCTTCCTTTTCAAGATGATGAGTCAGGTAGCTTCGACGCGTCAGGTGGTCTCTCCTCCTACAGTGACCCCATTTTCTATTGCGATGATGACATCATGGACACCCCATCCACCCTTGACTCCATCATTCCTGCCCATCAACGGGATAGCCTACCCCATGCCCATGATGACTTGCACAACCTCAGCTCAAGCTACACCTCTGGTAGCTCCAACACTCTACCTTACCAACGACATGTGAGTAGTAGACATCTTACCCAGATCACCCCTTCTCGTGGAGTGCGTTCGATTTCTACTTTGAACTCAAGTTTCCAACATTGTTCATCAGCCTTCCATTTATTGTCTTGTGGCACCCTTCATATAGATATACCATCCACACCTTATATCGGTTTTTCTGATGGTGCAAGTCGCTACTCTTGGAATTTAGCCTCGGTAGGTTGGGCCATTTTTACCCCCTTGCATGCACTTGTTCTTTCGAATGGTGTATGCATTGGTACTGCTACCAATAATCAGACTGAATATGATGCAGTACGAGGTTTATTAGCTGATGCGCTTTCACATCGCATCCTCCATATTCATGTTTGTTTATATTCCTTGTTTCTTGTCATGCAATTGAATGGTGTTTATCGTGTGCATAATCCTATCCTTTTCAGAAGATATTTATGAGTGAAGCTGTTGATGCGCGAATTTGAAATCATTACTTTCATTCATGTACCTAGAGCACAAAATCACTATGTAGATAGCATTGAAAACCATATTCTGGATTGGCATTTAACACACACATTTAACACAAGATAATAACATAAAAATATCAAAACGATGCATATCCATAGTATGTGTCGTACAAAATGTTTTAGAGTTCATCAACTCTGATACATATGACATGCCCATAGCATGTTACCAAAAACTCAAAAATGGGGGCACCACATGCCCCTACACACTAATCACTATTTGGAGGATCCCGAGCTAATGGCTCTACCCCCACAACTCATAGATCATGAACACTTTGTTCGGCCATCACCATGCGTCGCATGACCCCTTGCCATTCCGAGGGTAAACCAATACATGGCTCTATGTACTAGCCATATAAGTCTTGCCATCCACGCTCCAAAACACTGGTCAGAAGCCTCTCACATATATGATGGATGTCCTCCGGAAGGGTTGCTGCATCCTCATTTTGCTGTGCCCTTGGTCCACTAGATCCTGTGGCCCCTGATACTACAGGATGCCCCATGTACCTAGTTGGTTTTACCGGTGCTGTATCTGCATACCAAAAGTAAAAGAATCAGTACTACATACAATATTCTAAAAACTTTACATGCATGTAAAAGATCAGCAATGTGGCACTTACCATCCGGTCCCCATATACTACCAGGTGGAAGTGGCAGATCTGGGTCCCCACAATAACTCATCCCACTATAGGGATAGTCGTCTATATACAATGGAATCTAATCCCAATGAAAAAAGAAATCAGGACGAAACACTCTTCCAACAACTCCACCTTCTCCTCTACACAATAGTCACCCCCACCAACGCATCCTAGGCTCTCTCGAGCCCCCATCTGGGAGCTGTATGCGAGGTCAAAGTGTCGGGATCTTCTCAAAGAATAAAGAGCACAAAACTGTACCATACACATAGTCATGGTTCACTTTATGCTTACATAGCAACAACTGTCGTTTCAATGATGACAACATCATCTGGGCCCACCCATAGTAGGTCCCACTCAAAACACTCTCCACCAACATCATATGTCCCCTCGTAATGTGATGGAGTGCCTAGTTGCCTAGGATCCACAGCACCGCTGCGGCCACAGCATGGGTCTCTAACCTCTCCAAATCCCTGATGGGCTTCCGATTCCCCTTGAATTGGAGACCTGGATGAAAATGACACTCTACAAACTCTATGATATTTCACCCACGTGGTAATACTAGATGAGTATTCCCTGCCATCCCAAGTGGCGGGAGACCAGTCAGGAAATATATATCCTGGACCGAAAACTCGATCCGGTGCCCCTGCACTATAAATACCTCATGGTCCGGGTCCCAGTAGCTGACAATCCAGGCCAATAAGGGCTCCCAAGTTCTCATCAAAGGGTTCTCCACAAACTTCAGAACCCCAAACCTGGCCAAAGCACTGCAGACACCCTGATCCTCCTGGATCTCCGAATGCAATGTGACCAGGTCTCTCTCTCTTCAGTTGATCCATAATTCTACCATACCTACACAAAAACATCATATCAATCAGTATACATATAAGAAATATTTTTTCTCATCAAAAAACCCTAGTGTTCAGCCAAAAAACAGCACCAAAACACCCCTCCTGGATAGGTCGCACTTTTCAGGACCAAACCTGGGACAGGTCGCACTTATCTGGCCAAAACCTGCTACCCAGGTCACAATTTTTGCCCCAAAAAGTGAGACCCAGCCATGAGGAAGAGTAGAGGGATTTTACTGAGCATTAGGGACCTAATCTGAACTTTTAATCCACTAAAAAGAAAGAGTAGGGTTCGGCCCCTTACCTGCAAATGATAGCTCTTGATTCCAACGGTCATTTTGTCCACTACGATCGCCACAAGATTTAGGGCCTTCTCTCCTCTCCACATTCACCACAGCTCCACATGCAAATGAATGAATTTGGAGGGAAAATGCCTTATTAAAAGAGAAACCCCTGTTTCTTCTTTCGCTCGCCACGATCCAACCTCCGTTTACCAAACCGTCCACACCATTGGAAAGCTCTCACTGAGCCCTCAAATGGGTATCTGTTAGTTTTTAGTGATTTTATACTTCACCAAAACACATTTTCCCAAGAAGTGTCACTTCACCCTTCAACAAAAATCGAATTTCTTTACTTGCAACACTTGTACCAGGGGCACCATGTTGCCTCCATACTTTTCCATGCTCGTGTCGACTTTTGTCATGAGTCACCATCTGGTACTCATGCTTTTATGGTCCCCATCGGCCCCTTTTTATATGTGGCAGCACCATCGAGTCACCCTTATTTAGAGCATCCGAGTTGAGTCATCATTTCTTTCATGGAGTCTATCTCGAGTCCCTTTACATCTTGTCACAGTACCCCATCATTCATTGCTTGGTCCCTCTCTCATGTTGCACATTATGGCCTTCAGTCCAGCTGCCCCCTATCCCTCATGATGTTGTGTCAGTTGTTGCCAGGTCATCCGTGCCTTTTATGCTCTAACAAGGGAATTCATCTGTTCGCTACTCTTTCCCCTCCATTTCATCATCACCATTGGTGTCAATCTGTCAGTCACTCTACTATTTCCTCTCATTCCCTAGTTGAGGATCCCTTATTGCCTCACCTATGGCGGACCTCCTTCTGTCGACATCAGCTCATTTATTCCAAAATATAGGTCTAGAGGGTAGTGTACCTTGGTTCCATCTTCCACTCTAGTTCGGTGCCTTGGATCAGGCAAAGGGACTCATTATCGCCCTTTGACTTGATTGTTTCTCAGCTCTAGCTCCTTTCAACATGATCGAGATCTATATACTCGATGGTTCAATGATGCAGTAGCTGACTTTGATAATTCCCAAGTGTGTGTGAGATGTCCCAACCCTCATGAGGGGGTGGCCCTATAAGTAACCCCCCACACACTCGGATTACCTCTTCATCATAGCATTCGATGCAGCTCCATACATTTGATGATGTCGACCTCAGCCGCTTGCAGCACCATTTTGTTTCCATGTATCAGTCAGATTTTCAGAGCCCCTTCCTGTTTTCAGGGGCATCTGGGTTGCATTTATATCTCATGTACTCAGCTATTGTTGTACAAGTCCTGGCTATTATCCCAGGCACAATATGTATATGGGATTCATTATCATGTTATTTATCTGGCTCATGTTTATGCTAGCATATGCTTTATTATTGTGTTTCATGGTTTTCTGGGTGCCTTATTGTTTTTACTATTGCCTCGGTAGGCATAGGTATGCCTCCCGAGGCAATAGTACTCACTCAAAAATACTTGTCGCACCTGCAAGTTGCCTCCTCAGGGTCCAGTTCTTCCAGCACTTCGGTTTACATTTTACTTCTCTCTCTTTGACTTCCCCTTCAATGTCTAGTGATTGAGTTCTTACAATGTACTTCGGTCATACGATTAGCTCCTAACGCTCGCACACTGGGGGGAAATCTGTTACACCATTTTTTGGTCATCTAACCTATTATCATTAGATGGACCCAAATACATCATGTAAGACCAATTTTACTCCAAGTAAAATTGCTTTCACTATGAAAATAACTTAGTAAATCACCTTTATTAAGTTGTTTATAGTCTAAAAAGGAAACCCCATAAGGAAATATTAAATAAATATACATTTGTTTGATTTTCCTCAAGAAATAATTAGTTAAACAGTAGTTTAATTAATATTTCTGGTTATATTTAACCCAAAACAAGGAAATTAATTAGATAAATCGTTATTTATCTTATTATTTTCTAAGAATAATTGTTTAAATCTTATTTAAATAATATTCTTTGTTAAATATGATTAATTCACCCTTAATAATTAAATAAATCATTATTTATTTGATTATTACTCAACCATATCTTTAAAATGATAAATAAATCATTTATTTATTTATTATTTACAAATAAGGATATTTGACTCAAGTCAAATACCTTTTCCCTCCAAAAAATGTAACAAAATATTCCATAAAAGTTGGATCTAGATTTGGTTAATAATATTTTAATTATGCACCAATCTCTAGACTAATTCAATATTTTGTTATAAATAGAAGGGTTTTCCCATTCATTTGTCACCTTTTGTTGCCTAAAGATCACTCTGGATCTCAACACTTGGTCTCGCTATTGATCCACAATCATAGCCATACCTTTCCATTTTTGTCTAGGTTTTCTACACCATCAAGAGAGAGAAGTTCTAAATATGAAGTGTTGAGGACTCACAAGAACCCATCCCATTGAGGAGAACAGGGAACACCCTCTTGTGTTTTCCTCCCAGGTGCCATTAATAAAAATATTCATTGGATATATTCTTGTCTTGTCTATTGGATATATGGAGTAAATCTTATTTTTCTACTATTTAATGTCTTCTAATGCCTAGATCTAGATTTTTGTAGCATTTGTCTTGATCATCTAACTGCAGATATGAAGATATTAGCAGTCATTTATGTTTTTAGGGCTATTTTTTTTGTGCAGCTAAAGTGGTATTTTTCTATACACCTCAAATCAAGATTCATACTAACAGAAGCCACTGAGCTACCTA
This sequence comes from Pinus albicaulis, assembly GCA_034641835.2. Taxonomy (NCBI): domain Eukaryota; kingdom Viridiplantae; phylum Streptophyta; class Pinopsida; order Pinales; family Pinaceae; genus Pinus; species Pinus albicaulis. The sequence goes on along the minus strand of CM076575.1, from coordinate 1,322,549,553 downwards.
CACTAGATGATGATGGGCATCTATTTCTTGAGTCTGAGGCTATCTTGGAGAGCAGGGAGTGGAGATTGAGGAGTAGAGTCATCAAGGAGTTTCTGATTAGATGGAAGAACTTGCCAGATGAGGATGCCACTTGGGACGGTGAGCAGATACTGCATCATCCAACATTACAGTTGCTTGAGGGAAAGCAACATCTTGGCGAGGAGTGTGATATTCCCACTTACCAATGTTGCTAAAAGAAATATCAATTTTGGATTGCAACTGAGAAAAAGTGGGTTGTGGTGCCCCACTTGTAATTTTTGGGCTAAAGGAAGACTCCAACATAAGAGAAAAAGGAAAAATTGAATTGCTAGTGGTTGGTGAGGGCCACCCCCAAAAGGAAATACGCTCCCCTTGGCTAGTATGCACTATTGGATGGAAGAGAGATGAGAGGGTCGATGCATGGTGTCCACGGGGAGGATTGGAGGATCTAGGCTAAATAGGAGGCGCATTCCTCATTTTGGGGGATTTTTGATCATTTGACAGTTACTCTTACCTAGCACACATGAGTTGAGAGCCAAGTCTACAAGTGCTATTAGGCACATGATATTTTCATGCGACAATATCACCTTACCTTCGGTGGACTTCGAGTGCCAACCCAAGGAGGTCATCTACACTACATTTAGGAGCTGCCCGGGAGTATGGAAAGAAATTCGCAGAGCTTTTCTAGCAAGTTGGGTGCAATGAGGGAAATATGCATCATTTGGAGGATATGGTAGTGGAGAAAGGAATCCATTGAGCTTTCCGAGAGTGATTCAGACCATTATTTTTTGTATATTTGGAGTGCTAGTTGGGCTCGATTTTGAGGGAGTATTATGTGCACATTGAGGCAACAACAGGGACTACATGGGCCTGCGGAGAGGGTATTTCGTGCCATGCATGAGAGCTTGGGAGAAGGCCAATTTGGGTGTTGGGGAGAGCTTATAACTATGAGGAGTTCTGGAGGAGAATTTATCTAGGTCTTGCAACCATTTTGGGGTCCACAAGTAGTGTTATTTTCTAGAGGGTCAATTTTCCTAGTAGTTGGAGGAGAGGGTGGAAATTGGGGTGAATTTCAGAGGTCAGCATTAGGCCAAACCATTTATGGTTTTTGGTGGGTTATTTGTGTGGAGACCGGGGTTAATTTCCCGGAATTTGTCTGAGCATCGGAGGAGAGCCAAGCAACCATTTCTTGCAGCCAGCAATGCAACATCTAGGGGGAATAACTTTTCGAAAACTAAGTTATGCATCCTCTGGTACACTAAGGTTTTCTATCACATATTCCTCCTGGAATGCCACCTTGAGCGTAATTAATTTATTTAAGCCCAAAAATAACTTAGTTTTCCAAAAGTTTTCAGAATTTACCATAACGAAAAGAAAATTGTGCGGATGATAGAATATACCAAGAGAATGTCATGGGTCCTCGTAGAAACTCCTCAAAACTCCTCCAAAAAGCCCCTGGGCCCGCTGATGACACCAACCTATACCTGTGACCTGTCTGCTCCCAACTCTGGAATTCCATTCTAGCCCTGTCATAAAAAACACCAAAAAAAGGAATATTACAGACCTTCTACCCCAAGGTTTCTTTCCCTCAATAAATCGAAATATGTGGGACATCCTGTTGGCTCGATGCAACTGAGACCCAATTCCTGGATCCCATGCAAACCCCTAGGTGCTGCTATGCTCCTGTGTCAAGCCACCTGGAACAAACCCCTCAATGATGGGATCCAAAACTGATCTCTCACTGCACCTCTCATCGTTCAATCCTCCCAGATCCCAACGCCACCATGGCCAATCATCGCCCAAGTCCCATGGCTCAGACTACGCACTGTCTCTGGCGATAACTGCTGCCCCATGAAGTGAATACCAACTCAGCAACTCTATCCAATCCAACCTCTGGCCTAGGCCGAGGTCAACCCTACTCTGTTGATGTCAGAATAGTGCTACTTAAATACTGATGGACTGTCGGTCCACAATCCATGGCCCAATGGAACATGCAACAACTCTCACATCCAAGTGCTCCTGCTGAAATGTGCCTGGAACTAAGAATGATACTCCATCAACAGGGAACCAACTCATGGTCTCCTGCATATAGAACAAGTCTAGTTGGTTGTCGCCAATCCATACTCAACTCATGTTGCTTTGTCTTGCCTGTCAACGAGATCTCCCTGAAGAAGAAGGCCCCTCTCTCTATAATAGGCCAAAATGGGTAAGACATGCTACAAGCCCCATCGATGTACTTTTGGAGAGTGCTACTCCTTGAAAGTGCTACATCTCTAATAACTGCATGTGAATCTAGCCGCACCTCATCAGTGGGTTGGCCCAAAGATGGATGCGCCACCATCTCCAACAACTCCTCCCTCTCCTGATCAGGAATATCATACTCCTGCTATCTACTAGCCTCTAGAATAACTACCCTATCAACCTCCAACATCTCCCGAGGATAATTATTTGCCACTACTGTTACCCTACTAAATGTCCGAACATTTTTTTGCTCCTCATCAATGGCTGACCCCAAGGGTATCTACACATCCATCAAAGACACAATGTGAACCTCCATCTAGCTCTCCCCCAAAGGACTATCATGCATACTATGCATATCGTCCTCCCCAACTGACTGATTCTCTGCCATATGCTGCTCTCGCTAAATAATCACAAGTGACTCATCTTCTTGAATATCCCCCATAAAGTCCCCTAACTGCTCACCATGCATACTGGAATATAAATCCGACCTACTGTCATCAACTCCACATGACTACTCATGCTCCCTAGTAGCATCCTCATATGACCCCATGGACTCATCCAAAGAAGAGTCCTCATCCTGATATATAGAAGGAATGTCCTCCTGCTCTACCTCTGCCACCTCATCTGCATCTCTCAAGCATGAGTGATTAGGGAGAAGAGTATTCGCTTTGACAAATTTTGAGAAAAAATGGCTACACATGGATTGAGGGATCAGGACAGGTTGGATGGAGTATCCAAATTCGTCATTTGGAAGGCCAGAATCTTGTCAATTCTAGATGAATATTGTATCAAATATCATGCCGAGAAGGTTGTATTTGTTCTTGTTGATGTTGATCCGTTGAAGAAGTATGAGGAAGCACAAGAAAGGGCCAAGCTCTTGATTATGGATGGGGTCAAGGATCATGTGGTCCCACACATTGCTAACAAGAACATAGCAAATGAGATGTGGACAACCTTGACGTCAATGTATCAAGAGACTTATGTCCAAAGGAGAATGCTTCTGGAGAATCAGCTTCGACTATTTCAGATGCATAAGGGAGAGGAAATCAACCCCTTCCTCATTAGATTGAAGGCGATTTGTGATCAGCTGGCTACTATGGGGGCCACTCCTGATGAGGCTCTACTAGTAAGGATTTCCCTGAATGCAGTATCTGAAGAGTGGGAGACCTTTGTCCATGACATTTTGGGCAGAGTGACACTTCCAAATTGGGAAGACACGTGGGCAGCTCTTCGACAAGATGATATTGGGAGGTTGACCAAGGTGGGCAGCACCAACAGTGGAATCAATATCAAGAAGGAGGAGGAGGAAGATGTGGATCTTGCATCTAAGAGACAACCGGTACAACGAGGGAAGAAGAAGAGATACCTTTCAAAGGTTAGGGGATTTAGATGTGGTGAACTAGGATATTTCGCCACTACTTGTCCTCAGAAGAAGAAGGACAAGGAAGATTTGAATTCAAAGGCTGCAACAGCTAAAGGCGATGATGGGAGTGATGAAGATGTGTCTATGAGTGACAATGTGCCTCGAGAGAAGAGGTGGGGTGACATATATCTGTAGATTGATCTACAAATAGTGGTAGGGGGCAAGATGCTTGAGAAGCCCAAACTCTTGGATCACACACGATCTATGGGAGCCCTTAATGACAAAATAAGGATGACTGGAGTTAGTTGGTGTAGAGGATTATGGAGGCACATTGGTAGTGCTAGGACACTAAAGACTGGAGCAGCGCAGAGTAGAGGCAGCAACAACAGCGCATAGGTTGATGGTATTTCAACAACGCAGAGGCAGTGCTTATGCAGTGCAAAGAAGAAGCAGCGTAGAGGCACCAGAGGGACAACTTAGATTAGCAGCAGAGGGTGTTTCAGATTGAGATGCTATGAGACTGACTTGTCTGTCAATATTTTGGGTGATGTGCTTCAGTTTCTTAACTCTTAGCAACTAAGTTGCAGTGTAGTAGTTAGCAGTGGCATTGCTATGGGCAGCACGATGTAGCATTTGAGAGGGAGCTGTAGTACAGATGAGGCAGTGACTATGGTAGAGTCATAGGCAGCAGTGCAGAGGATGAGGGACAACAATCCAAGCATCAGCAGCGCAGGTGATTGATTTTGTGGATCAGAGTAATGCTTCTGGATTGAAGTGTTGCTGGAGAACATTCATTGCTAAGAGGGACTATTGATTTTTGGTTAGCATCGGATGTGCTCTAGCTCCAAAACATTTTGGAGGGGATAGAACACATGAGATCTCCAAGACCGAGAAATCGTTTGGAGAAATTCCACCCAGAGCCTAAGTTATTCAAATAATTAATTATTTTAATGGAGACCCTAAGTCTAACTTAGGGAAATTAAATAATTAAAGTGAATTAATTTATACATGTGGGTGAGAATGTTCTAAGTGACGAGGATCAAGTCTTTTCTAATCTTAGCCATTGATTAGAGAATATATCACGACCATTGAATGTTCAATAGGAAAAATATTAAAGGAAGGCTTGGGGTCAGCTGGAGAACATACACATAGTGGCAGCACTTGAGCTATGTCGAAATTATAGGGCATTGTTTGCTGTGAATTTTCGAGTGAGCTTGCAGTGTAGTGAGAGGCAGTTTGACAGTGGGATTTTTGAGTCCAAGGCCGAGAATACAATAACAAAGATGAAAAGACTTACTAGAGAGATAGTGCAGGCCTAGAAGGGGTGATGTAGAGGCATCATAGGCCCAAGAGGGGTGAGCAGATGTAGCATAAGCCTAGGAGGGGTGACGCAGAGGTAGAAGGGCTCACACAAAGAGACACAGGCCCAGCCAAGGTGATGTAGTCACTCAGTGACCAGCGTTGGGGTTTTAGTGGGCCATATCTGGTTTGTATTCAACAGAACTAAAATGGTGATGCAACCACACTGAAGGGTGATGTGAGGACTGCATAGGCACCTGTGGGGTGCTTCATTCTGAGTTGAATCAACCATAATATATGTCTCCAGAAATAGAGGTACATCTACCAAGATTTTCTCTGTTGGGTAAACCACTACTAATATCCTAGTTTGTATTCAGAAATCTGCATAATAATAAAAACCCTCAAGAGCTACTGCACCGGTTTTCCCACATTGGGATTTTCAGGGGACATTTTTCTGACAAAATATTCTATGTGCTTTGTCAAATGTGCTTAATTCTTCAGTACTTGATCTGTATATTTGTGTAGGGAGCAGTGTATTTACTTCAATTTTTTTTCTTGTATTATTCAGAAAAATAGCTTGTTATGTTAATAAAACAAGTAGGAGAATTAAATCATATTATTTCTGTAGGATTTCTGTTTAGTAAATTCATAACTTTTCATAGTCACCTCCTCTCTGGGATCGACCTTCTCCTAGGAAAGTCGAGTTCTAGCCCTCACGGCTCAAAACCCCGATCTCTTAACAAATCTCAGACTATCTCATGAAAACATTGCACAGCCTCTGCATGGGCTTGCATCACACCCTATGGAGGCTTTGATGCTTTCTCTGCTTGTTTTTTTGCCTCTCTACTATGTATTCTTGGTCCCAGAGAAGATCCTCCAACCAATAACTTTCTCTGCCCCTTACTGCAACTGGAATCACTTATAGATCTGATCTTCGTCCGAGCACTTGCTCTGTCAGAATAATTCGATCACTTGATTCACTCGATGTATCTTCCAAATGGCCCTCAAGCCTTCCTTTATACTCTTCTCATTAAGAAATAAACGACCAAGATTTGATCTCTAATTAACGGCTAAGATTATAACTTGACTTGATCTTCGTTTTCTCTAGATTATTCTTACTCTATTTTATTAATAATCGTTAATTATTTAATTTTCCTAAGTTTAAACTTAGGGTCCCCATTAAAATAATTAATCTTTACAATAAAACATATTCCGAGTGGAATTTTCATAAACGATTTCTGGGTTCTTTGAAATACTGGTGCCTAAGCCTTTACACAAATTTGGAGACTTAAAGCACTTCTGATGCTACCAAAAATCAACATTTCAGTAATTATTTAGTGATTGATTTAATATTTTATCTCTAACATTTGGTTTTGCTGCAATTCTAGAGCTAACTTGGTGGTTGCAGGTTCTCAAGTTCATTGGAAGTCTCTCTGGCCACCTACAATTCCTTTAGGCCTCTTGGTTTTCTCTCTAACCCTTTAATTTCATCAATGTTCTTATTTGTAATTCTGAAGTATTTTATTACTGCAGCATATTCAGGGCTTAAGTGCATCTAAGTCAAGCCTAAATTCACCGAACAATTCACCTAAGGCATCAAGAATTAATCTTAAGTCACATTTGGTGCATATAAGTGAGCATTTGTGGACTGTATGTTAATTTCCAGATGTGATATGTTTGCTACAACCATATAAATTCACTTACAACAGTGGTAAAATCTCATAATCTTGGGCTATTAAATAAATTTACAAGCATATTTTATCATTGGCAATGTTTAGGCTTGCATCTATTTGCATATTTGATCATAACTTGAAGGCTGTCATAATTAATTAAGGGCTGATATACACTTTGTAAAGGTCTGATGTAAAATTACAGTGGTGGAAAAAGTGATTGAGAGTCATATAATTTCACTTAGCTCTTGTTCCTTGCATCTTGTGAATCTTGGATAATTGTTTAATAGTGGAATTTGGCTTTTGTCTTGTTGTTGCATCCATTTGTATATCGGCTGCTCCATCTTGCATTCCATTTGCATTTCTGCATCAATGGCATCTATTTGTACTCTTGCATTAGAATATTGCATTAACAAACATAAATGCTCTAATTGATTTGATAATTGTTTTAATAATATTGGCTTCACAAGTAACATTGTGATTAATGCTCCTGTTTCGCATTGCTATCATTGTTTTTGGATAAGTGGATACATTTTCTCTTGTCGATTTATAATCTAAGCCGCTTTTATAAGAGAGCTAATTGTGTTAAGAAGCATTGATCTTGTTAATTTTATTTTGTTTATCTCTTAAGAAATTGTATATTGATATTATCGGAATTATTTCCTGGCACCGTTTAATTTGAGCACTTTCTCTTGTGGTGAAAATTGTCATTAATTCATTGTTTAAGTACTTCATTGTCCTTAATTTAAAATTGTTGTAACTTGTAAAATCTCACCATAAGAGTACTAACTCATATTTTTCATTTTCATTTTAGGACAAGCCTCTTTCATTAATTAATTAACTTCCAAGGATAAGCTTGATAGATAGAGAGATAGGCCCACCTTTCTCACTGAACTTGCAAAGTCTAGAACCTCCTTAGTGGTTAACACAGTGACCTTGCAGTCATCAAAGCCATTTTCTTTGCAACATCGGAGGCATCTGATGATTAGAACTCAAGGGGAGAAATCGTTAATCAAGCCATAGCTTGTTTCCCCTTGGTTTCTCTCTCGCAACCTACTCTAAAGACTAACTTCAAAACAATTGAGAGGAAGGATTCACTTAGATAGGCATATAACTTAAAATAAACCAAAATTGAGCATCTCACTTAGATTGTAATATTTTCATTTCATATAGGATAGTGGTGCATCGTTAAAGAAAAAATTGTTCATCCAGTGACTTGGTATATAATTTATCTTAAGCGAGTAATTGAATCCAATAAGGAATTAGTATTTCAGGATAAATCTAATCTAATCTTCAACTTGCCAAATTAACCAATTTTCTAGGCCATTCAGTTGTATCTCTTGGAATTGTTGATTTCCAATAGGTTTCCCATATTCACATTTCATAGGGACTACCCCCCATATCTTGTTGTAGGGAGACAACTAGAACAGAGGGAGGGGATCAGTGTGATAGCCCCTGCCCTGAGCATTGTGGCATATTGCCTATGTGATTTGGGTGACAATAAGGCCCTTCCAAGAGAACCTCTCCCTGACTTCCCTGTAAGTGTTTAGATAACCAAGATGGCCTGGTAGTGGGGAATCATGTACTGCCTTTATCACCTTGTTCTTCAGTTGTGATTTTGCACTAAGTAGATCTTGTCCTTATAATAAATAATGTCGTGCACCACTTTGTACCTATTGTTTGGTATCTACCCATCATAAATCTCATACGCCATCATATTCTTAGAATACTCTACGAGCAGTTGGGACTTCCAGTCCAAGGTAGTATCCATGAAAGAGTATGTCGCAGACCTCCTGATAGTTTTTGTAGCATCAGATGTGTTCTAGCCTCGAAACTTTGTGGAGAGGCTAGAATACATGAGATCTCCAGAACCCAGAAATCGTTTCTAGAAATTCAACCTACATGTGACTTAATTAGATTATTAACCAATTTTTTAATGTTTCCTAAGTCTAAATGTAGGAAAATGGGTTAATTAATCAATATTAATTTATTCAAGGTGAGAATCATCTAGAAACTCACACAGATTGATCTAGAGATGATCCTAGCCCTCGATTATGTTTTAATCTTGTTCATTGGTGCACCAACAAAGGATTATAAGAGGAGGTCGAAGTGGTGATGGAGAAGACACTTTAGCAGTTTGATTTCTTGGCAGATTGATTTCCTGAGTAGAAGTAGTCAGTTGCCAAAGATCGAAGTAGTGAGTGAGGGGTAGGGACAGTGATCTGGAGAGGCAGCAACAAGAGGGTCAAGTTATCCAAGTGAGAGAGCATAGTAGCTTCAGATAGGACAATTCGATTTGCTAAAGAGAAATTTTTTTTCAAATCCAAAGCTCAGGCAGAGGTTCCATAGGGCCAGAGAGACAAATTTCTCAGAAGAATAAGGCAGAACGACTTCATCAGAGACTAGTCAGAGGCTTGACGTCATGGTGGCTACGGAGTCCAATGCAGAGGGTGACATAGAGGCTTCAAAAGGCTGAGCTTTTTGTAGGAAATTTGTGACGGGAATTGCTTGTGGAGGAAAGGTAAATCCCTTCAATAATTTTGCCCATATTTTATTGCTATGGATTTCCATTTTCAGGCATTCATATGTTGAGATTTTATGTAGTAGGGGTAGCATCGGATGTGTTCTAGCTCCCAAAATTTGTGGAGTGACTAGAGTACACATGATCTACAAGACCCAGAAAGGGATTTGGGAAATTTCATATGGTTTGGGAGATATCTATTTAATTAATTAATTAATTTAATGTATTTTCTAAGTCTTAACTTAGGAAAATTAAATAATTAAAGTTAATTAAATTAAGCATGTGATGAAATTGTCTTAAGTCACATGGATCAAGCTTTCTTTTAATCTTAGCCATTGATTCAATATCTGATTAGGCCGTTGGTTTCCCAACAAGAAAATTATAAAGGAAAGGCTTAGGGTAATTTTTAAATACACATAGAGGCAAAGCACTGAAGCTAAGATGAGATTCTAGGGCAAGGTTTGCTAAGAATTCTCATAAGTGTTTCAGCTGCAGAGAGGGGAGTTTAGGCAAAGGGGATGGTCTGATCCCAATTCCTAGAATCAGCGAGAGGCAGAGAGCAGCTTTCAGAGGCAGCACAGAAGAAGGAGTAGTAGCAACAGAGAGGGCGTCAATTGCGCAGTGCAAAGGCAGCTTCAGCTACGTAGGTGTTTCGTAGACTCTCCCAAGGAAGCCTTAAGCAGCAGGAGACCCTAAGGGGTTATGCAAAGACCCTCAGAGGCAGCGTAGGGTCTGCGTCACCCAGTATGAGGTTACATAGCCTTCTCTAGGCTAGTGCAGAGGGATGCAGAGGCTACAGAGGTTGATGCAGGGGATTCAAGGGTAGCATTGGGGTTTCCAGGGCCAAGATTTGGTTGAGTCCTGTAAATCCCATTTGAGGATATGGATTAGTCAATATTTTGGCTTCAGAATAGAAGGTGAGTTGTAGATCTATATTTTCTCTATCAGTCTTTCCAGATCTGGTACCTAGATTTTTTGTATTCAAAAAACTCTTAATAATAAAATCCTCCAGCAGCCAGCAGACCGGTTTTCCCGCATTGGGTTTTTCCGGGAACTATTGTCCAGAAAATCCTTGTGTCACTTTGTCTACGTGTGAATGTACTTTTTTCTAGATCTAAATAGGTGAAAGTTTGTTATGTGTTTTTCTTCGATATTAATCTGAATTTTCAGCTTAATAACTTAATTAAGTAGGATGAGCATAACCAGATCTAACAATAGATTTCTACATAAGTAACATTCAGAAATTTTCACACCGGATTCTACTTAGAATTTCACTGCGGCATAATAATAAAAACCCTCATTGTTACACTGGTTTTCCTGCATTGAGTTTTTTCAGGGACTTTTGTCCAAAAATAATTGTGTTATATTTTATGTGTGTGTGATAGCATTACTTAGGTTCCAACATTTTATTTTTCCACATAATTTTATTTGGGAAAGTTCGAGTGTGTTTATTTCAATGTCCGTCGTAGTAGATCAATTGTTAAATTAATTAAATATTAGGAGAAATAATACCAGTTGTTGCAATAGGATTTCAATTCAGGAATTTTCACATGGTATCAGAGCGTGAGTGATTAGTAGGGAAGCGAAAAAGAAAATTCCATTGCTCAGAGGGAGCAAGAGGCCGAAATTTTCAAAGGTAGCGTATTCCATTGCCAGGAAGGCGGAGTTGCTTGGGGAAGTTATATTTTTCAACGCAGAGAGGGAAAAAAATCAACTTTCCAGTTTGAGTGATTCCAACAAGTAGAGGGAGCAACTCAAATCTTCACTGTAAAATTTATCGTTGGATGTAGAGGCTTTTGTAGTAGATCGGTAGAGCAAAACCATCATCGGGTGGAAGAGAAAAGCACACACAATAGAGGCAAAATTTATCCCAGGGAACTTCAAGCTTCAGAAATTCGATTTTCCATTGTAGATTGGCAGTTGCTGTGAGCATATTTTCTCACTCCAGAAGGGAGTGCCGGTAGCAGATTCAACAATCGAACATAGGGAAAGAGGGAGATTTTCGAGGTTTATTTCCCCAGTTTTGAATTTCTAGATTTTGCAGCTCTATAGGGATGGTTGTACGAGATTTCTAGAGGAGGTTGTACGAGTTGGCCAGAATGTAGATCTAGGCAGCAAATCAACTTCCAATTGTTGGAGAGAGGTGCCAGAGGATGTGTGACTTGTCTAGTGTGAGTTGCAAAGGAAGGAAGGGTCCCAACTAGGTACTAGGCTCGATAGGAGATAGTGGGGCACTAAATCCATGTGAAGGAGGAGTATGAGACCCTAGTGTGCCAGATGAGCAAGGTCCAACGCAGTTGCAACAAAGAGATCAGTCAGATCAGCTCTAGATTATTGCAGTAGGACCATCACCTTCACTACAGGGGCCCACTATATCATAGTAGCAGGGTCAGTGTCATCTGATGCAATTTGTCACTAGATAGTTGCAAATATATTTGCAGTAAATACCCAGGAGACCATTGCAAATATAGTTGCAGTGAGTACCCAGGAGACAATTGCAGAGCTATATGCAGTGACATAGGAAGTTCGAATTGCCCAGTTGCAACATGCAGGTGCAGTTCTAGCCAAGAGATTCCCATTACAGAACTACACATTCTAGTTTCTAGTGTAGGAGGACAGTGTGAGTTCCCATTGTAGAAGTAAAATGCGAGTTTCCATAAGGGAGCAAAGAAATTTCCCATAGGGAGATAGAGAATCAGACGAAACTAGTTTCAGAGGGAGTCACCCTATGGAAGCTAGTACTTCTGGGGTGATTTGGAGTTGTAGCCCCAAAGAGCTACAGAGTTGGGCAGGATCCACTGAGGAGTCCACCTCATGGATTAGTAGTGACTACGCATTCCAGCATAGAGGGTGATGTAGAGGCTTCAGAAGGATATGTTTTTTGTAGGCAAGTTGTGCCCGGAATAGCTTGTGGAGGAAGCATAAATCCCTCCAATAATTTTTCCTAGATTTTCTTGTCGTGGATTGCTAGTTTCAGGAATCTAGATTGTACTCAAAATTTCATTGTTGCATAATAATAAAAGCCTTCATTTTTGCATCGATTTTCCCACATTGGGTTTTTTCTGAGCACTTTTATCCAAAAAATAATTGTGTTATATTTTATGTGTGCGCTAGAATTTCTCAGCATCCAATGTTTTTTTTTCCAAAATATTTTATTTGTGAAGGTTGCAATATGTTTATTTTGATATTTGTCATAGTAAATAAATTGTTAAATTAATTAACAATTACGATAAATAATACCAGTTGCAGCAATAGGATTCTAGTTGAGGAATTTTCACATGGTATCATAGCGTGAGCGATCAGTTAGGAAGCAAAGAATAAAATTTCGCTGCTGAGAGGCAGCAGCAGGCCGAATTTTTTAAAGGCAACTTAGTCCATTTCCAGGAAGGCGGAGTTGCTTGGGGCAATTCTATTTTTTGGTACAGAGGTAGAAAAAATTGACTTTCGAGTTTGAGTGATTCCAGCGGGCAGAGGGAGCAACTAATATCTTCACTGGGAAGATTTATTGTTGGACGTAGAGGGTTTTACAACAGATCGCTAGAGAAAAACCAACGTTGCGTGGAAGAGAAAAGCACACACAACAGAGGGAATCCTTTTTCCGATTTTCCATTGCAAATTGGCAGTTGTTGTGAGCATATTTTCTCACTCCAAAAGGGAGTGTGAGTAGTAGATTCAGCAACCGAGTAGAGGGAAAGAGGGAGATTTTCGAGCTTTATTTCTCTAGTTTTGAGTTTCCAAATTTTGTAGCTCTGCAGGGATGGTCATATGATATTGCTAGAGGAGGTCGTACGAGTTACCCAGAACGTAGATATGGGCAGTAGATTGACTTCCAGTTGTCGGAGACAAGTGCTTGAGGAAGTGCAATTTGAAAAGAGAGGACGGGTCCCAGCCATGGACTAGGCTTGATAGGAGATAATGGGGCACTAAATGGTGTGAAACCAGCTCCAAAAAGAGAAGAAAATAGATATCAACACCTTAGAAATAAGCCACTTCGAGGGGGAAACCTTCAATACATTACATGAATGAACAATTCTTGGATGATACAAATGAAAAAACCTCCTTTCTATATATAGGAGTCCATGGGGCCACAATGTAACCCTAGCCGACCTAACAATAATAATGTAAGGGCACAATAATAACAATATGGGGGTTACAGGGGTACAACAATAATAATAAGGGGGGCTACACTAACATAATAAGGGACTACACTATTAATATAGGGACTTAACATGCCCCTCTCCTTCAAACAAGTGTTGTCCTCAACGCTTGATTATTTCTTGATGCTTCTGTATAAAATTCTCATCATCCCATGTGAAATATTCTATAGGAAAGTTCTTCCACTTGCTGAGATACTCTGAAATTGATTTTACTTGTCGAGTTCTTGTTTCTATGACTACTTCATAACTTCTTTCGATGTGATGTTGATCTTCCTTTTGTTTCATTAGATTCTGCACCAAAGTTGGGTTATCCTTTGAGAGTTGGAGAACTTGTTGTTGATGCTCGATGTGATCTTCCACTAATTTATCATCCATATTAGCTATTATTTGATCCTTAAAACCATCCAAATTAGCCTCCATTTCTTCTTTTAAACCATCTATGTCATCTTCGATTGCTCTTCGTAAGATCGAAATTTGTTGCACTTGGTACCGTAATTTTGATATCTCATACTGTAATTCTTCCTCTTCATGCGTCATAGTATAGATTTTTGAGGGCTTAATGGGTATGGAATTATTTTTTGGAGGCATTATAGAACCCAATACTGATAAAAATTCTAAAATATGCCCTTGGAATCACTTCAAACTACTTTTTCAAACAAACGTTATGCAATTTTAAAAACCAAATACACACTTTTTTCTTGATTTTGAGGAGCTCGATATTAAAATTAAATTATCATTGGATTATGGATCTTAAATATCTAAAATTGGCCCCTGAGGTAGTCCTCTCGTTTCTTTCAAATGCCACCTATCTAACTTGATTTGGATTATTCAAGGCAAAGTTATGTCCAATCTCCCACAATGACCTAATTATGGACTGGTTCAGTAGAGCGAACTTGTACGACTTGCCACATGTCATTGTTTTCTCCTTTGGCTCATAACTTTATAGACAAGAAACTACATTCTATGTAATTCCAGTCATTTTTTACATAATTCCAATCCGATGCTCAGAGAGAGAGTTATGAATATTTTCCCACAATCACCTCTTTAAGATGAAATTTGGGAGCCTGAAAAAGACCTAACTTCCATAGATCATATCTCCTAAACTATTGTGAACCAAGCTCTAAAATTTTGCAACGATGTTCCTCGGGATTTTGGATTTACTCTCTAAAAATTTCATCTTTTGAACCTTCGCAAAAAAAAATTTATAGTGAAAATGCCGCGATGAACTTTTTAAGTGAAATTTAGGAGCCTGTAAAAATCCCTAACTTCCATAGATCATATCTCTGATAATATTGCGAACCAAGCTTTGAAATTTTGCGGTGATGTTCCTCCAGATTTCAACTTCACACTCTAAAAATTTCAGCGTTTGAACCTTCATAGAAAAAATGTTATAGCACAAATTCCACAATGACTTGTTTGGAGCAGCGAAACCCTAAAATCCAAAGCTATGATACCAAATGTTGTGAAACCAACTCCAAAAAGAGAAGAAAAGATATATAAAATCCTTATAAATAAGCCACTTTGAGGGGGAAACCTCTAATACATTACATGAATGAACAATTCTTGGATGATACAAATGAAAAAACCTCCTTTCTATATATAGGAGTCCATGGGGCCACAATGTAATCCTAGTAGGGCCACAATGTAACACTAGTCGACCTAAAAATAATAATGTAAGGGCACAATAATAACAATATGGGGGTTATAGGGGTACAAAAATAACAATAAGGGGGGCTACACTAACATAATAAGAGACTACACTATTAATATATGGACTTAACATGCCCCTCTCCTTCAAACAAGTGTTGTCCTCAACGCTTGATTATTTATTGATGCTTCTATATAAAATTCTCATCCTCCCATGTGGAATCTTCTACAGGAAAGTTCTTCCACTTGCTGAGATACTCTGAAATTAATCGTACTTTTCAAGTTATTGTTTCTATGATTGCTTCATAACTTCTTTCGATGTGATGTTGATCTTCTAGTTGTTTCATTAGATTATGCACCAAATTTAGGTTATCCTTTGAGAGTTGGAGAACTTGTTGTTGATGCTCGATGTGATCTTACACTAATTTATCATCCATATTAGCTATTATTTGATCTTTAAAACCATCCAACCTAGCCTTCATTTCTTCTTTTAAACCATCTATGTCATCTTCGGTTGCTTTTCGTAAGATCAAAAAAATTTTCACTTGGTACCATAATTTTGATATCTTATACTATAATTCTTCCTTGTCATGCGTCATAGCATAGATTTTTGAGGTCTTAATGGCTATGGAATTATTTTTTTGAAGCATTATAAAAACTAAAACTGATAAAAACTCTGAAATATGCCCTTGGAATCACTTCAAACTACTTTTTCAAACAAACGTTATGCAATTTTAAAAAACAAATACACACCTTCTTCTTGATTTTGAGGAGCTCGATATTAAAATTGAATTATCTATGTGATTGTGGATCTTCAATATCTAAAATTAGGCCTTTTCGTAGTCCTATGATGCTTCTTTCAAATGCCACAGGTCTAACTTGAATTGGATTCTTCAAGACAAAGTTATGTCCAATCTCCCACAATGACCTAATTATGAACTGGTTCAGTAGAGTGAAATTGTACGACTTTCCACGTGTCACTGTTTAGTCCTTTGGCTTTGACATTTATAGACAGAAAACTACAGTATGTGTACTTCCACTGAATTTTTACAGAATTACAATCCGATGCTCAGAGGGAGAGTTATGAAGATTTTCCCATGATCACCTCTTTGAGATGAAATTCAGGAGCCTGAAAAAGACCTAACTTCCACATATCATATCTCCAAAAATGTTGTGAACCAGTTCTGAAATTTTGCGACGATTTTCCTAAGGATTTTGGCTTCTTGCTCTAAAAATTTGAGCTTCTGAACCTTCATAGAACAAAATTTATAGTGAACATTCCACGATGACCTTTTTAAGTGAAATTCAGGAGCCTGCAAAAAACCCTAACTTCCACAGATCATATCTCTAATAATATTTCGAACCAAGCTCTAAAATTTTGTGACGATGTTCCTCTAGATTTAGGCTTTGCACTCTAAAAATTTTAGCTTTTTAACCTTCATAGAAAAAACCTTATAGCGCAAATTCCACGATGACTTATTTTGAGTAGTGAAACCCTAGAATCCAAAGCTCTGATACCAAATGTTGTGAAACCAGCTCCAAAAAGAGAAGAAAAGAGATATCAACACCTTAAAAATAAGCCACTTCGAGGGGGAAACCTCCAATACATTACATCAATGAAAAATTCTTGGATGATACAAATGAAAAAACCTCCTTTCTATATATAGGAGTCCATGGAGCCACAATGTAATCCTAGTGGGGCCACAATGTGACCACCAGCACGAAGCAGCTGTGTCGTATGGGCCCAACATAATAACAATATGGGGGTTATAGGGTACAAAAATATGATAAGGGGGCTACACTAACATAATAAGGGACTACACTATTAATATAGGGACTTAACATGCCCTCTCCTTAAAACAAGTGTTGTCCTCAATGCTTGATTATTTCTTGATGCTTCTGTATAAAATTCTCATCCTCCCATGTGGAATATTCTACAGGAAAGTTATTCCACTTGCTGAGATACTCTGAAATTGATCGTACTTTTCGAGTTCTTGTTTCTGTGACTGCTTCATAACTTCTTTCGATGTGATGTTGATCTTCTTGTTGTTTCATTAGATTATGCACCAAAGTTAGGTTATCCTTTGAGAGTTGGAGAACTTGTTCTTGATGCTCGATGTGATCTTCCACTAATTTATCATCCATATTAGCTATTATTTGATCCTTCAAACCATCCAAACTAGCCTCCATTTCTTCTTTTAAACCATCTGTCATCTTTGGTTGCTCTTCGTAAGATCGAAATTTGTTGCACTTGGTACCGTAATTTTGATATCTCAGACTGCAATTCTTCCTCGTCATGCGTCATAGCATAGATTTTTGAGGTCTTAACCGGTATGGAATTATTTTTTTGAAGCATTATAAAACCCAATACTGATAAAAATTCTGAAATATTCCCTTGGAATCACTTCAAACTGTTTTTTCAAACAAATGTTATGCAATTTTAAAAACCAAATACACACCTTTTTCTTGATTTTGAGGAGCTCAATATTAAAATTAAATTATCTATGTGATTGTGGATCTTCAATATCTGAAATTTGGCCCTGTAGTATCCTCTGAAGCTTCTTTCAAATTCCACAAGTTTGACTTGATTTTGATTCTTCAAGGCAAAGTTATGTCCATCTCCCACAATGACCTAATTATGGACTGGTTCAGTAGAGCGAACTTGTACGACTTTCCACGTGTCATTGTTTTCTCATTTGGCTCTGAAATGTATAAACAAGAAGCTACAGTCTGTGTACTTCCACTCACTTTTTACAGAATTCCAATCCGATGCTCAGAGAGAGAGAGTTATGAATATTTTCTCACGATCACTTCTTTGAGATGAAATTCGGAAGCTTCAAAAAGGCCTAACTTCCACAGATCATATCTCCGAAAATATTGCAAACCAAGTTTTGAAATTTTGCGACAATGTTCCTCAAGATTTCGGCTTTGCAATCTAAAACTTTCAGCTTTTTAACCTTCATAGAACAAAAGTTATAGATAAAATTCCGCGATGACCGTTTTAAGTGAAATTCAGGAGCCTGCAAAAAGCCCTAACTTCCATAGATCATATCTCTGATAATATTGCGAATGAAGCTCTGAAATTTTGCGATGATGTTCCTCCAGATTTCAGCTTCATACTCTAAAAATTTCAGCTTTTGAACCTTCGTACAAAAAAATTTATAGCTCAAATGCCACGATGACTTGTTTGGAGCAAAAAATCCCTAGAATCCAAAGCTCTGATACCAAATGTTGTGAAACCAGCTCCAAAAAGAGAAGAAAAGAGATATCAGTGCCTTAGAAATAAGCCACTTTGAGGGGGAAACCTTCAATACATTACATGAATGAAAAATTCTTGGATGATTCAAATGACAAAACCTCCTTTCTATATATAGGAGTCCATGGGGCTACCATGTAATCCTAGTGGGGCCACAATGTAACCCTAGCCGACCTAACAATAATAATGTAAGGACACAATAATAACAATATGGGGGTTACAGGGGTACAACAATAACAATAAGGGGGGCTACACTAACATAATAAGGGACTACACTATTAATATAGGGACTTAACATACCCCTCTCCTTCAAACAATTGTTGTCCTCAACGCTTTATTATTTCTTGATGCTTATGTATAAAATTCTCATCCTCCCATGTGGAATATTCTACAGAAAAGTTCTTCCACTCGTTGAGATACTCTGAATTGATCGTACTTTTCGAGATCTTGTTTTTGTGACTGCTTTATAACTTCTTTCGATGTGATGTTGATCTTCTTGTTGTTTCATTAGATTATGCACCAAAGTTAGGTTATCCTTTGAGAGTTGGAGAACTTGTTGTTGATGCTTGATGTGATCTTCCACTAATTTATCATCCATATTAGCTATTATTTGATCCTTCAAGCCATCCAACCTATCCTCCATTTCTGATTTTAAACCATCTATGTCATCTTCGGTTTCTCTTTGTTAGATCGAAATTTATTTCACTTGGTACCATAATTTTTATATCTCATAATGCAATTCTTCCCGTCATGCGTCATAGCATAACTTGTTGATGTTTTAATGGGTATGGAATTATTTTTTTGAAGCATTATAAAACCCAATACTGATAAAAATTCTGAAATATGCCCTTGGAATCACTTCAAACTGCTTTTTCAAACAAACGTTATGCAATTTTAAAAACCAAATACACACTTTTTCTTGATTTTGAGGAGCTCGATATTAAAATCCAATTATCTATGTGATTTCGAATCTTCAATATCTAAAATTCGGCCCTATAGTATTCCTCTAAAGCTTCTTTCAAATGCCACAGATCTGACTTGATTTGGATTCTTCAAGGCAAAGTTATGTCCAATCTCCCACAATGACTTAATTATGGACTGGTTCAGAAGGCGGCGAACTTGTACAACTTTCCACGTGTCACCGTTTTCTCCTTTGGCTATGAAATTTATAGACAGGCAACTACAATTTATTTACTTCCACTTACTTTTTACAGAATTCCAATCTGATGCTCATAGCAAGAGTTATGAATATTTTCCCACGATCACCTCTTTGAGATGAAATTTGGGAGACTGAAAAAGACCTAACTTCCACAGATCATATCTCTGAAAATATTGTGAACCAAGTTCTGAAATTTTGCGACAATGTTCCTCAGGATTTCAGCTTCGCACGCTAAAAATTTCAGCTTCTGAACCTTCGTAGAACAAAATTTATAGCAAAAATTTTGCGATGACCCTTTTAAGTGAAATTTAGGAGCCTGCAAAAAGCCCTAACTTCCACAGATCATATCTCCGATAATTTTTCAAACCAAGCTCTGAAATTTTGCAAAGATGTTCCTCCAGATTTCGGCTTCACACTCTAAAAATTTTAGCATTTGAACCTGTTAGGGTCCTATAAATATAGGATTCATAATTTTCAATTGAATTTTGATAGCCTTGTAAATATGTACATACTTTTCTTTCTACAAGTTTTTTTCCCATATTTTGAAAAAAATAAAAAAATAAAAAAGAGGGTAAAAAGTCCTAAAAAAAAGATCAAAGGACTTAAAAAATATATATATAGACCCCAAAAGAAAAAGATGAAAATAAGACATGAAAGTGAGCAAGTTCAAATGCCACTACTCTTTACTTTTTTTTGTTAAATAAATGATTATGGCAGAGTGTCAATAAATGCCATAATCCATGATGAGTTAAACTGTTTAAACTTGACTTGTCATGCTTTCAATTTCCATGTTTTAGATAGTGCATAAAGATTTTTCAAACAGTTTAATCCTGACAAATCAGTAGATAGGTTGAAAATAATGAGGATCACATGAGTTTAATCTGAGCCCTTGGATGAAATAAGGTAGAATTAGATAATTTTTATGCTTTCAAAAGAATAAAATGTTTCAAGGTTGCAAGCTTAAATGCACCTGCCGAAAGGAAGAAAAAATGTTAGAGTAATGTTGAGTAGGTAGAAAGAAGTGGGAAAAATCATGTAATATTCACCATCGGGTAGAAAATCACTAATTTCCCTTCCCCTGTAAGTCTTCAATATTCTACACTTCCAGTCAAAGAGGCTCAGAGCATTTCTCTAACTTCTATTGGGACCGAACCCAAGGCTTGATGACTGATTAGTTGAACATGTGGAATTCCTAGATTAATCCCCAATTATCATTATTCGCATTTCATTCACTCATTACAACTCAAAATTTTAAGTAAGAACTCTTTTCTTACTTAATAATGCATAATATCCCTTTTGATTGACTTCCTCCATTTCATAAAACATACAAACCCACAAAAAAACATCATATCCTAAGTAAAAGTGGTGAAGTCATCAAATGATAAACTTTACTTTAAGGTTTTCACTTTACTTAGTCATATAAGTGTATTTTTGTGTATTCATTTTCCCCTTGTCATATTAACTTCTAACTTATGCTATTAATTCCCTAAAAATACCTTATCCTATCTATAGAATTCCCTTTATCTAAAATACCCCCTAAAACTCATTATTATAAAGATTTTGACCGAAGATATTATCCACATGGTGAATTAAAATCCCAAATTATACCCCCTTTGGTCTAAAAATAACATTAATCAAATACCCCACCCCCTATGGTTATAAACATTTCCAAAAGTCTAAAACTATATAATAAAACTAAAATTTCAAATTGTCTTTTTATACATATCCTATGTATTTTAAACATGCGAAAGCATTACACTATCCATTACATTTTATCCTAAGTATTGGAACACACCCAACCTTTGTAATATACTTACCATTCTACCCCGTAGAAGCTTAACCTTTTCCCTTTTCCCTGTTATATAAAACTCCACATTTTATATAAACATTAACCCAAGGTTAAACCCTATAATCCCATGTGCCCCCACTCATATACGTTTTAAACCCTTTTTACTATACATAAGCCTCGCTTATATATAACCCCTTTGAATATAAAACTTTGATTATAACACATATCATACAAAGGTTTTATTATATTTAAATAAAAAAAGCCAACAGCGCATAAGCAAACCCCGATCCCACATCCATTCGACTGCAACTTCCCAGCAAATCCTCATTGTTCGCTCCCTTCCCAATGATATGACGGTGTACAATCAATATCGCACCCGTAAACCAAACGTCTTCCCAAAACCAAAATCAACGCAAAATGGGATGTTTTCAATATACCACCTCCCTTGACGTGTCACAATTTCATTCGATCGCATTTTTTTATGAAAAATCAGCTTACCACCGTGAGCCAAAGCGAAAACCACCGATGGTTTTCACATTTCAAAAGTAAAACTGTCACCCGCCATTTGATAGGACCTGCAATTAATGCATTTACGAGGGTTGAATATCAAAGTTTTAAACCTTTGATATACCTTTTTAATGTATAGTTACGTATTCCAAATTGTAAAGAGCTCTGCCTGACTACATCAAGCCTCCTGACTGTGCTAAAATCCCTGAAACATGATTTTATCCATGGAAACTCCCTATTTTCACCACAGATCTCCTGTTTGAAGACTATAATAAAATCCATTTCTCTGCACCAGGACCCGTCCGCAGGAACAAACAAAAGCATCATAAACCCTTTCAAGTGTCAAATTACCTGAAAATTGAGGTATTTTCATCAGTTTAAAACCCTGCACAATTAGTTTTGAACCATCCTTAAGAAAAATAAGCTTTCAATTATAAAAATTCACTGTGAAAATTGCCCAAAACAAGCCAATTTTTTCCAAGAAACCTTATTTCCGCAGTAAGCCTTTTTAATCCAAATTTCCTCAGCTTACGACCTCTGAAGATCAATTCCAAAACAAAAAGGGGTTTAAAGCCTACATATTTCTAAAAAATCCTTTTTTATAGTCTAAACCATTCAGGAAACCCTTGTTTCCTATCTTAGCCCAGTTTTCATCTCTCAGAAGCCTAAATTGAGCAAAGATATCACTTGAAATTATCCTTGGCCTAAATTTCTCAGTTGCCCCTCTTTTTAAAGTAAATTACTTCTGTAAACCATTTAATCTTACATAAGAAGCCAAAATGCCTAAAAAACAGAGTTAAATCTCCACAGACATATCTCATTCCACAGTGCTTTCAAAAAGGCCTTCAATCACCTCCCTGCTAACCTGGATTTCATGAAAAAATTGTTTGATTTTTGTAGGTTATTATCAGAATATGGATTTGGGCCAACAGTTTCAATAATAGTTAACAAAATTGTTTGCTCCAAATTCTCATATTTTAATTCAGAAGCTTCATTCAACAAACAGTTTGTATACAAAGAAAGAATAAAATCAAGTCAGAGAGAGATCAAAATGATGAAATTTTCACAGTGAATGGTAAAATTGAAATCATAATTCACAATGACAGTGAAACAGAATAGTCAAAGAACATCAGAGTTAAAGTGTATCAGGTAAAAGTCAGAGTGAAAGTTAAAACAAAGTTACAGAGAAATCAAGGTGAAACAGTAAAAATAAAAATAGAGTTAGTAATGGTTAACAGAGATGAAAAATACTTTCACCAACAACAATTAATTTTATCTAAAGTGAAAGTAAAAACAGTTAAAAGAACAAAAGGGTTAAAAGATGAAGACATAACAAGAAGGAACATTTTTGCAAAAAATTCCTGTTTAAGTCATTGTTTTGTAGAAACTATTGTGACCAATACAAGATGAATTTTTCAAAACTAAAGGAGGTTTATGTTCTTCAGATGTCCAACTACAAAAATCTCTCTCACTTTTCTAACAACCATTATGGGTTGGTAAATATTGAACAATATTGGAAAGCACTTTTTGCAGAAAATTCTTGTTAAGTCATCATTTTGCAGAGAATATTGTGGCCAATCAGAAATACATATTACAAAACTGAAGGACGTTTTTGTTCCTAAGAGAGCCATCTACAAAAACCTATGTCACTTTGTGTATTACAGAATGAGAGATACATGCGCATCTTTACCGCCTATTTTTCAGACTCTATAAAACTCTGTTTTACACATCTTTTTATAGAGCCTATTATGAACATCTAGAGTAGAAATTTAGGAAACTGAGAGAGGTTTATCTCACCAACATATTCATATACAATAACCTCTTTCACTTTTTACATATCTATTTCGGATTGAGAAATACAAAGGTATAATTGGACCCCAATTTTGCAGAATTGCTGGAGAAGAATGCACAAAGAAAGGAAACAGTTAGTGACTTGGATGCCTCATCATCAACTAAGAGTTGAGATCAAATTCGAATTCTCCTCTTTGTCATCACCTATCCATAAAAAATAGTGCCAAATAGATGCATAAGTTTTGAGTGTCCTTTACTTAAGTTCTATTTATGTAAAACAGTTGGAGATATTTGTAAACCAATCTTGATATTTTTTCAAGATATTCTAGTTTCGAATTTGTATAAATACTTCACTCTTTGAAGTATTTTAGTGTGGAATAAAATTGCTAAGATTACTATAGACTTTTGCTGATAATTGGAGGCTTACATGTGTTGATGTCGAAGTAGCAGACTAGACAAAGCTAATTGGGCATCATAATTCAGGATTCTTGCGATAAGTTAAAAGAGTAAAGTGCATCTCTTCTTGTCATCGTTTCATTTCTGAGTTCCATGAAATCCATTATGTGTTTGATCTATCTTCATGAGTAACTAGGAATATTACTTCAAGATTAGATTATTGCTCCCTGTTTTAACTAAGTTACCATTTAAATTTTTTATGCTGATTTCCGGTGTTAGGAATCCATCATTGCTCCTACTCCCGCTTTACCCCTGCCTCCTTCCTCCATTGTCCGGATCAAAGGATCCTTCATTGCCCTTTATCCCGACTATACCATTTCATCAAAAACCTTTTACCCAAAACTCTGAGGGTTATCTACCTTGCCCTGACTACATTTGCACCCTTTTGGCCTTGCCTTCTAGTACTGTTATCTAGAATTAGACTCCATAGCCCAATGGACTAGTAGATCTCTCTCTAGTTTAATTCAAAGTGATTTTTACCCACCAAACATCTTAAAACAAAAACCAAATTGTTCTATCATAACTAGCCTAAAAAATAAATAAAAAACAAAGATAAATATTAAAGAGAGAGCCCTCTCTGAACTATAGGAAGGCTAGATCCTATTTTTCCAAGTAGGTTTGTGGTTACCTCAGGCTATTTCTCTTGAACCTAGAGAAGTTACTGAGTGTTAACATATTGGCGACTCCATTGGGGAAGACTAACCTTTTCTTCAGAAATATTTTATAGGTTCAGATCTGATCTATGATGGTGGAAAGTGATCAGACATACAAATGTTAAAATCATCCACCTGGCGACTCCACATCAATTTCACAATCAAGAATGCACTAGAGGAATGAACCTGAAAGAAAAATATGGAAAGATCAGGCTTTCAACTTGGATCTTAATCCAAGACATTATGTTCTTTCTCATTAAGAATTTTTTTCAATATATATTGTATTTTATGTAAGGATCTAACTTGGTTGTATATATATAGTGTCCTTTCTTTATGACTAATTTACAAGATGACCCAAGAATAAAACGCAGGTATTCTCCCATGAGTAGAGATCACATACCTAGATTTCCACATAAACTGCCAAAGGTAAATTGGGATAAAAATGTGCCCATGTTTCAAGATGAGAATATTGATGATCCTTCGTTGCATCTCATTAAATTTCATATACACTCATGGAGATTGAAGGGTGATTGGCATAAGGATTTCCTTATGAAGCTTTTCATGGCGACCTTACTAAGGACCAGCAAGGGAATGGAATGAAGCTCTCAAACCTACTAGTTTCTTTTCTTTAAAGGATTTTCATAAGGTATTTTATGAGAATTACAAAGAATATTTTCCATATTTATCATTAGCTGAAAATTGTTGTGATCAAGTTGAAGATCTCATACATTACCTTAAAAATATTGATGAAGATTTTGGAAATTGGCATCCTGAAGATTTATTAGAAGAAGTCCAGAACTTTCATTCTCAAGTTAAATGTCATAATAATAAAGAGGAGTTAAACAAAGATGAAATAGATCAGGAGGTGAATCAAGATCCACAAAGCCCCTCTGTAGTAACAAATGATGTTTCATATAATGTTTTGAATGAAGTTAAAGAAAATATTCAACCTTATTTTAATTTTTTACATAAGAGAAAAAACAATTGTTATTCAAATCTAGGAATTCAGAGATTCCGACCCCCCCTCACCGAAGAAGAAATCAATTTGCTTCTAAACATGCAACCATCTTCAAAATATATATATAATGAAGAAATTGTTTCTACTTATTATAATGTTGATGAATGTACTAAAGTTTTTATCCATGAAGAGATAGAAGAACATGTTGATGCTCATGTTGTTCTACCTTCCCAAAAAGGCCCATTGCTTGATAGTACTCCTATTGAGAAAAATGATGACTTTCAAATAGAATGCAACCAATATAATCAACATATATCAGGATTACTAGAAAAACAATCTGCTGATCTAATTTATATAATTGATGAAACTCCTTCTTCTAAAGATTTGCCTAAGTATGATCAGTTTGATGATAATTATGTTCTCCAAATTCAAGCTAACTTCACAGAGCAATCACTAGCTAGTTTGTGGGATGAGTTATTTGAATTTCAGCTTGATAAAGATTTTCTAACAGCTGTCTTTCTTGTTTTGAAATCAAGAAAATATTCTCTGCAACTTAAAATATATCTTCTCGAGATAGTTTCTGAAAAATATGAAAATGAAATTAAAATTTTGCATTCTCAAATTTAGTCATATAATTTCCGAGATCCTAAAGAATTATCGGAAAATCTTCCTTCTCCAAAGCAAGAGAAAATTGTACTACCTTTTGACTTGTAGTTTCAGGATGATTATTCTTTCAAGCACAAGACTGAAGAAATAGTTTCAAGTATTAATATTCAGAATACAACTGAGCAACTAGTCATTGAAGGCCTAGAAGCACAATTCATACATTATTCTTTTGATAATCCTATAGAAAATTATATGGAGAATATTTTTAGCTGAGAATATTTTTAGCTCAAGTCTGTAAACATATGTTCCCTATGAAGATCAAATATATCAGCAATTTCCATTTCACATCATATCATTGATTATGAAGACGCATGATCAAGTTATACTTCCAATTTTGATGAAATCAATCAAATTATCCATTCATTACTACAAATACTTGACTGGATTCATTGGCATTTTTGTATTACCTGATTCAACAAAATTAACAGTAGATTAGAGTAGGTATATTAATGAAAATAAGCTCAAATCTATGAGCATTTTTTTCAGTATTCAATTTTCAGCTAGTTTTGAAATAATTCATTAAGATTTGAAGCCAAGGAAAAGGTCCTAAAGATATTTAAGATCTATCAGTTTGGTTTGAGAATTGCAGTATGTTCTTTTCGTTTCAGATCAGATTTTAGTTTGCAGAAAAAGGACTAAATTCTGTTCAAGATTTTCAGTCACAATGATTTTATAACAAAGCAAATGCATGTTTGGGATTGGTTTAAAGGATCAGGC
The DNA here is from genome assembly GCA_034641835.2 of Pinus albicaulis. Classification (NCBI taxonomy): domain Eukaryota; kingdom Viridiplantae; phylum Streptophyta; class Pinopsida; order Pinales; family Pinaceae; genus Pinus; species Pinus albicaulis. The sequence goes on along the minus strand of CM076575.1, from coordinate 1,322,522,685 downwards.
TACTAGTCGATGGTGTTCTTGACATCTCACAAGGAGATGCCATCCCCATGTGAAGCTGCTGTTAGAGACCTATAAATATAGGATTCATAATTGTGAATTGAATTTTGATAGTCTTGTAAATATGTACATACTTTACTTTCTACAAGTTGTTTTCCCATATTTTGAAAAAAATCAAAAAATCAAAAAGAGGGTAAAAAGTCCTAAAAGAAAGATCAAAGGACTTAAAAATTATATATATAGACCCAAAAAAAAAAGATGAAAATAAGACATGAAAGTGAGCAAGTTCAAATGCCACTACTTTTTACTTTTTTTTTTTAAATAAATGATTATGGCATAGTGTCAATAAATGCCATAATCCATGATGAGTTAAATTGTTTAAACTTGACTTGCCATGTTTTCAATTTCCATGTTTTAGATAGTGAATAAAGATTTGTCAAACAGTTTAATCCTAACTAATCAGTAGATAGGTAGAGAATAATGAGGAGCTCATCTGTTTAATTTGAGCCCTCGGATGAAATAAGGTAGAATTAGATAGTTTTTATGCTTTCAAAAGAATAAAATGTTTCAAGGTTGCAAGCTTAAATGCACCTGCCAAAAGGAAGAAAAAATGTTAGAGTAATGTTGGGTAGGTAGAAAGAAGTGGGAAAAATCATGTAATATTCATCACCGGGCAGAAAATCACTAATTTCCCTTCCCTTGTAAGCCTTCAATATTCTACACTTCTAGTCAAAGAGGCTCAGAGCATTTCTCTGACTTCTGTTGGGACCAGACCCAACGCTCGATGACTAATTAGTTGAACATGTGGAATTCCTATATTAATCCCCAATTATCATTATTCGCATTTCATTCACTCGTTACAACTCAAAATTTTAAGTAAGAACTCTTTTCTTACTTAATAATTCATAATATCCCTTTTGACTGACTTCCTCCATTTCATAAAACATACAAACCCTCAAAAAAACATCATATTCTAAGTAAAAGTGGTGAAATCATCAAATGATAAAATTTACTTTAAGGTTTTCACTTTACTTAGTCATATAAATGTATTTTTATGTATTAATTTTCCCCTTGTCATATTAACTTCTAACTTATGCTATTAATTCCCTAAAAATACCTTATCCTATCTATATAATTCCCTTTATCTAAAATACCCCCTAAAACCCATTATTATAAATATTTTTGACCAAAGATATTATCCACATGGTGAATTAAAATCCCAAATTATACCCCCTTTGGTCTAAAAATAACATTAATCAAATACCCCACCCCCTATGGTTATAGACATTTCCAAAAGTCTAAAACTATATAATAAAACTAAAATTTCAAATCGGCTTTTTATACATATCCTATTTATTTTAAACATGCGAAAGCATTACACTATCCATTAAATTTTATCCTAAGTATTGGAACGCACCCAGCCTTTGTAATATGCTTACCATTCTTCCCCACAGAAGCTTAACCTTTTCCCTTTTCCCTGTTATATAAAACTCCACATTTTTTATAAACATTAACCCAAGGTTAAACCCTATAATCCCATGTGCCCCCACTCGTATACGTTATAAACCCTTTTTACTATACATAAGCCCCACTTATATATAACCCCTTTGAATATAAAACTTTGATTATAACACATATCATACTGTTGACGGGAAAATTTGTCCGGCCAACAGTAGGGGATCTCCCCGGTAGAAAGTCCCAATTAGACCTTGAACCATTTGGAATAGGGATCCCGTCCGGGGTGTGGGTCCTGCTACCACTTAAGATGACTTCCCTTCGGTCTCAAAAGAACCTGTTTGAACCTACAGACATACACTTATTCACATGATATAGAATACAGGATTGATGTATTAAACATGAATCAAACACTATGCGTAGCAAGATTATAGATAAAGCACGTACACCTCAAGAGATGTCATTAGCAACACATCTTTTGGGGGTAATGCTTATAAGGTAGTCTGATCACAAAAGAAATAGTTCTTTATGATAAGATACCCCTTTACTTCCTGAAAGATAAAACGAAATGCTAACAAAATAGTTCATTAACATTCATTAGTAGAACAGATGATAAAAGGAACATCATTGATACAACACAGATAGCCATGACGCATAAATGATGACATGAAGAGTGCAGCTTCATTAATCATAGGATGTTCTGAAACTGTACAAGGAATACACACAGTGTTCGCACAGCAAAACACATCATAACCATAGGGTGTTTTAACAAGAATCTATATTCACATGCTCAAGTGTATAATCTTTCAATACAATGCCATGTAGTTCTCTGTTTCCAAAAAATAAAAGCCCTTTACAAGTTCCCGGAGGAAGTATTTATAGGGCAAAGCTTGCCCTCTGGGGTTCTTGACTTTTCAGCTTCCCGACGGTTGGGCTTTCTTGCGACCCAAGGAAATGTGCGACCTGCGACCTCAGTGAATATGCGACCTGCGACCTCATTGGATTTGCGACCTGCGACCTCGGCAGATGTTGCAACCTGCGACCTTGGGCAGTTGTGCGACCTCGCGACTTGTGACCTTGCGACCTCCTTGGATTTGCGACCTCGCGACCTAGGCAGATTTGCGACCTGCGACCTCATTGGATTTGCGACCTGCGACCTCGGCAGATGTTGCGACCTGCGACCTTGGGAAGTTGTGCGACCTCGCGACCTTGGAGATGTGCGACCTTGCGACCTCCTTGAATTTGCGACCTGCGACCTTGGGAAATGTTGTGACCTGCGACTTTGGGCAGTTGTGCGACCTCGTGACTTGCGACCTTGCGACCTCTTTGGATTTGCAACCTGCGACCTCAGCAAATTTGCGACCTGCGACCTCAGCAGATTTGCGACCTGCGACCTTGGCAGATTTGCGACCTGCGACCTTGGGCAGATCAGTGAGTTCCTTGGAGTTTCGCCAGCATCTATTTGTTTTTGAAAATGGTCTCCTTGTTTGCTGGGGAAAACCTTGGCTCTTATGTGCAAACAGAGAGGTTCTTCCCTCTGGGGTTCCTGACTTTTCCGCTTCCCGACGGTGGGACTTCCTTGCGACCCAGTATTTTTGTGACCTGTGACCTGAGCCGTTGTTGCGACCTGCGACCTAGTCGCTGGGTCGCTGGGTCGCGCCGTCGGGCATTTACCAAGGGGTGCGACTTCGCGACCTGGCGACCTCCGCGACTTGCGACCCGGGGCAATGTGCGACCTTGCGACCTCCTGGGATTTGCGACCTGCGACCTCGACAGATGTTGCGACCTGCGACCTCGGCAGATGTTGCGACCTGCGACCTTGGGCAGTCGTGCGACCTCGCGACCTTGGTGAACTTGCGACCTGCGACTTAGGCAAATTTGCGACCTCGCGACCTTGACAGATGTGCGACCTTGCGATCTCCTTGTATTTGCGACCTCGCGACCTCGTTGAACTTGCGACCTTACGACCTCGTTGAATTTGCGACCTGCGACCTTGGTAAACTTGCGACCTGCGACTTAGGCAAATTTGCGACCTGCGACCTGCGACCTCAGCAGATTGGCAACTTGCGACCTAAGCAGATTTGCGACCTGCGACCTCAGCAGATTTACGACCTGCGACCTCAGCAGATTTGCGACCTGCGACCTCAGTCGATTTGCGACATGCGACCTCAGCCGATTTGCGACCTGCGACCTCAGCAGATTTGCGACCTGCGACCTCAGCAGATTTGCGACTTGCGACCTCAGCAGATTTGTGACCTGCGACCTTGGGTAGATCAGTGAGTTCCTTGGAGTTTCGCCAGCATCTACTTGTTTTGAAAATGGTCTCCTTGTTTGCTGGGGAAAACCTTGGCTCTTATATGCAAACAGAGAGGTTATTCCTGCAATAAAATAACCCAGGTTACATGTATTCATGATTTGAATAATAATAATAATGGGGCAACATTAATTAATTGCACAAACAAAAAATATGACTTTAGACCCCTGTGTGGAATATTACAACATCATAATTACTCTTCAATAATGATGACCACAGATGAAACACATGAAATTAACAAGCTTAAGAGAAGTGTTCAAGCAACATGCTTAATGACCTACAGCAGGATGGCTTTTACTCGTCAATACACAAAAGGTTTCTATTTAACATATGCATGGCAGCCTCGCTACACTTGGCGCGACTGCGACAAGAGTGTTCGGGCGCACGCTGGATGATCCTTCCCACATCTGGTGTGATTGCAACGATGACATCGGATCATGATGGCGAGGCAACTCATGAGGGGTTGGGGATAGGTCGACGGGATGTAGATGATTGCAGGGTGGGTGGAAGACTTTAACACCTAAGCGAGCAGAGGGGGAACCCGAAATTTTAAATATACCCAAAATTTTGGGTTGTGTTGTAGCGGCTACAACAAATGGCGAACCCTTTGGTAGAATCCGGCATCTACGTTCATATCACAACAAAAGGTACGAGCCAAGATAGTGATGCAAGGGAATCGTCAGAACAAGTTTCGCGGGTGCCACAACATGCAATCGGCCCTTTATAGGTATGCCTAATCCTTATTTTCAACTAAGTCTCGTTAATCGAAGCTTACATTAAAGAAAGCTCACGAAGACGCCGGTATTTTGTTGACGATGTGAAGAGCAAGGCAAAATTTGGGTTTTATTATTTCGGGATTTTTTTAAAGTAAGTTTTTGGTGTTGCTCACTTTGCCCGGCGGGCTGGGTGATGCCCGTGAGTCACTTCAAGAAATCACAAACATTGCTCTATTTGCTGTGTTGTTTCAGTCGTACCCCGGAGGAGTAGTTGCATTACCTCTCTGCGCAGGAAGCCTTTCTTGATCCTTTACCCTTATTTGTTTCATGTGCTTACAACACTCATTTTCATGTGCTCGTGGCACTTATTTTCATGTGATCATGGCACTTATTTTTCATGGGCGGATGAGGGATCCCGACTTATTTTATGAGCAAGAGAGGTTGTTTCTCATGTTGCAGAAACTGAAAGATATCCTGATTTGGGTTTGCCCTTGTGCCGAACCTTCACATCCCATCTACCACACTAGGTGAAGCATGCAAAACATATCATTAAGATGTCCAAGACTATGCTGGGCACAAGGCTTAGGCTACGGGTATGGGTCATTCAAACTCATTAGGTCTCCCAAAAGAAACCAGCTCGTATCTCCCTGGCTAAATGAGTTTAGACTCATAGGCATCTTGTTGAGAATATGATTTCAACGACTCGTCCTAAGAGAAAGCTGCCTCTTGAGATAGCCACCACCACCTCACGCCAAAATAATGGAGTTACTGCTTCAGCACTCGGGGCAAAACAAGACTGCAAGGTGATAGGGTTGTAATGAGGGCTCTTGTAGTGGCAGGCGACATGACAGAAATGATGTGAGGAAGAGAGAGTACGACGCAATGTAAAAGGCGAGGCTCAGGATGCAATGCAATGCCATGTGTGAGAACAATCAACCAGTTGTAGGTGGAAAAAAGGCGCAATACAAGCACTGATTATTTATGCAATAACAAGCGACTGAAAAGGAAATGAAAGAAAATACTTGTAACATGATGTTGCCTAAGATATCAATCGTAAACAAAAACAACAAACACACTTTTAAACTATGAAGTAAAAATTTTGCAAGTAAACCTAATTAACTTGAAACTAAATTTTTTTATTGTAGGTCCTATCTAGCCTACACCTAAACCCTAGTTTAACCAATGATGCGGTGGGGCTATGTAAAATCAGCTTTCCAGTGCAGCCACCGCATTAGTTCCTGACCTGCAAGAACAACAATGATCAGGATCAGAGCTAGAATAAAAAAAGGTGCAGCAACAATAGCACTTACCTGAGGAGCAGGTGCAACGGCAAGATGATCATAGATACTTACCAAAGAACATGCCAGAATAGATTGTGCAAGCTGAATCCCACTCTCATCTTGATACACAACAATATGCTCTTGAAGCTCAACATTTATAAATGACACATAATCATTCATGCACAATCCGGGATTTGAGGGGTGATGGGTAAGCCAATTCCTATTTTCAAGCATTCAGCACAGATGGGGTCGGTTGAGTTGATCGTCAATTCTGACGGGTGTTGGGGACCATCGGTTTTATGGAATGGAAACAATACGCAAGTGCTAGGCGAATTATAGATGCATGCACATCCAAGTGTAGAAATTCTAGTTTCGAAAAATCTGGTCGGGGTTACTCTGGGTTTGGTTAAGGGTATGGGGATCGAATCCCGTTTAAAAGAGGAGCACGGAAATTCCTCAACTGCTTTGAACCGACTACGGTTCCTTCGAGCAGGGGCTTTCCAACTGTTTGCTCGGCGAGATTAACGGACGGAAATGGTATTGACCATGGATTGTGGTGAGTTGCAAAATGTCAGTGGGCTTTGTATCAATTTGGTCAAATGTTTGCGCACTAACAGGTTGATAATCCAAAATGTCGGATTCTCCAGATTTGCCAGGATGGGGTGAATTCGATGCGTTTATGCTGGAAGGAGCATGGTACTGGGGAAATGTCATTTCAGAAACGGTCAGCGGAAGCTGAAGCATTTCGATTTTCAGGCGGGTACTTGAATCTTCCGAAAGCGAATCATCGAATTCAGGTGTCTTCATAGGGTCGGCCCAGAGATCCGAGTGATAGTCCTCTGTGGTACGATTGAACATGTTTTCAGATAAGCAGGGATCACTGTAATCATTGATTTGATCGAAATGGGTACCTGAGATGTCAGAAACCCCGAGAGTTACCGACTGGGATGGATCAATAGAGGGAACATCTTGAAGTTGTTCAGACGGGGAATCGCTCCTATGGCTGTCTAAAGATCCCAAGTGAGAAAAATCAGATTTAAAAGATTCATCGATTTGGGACTGCGATTGTGAAACACCATTTGCGTGCTTATGATTGTCGCCAATACCAGTATAAGGCAATTTTGAATGTCTCGAAGAAATTACTGGTGTGGCGGGATCGAGAAACAAACTAGGAAATAATGAACGAAAAGATTGAATCGCAAGGGTGTTAATCATACGAGGCTTTTCAACACGCACATCCGTGTCATTCAGAGGACACAATGATTTGACAGGAATTGTAAGGGAATAAAATTTATGCGGGGTAGGAGTCGATTCATAATACGTATGTGGACCGGATTCATAGTCCGAATGTGAACTAGATTCATCATCCGAATCTGAACCAGATTCATAATCCAAATATGCACCAGATTCATAATCCGAATGTGAACCAGATTCATAATCCGAATATGAACTAGATTCAGAATCCGACTGTGAACTAGATTCATAATCCGAATGTGGATCTGATTCATAATTCGAATGTGAACCAGATTTAGGACAAACTCTAGGGAGACATCGAGTGGGCTGGGGGTAGGTTTCATGAACCGGGAGAGGTAATGAGCCACTGTGGTTTTCAAACTTTGATTCGACATGGTGCGTGAAAGATTCCAAGGTAATGGAATAGGCTCTATCCTCCTGCCAGTGTCGATCCTTGCTCAGGACTTTCAAGGTCACCACTCCACTCTCAGACAACTCAGGAAGAGGAGCGAGAATATCACAAATAGAAACACTCTCCTTGAAGGCCTGAATGAGGTCTGGACTCGGGGAGATGGAAAAGGAAGCATTAGGGACAAAGTCTGAACAATCGGTAACTTGCAGGTTATCATAGGGAACTTTGGGATCTGACTGAGATTGCTCACGGGAAGCGAGAATCGCATACTCGAACTGTCTACTTAAACATTTCTGATCAACATCCCTTTCAGGAAACTCAAAACAATAATGAATAAATCTGATAGAGAACTCACCTAAAGATTCCTGAGGTTCCATTCTGATCTCATGTAACTTTATTACAACGTTGTGAGGATTATACCTGTGAAAAGTTTGTTGTAATTCATGGGTGAGTTGGTCAAACGAATGGATGGAAGCTTTCGGCAATGTGCGGCACCATTGCTTAGCGCGACCTTTGAGGGTGAGGAATAAAAGCAAACACATCAAACCCTCATCGTCAATTTCATAGCACTCACCAAAAAAATCTGAAAAGTGTTGGGTTATGGACACCCCATTTTCACCATCAAATGTTAACTGGGACAAGTGATACATAAGTTCATCGGAGATGTAGTATCCAGGCTTATAAAACTCCGACAAACATCTCGGGAGAATGATTTGGGAACGAGCCATTACAGATATGAGATTAGCTATAGGCTCTAAAGGCTCAGCTTGTCATCTGGCCTCCCCCTTTTCGTTAAACATCTGGTCGGAGGTTCAGGCCCTCCTTCTAGCGCCAATTCTGTTGACGGGAAAATTTGTCCAGCCAACAGTAGGGGATCTCCCCGGTAGAAAGTCCCAATTAGACCTTAAACCGTTTGGAGTAGGGATCCCGTCCGGGGTGTGGGTCCGGCTACCACTTAAGATGACTTCCCTTCGGTCTCAAAAGAACCTGTTTGAACCTGCGGACATGCACTTATTCACATGATACAGAATACAAGATTAATGTGTTAAACACGAATCAAACACTATGCGTAGCAAGATTATAGATAAAGCACGTACACCTCAAGAGATGTCATTAGCAACACATCTTTTGTGGGGTAATGCTTGTAAGGTAGTCTGATCACAAAAGAAATAGTTCTTTATGATAAAATACCTCTTTACTTCCTGAAAGATAAAACGAAATGCTAACAAAATAGTTCATTAACATTCATTAATAGGACAGATGATAAAATGAACATCATTGATACAACACAGATAGCCATGACGCATAAATGATGACATGAAGAGTGCAGCTTCATTAATCATAGGATGTTCTGAAACTGTACAAGGAATACACACAATGTTCGCACAGCAAAACACATCATAACCATAGGGTGTTTTAACAAGAATCTATATTCATATGCTCAAGTGTATAATCTTTCAATACAATGCCATGTAGTTCTCTGTTTCCAAAAAAGAAAAGCCCCTTTACAAGTTCCCGGAGGAAGTATTTATAGGGAAAAGCTTTCCCTCTGGGGTTCCTGACTTTTCAGCTTCCCGACGGTTGGGCTTTCTTGCGACCCAGGGCAATGTGCGACCTGCGACCTCAGTGAATATGCGACCTGCGACCTCATTGGATTTGCGACCTGCGACCTCGGCAGATGTTGCGACCTGCGACCTTGGGCAGTTGTGCGACCTCGCGACTTGCGACCTTGCGACCTCCTTGGATTTGTGACCTCGCGACCTAGGCAGATTTGCGACTTGCGACCTCATTGGATTTGCGACCTGCGACCTCGGCAGATGTTGCGACCTACGACCTTGGGTAGTTGTGCGACCTCGCGACCTTGGGGATGTGCGACCTTGCGACCTCCTTGAATTTGCGACCTGCGACCTTGGGTAGTTGTGCGACCTCGCGACCTGCGACCTTGCGACCTCCTTGGATTTGCGACCTCGCGACCTTGGGCAGTTGTGCGACTTCGCGACCTGCGACCTTGCGACCTCCTTGGATTTGCGACCTCGAATTCTACCTACAATAGAGCTAGAGCCTTATTGGTTTGATTTGCGACCTGCGACCTCAGCAGATTTGCGACCTGCGACCTTGGGCAGATCAGTGAGTTCCTTGGAGTTTCGCCAGCATCTACTTGTTTTGAAAATGGTCTCGTTGTTTGCTGGGGAAAACCTTGGCTCTTATGTGCAAACATAGAGGTTCTTCCCTCTGGGGTTCCTGACTTTTCCGCTTCCCGACGGTTGGACTTCCTTGCGACCCAGTATTTTTGTGACCTGCGACCTGAGCCGTTGTTGCGACCTGCGACCTATTCGCTGGGTCACTGGGTCACGCCGTCAGGAATTTACCAAGGGGTGCGACTTCACGACCTGGTGACCTCTGCGACTTGCGACCCGGGGCAATGTGCGACCTTGCGACCTCCTGGGATTTGCGACCTGCGACCTCGATAGATGTTCCGACCTGCGACCTCGATAGATGTTGTGACCTGTGACCTTGGGCAGTCGTGTGACCTCGCGACCTTGACAGATGTGCGACCTTGCAACCTCCTTGTATTTGCGACCTCGCGACCTCGTTGAATTTGCGACCTCGCGACCTCGTTGAATTTGCGACCTGCGACTTAGGAAAATTTGCGACCTCGCGACCTTGACAGATGTGCGACCTTGAGACCTCCTTTTATTTGCGATCTCGCGACCTTGACAGATGTGCGACCTTGAGACCTCCTTTTATTTGCGATCTCGCGACCTCGTTGAACTTGCGACCTGCGACTTAGGAAAATTTGCGACCTGCGACCTGCAACCTCAGCAGATTGGTGACCTGCGACCTAAGCAGATTTGCGACCTGCGACCTCAGCAGATTTGTGACCTGCGACCTGCGACCTTGGGCAGATCAGTGAGTTCCTTGGAGTTTCGCCAGCATCTACTTGTTTTGAAAATGGTCTCCTTGTTTGCTGGGGAAAACCTTGGCTCTTACGTGCAAACAGAGAGGTTCTTCCTGCAATAAAATAACCCAAGCTACATGTCTTCATGATTTGAATAATAATAATAATGGGGTAACATTAATTAATTGCACAAACAAAAACGATGACTTTAGACCCCTGTGTGGAATATTACAACATCATAATTACTCTTCAATAACGATGACCACAAATGAAACACATGAAATTAACAAGCTTAAGAGAAGTGTTCAAGCAACATGCTTAATGACCTACAGCAGGAGGGCTTTTACTCGTCAATACACAAAAGGTTTCCATTTAAACGTATGCACGGCAACCTCGCTACACTTGGCACGACTGCGACAAGAGTGTTCGGGCGCACGCTGGATGATCCTTCCCACATATGGTGTGATTGCAACGATGAGATCGGATCATGATGGCGAGGCAACTCATGAGGGGTTGGGGATAGGTCGACGGGATGCAGATGATTGCAGGTCGGGTGGAAGACTTTAACGCCTAAGCGAGCAGAGGGGGAACCCGAAATTTTAAATATACCCAAAATTTTGGGTGGTGTTGTAGCGGCTACAACACATACAAAAGTTTTATTATATTTATAAAAAAGAAGAAGCCGATAGTGCATAAGAAAACCCTAGTCCCACATCCATTCGACCACAACTTCCCAGAAAATCCTCACCATTCGCTCCCTTCATGATGATCTGACGGTGTAGAATCAATATCGTGCTCGTAAACTAAACATCCGACCAAAGCCAAAATCAACGCGAAATGGGTTGTTTTCAATATACCGCCTCCCCTAACGTGTCGCAATTTCATTCGATCGCGTTCGTTTTGGAAAAATCAGCTTACCACTATGAGCCAACGCGAAAACCACCGATGGTTTTAACATTTCAAAAGCAAAACTGCCACCCGCAATTTGATAAGACCTGCAATTAATGTATTTACGAGGGTTGAATATCAAATTTTTAAACCTTTGATATACCTTTTTAATGTATAGTTTCATATTCCAAATTGTAAAGAGCTCTGCCTAACTACGTCAAGCCTCCCGACTGTGCTAAAATCCCTAAAACACAATTTTATCCATGGAAACTCCCTATTTTCACCACAGATATCCTATTTGAAGACTATAAAAGCCATTTCTCTGCACCAAGACCTGCCTGCAAGAACAAACAAAAGCTTCAGAAACCCTTTCAAGTGTCAAATTACCTGCAAATTTAGGTATTTTCATCACTTTAAAACCCTGCACAGTCAATTTTGAACCGTCCTTAAGCAAAATAATCTTTCAATTATAAAAATTCACTATGGAAATTGCCCAAAAACACCCAAAACAATCCAAACCCTGGCCGATTTTTTCCAGGAAACCTTATTTCCACAGTAAGCCTTTTTAAGCCAAAATTCCTCAGCTTATAACCTCTAAAGATCCATTCCAAAACAAAAATGGGTTTAAAGCTTACATATTTCTTAAAAAATCCTTTTTTACAGTCTAAACCATTCAAGAAACCCTTATTTCCTGTCTTAGCCCAGTTTTCATCTCTCAGAAGCATAAGTTGAGCAAAGATGTCACTTGAAATTATCCTTGGCCTAAATTGCTTAGTTACCCCTCTGTTTAAAGTAAATTACTTTTGTAAACCATTTAATCTTACAGAAGAAGCCAGAATGCCTAAAAAACAGAGTTAAATCTCCACAGACAGATCTCATTCCACAGGTATTTCAAAAAATCCTTCAATCACCTCCCTGCAGACCTGGACTTCATTAACAAATTGTTTGATTTTTGCAAGTTATTATCAGAATATGGATTTGGGCCAACAGTTTCAATACTAGTTGACAAAATTGTTTGCTCCAAATTCTCATATTTTAATTCAGAAGCTTCATTCAACAAATAGTTTGTATACAAAGAAAGAGTAAAATCAAGTCAGAGAGAGATCAGAATGATGAAATTTTCACAGTGAATGGTAAAATTGAAATCAGAATTCACAATGACAGTGAAACAAAATAGTCAAAGAACATCAGAGTTAAAGTGTATTAGGTAAAAGTCAGAGTGAAAGTTAAAACAAAGTTACAGAGCAGTCAAGGTGAAACAGTAAAAGTAAAAACAGAGTCAATAATGGTTAACAGAGATGAAAATACTTTCACCAACAACAATTAAATTTATCTAAAGAGAAAGTAAAAATAGTTAAAAGAACAAAAGGGTTAAAAGATGAAGACATAACAAGAAAGAACATTTTTTAAAACATTTCCTATTTAAGTCATTGTTTTGAAAAAACTATTGTGACCAATCCAAGATTAATTTTTCAAAACTGAAGGAGGTTTATGTTCTTAAGATGTCCAACTAAAAAATCCTCTCTCACTTTTCTAACAGCCATTATGGGTTGGGAAATATTGAACAATATTGGAAAGCACGTTTTGCAGAAAATTCCTGTTAAGTCATCATTTTGCAGAGAATATTGTGGCCAATCAGAAATACATATTACAAAACTGAAGGAGGTTTTTGTTCCTAAGAGAGCCATCTAAAAAAATCTATATCACTTTGTGTATTACAGAATGAGAGATACATGTGCATATTTACAGCCTATTTTTCAGAGTCTATAAAACTTTGTTTTATACATATTTTTGCAGAGCCTATTGTGAACAGCTGGAGTATAAATTTAGGAAACTGAGAGAGGTTTATCTCACCAAAATATTCATATACAATAACCTCTTTCATTTTTTACATATATATTTCGGATTGAGAAATAAAAAGGTATAATTGGACCCCAAGTTTGCAGAATCGCTAGAGCATAATGCACAAAGAAAGGAAACAATTAGTGACTTGGATGCCTCATCATCAACTAAGAGTTGAGATCAAATTTGAATTCTCCTCTTTGTCATCACCTATCCATAAAAAATAGTGCCAAATAGATGCATTAGTTTTGAGTGTCCTTTACTTAAGTTCTATTTATGTAAAACAGTTGGAGATATTTGTAAACCAATCTTGATATTTTTTCAAGATATTCTAGTTTACAATTTGTATAAATACTTCACTCTTTGAAGTATTTTAGTGTGGAATAAAATTGATAAGATTACTATAGACTTTTGCTGATACATTGGAGGCTTAAATGTGTTGATTTCGTAGTAACGGACTAGACAAAGCTATTTGGGCATCATAATTCAGGATTCTTGCGATAAGTTAAAGAGTAAAGTGCATCTCTTCTTGTCATCATTTCATTTCTGAGTTCCATGCAATCCATTATGTGTTTGATCTGTGTTAATGAGTAAATAGGAATATTACTTCAGGATTAGCTTCTTGCTACCTGTTTTAACTAAGTTACCATTTAAATGTTTTCTGTTGATTTCCGGTGTTAGGAATCCTTCATTGCTCCTACTCCCGCTTGACCCCTGCCTCCTTCCTCCATTGTCTGGATTAAAGGATCCTTCATTACCCTTTATCCCAACTATACCATTTCATCAAAAAACTTTTACCCAGAACTTTGAGGGTTATCTACCTTGCCCTGACTGCGTTTTCATCCTTTTGGCCTTGCCTTCTAGTAATGCTATCTAGAATTAGACTCCATAGCCCAATGGACTAGTAGATCTCTCTCTAGTTTAATTCAAAGTGATTTTTACCCACCAAACATCTTAAAACAAAAACCAAATTGTTCTATCATAACTAGCCTAAAACATAAATTAAAAAAAAAAGATAAATCTTTAAGAGAGAGCCCTCTTTGAACTATAGGAAGGCTAGATCCTATTGTTCCAAGTAGGTTTGTGGTTACCTCGAACTATTTCTCTTGAACCTGGAGAAATTACTGAGTGTTAACAGAAACTTCGTAGAAAAAAAGTTATAGCGCAAATTCCAGGATGACTTGTTTGGAGCAGCGAAACCCTAGAATCCAAAGCTCTGATACCAAATGTTGTGAAACCAGCTCCAAAATGAGAAGAAAAGAGATATCAATGCCTTATAAATAAGCCACTTCGAGGGGGAAACCTCCAATACATTACATGAATGAACAATTCTTGGATGATACAAATGAAAAAACCTCCTTTCTATATATAGGAGTCCATGGGGCCAAAATGTAATCCTAGTGGGACCACAATGTAACCCTACCCAACCTAACAATAATAATGTAAAGGCACAATAATAACAATATGGGGGTTACAGGGGTACAACAATAACAATAAGGAGGGCTACACTAACATAATAAGGGACTACACTATTAATATAGGGACTTAACACTAGATCTAGGTGAAGGAGGAGTATGACACCCCAGTGCGCCAGATGAGCAAGATCCAACACATTTGCAGCAAGGATATTAGTTAGATAAGTTCCAGTTTGTTGCAACAGGACCATCACCTTCATTATAGGGTCCCATAGTATCATAGTTACAGGTTCAATGTCATCTGATGCAATTTGTGATTACACAGTTGTAAATATAGTTACAGTTAGTACCCTGGAGACAATTGAAGAGCTAGATGCAGTGACATAGGCTATTGGAATTGCCCAGTTGCAGTATGCAGGTGCAGTTTCAGACAAGAGATTCCCAACGTTGAAATACGCACTCCAGTTTTCAGTGCAGGAGGACATTGCGATTTTCTAGGAGGGAGAAGAGTTATTTCCCAAAGGGAGATTGAGACTCATAGGGAATCTAGATTCACTGGGAGACACCCTATGGAAGCTAGTACTTTTGGGGTGATTTGGAGTTGTAGCCACAGAAGCTTATAGAGTTGGGAAAGATCCGCTGAGGAGTCCACCTCATGAATCAGTACTTGGCTATAGGGCCCAAACTATTCAATAGTAGGATGGATCAGTGGCAATAGATGTAGTTAGATGCCATAGCGACAGTTGCAGAGATTAGTAGCAGTCAAGTACTAGGGAGTGCAGTGCAAATTTGGCATAATGCAGAGTCAGCAATAGTGCAGTAGGCACAGTGAAAAGTCAGCAACAACGCAGAGTCTTCAGTGTACATTGCATAGGTTAGTAGAAGCCAGAGATTTGGGTGATAGACGCATCATACTGATCACATTTGATTCAGTATTTTGGATGGTTTTTCAGTTGCAGATGTTGCAGTAGCGGCAACAACAGAGTTGCAGTCCAGATGTAGTGTTGGCAGCAGCTGATCAGGGTCAGGAGCAGCACAGATGCAACATAAATTAGAGTAGTGCAGTAGTTAATGGGAAGCAGTAGCCATACATAAACAATGTTATAAGAGGTGATGCAGAGACAGGGTGTTGTTACAGGGTGTGCAACAACACTAAAGCACATTCCTCACTAAGCGGGATTGTTATTTTTTGTAGGATCGGATGTGTTCTAGCCATGAAGCTTTATGGAGAGGCTAAAATACATGAGATCTCGAGAACCCAAAAATAATTTCTGGAAATTTTGCTTCAAAGTGACTTAATTCGATTATTAACCAATTAACTAATTTTTTAATGTTTCCTAAGTCTAAACTTAGGAAAACAGGTTAATTAATAAGTATTAATTAAGTCAAAGCGAGAATCATTTAGAAGCTCACACTGATCAATCTAGAGATCATACTAGCCATCGATTATGCTTCAATCTTGTCCATTGGTGCTCCAACATAAGATTATAAGAGGATGTCGATGTGATGATGGAGAAGACACTCGAGCAGTTCGATTTATTGGCAGATCGATTTCCTGAGTAGTAGCAGTCAATTGCAAGAGATCAAAGCAGCGAGTTAGGGGCAGGGATAGAGATCCGTAGGAATTTTTCCAGATACAAAGAGGCAGCAGCAATAGGGTCGAGTTATCCCAGTGAGGTAGCGTAGAGATCTACGCAGTAGCTTCAAATAGGGCATTTCAATTTTCTTAAGAGAAATTCATTCTCAGATCCAGAGGCCAGACAGAGGTTTCAAAGGGCTGAAGAGACGAATATCTTAGCAATAGAAGGAAAAATGACTTCATCAGAGACTAGTTAGAGCCTTGACATCATAGTGACTGCACAGTCCAGCGCAAAGGATGATACAGAGGCTTTAGAAGGTCGAGTTTTTCTTAGGTAAGTTGTGTCGGGATTTGCATGTGGAGGAAGGGTAAATACCTTCAATAATTTTGCTCATATTTTCTTATCGTGGATTTCCATTTTTAGGCATCCTGATTGTACTCAAAATTTCACTACTGCATAGTAACAAAAACCCTCATTGTTGAGCCGACTTTCTCGCATTGGGTTTTTTCAGGGACTTTTGTCCAAAAATAATTGTTATATTTTGTGTTTGCTAGCATTTCGCAACTTTCAATGTTTTATTTTTCTGTAAAATTTTATTTGTGAAGGTTGCAGTGTGTTTATTTCTATATTTTTCGTAGCAGATAAATTGTTCAATTAATTAAAAATTAGGAGAAATAATACAAGTTGTTGCAATAGGATTCTAGTTGAGGAATTTTCATACCTCCTAGAAAGTGCACCAGCCACCACATTGTTTTTCCCTTTGACATTATCAATCTCAAACTCATAAGCCTGTACCTTGCTCACCCATTTTTGTTTTTGGCCATTTAATTCCTTCTAATCTAGGAAGAATCAGAGGTTGTTATGGTCTGCTTTAACTTTGAACCTGTTGGCCACCAGATATGGTATGAACTTAGCCAATGCATGCATAATGGCGAGTATCTCTTTGTCATAGATAGACTAATGACGCTCATAGTCATGGAGCTTATTTCTCTCAAAACCTATAGGATGGCCATTTCACATTAGTACTACTTCAAACCTGTCACCTGACACGTCACACTAAAATAAAAATGGCTGAGACAAATCAAGTAAATCCAGCATAGGACAAGTAATACTTAACTCTTTCAGTCGTGTGAAATCCACCTATGCTGTGTCTGACCATATGGAGTCCTTCTTGGTCAAATCTGCAAGTGGTGCTACCAGCTGGGAGAATCCTCTAACGAACCACATGTAGTGTTGTAATATCCCCAAATGGGGATTAACATTAATAAAAGTGCAAATATACAAGTAACTACAGCAAAATTGAAAACACCATTAAATACATAAGAAATGAGACCAAATTTAGTGTCGAGCCATTTTATTAAATTGTTGGAAAACAATAAAATATTGTGCTTAGAAGGATAGCACCTGGGCCTGATCAAGGCAGGCTGAAGAAAAACTCTAATCCTAGCAAATCAACTGCTGAAGTATGCTCTGTGTGGCTAGCCCACTGCACTGCCCAGTCCTGGAATTTACTGCTGCTACCTGATTTTAGACTACTAGTTCGCCTAGCTCTCATGCTCAAAAAAATTTTGGAATTGGTCACTGGACTCCTCTCACTAAACCCACAAAAACCTGTGAAGGGTTTGCAGAAATCTCGACCCCAGAAGATAACCCCTTTGGGCTTGGCATGCTTCTCTTCTAGGGTATACAAATTCTGTCTGAAACTGCTGGAAATTCCTGGTAGGAGGTGGCTAGCCTCCCCTTCAAATCCTTCGGCTGAACTCCTCTTCTCTCCCACACTTCTGGTACTTCCTCTAGACTGCACTACGCAATCACTCCGCAGTCACTGCTACATCTACGTATTCCTATAGGGACTACACACTCTTGCTTCTTCTGCTCTAAATCACTCTCACAAAATGGTGGAACTTCCATTCCTAAGCGGGCGCTTGAAGTCCCCCTGAGGTAGAGGTTGAGATCTCCACTTGAAGATCTCTTGTGCTGAGCAACACTGCAGACTTGGATCTCTGGGTCAAGCATGCTCAGTCAAGAAGACAGAAAATACTTAGGTGAATGAATGATGAGGAATGAGCTGCCTCTTCCCTTTTTTCCCCGATAGCCCAATGTTCCTCTTGGGCCCCACCTAGGACTACGTTCCCCCTCACTGGCCACTCCTGCGTTTCCCCTCACTAGCCACTCACAATGCTGCCACTCAGCCAAATGCGAAATCCTTCTCATTCGCTCTCCCGGCCCCCACCAAGGCCACAAATTTTGCCTCTGACTATAGGAAAAATACTTTTTCTTGATTTAATAAGGTTTATGGGTTCTGGCCCACATTATTTCTGCCTAACATTATGAAAAACCAAAATCTGTCAAAAAATTAATATTCCCAATTAGTTGACTGCTAATTGGGGATATTACTGTCCTCCCCACCAGAATGCTACTTTTCCTGAAGAAACTGCAAATATGGGTGCTAAAGAATCTTCTCCCCCTCTCAAGTGGCATCCTCATCTGGGAGATTCCTCCATCTGATAAAGTATTCCTTCACCACCCTGTTCCTCAAGTTCCTCTCCCTGTTATCAAATATAGCCTTGGATGAAGTACCAAATGCCCCTCATCATCCATGGGAGGCAACTCAGCTGCTACTATCACCTTCCAGCCCAGAGCCATCTTCAGGCTAGATACATGGAATATGTTGTGCACCTGGCTCCCCGGAGGTAGCTCCAACTCATATGATGCCTCCCCAACTCTCTGAGAGACCCTATAAGGCCCATAAAAACCCGACTTTGGCTTCTTTGATCCCTTCTACTTCAGCGTCGACTACTTGTACGACTGGAGGCATAGGTACACTATATCCTCAACCTCAAAGTGTCTCTCCACATGGCCCCTGTCAGCATAGATCTTCAGTTGGTTCTGTGTTGCCTGCAAGTTATCCTTGAGAGCCCTCAAGATGTCTTGGCTCTCCTGAATCCATTCCTTAGCCCTAGGGGCCTTACTATCTCCAAACATGACATCAACGAAAGTCAAAGCATCATAACTATACAAGGCATGAAATGGAGACATACCTATGGACATGTGGTAGGTGGTGTTGTAGTAGTACTCCCCCATGTGTAGCCACCTCAAGCATGCCTTCTGCTGCCTAGTGACATAGTTTCACAAGTAGCCCTCCAGCCACTTGTTAACTATCTCTGTCTGGCCATCTATTTGGGGATGCTAGCTCGTACTCGAACTGAGCTCCATACCCACCAACTAAAATAGTTCTTGCCAAAATCTCACCATGAAACAATTTTCTTGGTCACTGACAATGGTCTTGGGGAGACCATGCAACCGAAATACCTCTCTGAAGAACAGTTCATCCACGTGTGAGGCCGCGTACTTGGACGAGATCACAAAAAAGTGAGAATACTTGGTCAAGCGATCCACAACCATGTAAATGAAATATTTGCCCTGTACCATGGGCGATCCCATGATGAAATCCATCAATATGTTGTCCCATTTCCCCTCGGGGATGGGGAGTGGCTGAAGCAATTCTATTATGTGTGTCATCTTCCCCTTATTTCGCCAGCACACTTCACACTCCCTGATGTGCCATAAAACATCCTACTTGATTCCCTTCCATGAGAACCTCTCCCTTATGGCCTTGTAAGTTCTGGTGTACCCCTGGTGCTTGACCAATGGTAAATCATGGGCTACATGTAGGATCTTCTCCCATAGCTGGGAGTTGGCCATAAAAAATATCTAGTCTCTGTAGTATATCACCCCATCCATCACCCTATAGTGGTCATCAATCACCTGCCCCTCCAAGACCTCACATGAAAAATGGTCCTTGGAGTACTCTATTAGCAAATGAGCCTTCCAATCTGGCTAAATTCTCATCAAAGAAAAATAAGTCGGCCTCATGGACAACGCATCAGCCACTACATTGTGCTTCCCCTTGACATACTCGATGTCAAAATCATAAGCCTATATCTCTCTCACCTACTTTTGTTTCCTCTCCAACAACTACTTCTACTCTAGGATAAATCTGAGGCTATTGTGATCAATCCTCACCCGGAATCCGTTCCCCACTAGATATTGTCGAAACTTGGCTATAGCATGCATGATGGCCAACATCCCCTTATTGTATATGGGGTACAACCTCTCATGGGGCAATAGCTTCCAACTCTTGAAAGCTATGGGGTGTCTCCCCTGCATCAGTACTGTGCCTACTCCCTCCTCAGAAGCGTCACACTCCAACACAAATGGTTGCGTGAAGTTGGGGTAGAGCGAGCATCAGACAAATCCTCATCACCTGCTTGAGCCTATCAAAAGCCCCCTTCGCTGTCTCGATCCAACTGAAAGCGCCCTTTTCAGTTAGATCTGTGAGGGGTGTTGCAAGCTACGAAAAGCCCTTTAAAAACTTCATGTAGTAGGTGCAAATGTCCACAAACCCCTGAATTTCTGTCACATTCTTGGGCTCTGACCAATCTCTTATGTCCCTTATCTTCTCCTCGTGGACCCTCACTCCATCCACCCCAATGATATGCCCCAAATAGAGCATCCTTGTCAAATAGAACTTGCATTTAGTACTGAGAACTGCTCTCCAGAGGTGACTATGTAAAGGCTTTAAAAATAAAATAAAAATATCATCGAAAAAAACTAGCACAAACTTCCTCAGTTTGCCATAGAAGATATGGTTCATGTAAGATTGGAAAGTGGCCGGAGCATTGGTCAACCCAAAGGGCATCACCAAAAACTCAAATTGGCCATAGTGACACCAGAACATAGTCTTGGGGACATCCTTGTCCCTCACTCAGATTTGATGGTGCCTCGACCTCAGATCAATCTTGGAGAAGAAATTTTCTCCCCTTAACTCATTCATCAGCTCACCGATCTTGGGGATGGGGTAGCAGTTCTTCATGTTTTTCTTGTTTAGGGCCTTGTAGTCTATGCACATCCTTAGCATCCCATCCATCTTCTTCACTAGAACAACAGAAGAAGTGAAAGGACTGGTGTTGGGTCGATGTGCCCCAATGCCAAGAGCTCATGAATAGCCCTCTCAATCTCATCCATGTAGGCCTTGGGATGCTTAAAGGGGGTGCTAATCACGGCCTAAATTTCGGGCTCCAACTCGATAGTGTGCTCAAAGCCCCTATTAGGGGGCTGCCCTAATGGAATGTCCTCGAAAACCATGGAGTAACGGTCTAGGATGGCCTGTACATCGGAGTTCGGGGGTCAATTTATGCCATCTGCCTCTGAAATCCTCAGCTCAACTGCCCACTCTATGTCTCCCCACCTTAATTCTGCCTCCATCCTATTCGCAAACACTGTCTGAGGGGGTATGTATGCATGCTCCTAAGCATCATTAGTTTCCCACTCTTCTTATCCAAGAACTCCATCTCCAACTTCTACCAATCTGTAGTGACTCTATCAAGGGTGATCAGCCACTGGACCCCAAACACCATGTTGGTGTTCGGAATTTCGACCACAAAGAAATGGTTTATCACTGAGTATGTCCCCATAGTCACGGTCAAATATGGAACATACTGCATGCACTGCATGGTTGTAGCTCTCGGAACTAGCACAAAGAATCCATCAAACCCCTCTGTCTCGATACCCTGCCTCTGTACCATCTGGGCATATATGAATTTATGCATAGTTCCACTGTCTACTAGCACCGAGACACGTTGTCCCTGAAATGTTCCCTAGACCCTCAACGTTAAGTGCTTGGGTATCCCCGCAAAGATGCGAGGACCCCTCTAGTCAGTGCACACGCTGATCTTCCTGTTTTTGGAGGACCTTCTCCAGGCTCTGCTACGCTGTCATCTCCTCCCATCTCGAAGAGTTTATCCTCATCTCCCTCATTTTTTGAGTAGACCTGAATGTAGTGTTCCTTCCTTCCAGCACACCTATGACCCAATTCCCATGGCTCTTGGCATGTGAAGCATAGCTTCTTCCTCCTCAGATTTCTCCGAATATCATCATCTAATGGCCCTCGGTCCTGGTTACCTCTTGGTGGTGGAGCTCTCATGTCCCTTCCTCATTGTAATAAAGTTGGTATGTTGGTGTAATGTTCCCAATTAGCCACTGCCACTTGGAACATTATAACTTCTCCAATTTTGAAATAAGAAGTAGGAATGACAATAAAACATATCCCAGTGTGAAAAGAGATTGACGTAGTAGGACAAAATAAAGCCTCCTTGGTTTGAAAGAGGGGCAAAGCAATGATCTAGCTACAGTTGACCAAGTCAACAGCACTGTCACAAGAGGAGGGAAAACTACTAGGGCAGCGCAGTTTTGAAGGAGGAAACTTCTCAAGGAAGTCACATCACCAATGAGTGGGGCCCGGGAGGGGAAATCTCACCAAGGATAAGAAGGAGGAGATAGAAGCAAAGAATGGATTCATTCATTCATCTTGTCTCAGTCTTATGACTGATTGCAAGCTTTAGTTGTTTAGCCGGAGTTGCAACATTGTTTAGTGCAAAGGGATTCTCATGCAGGAATTCTATCTTCACTATTGGTATAGCTGATTGGGAGATATAAGGAGGAGGTCCTAAGTTCAATTCTCATCATTTATCTTGAGGTAATCCATTCCCCATCCTAGACAGTGCAGTCACTTCCAAGGATTGCTTTATTTTTGCAGTAGCTGCAGTAGCTAGGGTTGCATATTTCCATTTGTGCTTGTTTCAGAGGAGGAGAAGTCTATTTCACTTCGGGAGATCTATTGACGAAGGCCTTGGGCCAAATATTATATTTGTTTTCCATTTCAGATCATATTTGGTCTTTATTTATACAGTGTTGCTGGGAATAGCATTATTTCTACGGAGCTACTTTTTATGTTGCTATTTTGCCGAAAATCCTTGTCGAGGCATTCTGAGGTGCTTGTAAAAGAGGTCTAACCTCTCATTTATGATTCCATGCTTAATGAAAGCTCTAAATTGGTATAAAAATATCTTTTTCTGTAGATTCCATAATAAAAATAACGTTGTTGTAGTCTCCGACATTTCTATTTTATGAAGCAATGGGATTTGGGTCCTTTTATGCATATATGAGTTGGGGAGATCTGTTTAGAGTAGCTAGAATGATTTGTTTTTGATGCCATTCTACATTTAAGCTACATACAGCATATATTAGAGGATATAATCTCTGGTCTACATTTGTTTTGCACTGGTTTCCTTATACAGCGTCCTCCTTGGAAATATTGCAGAAATTCCTGAAAGGGAACATTATAGTGGCATCAGAGCTCTGCTCTTGGCTCAGCTTGTGGGGGGGAGGAGATTTACCTTTAGCATGGAGAAGGAAGACATCTCAAATCTAGTACTTCAAACCCTGCAGAACATTGCAAGGGATCTCAAGGAGATGAGATATGAAGAGGACTCTTTAGGGTATTTCCATGAGGCAAGCACTAGCACTACAAATGGCATGGGGCATTCAGCTGCATCACAACTCTCCACCATGCCTTAATTTCTAACTGAAGGAGATAAGGAGGGCAATCTCGGAGAATATTTTGAAGAGTATGAACTCCACTCTCAAAGGTTCAAGGAGCACTTGAGCTTTTAGGAGTTTTGCTGGATCAAGGATGGGAGGAGGATTAATCCTCATCAGAAGGAGGAGAACTTGATGCAGGTATCAGCCCTACAGCACAGTATGGTTCTTCTTGCCCATATTTGATGGGACACCTAAGTGCACAGCAAAGGCTTAGGTGGAGAAGCTGGACACATACTTCCAGCTCAACAAGGTTTCTGAGATAGAAGCCATCAAGATAGTTGCGCTGCACCTAGAAGGGGAAGCTCAAGATTGGTCGTTTCATGGAATAGCCACTCTTGGGCACCATCATATCACCTCATACTCAGCTTTCACCAAGAAGCTAGTGGAGAGGTTTGATCCAAGGGATCTGGAAGCCCACTTTGCTAAGATAACCAAGCTCAAGCAAAAGGGAGATCTTGAGGATTACATTGTTGAGTATTTGCAAATTTCAGTGATGGTATCTAACCTCACTATGAGCAGGAAGGTATGCATTTTTGTGAATGGGATGGCTGAACCATTACAAGTGTTGGTCAAATCTACTAAACCAACCACACTCCTTGAAGTTATGGAGAAAGCTAGAGATCTGCAACACATCTTGCCCAGGGCAAGAACCTTTTTGCAGCAAGAGACTCACTCAAGACCAAGGGAGACAATCCATGTTCAGGATTTGGAGGGGAAATGTGTTACAGGAGGGTCACATCATGACAAGACCTTCTCAAAGAAGGATGCCCGTGCTGTACAATCCATGGAAGACTTTTCTCCAAGAGGGGGAGTTGTTGCAGCGTTAAGAGGAGTCCCAAAGTATCTAACCTTGAGGGTAAGAGGCACCATCATGGGGCAAAGAGTTTCTGTATTGATAGATAGTGGAGCCACTCATAATTTTATTAATGCACATGTGGTACATAGGAGAGGAATTCCCATGGAGGAGTTTGAGGGATTTTCAGTTTTGGTCCCAGGAGCTATGACCCTGCACTGTGCCAAGTATGTTCTAGCACTAACCATTACTATGGGGACCTATACATTGACAAACCACTTCTTTGTGGTAGATATACTAGACACCAATTTCATATTGGGATTCTAGTGGTTAATCACTCTTGGGAGAGTTACCACTAACTGGAGAACCTTGGAGATGGAATGGACAGGAGGGGAGGATGGCCAGCAACAAAGAATCAAGGGTATGAACACATATCCCCCTTAGGTTGTTTCAGCACATAGGATGGAGGAAGGTCTACGTAAAGAGGATGTTGAATGGACAGTTGAGCTTCATATATCAGAGGTGAAGGGAAAGGATTCACCAGTGCATCCAGATATTCAGTCTCTCTTGGATCGGTATTCTATAGTATTTGGAGATATCCCACCAGGGAGACCTCCTGACCGAGGGTTTGAACACACCATTGAGCTGGAACAAGGGGTCCAAGCAGTAATCACCACTCTTTATAGGCATCCAAAGGCTTATAAGGATGAGATTGAGAGAGCTATCCAAGAGCTGCTAGCTCTAGGACACATCTGGCCCAGTGCTAGTCCTCTTGCTTCCTCCGTGGTTTTGGTAAAGAAGAAAGAAGGCACATTGAGGATGTGCATTGATTATAGGACCTTGAAAAATAAGACTATGAAGAACAGGTACCCTATATGCATGATCGATGAACTCATGGATGAGTTAAGGGGATCCAAATACTTCTCCAAGATTGATTTGAGGTCTGGGTGTCATCAAATAAAGGTGAGGGAGCAAGATATCCCCAAGACAACGTTCAGATGTCACTATGGGAATTTTGAGTTTCTGGTAATGCCCTTTGGATTGACTAATTCTCCAACAACTTTCCAATCCTGCATGAACCACATCTTCCGTGGTAATTTGAGAAAGTTTGTATTGGTCTTCTTTGATGATATTCTTATCTACAGCAGCACTTGGGAGGAGCACTTGCAGCATATTGAGATAGTCTTACATATTGTTGGGTCGTAAATACGACCACTTTATAACACTTATTTCATCCATTTTTACTCTTATTTATCATATCATTTATTAAAATTTATCATATAAATCCATTTTATAATGATTTTTGCTTTTATGGATGAATATTATTTATTCTCCTTTATTTTTAATAAATTGATGATTATTATGCATAATTTTATCAATGATGGTTTATTAATATATTTTGTAATATCACTTACCATTTTAGCCTCCAAGATATTTTCCAGACTGTAGATTTGATTTCCAAATCATTATGAAATATTCCAACTCAGAAATTCGTTGGAATAAGAAGTGATAGTTTTACGGTTGAGATTCTGAGCAAATGAAAATGAATATGGAAAATCCGAAACATGGGTTTTGTCCAGAATGGAACCAATTAACTTTAGCAAAGAATGGTTTGCCCAAATTTATTCAATATTGAGATAAACGCAAGGTTCTTTGAGCACGATTTTCTCATATTTGTTGTTGCAGCCGTCCTCCAAATCTCAGCTGCAAAGCCAAATTCGCCTTGCTCTTGTTGAAAGACTGTTGGAAATGTATTTTCTGGTTGATCAAGTTGTTGGGAACAATCCAATATTGTTATGGGAGATCATACTTGCTATTTAATTTCTCCTCCTTCTAATTATAAAAGGAGAAGCATGTATTGTGTATTGGGGGGAGAATGGGGAGACTTTTCTTGTTGTAATTTGCAGAATTGCGCATCAACTCTTGTTAAGAGAGTACGAGCTATTTTTAAAAATTATTCATGCCTGATTAATAAAAGAGTTTGTTCTCGTTCCATTTCTCAAACGCTGGAGTAAAGCGCAGTAGCGTTTCACCGGTGGTTGAGGGCCCGACCCTGGTGGAATCGTTCTGCTGTTTGTATTTCTATTCTTTATTTTATGTTGTGTGATAATTGCCTTTAGATTTATTACGATTACATAGTTATTTTATTGTTGTTCATATTGCTGTTCCATTTATGTTTATTGTTTATTTCTGATTCATAGCTTTAGATCAGCAAATAGATGAGTTATAGTTACATGCTGTTGTTCCTTTCCAACTTTCATTTCCTTTAAATTGCTTTTATTGAATTTGCTTTTGTTTCGACTGCTTTAAGATCTCCAACTATAGAGGATAGAGGTTATTTCTCCTAAGTCCCCAGATTGGTTATCTTACATCGATTTCTAAGGGAAAGAGTTACTGCTACTGCATCCCTGATCGATGTTTTGCAAGATTGATGTAGTTTAATCTTTTCATTCATGTCACTGTAAGTAGGTTTATTTACAAGCATTTGTTACCTTTGCATTTTTTATTTTGTACTACATCTTCACAGCATTACTCTTAGATAAGTTGTTGCCTCAGACTAAGTACACTCTTGAAATAAAAAGTCGCTCCCGGATTGATAATTAATGTGAGATAAATAGGTGTTAAAAAGATACCTTTTATGCCTCGACATTTTGGCGCCGTTGCCGGGGAGAGTGTATGCCATTTAGAAAGAGTGATGCATATTTAATTTTTTTTCTACTTGGTAAGAATTGTGTATTAAAGATAGAAGGTAAGAACCTGCGCATCGAGCAAGAAACACACTTGTTCACTGGCCCTCTTCACAGCAAAATTGAGTGAAAGCTTAAGGTAGGAATGAATGCTTGTGTTTTTTTTGAATTTTAGAAGTAGAATTTTTGAAAAAATCTTGTAATTCCACTCGAGTGGTGATGTAAGCACCACCCATTTTACTAACCAATTGACAGGAACATTGGAAGGAGGATCCTTAAAGAAACACCTGAAGAACATCTTCTATGATGGTAAGAAATGGCTGACATTGCAACTTTCGAATTCCCTATCAAAGATCTAGGAGGAGTGATACAAATGCACATAATTCCCCCATTGTCTCTACCAAATTTTCATGGTTTGAAAAATGAAGATCTAGATACATTCTTATTTTAGTTTGAAATACTTTGTAGAGGATATGATTATTGTACTAATGATCAAAGATTGAAAGTGTTTCCTCTTACTCTAAAAGGAGCAGCTCTCCAATGGTTCATGAGCCTAGGTGGGAACTGCATCCAAACATGGGAGGACATGAAGAACATATTCTTGACGAAGTACCAAGACTACTGCAAATCCAATGAAGATATTTTCGGTATGATACAAGGGGAAGATGAAAGCTTGGAGGACTATGTAGAGAGATTTCGATACAACCTTCAAAAATCAAAGCATAAGCATTTGGAAAAAGAGATCTTGAAAACACTCCTTCTTAAAGGAATCAAAGATGAATTTTTAGAACTCTTAAATTTGATAGGAAAAGGTGATGTTTTTCAGTTATCATATGATGATGTTTGTGAATTGTGCATAAGGTATTCAAGAGGAATTTTCAAGGCTGGTAAGAATTCTAGAGAAGTTTCTTCTTTCTCTTCCAAATGTACTACAAGAACAAGAGACATAAGAGCTGAAATCAAGGTTTTATTTGAAAATTTTAAATATGATTTTATTAGCTCTCTAAATTCACAATTGAATGTTTTGCAGGTTCAGAGAAATCAAGAATTTGATGAAGTGTTTTTCCCTCATTACCAAAAGGAGCATCCCATAGATAATCACTCTTCCTTATCTAATTTGGAAGTAGCATATCAAAGAGATGCAGAAGCTGCAACAAGGTCAAAACCATGGAAATCATGGCCTATAGGTATGGTTCAAAACACTTCTTCTTCATTCTCTTACTTTCATAATTCATTACGAAATACTCATATGTTAGGGCAGCCATGCCAATCTCAATATAACCACTACCAATCTTGTCTACATGATTGGCATGGTTCACCTTATGATTACATGACTACTCTCCCTCATCTTGTTGCACAAACACATCTTCCAGCTCTTCCACAACACCTTGTTTTCCAATCAAAATCATTTACTCAACACAATCAACTACATCATCAAGAGGCTCCATTCCCTACACAATATCCTACTCAACTCATTCCACACCTTCACCATAATAAACTAGTACAACATGCTTACAGTGTTGAACTGCAGAATTCATCCACCCTTCCCACCCATTCTATCTCACATGCACTATTAGACAAAACTTACACTGAGATTCAGAGTGTACCAAATCCAAAATTTTAAAAGTTATGAAAGAAAATGAGGTTTCTTCTAGTTTGCACCAACAAACCATTTTAAAACCTCAAGAACTTCATGATACGATGGATATGGAAAATCAAGGGAGTAAAGGATATATTGAAGATTGGTTTCACTCCATCATTTTTTTGCAACAGCACTCCATACTTCAACAATTTTTGGAACCATCTTTTCAAGGGAAGTTGGCTTCTCATACCCTAATTTTTATTAACACACATTTTTTTAAATTTGGGTATGTACATAATTGAGTCTTTATTTCGGAAATGGCTCCACTGGAAATACTCTTATACGTAATCTTATTCATTCTTCAAATAAGAGTAGGATAGTGGAGAAAATAAAATAAATAAGGAAATAAAACAAACACATTTTTTTTATTTTTATAAAAATAGTTGTTTTTTTGTTTCAACACGCTGTGAAATCAACATTGATGATAAATATTCTAATTTATCTGTGTATGTAGATTAATTATATTGCAAACAAAAATTATACAAACACTAATATTCATTTTTATCATCAATATGGAAAAATTTCTTGAATATCATAATTTTTTGGCTTGCGGGCTTGATGAAATTTCTGGAAACACAGTTGGGACAGTCATGTTTTGGGGGACCAAAAGTGAATATTTTTAAAACCTGTTTCTATTCTAAGTATATTTTTATGTCTACTTTCTAACCCAATTTTAATCACTCAATTTGGATTTGAAACGAGAAAGTTAAAACCAAAACATTGACAGGGTGTCTAGTAGGCAGCTCAATAACAGAGTTGGGACAGTCAGTTTTTGGAGGCCTAAATGACTATATTTTTAAAATTTGTTTCTATAGAAGATTCCTCTATGAATCTAGTTTACAAAGAAATTTTAATCACTCAATTTGGATGTCGTATGAGGAATTTATGACCAAAATACTGACTTCCTATCATAAATCAGCACTCTTGAAACTCTGTTTTCTCTGTTGTTCCTTAACGTATTTGATCCATAAATTCTTCTTGTCTTCAAAACCTGTTTCTACTAGAGATCAATAAATGAATCTAATTTAATCTCCAATTTGAATCGGTTCAATCCGCCATCAAACGAATAATTTATGCTTCAAATACCAACTGTTGGTCTGAGCTGAAAAATCGAAAATGACTCTATTAGGTAGGTTGTTCTAAGAAAATTTAACATATCATTACATAGAATTTTTAAAGCCTGTTTCTATTGAAGATAAACCTTTGAATTAGCTCTCATTTGGCTTTGGAATCACTCAAATCGGACGAAAAACAAAGAAGGTATGATTAAAACACTGTTGGTTAGTATCGTCGACCACTGCTCTCCCGCAAGTAGAAAATATAATTTGTTTTATTTTTCCGTGGACTTTTTCTATAGAGTAAAATACTTGTTAGTTTTTTTGCATAATTCTTGGATTAGGAGAGCCCGGCCATCTCTCTTTCTCCATGATTTAATGTTTTATTGCAGGTAGACACTCGTTTTTTTGCAGGTCTTAGAAGAATAAAGAAGGTCAATTTATGGATGAGTGATTCTTGAGAGAAATTTTAGTGAAACAAGG
Source organism: Pinus albicaulis (assembly GCA_034641835.2). Lineage (NCBI taxonomy): Eukaryota > Viridiplantae > Streptophyta > Pinopsida > Pinales > Pinaceae > Pinus > Pinus albicaulis. Next base: position 1,322,492,551 of record CM076575.1, on the reverse strand, counting down.
GCATTTCATCCAGTTCATTACCTAATATATTCATAACAATAACAAATGAAGAATTGGTTTCCATTTGAAGATTCATGCCACTGCTGCCAAATATTTTTCAAAAGATCATTTTTTTCCATTAATAGATTTGATATTCTTTTATAAATAACATCATAGCTGTTGTAACTTAATAAAGTGTTGTTTCTTTTCTAATTTCTTTTATTTTTTTGTGTTCCAGGTGTTAATCTCTTCAAATTATAATTTCCTCTCCAGTTTCAATTGAACAATAAGGACCCCACCATGCAAGTTTCAGTTACAGAAGGCAATTCTTCAGCAGCACCAATTCTGTAAAAAATTACTTTTTCTTGAAACCTGTACATAAACTTTCATTTCTATTTGATTGGATTTGCTTGGCAATGGATTGCATATTAGCTTTTTTTCTTTCTCTATTTTTTCCCTTTTTGCATGTGTATAGCTGTCTGTTGTTCCTCTTAAGGAACAACAGTCGTTCCTCTTAAGAAGCAGTGCGTTTATGTGTTTATTTCTGTTGTTCCTTCCAAAAGGAACAACATTTTTGCTAATTAGTTTTGTTGTTCTTTTAAAAAAACAACAACATTTTTTGCATGATTTTGCTGTTCCCTTCAAAAGGAACAACACCACTTGTTTTTGTTGTTCCTTTCAAAAGAAACAGCACCGCTTGTTTTTGTTGTTCCTTTCAAAAGGAACAGCAGTTTCGTTGTTCCCTTCAAAAGGAACAGCACCGCATGTTTTGTTGTTCCTTTCAAAAGGAACAGCACCGCTTGTTTTTGTTGTTCCTTTGGAAAGGAACAGCACTTCCGCAGAATATTTTCTTGTTGTTCCTTTGGAAAGGAACAACACTTCCGCAGAATATTTTCTTGTTGTTCCTTTCCAAAGGAACAACACTTCCGCAGATTGTTTTTGTTGTTCCTTTTCAAAGGAACAACACCTTCGCAGAGTATTTTCTTACTGTTCCTTTCGAAAGGAACATCAGTTTCGCAGATTGTTTTTGCTGTTCCTTTTAAAAGGAACAACACTTTTTGTGTGGATTGATTTTTTTTTTTAAGCCAGCATGTTGGATTTTTGATTACTTTTCTGAAGGCAAATATATCGTTTACATACAATCATACAAATTAAAGCTTACTGTAATCAACAAATCAAAAGAAATCGTCATTTTTAAGAAAGTTGTTTAGTAATGATAAGAAAAAGGAAAAATGGACATAATCAATAATATGATTTTGTTGTCTTACTACCACTAAATTCATATGATCGATTATATTTATCATGTTGGTTCTTTCTCATATTTTATAACTTTCTTTGATTTTTACTTATGGAGTAGGAGCAAGGGCATATTCTTTTCTATTGAGCTGTTCAGACTTCTTCCATCATCCCTACTCTTAAGGAGTGCCGAGCCATCCTTTATGAATAAATAGGAAAGTGATATATGAAAAGAAAAATATTTACATATTTCATTAATAATTTTATAATTTGGCAGATGGAGGATAGGGGGTCTCATCAAGAGCCGGCCTACCATGTTCATAAGGAAGCAAGTGAAGTGGCATTCTCATCATGGCCACCAAACCAGGGATATGGTCCAATGGACAATTGAAAAAATTAAGCAGTCCTTGGAACAGGAGGTCTCATCACGAGCCGTCCTGCCCACTTTTCACTTCTTCCCGGTGAATGGCATTGTCATTTATCTGGTCACCAAACCAGCACAATGGCCTCTGTTATGACAATTAACAAGCACTTCCTCAGCATAGATAAAGGACAATGGTTCCAAGGGTGAGAGAGCAACTCTGTCAAGGTTATGGACACCTGTGGGCAACAGAGCTCTGCTGATGGTATTGGAGTCACATTTATACACATCAATAGTAATATTAAACTCTTTTTCCTATATCTCTATTTAAATATCAGATGAAAGTATGAATCTTTAACCTTTGATTTCGAACCTATTATACATGAAAATCATCATAAATCGATCACATTAGTTTAAGTGGGTAATAAACGCATTTGTACTTATGTTTATCTTAAGTTGTCCCTTCTCCTTATCCTTAAATCATTACAAAACGCTTTTATATCTGTTTACGATTTATCACATGCACGGATTTCAGTAAATGCTATAATTTCATTGATTGTATCATAAGTATGTATGCCTTTCCATGCTATACAATTGCTGTGCAATACACTGCTCTTCTATTTTGCTGATTTGCCACAATATTCATACTGCATTTCTACATAATTTTTGTTGATTGAACTTTTTGCATGCATCTTATCTGTTGCCATTCAAAAATGAAACTATGGATTCAAGAAAATTGCATACACATTGTGATTTGTTTACAGGAGCACAACAAGTATGGGGAAAATTCTATCCTCAGCATGATCACTATTGCAACTAAACAACAAAGGCTCGCGAATGCACACAATTCTTCAGACATGATGTGCTTGCATGGCTTCTACCTTTTGCATCACTTTCCGTATTCGCTAAGCCTACATCAGCTTCAACAAAGGCCAGTCCCTACATGTCATTCCATTTTTTTCGGAGGTAACACTTGAGGTAAAATAGCATAATTTTCTGATTTATTATGAATTTAGGAGAATTTCATGAAAATCCATTGAGCATTATTTATTCTACATCTTTACCACTTCCCATTTTTTAGACACGTCTCATCTTTCAGTTTGGGGGAGTGTTGATTTATTTCATTTCTTTCTTGTGACCATGTCTGTAATATTCTTTATCATCCATGAATATTCTTATTCATTCTCAACACCTCCCTTATTCCATGTTGTTTTACACCAAACATAGATTTCAACAGATTGTAGCAACCACCTCTCTTTGTTTTCTAGCATCGCATGAGGACATGCTAATTCTTCAGTTTGGGGGGCGGGGGGAATTGCTACACATGATGGATGTTTTCCACTTTCTTTCTCATTTAAGGCATACAATTTCATTTTTGTACAGTGTAGAAATTGATTTGCATATATCTTTAAAACTATGAACTGAATTTTTGTGATTTCTGGATAACAAAGAAGTATCATTAAAATACACAAACCCAGATAATTTCACACTAAATTAGTTCATAAAATTTCGAAAATTATGCACTATCACCTACAACCATTTTTTTATATCTCATGATCTATGCATCCAAATGATCTGATTTTTGAGAAAATGGTTAATGAAGTTTGTTGTTACTTATGTTACATTTTTCTGCAACTTCATATACATATAGTTGAATGTCAACTGTAAAAATTGTTATGTCTTTATCAAGATTGCTAAAATTGAATATTCATTATTTGAGGAAACATGCATTTGTTCCATCCATTTCATGGGTTGGGATGAACAATTTCCTTTGCTTGGTTAACACATGGGTTTTGTCTTTGGATTGCATGAGGACATGCAATATATTCAGTTTTGGATTGCATGAGGGCATGCAATATATTCAGTTTGGGGGTATGTTGGGCCGTGAATACGACCACTTTTTATCACTTACTTCATCCACTTTTACTCTTGTTTATCATATCATTTATTATAATTTATCATATAAATCCATCTTATAATGATTTATGCTCTTATGGATGAATATTATTTCTTCTCTTTTATTTTTAATAAATTGATTATTATTATGCATAATTTTATCAATGATGGTTTATTAATATCATTTATCATTTTAGCCTCCAAGATATTTCCTAAATTACAGATTTGATTTCCAAATCATCATGAGATATTCCAACTCAGAAATCCGCTGGAATAAGAAGTGACAGTTTTGCGGTTAAGATTCTGAGCAAATGAAGAAGAATCTGGAAAATCCGGAACATGGGTTTTTTCCAGAACAGACCCAATTAACTTAATCAAAGAATGGTTTGCCCAAATTCGGCCTGTATTGAGATAAACGCAAAGTTCTTTTAGCACGATTTTCTCAGATTTGTTGTTGCGACCGTCCTCCAAATCTCAGCTGCAAAACCAAATTCATCTTGCTTTTGTTAAAAGATTGTTGGAAATATATTTTCTGGTTGATCATATTGTTATGGAAGATTATATTTGCTATTTAATTTCTCCTCCTTTTGATTATAAAAGGAGAACATGTATTGTGTATTGGGAGGGGATGGAGGAGAATGGATGATTATTGTATTCATCTTGTAACACTGTAATTCCTTGACTCTTGTGATCAAAGAGCAACTGATGTAAAATCTATTCATGTTTAATTAATACAAAGAGACGTTTTCATCTCATTTCTCAAAGCTCTGCAGTAGCCCAGCGGCGCTTTCACTGGCGGTTGAGGGCCCGGCCCTGGTGGAGCGATCCGCTGTTTGTATTTCTATTCTTTCATTTCTGTTGTGTGATAATTGCCTTTAGATTTATTACGTTTACATAGTTATTTGATTGTTGTTCCTATTGCTGTTCCATTTCTGTTTATTGTTTATTTCTGATTCATAGCTTTAGATCAGCAAATAGATGAGTTATAGTTACATGTTGATGTTCCTTTCCAACTTTCGTTTCCTTTACATTGCTTTTATTGAATTTGCTTTTGTTTCAATTGCTTTAAGATCTCCAACTGTAGAGGATAGAGGATTTTGCTTCTAAGTCCCCAGATTGGTTATCTTGCATCGATTTCTAAGGGAAAGAGTTACTGCTACTGCATCCCTGATCGATGTTTTGCAAGATTGATGTAGTTTAATCTTTTCATTCATGTCACTGTAAGTAGGTTTCTTTACAAGCATTTGTTACCTTTGCATTTGTTATTCTGTACTACATCTTCACAGCATTACTCTTAGATAAGTTGCTACCTCAAACTGAGTACACTCTTGAAATAAAAAGTCGCTCCCAGATTGATAATTAATGTGAGATAAATAGGTGTTAAAAAGATACCTTTTATGCCTCGACACATATCCTCAAGGAGCAACAACTCTATGTCAAGCTCTCCAAATGTGAATTTGACCTCACATAGATGTTGTATTTGGGACACATCATAGGATTGGATGGAGTGAGGGTACATGAGGAGAAGATCTAGGCTATCAGAGATTGGCCTGAACCTGGGAATGTTACAGAACTCGAAGGGTTTGTGGGCATATGCACTTATTACCGGAAGTTTGTGAAAGGATTTTCACAACTAGCAGCACCACTCACAGACCTACCAAAGAAGGGAGCTTTCTATTGGACCCCTATAGTGCAGAGGGATTTTGATAAGCTCAAAGAGGTAATGAGTAGTTGTCCTATTTTGGTTTTACCTGACTTTTCTCAACCTTTTGTGCTAGAATGTGATGCATCAAGTGAAGGTATTGGGGCAGTCTTGATGCAAGGTGGGCATCCTATAGCCTTTGAGAGAAGGAAGTTTCTCCCTCATGAAAGGTTATACCCCATCTATGATAAAGAAATGTTGGCTATCATGTATGCATTAGCCAAATTCCAGTAATACTTGGTGGGGAATAAGTTCAAGGTGAAGACTAATCATAACAGTCTTAGATTCTTCCTTGAAGAGAGACAACTTCAGGAAAGACAACAGAAGTGGGTGAGAAAAATCCAAGCCTATGATTTTGACATAGAATATGTCAAGGGGAAGAGCAATATAGTAGTTGATGCACTATCCAAGAGGCCTATAGCACTGTCTTTGAGCGGCATGGACGCAGATTGGAAGGCTCAAATCTTAGTTGAGTATTCCAAAGATGACTTTGCATGTGAGATACTTGATGGGGTGGTATCGGATGAGAGGTTTAGAGTGATGGATGAGGTTATACATTACCAAGACCAGATCTTCTTGGCTAAGAATTCTAAGCTCAAGGAGAGGATCTTATTGGCATCACATGATTCACCACTTTCCAGGCATCAAGGCTTCATGAAGACTTACAGATATATCAGAGAGAGATTATCATGGAAGGGTCTCAAGGAGGATGTGCTCCGACATGTCAGAGAATGCCCCATTTGTCAACAGAATAAGGGATAACACACTCACCCTGCTGGATTGTTGCAGCCACTACCTATTCCTGATGGGAAGTGGGAAAGTGTCTCTATGGACTTCATCACCGGCTTACCGACAGTACAAGGTAAGGACTGTATCTTTGTTGTTGTTGATAGACTAACCATTAGGGGAATTTTGAGGTCTAAAATGGGCCTCCTAAGAAAAATGTACAACAAAAATAAACTTTATAACAACCAATAGGATTCAAGATGATGATGTCAACCATGGGAGATGATTTACCATTTTTTAAATAAAAGGGTAAAAATATTAAAAAATAATAAAATAATAAAACAACTTTTTCAACTCGTATTTTCAACTTATCTCCCAAATATTTTACTCAAATTTCAAGCGGGAGTACTCTTGGATGCGAAATTTAATTCCTCATCCAAGGAGTACCCATGTTGCATACTTTTGATGGGTCCTACTACACGAAAAATGAGAAATACATAAAAAAACGTGATTACAATCACGTTTTTTATGTATTTCTCATTTTTTCGTGTAGAAGAGTTCATCGAAAGTATGCAACATGGGTACTCTTTGGATGAGGAATTAAATTTCGCATCCAACGAGTACTCCCGCTCAAAATTTGAGTAAAAAATTTGGGAGATAAGTTGAAAATACGAGTTGAAAAAGTATTTTTTTCATTTTTCCCTCTAAAATTTGATGATATCATCAAATCTTATTTGATTTTTTCCACTATTATTTTATAATTTCCTTAGGAGGCCCATTTTAGACCTCAAAATTCCCCTAATGAAAGTACTCTCATTTCTTTTCCATTTATGCACATTATACTACTTCACAGGTAGTTGCGCTCTTCTTCAGAGATGTATTTAGACTCCATGACCTCCCAAGGACCATAGTGAGTGATCGGGACAGTCGCTTCATGGGTGGATTTTGGCAAGAAATTTTATGGTTAGTGGGGACTAAATTGAATCCAAGCACTAGTTATCATCTACAAACCGATGGACAGACCGAGATAGTGAACAAGTGGCTAGAAGGCTACTTGAGGAACTATGTGGCAGGGCAGCAGAAAGCTTGGCTACGTTGGTTCCACTTGGGAGAGTATTGTTACAACACTACTCACCATACTTCTATTGGCATGACTCCATTCCAAGCCTTATATGGGTATGAGGCACTCTCATTTGCTGATGTTATGTTTTGGGCAAGTAAAGCTCCAAGGGAAAAGGATTAGATTCAGGAAAACCAAGACATAGTCAGGGCACTCAAAGACAACATTGCCACTGCCCAGAACCAGAAAAAGATGTATGCAGAACGTGGTCGGATAGAAAGATAGTTTGAGGTGGGAGATCTTGTCTACCTGTGTCTTCAGCCTTACAAACAATCCACACTCAAGGAGAAGGGAGCTAAGAAGCTCAAACCACGTTTCTATGGGCCATACCAGGTGGTCAAGTGTATCGGTAAGGTAGCATATGAGTTGGAGCTTCGTAAGGGGAGAAAGATCCACAATATCTTCCATGTCTCTTGCCTCAAGAAGGCCATCAGGAGGAATTTAGTTTCCAACATGGATCTCCCCCCTATTGATGATGAGGGCCACTTAATATTGCAGCCAAAAGCAATCTTAGATACAAGGGAGAGGCAGCTAAGAAACAAAGTCATCAAGGAATATCTTATTCGAAGGAGGAATCTACCAGATGAGGATGCCACTTGGGAGGGAGAGAAGATCCTGCAACATCCTTCTTTACTGTTTCTTGTGGGCAAGCAACTTTTGAGCGGGGAGGACTATAATGTTCCCAATTAGCCACTGCCACTTGGAACATTATAACTGCTCCAATTTTGAAATAATAAGTAGGAAAGGAAATAAAACATATCCCAGTGTGAAAATGGATTGAAGTAGTACGACAAAATAAAGCCTCCTTGGTGTGAAATAGGGGCAAAGCAATGATCTAGCTACAGTTGACCAAGTCAACAACGTTGTCACAAGAGGAGGAAAAACTACTAGGGCAGCGCAGTTTTGAAGGAGGAAACTTCTCAAGGAAGTCACATCACCAATGAGTGGGGCTCGAGAGGGGAAAGCTCACCAAGGATAAGAAGGAGGAGATATCAGCAAAGAATGGATTCATTCATTCATCTTGTCTCAGTCTTATGACTGATTGCAAGCTTCAGCTTTTTAGCCGGAGTTGCAGCATTGTTTAGTGCAAAGGGATTCTCATGCGGGAATTCTATCTTCACCATTGGTATAGATGATTGGGAGATCTAAGGAGGAGGTCCTAAGTTCAATTATCATCATTTATCTTGAGGGAAACCATTCTCCATCCTAGAAAATGCAGTCACTTCCAAGGATTGTATTATTTCTGCAGTAGCTGGGGTTGCATCTTTCCATTTGTGCTTGTTTCAGAGGAGGAGTCTATTTCACTCTAGGAGATCTATTGAGGAAGGCCTTGGGAAAAATATTGTATTGTTTGTCCATTTTAGATCATATTTGGTATTTCTTTATACAGTGTTGCTGGGAATAGTGTTATTTTCTACAGAGCTACTTTTTATGTTGCTATTTTGCCGGAAACCCTTGTCAGGGCATTCCGAGGTGCTTGTAAAAGAGGTCTAACCTCTCATTTCTGATTCCATGCTTAATGAAAGCTCTAAATCTATATTAAACTATCTTTTTCTGTAGATTCAATAATAAAAATAACGTTGTTGTAGTCTCCGACATTTCTATTTTATGAAGCAGTGGGATTTGGGTGCTTTTATGCATATATGAGTTGGGGAGATCTGTTTAGAGTAGCTAGATTGGTTTTTTTCTGATTCCATTCTATATTTAAGCTACATACAACATATATTAGAGGATCTAAGCCTTGGTATACGTTATTTTTGCATTGGTTTCCTTATACAGCGTCCTCCTTGGAGATATTGCAGAAATTCCTGAAAAGGAACATTACAGTTGGGTATAGAGTCCCTAGTCCTCGGTAATGCATCTTGCAAATCTCAAGTCCTCCAAATTGTGTCGTGTGACATAGTGGGTCGATTTTACCTCACTATCCCACGCAACAACTCTTCCAGCCCATCTACAAACATAAAGATCCTCCTGGGTTTCGATAGATCGAAAACCATCACTGATAACTTCAAGAACTCTAAGATGTAGGTCTCAGGATTCCATGTCTGCTTGAGCTTGGTCAGCTCCCCAAAGTGCTCCTATGGATCCCTTCAATAAAATCTCTCCATCAACATTCCTGGTAAATTCCTCATACGTTGTCACTCCTAAGTGACCCATCGTCGTCAACCCATGAAACCACCGGTCATGGGATTCTCCCTCCAAGTGTAGTGAAACCACCTTGATGGCCTCCAAATCTATCATCTGGTTAATCTTGAAATAGATGTCCAACTTCTCCACCCATGCTTTAGCTGAACTCTTTGATGACCCATCAAAATTTGGTAGGAAAAGCCTACCCATGGTACTCTGCAAAATATTCTTGTTAATTTTTTTAAAATAGGTCCAAACTCCATGTTGTGATGCTCAGATGAAGATGCCAATATTTTTATCTAAAGATCATCTTGATTCGATGAGCAGAACATTTATTTTGAATTTATTCAAAATATGTGCACGTCAGCCTGAAGGTTTGGAGCCCCAGCAGTTGTGTCACACACCCTCATTGATGGATTTAAATTGGTCAACGTTGGAGGACATTTTCACTCATCACATCCTCACACATTTCTCTCTCATCATCTAATTGGTTCGATCACCGTGGAGGCTCTTCTCTTCACACGTGGGAAATTTTAGCAAGGAGAATTTTTTTTTTTTGTCCTAGGGTTACTACTGCAACATTGACCAGCATTGACTTTGGTCAATGCATGGTCAGATTGACCTAAAACTCTCCCAAACTTTTGATTTCCTCAATCGGCATTTTTTGGCACAATTCTCGAGGCTAGACATTGACTTTGACTTGGCTGCGTTGACCTTGTTGTTGTTGTTGTTTGTGTTGACCGTTGACTAACAGCGTTGATTTTCGTTGAATTTTGGAGTTGACTGATCTGGCTGTCCTAGAGGGTTGTGTGACACTTCTGGTTGTCTAACCGTATTGAGACTTTGTTGGTTGAAGCATCCTGCTAACCGCCATAATGCACCAACACACTTAGATATTTTGGCTTCTCTTCTATCAATCTAATGGTATGTTCTATCATCATTTTACTTTCTTGTTTATGTGATTGCTAACCGATATTGGGATAAAGACTAAAGTTGCATCAAGCATAGAACATCTACAAAAATTTACATGGTATCAGAGCTGAGGTGAAGACAAAGCCCTAGTTTGTAGCTATCAACGAAGAAGAGCATGGGTTCTCCAAAATACATTGGCTTTAAGGCTGATGAAAAATTGACTGGGAAGAAATACTTCCATGCCTGGAAGATGACACTGGATCTTAATTTCAAAGACCAAGATGTCATGGACTATGTGCAGGGTAAAATCCAAGAGCCTCCATCCACTACAATTGTTGTTGCCAAATCAAAGTACAAGAACGGGGAAATCAAAGAAAAGCTAATGATTAGGGACTCAATTCATAAGAGTCTGGTGGCCTACATCTCTGAGCTGGGCACATGCAAGGAGATGTATGATAAGTTGGTCAACATGTTCAAGGCCAACAATGCAAATCAAGTCATATTCTTCAAGAACCAATTGAAGAATCTGAAGAAAGGTTGAGATGAGTATGTTCAATCATATTTTCTAAAGCTGACCGAAATTAGGAATAATCTTCTGGCTATTGGTGAGGCAATAGTTGATTGAGAGATGGTTCTCACCGCACTTGGAGGTCTCACATAGGAATGGCATGCATTCAACACTACCATTCTCAATAACAATGTCATACATGATTTTGACGAGGTGCTATCGAGATGCGTACAAGAAGAGACAAGGATGAAGGAATATGAAAATGAAGGAAATGTTGCCTTCACTACTTGTGCTAGAAAGAAGAACTTTGGTGGTCTGAAGAACAAAGGAAGAGTAGGGGCCCAAGGAAATAAAGGCAAATGTTACACTTGCCACAAGCCTAGAAACTATGCTAGAGAATGCCCTTTCAAGAAGGATTCTCCTGATGATGATGGCAACAAAAACAACTGGAGGAATGGAAATCAAAGGAACAACAGGTTCAAGGGGAAGAGAAAGGATCCCTCCAGCGAAAATGGGCAACCTTTCAAAAGGTCGAGAAATTCTAGGTATGAGGAATCAAATGTTGTTGATAAAAGAAATGAATTCATTCTTGTCTATTCCCTCTCTGCTGCATCTGACAACAACAACAACAACCATAGGAATGGCAATCAAAGGAACAACAGGTTCAAGGGGAAGAGGAAGGCTCCCTCCGACGAAAATGGGAAACCTTTCAAAAGGTTGAGAAATTCCAGGTATGAGGAATCAAATGTTGTTGATAAAATAAATGAATTCATTCTTGTATCTTCCCTCTCTGCTGCATCTCCACCCGACACTATGGATGTATGGTTGATAGATAGTGATGCCTCAAGGAACATCACTAGGTTCAAGGAAGCACTTTCTAATATGGTTGAGAAGGATACTAATCTGGATATTATCCTTGGAGATAATTCCACATATCCTGTGAAAGGGACAGGGAATGTGACCCTCCACTTTTCTCAAGTTCAAGTCCTCCTCCTGCAAGATGTACTATATGTACTTGATTTGAAGAAGAACCTTGTGTCTATATCGGCCATGGAAGACAAAAGTTTCAATGTGGCCTTCGTTTATGGGAAGGTGCGTATCTGGAAGAATAGTTCCAATGAAGCTATCATGATTGGGTTTAGAGTTGACACACTCTACCAGGTTGGAGGAAGTCCACTAGGAATGATGACATGAGATACTATCTGATAGACTTAACTATGGCACCGAAGGTTTGGACACCTTCACTACAAAGCCCTTCCCAAAGCAAGGAAGGTGGTGACGGGGATGCCTGAGTTCTCAAATAATCATGAAGGTGTATGTTAGGGTTGTGTTAGCCACCTATAAAATTTGTCATATCAAATGGTGGCTAGATCATTTTTGAAGCCTTCAAGAAACAATTTTTATTGCCAAATTTTTAGTTCTCGAAGTCTTGTGAAGATGACTTATCTTTGAGTTAATCTTCACTGTTGTTTCCCTCTCAATTCTGAAATTCTGCTATTTTCATGAAGAAAACACTGCTGCAAAAATTCCATTTTTTGCTCATTTTACCCCTTCTTTCACTCAAAATTAACCTCCATTTTATCCCCTTTTTCATCATAAAATTCCTCTATTTTCCATTATTTCCCATTTTCCCTTCACAAATCACCTTTTATAAGGTTTAAAACTCCTTTTTAAACCTTACCGAAACCTTCAAAATCCTTTGAAAATTCTTGAAAATTCATAAAAAACAGTCTTTTAACTATAGGCCTAAGCCCCTTTGGGCTAAGCCCTAAACCACTTCCCCACCATGCGACTTGGTGCTGGAACCAAGCGCAAAGGCCGAAAGCGCTTATCGCAATCGGAACTTTTGATGAGCGCATGTCTTTTTTGTTTCATAAAAGCTTCCAATGCGATTGGCTCCTTTGTATATAAACCCCTGATCCCTTACTTCCTTTGTAAAACCTAGAGCCTGCAATAAAGCGCTAAAAACATTATATAAACCCTTCCCGATGCGATTTTCCCTTTGTATTTCATAAAAACCGACTTTCCTATGTTTTTATTAAAACCCGCCATTTCATTCTTTTGAAGGAAAAGGACCGTTGATCTAAAACCAATCGACGATCAATAAAATCTTGCATTGGATATTTTCATCGGGCGCATTTGAAAGGGCCCTCCTTTGCTCCGATTCCGATGAGCCCCTTTGTTATAAACCCCCGACCTCCGCTTTCCTTTATATACCCAAAGGTCCCGCAATCGGGTGCTAAACATAATATAAAACCCTTCCCCGATACAAAATATCCTTTGTATTTCATTAAAAATCTGATTTTCTTATGTTTCAAAGGGTTCCGCCAATTCACGGTCTAAACCATTCCCGACCATTGATCTTAAACCAATCAACGATCGGCAAGATCTCGCATCGGAGATTTCCACTGGGTGCGTTGAAATATTTTATTTCCCCTCCCGATCGACAACCTCCCGATGAAATCTCCGCCGTTGATCTCCCCCACTAGACTCAGATCTGGTGGCCCACATCGATCTAATCGTAAGCCCATTTCCTTACCTGTGACCTCCTCCGATTCATTCTCCATCGTCGATCTGATCCTCAGATCAACGGTCCACATCTAATCGCATCAGAGATTTCCATTGTGTCTTTCCTCTCTCCTCTTCCAATCGCAAATCCTCTGATTATATCTGGGTCGTCCATACAAGAATATCCTACGGTCTAGATCAATCCTTGCAAACCTTTGTTAAAATCATGAACCCTGCTTTATAATGTTTTTTCAGCGGATCTCCGCCGTTGATCTCCGTGGATCAACGGCTCGCATTGGCCCTTTCTCCGCCCAACCCCTCAACTCATTTTTTATTCATTTGACCCCGAGATTTAATCTGGACCATTCATTCCTTGATCCAACGGTCTAGAATCAACCCGATAGGCCCAACTCCTTTAGGTCCTACCATTCTCCAAATCCAATCTCCGTTGTCCATCCCCTGATCGGACGACCCAAATTAAAACCGCCCCACCTCTTTTCATCCTTGCATCTATCCTTTATCGCGCTCTCTCCACGACCATCAGATCTAAGACCCTAGATCTGATGGCAGATGCGTAAATTCGCGTAAATTCGTGCCCGAAGGTTAATGATTTGAATTCACGCGATATAGACGGTTTTGAAAGGCCACGTGTCGTCCAGTAACGCATATCGCATTCAAAAATCTAAAACTGCCTTTCCTCCATTTTCTTACGCGAAACCACTGGTTTCTTTAACCAAAACCACCCTTCCCATTTACACTGCATTCCATCGCACTTAATCTCCGCCGTTGATCTCTACAGATCAATGGCTCGTATACAATCTCGCTTTTGAACTATCACCCTCCGCCATCCTCCAAGGGACTTCGTCGATCAACCTTAGTCGTTGATCTCTGAGGCCAATCTCATCCGACGGCCCAGAATCCCTCAAGAAACCCCAAATTTCCTTTGTGCCTTTTTTCGTTTCCGATTAAGGTTTTCGACCCATTTTCTTATATTTTCTGGCATTTCATTATAAAGTGACCCCTTCGCTTTATATGTTTACGATTTCTCCCGACCGTTGATCTCTACAGATCAACGGCCTTAACTTAATCTCTCCACCGTTTAAGTCGATCACCTTCCTTTTTAAACTCGGAAAAGTAATCCTCGCCGTTGGATGCTTTAATCCAACAACTGCGCTCTAAACCTAAGCCTCCAAATCATTCTAACCCAAATTACGCAGGATTTTTCTAATTTTTCTTGTATTGTGCAGGTTTCAATGGTTTTTTCCGTTATGTTAAAATAAAAAAAAGGGGCGGGGATGACCATCCCCCAAGCCTTTATTCATAAAAAAGGATCTTTCCACAGGGTTCCCCATCAACATTTTCTAGTGCCTCATGAATGTTGGCCACATTATAAGAGCCCACTGCAACATCTGCACATCAACAAGACACAACAAAATTAAATCAAACAGAGAGTATCAGTGTTAAATATCCAGTCACAGTAGAGATGAAGAATTAAAGATGGTTTACACAATTTTTGAGGGATTATGGCTAAAATCGAAAATTAAAGGCCTAATCCACTCAATTAAACACAGTGTGAAGAACAGAAGAAAGAATTTAGGACTAATTATGCATAACACACAGAATTAAAGAAAATTATCCGTGTTTAAAGAAAAACAATAATATCAGTCAGTCCAAGAAGCCTCCACTGCCACATCAGAGGCTAATTGAATCCTTTCAGCTACCAAAAGCCACCTATAGCCTCAAAGAATTCAAAATATAGCATAGTTATTACCAGAACAAAGGATATTTTCCTCAATACAGGTAAACAGTTATTCCAAGCCAAATAGACTTATTGCAAAATATCAGCGGAGTTATTACAAGGATAACACAAAGCCTTAAAGTCAATAGAATCTTCCCAGCAAGCTTAATACTTAATGTAAGCCAATTAATACAGAAAAATATCTGAAATCTTCTCCATTGAGCCCCTCAAAGGTCGAGAAGCATTAAACTGTATTAATTGAGCCTGAAGATCTTTTCTCTTATTCCACCTCCTCATTTTCCTATAAAATCTTCTTGAGGAGATCATTGTAAAGGGTTAGTTGCAGAACTTTGAAAGATACTTGTGCTCGAAATTTTCTACATGTAAATAACGTTCAGAGGCTCTTGAATCTCTGTTTGTGATCAAATAAGTTAGGCTGAGAAGAAAAGATTATTGCTGAACTGAAACATTGGACTTGAAGAATGTAATTGGATTGACATCAATATACAAGTTGATTCTTGGGATCTTGGTCTATATCACTGGTGAAGTGCTTCTTTCTGTGTTATTGTTTTCCTTTTGTGTATGCCATTTTGTCCATTTATTCTCTGATAAAGAACAGCAAGCATAGAGTTAGGACTTACTGTTTACAGTACCCTTCTCTGACTGATAAGATTTATCTCAATGTTTTCCTCCCAATTGTGTGTTTAAGAACGACTTAAGTGTAAACATTATCAAGGAATGTTGGTTTGCCCCTGTCTTGAAGTGCGAATCTTGAAAAGTAGTTTTTGAATGTTATTTTCATTATCTGCTAAGTAAAGTTAGACTAGAAAAGTTTATGGTTTGCCCTGTCTTCTAGTTCTTTCTTCAAAGGTAATTCTAAAAGTTTCCCTAAGAGTATGTTGAAAGCAGTTTAGATTTAAAAGTACCTTATCTGATCTTAGGCTACACTTTGTTTTTCTTATCTGTTTTCATCCCTTCTGAAAGTAATTATGCAGATTACTAGATTGTTTGTCTATTGAGTTAGCTTTAATACAAGCTTATCCAAATAATTCTATGGTTAGCCATGTCCTTTGGTTGGTTTTAAACAGTTACTTCAAAGTCTTTTCTTGTTTGGAAAGACTGATAAATCCTAGTTGAAATTATTGTCTATTTCCACCCCTTCAACACTTTTATTGTTCCATTCCATCATTTTATCTAAAAAATCTTGTGATATAGATGACTTTCCCCTTGGACCACTCTTGAAATTGTTGCACAATTAAACCCTTTTATGACTCCATAGCCCAATGGACTAAAAACCAACTTCATATCTATCCTATCAGCCAAATATTATTCTGATTGCTTGCAACTTCACACCTTTGAAACTCTTTCATTTTAGGACTTTCCACTCAACTAGAAATCATGCTCAACCATCCAAAACCAAACAAAAACCCTTGCTCTTCATAACTAGCCTAATATCACATTCAAAAGCCTTAAAGATAAATCAATATTTGCACTTATTAGAGAGATCCCTCTCTGGATTTAGGAGGGCTAGATCCTAGAATCCCAAAGTGGTTCAAGTGTTCTCTCTGCAGTTTGTATTTTCCAATCTTGCAAATTACAGGGAGCTAACATTTCTGGCGACTCCGCTGGGGAATTTTTGAGTTAGTGAGAATCTAAGTGCACCTTAAAACTCCAGAAAGCCCTTGATTCAAGAATATTGTTCAGTGAGTACAAGCAGCCCTCTTCAAGCACTACCAAACAAATGGTAATCATGATAAAACTTGTTTGAATTAGTGACAAACTAAGGAAACCTTAGGATTCTCATAAGAAGCTTATCAAACCTTGAAGGATCAGCTAGCTTAGCCATAAGAGTAGACTTTCTTTGTCTCATCACTGTAGCTAAGTGTTGAAACAGATTTAGGACACTCTTAGAACCTGTAGGACTGAAATAAACTCAGAAAACCCAAAAATATTTTAGATTGGTATTCAATAAACATGGTGGTGGACCATAAAACCTTTTACCTCCAAAAGAGCTAAAAATTTCCACCTAGTGACTCCACAAACCTAAAAAAACCTTAAGACTCCACTGGGAAAACCCATTATCATCATAACATCATTTAAACTCAGTTAGAGGACTTTAGGATTAAAGTTTTCTTGTTAAAAAGATCAGTTAGCCTCTTAAAGATGGTCATATTTGGTTAAACTTTTCTTGTTTAGTTGGGTCTAAAAAACACAACATAGTGGCTTCTAGAAAGATTTATACTAGAGCCTATCCTGACCCAAACCCTCCTGAGATAGTTGATAACCCTGAAAGAATCCTTAGGAAGTCTCCTGAGGTTAAATCTTCAACTGTTTTCAGATCACCCCTTAGAGCTAATTCTTTTCTAGAAAACCTTGCAGCTCTACAACAATCACAAGTTGACTTGAGAAATCCATTTAGAACTCGGTCACTTGATGATTTAGATCAAATGTATTCAAAGTCTTCACTTTCATCCCCCAATAGCAGTGAACATCCTAGTAGTAGAGACACTACACCACATGATTTACATTTCCTTCACAATTTAGGTGTCTCTCATCCAAGATCCGCTAAAAAATCTATTGCTGGTCCATCCACCTCTGTTCTTCATACATTCACTATCCAAACCACTACACTTCAGCCCACTTTCCCTCTTGTAAATCCACCTCCACCCCCTATCATGGTAACATGGTATGCTCCCTTAGTCCTTCCTTTACCATTGGTCAATCTTCCACAGGACTATCAGTCCAAAATTCCATTGTATGATGCCAGTAATGCAACTACTGCTTCACAACATGTGGATAAGATGAATGACTACTTTGACAGAAATGAGATTGATGATGAAACTGTCAAACTTAGATTATTTGCTCAGAGTTTAGGGGGAGAAGTAAGAAAATGGTTCAAAGGCTTAACCCCTCACAGTATTAATGATCTCCAGGCCTTCCATCAGTTATTCTTAAACAAATAGGAAGTGAAGAAGAACCCTCTCCAAATACTTTCGGACTACAAGAATCTCCACAGAAACACTAGGGAAAGTGTATAAGATTATTGCACTAGGTTTAACAGTGTTTATAATGCACTTCCCCCAGATTTAAAACCTCCACAAGGCTCAGCTTTAAACAAATTTCCTGAAGTCTTTGATCCTGAAATGGCCTATCAGCTAAGAGAGAGAGATCCTTTAACTCTTGAAGATATGAAAAAAGGAGCTCTTGCTGTGGAAGTTAACTTAATGGAGAAAAGAGAAAGAATGAGGAATGAGAAGAAAGTGTCCTTTAAAGAGGAATCTACACCTTCCACATCTAGCTCAAAGATGGAAAGAATGATGGAGGAGATGATGAAAAATATGAACATTCTTGAGAGAGCACAAGAAAATCAAAACCAAACAGCTCCTCAAAACAGAAATGAAAACCAAAATCAGAATTTTAGGAGGAATCAACCTCAAAATAGACCAAGGGAAGATGATCAACAGATCACTCCTCCTTTTCGTCAAAACTATGTAAGTGAGGTTAAAGAAACAAGTGAACAAATAGAGGAAGATGATATCAACATGTTGGGAGTAGATAATGATGACTTTCAAGTTCATTACAATAGAAAACAGGGTCTATACACACCCTATGATGATAAAAGAGATGAGGATGAAAGTTATTATCAAGAAATGGAAAATGTCATCATAGAGTCTCAAAAAGAATATGACCTTAGGAGTAAAATCAATCAAGAAACTCCCAAAACTAAAACCTCTGAAAAATCTGCACAAAATAGCACTATAAATAAACCCAAAGTTACAAAGCAGAAAGGTAAAACAGTGGCTGTGAATTCTGATAAAAACAAAGAGAAAGGCACTCAAAACAATAAAAAACAGAGTGCAGACCTTAGTAGTATTAGCACCTGAGATAATGCTCCTATTAAAACAATTTTGACAAATGTAAATAGAGGAAACCAACAAACTGATTTCGCTGATAGAGTGGCAGTTAATAAGGTTGAAACAAGCACTTCAAAGAGTCATATTCCTTTTATTTTGGAGCAGGAAATTTCCAGAATTAAAATCTTTGTTCCTCTTACTGAATTAGCTACCCAGAATGTATATAGATCTCAAATTTTGAAGGCTTTTAACATAGAAGAGAATAAAAACACTGTCAATCTAAATGATGACCAACCAGAGCTCATATTTGGTCCTAAGATTGAGGGTAGATATCAAGAAGGACTGGTTCCTTATTTTTATGTTAGTTTAAATGTTCATGACAAGATTTTACATAACGCTATGCATGATTCAGGGGCCTCTCACAATTTAATGCCCAAAGCTGTAATGGAGAGCCTAGGCCTTGAAATCACCAGACCTTACAAATACCTTTACTCCTTTGACTCAAGCAAAGTGAAATGTTTAGGATTAATCAAAGACCTCTGTGTTAACTTAGCACAAATTCCAGCCAAATGTTTAGTCATGGATATTGTTGTGGTTGATGTACCCCCAAAATATGGTATGTTGTTATCAATATCTTGGGGAGCTAATTTGCAAGGAACTATGTAGATGGACATGACATATGCGACCAACCTTGTTTTCAATCAGACTAGAAGACTTTACAGGGAGTCTCATATGCAATATATGGTTAATAGCCAAGAGATACCGCAGAATTCTCCTCTTTATTCTGTAAGAACAGGCCTTGATTCATTTATCATTTTCAATGATGAAACATTCACTGAACAAGTGTCCTTAACTGATTTAATGGCAAATAGAGAGGAGGAGGAAGACAACACAGAACTGTCGAAATAGTTTGCTAAACCCGAAAACTACAACAAACTAAACCCAGGTCTAGAGCTACAAATCATTCATCCATTGCTTTTAAACCTTGAGAGTCAAGAAAGTAATCATCAACGCAATGAAAAACCTAAGGAATTAAAACAAATTCAACAAAGTGTCGATCTTCAAGAATAAGTCGAAATCACACTAGTTGAAGAGGATAGTAACCAAACTGAACCCGAAACTAGTCCTCTTTGGAGTATGAACTTTGATGGGTCTTGCACTAGGAGCAATGTTGGTGCAGGCGTCTGGATACGCAACACTGAGAACAACCACACGGAAGGCCATTCCTACAGATTAAGTTTTCAGTGTTTGAATAACATAGCGGAATACGAATCCCTTCTTTTAGGCTTGCACTTGTTGAGGAAATTAGGAGCCAAGAGAATCAAAGTGCATGGGGATTCATAATTAATCATTAGGCAAGTGAATGGGGAATACAACGCTAAACACCCCAGACTTAGAGCCTACAGAAACGATGTCATGGATTTACTGAAAACTTTTGAGGAATCCGAACTTATTTTTGTACCAAGATAAAAGAATATCATGGCCCACAATTTAGCTTTTGCTGCCAGAACATGCTTAACGCCTTATGAAACCAAAAAATGCACAACTCAAATTAAATTCAGACCATCTGCCCCTGATAATGAGAAGTATTGGCAAGTGTTTGGTGGAGACAAACAAATAGAAGACTTCCTGCAGTCCAGAAATGAATTTGAACTACCAAGTTCAGATTCAGACTATGAAACAGACTGCCCTAGTGAAGAAAATCTACTTGATCAAGAAGAAGAGTCTCCAGAGATAGCTGATGTAAATCTGTTGTCTAGCAAACTGGAAAATACAACAGAAATGATTGAAGAGTTAGAAAAATAAGACTTAGAAACTCTGCAGTCTAACAATCAAAGTTTGCCGAAAGGTTTGGCCCCTTTGGAAGAGTTGTTTGATTTCAACGATGTGGCCAAGAAGCCAAAGCTGGAGCCTGTGGAAACTGAAGTTGAAGAGTGTAATATAGGCAGTGAACTAAAACCAAATATGATCAAACTGTCTAAAACTTTACCAGCTCACATCAAACTCAAATACTTAGAGTTGTTTAAAGAATTTTCTGATGTTTTTGCCTGGAGTTATGAAGATCTGAAATCCTATGACACTGAAATAATTCAGCACAAGATACCTCTCAAGGAAAACCAAAAGCCATTTAAAAAAAAACTGCGCAGAATAAACCCTGTTCAGTTACCTTTGGTTGAGAAGGAAATCAAGAAAATGTATGAAGCTGGTATTATTGTTCCTATTAGATATTCTGAATGGGTGTCTAATCTAGTGTCAGTGAGGAAGAAAACAGGAGATATAAGGCTTTGTATAGACTTTAGAGACTTAAACAAAGCCTCATTGAAGGAAAACTACCCTTTACCCAAGATGGACCATATTTTACAAAGGGTAGTTGGTTCTAAAATAATTTCTTTGTTTGATGGCTACTCAGGATACAATCAGAATTTAGTACATCCTGATGATCAATTAAAGACAGCTTTTGCTACACCTTGGGGCACTTTCATGTATGTGAAAATTCCCTTTGTTATAATGAATGTTGGTGCTACTTTTCAGAGAGCCATGGACATTTCTTTCTCGGAAGAATTGGGCTACTTCATCATTATTTACCTTGATGATGTCATTGTTTGTTCGAAGACAGATGAAGAGCACTTAGAACACTTGAGAAAATTATTCGAGAAATGCAAAAAGTTTGGGATATCATTAAACCCAAAGAAAACACTATTTGGTCTCCAAGAAGGTAAAATTCTTGGGCACATCATTTCAGAAGAGGGGATAAAGATAGACCCAAAAAGGATTGAGGATATATTGCAAATCACTCATCCGAGAAACATCAAGGAACTCCAATCTTTCATTGGAAATATTAATTTCTTGAGAAGGTTCATACCCAACTTGGCTGAACTCCTTAGAAACATTACAAACATGCTGAAAAAGGAACAAGGGGTTAAGTGGACCTTGGAATCAAAGAAATCCTTTGAACTAGTGAAACAATCATTAACCAAAACACCAGTTCTAATAAGTCTTGATTTTTCAAAATATTTTTACTTTTTTTCATTTGCATCAGAACATACAATAGCTGATGTCCTATTGCAGAAAAATCCACAGGGACAAGAGCAGCCTATTGCATTCTT
This sequence comes from Pinus albicaulis, assembly GCA_034641835.2. Lineage (NCBI taxonomy): Eukaryota > Viridiplantae > Streptophyta > Pinopsida > Pinales > Pinaceae > Pinus > Pinus albicaulis. The sequence continues at coordinate 1,322,470,777 of CM076575.1, read as the reverse complement.
TAGCAAGGCATTGAGATATGCTCCTCTGAAGTACAACATCATGGAAAAGCAAGGTTTTGCTTTGGGCAAAGCTTTAAAAGACTTCAGAGTTTACATCCTTCACTCACACATCATTGCCTTTGTCCCAAATTTAGTTGTGAAAGACATTCTAACACAGGACCAAGATGGTAAGAGAGGTAAGTGGATAGCTGTGATACTTGAATATGATCTAGAAATCAAACCCACTAAACTCATCAAAGGCCAAGGTCTAGCTAGATTAATGGCTGAATCCAATTTCGAATTTATTGATATTAATATGATAAATGCTTTAGATGAACAAGAGGAACTGTCAACTCCCATTATTGAAAACAATTTTATGAATTCCTCTTGGTATGCTAATATTTTATTTGTTTTGCTCAATTTGAATACACCTCCTAGTTTGACAAAAACAAAGGCAAGGTTTTTAAAGTTAAAAGCTGTAAACTATTGCATTATAGATAAATGTCTTTATTGGAAAAATGCAAGTGGGTTATTGCTTAAATGTTTGCCTGAGAATGATGCAAAGAAGGTTAAGCAGGAGTTCCATGAAGGAGAATGTGGAGGCCACCTCTACTAGAAGACAACAGTCAACAAAATCCTTAGAGTTGGTTCCTATTGGCCCACCCTCTTTCTAGATGTACACAAGATGATAATTGCTTGTCATAAATGCCAACTTTTTGAAGGCAAAAGAAAATTGTTGCCCTTACCTCTGCATCCAATCACTGTTGAAGCTCCTTTTCAACAGTGGGGACTTGACTTCATAGGAGAAATCCATCCACTCTCATTTTCCCAACATAGATTGATTCTCACTGCAACAGACTACTTTACCAAATGGATAGAAGCCATCCCTTATAGGCAAGCCAATGACTCTGTCATCATAAAATTCATTGAGACTCATATCCTCTCTATATTTGGTTGTCTTAGGAAGATCATCAGTAATAATGCAGCTGCATTTAGATCCAAGAAGATGGTCGAATTCTGTCACAAATATTAGATAACATTGGGTCATTCTACTGCTTATTACCTTCAAGGTAATGGTCTGGCATAATCCTCAAACAAGAGTTTGGTGAACATAATCAAGAAGTTACTGGAGGACAACAAGAAGTCTTGGCACACAAAGCTAGTACATGCACTCTAGGCTGACAGATTAACACTTAAGAAATCTATTGGAATGTCACCCTACCAGCTTGTGTATGGTACAGATGCAATTTTTCCAACCAGCCTTGGTGTACCAGTTATGAAGCTGATTCAAGAAGTGCAGTCTGAAGACAATGACATGATCAGAAGGATTAATCAGACTATACATCTTCAGCAAACCAGAGAGAAGGTTTACAATAGAGCATTACAAAAGCAAGAGAGCATCAAGAAGCTTTTTGATAGGAGAACAAAGGCCATCAATTTCAATGTTGGGGACAAGGTGTTAAAGTGGGATTCAAGGAGAGAAGACAAGGGCAAGCATGGAAAATTTGACAACTTATGGCTTGGCCCTTATCTCATTCATTCTACTACTGGTAACAATGCTTATTTCTTGCAGGAATTGAATGGAGTTGAACTGTTTGGGGATTCTGTCAATGGTAGGATGCTCAAACATTACTTCTCTTGATCCTATCATGTTTGGAAGCCTTTTTATCTTTTTTCTCATTATAAATATTTCATCCATCATTGCATTCAAAGTTAGAAAAATCAAAAAAAAAAAAAAAAAAGAGAAAAGATGGCAGATTGTAAAAACAAGAAAAGTACATCCCCATACCAAAAAATAGAAACAAAATCTGAAAGTGTGCAAGTTCAAATGCCACTCCTAAAATCACACTCCTAGTTAGTCATATAGCCTAATCATGACTAATTAGTTTTAAATTTACTGCTGATAGGTTAGTGAATCAGATTTTCCAAACAGCTTAATCTTGGCTTATCAGTTAGGTAGATTAGGGTAGAAAATAAAGGTTCAAACAAGCTCAAAATCTGAACCTAAGTTTCCAAAATAAGGGTGACTCTAAACTGTTTAAATCATGAGTCAAAAGATAGAAGTAAACTGGTTCTGATATACTCGAAACTTGAACCAGAGAACAAACAAAAACAGCTCAAACAAATTCAAAAACAGAGATGAAGAAAAGAGAAGGATGTTCTGAAAACTTTCAGATATTAAGCCTTCACCTTTTTTATTTAATTTTCTGCAAATAATGATCTATGTGCAGCTTGTTTTTATGCCATAGATCAGCAACAAGTTAGACTGTTCAATCCTAACTTGTATGCTTTTAAATTTCTGTTTTAGAAATTAGTGAATAAAAATCTGTTGGACAATCTAATCCCAACAGATAGTAGATTAGGTAGAGAAGCTTATGAACTCAACTGTTTAATCTGAGTTCATGGAGAAATAAGAAGTAGATTTAGATTAGTTTTTTTCTTTCACAAGAATAAAATGTTGCAAAAGAGTTTTCCAATCCAAGTGCACTCTGAAAGAAGAAAAAATGTTAGATCAGTAGGATTGGGTAGGTAGAAAGCTTGGTTTGATAGTATTCCATTGTCTTTCATGGTTTCTAACATTTTCAGAGCAAAAGAAGATCATCCAAGTAAAGAAATTTGTAGCCCAATGGATGAGGCACTGATCAGCCCCCAGAGAATACAAGTCTGAACTTCTTGATGCCTTCAAGAAGGCACCATCCCCATCTGGAGCCACTGTTATCCACTTATAAAATTTGTCATATCAAATGGTAGCTAAATCATTTTTGAAGCCTTCAAGAAACAATTTCTATTGCCAAATTGTTAGTTCTTGAAGTCTTGTGAAGATGACTTATCTTTGAGTTAAACTTCACTGTTGTTTCCCTCTCAATTCTGAAATTCTGTTTTTTTCATGAAGAAAAGACTACTGCAAAAATTCCATTTTTTCCTCATTTTACTCCTCCTTTCACTCAAAATTAACCTCCATTTTATCCCCTTTTTCCTCATAAAATTCCTCTATTTTCCATTATTTTCCATTTTCCCTTCATAAATCCCCTTTTATAAGGTTTAAAACTCCTTTTTAAACCTTACCGAAACCTTCAAAATCCTTTAAAAATTCTTGAAAATTCATAAAAAATAGTCTTTTAACTATAGGCCTAAGCCCCTTTGGGATAAGCCCTAAACCACTTCCCCACCATGTGACTTGGCACTGGAACCAAGTGCAAAGGCCGAAAGCGCTTATCGCAATCAGAAATTTTGATGAGCGCATGTCTTTTTTGTTTCATAAAAGCTTCCGATGCGATTGGCTCCTTTGTATATAAACCCCCAATCCCTTACTTCCTTTGTAAAACCTGGAGCCTGCAATCGGGCGCTAAAAAAATTATATAAACCCTTCCCGATGTGATTTTCCCTTTGTATTTCATAAAAACCCACTTTCCTATGTTTTTATTAAAACCCGTCGTTTCATTGTTTTGAAGGAAAAGGACCGTTGATCTAAAACCGATCGATGATTAATAAAATCTCGCATCGGAGATTTTCATCAGGCGCATTTGAAAGGCCCCTCCTTTGCTCCAATTCCAATGAGCCCCTTTGTTATAAACCCCCGACCTCCTCTTTCCTTCATATACCCAAAGGCCCCGAAATCAGGCACTAAACATAATATAAAACCCTTCCCCGATACAAAATATCCTTTGTATTTCATTAAAAATCCAATTTTCTTATGTTTCAAAGGGTTCCGCCAGTTCACGATCTAAACCATTCCCGACCGTTGATCTTAAACCAATCAACGATCGGCAAGATCTCGCATCGGAGATTTCCACTGGGCGCGTTGAAATATTTTATTGCCCCTCCCGATCAGCAACCTCCCGATGAAATCTCCGTCGTTGATCTCCCCCGCGAGGCTCAAATCCGACGGCCCACATCAATCTAATTGTAAGCCCATTTCCCCGCCTGTGGCCTCCTCCGATTCATTCTCCGTCGTCGATCTGATCCTCGAATCAACGGTCCACATCTAATCGCATTGGAGATTTCCATTGCGCATTTCCTCTCTCCTCTTCCGATCGCAAATCCTCCGATTATATCTGGGCCGTCCATACAAGAAGATCCGACGGTCCAGATCAATCCTCGCAAACCTTTGTTAAAGTCATGAACCTCGCTTTATAATTTTTTTTCAGCGGATCTCAGTCGTTGATCTCTGTAGATCAATGGCTCGCATTAGCCCTTTCTCCGCCTAACCCCTCACCTCATTTTTTATTCATTTGACCCCGAGATTTAATCTGGAGCGTTCATTCCTTGATCCAACGGTCTAGAATCAACCTGATAGGCCCAACTTCTTTGGGTCCTACCATTCTCCAGATCCAATCTTCGCCGTCCATCCCCTGATCGGACGGCCCAGATTAAAACCGCCCCACCTCTTTCCGTCCTTGCATCTATCCTTTATCGCGCTCTCTCCACGACCGTCAGATCTAAGAGCCCAGATCCAATGAAAGACGCATAGTTTCACGTAAATTTAGGCCTGAAGGTTAATGATTTGAATTCACGCGATATATGCAGTTTTGAAAGGCCACGTGTCGGCCAGTAACGCATATCATGTTCAAAAAGCTAAAACCTACTTTCTTCCATTTTCTTGCGCGAAACTGCTGGTTTCTTTAACCGAAACCACCCTTCCCATTTACACTGCATTCCATTGTGCTTAATCTTCGTCGTCGATCTCTACATATCATTGGCTTGCATTCAATCTTGCTTTTGAACTATCGCCCTCCGCCATCCTCCAAGGGACTTCGTCAATCAACCTTAGTCGTTGATCTCTGAGGCCGATCTCATCCGACGACCCAGAATCCCTCAAGAAACCCCAAATTTCCTTTGTGCCTTTTTCGTTGCCGATTAAGGTTTTCGACCCATTTTCTTATATTTTCCGCCATTTCATTATAAAGTGACCTCTCCACTTTATATGTTTACGATTGCTCCTGACCATTGATCTCTGCAGATCAACGTCCCTAACTTAATCTCTCCACCATTTAAGTCGATCGCCTTCCTTTTTAAACTAGGAAAAGTAATCATCATCGTTGGATGCTTTCATCCAATGGCTGTGCTCTAAACCTAAGCCTCCAAAGCAGTCTGACCCAAATTACGCAGGATTTTTGTAATTTTTCTTGTATTGTGCAGGTTTCAATGGTTTTTTTCGTTATGTTAAAAGAAAAACGAAGGCCAGGGATGACGATCCCCCAGGCCTTTATTCATCAAAAAGGATCATTCCACAGGGTTCCCCATCAATGTTTGTCGGTGCCTCATGAACGTTGTCAACATTATAAGAGCCGAATGTAACATTTTCACATCAACAAGACACAGCAAAATTAAATCAAACAGAGAGTATCAGTGTTAAAGATCTAGTCACAGCAGAGATGAAGAATTAAAGATGGTTTACACAATTTTTGAGGGATTACGGCTAAAATCGACAATTAAAGGCCTAATCCACTCAATTAAACACAGTGTGAAGAATAGAAGACACAATTTAGGACTAATTATGCATAACACACATAATTAAAGCAAATTAGCCGTGTTTAAATAAAAATAATAATATCAGTCAGTCTGAGAAGCCTCCACTGCCACATCATAGGCTAATTGAATCCTTTCAGCTACCAAAAGCCACCTATAGCCTCAAAGAATTCAAAAGATAGCATAGTGTTTACCAGAACAGAGGATTTTTGCCTCAATACAGCTGAACAGTTATTCCAAGCCAAAGAGACTTATTGCAAAATATCAGCAAAGTTATTACAAGGATAACACAGAGCCTTAAAGTCAACAGAATATTCCCAACGAGCTTAATACTTAATGTAATCCAATTAATACAGACAAATATCTGAAATCTTCTCCATTGAGCCCCTTAAAGGCCGAGAAGCATTAAAATGTATTAATTGAGCCTGTAGATCTTTTCTCTTATTCCACCTCCTCATTTTCCTATAAAATATTCTTGAGGAGCTCATTGTAAAGGGTTATTTGCATAACTTTGAAATATACTTGTGCTCGAAATTTTCTACATGTTAATAGCGTTCAGAGGCTCTTGAAGCTCTATTTGTGATCAAATAAGTTAGGCTGAGAAGAAAAGATGATTTCTGAACTGAAACATTGGACTTGAAGAATGTAACTGGATTGACATCAATATACAAGCTGATTCTTGGGATCCTGGTCTATATCACTGGTGAAGTGCTTCTTTCTGTGTTATTTTTTTCCTTTTGTGTATGCCATTTTGTCCATTTATTCTCTGATAAAGAACAACAAGCATAGAGTTGGGACTTACTATTTACAGTACCCTTCTCTGACTGATAAGCTTTATCTCAATGTTTTCCTCCCAATTGTGTGTTTAAGAACGACTTAAGTTAAGTGTAAACATTATCAAGGAATGTTGGTTTGCCCCTTTCTTGAAGTGCGAAGCTTGAAAATTAGTTCTTGAACGTTATTTTCATTATCTGATAAGTAAAGTTAGACTAGAAAAGTTTATGGTTTGCCCTGTACTCTAGTTCTATCTTCAAAGGTAATTTTGAAAGTTTCCCTAAGAGTATGCTGAAAGAATTTTAGATTTAAAAGTATCTTATCTGATCTTAGGCTACACTTTATTTTTCTTATCTGTTTTCATCCCTTCTGAAAGTAATTATGCGGATTACTGGATTGTTTGTCTGTTGAGTTAGCTTTAATACAAGCTGATCCAAAGAAGTCTATGGTTAGCCCTGTCCTTTGGTTGGTTTTAAACAGTTACTTAAAAGGCTTTTCTTGTTTGGACAAACTGATAAATCCTAGTTGAAATTATTGTCTGTTTCCACCCCTTCAACACTTTTATTGTTCCATTCCATCATTTTATCTAAAAAATCTTGTGATATAGATGACTTGCCCCTTGGACCACTCTTGAAATTGTTGCACAATTAAACCCTTTTATGACTCCATAGCCATTGGACTAAAAACCAGCGTCATATCTATCCTATCATCCAAATCTTGTTCTAATTGCTTGCAACTTCACACCTTTGAAACTCTTTCATTTTAGGACTTTCCACTCAACTAAAAATCATGCTCAACCATCCAAAACCAAACAAAACCCCTTGCTCTTCATAACTAGCCTAATATCACATTCAAAATCCTTAAAGATAAATTAATATTTGCACTTATTAGAGAGATCCCTCTCTAGATTCAGGAGGGCTAGATCCTAGAATCCCAAAGTGGTTCAAGTGTTCTCTCTGCAGTTTGTATTTTCCAATCTTGAAAATTACAGGGAGCTAACAGGTTGTGCCTAAGGAAAGCATACAAGGGGACCTTTCTCCTCAAGTGTCACAAAGACATCTGATGTCTTGCAATTGATACATTATGATTTGTCTGGTATGCTACCCGCGACATCCTTGGGAGGATGTTTTTATTATATGACATTCATATATGACTTCTCTCACAAAACCTGGATATACTTCTTGAAGAAGAAGGATGAGGCTTTCATGTGGTTCCATACCTTCAAATCCTTGGTGGAAAATATGACAGGGAAGAAGATCAAGATATTGAGGACCGATAATGGCACTGAATATGAGACGAATGAGTTCAAGAACTTTTGCAGAGAATCTAGCACCAAGAGAGAGACCACAACTATATATACTCCTAAGCAGTATGGCGTTGTTGAATGGAAGAATAGGACCATTGTGGAAGTTTCCCATGCCATGCTATGTGACCAAGGTCTTCCGAAGTTTCTGTGGGGAGAAACTACGAACACTGTTGTGTACATACAAATCCAATGCCCACATTCCACTCTGGATTCCAAAACTCCCAAAGAGGTTTTCTTTAGTAAGAAACCTGACGTCTCACATTTTAGAGTTTTTGGATGTCCTGTTTATTTTCATGTGCCAAAGGAGAAGAGGAGCAAGCTGGATGCTTCCAGAAAGAAGGGAATGTTTGTGGGCTATAGCGAAACTTTGAAGGCCTATAGAGTCTATGTGCCTGGTAAAAGGGAAGTGGATATATGCCACAATGTTACCTTTGACAAAGATGCTTCCCTGAGGAAAGTATTCAATCTTTCGAGATCTAAGGAAGATCATGAAGCAAGGCCTGGAAATCAAGAAGAACCGAAGGATGAAACGATGCCCGATGCTGAAGAACTGATGGACCCAATTGATCCACCTCCTTCAATGAGGAAGAGACCATCATGGCTTAGGGACACTCTCGAGGATGTGGAGGGACATATGGCCCCAAGGATGACATTCCGTGAAAGCAAGAAGTCGTATAGATACCAAGGGTATCTAGCAGCCATGAGTACTATCATACAATCTGAGCCTGGATCTTTTGAGGAAGTTGTAAAGCATCAAGTCTGGAAGGATGCTATGCACGAAGAATATGAGTCCATTATGAAAAATGATGTCTAGGATGTGGTTCCGAGACTAGAGGAAAAATCATTTTTCACCTCGAAATGGCTCTATAAGATCAAGCATGATTCACCCTAGCTAGGTCTTTGCTGCCCCTATGCTCCCCTGGTTGGGCCTGCATCACCTTGACTGTGCTTACGCAGCCTCTACGTAGTCTTCTGCGTGGTCCTGACTAGAATGCATCCCTCTGGTTTGCCTCTGCACTGCCTGGTACAAGATGCCTCTCTGCTACTGTATTCTTGGCCTCATATCATATCATCCCTTGTCGATCCATAACCCTCACTGCACTGCAAACTCACTTCGAATTCCTCAACAGACCCCATCCCAGAAATTTGACTTAGCATCATAATCAGCTTGGGTTGTACACCCCCAAGTACACTCTTAACCCATTCGAAAAATGGGGAGTAGAATCCAAACAATTCTAGCTTTTGGGTATGATGCCAACCAGGGTTAATCTGTAAATACCAAGATAGGGGAGAAAAAATCTCCAACCCTTTGGGTAATAGATAGGGGGGAAATATCTACGACCTTATTTTCCAAAGATCCCTCAACCCCAGGAGCCATCCATCTCAATTCCTCACCCTGGGAGCTCAAACATGGGGGAATATTTGGCTCATTGTTCTTGATCAGTGATGACCCTTATCAAGAGGGGTCACATCCATCAATCCAAGTTTATCTTTGAATACCAAGAACTTACCTTTCAGAAAAGCCTTGGTGAGAATATTTGTAATCTGCTCATCTGTCGATATTTAATGGAATCTAATGGCTCCTCTTTGTACCATTTCTCCAATGTAATGATATTGAATCTCAATGTGCTTGGACTTGTCCTGAAAGACAAGATTCTTTTCCAAATGGATCCCACTCTTATTGTCGCAATATATCACTATAGTTTCTAGGACCTCCTCAAATAGATCTCTAAAGAGCTTCTTCAACCAAATTTCTTTGTAGCTAACCTGCTAGCGACAATGTACTTTGCCTCAATGGTAATCAATGCTATGGACTTATACTTCCTTCCCATCCAAGATATCATGGTAGATCCAAGACTAAAACAAAAAATAGATGTACTCTTCATGTCGAAATGTTTCCTGCCCAGACAACATTGGTATATCCATGAAGTCGACTATCTCCAGTAGAATATCTCAGAAAAATGGTGATCATCCCATGCAAATATCTCAAAATGTGTATGGTAGCAATCCAATGTGCATGGACAGGCTCAGTCATGAATTGACTCAACGTGTTCATTGTATAGCATATGTCCATATGAGTGTTCACTAAGAACACCAAAGCCCCAATCAATTGTCTATACTCAGATGGGTTCACCAAATCAGGTCCTAAAACTTTTCCACATAACTTCTTGAAATTTATTTTCATCGGTGTGGGAAAGGACTTGCATTCCTGTCATTCAAAATATCTCCAGCAACTTCATAAAATATTTTCTTTGTGAAAGGAAAATATCATTGTGTCTTGCCACACCTAAAGGCCTAGAAGTTAGTGCATGAGTCCAAGGCCTTTCATCTCAATTTCGAAAGGTAACTCCCTCTTACACTCGATCATCAGGGGCTCACTACCTGTCAAGAATAGATCTTCAACTTATAAAACCAAAATCAATGGCATACCTTGGACTACCTTGAAGTAGATATTGGGATCGACATTGCTTCTTGCCAATCCCAACTTCACCAAATAACTGTCTATGTGAGCGTACCATGCTTTAGGGGCTTGCTTCAAACCATACAATGCCTTCTTCAATTTGAAAACATGTGTATTTTGATCCTTTACTTCAAATCCCTGTCACTGCTCAACGTACACTTCTTCCTAAAACATGCCATGGAGGAATTTCGTTTTCACGTCCATCTAATGAAGGGTCCATACTTAACTTACTATAAGAAAAAATATTGAACAAATGGTTACATATAATGCCGCAGGTGAAAATATATCATCATAATCTTCTTCCTCTTTCTGGGAGAATCCTTGGGACAAAAACCTTGCTTGAAATATTTTAATGCTACCATCAATTCCATGTTTAATATTGAATATAAATTTTGAAGTCACCACAGATTTTCCCTTTGGTCTTGGCATGACATCCCATACATCACTCTTCATAATTGATTCATACTCTTAGGCCATAGCATCCATCCAAACTTGTTCTTTCAAAAATTATTCAAAGGTGGGACGTTCAACCTGAATCATTGTTATAGCATCATTAAACACTCCTGTAGTTTTGATGCTCTTGTATGGCCTTGGGCATCCCTTTCCCATTCAGACTTGATCATTTATTAAAAACCAATATTTTTAATTCCATTCGAGACTTTTCCCTTCAAAAAGCTCGTACACATGCAAGTAACTCCATATAGAACCAACGTATATAATTTAAAATATGAAAAAATATAAAATATCCTATTTTTTGGGCAGGATTTATAGGTTTCACCGAAAGCCCACCTATAAGAGCTCGTGGCCTAATTCAATTAACCAATTTTTAGTGGTATTTACTCACCTCATGGAAAGGCCTTATTACACCAAGTAGATAGGATAAAGAAGTTATCGTTGATTCGGTCCCAAATCAAGTCTGATTTCCCTTGTGCCTCCTGCACTCCCAGTCATAGGAAACCCTTGTTTCCTTTCAAAAATATTCATCTTCCTTTATATGAAATTTTGTTGCTTATGATCGAGAGGTGATGTTTGAGGCTTGGGCTAGATGGATCTAGAGGAAGTTTTCGTTGGTGTCATGAAAACATCAGGTTGTATCTCTTCACTAGTATTTTTTGATATCAATAAAGAAGGTTTGTTTTGTTCCCAAAATGTTATGGTCTCATGTTTTATGATTCATGTTGAATATATATCATGATTTATATGCTTATGCTCGATGACCTAACATATTAATTATGCACATGCTTTGAACTACTTATTGTTTATATGCATCTTTGAACTTTGTTACATCTTTGATTGGTTTGGAGGAAGTAGAGGGTTTGAACCCTACGGGATCGACATCAAACATAAGACCTGCGGGTACTTCTTTCGATCCTGACTTTAGTAGTTTACATATTTTTCTTGCCTGATGTATTCTTCTTATTGATTGATTTCCTTCGATCTAATGAGGTTGTCAACCCTTACCTTAGGGAATTTTTTCCCGCCAAGAAAATCGACGACTCCACGGGGGAATACAATCCTGTATTTCCTAGAAGGGTTGTTTTTCTCTTGATTTGGTTTTGTCCATCATATTTCTTGAGTTTTCTTGTATTGTTGACTTTCTTGCAGTCTAGGAAATCATGTTGATATTTTGGATCAAGACTTTATTTTTATTTTTTCTTATTTTACTATATATATGCTCTCCTTTTTTATACAGACACGTAAATACGTGTTTTCTGTCAAAGCAACTAGCGTATATCCAAGTTGCTTTGGGAAAATTTGATATCTGGGAAAATTTGAAATTTTCAATTTTTTTCCTTCTGTCAGAAGTCTGCACTGATTTTTTCTGCTTGTTTGTGAGCATTTATTGTCTCGAAGAGTCTTGTTCTTGTCACTTGTTCTATCTCCTTTTGCAAAAATATCTTTTCAACCTAGGTTTTCCATTTTTGTAAAGTCTTGTGCTTAAATTTTGGGTTTCTGAAGTGCTTGATTATTCTTTGTTTTTCGAACAGAGAGTCGATTTTCAACTTGCTTATAATCTAATCTTTTTTTTGTTTTTCTTTTCATCCTTGCAGTTAACCAATTTGATTTCTTTTTGGTCATTTGAGAAGAGCCTTTGCAATCTTGATTCGATGAAGGGTTTTGGGTTCCCTAAAATATTTCTAATTTTTTTAATCTTTTATTTATCTCTTTAAATAATTTTTTTCAAGTTCTTGGCCTCTTTTTTCACTTTAGTTTTATCATCTTGATGATTATTGATAATTTTTGAAGTTTGGGGCCTTGTTGCTTGATTTTTATCTTGGAGTGTTTGATTGTTTTTTCCTTCTTGAATGTCTTATTATGAGTCCTTAAAAAGAAAAAGAGAAACATTTTTTTTTTCTTTTCTTTTCTTTGGTTTTTTGTCTTTCAGTCTTTTGGCTTTCTAGCGAGTGTAAAAATATTTGCTTGAAGTTTAAATTTGTTTCGTTTGGGATTTTTTGCTTATTATTTATCAAATTTTGGCTTTCGACTTTGAAAGAACATATTTTTTTATTTAAGAGAAATCCATAGGATCTTGCTTTTAATAATTTTAGTATGCATTAAGGTAGTTTGCAACTTTGGCATTTTAGACTCTCTTGATAGATGTTGAATGTGTGAGTGTGTTTAAAAAGAGGAAATATAGTTTTTCCTTTCATAGATTTCTCGTCATACCTTTTAGAGATCATTATTCATCAAAGAAGAAAAAAGTTGCATTACATGTAGCCTAGTTTTCTATTGGTTTATTTTTGCATCAAAAACATCATAATTTTCACTTTCGATATCCATGACTTAGTAACAACCAATAAAATCAAGCGCTTAATCTAAAATGAACTAGATTTTGTTTCTGTCATTGATACATCAATTATTCTAGGGTATTTATGGCCTTGGAATAGGCGTGTGGAGAGTAAACTCTCCAAGGCCACTCTAAACTGAAATTTAGAAGTTGATTAAAGAGTGAAAATCCAGTATCATTAAGTTTTCTGGGAAAGCTCCTCTAACACAAGAGTTAAGAACGAGGACGAGTGAAGACGGGGAAAGAGAGATACCCCCTCTCCTACTTGTTGGATCCCATGCCCATGACTATTCTGCCTAGCCTCTGATCACAAGTTGGTGACCATAGCTTCCTATCTTAGCGACCACAAAGGTGACTGCGGGGGGGAATTCCAATGGTACCTGAGACATACATTGTATCACTTTCATAATAATTATGGAGGGTGCCCTTGCGAAGCTCGGGTACTTGCACCGACAAAGGCTATTGTCTGGAGGTCAGTGTAACTATTTATGATACCTTTGCTAGTAGGCTCGGGTCGTAATTATTCCAAACTATCTTTGGAAGGTCTTTATTTTTCGCTTTTATTTATTTATTTTGGTGTCTGATCCTAATAACCTGGAGCAAAAATACCTAGAAGCTAATTGTTTGGTTGTATCTTTAGGGAATTTTTAGTGAGTGCTCTTTTCTCCTAGATTGCCATAAGTTTTTATTTTTTTAGTCCTTCAAAATTTCTCTTAATATTTAAAAGTGGCTAATCGATCGGCTCATTGGTCGGGAGGCTTCGTGGGATTTCACCTGCAAGTGCAAATCCTTCACGTAGAAGGCGTAGGAAAAATTTTGTTGGCGGTTTTCAACCATTAGAAATGAACACATCATATATTGATCCTTCTCTAGGGGCTAATATTTCACAGGGTGAACCTAGTTCAATTCATAATTTGGACAGAAATGCTCTGATCTTTGCTAGGGTTCTCTTCGAATCAGAAGATGAAGTCGAGATTGAATACGTCCCTGAGTCCCCCACAAATCTTATAGATTTTCTTCCTTTCGATCTTTCTTACATTATAGAATACGTGGGTACCTCGATTCATAGATCGGAAATCCCTATTCACACTCCTTTTTTTTCGATGGCCAATGTTAGTGGCGTAAGTATGGATACTAATAAATTTGGTGTGAAGACCCCTCCTTCATTTTCAAGAGGGGGGAATATTCCTATATGTACTATAATACCTAGTATTGTAGCAGTTGGATCTACCTCAATTCCAAGTTTGAGTGGGGGCACCCAACCTTCCACCCCTTTCACTAGTGCATATCCTTTTGGGATGCCATCCAGTGGGATTTCTTTGTTTACTTCAACATTTCCATCTGATGTTTCCATGCCAATGACTTCTATGCTAAGTAGTTCAGCATTTTTTATGGTTTTTCTTTTGGAAGTGGTCATATCCCTCCTTCCAATCCATATTTGAACATAAGGTCAGTTATTTTCTCTGTACATGATCAAAATCCTAATCCTTTACAAGGGATTCAAGGATGGGAAAATCCTTCTGTTAGTGGTTTAGGGGCTGGGAACTTATCCCATCTATTTGGTCAACAGGGGAGTATGACTTTCCCTTTTGTTGGGACCTCACAGATCTTTCATCCTTTAGCCAGTGCATGGAATCCTTATCAGGGTCTTTCCCCTTCTTTTAATGTTATTATAAGAGGAAATCACCCTATGTATGGTCAACATGCGGCATGGGGAGTTGGATTCCCTTCGATTACTTATAGGCCACAAGGATTTACTTACAGTGTAGGTTCTTCTACGAGTAACCCATGGCAACCTGATGCCTCTCAAAATATAGGATACACTTTTTCTAATGTTGGAAATTCCAATCTTGGTGGGTGGAATTCTCTGGTTCCTTCGTGCTTACCATTCTTGGAAACTTTGAATTTTACAAATATTTAGAAGTTGAAAAATGATCCGATCCTTTACATTCTAGTTTTTTCTCCAGTTCCCACCAAAATTCTGTCTGATATTCTGAAATTTGAAGGGAAGTCTGGAGAGGACTTGGCTGATCATATAACCATGTTCCATTTGTGGTGATCATGTAACTCCTTGATCGATGATTTTATCAGGTTGAGACTATTTCAATGCACCCTAACTGGAAATGTTGCAAAATGGTATATTGAGCTAAGAGGGGGTACCTTTTCTATGTTTGGCGATTTGGCTACTATGTTTCTAAACCATATTCAGTTGTCTATTCGATACGATGTTGGAACTGAGATTCTATCTAATTTTGAACAGGATAAGGCAACTCATATTTCTGACCATATCCAAGAGTGGCACAGAAGAAAGAGGCTTATCAAGCCATATATCCCTGATGAATTCCTTTTGGAATGGTTTCTTAAAACTTTGCAGCTGCAGATTTCTAAGGATGTGTCACTCTTTGGAGTTTCCACTGAAGAACAAGATATCTTCATATCCCAGAAGTTAGAACACATTTATTCTCAGTCTGGAGTCCTTTACAAGATTCTTCCTGATTCTCCTCGGTCAAAGATCGACCTAGCCAAACCTAAACCAGGACCCCACACTGATGGGATTGTAGTTTCAATTGATAGTAATACTGCTAACATGTTGAATCAATTGCAACAATTGTCTTTACAATCTACTTCTATGACCCAATCTATGTCGCTAGTGTCTATTTCCTCCAAACCTTCAACAATTAATGTTTTCCAATCTTCAAATCGCAAAGGAAACCAACAATCCAATGGGAAGAAGAAGTAATGTGGTAAGAAGAAAGACAAGGTTGGGAAGGGTAAGGAAAATAGGCCCATAAATGATACTGGAGAAGGAAAAAAGGAATCGAAAAATAAAGTAAAATCTCCATGCAAGTTATGCAATGGGGATCATTTAACTCATATTTTCCCTAACATTCAGGATGTCCAGTGCTTGTTAGCTCAACAGGGTTCTTCTAGTTCCCAGGTTGTCTTGACTAGCCATTTTCCCCAAGGGAAACAAATGCTTGCTAGCGCAAATGCTAGTTTTGGAACCCCCTCTGGGGGAAACCAGGATGGGGAATCCACATCGAATGTATACATGGTGAGATCTCATGTTGATGTTGCTACAAGATCACATGATTATGGTGAGTCAAACCTTCAAAGGATAAGGTTTCTTGCGATACTATAGAGCCCCTCCATATCACGAGGCCCATATTTGATCCTATACCTCAGATGCCGAAAGGCTCTACAAAACGTTTTACTTACAATCCCAACATTAGGTTTGCTCAGAACTATTCTATTGTCAAAGATTTGGCTTAGATCCCCTATGCGATGTTAGTGTTAGAGGTACTCCAATCATGTCCTATGCAAAGGAGTGCATTGCTCACTCCGATGTGGGAAATATATATGAATAACTCTCTCGTTATTACATTTGATATGTCAAGTGCTAAGAAGAGACTCCCTCATCACATGGATTTCCAAATTAAATCTAAATATCATAGGAAGACTATCTTTTGAACTATAGTTGACGAATGGGCTTCCACATGCGTCACGTCATTATCATTTTGGAAGGCTATCGGGCCTCCAGAAGTTGTTCCTTCCCCTACTCTCCTTACTACATTTTGTGTTCATTCTCAAAAGCCTTGTGGAATTATTCCAGCCTTTCCCGGCTATGTTGGGGGAGAGGTTATGAATATTGAGGTAGAGATAGTTGATTCCAACCTTGATTATAATATATTATTGGGTCGAAATTGGGTTTACACAATGGATTCCATTTGTTCATCATTATTTAACATCCTATGCTTCCCTCATGAAGGGATAATTGTTACAGTTGATCAAATGGACTATTCTCCTAACGATCCCAATGCATCTTCTAACTCTATGGTTCCCTTGGTGAAGAACACCAAGCAACCTATCGATAATTTGGAAGTTGGAATGTATTCTTCACTGATGGGTACTTTTGATCTTCTTCCTCCTTAAGCTCATATTAATTCTATTTTGACCTCCTGGATTGTTCCTCGAAAGGGTTCATTTAGAACCCATTATTTTTTGATCCCTCATTCTTGCCCCCCACTACTACCACATTAGAAGAAGGGCAGGTAGGCAGAATGGCATATCCAATATCTGTAGTGGAAATCACCTATCAATCTATTATGAATTCTACAGATCATGACCCCATTCCTCCCCCATCAAAGGATTTGTATGGCGATGTGGCTCCGATATGGACTGTTTACTCTACCTCAACTATGGATTGCCTTGATATTGTCTTACCGTCTGAAGAAGAAATTTTAAAATCAATGACTGGTGTAGAAAAAATGTGGTAGGATTTGCATCATCGATCATATTTTCTCCCTAATTTGCATGAGGTTGAGTCGAATTTGTACGATCCTTATTCAACTAGAAATTTTCATA
This sequence comes from Pinus albicaulis, assembly GCA_034641835.2. NCBI lineage: Eukaryota > Viridiplantae > Streptophyta > Pinopsida > Pinales > Pinaceae > Pinus > Pinus albicaulis. Next base: position 1,322,453,635 of record CM076575.1, on the reverse strand, counting down.
AAATTATAAATCCTTTGGCCCCAACAAATATTTTTGGCGAAGGTTATGTCTAATATTTCGGAAACAATTGTGGTGAACATTTCTAGGAATCCCAATTTCATCGATAAAATCTTCATCAGAGATGAATTTTTCCTTGGAGAAATCGAGATTTATACTAACCTTGTTAAAGAATTTCAGGATTTATTTTCTTGGTATTATGAAGAAATTTTTGGAATCGATCCATCAATATTTCAGAATGAGATCAAGACATATGAAAACGTTAAATATGTATGGCAAAATATTCGATTGAGAAATCCTAGGAAAGTTGTAGCTATTAAAATTGAGGTTGAAAATTTGCCTAAGCCAGGTTTCATATACCCTGTTCCCTTTACTGAGTGAGTCTCTAACCTAGTCTCAGTTGATAAAAAGAAAGGAACAGTCCCGGTATGCATTGACTTTAGGGATTTAGACAAAGCTTCTCCAAAAGATCATTTCCCAACTCCTTTTATCGATCATATTATTCATGTGTGCCAGAAATGAGATATTCTTCTTCATGGATGGTTTCTCGAGATATAATCAAATAATTATATATCTTGAGGATCAACACAAGAAAACTTTTATTTGCCCCTGGGGTACATTTGCATACAATAAAATTCCTTTTTCTCTACAAAATTCTTGAGCTACCTTTCAGCGTGCCATGTCATATGATTTCCACAACATCAAGAACATAATAGAGGCATATTTGGATGACCTAGTTGCTCGTTCTCGAAAGAGAACAAATCATCCAAAGCACCTTTGTTTATTTTTTGAACGATGTCATTATTATAAGATCTAGTTGAACCCTAACAAGTGCATTTTCACTATCACATTTGGTCAATTATTGGGATTCATTGTCAAATGAAGGGATTTTTGTTGATCCCTTCAAGGTTGAGGAAATACTTCAGTTGCCTCCCTCGTAAATTGTTATTCAATTTCAAAGTATCCAAGGAAATTCCAATTTCTTAAGAACATTTATTATAAATTATGCTGAGATTATGGAAGGATTTATGGGATTACTGAAGAAAGGAGTTCCATTTATATGGGAAGATTTCACTCAAAGCTCATTTTATGCTTTGAAAAAAGCATTGACCTCTGCTCCTTTATTGAGTCCACTCGATTATAGCAAGGATTTCCTCTGATGTCACACTATGGAAGAATCAACCATTGGTATGGTTATGTTTCAGGAAGATGATGCTCTCACGTGATTTAATATCTGATTTGAGGCTTAGTCGATATTGAACTTATGTATTATCATCTAAAGAAATTGGCTTTGGCAGCAGTTCATGTTGTCTAGTGGATCTGTTATTATATTATGCTTAGAAAAAAAATTGTGTTGGCTGATGTCAACCCATTTCAATTTTTCCTCAACAGGCGAGTGATTGGGGGAAAATATAATAAATGGATTGTCATCTTACTGGAATTTGACCTTGAATTTATGTCAGCTAAGTCCAAAAAATATTTAGTCTTCGTGGAATTGATTTCAGAGTTGCCTTGTGAATAATATATTGTTTATGAAGACTCATTTCTTGATGAACATCTCTTCCTTATCTCTTCACAGGATTCATGGTATGGAGATATCATAGTATATCTCCATACTTTGAAGTTCCCTCAAGCTTTTTCGAAGGCCCTAAATGTAGAAAATTGCATCACCTAGAAGAAAAAAAAATGTGTTATTATTGGTGATACTTTTTATCATCATGGGATTGATTCAAGTCTTAGGCATTGTTTAACCTTCTAAGATTTTGAGTCTGTTCTAAATGTCTGCCACAGTGGAGCTTATGGAGGTCATGTATCTGGGCTTGCTTCAACCCAAAAATTCTTGTGTGTGGGCTATTTTTGGCCTTCGATCTTTAAAGATTGCATTGAAACAGTCAAGAAATGCCATCTTGTCAGGTATATACTTGGAAAATGTGCGCTCATCCAACTCCGCTCTTCCCCATCATCGCTGTCGAACCTTTCACTAAGTGGGGTATTGAATTTACTACTTTTAATCCAGCTTTGACAAAGGGTCATAAATACATCATTGTAGCAATAGAATTATTTACAAAGTGGGTCGAAGCTATGCCCACTTTCAAGGACGACGGTGAAACAACAACTCTTTTTCTATTCAACCAAATCATTTCATGTTTCGGTATTCCAAGGGAAATTGTCATTGATCCAGGAAGTCATTTTCATAATAATATGATGTCTGAATTAGCTTTAAGATTTGGATTTCAGAAAGAGAATTCATCTCTGTATTATCCTTAGGAAAATGGGTAGGTTGAAGTCGTGAATAAATCCATCAAAACCATCCTGAAAAGGACAATCAATAAATATAAATCTAATTGGTGCATCATGTTATATCCTTCACTTTGGGCATATCGAATGTTTGTCAAGACTGCTATTGTCTTTACTCCTTTTCAACTAGTTTATGGTTTAGAATCAATCTTCCCTATGGAATGTGAGATTCCTTCTCTTAAACTAACAATCCAACTTCTTCTCAATACTTCTAGTCTTGAAGAATGCCTCATTAATTTGGAACATCTCGATGAGCAGCATAGAGATGTAGCCACAATCAATGAAAATCATAAAAAATGAGTAAAAGCCTAATATGACAAGGTTTTGTGTCTTAGGGTTTTCTTTGAAGGTGACCTTGTCCTGGTCTATGACCAAAGTAAGGACACCTTGGGGGCAGTAAATTTTAAACCCATGTGGTACGGTCCTTTTATCATCAAAAGGGTCTTAAAGAAAGGTGCTTATGATTTGGTTGAATTCATTGGAAATGTGTGGTCAGACCCCAAAAATATGCTCTATCTTAAGAAGTATTATGCCTAGTTTGTTGCCTAGCATCTGCTCTTTTTTTTGTAGATATTGTACATAGTTTTTTTTTTGTCTATGGGTCTCATGGTGATATTGGTATCTTTTTTCTGCCTTGGCAGGTTTTTGATGGATGATCTGGTGTATATAGGATTTTCCGATGGTGCTAGTAGACATACTTGGAACTTAGCTCTCGTCGCTTGTGTTATATATTACACATCTGGTCAGTTGCTAATCTCAAGAGGCATATGTATTGGTCCTGCCTCCAACAATATGGCTGAATACAATGTTGTCATTAATTTACTATATGAGGCAATATCATTTGGTATTGCATCATTAGTGATTTATTTAGATTCACAGCTGGTGGTGTCTTAGTTAAATAAATATTATCATGTAAGAGATCCTTTATTACATTGCCAATTTTTGAGAGTGTGATTATTACAAAGATCATTTAATTTGATTATTTTTATTCATATTCCACGATCAGAAAATTCATTTTTTGATTCCATAGCTAATCAAGCATTAGATTGGCACATTAATCATTCATATCATTAAAATAAAAATATCAAAAATCATTTGTATATATATGATCAAAGCATCATAAAACCATCTATATATAGATAGGAATAATATGTCCAAAATAGTACAAAATGTGGAAAAATGTCCTACAAAATTAGGGCATAAGCCCGATCATGTCCATAAAAATATCAGTCATCTAAATCTGTGGGCCCTTCCCTGGATGATCATCACATTAAAATACGATGGCATTCACCACCCGTCGGAAGAGCCACACCCACTCTCATGGTACTCCTACCACTCACCTTTTAATAGCTTCAGGGAGATCCTCTACGGCTGTCATGGGAACCTGGCAAGTCAAATTCTCCAAGTTCCTCTGGACTGTCTTAAGGAATTTCTTAGACTCAGTTGTTTCTCTCTCTACATCTCTATCATGACACCTGTGCCTAGGCAAGCCCTCAGGTCTCACTAGTCCAACATTTGCATCATGATCAAATAATCTTGTAATATTTTTATTTCACTTAAAAAAGATTTTTTTTAATTTCTTAAGATCATATAAAAATCCAAAAATTTAAATAATATAAAATGTTTTAAAAATATTTTATCGAGATCACCCCATGCAGCGCCCGTGGAAAGTGCCAGATCTGGGTCCTCTCTTTAGTTTATTCCTACATAAGGGTAGTCATCTATGGATATGACTTGTTCTTCCAACCAAAGGAAGAACTCGTCACCAAATGTTGCTTGAGTGACTTTGCCTCCGCAAAGCAGCTTGATCAGGTCTGCCCATCTATCCATCCTCAGATCCCTGGAATTGTTAATGGTTGTAGACACTTTGGGCCGAAGTCCTAGAACCATCTCAAAGAAAAATGAACAAAGTATGTTTCCATAGCCAAAATTATTTTTTTCCCTTGTCTCACTGAAGAAAATTTCTTCTTCATGCTAACCAAAATTGTTGTGCACCAATCAAACAATTTTGAGGTAAGGCACTCTACTGTCAAGAACATGGTATGATGAGAGGTCTGATGTAGTGATGTTGAACCTGTTATTCTGAATATCATAAACAAAATGATTTTCATCAAAAATTTCACTACATTTTTTATCGTAATCTAAGATCTGAACTTGTCAATCTCTGGTGTGCAATAAATTATAATATAATCAGAAACATTGAGGTCTCCTCGGGCCCTCTCTTTCAGATCAACTGGTTCCCCTCTTCGGGAAAGTCCTTTGATGAAGTATATGTATTCCACCTCAATCTGCAAGGGCATCTAATCAATCATAAAAACCTTTTTCTCAGGATCCTAGTAATGAATAAGCATCTATAACAATCGGGTTTGGGTTTTGATATTTGGCATCGTGAAAAAATTGGGTAATCCACATCCTCTCAATGATTCCAATGGAAATGGATCATTTAGAACATGATTGTCAACATAATTGTGTTCTTTTTCTCTCCAAATGACTGACATCCTGCAAATTTAAGAGAATTCATCCATTAGGAATTTAATTTTTCATTTCTCTATGCACGTACGTGACTTTTTCAATGGACAGTCGTGTACGTATGTAGATTTTCCTTTAGAAACCTGCGTGTATGGATTTCTATATGTGGTTTCCAAAGTTCCAACTCGCATACACACAAACCCGAATTTTAAAATTATAAAACCAACTGTGAAAACCAATCAAAATGGCTTGAAAATTAATTAAATCAATGAGATTAAGGATCTATAATTACCTGGAAAGTTGGTTGACGATTCGGTTGGAGGAATTGGTGGAATCAATTTGCCCAAATTTGTTCCCAAGCTCTCAATTCTCAAACACTTACAGGAAAAAATGAATTTTTGGTAAGTCAAATTGTATTTTTATATTAAATTTAAAAACCCACTTTTATAAATTTCATATTTTTAACTTTATTATTTTATGAACTTTTTGACTTTTTGGCTTGAAGTGTTGGGGGAGGTTGTTTTTCAGGGTTAATGAATACTTTGTGACATTTTTCAACACTTCGACTCCATGATCACAGACCTATCGTGGCAGACATCATTTTAATAATTGGAATATAGGTTAGGACATACCACTTTTCCATTGCATTATGCATATTAATCTCATACTGTGATATTTTTCCATAGGGTCGACCCCATTGTGTTGTGATTTTCAAATCACTTTCACTCGTCGTGAAATAAATTGTAACATAATGGTAGAGCCACTTCTTCCATGGGCTTCATATTTAGATCCTTGCTAGCATATGTTTCCCATGCTACAAGAACCGTTTAAGCTCTGGAGTCCTCTTTAGTCCTGCCATGACTTTTTTATGAAGCCTCATTCATTTTATTCTTTGCTATATTTATGGATTTATACCCTAGATGCTCCCATGTGTTAAGTTGTATTGATGCATTTGCATGTTGACTACTTGTACCTTTTGGCCTTAAGCCAGCCTCACTTGGACTCGTGTATAAGCCACTTTTGACCATGTCCTTTATCCAAGTTCAAACCATGTTTTCATTAGCCTATGCGGTGTGACAACCTTTACCCATGGCAAGAACATTCCTTTGACTGTTGATGACCAGTTTCCGCCACCTTGCATTGAGCATAGGAATGTTCCATTCCCAGGAACTAGTGCATATTTCCTTAACACTCATTCTTTTCATTTTGCTATAGGAATCATTTTATTCTTTTTCAGCCTTTAAATATGAAAAATAAAAAGAAAATTACATATTCCAAAAATAAAGGGAACAAGACATTTACTTGTGTATTTGATGGCAGCAAGAGTTAATTGTGTAGCCCTTGAACAAAGCACTCAAAATACGTCTTTCCTCCATTAGGATGGGACTTTTTTTTACTTTAGGAGAGCCATAACCTTTTATTAGCCAGTCCTCCTTCAGTTGTTTATCTATTCCAATCACATGGAGAGTTTGTTAATGTGAACTAAATTGCAAACCTATACAAAGTTTTTATGCTACCATAGAGTCGTATCTGAGTCGTGCATTTTTTCAAGGGAAGTTAACCTGTGTCATCCATTCTGTGGTGTATCTTGACTCATTTCAAGTTGGCCATACCCAGTCTATGAAGTCCTTTTTAGTATCACATCAGTTATTTAGTCCTTCTTTCATTCTAGTTAAGAAGGTATCCATTGACTTCTTACTGGAAATTCTGATCTTATCAACTTCGATAAATTTCTCTGAGAGTAGGCCTAGAGTCGCACCATGGCCCTATTTACATCGTTTGTAGGTGACCTTGTGCTCAACATCGATCAATATCATGTGTATTTGACTGAGTGGTTTCCCTTGTGTTCGACGTCAGCTCACATTATCACACATTGCGGTTTGTGCAATACATTGGTTTCCATTTGACCCTATTGGTGGATTCCTTGCCTCTATGTTAGCTTTCATTATTGGTTGGTTTAGAGGGTTTCTGTCATGCACTAGCCACATCTCGTGTATGCCGAAAACATACTTTGGAATGGTTGCTTCACCTCTTTTCATCTAATTTCTTCCAAATTATTTTCCTATGGTTTATTATCACGCTAGTTGATGGGGGATGTCATAATGCCTTCCTTCTAGCAAATATTTTCCCATAGACTCCAACTCATTTCTCTCGGAACAATATCTAGAGTCATTTTCCAATACCTTAGGGTCTATAGCCATTAGTGGCAGATTCCTTCACTATCGACAGTTGGAATACATACATGTCTCCTCATTGATAGATTATTTTAAGTTTTTGACTTCAACACATTTATTTTCACTTGTTAGATTGTACTTGGGTACCTTTACTCTAATCATCATTATTGGCGAGTTGTCTCACTTTTGTTAATGGTATACATCAATGAACAGTAATCAAATGATTTCTCACATGGTCGACTTCAGCTCATTCATTCCCATAGTGTATAAATGTACCATCTGTGGTCGATGAATACCTCGGGTTGTGTCAACATCTTGGTTCACTCGATAGCTCCTTTAATTTTCTGCCAATGATACCATTCACCTTATATGTTGCAGTCCATCACAAAAACATCTTGTATGTTGGTGCTCAAGTTTTTCCAGTACCATGATTCCACCTATATGACTTGGTACTTTGAGGATCAGTTGTGTAGCATCAATGATCGGACATTCCTTGAGCATCATTGGTCAGACTTTCTTCTATATGTGATATTGAGACATAACTCCATTGTGTTACTTTGTGGCTATGATCAGATGATCCACTATGTATTCTTCATTTTTTTGTACACTTATGTATACATGTTGGATCCGATTTATATTTGATCAACAAACATGCTTTACTATCTCTGAGCATGGGAATGCCTGCCTCATACATGAGCCTTCTTTCTAATTTCTTCCACAAGTTTTCAACGGGCTAGAATCTGATGATCTCCCCTTAGGTCCTCAAATGATCTCTCTTTATACTTAATACATTTTGGCCATCTGAGTGCCTCTTCTCACCTCATATATTAGGGGGCATATTTTATATCATCATTCATCACTCTTTTAGTTCTTATGCTCTTTTATGGCCTTAGGAAACCCTTTCCCATTCAGACTTGATCATTTATCAAAAAACAATATTTTGAATTCCATACGCGACTATGCCCTTCAAAAAATGTGTACACACATAGGTACCTCCATATAGAACCCGCGTATATAATTTAAAATATGAAAAAAATATAAAATATCCTATTTTTAGGGTAGGGTTTACGAGTTTCACCAAAAACCCACCTACACGAGTCTATGAACTAACTGAATTAACCAATTTCTGGTGGTATTTATACACCTCATGGGAAGGCCTAATTACACCAAGGATATAGGATGAAGACATTATCGTCAATTCGATCCCGGATCAAGTTTGATTTCCCTTGTTCCTCCTACAATCCTAGTAATAGGAAACACTTGTTTCCTTGCAGATATGTTCTTTTTCCTTTATATTACATCATGTTCCTTATGATTGAGAGGTGATATTTGAGGCTTGCGTTGGATGGATCCGAAGGAAGGTTTCGTTGGTTTCGTGGATGAGTCAGTTTGTATCTCTCCACTACTCTTTGATGATATCAATAAAGATGCTTTGTCGTGTTCCCGAAATGTTATGGTCTCATGTTTTATGATTCATGTTGAATATATATCATGATTTATATGTTTATGATTGATGATCTAACATATTAATTATGCACATGCTTTTAACTACTTCCTGTATATATGCTTCTCTGAACATTGTTGCAGGTTTGATTTCTTTGGAGGAAGCAGAGGATATGAACCATATAGGATTGACATCAAACGTAGGACCTACAAGTACTTCTTTCAATCCTCACTTTAGTCATTTACATAGTTTTCTTGCATTATGTATGCTTATTTTTTATTAATGACCTTCAATCTGTTGAGGTTGTTAACCCTTACCTTGGGGATTTTTTTCCCACCAAAAATCATAGTGCTCATGGTTGCAACATATCCCTAGTACCTAAATGCTTTTTAATTTATTTAAATGATCTTCGAATTGGAGCTCGTCTCTCATAATTTTGTAATGTGTCACAAAGCTAAAGTGGCCTCTTCCTAGCAGGAGGATCTAATGGATCCATGGGATCCATGGGATCATCAACAATGTCTATCTCAGATTTAGGCATGGAAGGACCATCTAAAATATCCATATCATCATTCTTATTTTCAGGAGGAGGAGGCGAAGGAAGTTATCTTTCTTTCCCAAGGGAAACATCTTCATTAAATGTTACTGTTAGTCATCAGTATTTTTCACTTGTTGGTGATGACTAGTTGTAACAGCCAAGTTTTCTAGTAGCTGATCTAAAAATTTGTCAAATTTTCCAGCTGGAAAACACCCATAAACATTTTTTTCCCTCTTACCTTTCAGTCTGCCCATGATGAGATGAAACCTCATTTTTGAATCCTATCTAGCCTTAGCCATACTATTTTTCCCATCAACTCTAAAGAAACAACCCAAATCTGTCCAAAAAGTTTCCCCTAAGTTAGGTAGTGGCGCTTTAGGCATTTCTCCCTTAGCAAACCACTCTAAAGCCAAATAACCTCTACCTACTATAGACCAGTCATAACAGACCTTCCCATTCTGTAAATAAAGTTGGTTATAGCCCTAGGTCGCGCTACTAATACACCCTCAAGTCTTAGCAATTCATGTACCATAAGTCAAACTGATTCTAGGTGTTTTTATAGTGTTTTAAATGGATCTTTCAAGGACAAAGGCATACCAGCATCTCAGAAGACAATATTTGGCTCCACATGAGAAGACAACTGCTTTTCAATGTGATCTTGAGCTTGGGATGCAGCCACAGAGCAGAGAGTTTTTCATTAAGCTCTTGTGATCACAGTCAAAGCCTGAAAGGATAGTGAAAGGAAAAATAACACTGTCAAAGGGCTGATGATATGACATGACTAAAAAACCTCCTTCATCTATAAGCAGAGGGTTTGAATACTGAATACCCTCCTTCATTTCACAAGCAGAGGGTTAAGAGCGCCTCCTTCATCTATAAGCAGAGGGCCAAAGGTAAAGTCTGTTTTTAAGTTTTTCACTAACTATAAAGACAAACTTTGGTTATAGTGATACAATAACTAAGGGTTTCTGAAGTAAAATGATGATTAAAGGCAGATGGAAAAGAAATGGAGCTCCATTGTTATTGAGTTACAATATGAATCAAATGAGTTGATCGTCAATGTAGAAATATTATTGAGCAAATGGCCAAAGGAATCCAACAGTCTTAGCTTCTAACTAACTTCTGCCAACAAATGTAAGAGAAACCATTATTAGTAGGTTCATCAAACATTCTTATTTTGATTAAGACAAAGGTTGAAAGGACATCAGGCATTTTGTCAAGATAGGCCTCCTTCATTCATAAGAAGAGGGCCAGAGCAGTGACTGATTTCAGGGTTTGAATGATCAAAAGACAAATGGTAAGAGCAGCAGAAGACAGTTTAAAGCTTCTGAATAGGACAATCATGTCAAAAACAAAGGAAAAGCATGAGCGCTATAAAATATCAAAAAGGTTGGCTTATATCCTATCAGAGTTTGTTTTCAAAGACAATCTGGAGCCAAGAAGTGTACAAACTTTGCTGAGGGTGTGATTCCCTTAAAAAGCTACAAAAATCTCACCTCCTTGATAAACAGGCTTGAAATTTAGTCTATGTTCCTTTAAACAAAACAGAGTTGAAGAATAGTTTAAATCATCTAGGTTAGACACAAGCACAAAGGTGATAATGGTTTTTCAAAAGGTTTTGGAACAAACATTCAAAAGCAATACCTGCATCCCACTGTTACAAATGAAGGCAGTTTCCTTATGAAAATAGGTCAAAGGTGCTTTGATGTTACATTTTGAGTAGAGGAAATTTTTTTAGAAGAAGTACCCTTCTTGATAGACAGAGGACAGTAAAGCTCAGGTGAGCACAACTAGGCCTCACCCACAGTAAAAAAGAAGCATCATTTGGAGAATGCATCTACAATCACTATGTGGATTTGAGTTAGGCTACCTCTAACAAGCAAATATAAGTATAAGGAAAAGAAACTGTCATCAAGTTTTAAAAGAGATAAATCACTTCCTTGCAAAATGGAAAAAGATGTTTCACAAGTCATTGCTTTTCCTTTCTTTCAATAAGAAAAACACCAAGTGATGATTGGCCTTCGAAGTGGTTTGCCCACAATGAGAAAGATCACAAGCATAAAAACCTCCAATAAACAGTCACCCACAGTTTTTCAGAATGGCCTGGTCAAGTTTGGGTGTGTTTTATTTAAAAAAAACAAAAATGATAAGATGTTCATTTATTGTTTCAAACCAACGCCTTTCTTTCAAAAGGAGACTTACAAAAACCCCCACGAAGGCAACTCAAGGATGATCGACTTAAAAAGAGCTAAAAGGATCGTGGCCATATCTTTTTACATTTCCAAAGCATAAACAACTCCTTTGTTGTTCACTCTACCAAAGAAGAAGCCTTCAAGCTAGATTGCAGAGTTTTTCGACCACACTCCACTGCTACGCGACGCGCCTGTAACCGCTGGTCACATCGGCCCGACAGTGACCCGACAACCTCCTTTTGCGCGGCGTTTTCCACAGCAAACGTGCCGCGCACACTTTAAATGGTCCAAACGCCCTCAAAAAGGTCTGGAAGATGCTCCAAACCTCAAGCAAGGCCTGCCATCGAATTATCAAGGTATTTGCGTGCCTCCTTGGTATATTTAAATTCCTAAAGGGTGATCATATGTTTCGTTTGTCAAAGGACTAAGTAATGGTAAAAAAAAAATGAAACCTTTGGTGTAAGTCAAGGTGTATCGGTGTGAAAAGGTTTGAGGGTGGTTGTTACAGTTGGCTGAAGGAAGGGTGATCATTCTTGTCTCAAAGAACCTAAAACTGCCCTCAAAACTGAGATAAAAACAATACCTTTGTCAGCTGAATATAGTGGGAACAAGGCAGTGGTAACAAGGGTTGATAGTTTTTCTTAAAACTCAAGGTTACAGTGGCTTTGTTTTCCCAACACTATCATAGTAAAAGTAGTGTATTTTGATGGATGACAAAGGACCAAACAAACTATCCTCTAAACAATATTAAAAGGTGAAGGCATTGTTTGAAAGGAGAAACATAGGGTTTAAAAAGCAAAATAGTGAGCCCAACTTCGCAACTTCGACAGCCGTAATCATTGTATAAGTGCCTTGCTGTTTCAAAATTCATCTCTGTAGGGTAAAAACAGCAAAAACCACTACTGCCTCTTTGACCATAAAACAAGCTTCAGTTTGTGAAGTTGTCATTACAATTTGGAGGTGTGTGTCAAAATCTGTGTGAGGGAACAACAAAGACAAGGAGGGTGTTGATTGTGAGGAGTTTTTTGTTGTTTTCCTGCTACAGGGATGTTTGTGCTCACACCAAAACACAAGGAGCTTGATGACTTTACCCAAACACAGTGACCCTTTGACTGTGTGTATATTTTGTTGACTGTGTACTTGTTTTTAAAATTATTTGTTGATTGGCATACCAGGAGAAAGGGCAGTGTTTTGGGAGGAACAAAGACCTAATATCACAGAAGCATCTCACACAACATTGAAACAAATTTTCCTTGATCAAAACAGTGATTTGCAAAGAAGACATAGTTTGTTTGAAAAAACATCCTTGAAATCCTTTTTGAGGCAGTTTGGTTTTGCAGAGAGCATCCATAACAAGATGCCTCCCAGGCAGGATAGTAGGAGTGGATTGCATAAGAGGTATGAGCCTATTTCCACCGAATAAGTGAATGCACACCCATCAGTCTTGTTCAATTTCCATGAGGTCGGGTGCTTAGATTTTTGTCAAAGGGTGCAAGAGGTGAAGAGTTTTTCTCCTTTAACACACCTTTTCGCTTTAAGGTTTCAATATAAGCATTTCCAGTTGGCAGGCCTTGATTTCAAATTCTCCCCAAGATCCATCTCCAAGGCCACTAAAATTCCCTATATTGGTGAGAAATGGTTTAAACAAAGCCATTTGGACTCAGATGATTACAAGCCTTTCCTAAAGCTTGAGCACAGAGAATCATGTCCTTCTATTTTCCCTTTCTCATATATTTTAGCCAGCTACGCCCCTCTCATGAAGATTATCATGAAGTACTTCACTTGTGAGGGAAGATTCTCCCGAATTTATGCATATCACATTCGACTGCTCATGCATATCACTAGTGCCAGATTGATCAATATTCCTTTCTTCTTACACAAGAGCATTGATAAAATGGCCTCCACTGTCCAGAAGAAACATCCTTCACAGCAAATAGCCTGTCTCTTCCATCACTCTCTCATCAAAATCATCATTCTTCATTAGCTTGAAAAGAGAGAGGTCTCTTGGGATGTTTTCATCACTCATCCGGATTTCTCCACTGTCCCTCCAGTCCATACATCCCCTACATCTCTTACTCATCGTCCCTCGCCTTCTTCTAGCAGACCTATTCCTAAAGAGCTCAAATTTACTACAGAACAAGCAGAAGAGCCTGAAGAGGGGGAAGAGCATGATCATGATGATGAGGAAGAGGATGAAGGGCAGCAGCATGAAGAACAACAAACTGATGATGAAGGGCAGCAGCGTGACAGTGATGAGGGTGAATAGCAGACTAATGATGGGGTTGAACAACAGCTTTATGATGACACACAACAACATCACAGTGATGATGAATAGTAGCAAGGGGAGGAGGAAGAAAGTGCTGAACAGCATCATGACAGTGAGGGTGAGACAGAGCAGCAAGGGCAACATGATAATGATGAGCAAGGACAGTCAAAAGAGGACACAAAGCAGCCTTATGAGACTGAACAGGGGCAACATGATAGCACTGAACAGAAGCAGCATGACATTGATGAGCAAGGGTAGCCAAAAGATGATAAACAGTAGCCTCCTCAAGAACAACAGCCTCCTCAAAAACAACAGCCTTTTCAAGAGGAACAACCTCAAGAAGAAAAAGGGCAAGGTGACAAAGGTAAAGGGGCCATGCCCTCTTCTCCTAAAAATGCCAAGCCCCGGACAGCAAAGAAGAGAGTGCCTAAGGTTGTCACTCCAAATGTGACAAGGGCCCTCCGAAGTAAAGGAAATTTGCCAAAGAAGCCCATGTTTGATTTACCCAGGAGGAAGAGCACTAGAATAGCCACCCAAAGCAAAGGGAAGGGCAAGGAAGAAGGCAGTCATGAACAAGAGAGTGCATTCGACATCATCCCAATCCAAAGCCCGGATTCAGTCATGATAGTAATAATGAGGCCCGGATTCTAGAAGACCTCTTAATCCATAGAGAAGGCCAAATTGATGCTTTGAAGGATGATCTTCATAGAGCTAGAAATTTCAATCAATTTTTGCAAATCCAAAATAGGCAAATGAGTGTCCATATGGCTGTTTATGAGACACGGGCGACCAAGTACAAGAAGGAGGCCTCCAAAGCCCAAGAAAGGTTGGAAGAACTCATGGGCAAGTTCGATGAAAGTGAAGGAGAAGATCAGTCTAGGTGAAAGAGGCCTAGAACCATGAGACTTAGAAAGGCCCTTGAGAAGCAAAGAGAAGAGGAAAATGCCCTTCTCCAATCTACTCCTCTCACTGCATTGTTTGAACAGGAGATAGAGAACAATAAGGAGGCATGGCTTGAGAGAGTAAATGACCACTTGGAAAAGAAATTGGAGAAGGAAAACAGGGATTTAGACCTTCAAAGGAGAATGACGTGACATTATAAAAAGTTAAATCAGTTTTTCCAACGCAAGTTAAAGGCTACTCAAGAAAAGCTCAAGGAGGCCAAAGGGAAGCGCCGGCACGGAAAGTGAGAAAAGACATATCAGGACTTCATATTTTTGCCTCTGCTTCACAACATGTTGCTTAGAACCCTTGAGGGTCATGCTCACCAATTTTGGGCGATTTTCGACATATTTTGGTTTTTTTGGCATTTTTGGGTTTTTGGCCAAAACTCATGGGCTTCGCCATTTCAGTTTGGGGGATCATCAAAGGAGGAGAATGGTATCATTGGATGCCATAATTTTAGGATCACACAATCAGCAATTTTCAGGACATTTGAAGATAATTTTCTCCCCTGAAATGACAAAAAATGCTCGCTTTTTCTACACTCTGCCCGATCTATCAGCAAACCTTATTTTCTGGTTTTTTACACACAGGCCTGTTTTTGGAGGACTTCCAAGCATCAGATTTGGAAAATTCTAGTTGCTCCAGAAAGTAGACACTCAGATATTTCCAACGAGCTATCATGAGCCTCGTTTAGACATTGGGAAGGGTGCCAAAAGTTGCCGACAAGTCAGAGGACCTTTTGCTGATGTAATTTTTGAGTATTTTTGTAAAAATTGAACCTTTAAAAACTGCTTTTTCCTCATGTGCGTTTAGCTATTTTTGGACATGAGAAGTTATGAAAAGTCAATTTATTTCCCTCTTTTAGCATTTTTTAGATATTTTATGAGATATTTTGTGCCTTGGGCTTTGCAAAGCCTCAAGGACAAGTTTAGATATTTTGGATAGGCCAATGAGAGTGCAAATTGAACTAAGAGGTTTTCCTCAATTGAGCCTATATATTCCAAAGGCTTTCATTGTAAACAAGGCTGAACTTGATGATAGAAGAAATATATGGTCATATAAGCTTTGGAAGAAATGCCTTTCTCATGCTTTTGGATAGTCTCTTGGATGTTCTTGGATGATGAAAGAGGATTGTTGTTGGATTCCATGACTTGGTAGAATGGTATAGTGTCTCTCTCTTTGTTTTGTTTCCTAGTTTTCATTCATGAATCCATGTTTCTTGCTTTCTATAGAACAGTAGAGAACAAATTTGAGACATGCCCTTGGAGGCACCTCAAATTTCCTGTTTCTTCATAGCTTCCATGTTTTCTTCATCCTTAGTCACATTAAAGAATTCTTGATTTCTCTTTAATAACTTAAGGATATTGTTGCTTATTTCATTCATGGTTTTATGCATGCTAAGTATGATTTACGGTATGCCCTGCTTACTCATGGCTAGCCATAGCTCCATCCATGAAATTTCTCTTTGATTGATTAGATTGTCATTTGTTGAACCAAGGAGGTCTTGTTCTGATCTTTCCCTTTTTCTAAGACTATGCAATATTGTTTTCAAAGTGCCCAATAACTTGAAGTATTGTGTTTAGGCATTCCGGCATAGCTATTTAAGTTGTTTTTTTGTCTTAAGTGTATTTCCCCAAAGTCTGATAGCCATTTCCCAAAGTTAGAGAGTTATATATCTCTATGCATGGCTTGAATGTTTATTTATATGTATTGATTAGCTTATAGTTACATTTCTCATGATTAATGGTTTGCCCTACCATGTTTATGTCAGCTATTAAACTAGTTATGCTTGAAATCTTTTGTTGTTCCCAAACTTGATGTCCATTTTATTCCATTTTTCCCAAAGATCCTTTCTACCTCGAATCAAATCGGCCCTTCAACAGCCTTGTTTCACCATCTAATAGCTTTCTTGACCTTTTTGACCCCATAGCCCAGTTGATCTGACATCTTTTTACCTATCTTATATCTTTGATCATTTTCATCCCTCACAACCCAAAAACAAAAACCAAAAAGCCTACTTCATAACTAGCCTAAAATCAGAACACAATAAGCAAACACACAGATATCCCTTACACATATAGAGAGAGCCCTCTCTGAGTCTAGGAAGGCTAGGTCCTTGGGCTCCAAAGATTGGTTTGATGTTACACTGTCATTTGGCTTGCCAATCAGCTAAATCACGGGACCCTAACATAATGGCAATCACGGTGGGACTAACTGAGTACATAATAGTCTAGCAAACTCTTGTAGATTCATTAGTCTTCAAAACTTAGACAGGCAAGCAGTCTATACAACCATTTAGAGTAAACTCTTTTTGTTATCTCCACCCTAGCAAAGTGATGAAACATGTTTAGAATACTTTAAATAAACCATTCGCTGCACATAAAAAACTCAGAAAAACCCCAAAACATTCCTAGATTGGCTTTTCCCTAGTTACTGGTGGTGGACCATAGCTACATCTTTACAAAAATAACCAAGTTCCACCTGGAAAATCCACTAGCCTCCAGTAGGCCTAAAAACTCCATAAAAGACCAAAAATTAATAAACCATACCTTTCTGCTAACTCATCCTTCCAAAAATTTAAACTTAGGGTGGAAACTCTGTAATCAGTGACAAGCTAAGTATAACTTAGTGATTCAGAAAACCTCACCTGAACATAGGATATAAGCAGAAAGCCTTCTTGCCAAGAGAACCACTAGCTTGTCCATACAGCCTAGGAAACTGTTGAAACCAAGTGAATCACTCTTCTTTGCAAGTTTCCATCTCAAAGTTGCTATAAAACTTTTTCCCAAGAATCTTTGATAGTGTTGGTGGTGGACCATAGTTCTCATAAGAAATCCACCTGGCGACTCCACTATTACATCCTTTTAGTTTTGACCATCCTTCACATTAAGAAAACCTTAGAGAGGCCATCCATCTAAAACATTCACAAATACCACCCTCTCTAAACTCTAGACCTGAAATATGGCTTCACGAAGAATCAACACCAGAGCTCATCCAGACCCAAATCCCCCTATCATAGTAGATGACCTAGGGAAGATTCTGCGGCAAGCTTTCGAAACTGGCAATCTAGCTACCAATAGGTCCATCCGTAAAACAAAATCAATACCTGAACATCTCACTACCTTACCGGATTCCTCCTTTGACTTAAAATCAGCAAAAACCCTTCTTAGAAGTAAGTCACAAAGTAAG
Source organism: Pinus albicaulis (assembly GCA_034641835.2). NCBI lineage: Eukaryota > Viridiplantae > Streptophyta > Pinopsida > Pinales > Pinaceae > Pinus > Pinus albicaulis. Next base: position 1,322,436,123 of record CM076575.1, on the reverse strand, counting down.
ATAGACTTTGACGATCTCGAGCCCCTAGATCTGCCACAGAGTCCTAGTAGAGAAGCCTCACCTACCACACCTCCTGACTTTCAACTTCTCCATCACTTTGGCTCCTACCATCCCAGATCTTCTCAAAACCAGGTCACTAGTCCAATTACATCCGCCACACCGATCCAAACCACTACTGTTCAAACCACTTCAGCTCATCCCGCAAGCCCTCATTTTGTACATCACCCATTAGCTCTCATCATGGCAGCTTGGTACGCACCCTTGGTGTTGCCACAGCCTTTGGCTCCCTTAAAAAATGACTATCAAGCCAAAATCCCACACTTTACCGGAGTTGAGACTACCACAGCTCAACAACATGTAGATAGGATTAGAGATGCCTTTGAATACATGGAAATAGAAGACGAGACCATTAGAATGAGAATGTTTACCCAAAGCCTGGGTGGGGAACCCAAAAAATAGTTTAAGAGCTTAACTCCAAACAACATCCACAACCTCCCAGAACTTTACCAAGTCTTCATAAACAAGTGGGAAATCCAAAAGAACCCCATTCAAATCCTGTCAGAATATAACAATCTAAAACGGGAAAATGGAGAAAGTGTCCAGGGATACTGCACTAGGTTCAACAATGTGTATAACGCCCTCCCACCTCACTTCAAACCCCCGCTTGGTTCAGTCTTGGCAAAGTTCCCCGAGGGTTTTGACCCAGACATGACTTATCAGCTAAGAGACAAGGACCCCCTTACCTTAGAAGAAATGAAAAAAGTAGCTATAAGGGCAAAAGCAAACTTAGCAGAAAAAAGAGCTAGGACTAGATCAGAAAGGAAAGTCACATACCGAGATGAGGTCTCCACTTCATCCAGTTCCCTAGATCCTAGAATAGATGATTTAGTCAGGTCCATGGCCAAAATGTGGGAAAATATAAGTGAGAATACCCCTCTTATAGATAACCAGCCAAACCCTCCAAACAGAAACCGGAACCAAAATTTTAGGAGGGAACAACCTCAAAACAAACCAAGGGAAAATGACCAGCAAATTAGGCCACTATTTAATGAAAATTATGTGGAAGAATATGATAGGGATACAGAACCCATTGATGAAAATCATTTGAACCTCATAGGGTATGATAATGAGAGTGAGGTGTACCTCACGGAAGAAGAACAAGCATTCTTCTCTCCAAATCAAGATGAAACCAACTATGAAGATCCCGAGGATCTTGCCTTAGATTTTCAGAATGCCATAATAGAAGCTCACAGGCAGTATGACCTTAGAAGCATAAAAAATCAAGACAACTCCAAGAAAGGTAGCTCAGACACTCCTAAAACCCCTGATACCATCCTTAAGAAAGCAGTGAACAACAACAAAATCATGGTCGGGAAAAATGACCAAAACAAAGATAGAGTTACCCAAACTAGTCCTGACTCAGATGCTCCCAGTACTTCCACAAAGATTCCCGAGGTGGCTGTGGCAAACAAAATCCTGAAAAAAAGCCAGCAAACTCAGAACATAGAGAAGGTCATGGCTGAAAAGGCTGAAACAAACATGTCTAAATTGCACCTACCTTTTAGTTTTGAGGGTGAAATCGCCAAAATAAAGATCACCATGCCTCTTACCGAGCTCATCGCCCAAGGCTCTTATAAATCCCAAATTTTAAAATTTCTGAATCTAGGAAATGATGCGAACACCCTTAATCTAGCTGATGACACTCCTGAAGTGTTGTTTGGTCCGAAAATAGAAGGGAAATTTCAAGAGGGAACCACTCTTCCCTTTTACATCAGTCTGAATATCCATGACCAAATCCTTCACAATGCCATGCTAGACTCCGGCGCCTCACATAATCTTATGCCGAAGGTTGTAATGGAAAGATTAGGCCTCGAAATCACAAGACCATACAAAGATTTATATTCTTTTGATTCTAGTAGAGTCAAATGTCTAGGCTTGACCAAGGATCTGTGTTTTAGTTTGGCCCAAATACCCGCAAAACATCTGATCATGGACATAGTGGTAGCAGACATTCCTCCCAAGTAAGGAATGCTTCTATCCAGATCTTGGGGAGCCAAACTCCAAGGGAATATTCAACTTGATATTTCCTATGCCACTATTCCTGTGTTTAACCAAACAAGAATACTCTATTGAGAGTCACACATGAAATACATGATCAGTAGCCAAGAGAGGCCAGATAACATCCCAATGTATTCCTTGCATTCCGACCTAAACTCTTTTATTCTGCACACTGATGAGGACATTGAAGAACAGTCAGAAGAAACTGAAACAAACTTAGACCCACCACATCAGTTTCCCCTAGTTCTCTATGATGAACTAGACACTCAAAACTACCATGATCACAAACAGCTATGTCTTGAGGAAAGTAAGTATGTTCCTTCTGAAATAGGAATAGAGCAAGAAGCACAAACCATTATGTACTATCAAGTGAATTGCTCGAACCTTAGTCAAACATCATCAGTAACATCAGGAAAAATTTTCAGAATAGAGGCATTAGAGGACTTACATATCACAAACCTTTTCGGAACTCAGGAGCAGGGAAGCTTAATGTTTTTACCATACCTCAAAGATTTACCATCACATAACTCTTCCACTGCAAGTGAAACCTTGACCGTAGCCATAACAGCTCAAAATCCAGAAAAAAAATCCTAATAAATTCCTTATGAGAAAACATGATGACTGTAGTCCAAGTATACCGGAGTTACTTGAACTAGCTAATATCGTGTCATTCCATCAAAGACTTAGAACTGCTAGAACTGAAAATCTCATGCAAAATACTACCTCATCCAAAGAAAACAATGAGAAACACTATGCCACTACCATCACCCCAAGAAACAACTTCGACAAAAGAAAATACAAAAATCTGAACCAATCAGTAATAATCAAAGATAAAATAGCTGGTCATAGGGTTTGTTTTGATTTTAGAAACACTAATGCACATCCCTATAACATAAATTTTATCCTTCCTACCCAAGACCATGATATACCGATGATAAGTGCTTTTAATCATATGCCTTTGTAAGATGATGTTTTAGGTTATAGCCAAACGATTCCCTTGCAAAGTAGACAGCTCAAGGATCTTTTTCAGTATGCTGGAAGTAATTCCAGTTTCAGACTCAAAATTTCAAAACCACTGGATATCAAAAATAAGCTCATGAAAGCCATGTTTCCAGTCCTGAATTTCTTCATTTTAACATATACCAAGAGTATATGCATTACTTAAGGAAGATGTACAGTAAAGGAAGGAGCGGAAATCAGAGATATAAAGAGATACAGCGGGAAGATACGGGTTCGTTCAGAGATTCTTGCATGAATCCTTATGTCATGCTGGAAAGAGAGAATTTTCCAAATTTCTCTTTTCAGGAGTTGAGTGGACCAAGAATGGTAGAAGATCCTTACGAGGATAAGATGCTTAAGTTTCGCCATTTCCAAGATTTCTGAGTTTAAAACATTTTCAATCATTGTATATATCACTGTTTGAAAAATAGATAAAATAGAAAAGTAAAAAACAATAGAATAATAGAAAAGAGGGTAGTTGAAAAATAGAAAAAGGCCCCATGTTCCAAAAAATAGTTATTCAGAAAGTGCGCAAGTCTAAATGCCGCTACTAGTACTCAAATGTCTTATTCAGTTATCTAGCCTAATCATAGCTGAACATGTTTTAAATTTATTTGTTGATAAGTTAGTGAGTGAAAAATATGGTCAACATTGTGTAAGCATGACTTGTCAAAGAGAGTAGATTAGGAAAATATACTAGTTCCACACGCCCAAAACAGAACCAAAGAGGGAAGCGGGGATGAAAAAAAAATTGTGCATCTTAGCCCTGTTTTTTCCTAGTTTCCATTTTATGCAAAATAATATTTGTGTGCAGCTTGTCTTTCATGCCGCAAATACATGACAAATCATACTGTCTAACCCTGATTTGATCATATTTTCAATTTCGTGTTTTAGATTAGAGAACAAAATCCTGTCAAACAGCTTAACCTTGACAGTTGATCTAGCGTAGGTAGAGTAATGAAGGAGTTCATCAGTTTAATCTGAACTCCCAGCAGATATAAGTGTAGAATTAGATAGGTTCATTTTCCAAAAAGAAAAAGTATATATTGTCAAAATGGTTGCTAGTATAAATGTGCCCAAAGGAAGAAAAAAATGTTAGGAAAGATAGTGGGGTAGGTAGAAATATCATTAATTATAATCATGCTGTCATTTTTCAGAAGTAGCATCAAGGAAGAATGAAATTTACGCCAATGGGTAAGGCACTAGTCTTCATAACCCAAAGATCTGAAATTCTGGACACCTCCTAAAAAGGAGATGCCTCCCCAAATGGAGCCACTGTTAGTCATCAATATTTTTCACTTGTTGGTGATGACTAGTTGTAACAACCAAATTTTCTAGCAGCTGATCTAAAAATTTGTCAAATTTGCCAGATGGAAAACACCCATAAACGTTTTTTTTCCCTCTTACCTTTCAGTCTGCCCATGACGAGATGAAACCTCATTTTCAAATCTTATCTAGCCTCAGCCATACTAGTTTGCCCACCAACTCTAAAGAAACAATCCAAATCTGTCCAAAAAGTTTCCCCTAAGTTAGGTAGTGGCGCTTTAGGCATTTCTCCCTTAGAAAACCACTCTAAATCCAAATAACCTCTACCTACTATAGACCAGTCATAACAGACCTTCCCATTCTGCAAATAAAGTTGGTTACAGCCCTAGGTCGCGCTACTAATACACCCTCAAGTCTCAGCAATTCATGTACCATAAGTCAAACTGATTCTAGGTGTTTTTACAGTTTTTTAAATGGATCTTTCAAGGACAAAGGCATACCAGCATCTCAGAATACAATATTTGGCTCCACATGAGAAGACAGTTGCTTCTCAATGTGATCTTGAGCCTGGGATGCAGCCACAGAGCAGAGAGTTTTTCATTAAGCTCTTGCAATCACATTCAAAGCCTGAAAGGACAGTGAAAGGAAAAATCACACTGTCAAAGGGCTGATGATATGACATGACTAAAAAACCTCCTTCATCTATAAGCTGAGGGTTTGAAGACTGAAGAACCTCCTTCATTTTACAAGCAGAGGGTTAAGAGTGCCTCCTTCATCTATAAGCGGAGGGCCAAAGGTAAAGTCTGTTTTTAAGTTTTTCACTAACTGTAAAGACAAACTTTTGTTATAGTGAGACAGAAACTAAGGGTTTCTGAAGTAAAATGATGATTAAAGGCAGATGGAAAAGAAATGGAGCTCCATTGTTATTGAGTTACAATATGAAGCAAATGAGTTGATCGTCAATGTAGAAATATTATTCAGCAGATGGCCAAAGGAATCCAACGGTCTTAGCTTCTAACTAACTTCTGCCAACATATGTAAGAGAAACCACTATCAATAGGTTCATCAAACATTCTTCTTTTGATTAATACAGAGGTTGAAAGGACATCAGGCATTTTGTCAAGATAGGCCTCCTTCATTCATAAGCAGAGGGCCAGAGCAGTGACTGATTTTAGGGTTTGACTGATCAAAAGACAAATGGTAAGAGCAGCAGAAGACAGTTTAAAGCTTCTAAACAGGACAATCATGTCAAAAACAAAGGAAAAGCATGAGCGCTATAAAATATCAAAAAGGCTGGCTTATATCCTATCAGAGTTTGTTTTCAAAGACATTCTAGAGCCAAGAAGTGTACAAACTTTGCTGAGGGTTTGATTCCCTTAAAAAGCTACAAAAAGCTCACCTCCTTGATAAACATGCTTGACATTTAGTCTCTGTTCCTTTAAACAAAACAGAGTTGAAGAATAGTTGAAATCAACTGGGTTAGACACAAGCCAATAGGTGATAATTGTTTTTCAAAAGGTTCTGGAACAAACATTCAAAAGCAATACCTGCATGCCACTGTTACAAATGAAGGAAGTTTCCTTATGAAAGTAGGTCAAAGGTGCTTTGATGTTACATTTTGAGTAGAGGAAAAGTTTTTAGAAGAAGTACCCTTCTTGATAGATAGAGGACAGTAAAGCTCAGGTGAGCACAACTAGGCCTCACCCACAGTCAAAAAGAAGCATCATTTGGAGAATGCATCTACAGTCACTACGTGGATTTGAGTTAGACTACCTCTAACAAGCAGATATAAGTATAAGGAAAAGAAACTGTCATCAAGTTTTAAAAGAGATAAATCACCTCCTTGCAAAATGGCAAAAGATGTTTCACAAGTCACTGTTTTTCCTTTTTTTCAATAAGAAAAACACCGAGTGATGATTGGCCTTCGAAGTGTTTTGCCCATAGTGAGAAAGATCACTAGCATAAAAACCTCCAATAAACAGTCACCCACATTTTTTCAGAATGGCCTGGTCAAGTTTGGGTGTGTTTTATTTAAAAAAAAACACAAATGATAAGATGTTAATTTATTGTTTCAAACCAATGCCTTTCTTTCAAAAGGAGACTTACAAAAACCCCCACGAAGGAAACTCAAGGATGATCGACTTGAAAAGAGCTAAAAGGATCGTGGCCATATCTTTTTGCATTTCCAAAGCACAAACAACTCCTTTGTTGTTCACTCTACCAAAGAAGAAGCTTTCAAGTGAGATTGTAGAGTTTTCAAGGGTTTTCAACCGCACAGCGTGCCTGTAGCATTGCGCGGCGCGTTCAGGCAGATTTTTTACAAAGCACTCCACTGCTACGTGGCGCGCCTGTAAGCACTGGTCACGTCGGCCTAACAGTGACCCGACAGCCTCCTTTTGCGCGGCATTTTCCACAGCAAACGTGATGCGCACACTTTAAATGGTCCAAACGCCCTCAAACAAGTCTGGAAGCTGCTCCAAACCTCAACCAAGGCCTGCCATCGAATTATCAAGGTATTTACGTGCCTCCTTGGTATATTTAAATTGCTAAAGGGTGATCATATGTTTTTTTTTTCAAAGGACTAAGTAATGGTAAAAAATAAATGAAACCTTTGGTGTAAGTCAAGCTATGTCGGTGTGAAAATGTTTGAGGGTGGTTGTTACAGTTGGCTGAAGAAAAGGTGATCATTCTTGTCTCAAAGAACCTAAAACTGCCCTCAAAACTGAGATAAAAACAATACCTCTGTCAGCTGAATATAGTGGGAACAGGGCAGTGGTAATAAGGGTTGATAGTTTTGCTTAAAACTCGAGGTTGCAGTGGCTTTTTTTGCCCAACATTGTCATAGTAAAAGTAGTGTATTTTGATGGATGACAAAGGACCAAACAAACTATCCTCTAAACAATATTAAAAGGTGAAGGCACTGTTTGAAAGGAGAAACACAGGGTTTAAAAAGCAAAACAGTGAGCCCAACTTCGACAGCAGTAATCATTGTATAAGTGCCTTGATGTTTCAAAAGTCATCTCTGTAGGGTAAAAATAGCAAAAACCACTGCTACCTCTTTGACCATAAAACAAGCTTCAGTTTGTGAAGCTGTCATTACCATTTGGAGGTGTGTGTCAAAATCTGTGTGAGGGAACAACAAAGACAAGGAGGGTGTTGATTGTGAGGAGTTTTTTGTTGTTTTCCTGCTACAGGGTTGTTTATTCTCACACTAAAACACAAGGAGTTGGATGACTTTACCCAAACACAGTGACCCTTTGACTGTGTGTATATTTTGTTGACTATGTACTTGTTTTTAAAATTATTTGTTGATTGGCATACCAGGAGAAAGGGAAGTGTTTTGGGAGGAACAGAGACCTAATATCACAGAAGCATCTCACACAGCATTGAAACAAATTTTCCTTGATCAAAAGAGTGATTTTCAAAGAAGACAGAGTTTTTTTGAAAAAACATCCTTGAAATCATTTTTGAGGCAGTTTGGTTTTGCAGAGAGCATCCATAACAAGATGCCTCCCAGGCAGGATAGTAGGAGTGGATTGCATAAGAGGTATGAGTCTATTTCCACCGAAGAATTGAATGCACACCCATTAGTCTTGTTCAATTTCCATGAGGTCGGGTGCTTAGATTTTTGTCAAAGGGTGCAAGAGGTGAAGAGTTTTTCTCCTTTAACACACCTTTGCGCTTTAAGGTTTCAAGATAAGCATTTCCAGTTGGCAGGCCTTGATTTCAAATTCTCCCCAAGATCCATCTCCAAGGCCACTAAAATTCCCTATATTGGTGAGAAATGGTTTAAACAAATCCATTTGGACTCAGATGATTACAAGCCTTTCCTAAAGCCTGAGCACAGAGAATCATGTCCTTCTATTTTCCCTTTCTCATATCTTTTAGCTAGCTATGCCCCTCTCATGAAGATTATCATGAAGTACTTCACTTGTGAGTGAAGATTCTCCCGAATTTATGCATATCACATTCGACTACTCATGCATTTCACTAGGGCCAGATTGCTCAATCTTCCTTTCTCCTTACACAAGAGCATTGAGAAAATGGCCTCCATTGTCCAGAAGAAGCCTCTTTCACAGCAAATAGCCTATCTCTTCCATCACTCTCTCATCAAAATAATCATTCTTCATCAGCTTGAAAAGAGAGAGGTCTCTTGGGATGTTTTCATCACTCATCCGGATTTCTCCACTATCCCTCCAGTCCATACATCCCCTACATCTCCTACTCATCATCCCTCACCTTCTTCTAGCAGACCTATTCCTAAAAAGCTCAAATTTACTATAGAACAAGCAGAAGAGCCTGAAGAGGGGGAAGAGCATGATCATGATGATGAGGAAGAGGATGAAGGGCAGCAGCATGGAGAACATCAAACTGATGATGAAGGGCAGCAGCATGACAGTGATGAAGGTGAACAACAGACTCATGATGGGGCTGAACAACAGCTTTATGATGACACACAGCAACATCACAGTGATGATGAACAGCAGCAAGGGGAGGAGGAAGAAAGTGTTGAACATCAGCATGACAGTGAGGGTGAGACAGAGCAGCAAGGGAAGCATGATAATGATGAGCAAGGACAGTCAAAAGAGGACACACAGCAGCCTTATGAGACTGAACAGGGGCAGCATGATAGCGCTGAACAGGAGCAGCATGACAGTGATGAGCAGGGGCTGCCAAAAGATGATAAACAACAGCCTCCTTAAGAACAACAGCCTCCTCAAGAACAGCAGCCTCCTCAAAAACATCAGCCTTTTCAAGAGGAACAGTCTCAAGAAGAAAAAGGGCAAGGTGACAAAGGTAAAGGGGCCATGCCCTCTTCTCCTAAAAAGGCCAAGCCCCGGATAGCAAAGAAGAGAGTGCCTAAGGTTGTCACTCCAAATGTGACAAGGGCCCTCCGAAGTAAAGGAAAGTTGCTGAAGAAGCCCATGTTTGATTTACCCAGGAGGAAGAGCACTAGAATAGCCACCCAAAGCAAAGGGAAGGGCAAGGAAGAAGATAGTCATGAACAAGAGAGTTCATTTGACATCATCCCAATCCAAAGCAATGATAGTAATAATGAGGCTTGGATTCTAGAAGACCTCTTAATCCATAGAGAAGGCCAAATTGATGCTTTGAAGGATGATCTTCATAGAGCTAGAAATTTCAATCAATTTTTGCAAATCCAAAATAGACAAATGAGTGTCCATATGGTTGTTTATGAGACACGGGCGACCAAGTACAAGAAGGAGGCCTCCAAAGCCCAAGCAAGGTTGGAAGAACTCATGGGCGAGCTCGATGAAAGTGAAGGAGAAGATCAGCCTAGGCGAAAGAGACCTAGAACCATGGGGCTTAGAAAGGCCCTTGAGAAGCAAAGAGAAGAGGAAAATGCCCTTCTCCAATCTACTCTTCTCACTGCATTGTTTGAACAGGAGATAGAGAAAAATAAGGAGGCATGGCTTGAGAGAGTAAATGACCACTTGGAAAAGAAATTGGAGAAGGCAAAAAGGGATTTAGACCTTCAAAGGAGAATGACGTGGCATTATAAAAAGTTAAATCAGTTTGCCCGGCGCAAGTTAAAGGCTGCTCAAGAAAAGCTCAAGGAGGTTAAAGGGAAGCGCCCGGCACAAAAAGTGAGGAAAGACATATCAAGACTTCAGATTTTGGCCTCTGCTTCACAGCATGTTGCTGAGAACCCTTGAGGGTCATGCTCACCAATTTTGGGCGATTTTCGACATATTTTGGTTTTTTTGGCATTTTTGGGTTTTTGGCCAAAACTCATGGGCTTCGCCATTTCAGTTTGGGGGATCATTAAAGGAGGAGAATGGTATCATTGGATGCCATAATTTCAGGAGCACACACAAAGCGATTTTCAGGAAATTTGAAGATCATTTGCTCCCCCGAAATGGCGAAAAATGCCCGCTTTTTCTACACTCTGCCCAGTCTATCAGCAAACCTTATTTTCTGGTTTTTTACACACAGACCTATTTTTGGAGAACTTATAGGCATCAGATTGGGAAAATTCTAGTTGCTCCAAAAATTAGACACTCAGAGCTTTCCAATGAGCTATCATGAGCCTCATTTCGACATCGGGAAGGCTGCCAAAAGTTTCCGGAAAGTCAGGGGACCTTTTGCTGATGTAATTTTTGAGTATTTTTGTAAAAATTGAACCTTTTAAAACTGTTTTTTCCTCATGTGCGTTTAGCTATTTTTTCACATGAAAAGTTTTGAAAAGTCAAATTATTTTCCTCTTTTAGCATTTTTTTGATATTTTATGAGATATTTTGTGCCTTGGGCTTTGCAAAGCCTCAAGGACAAGTTTAGATATTTTGGATAGGCCAATGAGAGTGCAAATTGAACTAAGAGGTTTTCCTCACTTGAGCCTATATATTCCAAAGGCTTTCATTGTAAACAAAGCTGAAATTGATGATAGAAGCAATATATGGTCATATAAGCTTTGGAAGAAATACTTGTCTCATGCTTTTGGATAGTCTCTTGGATGTTCTTGGATGATGAAAGAGGATTATTGTTGGAATCCATGACTTGGTAGAATGGTATAGTGTCTCTCTCTTTGTTTTGTTTCCTAATTTTCATTCATGAATCCATGTTTCTTGCTTGCTATAGAATAGTAGAGAAAAAATTTGAGACATGCCCTTGGAGGCACCTCAAATTTCCCGTTTCTTCATAACTTCCATGTTTTCTTCATCCTTAGTCACATTAAAGAATTCTTGATTGCTCTTTAATGACTTAGGATATTGTTGCTTATTTCATTCATGGTTTTATGCATGCTAAGTATGATTTACGGTATGCCCTGCTTACTCATGGCTAGCCATAGCTCCATCCACGAAATTTCTCTTTGACTGATTAGATTGTCACTTGTTGAACCAAGGAGGTCTTGTTTTGATCTTGCCCTTTGTCTAGGACTATGCAATCTTGTTTTCAAAGTGCCCAATAACTTGAAGTACTATGTTTAGGCGTTCCGGCATAGTTATTTAAGTTTTTTGTCTGTCTTAAGTGTATTTCCCCAAAGTCTGATAGCCATTTCCCAAAGTTAGAGAGTTATATATCTCTATGCATGGCTTGAATGTTTATTTCCATGTATTGATTAGCTTATAGTTACATTTCTCATGATTAATGGCTTTCCCTACCATGTTTATGTCAGCTATTAAACTAGTTATGCTTGAAATCCTTTGTTGTTCCCAAACTTGATTTCAATTTTATTCCATTTTGCCCAAAGATCCTTTCTACCTCGAGTCAAATCGACCCTTCAACAACCTTGTATCACCATCTAATAGCTTTCTTGACCTTTTCGACCCCATAGCCCAATTGATCTGACATATTTTTACCTATCTTATATCTTTGATCAGTTTCATCCCTCACAACCTAAAAACCAAAACCAAAAAACCTACTTCATAACTAGCCTAAAATCATAACACAATAAGCAAACACACAGATATCCCTTACACATATAGAGAGAGCCCTCTCTGAGTCCAGGAAGGCTAGGTCCTTGGGCTCCAAAGATTGGTTTGATGTTACACTGTCATTTGGCTTGCCAATCAGCTAAATCATGGGACCCTAACAGTTACATCCCTGCTAATTTCAACCTTCCTTTGACTAGGAATATATATTTTAAAAGCTTTAGAGTTTTCACAATATCCAAAAAACGTACCTTTTCTTCATGTGGCTTCCATCTTGTTTCTTTTGTTCTTCGACACATGGAAATATACAGGGCATACAAAGATACGAAGATGGACAACATCTGACTTGACACTTGTGAACACTTCCTCGGGGGTCTTGTTGTTCAATGCTTGATGAGGCACCTTGTTTTTAACATATACAAAAACATTCCTTGCTTCTCCCAAAAGGAACTTCGACAAATTTTGATCATGGAGTATGGCATGAGCGACTCCTACAATCGACATGTTATTTCTTTCAACTACTCCATTTTGTTCAGGATTATAGGGCATTATCATCTCTTCCTTGATACCTTCCTTCTAGAAATAATCAATGAAATCATTTGAAATATACTCTCCACCATTATCAGACCTAAATATCTTGATTTTCTTCCTTGTTTGTTTTTCGACCAAAGATTTGAACTCCTTGAACATTTCGAAAGCTTCATCCTTATGCTTCAAATAATATATCCATGTCTTTATAGAGAAGTCATTAATGAAGATGATGTAATATATATGGCCACCGATAGAATGCATGTGCATCATACCACATATGTTGGAATGAATAAGATAGAGTATGTCATTTGTATTATTCTTGCTAGAGGGGAATGGTCCCTATGTATTCTTTCCTTTGGCACAACCTGGACATACTCCATCATGTTGGGCTTGAACATTAGGAATACCATAAACTAATTCCTTCAATTTTGGAAGAGAATCATAATGTAAATGGGTCAATATTCGGTGCCATAGCTCGCTTAGATGATCAATATCATGGACCAGTGCTAGAAGAGGTCTTCCAGTAACCATGTTGAGTCCTTCAAATCTCGATCCCAATGTGAATGCATCTCTCATGGATGATCTAACTGGCCAAGTAAGAACCTTTCCCTTGATGAATTCAACCCTTATCCCTTTGTCTTCCAAAGCAAATATTGATGCCAAATTCTTCTTCAATCCTGACACATACATCACATCATGTAGCAAAACAAATTCCCCGAACTCCAAATGGAATTTGAAGGACCCAAAGCCTTTAACAGGATGAGTGGAGTTGTCTCCAAGAATATTTTTCAAATTTTTCTCTCTCTCTACAAAATTAGAGAGAACATCCTTATACCTGGAGAAATTATGAGTGGCCCCACTATCAACCAACCAAATATCCCATGAATCTATAGGAGAGGAACTAGTAAGGATAGAAATAAGAATATATTTAAATTGATTGCTAACATTACTTTTCATACCTGGAGTATATTGACTTATTTTTAGGATGGCGATATTCTTCATGGTCACTTGGAGCATATCTTATTCTTCTTTCATCTCTTCCATTTCAATAATTCTTTCGGTCATCTCTTCTTCGATCATAAAACTTATTTTCAAACGCCAAAAATTTATCCCTTGAGCTCAACCACATGGAGGAACAAGGATTCATGCAGTTGAGACCTTCCAACCACACCCTTGAGCCCGCTAGCACATGTCGCTTCTCGTACAAGATATTATCTCTCTGGTGCTATTGTTAGCACCTCCTAACATTGATAAAAATCTCCATCCCAATATGGAATATCATTAGAATACCCTACCCACTCAGACCATCAATCCAATTATTTCACATGACTCCCTCAACGTTGAGTTCCCTTCACAAAAATTCATCTTGAAGGTCATGGATTCAATTGATAAACTAAGTGAAGATATGCCTCATGATGCCTCTAATCTCCCTAATTTAGAAATCGTGGAGGTTGAAAAAAGAAATATTCAGTCAGGCCAGCAAGAATTTCTTGGGTTATTCAATGAAGCACCATCCTTGGACCTAGTGAAGTATTGGATTTCTAGTACTAAAATTTCCATTGAATTGTCCAATCCAACCACCCCTCCCCCCCAAACTAATGAGTGTAGTTTACCTCCAATATTTTCTTGATATCCATCACTAAGGAACTACAATAGCTCATGAGACAACTCAATCTTTATGTCTTCAAGTATTTCCTAATAATGATATGATCCTAGGTTTTCACTAGAATCATCAAACTTTAGGAACATGGAAATTAAATTCTATGTAGCATGACACAAAATGGTATGCCACGCGAGGTTGAAAATGGCCTATACGTTCATTCACATCCATAGGAATCTTTGGTATATGACCAATGATGTGCACTACATGATGTAACCTATCAGACTGCATTGCACCTTCTACATATGGATTTTAGTTTTGTCTTGGTGTGTGATGTGAGCTCCTTTTATATTTATATGTGGATATTTTTGGTTCAATGTTGATAATGCTTGGTGCTTGATTTTCATTTTTCAATCACATACTCTTAGGTTTTCATAGGCACAACCATGACATGAATAAGAGTTTACATGCATTAGTCCTCTAGCTATGTTGACATTTTTCACAATAGTTGAGCATTTATAAAAGTGTGCATGTCCATAAAACATGGAATTTAAATCACATCATTTGAAGTCATAAGAGTGAGCCAAACTAGACATATATAGTACCTCATTTCCAAAAATCCTAAAACATTACAAAACTCAAAAATAAAAAAATATGGTCTTGTCCTTACTTGATCCACGTTTTATTTCTTTCATTATGTGACTTAACCATGGGTCTAGTCATTTGAGATTATTTTTATAGGATAGGGTGGCATTTTTATTGTGACATCCACAAGATATTAGGTGCGTGTTTCTAACCCTAACATATAGGCGTAGGTTTTTCCCTACTTTTTCCAACGCGTTATTGACTGTATAAGTTGTCTTCATTGTGCCTTAGGTATAATCCTACCAAGTTGCAACATTAACCTCTATTTTCATATCATAACTTGTGCAATAGATCCCAACTCTTCATGGATTACCTAGAATAGCACTTTCTTGTCGCTTTGGTGTTCATATTGCATCTTTCTATAGGCTTGGGATTCCTCATATAGACCTACCATGACATGACTTGAACCTCATTTATCTCTTGTCTAATTGATACTAGCCATATCCTATAGAGGATCCCAATCAGTTTTATGTTACTTTATGATCACACATGCTTATTGCTACTAATGTCTTGTGCACATTGCTCAACTAGTATTTTCTCTTATTCCACTCACCATCATATTAGTCACATTTGACCTCTTAATTGTTTGCATCCTTATAATCCTTCGTTCTTTTACTATACTTCTCTTGGAGAGACCACTGTGATGAGTGGATTTACCTTGCTAGTCATTTTTCTTCATTCTACTTAGGACAATTCTACAAGATTAGAACTCGATTCTATTAAAATTATGAAACTACAGTCAAATTCCACTTTGTATTGCTCATATAATGAAGATAATAATTGAAATAGATTAATCTTTTCGAGAGGACCAAAATCGAGCTAAAGATCACCCTATTTGGTTAAGAAAAACTTGATTTTTGAATTATTTTATTCATTCATGTATAATGGAATGGGTCGGCCCTAAGAACATGTGAAATTGGTTAGGTCAGCGCCAACCCCAAGTGGACCCTCTTGAAAGCTTATAAATAGAAGAGACCTCAAGCTCATTTGGATACAATCATCAAGTGCTTTGTTCTCTTTTCTATTGTTTGGTTCACACAAGTTCGTTGGTGGAAAGCTCGCGCGATGGGTCTGAAAATACAGGGTCAAAGATCACACGTGTCTAGGGTTACTGAGTCTCAGACTCTCACACATAATTGAAGTTTTTCATCCCTAGACGCTAGCAAAAAATGGTCTAGGGTGTGTTCGAGCTTCCATAGACGCATGAACAAAGTCCTTATGGGTGCATCAAGGCTACCATAGATGCACGCACATATTCCTTATGGGTGTGTCCAGGAGACTGAGGTTTCCGTAGTCTATATGTGCCATAGACACATGCACAGAATGATCTGGTTGCATCCATATCTACCATAACCACACACTCAGAGTGTTTATGGGAGCATTCGGGAGGCCGGGGTTTCCACAGTGTTGTTGGATTCGGGTCTCCCACACGCAGTTTTCGTGGGAGTGTCCTGATCTGTTCTAGACACATTCATCCAGTTCTTCTAGTATCGTCCATATATGTCTTAGATGCACACACACAATATCTCTTCATGTGTCTAAGACCTAAATATGAGTTATTAGTATACATAAGTGTTCAACATAGTGACAACATTATCCAGTAGTTAAATACAGTCTGTGACAGTGCATTATAGTCCTTAGAATCGGGATCCTTAAGTATAAGTATGTTTTGGATTCTAGTTGCCTTGTTGCATTATGAAGATATGGATTATTATACTCCCTTTTTTTGAATCATTTGATGACGATCTAAGAATAATAATTTGCAAGGGTTTTCCCCATAGTGGGTTTTCCGCTGGTCTCGAACCAATCCTGGTGTCTCTATGCGTGCATGTTTTTCTTCCATTATTCCTTTATGCTCTGCTGCATAGATGATGATGATGTTATTGTTGTTTATACATAGTTGGATATGCGGATGGATAATAATGTAAATCTGAATAATAATACAATGATACAGAGTGAACTTAATGTGTTAACGAAGAAATGCAACTATCAAAGCAAAGAACAATGTAGCTCTATGAAAAATTAACATGGTTTCAGAGATGGGATGAAGAAAAGCCATGGATATCACCCCCATGGATACACTTTTGATGGATGCAAGAAGAGGACGGTGGAGACCTAAAATAATTCTAGGGTATGAGTAAAACCCCAAGTAGTTAGTGCATAAGGGTTTGATGGTAAGGGTTTGAGAGAAACCCTGGTTTATGAAAAAAATCGAGATATGAAACCCTTGCATGGTCAAAGTAAAGATGTTCAACTTATGACAAATTTAAATGAATCCCTAAATGGGATAGTCTCTAGTAGGTTTGGTTGTTGATAAATTTGATTGAAGACAACATTGTTATGTGGTATATGGATGGCTCTTGAAGGTTGGTTTAAGAGGGAGACGATCATCTCTCATTGAAGATAAGTATTCCTTGACTTATGATGGTTCTTTGTGACTTTAATATTGTTTAGACTTATGGATTTGATTATGATTATTGCTTATACTTCTTGCATGTATATTTTGAGTACCTCGATGTTTATAACCTCCTTTATGAGATGTGATAAGTGGATCCTTCTTAAGGAACATTTGAGATGCAGGAAGAAAATATAGATCTGGAAAAGGTAAACAGACACCTAATGAAAATATGACAAGCTACCTATGTGAAGGTTCACAAGCATCTGAATACTACAAGGTATGCATGGCATGTTGTATTCCAACAGTAAAATTGATGGCTAGGTTAGCCCTATGATATGTTGAGAATGTCTCCTCCTCATATAGATCATGCATGCATATGAAAGTGATTTGGAAATATGGTTCCTATGATGAAATGGTACTACTGGTATTGAACATTTTGATCATGATGATATTCTTGAAATCTACTTATTGTTGATCTTGGGCATAATGGTATACTTGATGTATGGCTAACATCTATCTCTTGGACACTTTGAAGGCGGATAACACTTTGACTCTAGTAGATGATATTATTGATGATGGATTTCACATAAAAGGATAGCTCATTCATTCCTTTACATGATATTATTAATAATTCTTGTGATAAGCATGATGAAAGTTCATGGAAAGAGAGATTGACACTCTTTTGATAAAGATTTATTGAAGGACCTGACTTGATCGTATTGATCATGATAAGCACAGTAACCATGATGATAGATGTATAACCATGATATTGATATTCTAGATATCCTACTACCTGTGGTCATGTTTTGATGGCATAGGGTGAAACTGAATTCCCTAACTTGATGTATTGTCTTGATAGAAAATGTTATTTTGTTCATAATATTTGAGATATGATGTCACATCTGTCTGTTTCCCTAATCTATCAAGTCTAACCCTCGATGAAATATTGATGACATGATGTTGACAGCGATGATAGATATGTGTTTATGATCTAACAGATGTTTTGTTGTGTGACACTAGAAGAGACAGGCTAGTGATAGATGAAGTGGATCCCTAGTCACAGGGAAAATCTCTTCTCAAGATTATTACTCATATTTCTATTTTCTTTATGTACTGTTGAAGTAAGATATATGTGCATATGAAAATACTGAATTGCAAAAAATTATCATAACTGAATCTCGCACAAATTAGGGTTCTTGTTCTGGACGCAGGCACAAAACATGGAGATTCTGTCCCTGGAATCATGCATGCTAAGTCTAAGGTAGTGTCCAGGAAGCAAAAGATGCTCCCATGCTAACATGAAGGGAGTGTCTAGGGGTTTGATTACAGTTTCCATCATCTAAATTTTCTTGAAGTTGTCAAAACTCTAAATCAAGGGATCTCTGACATATTCTGCCACTACGAATTGAATTTTTTGTTGTTGGGATAAATTGCTGATCATAGGAACATGAAGTGAAATCATCTAGTCACCTAAAAGATGTCAAGACTTTGAATGTGTTGCAGATATCAGTAAGATATGTAAGCATGAAAAGCTTGTATGTTTGCAGTTTGCAGGTGACTGAGACATACAAATAGATATGCCATTATGTTTGAATTTTGTGCTACAAAATTTTGACATGATTTTGCTGATTGATACAAATGAGTTATGTTTGGAACTTTGACATGATGCTTAACAATGACTTAGAACTTTGAATTGATGATTGAGACATGTTTTTAGACTATATATATCTCTATGATAACAAATTTGGACTTGACCTGATGACTAATGATTTAATCCAGACTGTTGATTTTCCATGATGTCAATGCTATGTGGGCATAGTGACCTTCAATGACTCATGTGGGTATTCGGAAAATGATTTGTATTGGCCTCCTTGCTCCTAGAAAAATGGTTAAGTATTGATACTTTTGATTCAATATGAATATGGATCTTGCATGACCTAACCTTGATGTATGCATTTGCATCTAGTGACCAAAATGACTTGCAATGGCATGATAGATGACAAGCTTGGTGGCATGATAATAAAAGTAAAGACTTGATATGAGCTCTACCTATCCCCTGGTTGAAATAATTGATACTATGATATCAATTACTTTGATAATAGTTTTGGTTTGGCTTTTGAACTTTGGTGAGTTGACTTTGTTGATACAACATTGATTTATGTAAAGCTAATTATGTTGGCTTGGTAAGGCATTATGATTGCAGAGAGCATTGTAGGAAGCAAGCTCCCCGATCCAAATATGTCCATATTTGACAGTTATCTGACGAAGTTAGAATGATGAGTTCCAATATATGGCCTTTATTTTAATTATGGTTTTGGTTTTGGTTTTTCATATTCAGGGTCTATTCTTTACAGGTAAGGATCCTATGGTGATCTACGTAACAGGGAGAAGGCCTCTTAAGCTCGAAATGATGTATCATCACATGATGCATCAATTTGTGAAATTTGGGAGAATAATTGTATATTTAAAACTGTGGAATATCATTTTTTTAAGTAATGGAAATGTAAATCCTTGGACACTCTGATTTAAAGTTCAAAATGTTGTTGAACTTGTCATGGAATCTAACAATTAATTGAAGCACTGGTGTTCCGTTTTTAACATCCATATATATATATATATATATATATATATATATGATGTGTATAGAACCTAAATAAATTCATGATTTCACTGCTTCATTCACATAGAGTTGCCACCAAATATCCTTTGAAATATATGCATGAAACGTTCTATTTTTTAAGGTTGAGATATTTCTCCTATGATATGTGATTGCATGGATGTATTGTTGATATTAGAGATTATTTTTAAAGATCAAATTTTAGATGCTACTTTAATATGAGATCTTCCATGATATCTTAGATGAAAGATCCAAAGCACTACTGAGACTGGGTATGATGTTGCTAGTATGGCTATCTATGAAGCTTCGTCTGATCAGGATCTGAATATGACATGGATACATAATGATGATAGAGAATCCCATATAAATAGTTGAGACTGAGATTTCTCCATATATATTGAGACAATGCAACTAGTCGAGACAAGATTAGGCTTGTGATTGACACCTCCTTGAGAGGGAGGATGATTATGGTATCCTTTTGTGATTTATATGATTATTTATGTCCTAACATAATATTTGATTTGATGTCCCGTATGAATATGAATCAACAACTATTGAGACCGACAGATACAATATTTGAGTATGATGAGAGCAACATTGATCGAGGACACTGAGCCAACTCTACCTCCCTGTCTGAGCTCCCAGGGTGAGGAATTGAGATAGAGGGCTCCTGGGGTTGAGGTAACTCTAAACAATAGGACATGACCCCTAATTGTTACCCATAGGGTTAGAGATGTTTCTCCCCTATCTTCATATGGTCAGGAAATGTTAATCCCCTGTTTGGTATTTGTAGAGTATACCCCAATTGGCATCATACCCACAAGCCCTGCTTGTCGGGAATACCACTCCCCGTTTGGCCAACGGGTTGAGAGTGTACTTGGGGTGTACAACCCAAGTTGATTATGATGCATGTGTTCAACCACATGACTATTCAAGTTTATCGATGGGAAGATCAATATGCAATAAGATGGGTTGAGATAACCCTATTTGGTTCTGGGTTGAGATTGAGTCCCCTGATGTGATCCCAGGGTCGATATGGGCTCCTCTACATGTTTGGATATCCTATTGCTCGATATGGGGTTGTACATGTATAACTCCCCCATGAGATTTTGGGTCAAGATATGCTCCCTGATGTGGTTACAGGGTGAGATGTGCTCCTTGATGATATGGTCTCTGATGATGATTAATGATGATATTCTAGGTAGTAGCCCGTTGGTAGAGATTCTAAGTAGTAGGTTGATGGATAAAGGGTGGTAGCCTAAGCTCCCCTCTGGTGACAAATTCTTCTTCTTCTAGATTTGAGAATGTTCAGCATATGAGCATAATCAATCAAGAGCTAAGCAAGAGAAGTACATTGATGATTGGTGATAATGATACGATCATAGCATGATGACTATATGACAGAGATTATCAGTGATGATACATGATGACACTTGAAAATACCAAAATGGCATATTGATCAATGAACATATATTGGTAGGTGGAATTCTCCCTAATTGAGAGGGAGTGTTAAAATTATGCAACTGCGGTAAAATTCCACTTTGGACAACTCATATGATGAAGATAATAATTGCAATAGATTCCTCTTTTCAAGAGGACCAAAATCGACCTAAAGATCACCCTATTTGGTTAAGCAGAAGTTGATTTTTGAATTATTTTATTCATTCATGTATAATGGAATGGGTCGACCCAAAGCACATGTGAAATTGGTTAGGTCGGCCCCAACCCCAAGTGGACCCTCATGAAAACCTATAAATAGAAGATACCTCAAGCTCATTTGGAAACAATCATCAAGCACTCTCTTCTCTCTTCTAATTTTTGGTTCGCACAGGTTTGTTGGAGGAAAGCTCGCATGAAGAGTTCGAAACTACAGGGTTGAAGTTCGCACATGTCTAGGGTTTCTGAGTCTCAGATGCTTGCACATAACTAAATTTTTTTGTCCTTAGATGCTGGCACAAAATGGTCTAGTGTGCGTCCAAGCTGCCATAGAAGCATGCACAAAGTACTTATGGGTGCATCCAGGAGACTGAGGTTTCTGTAGTCAAGATCTACCATAGACGCACACACGGAATGATCTGGTAGCATCCAGATCTTCCATAGCCGCAGAAATAGAGTGTTTATGGGAGCGTCCAAGAGGCTAGTGTTTCTGAAGTGATGTTGAATCTAGGATCCACATGCACTTCTCCTAGGAGCATCCTAATCTGTCCTAGATGCATCCATCCACTTCTTCAGGTAAAATCCAAATTTTTCTTAGACGCATGCACACAGTATCTCTACATGTGTCCAAGATGTAAAGATGAGTTTTTAGTATACATAAGTGTTCAACAATGTTCAGCACAGTGACATCAATATCCAATAGTTAACTAGTCAGTGGCAATGCATTACAATCCTCAAAATCAAGATCCTTAAGTATAAGTTTGTTTTGGATGTTCTAGTTTCCTTGTTGCATTATGAAGATATGGATCATTGTACTCTCTTTTTTTAAATCATTTGATGATGATCTAAGAAGAAGAATTTGCAAGGATTTTCCCCATAGTTGATCTGTACTTATGCAGGAACATAATAAAATACATAAATAAACATAAACACAAATATGGAGCATAAATAAAACTTCATTTCATTAATATCAAATAACTGAAATATGCTTACAGACATAATGGAAATAAACTAGCTCGGGCGATGGTAGCTTATCTCTCAGAAGAGATGTGGTGGCTACATGCCTTTGAACTATGTTACAATGAGGCTGAAGGGCCTTTTTATTATTGAACAACTTGGGAAACCCCTAAACAACCAAAACCCTAACCCTAAGAGATGGAACACCAAGAATTTGTGAGCCCCTTTGGGGTTAGTTGGGCAACCAACTTGCCGGGGTCATAACTTGGTCATATTATCTTCATTTGGCACATACGATATATCGTCGGAAATATCTCTCTAAGTACTACAAGATTTTTTGTAGGCCCTTGCTTATGGTTATGGGTCTACTGTGGAGCTAAAAAAATTCCATTTAGGGGGTTAAAATTTCTCTGGAAGTTTAGGACCCAAAAAACTTCTTAAAATAGTAAATGTTGCTATAAACAAGGAAAATCATGAAACTGATTGGAGGTATAAATGGAATAGGTGGTTGGCCACCAATATCCACCTATATAATTCCTCCCCGCTTAGGAATCAATGGTCCCCATTGCGTGCAGAGCCTCCATGAGGTGAGTAATTTTTTGTTGAATCTTGTCCCTGGTGAGCCACTTGCCTTGGTGAAGGAGTTGGCCTGCTTTGACAACTCGATATCGCTGCATCCTTTGCTAGCAAGTGTTCCTGATATGTGTGTCCATGATACGATCAGTGGTGGCTTTTTCCATGCATTATGGGTTTAACTCTGTCGGTTTGAATTGTTCTGAAATGTCGGTTGTGTCTATTAATGGTGGAAAGTAGGGCCAAAGGCAGTCCACATTGAACACTGGGTGCAGACCAAGGAATGGTGGAATACTGAGCTTGAAGGCATTTTCCCTGACAACCTTGGTGATGGTGTATGGCCAATATCAGAGCCGTTGAATCTTGTGGTGGGTTCCAGAGAGGTGCTCTTTCTGCAAATCTAGTCAACCATTTTCGCCCACCTAGAACTTGTGTGGCACCCGTTGCTGATCATGTTGTTGCTTGTACTTAGCATTGGCTCTATCCAATATTTCATAGACTTGTTGGCAGATGTGTTGAATGCAATCAATGAAGTTGTTTGCCTTGTCAACTTTGAACTGGACATGAGTCGAAGCTGCCTGAATAGCTGTAGATGGTATGGCCACATCAATGGGACATAATGGCTGGAATCCCAAGCCCACCTGAAAGGGGTTGTGGCCAGTTGAGTTGTGGAGAGCCCGGTTGTAGCTATGTTGGACATATGGGAGGCTTTCATCCCATGTGCGTGGATGCTTCGAGTTGTACATTCACAAAATGTGTACGATCATATTGTTGACAACCTCATTTTGGCCATCAGTTTGGCGGTGGAAAGTTGTGGACTTAGTGAGCTTGGTGTCCAACATCGACCAGAGACTTGACAAAAATGTACTTAGGAACATGATGTCCTGATATGAGATAATAGACTATGAGATCCCAAAGTGTACCCATGCTCGTTCAAAGAAGAGTTTATAATTAGCTTCTGTTGTGATATTCTTCTTGCAGGCCGCCATAATGGCCATCTTAGAGAATCTGTTGATGACCACAAAAATGCAGTCATTTCCATGCTTGGTAGAAGGAAGGCCCGACATGTAATCCATGGATATGGATTCCCAAGGTCGACTAGGGGTAGGAAGAGAAGTATATAGGTCTTGATTCTTGATGGTCAGTTTGGAAATGGCACAGGAAGTGCAGGATTTGATGTACTTCCCGACATCGTGATGAAGGTTCAGCCAATAGAAATACTTCTGCAGTACTATCATTGTTTTCTCGACCTCAAAATGTCCAACGACTCGACTGTTGTGCACTTCCCAAATCATCTTGGCATGTTCGCTTGAAGAAACACAGAGGCGTCTAAGGTGGCATAACAATGCATCCTGGAGGTGAAAATCTGGAACTTTCTTACCTTCCAGGAGTGTCTAGTATGTGTTGCTAAATTTTGAATCGTTTTTGTAGAGATGTGGCCAGCCCGAAGTCTCGCACCCACAAGAGTCGAGCACAGTGACTAGTGCCACAATAGGCAGTCGGCTGAGGCAGTATGCAACATTATTGGTGTTTCTCTTCTTGTACTTGATGTTCAAATGGAACTATTGCAGGTATGTGAACCATTTCTGATGGTGATCGTTCTACAACTTCCCTTATGTATGTATGAACTGCAAGGGTCGGTGATCTGTGCGGATGATCGTTTCATTCCACAAAATGTAATGCTTCCATTGTCAGCAATCCTACACAATATAATACATCTCTTTTTCATATGTGGGATACTTCCGAACTTTGCCTGAATGTATCTCATTATGATATGCCATTGGATGCCCTTGTTGAGTAATAACTACCCCAATAGCATAGTCAGAGGCATCTGTCTCGATCTCAAATAGTTGTTGCGAGTCAGGTAATGTGACCACTAGTGCAGAGAAGAGGTGATGCTTCAACTCTATGAACACCTTCTGTTGAGATTCAAACCAAAAGAATTTTTCTTTCGCTCCTCCCTTGGTGACTTGACTCAAAGGCCAAGTGATATGAGAGAACCCTAACACGAACCTCCAATAGAAATAGGCAAGACCTAGAAAGTTGTGGAGCTTTGTTAGAGTGGTTGGGGTTGGCCAAACCCAAATGACCTGTATCTTGGTTGGGTCCACATACACCCCACGCTCATCAATGATGTATCCCAAATATTGAACCTAGGTCATGTCAAAACTGCATTTCTCCAAATTGGCACACGACTTGCGTTTCCGCAGTGTTTGGAGAACTTGTCGAATGTGGTGGAGGTGCTCTTCCCAGCTCTGGCTGAAGATCAGGATGTCATCCAAATACACCACCAGGAATGAGTTGGTGAATGGTCGCAAGATGTTTTCCATCACCCTCATGAAGGTTGCGGGAGCATTCGTCAACCCGAAAGGCATGACCAACTATTCAAAAAGGATCTCCTTGGATTTGAAGGCAGTCTTCCACACATTGGATGGTTCGATTTGTACCTAGTGATACCTGGACTTCAAGTCCATCTTGCTGAAATATTTGCCCCCCTTGAGTTGGTCTAGAAAGTCATCAATCCATGGAATTTGATACCTATTCCAGACAGTGATCTTGTCCAGTGCCTAATAGTAAATACAAAGTCTCTAAGTCCCATCCTTCTTCTGCACCAATATGATTGGGCTCCCATAGGGCAATGAACTCAGCCGGATGTGACCTTTATGTAGCAACTCCTGAATCTGCCTCTTGATTTCATTGTTCTCCAGAACATATCGCAGATATATTAGTGCATTGGGTAACGACGTGCTTGGGGTCAGATTAATGGAGTGCTTGACCTGACAATGCAAAGGCTCCCTTGTGGGTGAGGTGAAGATGTCCTCGTAGTCCTCCATGACCTTATCCATCTGTTGTTGCCATGCGAAGGAGCCCTATCTGGAGGTCTAGACACAATCTTCTTCTTGCCCTGAGGGCGAATCATACGGAAAACTGTGAAAATTCCTACACTCGAATCATATTGCAACAACTGGAAAATATTCACCTAATCGTTAAGTTTTACTTAACAATTTATTTGCAGTTATCTATGGCAAACACTGAATACATCACACTCCAACCCTCACTTATATAAACTGCAGAAATTAAATGTAGAAACAAGATCTGAGCAAGAAAACACTGAATACATCACACTCCAACCCTCACTTATATAAACTGCGGAAATTAAATGTAGAAACAAGATCTGAGCAAGAAAAGAAATAACACACATGACACCGTTATTTTTGGACTAAGTCCCTGAAAAAACCCAATGTGGGAAAACTGGTTGAACAGCTAAGGGTTTGATATTATTAAGCAGTAATTTCTGAGTACAATTCTTCGGACGCCCTGACTGGAAATCCTATATAGAGATCTAACTGAACAAAAATCTAGTGAGATGATATCACCCCGTCACTAGAAGATCCGACATTGATTTGCACTGGAGATGATCCCCTGCGTTGTATCTGCGCAGTATTGCGTCACACCTACGCAGTCACTGCGCCACTATTTTTGGGACTATGTTGCACCTCCTCTGATCTCTCTGGTAGCTGGAAACTTCAGCCCTCTGGCCTCCCGGTCTCACACCCAAGCTCTGGCACTAGATCCTGGTTGTTCCCTACAGAAATACAGACTCCCTCTGAAGCTCTGTGCTACCACTACGTTGCCTCTGTGTGGATCTATGCTGCCTCTCTAGACGACTCTATGCCCTCTCTGCCTTGCACTCTCTGGATTAGGAAAATATCCATGTGGAAAATTATCTCTGCCCCTCTCTGCAAGAATCAACTCGATCGATCTTCTCTACTGTTGAGCACTGCTCACTTGAGAATTTCGATCTCTAGACTCTCTCGGTGTGTTTTTTTCCAAATGCCCATCAAGTCCCTATAATCCTCTCGTTGAGGCTTCAACAACTGAGATTAAATCGCTAATCAATGACTAAGATTAATTTGAATTGATATGTGTCGTTTTCTAGAAGATTCACACCCTGTTTTATTAATATGTTTTAATTATTTTAAATTCCTAAGTTTAAAATTAGACTCCCATTAAAAATATTTAATTATTTTAATCAAACTCCATCCGGTTGGAATTTTCCAAGATTTGAGACTTAGAGCACATTTGATGCTACCAGAAATCAACACTCCCTCTAAGCAAGGAATGTGCTCTAGTAATGCATCATGCTGAAGCACTACACTGATTCTGCAACATATCCCTCTACGTTGCTGATGCTTTACATTTTTTCCCACCAACAACTGCGTTGCTACATCTATGTTGTTGCTGACCTTGCATACTGCTACCAATTTCCACTGCACTGCAACTCTGCTGCCTGATGCAACAAAAAAAACATCCAAATTCTGAACTAAGTGATCAACATGGTGCATCTGGTAGTGAATATCTTACTGCTGCTAGATTCTGCACTGACTCTCTGAAGCAATTACACTATTTTTGACTCTGTGTTATGTCTTCCTGCACTGCTTCCAACTCTGCTCTGCGCTGCTCAGACTTTGGTGCTCACTAACCACTGCGATGTCACTTTTTCAATCCTCTGCACCAAATGACACTTGTCCATACTGCTACTTATGATTTGGGATCTCGTAGCAAGGTAATGATCCATGAGGTGGACTCCTCAAGGATCCTACCAATTTGTTGTTCTCACGAACTACAGTTCTAGATCACTCCAATTCTCCCCTAGAGATATGTGGGAAATCATTGCGAACTCTTCCTCTTCGATCCTCGCAGTTGCAGCCTACAGATCATGTTTCTCGTCGTTTTCCTTCTTCTTGAGAGGACACTTAGTAGCATAGTGACCCATCTCACCACACTTGAAACATTTGATTTTTGAGATGTCTTTTTTCCTCCTCAGCTACTCCTGTTGCCCCTTAGATGCAAGGGCGACATTCTCATCCTCCTCCTTGGGCTTCATCCCACTGTTGTTGCTTCCATCAAGCTTGCACTTGATTAAGTATCTCCTCAACTCTTCTTGCTGAAGAGTTTCCAACATTCCTTCCTAGTCCGACAACTTCTCTCTACCCAAGATACTCTAGACAAATACTTTCCATTCTTTCGAAACATAATTCATAGCCAATCCGACCATATTCATGGCTTGAGGTGTTGGCCCTACAGCTGCTAGTTGATCTCAAACCTCCTGGAGCTTTTCAAGGAACAGGTCTATGCATTATCCCTTCTTCATCCTAATACACCACATATTTTACTCCAAGAATATCTTCCGCTGCTCGGAAGACCCCTTGTATAGCATGGCCAATGCATCCCACATCTCCTTGGAAATCGCTTTGCCAGAAATATGTGAGACATTTTGATCCCTCACTCCATCGAGGATTAACTGTTTGGCTTTCGCCATAATCTTCTTGAAGGCTTTCAACGGACCTGCATCTACAAGTTCAACTACTGGACAGTAGATGAAGGCCTTGAGTTCATGCTCGTCCAAAAGGAAGGAGATCCTTGCTTTCCAAATTACATAGTTGTAGGCACCCTCAAACCGATCTTGATCACCCAACCCATTTGCTTCCATCTCAACCAACCAAATGTCGAACGACTGCCTCTAACCCTATGTGCAGCTGGCTCTACGCACTCCTTGCTGTAGCAAGCCAAATAAATTTCAATCTCGCTTATTTTTCATGGGAAATCAAAATTTCTTGGGCAAGAAATTCCCTGAGGTCAGAATTCCCTCAGTATGCTTCTTCTTCCTTCTAACGCTTTTCTGCCGAGCAAAATGTTGCAAAAAAATTGTGTACCACAGAGATCTGCTCTACATTGAAGATTTTGTTGTGTTGCTCCCTCTGCCACTGACATCTCAAGAATCTGGAAATCTTACCTCTCTATCGACTCACCTAGAGAGAGATTTTCCTCGCAAACCTTGCCCTCCTTGCTTGGAATGCACAATCCCTTGGGGATTCGATCTACTGCCTATGCAATTATTCGACCTCCCATTTCTTCTTCAACATTGAGTTCTCTCGATATGCTCTCTTGCTTCTCTTGCACTACTATACAAGATTTGATACATGTAAAAATTCCTACACCGAAATCCTATTGCAACAACTGGAAAATATTCACCTACTTGTTAAATTTTACTTAATTATTTATTTGCAGTTATCTATGACAAACAATGAATACATCACACTGCAACCCTCACTTAAATAAACTGCGGAAATTAAATGCAGAAACAAGATCTGATAAAGAAATGAAATAAGACACATGACACCATTATTTCTGGACTAAGTCCCTGGAAAAACCCAATGCAAGAAAACCGATGCAGCAACTGAGGGTTTGATATTATTAAGCAATAATTTCTGAATACAATTCTTCGAACACCCTGATTGAAATCCTATACAAATATCTAACTGAACAAAAATCTAGTGACATGATCTCACCTCGTCACAGGAAGATCTGGCACTAATTTGTGCTGGAGCTGAGTCCTTGCATTGTCTTTGCAGTACTGTGTCACACATATGCAGTCACTGCATCACTGTTGTTGGGACTACGTTGCACCTCCTTTGATCTCTCTCCTAGATGGAAAATTCAGCCCTCTGACCTCCTGGTCTCACACCCTGGATCTAGCGCTGGATCCTGATTGTTCCCCAGTAGAAATATGGACTCGCTCTGAAGCTCTACAGTGCCTCTGCGTGGCTCTACGGTGCCTCTCCGAACTGCTCTCTGCCCTCTCTTCCTTGCACTCTTTGGATCAGGAAAATATCCAACCGGAAAATTATGTATGCCCCTCTTTGCGAGAATCAACTATATTGATCTTCTCCATTGCTGGGCACTTGTCACTTGAGAATTTTGATCTCTAGACTCTCTCGGTGCGTTTTTTCCAAATGTCCATCAATTCCTTGTTATAATCTTCTCATTTAGACTTCAACAACCGAGATTAAATCACCAATGAATGAATAAGATTAACTTGACTTGATCTCCATCTTTTTCTAGAATATTCACACCATGTTTTATTAATATGCTTTACTTATTTTAATTCCCTAAGTTTAAACTCGGGCTCTCACTAAAAATAATTCATTATTTTAATAAAAACCCATCCGAGTGGAATTGCACAGAATACTTTCTGGGTTCTTTGGAATACATGTGTCTAAGCCTCCCTACAAAATTTGAGACTTAGAGCACATCTTATGCTACCATAAATCAACAACAACAATAAAAAAGCCCGGTTTGGGAAATGAGCTTACTACATTGCTTTTCAGTGATCAAAGAGATGGTGGTAAGCGATGCTATCTCTGGAATGTTGTACAACTTATTACCCAAAGTAACAATAACAGTGTGAGTCTTAGACTGATACACAGCATTTCACTTCCACAATTATGGTTGGCCTAATAATACATCACAAACTTCAAGAGAAGAAACATCATAAATACCTCATTCGTGAAGGGCTTGATCTTGTAGGGAAGGTAACACCACTGGCTGATGGAGAGATCATGTCCTTGGTGAAGCCACCCGATGGTGTGCGTTGTGGGTGTGTTGTAGTGGGCAAGCCCAGTCGCTTCACGACCTCTGCTAAAATGAGGTTATTTTGGCTCCCGTTGTCGACAATGAACTGCAGTGGGGAACCCTTCACCCAAATTTGGGAATGGAAGAGGTGATCCCCTTCCTCTGGATCTTCAAGTTCCACCTTATGGATCTTGATGGTGGCAATGGTGGCACTGAGCTTCGCATCGATAATATGCTTCCCTTTGTCATTCCCCTTGTCAATTTCTAACTCAGAGTCAGAACATACATCTGATTCGGAAGCCTTCAACTCGACCACTAGTGACTACTTGGCCCAACACTCACTTGTGTTGTGAGTGGAGCTCTTATGGAACTCACACCACTTTCTTGTGTCCTTATTTGGCTTCGTTGTGTTTTCCTGCGCTTGCGGCTTCAAGGGGTTGTCCTGGGCCACCCCGCCTTGGCTTTGTCCTTTGTTCTTTGGTTTGGAGGCGCCTTTCCCTTACCTCTGATTCACAGATCCAAAGTTTCGCTTCTTTTGTTTGAATTTCTGCTCAATCTTAGCAACATAATGGTATGTTGTACCAAGTGAAAAGAAATCGAAAAACTCCATTTCCTCCTAGATGTATCTATGCACTCAACTGTGGTACTTAACCATCAAATGAATCTTTGATACACAACTTTGTGCGTAGGGTATGGAACAAATTCGTCCTCTCATGCACATTTTGATCCCTTTGCTGCCGCAACATAGTCCATTGTATGTACTTGTCCTCATAGCTCCCACGGGGTAATATTGTTCCTAGATGGTGTCTCAGAAATAATTCCAAGTCGGTGTGGCTGAGAGCAAGGAGGATTCTCTCTCGTCCTTTTGCTCACAGTAGGTTTCCCACCAATCTTTGACATGGGGGACGCCTTTGAGGAGTGCAAAATTAAATTTTCCCGATTGGAAAAGTTATGAACCGAAAAATATCCTTCTAATAGATTCAACCATCTATCTACGATGTTTGCATCTATTTTTCCCTCAAATATGGGAATGTCGAAGTCAAATTGTACCTTAAAAAGAGTGTCGCCTCCATAGTGGTTGTCGAATGAAAATGCATCGTTAGTGGGTAGCTGTCGAAATATCTGGGAAAAGTTATACATCATCGCATTCCTTTCATTAGGGGAATTTTGAGGTCTAAAATGGGCCTCCTAAGAAAAATGTACCAAAAAAATAAACTTTACAAGAACTAATAAGATTCAAGATAATGATGTCAACCATGGGGATGATTCACCATTTATTAAGTAAAGGGGTAAAAATATTAAAAAATAATAAAATAATAAAAGTATTTTTTCAACTAGTATTTTCAACTTATCTCCCAAAGTTTTTACTCAAATATTGAGCGGGAGTACTTTTTGGATGCAAAATTTAATTCCTCATCCAAGGAGTACCCGTGTTGCATACTTTCGATGGACCCTGCTACATGAAAATGATAAATACATGAAAAACATGATTACAATGACGTTTTTCATGTATTTCTCATTTTTCGTGTAGCAGGACCCATAGAAAGTATGAAACATGGGTACTCCTTGGATGGGAAATTAAATTTTGCATCCAACGAATATTCCCGCTCGAAATTTGAGAAAAAAAAAATGGGAGATAAGTTGAAAATATGAGTTAAAAAAATAGTTTTTTCTCTTTTCCCTCTCAAGTTTGATGATGTAATCAAATCTTATTTTATTGTTACACTATTTTTTGTTCATCTAACCTATTATCATTAGATGAACCCAAGTACAACATGTAAGACCAATTTTACCCTAAGTAAAATTGTTTTCACTATGTGAAATAACTTAGTAAAACACCTTTATTAAGTTGTTTATGGTCTAAATAGGAAACCCCAAAAGGAAATAATAAACAAATCTATATTTGTTTATATTTCCTGGTCATATTTAACCCAAAACAAGAAAATCAATTAAATAAATCCTTATTTATTTGATTATTTCCTAGGAATAAGTTATTTTCCTTATTTAAATAATATTCCTAGTTAAATTTGACTAAATCATTTATAAATAATTAAATAAGTCATTATTTATTTAATTATATTCCCACCATGTCCTTAAAATAATAAATAAATCATTTATTTATTTATTATTTATAAATAAAAGAATTGACCCAAGTCAAAAATCATTTTCCCTCCAACAAATATAATAAAATATTCCTAAAGAGTAGTTCTAGAATTTGATTAATAATATTTTATTCATGCATCAAGTTCTAGAAAGCCCTAATATTTTGTTATAAATAGAAAGGTTTTTCCATTCATTAGTCACCTTTCATTGTATTAGATCACTCTGGATCTATACTCTTGGTCTGACTTTGAGCCATTATCATTGTCACATTCTTCATCACTTGCTTTGTGAGCTCCCTTTGAGTTCTATGTTTGTCTGGGTTTTCTACACCAATAAGAGAGAGAAATTTTAGATCTGAAACGCTGAAGACTTTCAAGAACCCATCCCATTGAGAAGAATTGGAAACACCTTTCTTGTTTTCCTCTCAGGTAGCCCTTTTTAATATAAAAATTCTTTCAAATATATTGTTCTTGTCTTGTCTATTGGATGCATGGAGCAACATTTTATTCTCACTGCTTAATGTCTTTTAAGCTTAGATCTGGATTTGTGCAACTTTATTTGGATCACCTAACTGCAGATTTAAAGATATTGGTAGCCATAATTGATGTTAGGGCTATTTGTTATGCGTAGCTAAAGTGGTCTTTTTCTGATGAAAGATTCATACTAACAATTGGCGACTCCACACGGGTTTTCTTTTGCGACTGCTGTCGTTTTATATATTTCTGCATATCCAGTTGTTTCAGACCCTAGGGTTTCTCTTCAATTTTTTGTTTTTCCTATTTTTATGGTGCTTTCCACCTCTAAAACCCTCAAACATTAAAATTTTTAACTTCCGTGTGTTTCTGGCCTTATTGCGCAGGTGACAGACATCAGCCTCAGCTGAGACGACAACTTTTCCTGAAATCTGCCGCCGAGAGACCCAAATCTACAGGTCGCACTTATCGGCCCAAAAACTGTGACCTGGCCTTGAGGTCGCACTTTTCTGCCCCCAACTCTGTGACCTGGACTGAAAACAGGTCAGAACCTGCGACCTGCACTTTTTTCTGCAATTTTCCAGCACTTTTTCTGGGTTTGTCTGAAGCTTCTGTCAGGGTTTTCTAGCCTCTGTCTCTGCCCGTTTGGACCTGTTTCTGATCTGTTTCGCTCAAATAATTGGGAATCTTGCCCCTTAGGGCTCTAGTACCCTCCACTTTTTGTGGGAGAGTTTTCGCTGTTTCAGACGTCTGAATTTCCAGAGTTTCAGCCTTCTTTCTTTCAGATCTGATACCTCATTTTCAGATCCCTACAGATCAGCTCTTCTCCCTTTCAAATCACCTCATATAGTTTTGTTTGGGTTTATCTCTAGGGTCACCTCCCTGTCCCTCCTATCTTTAGTTGATCCCCTCTTTTCTAGCAGCAACCTTGCCTCTGCCTCTTTGCTATTCTCTGCACCTCTTTTCAGCAGATTTCTCCTTTAGATCCCCGTCCCTCCCGACCTTAGATCTATTGGCCTTTTTTTAGCATGCTTTGATTAGATTTTTTCCCTCTTATAAACTAGTTTTGAGAGACCCGCCTTCTTGGGTTAGATTGATGCATTGTTAGCTGTTACTTTTCTGTTCTTTCAGTCTTATTTATTGCAGATTTATTCTCAGTTACGCAGCACATTTTTTCTTTTACTCTCAAAACATCTAGGTTTAAACAATTAAAATTAACACACGCCACACACTGACCCTAAGCGAAGAAGAGTCTGGTTAACACCGCCTGGAAAAGACTTTAAAATCAATTGACATTGCATCTCTCTGCCCTTGTTTCGACATTGACCTCTCTTGATTTTGCACCTACCTGCCTTTGTCGGTTTTTCTTCTTCCCTTTGTGCCTTCATCTTTGCACCCCCAAGGCATATATCCCGGAGACTTCTTGGCCTTCACCCTCAATTTCCGGTTGGTCGACCTACTCCTTCCCGCCGTCGTCGAGTTATTCCCCCTTCGAGTCCACACTCCGACTCCTTTTCTGATTCTTTGGGTTCTCCCCCTACTTCTAGTTCTCCCCTTGTTACGTTCACCATGTCTGGTCCAGGGCCTAATACTAGCGACATCCCCGGCCATAATGCTGGGAATGTTACTAGTGGCACCGCCACAAGAACTACCTCGACTGCTCCCTTGCTCCCCTTCATGGCAGGCCTCAGTCTCCCCGATTTCAATCAGTTGATCAATGATCCTATCCGCCATGATGTTAGTTGGCCTGCTATGCCAACCAAGCTCCCCTCCGACATTCCCAAGTTCGAATGCCTTGCTGGAGAGGATCCCTCCAACCATATCTGATCTTTCCACATGTGGTGTTCATCCCATTCCATTATTGATGATTCCATTCATCTTAGATTGTTCCAACGCACGCTTACATGCGAAGCTTTTAAGTGGTATGTTGATCAACCCACTTCCTCTCATACCACCTTTGTGACTCTTGCCCGGGCTTTTTTATCTTACTTCCAGCGTCCCCTTCATTATGACACTAGTATCAAACTTTTGACTTCTTTCCGTCAATCATCTGTGACCCGCCTATCCGATCATGTCCAGGAATGGCGAAGAAGAAAGAGCCCATGTCAATCTCCTACCTTCGAAGACCATGTATACATGGACTGGTTCCTTAGATCTCTCTTGCCCCCTATCGGGAAAGATGTCGCATCGCATTTTCCTCAAACCGAAGAAGCTGCCCTCCAAATGGCGTTAAAATATGACCTGATCTACACTCAGACGAGTTATGTTTATACTGTTCTACCTGATCTCCCTAGACCCAGTGATTCCAATACACCGGGGGCACCTCATGCCGCCGACGGTATCGTTGGAGCTATCTCTCATACATGCGCCCAACCTCCCATGGGTTATAGTTTTCCTGGGGGGGAGGCAACACCTCCCGCACTTTTTCCCCTCTCGGTAGCACATCTCTAGGATACGGCATGCCCCCTCTTTTGGCCCAACCTCCTACTTACCACACTGTTACCCAACCCCCTTATTATCCGTATTCGTAGCCTGGTGCTCCAGCTCCTCCAACATCAACACCTCTGCGTCCCTTGCCTTATCAACCCCCGCAACAGTAGTCACCGCCCCCTCAAGAGTAGGTGGATGCACAGTAGGGATTTGTGGCTACCCAACCACCTGACGGACAGGTGGCCACTCAACCTTCCCCTTCTGGTTCCTTCAATTAACAGATTCTCATGATGAACTCTGATCAACCTTTACCTGTCGACCTTAACCTTCAACCTCGGTCTCGTCAGTACTCCACGCCTCCCGCTCCGTCTGTCCCTGAGTCCCCACCTTCAGGTCCTACAGAGCCTCTGTCGACACCCACTGGTCCCTTGCAAATCCCTCCGCCCAAAGCTGAGGTTCATACCAAGATTCCTAAGGGCCCATTATGCCGAAATGCTGCCTTTGGTCGGGCTACCCATTCATATAGCATAGTAGATGATCTAGCACAATCTCTTGTTTCCATTTCAACACTGAAACTCCTCCAGTCATGTCCTTCTCAAAAGAAGCCTCTATTATCTTCCATGGGTGTTGTAGATCCTGCTGATGACCAATTGATCGTTTTCAATGCCCGTCAGTCAGACCATCCCCCCCTTCCTGCTTCTATTGCTTTCCAAATCCCAGTCAAAATCCGAAATGCCAACGTCGCTCGGTGTATTATTGATGAGGGGGAATCTACATGTGTGATGTCTGCTTCGGTTTGGAAACAACTCGGATCTCCTGAGCTGGCCCCTTCCACAATCACCATTCGTGCGTGGGATGGCCATGCATCCCAGTCCATTGGCCTATTCCGTAACTGTCCTATCACCCTTGCGGGCAAGACTGTTTGCGTTGACATTGAAGTTATCGACGCCCCTCTTGACTATAACATTATTTTTGGGCGTAGCTACACCTATGCCATGTCTGTCGTCCCATCCGCGGTCCACCGCAAGATTTTTTTCCCTCATAATGGGAAGATTGTCACCATCGACCAATTGTCATATCATGAACCAAAATCTCAGACCTCCCCTGAGTCCACCATCTCTGCTGTCACCAATAAGAAAACTATTGATTCTTTGACCAATGTTTCCCCTGGTGTCTACAAAGACTCCTCCTTGCTTGGAACCTTCCTGGGTCCTCCCCCTCCTCCTATCTCTGATCCCATCTTAGCGAATGTTTGCATGATGCAATTGTCTCAGGCTGACCTCAAACAACTCGCTTCGGCTAGTCAGCAACCTCAACCTCAACCTCGCTCGCTGCAACCTGCTCCTAGCCCTTCGCCTCAGCCAGCCAAACCTCTTCCTTCTGGCCCTTCTCCTAAAACTGGTACCCATGTGCCCCTCTATCCTCCTGGGTCGGTTCCACTAGGTCTCAACCATCTTGGAGCCGTCCCTCCTGGCCATTATCCCACTGGTTCGATACCTTTCCTTGCTCCCCCTCCCGGAGTCTATTCAGTTCCCATCATGGCCACCCTCTCCCTCCCCAATTGACCCTGAGCATACCCATCTGGTACCTTGACCCTCCAGCCACTACCCTGCCTGGTCAACCCAAACCTTATATTGCTTTAACCCCGGTTCAACCGGTCCCCATGACTTCTCCCGCTGCAACAGTGCCTCAGTCACCTCAACAGGAACCACCTCCTGTTGCGACCGCTTCCAGAAGAATGGCAAAGCTCACAGGGGGGCATCAAAGGACAAGGTTGCCTCGAAAAACCCTGCCCCTCCTCGGCCTCCAAATCATACCATCCAATGTTCTTTGTGTGATGTTGTTGTTCACGCCACCCATACTTGTCCTGAATTTCCTTATCTCAAATCCTTTGTTCCTTCTGCGACTGCGGCCAAGAACCCCAAGACTATTCACATCAACCACCCCTGTGCTTTGTGTGATCTCCATGGCCATTACACCCACCTTTGTCCCCGCCTCAAGGACTTCCGCACCTCTCTAGCCGCGGTCCGCCAATTCAAGACCAAGTGTAACGAGTCCACCTCTCCCTTATTTGCACGTTTTGCTTCGGTAGAACTACTAGACATGACGGCTCCCATTGACATTCCCCCTCCTAATGTCAAGATGACAGAGCCTTCGTCAACCATATTTTACCTATCATCATCCATGAGACCCTCGGGGAACATTTCCTCTAAATCCTCCCATGTTGCTTCGCTTGACCTTCCTTCAGCGATCACCCTGGGCTCAACATCGGTAGATCCTTTATCTGCTTACTCTTTTGTCACTGCTTGTGACGATGCGCATGTGAACCTCTCTTCTCATGATGATGAGTTAAGTAGCTTCGCCGCGTCAGGTGGTCTTTCTTCCACCAGTCACCCTATCTTCTATCACGATGACGACATTATGGAAAAAATCTCCACCCCTGACTTTATCTATTCCCCCTTACATCGAACCCATGCGTTCACACCGCATATACCTCGTGGCCATTACATTGAAACCCCTTGTTTGGGTAAGGGGGCACCCATATTTGAGAGACCAGGAGAAGCAATTCTCCACAACTCTCCTTGTGTATCTAGTCATGTCGACTTTAGTACCATTATTCTTCCACATTTAGATGAACCTCTAGCGTCCCATATCACTTCATATCACTCTAGGGATGATACGCCTTATCGTTCCTTCATCTTACATCAGCAACCCAGTCTCTTAGACATTGTTGTTAACCAGCCTATGGGTTTTCTAGGAAAGCATCAGTTCATTATCTCCAAATCCTCTCTTTGGGATAGTGACACCAGGTATGCCAACCCGAAAACTTAAAGTCCATTTGATTCGTATATGCAGTACTAAAAGAGATTGGTAATCCTCCATTTCCTTTCACATACTGCATAAAAATAACGAAAACAAATGGCGCACTACATCATTAAAATGTGTTTACATTCCCCTTTATACATTTTGGCATGACCACAACATGCTTGGGGGCACCTATGCCCCTCAACCATAACCCTCCTTAAAATCGGATTTTCTCACTTACAACACTTTTCCTTGGGGCACCGCTTTTCCTCCATATTCATTCTTGTTCATGTCGATTTCTGTCATGAGATACCATTTTTTACTCATGTTTTTATAGTCCCCTTTGGATCTTCCCCCATTTCATTATCATCATTAGTGTCTGTCTATTAGTCGCTCTACTATTTTCTATCGTGCCTTAGTTGGGGATCTCTTATTGCCTCACCTATGGTGGACCTCCTTCTGTCGACATCAACTCATTTACTCCAGAAGTCAGGTCTCGAGGGCGGTGTACCTTGGTTCGAGCTCCTTTCAGCATGATCGTGATCTGTATACTTGATGGTCCAGTGATGCAGCAACAGCTATTGGTGATTATCGAGTGTGTGTGAGATGTCTCAACCCTAATGAGGGGGTGGCCCTGCAGGTAGCCCCCCACATGCTCGGATGACTTCTTCATTTCAGCCTTTGATGCGGCTCCTTACATTTGATGATGTCGGCCTCAACCGCTTGCAACGCCTTTTCGATTTGCATGTATCAGTCATATTTTGCGAGCCCTTCCCTGTGTATAGGGGGAATTTGGGTTGTATTTGTATCTCATGTACTAAAATATTATTGTATAATTCCTGGCTGTTATCCCAGGCACAACATGTATGTGGGATTCATCATTCTATTTTTTTGGCTCGTATTTATGCCAACATGCACTTCATAGTTTGGTTCCTTGTTTAACTGGACATACTATTCTTTTGTACTTTGTCTCGGCGGGCATAGGTATGCCTCCCTCATCGCCTTTAGCACAGGTACCACTTCATAAACTAGAGACTTGTTGCACATGTAAGTCTCGTCTCCTCAGGGTCTAGTCCTTTAGCACATTAGACTACCTTACATTTCTATCTCTGACTTCCCTCTTGATGTCTAGTGATTGAGTTCTTACAACGTACTTCGATCATACGATTTGCTCCTAACACTCGTACATTAGGGGGCAATCTGTTACACCATTTTTGGTCACCTAACCTATTATCATTAGATGGACCCAAGTACATCATGTAAGACCAATTTTACTCCAAGTAAAATTGCTTTCACTATGAAAATAACTTAGTAAATCACCTTTATTAAGTTGTTTATGGTCTAAATGGGAAACCCCATAAGGAAATATTAAATAAATATACATTTGTTTGATTTTCCTGGTCATATTTAACCGAAAACAAGGAAATCAATTAAATAAATCCTTATTTATTTGATTATTTCCTAGGAATGAGTTATTTAAATCCCATTTAAAGAATATTCCTAGTTAAATTTGACTAAATCATTTATAAATAATTAAATAAATCATTATTTATTTAATTATATTAACACCATTTCCTTAAAATAGTAAATAAGTCATTTATTTATTTATTATTTACAAATAAAGGAATTGACCCAAGTCAAAAATCATTTTCCCTCCAACAAATATAATAAAATATTCCTAAAGGGTGGTTCTAGAATTTGATTAATAATATTTTATTCATGCATAAAGTTCTAGAACGCCCTAATATTTTGTTATAAATAGAAGGGTTTTCCCATTCATTAGTCACCTTTCATTGTATGAGATCACTCTGGATCTATACTCTTGGTCTGACTTTGAGTCATTATCATTGTCACATTCTTCATCACTTGCTTTGTGAGCTCCCTTTGAGTTCTATGTTTGTTTGGGTTTTCTACACCAACAAGAGAGAGAAATTTTAGTTCTAAAATGCTGAGGACTTTTAAGAACCCATCCCATTGAGGAGAATTGGAAACACCTTTCTTGTTTTCCTCTCAGGTGCCCCTTTTTAATATAAAAATTCTTTCAAATATATTGTTCTTGTCTTGTTTATTGGATGTGTTGACCACATTTTGTCAACGACCCCATAGCAATACACCCCCATTTTTTCAAATGGGACTTATCATGTTCGAGGCTCGTGTCATCCAGATTTCATTGCCGATTAACAGTTTTTATAATGATCTAAACCTATTCTGCATTTTATGATGTAAATGATCTAAGTAAGACCGTCCATGTATGTAACAACCTAGGTAAGCCTAGTATGTTGTTGATGACTTCCATCCTAGGAGGATTTTTGTCTCAATGATTCACGAAAGTGATCAACAGAGTTTTTCCCTCCAGCCTCACCCCAAACCTAGGGTGGATTTTTTCATCAGCATGCTGAGTGAGTCCTGGTGTTTTTTATCGAGTCCTTGTAAAAGTAGTTTCAACTACTTGGTCTACTAGATCATGTTTTGAGTCGCATAATTGGGTATTTATTTGAGGGTCTATACAAATGGGTATTCCCCTTTCATGTATGTAAATGTATTATCTCATGTAAAAGAGGGTTGGAAAATTAATTATAATCCCCTCTTAGTCAATTACTTAAATTTTCTGGTCAACTAATTAATAAAATCCTAAACCAGAAATTTAATTAATTTAGGGTCCTAAATTAGGATTAAATCTTAAAAGGAAAAATTTGTGGGTCCTTTGAAAATGATTTTGACAGCCCCAGGCCAAGGGAATATTGAGAATTTAAGAAATATTGGACCCTTGGGCCTTGGTGGTTAAGTCAAGGTAAAAATTTTGGGGTAATTAACTCAAAAATAATATTTTTGAGTTAATTAAAATTGAATTAAATGATAAATTCGTTTTTTCCCCAAAATTTTAATT
The DNA here is from genome assembly GCA_034641835.2 of Pinus albicaulis. Classification (NCBI taxonomy): domain Eukaryota; kingdom Viridiplantae; phylum Streptophyta; class Pinopsida; order Pinales; family Pinaceae; genus Pinus; species Pinus albicaulis. Next base: position 1,322,395,315 of record CM076575.1, on the reverse strand, counting down.
TCAACGATCCGGATTAAAAGATAATTAAATCTTTTGGACGGTTGAGATTATTTTGACGAGGATCATCCAAATTAGCCGTTAGAGATCTTGTCCTATAAATTTAGAGGTCTTTCTCATTCTTGAGTCATCCGATCTCAGAATCGTGTACTGGTCTTGGAAGCTCTTGTGAATTTTTCTTGATGAATAAAACATAAAGACTTTGGGGTTACAAATCTTGATGTTCCTTCTCAGATTTATGTGGTGAATTGTCTCTAAACTCTGCTACTTGGTTTCTTGCATTTTATGGTTGATGGCCTACATGGATTAATCTGCATACAGGTATCTTGTGCAGTTTTCTGGGTTTATAAAATAACATTCTGATTTTTCTAAGGGTCTCATGTTGTTTTCTTAAATCTCTATCGATCTAAGGTTCAGATCTAAGTGTGCAGGGAAATATTTTTAAGATTGAGCGTCTGGGGAAGTCTTCGGTTGGACCAGCCGACTCTCAATAAACATAAGTCTGAAAAGCTCATTATTTGTTGAATTTCAAGTCTATCTTACGAAATTGGTGGTTTTGCAGGGTTTTCTAAGGCTTATGCCTCTCTCAAAAAATCTTAAATCTCTGAAAATTGTGCTAAAATGGATTTCAAATTTGACCATGAGGGTTTTAAATTGTAAACTAGTTGTAAATTTGTATAATTTTCAAAGTTTGTAAGGGTTTATTCATTTCTTGGTGTGTGTATCTTCAGATCTGGCTGGTTTCTTGCATATTCAGGGTTCAAATCGATTTTTTTTTTTTAGATCTGAGGCAGATTTAGCCTCCAAAGGCCAGATCTGGCCTCAAATTTCTACTGTGGACGAATCTAGACATTGTTTTAAAAACATGAAATCTGAGCTTAATTGAAGAAAATTTAAATTTGATCAAAGAAATTGAATGCACTGGGTTTATTCTTGTCGCTGCCTCAAATCCTTGCTTTTGACCCATTGAGCTCTTTTTCGCGTCCAATTGAATCCTAACGCTGTCCCATTTCTTCCATTTGCACAGCTGCCTTTGTCTACTCTCATTTCTTTGCTTATCGAATTGCAACCTCACCACTGTTTTCCTTTCCATCGCCTTTCTTTCCCTTCGAATTCACTCTCTCGTTTATTCTCTTCCTTCGCTTCTACCTTTCCTTCAGAACTGATCTGCCCTCATCGTATCCCCTTGTCGTTCGATTCCTGCACTGTTTCAAACGTTGAATCCTGCTCTGCCAATCGGACCCTCCTTCCTCTACGCTGATCCTCGACTTCATCTTTCAGCTCCTCACGATTTGCCATGCTCTTGCGTATCTGTCATGCTCATTCTTCACTGCCTAATCTGCACATAGCCATCAATCCGCTCCATTTTCTCTGTTGCATGTCCAAGCATCTCATCCGCCATTAAACGTCGACCCTTACGTTGCCAAGACATCCGGCTTCGTTCGAGTATCCTCGCGCTATCGGCTTCTTCGTCGTGTTCCTTTTGACCTACAATACAAAAAACGAAACACACATTAAAATATTCAAATCCTTTATGCAATGCGTTACTTTTTTTTTAATGCGGTTTCATTGTTAGGTTTGTTAGTTTAGTTTAATTCGATTCTAGTTTTTAGGATTTAAGTTTTAGTTTCGATTTATTTTATTAGACTAGGTTTAGATAGTGTAAGGTTTTAGATTAGTGTTTATTTTATTTTTGTGTTTAGACTTTAATTTAGTTGAATTTTAGTTTAGTTCTTTTAGATTTTAATTTAATTTAGCTATAGTTTTAGGATTCGATTTTAATGTTTAGTTTTAATTTAATTTTAGTTTAGATTTTGTGTTGTATCATAATTTTAGCTAAGTTGTAATTTTATTTTTGAGTTTTAGTTTAGTTTTGACTTTACTATAGTTTAAATTTAACTTAGTTTTAGTTTTAAATTTAGTTAGCTTTAGAATTTAACTTTAGCTTTAATTTTATTTTTTTTAGATTTTAGATTTAGATTTTAATTCCAGTTTTTTTAGATTAAAGTTTTAGTTTAGATTTAGATTTTTGGTTTTAATTTTTTATTTAAAAAATAATAAAAAATTTCAAAATTTCAAAATTCTAAAAAAAAATTCTAAGTTTTATAGTCAAATGAGCTTTTTTTTTTTTTTTTTTTTTATCTAAAGTTTTGACTATAGAAACATTGTCTGGATCGAAATTAATTGAGGCATCATAAATCTAGAAATATTGCAAACATCTGGCATTCTCATGTTATTGTTATTCATGGTTGTGGCATTTTTCAATTGAATATCATTGTGATCAATTGTGTTTTAATAAGAAGCAGTTAATCGTCACTTACTTGTTTATAATTGCATAACGGGATTTTGTTTGACTCCATAAGGCACTGGTCTTAAACGTGAAATCTAATTTAGATCTGTGGAATCTCGTTCATTCTATCGAGTATTTGATGTTTTAGCTGTGTCTCTTGGATTTGTCATCCTCATTTATAATAGGCTCTACCTCCCTTAGCTTGCAAGGAGACAACTTAAATAGAGAGATTGGAGATAAGAGTCATAACCCCCAATCTGAGCCATTGTCGCGGTGCCTTGACAATCTGTGCGACAACATTTTTTGGCATTGTTGCCGGGGATAGAGTTTTTTTTTCCTTGGTCTTAGTGACATTTTCTAATCCTCTAATCTTTCCTCGCCATTCATTAGCCTGTCACAAGGGATCACATTTTCTGGCGTTCTTTCATCTCTTCATCATCTTATCTTTCATCATCTCACTAATCATTTCATCATCGTATCTTTAGCACCTAGACATTTCGGTTGGCTTCTTGTTTGGATGGCGACTTCACTTATTCATCTATTTACTCCCAGACAAGAATCCCCCCTGATATCCATCTGCTATCTCTCGATTATTTCTTCTGTTTTAGAATCAGTTACATGTTCAAGTGGCGACTCCAATTCTTTCATTTCTTACAAGAGTTCATGCTAGGAAGTTCGCTTCTTAAAGGCCTTTTGACTATTCTTGAACACGGATCTGTTTCTAAAATCCTAAAAACGATATCATGGATGTTTTTGCCCCATGTAATTTTGCTAATATTCAGGGTTATCCCCATGATCTCCCTCAAATGGATAAATTACCTTCTTTTCAAGGAAATGATGCAGTTAGTGTTAAATCTCATTTGTTTGCTTTCACTAACCGGTGGAATAGATTTGCAGTTACAAATAATAATTTCGATGATGTGAAGATGAAAACTTTTGTTCTTACTTTTGGTGAGGATGTTGCTGAATGGTTCATGGAAAAAACTGATAATTCATTTGATACTTTTGAATCAATTGTAGCTGCCTTTAAAGAAAAGTATGGTAATAAAAGGGAAGATATGCATTTGGTAAGAGAGATCAGTACCATAAAAAAGAAAGAAAACGAAACGATTGAAGAATTCAACAGGAGAATTAATGGTATCCTTAGAGAAATATCTCAAACTCATAAACCTCCTGATGGATCTCTTTTGAATTTTTACATTGATGCTTTTAATTCTGAAACTTCATATGAGTTAAGGCGGGCTAAAACTGCAAATTATAGGGCTTGTCAATCTTTAGCTGAAGAACTTGAAAAATATAGAAAGGCATCGGGGAAGTCTGAAATTTCTGGTTTTGATAGGACTGCAACTAAGTTAAAAACACCTAAAGGTAAAGAACCTCTACAAGATGATGATGAACCTATGAAAAAATTGATCCAAAAGCTTGAAAGCATGGAGCTTAATCAAGCAAAATTAATCTCTGACCATGCTAAAGAAATAAGCACTTTACAGGCTAGGTTGGTTCAAATGGAAAGAGCTCAAACGCATAATTCCCAACTTAGGAATCATAATAATAATAATCGAACTAATAATACTTGGCAGAGAAAGGGTCAGTGGAGTGAGCAGAGACCTCTGAATCCGCTTGAATCTAGTAATCTGGTTGGTGAAGCTCCTCCTTATTGTAGAGTTTGTGATGCTCTTCATGAAGAGGCTACTTGTCCCATTGTCGAAAGAATCATAAATAATAGAATGTTTGGGGCAAGTAATCAGAGAAGTTTTGTTGGTAAGGAGTTCTCTTTTTCAATGGAAGATTGTATGGAAGTTAAGGAACATAGTCAAGATGTTAGGCCTTTCACATCTTCGCATAGCATCAATAATTTTGATTATGAGAATGATTTGATTGTTGAAATTTTTGGTGAAAAGCCTTCTCCTGATCGAGTTTTAGAAATCGCTAAAGACAAAGGATTAACTTATCAAAGAAGGGATAAAGAGAAAAGTCATAATCAAAATCCTCCTCGAATTTTTAATCCTAGTCCTGGTTTGGATATTGATTTGGGTGCATGGTTGAGAAATGCTAAGATCTTGGTACCTTTTACTGAGGCTATAAAGCTTCCTAATCAAGAAGCTAAAGTTTTAGATGTTCTTATAGCTTCACATGTTAACGTTACTCAAAATGAAACCCCCGAAGTGTCATATCAAGATGCCCCTATATACTTACAGAAAATGGAATCGGATAACAAAGATCATCAACCATTTTTTGTTAGTTTGATGGTTAATGATTATAAATTGAATAATTGTATGCTAGATTCTGGTGCTTCAGCTTGTGTTATGACTAAGAGGGTCATGGAACAACTTAATTTAAGAGTTTCTAGACCATATTACAACATATGTGCCATGGATTCTAAGAAAATTGAAGTTCATGGGTTGATCAAGGATTTACAAGTTCATTTAGCGGTTTATCCTGACATCATGATTGTTATGGACATAGTTGTAGTTGATGTTCTGGATGCTTGGGGTATGTTATTATCAAGAAAGTGGGTTTCTGATCTAGGAGGAAGTATTCAGATGAACTGGTCTTATGCTATGATTCCTTCTCCTAGAGGTGAAGGGTTTGTGAGGCTTAATAGAGAACCTGAAAGAAGATTCCATGTAGAAGATCCTAAAAGACCTCATAATGAAATAATTAAGGAACAACCTGACATGGGGAATTATGCTATTATGTCTAATTTCACAATTCCCTTAGATGACAAGGTTGATGAGAAATTTGAGGACTTAAATGATCAGGTTTGGTACATGCATTTTGATGGTGCAGCATCTAGATATGGTAAGGGTGCTGGAATTGTTCTGAAATCTCCCCTCGGTAATATTTTAAAGTTTGCTTATAGACTTGAGTTTGATGCAACCAATAATGTCGCTGAGTATGAGGCTTTGTTGTTGGGTTTTGAATTGGCAAAGGCTTTAGGAATTAAGTTGCTTAGTATCAAGGGAGACTCTGATATGGTTATCATGCAAGTTAAGAACAAATTCACATGTAAAAATCAGAGGTTGAGAAATTATTGAAATGCTATATGGGATGTTATGGAACACTTTGATGCTATTAACCTTGAAGTTGTCCCAAGAGAAAAGAATGCTTTAGCAGATGAGCTTGATGTGGCCGCTTATACCTTACAATTATCTGATGAATTAATTAAGGAAGAGATAAAAATGGAAATTATTTTCAGACCATCTGTCCCGGATAATTTAGAACATTGGCAAGTTTTTGATGATGAAAAGCAGGCTATTCGTTTTCTTAATCATTTGGATGAGTTTGAAGACTTTCGGATAAGTTCTAAGGAGGATGGATCTGAGGATCATGATGATATTATAAATCCTACTCCTTGGAATATTATTGCTTTAGAACAACACTTTGATCGGCATGATGCTACAAAGCTGAAAGAAGAGAATAGAAAGGATCCAGGTGAATTCATTGAAGTAAATCTTGGTACTTATAAAGATCCTAAAATTGTTAAAATCGGTAAAGGTACTAGTGAAGAAAAAAGGAAACAATTGATTAATTTACTTCATGAGTACAGGGATGTTTTAGCATTTTCATATGATGAATTAAAAGGATATAGGGAGGATGTCATGCAACACACTATCCCTTTAAAAGATGAGAATGCTAAACCTTTTCGTCAAAAACTTAGGCAAATAAATCCTAAGTTAGCTTCTTTGGTTCAGAAAGAGCTTTCGAAAATGCTCGCAGCTAGAATCATTGCTCAAACTAGACATTCAACGTGGTGTTCCAACCTGGTGATTGTTAGGAAGAAAAACGGTACCATTAGACTTTGTGTTGATTTTAGAAACCTTAATCTAGCATGTAAAAAAGATAATTACCCTTTGCCCAACATGGAGACTATGTTGCAAAGAGTAACAGGTTCAGGAATGATGTCATTGCTAGATGGTTTTTCTGGATACAATCAAGTTTGGGTTAAAAAAGAAGATCGTCACAAAACGACATTCACCACACCATGGGGTACTTTTGAATACATTATAATGCCTTTTGGTTTGACTAACGCTGGGGCTACCTTTCAAAGGGCTATGGATTATGCTTTTAAAGATTTAATTGGAAAAATTATTGAAATTTACCAGGATGATCTTACTGTTTTTCTAAAGATGGTATTACTCATATAGGTCATCTTAGGCAGGTTTTTGATAGATGTAGAGAGTTTGGGATTTCCTTAAATCCAGCTAAGTCTGTTTTTGGGGTAACTGAAGGGAAGTTACTTGGTCACATCATCTCCAAAGATGGGATCAAGATTGATCCTGAAAGATTTGAGGCAATCCAAAAGATTCCTCTACCTCATAATCTTAAATCCCTTCAGTCTTTTCTAGGAAAAACTAATTTTCTTAGAAGATTTATTCCAAATTACGCAAAAATAGCTAAGCCTATTTAAAATCTTCTTAAAAAAGATGTAAAATTTTTATGGAAATAAGATGGTAAAAAGGCTTTTCAAGGGATTAAGGGTGCTATTGCTCAAGCTCCGGTTTTGGCGAGTCCTGATTACTCAAAAGATTTTATGATTTTCTCTTTCGCTTCTGAAGATACTATTGCTGGTGTCTTGTTACAAAAGAATAAGGAAGGTCACGAATAGCCTATTGCTTTCATGAGTAGAGTGCTTCAAAATTCTGAATTAAAGTATACTACTATGGAAAAGCAAGCCTATGCTTTGGTTAAGTCTCTTAAGAATTTTAGGACTTATGTGGGATATTCTAAAATTATTTCTTTTGTCCCGCATTCCGCAATTAAAGATATCTTAACTCAAACTGATTGCTTAGGGACTCGTTCTAGGTGGGTTACTAAAATTCAAGAGTATGATCTAGAAATTAGACCCACTAAGTTAGTCAAAGGTCAAGGCTTGGCTGAGATGTTGATCGAGGGTAATGAAAAGGTGCTTGCTTTGATCTGTCTTAATGATGCATCTTCACCTGAGTTGCAAAGGTTAGAAGAGCATGAATGGTATAAGGACATTATTTATTATCTGTTAAATCTTACATGTCCTGATCATTTAGTTGCTCATAGAAGAAGGGCTATTAGATTAAAAGCTACTAAGTATTGCCTCATGAAGGATGGCCTTGGATGGAGGAATCCTGAAGGGATAATACTTAGGTGTGTTGATGAGGTTGAGTCTAAAAAGTTGATTTCTGAGTTTCATTCAGGATTTTGTGGTGGTCATTATGCTGCTAAAACTACCGCCAACAAAATTCTGAGAGCTGGTTATTTTTGGCCTTCGATTTTTTCAGATGTTCATAAATTTGTTAGAAATTGCCAAGCCTGTCAACTATTCACTGGGAGGCAAAAGCTAGCTGCCCTGCCCCTACAACCTGTGGTTGTTGAGGCACCTTTTCAACATTGGGGTCTGGATTTCATCGGGAAATTCCATGAAAATTCTAGCAATGGCTACTCCTGGATCTTATCTGCAACTGATTATTTTACTAAATGGGTTGAAGCCATTCCTACTAAGAATGCCAATGAAAAGGTCATTATGGACTTTATTGAAAATCAAATCATTACTAGATTTGGTGTCCCTTCCAAGATCACTACTGATAATGCCAAGGCCTTTAGTTCTCTTGAATTCTCATATTTTTGTTTTAATTATGGCATTACTTGATCTCATTCATCTAATTACTATCCTCAGGGTAATGGCTTAGCTGAATCAAGTAATAAAAATCTTATAACCATGATCAAGAAGATAGTAGGAGATAACAAGAGATCTTGGGACAACAAAATCAAGTATGCTTTGTGGGCAGATAGGATTACTAAAAAGAAAGCTACTGGTAAAAGTCCCTTTGAATTAGTTTATGGCTTGGATGTAACTTTGCTTGTTCACCTTAAATTGCCAGCTTACCAACTCCTTCAACATTTTTCCACTGATAAAGATGCTGTTCAAAATAGAATTGATCAGATTGTGGAGTTGGATGAAACTCGTAGGAAGGCTTTGGATAATATGTATAAGAATCAATCTAACATTAATAAAAGCTTTGATAAATCATCTAGATCTAGATCTTTGCAGGTTGGAGACATGGTATTGCTTTGGGACAGAAAAAATGAGAAGCCTGGAAAACACAAGAAATTTGACAGTTTGTGGCTGGGACCTTATATTATCAGAGGCATTGCTGGACCAAACTCATTTCACTTGAGCACATTGGAAGGTGAACCACTGCAGCTACCTGCGAATGGCCAATTGCTCAAGTTGTTCTTCAAAGATGACATCTGATGCCATTTGGGCATCCTCTGTATTGTATTTCTAACCCTACTCCTTGTTATTTCAGCATTTCATTTTGTAGTTAGAGTAGATTTACATTTCATGTTAAGTAGAATAATGAATAAAAGAAGAGCTTCTATTTTTTATGTACTTAATGTTATATGATGATATTTGGATGGACACTACTTATATAATTTTGTGTGTTGCTTGGATGCAGATTCTGGATTCTCACATTCCTTCGATGAAGCAACGTGTCCCCAAGTAGAGCTAGATGTTGACCACATTTTGTCAACGACCCCATAGCAGTACACCCCCATTTTTTCAAATGGGACTTATCATGTTCGAGGCTCATGTCATCCAGATTTCATCACCGATCGACAGTTTTTATAATGATGTAAACCCATTCTGCATTTTATGATGTAAATGATCTAAGTAAGACCGTCCATGTATGTAACAACCTAGGTAAGCCTAGTATGTTGTTGATGACTTCCATCCTAGGAGGTTTTTTGTCTCACTGATTCACGAAAGTGATCGGCAGAGTTCTTCCCTCCAGCCTCCCCCAACGCTAGGGTGGAATTTGTCATCAGCATGCTAAGTGAGTCCTAGTGTTTTTTATCGAGTCCTTGTAAAAGTAGTTTCAACTACTTGGTCTACTAGATCATGTTTTGAGTCGCAGAATTGGGTATTTATTTGAGGGTCTATACGAATGGGTACTCCCCCTTCATGTATGTAAATGTATTATCTCATGTAAAAGAGGGTTGGAAAAATAATTATAATCCCCTCTTAGTCAATTAATTAAATTTTCCGGTCAATTAATTAATAAAATCCTAAACCAGAAATTTAATTAATTTAGGGTCCTAAATTAGGATTAAATCTTTAAAGGCAAAATTTGTGGGTCCTTGGAAAATGATTTTGATAGCCCCAGGCCAAGGGAATATTGAGAATTGTAAGAAATATTGGACCCTTGGGCCTTGGTGGTTAAGTCAAGGTCAAAATTTTGGGGTAATTAACTCAAAAAATAATATTTTTGAGTTAATTAAAATTGAATTAAATGATAAATTCATTTTTTCCCCAAAATTTACCAACACTCCAAATTGGTGATAACAACTTCCTTTTGACAAACTTGAGATTATTTTGACGAGGATCATCCAAACTAGCCGTTAGAGATCTTGTCCTATAAATTTAGAGGTCTCTCTCATTCTTGAGTCATCTGATCTCAGGATCATGCACTTGGTCTTGGAAGCTCTTGTGAATTTTTCTTGATGAATAAAGCATAAAGACTTTGGGGTTACAAATCTTGATGTTCATTCTCATATTTATGTAGTGAATTGTCTCTAAACTCTGCTACTTGGTTTCTTTCATTTTATGGTTGATGGCCTACATGGATTAATCTGCATACATGTATCTTGTGCAGTTTTCTTGGTTGATAAAATAACATTCTGATTTTTCTAAGGGTCTCATGTTGTTTTCTTAAATCTCTATCGATCGAAGGTTCAGATCTAAGTATGCAGGGAAATATTTTTAAGATTGAGCATCTAGGGAAGTCTTCGGTTGGACCATCCGACTCTCAATAAACATAAGTCTGAAAAGCTCATTATTTGTTGAATTTCAAGTCTATCTTACGAAATTGGTGGTTTTGCAGGGTTTTCTAAGGCTTGTGCCTCTCTCAAAAAATCTTAAATCTCTGAAAATTGTGCTAAAATGGATTTCAAATTTGACCATGAGGGTTTTAAATTGTAAACTAGTTGTAAATTTGTATAATTTTCAAAGTCTGTCAGGGTTTATTCGTTTCTTGGTGTGTGTATCTTTAGATCTGGCTAGTTTCTTGCAGATTCAGGGTTCAAATCGAATTTTTTTTTTTTTTTGATCTGAGGTAGATCTAGCCTCCAAAGGCCAGATCTGGCCTCAAATTTCTACTGTGGACGAATCTGGACATTGTTTTAAAAACATGAAATCTAAGCTTAATTCAAGAAAATTTAAATTTGATCAAAGAAATTGAATGCACTGGGTTTATTCTTGTCGCTGCCTTAAATCCTTGCTTTTGACCCATTGAGCTCTTTTTCGCGTCCAATTGAATCCTAACGCTGTCCCATTTCTTCCATTTGCACAGCTGCCTTTGTCTGCTCTCATTTCTTTGCTTATCGAACTGCAACCTCACCACTGTTTTCCTTTCTATCGCCTTTCTTTCCCTTCGAATTCACTCTCTCGTTTATTCTCTTCCTTCGCTTCTACCTTTCCTTCAGAACTGATCTGCCCTCATCGTATCCCCTTGCCGTTCGATTTCTGCACTGTTTCAAACGTTGAATCCCTGCTCTGCCAATCGGACCCTCCTTCCTCTACGCTGACCCTCAACTTCATCTTTCAGCTCCTCACGATTTGCCATGCTCCTGCGTATCTGTCATGCTCATTCTTCACTGCCTAATCTGCACATAGCCATCAATCCGCTCCATTTTCTCTGTTGCACGTCCAAACATCTCATCCGCCATTAAACGTCGACCCTTACGCTGCCAAGACGTCCGGCTTCGTTCGAGTATCCTCGCGATATCGGCTTCTTCGTCGTGTTCCTTCTGACCTGCAATACAAAAAATGAAACACACATTAAAATATTCAAATCCTTTATGCAATGCGTTAATTTTTTTTTAATGCGGTTTCATTGTTAGGTTTGTTAGTTTAGTTTAATTCGATTCTAGTTTTTAGGATTTAAGTTTTAGTTTCGATTTATTTTATTAGACTAGGTTTAGATAGCGTAAGGTTTTAGATTAGTGTTTATTTTATTTTTGTGTTTAGACTTTACTTTAGTTGAATTTTAGTTTAGTTCTTTTAGATTTTAATTTAATTTAGCTATAGTTTTAGGATTCGATTTTAATGTTTAGTTTTAATTTAATTTTAGTTTAGATTTTGTGTTGTATCATAGTTTTAGCTAAGTTGTAATTTTATTTTTGAGTTTTAGTTTAGTTTTGACTTTACTGTAGTTTAAATTTAACTTAGTTTTAGTTTTAAATTTAGTTAGCTTTAGAATTTAACTTTAGCTTTAATTTTTTTTTTTTTAGATTTTAGATTTAGATTTTAATTCTAGTTTTTTTAGATTAAAGTTTTAGTTTAGATTTAGATTTTTGGTTTTAATTTTTTATTTAAAAAATAATAAAAAATTTCAAAATTTCAAAATTTTAAAAAAATTCTAAGTTTTATAGTCAAATGAGCTTTTTTTATGAAATTTTTATCTAAAGTTTTGACTATAGAAACATTTTCTGGATCGAAATTAATTGAGGCATCATAAATCTAGAAATATTGCAAACATATGGCATTCTCATGTTATTATTATTCATGGTTGTGGCATTTTTCAATTGAATATCATTGTGATCAATTGTGTTTTAATAAGCAGCAGTTAATCGTCACTTACTTGTTTATAATTGCATAACGAGATTTTGTTTGAAATCTAATTTAGATCTGTGGAATCTCGTTCATTCTATCAAGTATTTGATGTTTTAGCTGTGTCTCTTGGATTTGTCATCCTCATTTATAATAGGGTCTACCTCCCTTAGCTTGCAAGGAGACAACTTAAATAGAGAGATTGGGGATAAGAGTGACAACCCCCAATCTGAGTCGTTGTCGCGGTGCCTTGACAATCTGTGCGACAATAGGATGCATGGAGCAACATTTTATTCTCACTGCTTAATGTCTTTTATGCTTAGATCTGGATTTGTGTAGCTTTATTTGGATCACCTAACTGCATATTTAAAGATATTGGCATCCATAATTGATGTTAGGGCTATTTGTTATGCGTAGCTAAAGTGGTCTTTTTCCGACGAAAGATTCATACTAACATTTATTATTTCCACTATTATTTTATAATTTCCTTAGGACGCCCATTTTAGACCCCAAAATTCCCCTAATGGTTTCTCAAGGGCCTCCTTGAGCAATATTGTGATAAGATCTACTGCTCCCTTGTCTTTCTTTTCTTCCGCCATGGGAGGTCATCGAGGTTTGCGAGGTTGATCTTGCAAATTTTTAGCCAGATCGAGCCCTAACTCCTTATACCTTGATTGCGTTGGGGACATGCAAAGAAAGATCGAGAAGCATCATATCACTCTGATACCATTGATCAAGACTTACACAGAAATGCAATAAAATATAGAAATAAACATAAACACAGAGATGCAATCAGAAATAAAGCTTAATTTCATTAATATCAAATAACTAAAATATTCTTACAGAAATAATAGAAATAAACTAGATCGGACGATAGTAGCTTATCTCTCAGAAGAGATGTGGTGGCTACATGCCTCTGAACTGTGTTACAATGAGGCTCAAGGGCCTTTTTATTATTGAACAACATGGGAAAACCCTAAACAACCAAAACCCTAACCCCAGGAAATGGAATGCCAAGAGTTTGTGGGCCCCATTGGAGTTAGAGATACTACAAGAATTACTTGATTATCTGGCTTAATTTCATAGTTATTAGAAAAATTGTTTTATGAAGATGAGTAAACCTAAGCATTATAGTCTATCGTTCACCGAGTTAGGAATCCTATCAAGTACTTCAAGAAGAGACTTTATCAAATCCTTTGCCATTCATCTCTAAGAAATGGATAGGAAGAAGGATAATCAAAACAATTCATATTCATAGTAATATCCCTAAACATCTGTGTCGTAGGTGTGGCAAGTCCATCATCTTGGTAAACTAAATAAACGGTTGTTTTGCCTCTCCCCTCGGGGATTGGGGTGGGTGGGTAAATAGTAGTCGAGCCTGCTTGCGCATCGTTGGTCGAGCCTTCTCTTCTATCATCCTTCTTACTAGGGCCTATACTCCTCTCATTTTAACTATACTGAAATTCTATAGTTTTTAAACTAAGTATTAAACAATTAGCCACTATTTCTCTTAAGGTCAAAGAATAAACATCATTTAGAATTATCAATAAAATCCCATCTTTTACATTATCTAGCAGTAAACCTCAAGGGAACCCTTTTTTCATAGGGTATTCACTTCTTGTGGAGATACTACAAGAGTTAGTAGCAAGTGATAAGTTGCCTTTGTTCGTTTGTTTTAGTAAAAAAAAATGTATTTGTGTACCTTTCTTGAGGATGAGTATACCTAATTAAGACGATGTGATGTTCCTACTTAGCAAGTTTTGCTAAGTAATATATTTTTGTAAAATTTTGATATTTTTGGCATGCTTTTTACTAAGAGAAAGTGGGATAGGAGAACCCCACTTGATATTTTGGAAGAGGGAGGCTCCAAACATAGGAAGAGGAGGCAAAAATTAAAAGGTAAGTGGGATGTGGGGGTCAAACAAGAGGGAATTCACACCCATAGAAGAATTCACACTTGTAGGAAGGACGAGAGGCAAAAGAGTTTGATTTGTGAGGCCCATTTGGAGATAGGAGCTAGCAACGATAAATAAAGGTGAAGGGCCTCATTTTGGGACTTTTTTCCAATTTGAGAATTGAACCCTTGAACACTTGAGTTGTTGAACCAAGTCTACACCGTGTTGTTGAGGACAAGAGGTTTTCAGGCGAAAATCTCGCCTCCATCTTCAGTGGACTTCGAGTGTCACTCTAGGGGAGTCTATCCACATAATTCCAATGTTGTTATGGAGGTGATTGCTAGGAAATTCGTCTGATTTTCTCAGCAGGTTGGGCGTAGGAGATAATTTCACACTCGTGCGAAAGGGTTATAAAGTTTTCCTAGAAAATTGAGGAATTTCTCTTGTAAATTTTTGTCGGACGTATATAGGAATTCGCAAGCTAGAGTTGGAGAAAATTTTGATGGCGTGATTGGGAATTTATGGGGCCTGCACAGGGCTGAAGACACAGTGAATTCATGGGAGCTTGGGGAGCCGGTAAAGCTTGCATTTTTTTTTGGGAAGCTACTCGTAATTTCTCAACTGTCAGTGGGAGGTTTTCAACTCAATTTCAGCAGTGGTTCACTTGCGGGAAGCAGAGCCAGTGAACCAAGGAATTTTCACTTTTTAAGGTCTGTTGGGCTAGTTGGAGTTGGGAAGTAAGCTTTCTGAGTTTTGATGGGGTTGGCATGGGGAGTTCCTAGCTAAAATTTCAGAATTTTTGGAGCTGAAGGTAGGGCAAAAAGAACAATTCACCTACAACAACAACAATAAGAAGTTATGGGCTAGCGCAATCTTTGGAGAGGAGCTCACTCAACACTTAGGCTTCACTATTTCCACCTCGATTTTGCCTTGCTTGTTGTAGAAATCCCATGTTCCTCTAATCCTACTTGTTTGTACTCCATTAAACATCAATAATAAAATGCCTCAGCTTTGGTGATTATTTGTGCGTAAAATGATGTTTATGCATGTGTGCTTATTTATGGTTGCATGTTCATGATTTTTCTTTGATTATCACTTAATATTTCCACTAGAAATATTATAGTGGTATCAAAGCCTTGATCTTGGCCCAACTGTGGAGGAAATCCTTTCTATGACTCTAGAGCATAGGAAAAATATCAATTACAAGAGACAAAGGTACAAGAGCAGGGAAAGGGAGTTAGAGATTACCCCAGATCCGGAGGATCCAGAGCAAGAAATTGAAGAAACAGGCATGGGGGATACCATCAAAGAGGACACAAATTTCCATAGCCTTTTGAAGGCCTTGAATGATTTGGAAAAGAGACAAAAAGAGATGTTGGAGGAGATGATCGTAACAGGGACATCCATAGAGGGTTCATAAGAAGAGAGAGCTCAAGAGACTCCCATCAGTTCGACCACCACACCCCTCTGAGCCACCATCACATCTACAGTGGTCCCACTAGATCAAATACACCCACATTCTTGGCTCCAAGAGTTGGGGAGCAAGAAGATTAGGATGAGATTCTTATGGGAGACTATTTCCGTGAGTGGCAAGCCCGAAGGGAGCAGTGTCAAGCTGCCTTAAGAATCAAGGACTATTGCCTACTTAAGCAAGGAAATAAGGACAAAGGAGCGAGAGGCTAATACACGCAAAGCTCAGATCTACAACACATTGTCAGGAGGTTGTACCTTCCCACATTTTATATCGCTTCCAAATGCACTATTAGGGCATGGGTGGAGAAACTAGACATATTTTCAACTTAATCAGATTACGAAGGTGGAGGCCATCAAGATGCCTACCTTGCACTTAGAAGGGGTGGCCCATGATTGGTGGTTCCATGGATTATCTACATTAGGGCATGCCAGCATGACCTCTTATGAGGAATTTACACAGAGGGTTGCAGAGCATTTTGACGGGAGGGATCTTGAGGCCCATTTTGAGAGTTGGTCGAGCTCAAGTAGACAAGCAACCCAAAGCATAAATAACAAATTTTTTGAGGGTGTCAATAATGGTGCTAGATTTGTCAGAGCCTAGGAGAGTTTGTCTATTTGTGGAGGGCCTAGTTGAGCCCTTGTGTGGGTTAGTGAGGTCGAGCAAGCCTACTACTCTCCAGGACGCAGTGAGTCGTACCCAGGATTTGCAGGACGCAATCACCAAGACTAGGGCGCTAGCACCCAATCAACCCACTTTTCCTTAGAGGCAGAGACACTAGACCCCCACCATAGAGAGAGATTCAGGGGCACTGGTAGTTGGATGAGGAGACTAGGAGAGACCTCTGGAGGAGGAAGTTGTGCTTCACTTTTCAGTAGCCACAGGCACCAAGGCATCAATGCACCAAGGTTAAGGCACACTATATAGAGGTGTTCTCAGATAGCGAGCCGGAGGAAGATGTTGAGCAAGAGGAAAATGGAGAAGACAATGAGCTACAAACTATTGGAGGAGGTGGAGGCCCACAACCCCCACTTGGAGGAGACCCTTTTCGACCCACTAGAGGAGTCATTGATTCACTGAGGGGAGTCCCCATGTATTTGGCATTGAGGATTAGAGGCACAATGCAAGGGCAACACGTGGCAATGCTGGTGGACAATGGGGCTACCCAACAATTTATTAATGTGCAAATTATGGAGCGGAGAGGTATATAAATGGAGGGCTTCGAGGGTTTCTCAGTTATGGTGCTAAGAGACAGGACAATGCAGTGTACCAGATATGTCCCTAGTCTGACTGTGACTATGGTAAATTATTCAGTGACTAATCATTTCTTTGTGGTGGATGTGTCAGACACCAACGTGGTGATGGGTGGCCAACAACTCTATTCTTTAGGGAGAGTCACTATTGATTGGAGGATGCTGGATCTAGAGTTCATGGGGCCGGATGGGAAACTAGTGTTGTTGAGGGGTATACATTTGTACCCACTGCAAACAGTGTCAGCGCACCAAATGGAGGTTGACCTACGACATGGAGATATAGAGTGTGTAGTAGAGCTCAAGATCTTGAAGGCAAGATCTTAGCCACGACCAACGCATCTGAACATCATGGAATATTGGACCAATACCCATCAATATTTGGAGACATTCCTCTAGGCAAACCACCAGACAAGGAGTTTGAGCACACGATTGAGATGGAGAAGGGCGTAAATGTAGTTATCACCACACCTTACAAACATCCCAACGCTTATCAAGATGAGATTGAGTGGGTCATACATGAGTTGCTGGAACTGGGGCACATGAGGCCCAATTCCAGCCCTTCGCTTCTTCCATGTTGTTGTGTTAATTTCGGCAACTAGGTCCAAACTCCATGTTGCATTGCTCATATGATGATGATGATATTTTTGCTAGATTCCTCTTTCAGAGAGGTGCAAGATTGATCTAAAGATCATCTTGTTTGGATGGGCATAACTTATATTTTGATTTTATTTTCCACACATGTGCAAATTGTCAAGGTCGACCAAATTTGTAATGTAGGCTCACAAGCCCCAAAATATGTGTTGCACACCCTCATTGATGGATATAGATTGGAGAGAGAGATGATGTTCATTTCATCATTATCTCATCACACATATTCCTCTTCATCTGATTGGTTCGTACAACCTTTGGAGGTTTCTTTCTCTCTCCCGTGTGTGAATCTGAAGCCAAAGATTTTCGATTTTTTTTTAGGGCTTTCTGGACAACGTTGACCAGCGTTGACTTTGTGTCAACCATTGAGCTTTGACTGTGATTTGACAACATAAATTCTGCTTTTGGAGGCCGTACTGGAGGGCACAAAAATCGAGGATGAACGTTGACTTTGATCGAAGCACCTTTGACCGCAACGTTGACCAGCGTTGACTTCTTCATTGTCTGGTTTATGTTGACTTGTTGGGAGTTGTCTTTGAGCTGTGTGAGACTCGTGGAGGAAGGCTCATCTTGTATGTTGGAAGAGTTGGCTTGGCCAACCTAAGTCTTTGCTAGCTACGACATCCTGTTGACTGTTGTAACAAACATTTCTCCCTACATTTGTTGGAAAAGAAGAATTACAAATTATGACTTATTATCTTGGCTTGTCTTCTGTCAATCTATTATTATGTTCTATCAACATTTACTTTTATGTTTATGTGATTGCTAATTTGAATTGTGCCTATAAGAAAGATTGAAGTAAACTACATTACGCATAGAACATACCATGGTTATCTAAAATTAACATGGTATCAGAGCTAAGGTAAAGACAAGGCCCAAGCTAGTGTGAAAAGCAATCACCGAAGAAGTTGTCTTATCAAGGATAAATGGCCTCCTCAACCTCCAAGGGTTTCAAATCTGATGATAAGCTGACTGATAAATTTGGTTATCATGCTTGGAAGATGTCTATGGCTTTGGTATTGGAAGATCAATATGTCATGGATTATGTGCAGGGGAAGATAAATGAGCCTCCATCAAATGCACCGACTGTAACAAAGACGAAATATAGAAAAGGGGAAATCAAGGCGAAGATGATTATCAGGGATTCTACACATAAGCACTCGGTTGCTTATATCTCCAAGTTGGGCACATCTAAAGAGAAGAATCGAATGATGAACCGATGCCCGATGTTGACGGTTTGATTGATCCTATTGATCCACCTCCTTCAAATAAAAGGAGACCCTCATGGCTTAGGGACACTCTCGAAGATGCCGAGAGACATATTGCTCCTAGGGGAACATTCCATGAAAGTAAGAAGTCGAATAGGTACCAAGGGTACCTTGCAGCCATGAGTACTATTGTACAATCTGATTTTGGAACTTTTGAAGAAGCCATAAAGCATCAAGTTTGGAAGGATGCTATGCATGAGGACCATGAGTCTATTATGAAGAATGATGTTTGGGATGTGGACCCGAGACCAGAGGAAAAATCTGTTGTCACCTCGAAATGGCTCTACAAGATCAAGCATGGAGCCGATGGAAGCACTGAAAAGTACAAGGTAAGATTTGTTTCCTGAGGCTTCTCTTAAAAGGAAGGCATAGATTATGATGATATATTTCCACCTGTTGCTCGCTATACCACCATCCGATCGATCATTTCCCTTGCTGCAACACAAGGATGGAGTCTCCATCAGATGGATGTAAAGACTTCCTTTTTACATGGTTCAATCAAGGAAGAGGTTTATGTGGAGAAACCTCTGCGGTTCAAAGTCCAAGATAGAGACACACATGTATGCAGGTTGAAGAAATCCCTCTATGGGTTGAAGCAAGTCCCCAAGGCTTGGTATGAGAGGATCGATAGCTACTTGACGAAGCTGAGCTTCACTTGAAGTGATGTCGATCCAAACCTTTATTTTAAGGTTAATAATGACAAGCCTCTCATTCTGGTTCTCTATGTGAACGATCTCTTCCTGACAGGTGTTGACCCTCTCATTCATCAATGTAAGAGGGAGCTAGCTTCCGAGTACGAGATGAATGACCTAAGACTGATGCAGTATTTCCTAGGCTTGGAGGTCTGGCAAAAGCTAGGTGATATTTTCCTTTCTCAAGGAAAATATGTTTTGAAGCTGTTGGAGAGATTTGGGATGGTGGACTGCAAGTATGTGACTACTCCGATGGAACTCAACTTTAACAAGTGTGGAAGTGTTGTTGGGCCCAAGTTGGGAAATCCCACCGAGTATCGTCAACTCGTCGGTGCCTTGATGTTCTTAGTGAACTCACGTCTGGACATATGTTTTGCAGTGAACACGTTGAGTCAATACATGGTCAAGCCTCAACACATTCTCTGGATTGGTGCCAACAATCTCTTGAGATATCTTCGAGGCACAATCAACCATGGGCTGAGATACACTTCCAAGAGTATGAGGCTCCATGGATATACCGATGTTGATTAGGCAGGAAGTGTGGTGGATCGTAAGAGCACATCTAGATTTTTCTTCACCCTTGCTTCTGTTTCGATATCTTGGATGAGCAGGAAGCAGAAATCGGTTGCTTTGAGCATCGTCGAGGCCGAATACATTGCAGCGAGTATGGCTTGTTGTGAAGTTGTTTGGTTGAAAAATATCTTCAGTGAGCTGTTTGGACATTTTCTAGATACCACCGTTATCCTTTGTGATAACCAGAGTGGGATCTGTCTTTCTAAGAATCTCATGTTCCATGACAGATTCAAGCATATTGATATTAGGTACCACCTTGTCCAGGACATGGTAAAACGAGGCTTTGTAAGGCTCCATCACATTGGGACTAATGAGAAGGTCACAAATATTCTCCCAAAGCCCTTGGGGAAGGTCAAATTCTTAACCTTCTGTGAGAAGCTTGGTATCGTGGACATACCCTATTGTGAGGGTTCTGCTTGAGTTGGACTATGAGCTCTAGGAGCTCCAAGGGGCTTCGAGATAACTTCTTGGAGCTATAAGCAACCACAGGGCTAGGTTCGTCGAACCTTGTTGGTGTGCTTCTTCCCCACCGTTATGATATTGTATTGGTTCACCCTCTCTTTGATCTATGCCCCGCATGCATCCTACCCATGGAGTTTCGGACTCATGGGATGTACCTCTCATTTGGCCAATGAGGTTGGAAATGTGGATAGAGACCGATAGCATGACCGATGGACGCATCAAGGATTGTCGTACTCTTTATGTCTAGGATGGGACGTGTCCAACACCTTGATTTGGGATCAAGTCTGATGAGGTTCTTACATCTAAACAGACTCCGAGTCAGTAGTTTAATTGAGGTTTTAACCTCTAAGTTGACTTCGCGTCAGCAAAGTGTGATGTCTTTGTGACTCACTCTCGTTCGTTTGCCCCAAGAGCCAACAAAGCATGTTACAACATGATGACACAGGATTGCAGAATGATATATGATAGTATATTATGGTACTGTATGACAGGATGGCACTGGTGCACATATGGAGCTCTCCCTAGTTGAGAGGGAGTGTTAATTTTGGGCAACTAGGTCCAAACCCCATATTGCATTGCTCATATGATGATGATGATGACATTTTTGTTGGATTTCTATTTAAAAGAGGTGCAAGATTGATCTAAAGATTATCTTGTTTGGATGAGCAAAACTTATATTTTGATTTTATTTTCCACACATGTACAAATTGTCAAGGTTCGCCAAATTTGTAATGTAGGCTCACAAGCCCCAAAAGATGTGTCACATGCCCTCATTGATGGATATAAATTGGAGAGATAGATGATGCTCATTTCATCATCTCATCACAAATATTCCTCTTCACTTGATTGGTTTGTACAACCTTTGGAGGTTTCTCTCTCTCTCCCACGTGTGAATCTGAAGCTGAAGAATTTCATACTGTTTTTAGGGCTTTCTAGATAGTGTTGACCAGCGTTGACTTTTGGTCAACCCTTGAGCTTTGACTGCGATTTGAGGATAGAAATTCTGATTTTTGGAGGTCGTACTGCAGGGCACAAAAATCAAGGTTGAACATTGACTTTGGCTGAAGCCCCTTTGACCGCAACGTTGACTAGCGTTGACTTCTGCGTTGACTGGTTTCTGTTGACTTGCGTTGATTGTTTGGGAGTTGTCTTTGAGGTGTGTGTGACTCCTGGAGGAAGGTTGATCTTGTATGTTGGAAGAGCTGGTTTGGACATCCTAAGTCTTTGCTGGCTAGGGAATCTTATTGACTAATGTAACAAAACATTTATCTCTACATTTGCCGGACAAGAAGAATTACAAATTATGATTCATTATCTTAGCTTGTCTTCTATCGATCTATTATTATGTTCTATCAACATTTTCTTTCATGTTTATGTGATTGCTAATTTGAATTGGGCCTATAAGAAAGATTGAAGTAAACTGCATTAAGTGTAGAACATACCATGGTTATCTAAAATTAACATGTTGGTGAAAAAGAAGGATGGAACCCTCCGCATGTGTATTGACTATGGGGCCTTGAATAAGAAGATGTTGAAGAACTGATACCTGATTCCGCACATAGAGATGAGTTGATGGATGAGCTTAGAGGAGCTAAATACTTCTCTAAGATAGATTTTTGCTCAAAATTCCATCAGATTCAAGTGCGAGAGTAGGACATCACAAAGACAAATTTTCGGTGCCACTATGGGCACTTTGAGTTCTTGGTGATTCTCTTCGAGCTAACCAATGCCCCAACTACCTTCCAGTCTTGCATGAACCATGTGTTCTGCATGCAACTTTGCAGATTTATGTTGGTGTACTTTGACAACATCCTGATTTACAACAAGACTTGGAAGGAGCACTTGAGGCACTTGGAGGAGGTGCTACGTATCCTTGAGGAACAACAATTGTACACCAAGGTGTCCAAATGTGAGTTTGGACTAATAGAGATGTTGTACCTTGGCCATGTGATCAATGAGGATGGGGTGCATGTGCACCAGGAGAATATCAGGGCCATCCTGGATTGGTGTACACCCATGAATGTGACAGAGCTGCGGGGATTTGTGGGCATTTTCACCTACTACAAGAAGTTTGTTACATGCTTCTCATAGTTGGTAGCACCCCTCACAGATTTTACCAAGAGAGGGGCTTTCGAGTGTTCTAATGTGGTGCAGGAGAGGCCTTTGAGTGCCTAAGGGAGTTATGAGCAGTTTCCCAGTGTTAGCTTTTCCAGAATTTACACAACCCTTTGTCTTGGAGTGTGATGCTTCTGAGGACGGCATTGGCGTTGTTTTGATGCAAAAAGGCCACTCTATAACTTTTGAGAGTCGAAAGCTCCTTCCTCATGAGAGGTTGCATGCTATATGACAATGAGATGTTGGTCATATTGCATGCATTGGCCAAGTTCAAACAATATCTCGTGGGCAACAGGTTCAGAGTGAAGACTGACCATAACAGTCTTCGATTCTTTTTGGAGTAAAGGGAGCTCAATGAGTGGTAACAGAAGTGGGTCAACAATATCCAAGCCTATGACTTTGACACAGAGTATGTTAAGGGCAAGCAGAACGTGGTAGTTAATGCTCTATCTAGGATGCCCGCAACACTTCCCTCATGAGTATTTTCCAGGATTGGAGAGCACAGGCATTAGTAGAGTACTCCAAAGACAAGCAGGCTTTTGAGATCTTGGATTGCACTTTTGATGATGACAAGTACAGGGTGATGAATGAGGTGATCTACTACAAGGGGAGGATATACTTGGTGTCAGGTTCACAGCTAAGAGAGAGGATCATGCAAGTAGTGCACAACTCTCCTTTAGCAGGGCATTAGGGATTCCTCAAGACATACCGTGCTATTCAGGAGTGTTTTTGTAATATTCCCAATTAGCCTTGCTAATTGGAATATTTCATTTTTGCTTTATTTTGCCGCTTTAGCTAGACATAATAAATAAAGTGAGAAATAAGAGGGGTCACCTCACTTTAGTCACCTCACTTTATAATAAAGTGTTCTTTTCCTAGTAGATTGACGTTGTAACTTAAGAGAGGGGGCCTTGGGGGTCCACGTGGATATGATGGGGGAGGCATCAGGCTAACCCAAGGTAAACTGCGCAGATCCAGGGAGAGTTAAGTTTTGGAGGGAGTTTGATGTTATAAAAGGAGAGGCTCTCACCTCATTTGATTCATTCATGATTTGATATTATTATTGATAGCTGGACTTCTGTCTGCTTCAGCACGCCGGTTGTTTAGTCGGTCTGCAGCACTGTTTAGTGCACGAGTGTCTCCGGTCGGAGATCTCACCCTTAGCCTCGGGGGACTTCGAGTGCCCTCGCCTGCAGGCCTCTAGCTCACCCCACGGGGACTGCGTCTCACGTGGGGGAGAGCCAGGCCTGTGCACATCTTCGCCAAGAGGCAGAGGCGTATCAAATTTGTGCAACTGAGAGGGAGAAGCCCTCTTGTGGCTGCGCAGTTCAGAGAAGGAAGGACGCTGTCTCATCAGGAGAGAGGACGCTGATCCATTCAGGAAGGTGAGGACGTTGTCCCAGGGAGGACGCAGTCCAGATCTGAGCAGAGAAAACGTTGTCCAGGAGGAGGAAGAACGTTGATTAGTCTGGGAGTGAGGACGCTGTCCATTTCTGAAGAGAGGGTTGCAGATCTGAAGGCATATTGATAGATCCAGCCTTGGAGAGGATAGATCTGAGCAGATAATTGCAGATCTAGTTTTGTATGTTGCAGATCTGAAGGTATAGTGATAGATCCAGCTTGGGAGATTGCAGATCTGAGGAGATATTGGCAGATCCAGCCTAGATCTGAAGAGATAACATCAGATCCTGCCTTTGAGGTTGCAGATCTGAGGAGATATTGGCAGATCTAGCATAGATCTGAAGAGCTAGCAGCAGATCTAGCCTTGTAGGACGCAGATCTGGAGAGATAGTAGCAGATCCAACCTTGTATGACTCAGATCCAGCAGATCTGGGCAGAGAGGACGCAGATCCAGTCAGGGAGGACGCAGATCTGATGAGTAGGGTCTTTATGTGGGGTTCTGGCCGCATTTTTCAGTGTTTTCAGCCTTGAGGAGTTGGTCATCTCATCTGGAGGATTTGTGGGTAGATCCAGGCCTTTTGCCAGCACATTTCATGAGCTTCTGAGTTGTTCCTGAAGGCACAGCGTTTTTGTAGGAGGAGGGTTTCTGGGGGCGATTTTCGGAGGTGGTCCATTTGCTTCACGGTTTCTGGGTTTTGTCCGGAGCAGCGAGTATAGGTGATCTGTAGATTTTTAGCTCATTCCGGCAAGGGGACTGCCTTAGATTCGCCTTCCACACTGATGCACTTCGTAGCAAACATTTCCTATTTTTCCGAGAGGATTCTCCAGAGCGCTTGAGCAAGGATAGGTGCACTCATTCCGATTTTCTTGTACTCCTCTCTATGTACTTTCAGATTAATAAAATGGCTCAGTTTTCTGGCATTCTATGTGTAATTGTTCCATGATCTGGTTCAGCATTGTATTTTCTATATCTGTCTGGCATATTTCTGTTTATTACTGGTTATTTCCCTTTGGGGATACTAGAGTGGTATCAGAGCATAATTCTGGCTCAGCCTGTGGTCTATGACATCCGAAAGGAAATCATACAGAGCAATAGCAGTTGCAATTCCAGAAACGCAGTTGGAAAAAGGGCCAAAATGAAAAGGGTCAAATTTTGAATTTTGGAATTAGGAAAAACGTTTTCTGGGTTTTTCTGGGTTTTGGGCGAGGATCACTTTCCCAAATTCCTGAAATTTTCTGAATAGTTTTCAGCGGATAAATCGGAGGTCGAAGTTAAGCCACAGTATGGTTTTGCAGCAGCCGTGCAGTTTCTGAGGAGCCTGTAGACATATAGCAGAAAGAGCTGATGGCAGGTGATGTGGATAAGAGGAGATTTAGGGAGACAGATCAGCGGAATCCAATGGAGGCCATGTTTGCAAAGTGGACTGAGAAGATGGATGCATTCATGCAGGATGTAAAGAAGATTGCAGAGGGGACGCAGAGAGAACCCCCTAAGGTTTTCCAGGTGGGGGAAGGATCGGGCGTGTCTAGTTGCATACCGGATGCTATTCCCATCGTGACAGCACAGAGGGTCGATTCCACACCCACGCGACCTACCATGCCTACCTTTCCAGTAGAGGAAGAGGAGCAAGTAGCACCAAGAGATGGGGATCTAGCTCAACATGCGACTCTGTTTGCGGATTGGCGGAGCATGGGACAGGAATTCATGGATGCTTTCCCTTTCAATCAATATATCCAGTTCAGATGTGGCGGCAAGACTTATGAGCAGGAGCGACACAAGGGACGTGGCTCCCACCGTGATAGTCACCGTGCAGCGAGCAGATTCCATTTACCGACATTTGACAGGTCATCCAAGCGCTCAGGAAGAGCTTGGGTGGACAAGTTGGATACCTCTTTCCAGCTTGACCGAGTATCGGAGAGGAAAACCATTAAAATGGTTACCTCGCACTTGGAGGATGAGGACACACAGGATTGCAGGGAGTCCGAGGTTACACCTAGTGTGACACAGGACTCACCATCATTAGAGCCCTCCTTGACCGTGCCGGTTGATATCGTAGTGGAGGAGATAGAGCCTACCCCGGTAGAGCCATCCAGTGAGGTGATGACTGGAGCCGTGTCCGAGTCTTCGGATGGTAGCAGCACACAACAGATGGGTGAGGTGTCAGGAGATGTATCCACCCCCAATGAGGTAACGGCAGGTACAAAGATATTGGATGATGGTCGCAGACAGCAGTATCATCGGCTTCGGACGGACTTTCGAGTTTTGAGGGAGAAGGCCGCGTTGGTACGGGAGACCATTTTGTTACAGGACCAGGAGCTGGAGGGTATGAGAGCGACTTGTGCCAAGTCAGCGGCCAAGTTGGTCCACATTGGGGAACAGCTGGATTCCCTGATGGTACAACCAGAGGGCACATTGGAGCGTCAGAACATTCCCCTTCAGGTATGCATGGATGGGACTGGCAGTGTTGTTGAGTCATCTCTTCCCGTTGGAGAGAGAGAGGCAGAGCCACCTAGTCGGATCTCATATGTTGACTTGGATAGCGGTATAAGACGATCAGAGTTGTACAGGGTACAGCATCCATATGTTGAGATTGGATGGAGAGAGATTTTGAGTTGGTACTCGGTGGAGCGGGCTATGGAACACAATGATTTGGTTCCCTTCTCACAAGAGCAGATAGAAGATGGAGGACATCTTTGGACGGATAACGTCTCTCATGCTTGTGTTGGACATCCCTTGACCCATACACATCATGATGGGAGGTTTTTGCCTACCACCTATTTGAGTCTTGACAGGGTCTCATTGATCCTTGAGAAGTTTATATTCCAAAATCCCATGAAGTGCAAAATCAGAAATTTAATCTGGGAGGATGGTAGCCCTCATGGGAGGAGTACCGGGATGAGGAGAAGGAGGCATCCACAAGTGATTGAGTGGATGGGGATGATGAGCAAGGAGCTAGGAGGCTACTTGCAGATCTGTGCTACCAGGCAACAGGAGGCTTGGCTGCGCTGGTTACTCTTGAAAGAGTTTGGCCATCTCTTGGCAAACACTCTTCCTAAGAGTCGGAGGGTGGAGGAAAGATGGCTGGATACTTGCATCATTGAGCAGCATGGAGTATGTATGCATGATGTTGCTATGATACTCATTATGTCTTCATCACATGAGTTGTATGATGGAAGTATGGGGAGGCAGCAAATTGTTTGGTTGCTTGGTTTGTTTCTGGGAGAGCAAGGGCAGATTTGCTCCCACACCTTGCATGATGTTACAGGAGGAGGGGATGGCACTATCTCCTTGATCTTTGATGATGACGGGGAAGCACTTCCATCTTGGGGAGCATTCCACACTTGTCGCCGCAGTATTAGAGGAGTCTTTGACAGGGAGCATGTCAAAGAACAGAGTCTTGTAGTGACAGGAGCTTATTTGCATGAGCCCCCAGCGTTACCACCTTGGAGCAGAACATTATGGATGGAGTGTACGCAGCAGAGATATGGTGGATCTATAACCCACAGGTCCCAGGATCACTTCATATTTGTTGCACAAAGAGGAGGTAATGATGATAGAGACACCTATGGCATATTCTTCTTGACTTGGGTTTCCAAGCATAAGAAGGATTATCTTCTTGCAGCACATGGTTCAGTCTTCTTCATAGCAGGTCAACACTTTATGGAGGACTTATTCATGGACCCATGTACCATCTTACTTCCAGCATATGGTGAGGGATTTGTTTATACATTCATTGATTTGCACCCTCTTACCATTCTTATGCAATGCATTGCTTCACAAGAGGGCAAGCTTGTCACATTGCTCCATGAGTTGTATTGGGCCAATCTACATGATGGAGGTAGGCATCTCTTTTGTGGCCTTGGGCAAATGTTTTATCATCACATGTATGTTCATTTGCAGCACTATACCAGGTATCATATGAAGACATGCATGGGTAACATAAGCATTTTGCCTTGTACTCTTATCAAGCAGCAACTTGTAAAACTGCGCCGTACTTGTTTGGGAAGCTGTTGGTACCTTCTTGCACCACAGGAGACCTTCGGCATTTCCTTCATTTTGCTGCTGATCATGTCTTCATTTGCTGATATATATCAGATTTGTATGGGAGGCTTGATTATGAGGGAGACACGTGAGCTGGATGTGTCCGTGAGTGGGAAAAATCCTCACAATTTCTGCACTACATGTTCTAATGGGAGCATGGGAGGAGGCATGGCCACCACTACTTTATATGCGTTCTCTTTTGATGTGGGCCATGAGATCGATATTCATCCATTGTACAGCCATGGGCAAGTGTTTGGACCTATGTTATTGTCATATTCAGCCATTTGCTATCCATTAGTAGATGTGTTGGATCTTGTACATTGCTTGCCATGTGATTTTCTGAGGTTGCAGTGGATGAGATTGCACTATGGTTTGTTTTGGGCCAGCTTGTTCTTCATTGATGGAGGAACCTTCTATGGAGGATTGTTTTTCACTTTGCCATTGGAGGGCAATGATTTTGCAGCCCAAGATCAGACTTTCAGCCCGCCTTCATTACCGGAGCTTGAGGTGGGAGGAGATTTTCAGGGGTTGCCTTGTCGGGAGGTGGCTCATTTGGTTTGGATGATTGCTTGGGGATGGAGGATCCACATGAGAGAGATGTTCCCCACTTCATGCCTTGAGTGGAGAGAGATGATGAGCTGGTACACAGTCGATGGGACAACTTACACATTCATAGATGCAGAGCAGCAGCAGTCATGGTCTTTAGTCATAGCCAGAGGCAGTGAGCAGTCCGAGTCATGGGACTTGGGCGATTATTGGCCACAGTGGCAATGGGATCCGGGAAGACTATTGATTGGCTGGTACCATGAGAGGCCAGTTTGGGATCCTGGCATTGAGATATCCCTTCATATCAGGGTGATGCAGGAGACAGAGAGGTTTCAGTGGGACCCAGGCACATTTTGCAGTATCGGCGGGGAGCATCAGCTAGAGAGTAGGCTTGTTCAAGCATCGCTTGAGAACAAGCAATTTTTGCCGGATGAGGATGCCACTTGGGAGAGCGAGCAGACTTTACAGCATCCATCACTTCAGTTGCTTGAGGACAAGCAACGTTTTGCCGGGGGAGACTGTAATATTCCCAATTAGCCTTGCTAATTGGAATATTTCATTTTTGCTTTATTTTGCCGCTTTAGCTAGACATAATAAATAAAGTGAGACATAAGAGGGGTCACCTCACTTTAGTCACCTCACTTTATAATAAAGTGTTCTTTTCCTAGTAGATTGACGTTGTAACTTAAGAGAGGGGGCCTTGGGGGGTCCACATGAGTATGATGGGGGAGGCATCAGGCTGACCCAAGGTAAACTGCGCAGGTCAAAGGAGAGTTAAGTTTTGGAGGGAGTTTGGCATTATAAAAGGAGAGGTTCTCACCTCATTTGGATTCATTCATGATTTGATATTATTATTGATAGCTAGACTTTTGTCTGCTTCAGCACGCCGGTTGTTTAGTCGGTCTGCAGCACTGTTTAGTGCACGAGTGTCTCCGGTCGGAGATCTCACCCTTAGCCTCGGGGGACTTCGAGTGCCTGCCCTGGTAAGGTTCTAGTTTCACCCTTAGCTTCGGGGGACTTCGAGTGCCCGCCCTAGTAAGGTTTGTTCCGAGTACATCTTCAGTTTCAGTAGCAGAGTAGCAGCAAATTCTGGTGCAAATCTGGAGAGGGAGAAGCCCTCTTGTGGCTGCGCAGTTCAGAGAAGGAAGGACGCTGTCTCATCAGGAGAGAGGACGCTGATCCATTCAGGAAGGTGAGGACGCTGTCCCAGGGAGGACTCAGTCCAGATCTGAGCAGAGGAAACGCTGTCCAGGAGGAGGAAGAACGCTGATCAGTCTGGGAGTGAGGACGCTGTCCATTTCTGAAGAGAGGGTTGCAGATCTTAAGGCATATTGATAGATCCGAAATTGGAGAGTGGGAGAAGATCCGAGCAGAGCAATCGTGCATCTAGTTTTGTGGCGGCTTGGGTGTGATTCCCGTTTGGTATAGTGGGGTGATAGATCCGAAATTTGGGAGATTGCAAATCCGAGGAGATATTGGCAGACCCACTTGTAGATCCGAAGAGATAACATCGCATCCCGCCTTTGAGGTTGCGTATCCGAGGAGATATTGGCGCATCTAGCATAGATCCGAAGAGCTAGCGTTGTATCGGCCTTGTAGGACGCGTATCCGGAGAGATAGTAGCAGATTCAGCCTTGTGTATATGACCCGCATCCAGTTACAGATTCGCGCAGAGGACGCAGATCCAGTCAGGGAGGACGCAGATCTGATGAGTAGGGTCTTTATGTGGGGTTCTGGCAGCATTTTTCAGTGTTTTCAGCCTCGAGGAGTTGGTCATCTCATCTGGAGGATTTGTGGGTAGATCCAGCCCTTTTGCCAGCATATTTCTTGAGCTTCTGAGCTGTTCCTGAAGGCACAGCGTTTTTGTAGGAGGCGGGTTTCTGGGGGCGATTTTCGGAGGTGGTCCGTTTGGTAAATGGTTTCTGGGTTTTGTCCGAGCAGGAGGTAGGTGATCCGTAGATTTTTAGCTCCGTCCTCGAAAGGGGACTGCCCCTAGCTTCGCCTTTTCCAAGAACACTGATGCGCTTCGTAGCAGCCCATTTCCTATTTTTTCTCGAGACTTCGTACTTGCCTGAGCAAGGATAGGTGTAGTCCTTTGATTTTCGTACTCCTCTCTATGTACTTTCAGATTAATAAAATGGCTCAGTTTTCTGGAATTCTATGTGTCATTATTCAGTGATCTGGTTCAGCATTGTATTTTCTTTATCTGTCTGGCATATTTCTGTTTATTACTGGTTATTTCCCTTTGGGGATATTACAGTTTTACTTGGAGGGGTCTCAAGGGAGATGTTCTGAGACATGTGCAGGAGTGTGATGTCTATCAGAGGAACAAGGGGGAGTTGCCACATCCAGCAGGTCTACTCTAGTCTCTCCCTATTCCTAAGGGGAAGTGGGAGAGCATATATATGGACTTCATCACAAGGATGCCTGCAGTCCAAGTGTGTGATTATATATATGTAGTGGTGGAAAAATTGACAAAATTCGTTCACTTTTCTCCATCATAGCCAGATATTCAACATCACAGTTGGAAGAGCTCTTCTTTAGAGAGATATTTAGGTTGCACGGTCTTCCGAAGACCATTGTCAGTGATCGGGGCAGCTGGTTTATGGGGACAACCAGTTTATGGGGGCATTTGGGTAGGAGATCTTCTGGTTGGTGGGTATCGAGCTCACACCCAACACGAGCTATCACCCCCAGAACGATGGGAAAACCGAGATCGTGAACAAGTGGTTGGGGGGGTACTTGAGGAACTATGTGATAGGACAATAGCGTGTGTGGGTGAAGTGGCTACACCTTGGGGACTATCGCTACAACACCACCTATCATATGTCTATTGGTATGTTTCCCTTCCATGCTCTGTATGGTTACGATGCTTTGACTTTTGCTGACATGAGTTTTGGAGATAGCAAGGCCCCAAGGGCCAAAGATTGGATATAGGAGAGCCAAGAGATCCTTAGAGCTCTCAAAGACAACTTACAAACTGCCCAAAATCAACATTTTATATACGCTGACAGGCACAAGATTGAGAGGCATTTTGAGGTTGGGGATATTGTTTTCCTAAGGTTGCAACCTTACAACCAATCCACCTTGAAAAAGAAGGGAGCTAAGAAGCTCAAGCCACATTTTTATGGGTCATACAGGGTGAGTAGGTGGGTTGGAGAGGTAGCGTATGAGATAAAATTCCCACCAGGGAGTAGAGTGCACAATGTATTTCAGGTCTCATGCCTGAAAAAGGCCTTGGGGCAACAGGTGATAGCTTCCATGGAGTTACCACCCTTAGATGATGAGGGGTATTTGGTTTCTGGTGTTCTAGTGTCTGTTCTCCAAGTGCCCATCGACTTCCTCTTATAATCCACTATTGGAGCACTAACGACCAAGATTGAAACTTAATTGATGGTTAGGATCATCTTGGAATCGATCCGTGTGAGTTTCTAGATGATTCACGCCTTGACTTAATTAATTCTAATTAATTAACCATATTCCCTAAGTTTAGACTTAGGAAATATTTAAAAACTGGTTAATAATCTAATTAAGTCATCTCTACGTGGAATTTCCAGAAACAATTTCTGGGTCTTGGAGATCTCATGTATTCTAGCCTCTCCACCAATTTTTGTGGCTAGAACACATCTGATGCTACAGAAACTAACACAAAGAAGGTATTGTCCTCGAAATTTGAGGAATTTCTCGTGGAATTTTGTCGAAGGTTTATGGGAATTTGCAGGCCAGAGTTGGAGAGAATTCTGAGGGCATAATTGTGCATTTTTGGGGCCTACGCAGAGCTGGAAACACAGTAAATTTGTGGGAGCTTGGGGAGCCGGTAAAGCTTGCATTTTTTGTTGGGAAATTCATCTATCAGCTGGGGCTACTCACTTGTAATTTCTCAGTTGTTGGGGGGAGGTTTTCAGCTCAATTTCAGCAATGGTTCTCTTGTGGGACGCAGAGCCAGTGAACCAGGGAATTCACACTTTTTAGGGCCTGTTGGGCTAGTTGGAATTGGGCAGTAAGCTTTCTGGGTTTTGATGGAGTTGAATAGAGGGAAGAAAGAGAAGTTGACCTACAGCAGCAGCAGTAAGAAATTCTGGGTCAGCGCAGTCTTTGGAGAGGAGCTTACTCAGCACTTGGACTTCACTATTTCCACCTGGGTTTTGCCTTGCTTGTTGTAGCAAGCCCAGGTTTCTCTAATACTACTTGTTTGTACTCATTCTGCATCAATAAGAAACTGCCTCAGCTTTTGTTGATTATTTGGGCGTAAACTGATGTTTCTGCATGTGTGCTTATTTATGGTTGCATGTTCATGATTTCGCTTTGCTTATCACTTAATCTTTCCACTGGAAATATTACAGACAAGCTGCTGTAAAATCTACACCCTCTACAGCAACATCTACAAGAAGCTTACCATATGTGAATGTAAAGTCAAAACTACAACCATCCTAAGGTATATAAATAATCTTCTCAGGTTTACACAGTTTTCTGTTTTTATGCATAATTTCTCAGAGACCTAAACAGTATTTATTGCACTCTCCAATCTATCCTATAAGCACTGGAATCTTGGCTGTTCAACTTCAACGTAGTGATACAAAAATAACCCAAGGAACTAGTTGGATCAAAACTAAAACAGGCAACATTAATACCATAGAATTTTCATTTGACATATTCATAATATCCACTTCCATTATTCATAAATCCTACACAGTTATCAACTTGAATGTAGTGATATAAAAATAACCCAAGGAAATAGTTGTCTCAAAACAAAAACAGAGAAAATTAATACCATAGAATTTTCATTTGGCTTGTTCATAAATATGCACTTCCTTTATTCATAATTCCTTCAATGTTATTTTTCTTCAACTATGCCCCACAAGATAAAAAGATAAAATACCATAACATGTTTTTTTTAAATAATACAAAAAGACATTCCCTGATATGTTGCATCTCCCTTGCAAGGGATTTGAAGTTCTTCCATGCAGAAAACATAATACGTTCATACAAGAACTACTTCAAGACAATCCTATATACTATTTAGTATTTAGTGATTTATTTCTAGAATATAGTTATCATCCCTGCATTAAGAACTGCTCGGTTCAATTTATAATCCAGCATCTCTTGAGACTATTTCGATTTGTTTGATTGCTGGTGGGTAACCACAATAATATCATGGACTAGTATACCTTGTACTGCAAACTCAGAGATGGTGGCCTTTGGCTGGGCTCTTAAATTGTATATTTGGAACAATAAAAGCACTCACTACAACAAGAAATAAGGAATTTTCATCTAAAGAATTACTTGGCCACTCGTACATTTATTTTCTGAAATACTGTATATATCTGAATCACATAAAAAGCCAGCCCTCCCCTCTTTTGCAGTTAGATGGTTAGCTGGGATGGTTTGAAACTAAACAGCATCCCTCGTTACAATGTAGCCATTAGTTTCAAGCTATTGGTTCCATTTATTGAACCAAAATGGTACCTTAAAATAATGCATGCTTTTCCCTTGAAATTCCAAGAGATTCTTTATTCAGGAAATTTTTTGCTACCTCCAGCTGGTGGACTAAATTATTTGGAATAACATGATGCAGGACCTATAGGTCCCTACCATCCAGAAACAATGGCGCGGCATTTTTTGCTCCCTCCAGCTGGTGGGCTAAACTATTGGGAATAACATGATCCAGGACCGATAGGTGGGTCCCTACCATCCTGAAACAATGGCGCAGCAGAAACTCCTCTCTGATTGAGTAGACATCTGAAGTTTGCCAATCTGTAAACAACTTCATTTGGGTCTTTCGCAATTTTATCATAGGGAGTCCATAGGCGCTCTTCCAATTTTTCATACGAAACATGAAATATTTGGTCAGTCCCATGCCATCCAGACAAAATGAAAATTCAAAGATCCAAATCATTATTTATTTACCATTTTGAATTTTCCTTTTAAAGGTAAATTGATCAAAAATTACAAAACGTAAACAATTATGTCACAAAAGAAACAAACAGATGAACTGATCACAATAAACAAATGAATCATGTATAGAATAGTAAGATACCTGCAGCTGCAGCAGCACGAGGCCAAATAGTTTCTTCAATGTCGGAGGCATCTACTGTTTCTCCCCACATACAAACCTCTCCACCAATCAACAACTTTTGTTGCTGGGGGTTAGTGATATTTGCTAATGGTTCATTTAAGTAGAACTGTTCCCATGTTGTTTGTAGGTGATCTAAATACCAACTGTCTTGGTTACTTACAATGCACCTTAATCCTCTTTCAACGACCTTTGGTGCAACTCCAACACCAAGCCTAAACGCATTCAAGACAGATGACATAAACATTGAATAAAAGGAAGATATGTCATCCACTATTAATTTTGAAAAATGTGTATAATGTTCATCAATTTCATAAGTTCGTGATTGTCTTCAAGTTATAAAGTCATCATTTTATTTTCGATGCAGAAAATAGGATAGGCCTTCATGCTCTTTGCGTTCTGTACCAAGCATGTGTTTCATAAAAGAGGAATATATGTCAAAATTCAGTGACCTAGTTGGTATCATAACAACAAGGTTTGAAATTGATTTGCAGACATGGTACTCACTTTTTATTTTTTTTATCACACTTGTCTTTTTTACTTTCCATCCACAATCACATATGAAGATAAACTGATTTCATTTGGACTTTGTGAGATCCTATAACATTAAGTGAATCTCTATTGTCCCATTTTGAGTTCACTAGGAATTAACCCAGTGTTTGTTCAATTCAAACTAGGACATTCCAACAAGCACAGCATAAACGATAATATGTTCCTTGGAAAAAATGTTTTTGGGAAATTTATGAGCAATACTATTTTCAGTTTAAGTGAGAAAAGTGTGATTTACCAGTTGTGGACAACTGTCTTAGGAGTCAAATCTCCTCCGAACTCATTAAATGTCTCCTCCCTGCATTCAGCATGTTGTGGTGGGAAAATAATCTTCATGACATGTATAACTACACTTCAAGAATAATTCCATATTTTGTGAAATTCTTACCAATTAATGGGTTCATAACCATGGGATACGGCAATTTTCTGGGCACGAAGTACAAAGTATTTGTAAGCTTCAGATGGACTCAATCCCATTTTCGCTAACCTGCAAATTGAAAAGAGCTAATTAATATATAAACTCCAAATTGTTTCATATATAGTGTTTTACAACAATTATGATTATTTATATTTTGAATTTTTTCATATAAATTAGCAGTTTTCAATTATAATTTCCAATATTGGATGAAAGGTTTGTTAATAAGTATCAGAAAATTAAGATTCAAAATTTAATTCTAAAAGATTTTAATAAACATGGAAAATTACAACAAAGCATTATTACTTGGAGGCACTTGTCAAACTAGCATAG
This sequence comes from Pinus albicaulis, assembly GCA_034641835.2. Lineage (NCBI taxonomy): Eukaryota > Viridiplantae > Streptophyta > Pinopsida > Pinales > Pinaceae > Pinus > Pinus albicaulis. The sequence goes on along the minus strand of CM076575.1, from coordinate 1,322,359,703 downwards.
ACCCATCTTAAATCTAGATCTATCAAGTGAAAAAGATAGAAAAACTGAAGATGCAAATATCGATACTTTTTAATCCCTCCCCATGTTTAAGATCTATCTAAGCTAAATTTAAATAAAATGTTGAGCTTTATGGTAATTAAGAGAAACAAGATGTTGGCTTTGTTTGCATGTTTTCAGCATGACACATACGGACACAAGAAATAACAAAATCTAGCCCAAAGAGTTAGTGCGATGGGTAAATGCTCTTGTGTAAGATCATAGAGGTCTCCAGATCAAATTCTATTGAGTCCACTGCGATTAAAAGCAAGTATTTCAACAGGCAGTTACCACCACCCTCCATTCTGAAAACCATGAAAGTGGAGGAAATTTGTGAGGGGTTGGCATGGTACTAGCATCCTCACTTGGAACATTTAATACATGAGTACATTTAATACATGAGTGAGTGAAGGACTATATTTATACAGGAAAAGATAAGTACATAATCACATAGTAGATACAAAGTTAAAAACTGCCCACTTCCATTAGTTTCATTCTACATTTGATAAGTACATAATCACATAGTAGATAAAAACTGCCCACTTCCATTAGTTTCATTCTACATTTGACAATACTCGTAGTAGACGTTAGAAAACAAGAGCAGAGATTTGCAGACAAAATACATATGCAATAAACCAGAAGCCATGAGTTAACCAATAAAAGGAACCATTAATTCATATAACACATATCTGGAGAGAAAAGATAAGACATTTAGTTAAAAATAATCCTCCCTACAATAGGTATAAAGGATAAACAGTACAGAAGGAGCATCCTATGTCAACACATCTCCCATTGGATGTAATCCATCTACCTTCCATATATACACTTTCCAAGTTGATCTAATGGATCAAATCTGTGCAATAACTGGCACTATGAGGTCACCCATTCCATTACATTACAAGAAACTTTCTAATTCCATTATAACTATCCACATTCCAACAGATTTAATGGTATTTATATTGATTATGAAATTGCTTTTCAGATTAATCATATCATTAAGTTATGGTCAAAGACGTTTCAAACCATTTAATGTGGTTCATCCTCAGGACAAAGGTGAAAATCAATCTATCCAGAACATTAAATAGTAAAGATGCATCTGGTTCCAGAGTTAGCCGTTAGAAATAAGCCATTATGAATTAGCTGTTAGGAATTAGCCATTATGAATAAGCTGTTAGGAATTAGCCCTTATGAATAACCTGTTAGGAATTAGCTGTTAGGAGTTAGTTGTTGAATTAATTAATTATAGAATAAGATATATATATTTATATGTGGATATTAATAATTAAAATTAAGTTTAATATTATTTAACAATTAGTTTTCTAAAAATACATATAATATTATTAAACAATTAGTTATAAATGTTTTATATTAAAATATCAGAGAATATTTTAATAGGAAGGTCAACAAAAAAACATGATAAATAAATAAACTAATAATATTAATAACACATAATCAACTAATTAATAATAATAATAATAAATAAGCGAGGACGGGATCACAAAAGTCTAAGATCATGTATTTATATTTTCAACATTTTTAATTGCAATATCTTTGAGTGACTACCTCTAACATCCTCCCTTGGCAAGATATTGTAAAAAACTCCACTATATTGGGTGTTACAAGAAACTTACTTCCCCAGCCGAGACCTCTATGCTCCATCAAGTTTTTCCATCTTGTTGGAACGAGGTCCTCTAACCGCATTTTTGGTCCAGTTTTGTAATATTTTGTAATACTTGGTCTAGCACAGGGGCTTTGGGGCAGGTCAAAGCCCCGATGAATTGTAATGGGTCAAAGGGTAGACCAGGAGTCCGCAAACCACGATTTGCAGACCATAGAGTAGCACAGGCTAATATGTTATAAATAGATAGATAAATTGAGTCTAGAAAAAGAGGAGAAGTAATTTAAGCTTGGATACGAACTCGTGGATCTTTTGTGTCGATTGTCTAGGTAAGGGCTCCTGCTCGCTATGTGCGCGGAGACCACAAAGTCCTGCTGTGTGCGGACCCTGTTGGATGTGCGCGCGCGCTGGTAATAGAGTCTGCATGTCGGACTTGAATATGAATGAGTGAGAAGGTTGTTGATGATATTTAAGTGTCCTTGTGTTATGATTATTGGCTATGCTTATGTTCTAATATTGTGTTTGCTTACTGAATACTGATGATATACTGATGCGCACGTAGATGCGATATGACAAATGCGTAGCTCTAGTTAAAATACTCTGGTCAAGTTACCTGTTAATTACGATTTGTGCTTAGCTGATATACGATTAAAAGGGTTTTGTATTAGGATACTCCTACGCAAGTTTGTTAGATCTGAAGGGACCCACTTTAATTAACTCTCTCTCTCTCAGGGTGCGAAAACCTGGTTCCAACACCCTCCCATACTACTTCGGGTGAGACCTTGACCTGCGCAAGCAGGCCATTGTCGAAAGGGCCAGTAGTACCAGGGTTTGTTGGCAAACCTTAAAACTGAACCTGAGTCAAGACCCCTAAAGCCAACAAATGGTTCCGTTGCCGATACCGAGAGCATTTTGAGAGAGAGATTGGGTAATGCCACGAGATCATTGGCAGCCATTGAAGCCTGAGCTAGAGGACTGGCTCGAAAAACAGATTTAGAATTTCGCCCTAAAAGAGAATAGAAGTAAGAAGCTATCTGCTGAAGAGTGGAAAAACAAGTATATTTTTACGAAAGTGCAAGAAATCTTCTTCGTATCCTTCGCACATGAATTACAAGAGTGGTTGGCACGATTGGCGGAATTCTAGATTTGCTGGAAAGACAATCAGGTCACATAGTGGACCCCCGAATCGATCCAACAATTGGAAAAGATTGATAACAAGATTACCAAGACTGTAGACCACTGGGCTGACAGTATCTTGGGAGGGTTCGTCACAGAATTTGTCATTGATCAATTTGTGTCATATTCAGAAGCGGAGCGAAGGTTCTTCAAAGGATTTAGAGGTAAGTTCCTGAAAACTCTATCGTTGTTGATTAAGATGCTATTAAGTGAAAAGGGTGTCCTGTGTGGGCACACCGAGTGAATGACCTCTGACTAGAGTGGGAGCACGACACGAAGCGGTAAATACTACCAAATTAATCAAGAAGGAGACAGATCGGTATATAGTCCCTTAAGGGTACCGCCTGATTTTAACCAAGGCGGGGCTGTGCAAGATGGAACCAGCCCCCCGGCCATGCCAGCATCAAACCCACATAAGGGTGAGAATTCTCCTACCCCACTTTCGCCACCACTTGAGGATGATATGGCTATGCACATGAAACTACCTACCTTTAAGGGTGCAGGAGACAAAGATATGGATTGATTCTGGTTTGTAGCAGAGTCTGTATGGACTGCGCAGAACATTATTAATGATGCTATCAAATGAGCGCAGCTATCCATAGCCTTCGAAGGAAGGGCCCTAGACTGGTTTATGGGATACATTGGCCAACATGCGAACGCACCAATACAAGATATTAAGGACGCCCTGAAGCAACAATTCCGAAAACCTAAATCATACTCTCAATGTGTAGTCGATGTGAAGGATTTCAAACAGGGACCTATGAAGTCCATTTGGGAAGCTGACCAACGATTGAAGAAGGCCATCAACGATGGAGAATTTGTCTACGAGGACAAGCAGCACAAGGAATGGTTTATCGCTATGCTATTACCACACCTGTGTGGACCCATGGGACAACAGAAGATCGACTCCCAGGAAGAAGCTCTAGAAATTTCCATGAAATTAGAAGTTGCGCCGAGAGATGATACACAGTTCGTAGCTCTAAAAATCTAGAGCCAGCTAGAGGCAGTGCACTTAGAAATTCAGAACTTACAGAAGGATCGAGATAAGGAAGCTAGCTCGGATATCTGGTGCATATGTTGTAGGGTGTCGGTCATACTAAGGATCAATGCCCTTTGTTATCGGATTATATGTAGGCTAGGGGGCCAAGCCCTCTACGCCCTAGGGAAATGGCTGGCCCTAGTAGTCCCATGCTGTGGTGCACTGACTGTCGGGTAGCAGGAAGACATGATACAAATCACTGCCCACGGTCAGGTGCCTATGTTCCAAAACTGAAACAAAGTGGTGTAGATTCTGCTCGTTTGTGGGCCATGACGAACAAAACTGTCGAACACTTGACCTCATGGTAGATAAGGGAAACCTATACTGTAATATTCCTAATTAGCGACAACTAATTGGAATATTCGATTTTGTATAGTTTTGCCATCTAAAGTTTCTAAATAAATAAAAAGTGAGTAGAGAGGGTTTAACTCACTTGAGGGAAATAAAACATCCTCCTAGTAGCACAACGTTATGACTTAAGAGGAGCCAAAGGGGGCCAACACCACGTAGAGGAGGGGACCCATGTACACTCTAGAAGCTTCTGCATAGGTGAGGATGAGCACGTGGAGGAGAGAGAGGCTACGTTGGGGTTTTGGAGGTGTTATCGCTTGCCGCCTACACCTACCTACAGTTAGTGGGAAAAGCCTTCAACCCCACAGGTGTGGTTGGTGGCAAGGAACTCAGAGAAGGGGCTGTCACCTATTCCCAACTCTCTCCGTTTAAGCTATCTCCTAGGTTAGCTAAGGAGGGTGGTCCCTAAAGGAAAACTAAGTTAAAGATGTGATATTTCTAGGAGAATTGATTAGAAGGAATTACTTATCAAAGATGACTCGATTCCAATATGTAAACAAGCATATAAGTATATGAGAAATATTCAATGACGTGTTCAAAATATAGACCAGTGCTTTAAAGTAGATAACAAATGCTTACTCAAAAATGAAATTCAAGATATAATGACAATAATCCCACAAAGGAAGTGTTAGACCAAGATCGCAATATGCAATTAAATTTGCAACACCAAATAAGGGTATTTGCCAATGAAACAAGATATATCAATCATCCATAAGCATAATGATCATTAAAATGACAACATGCAATGAAGTTGTATGTAGAAGCAAATTTCCAAGTACTATAGAATTAAACTTGTTGCAAAATTTAAGGAATTAAAATGCTTGCATCCAAAGTGCTTCTTAAGATAATATTTGCATGTGAATCTTTAAACCATCAAGATAGCAAAAAAAATTTGGGAACTTTGCAAGTAAATGTGATGAGATAGTGCTCTTGGTTTATTTTATTAATTAGTTCTAAAGCAAGGTTACAATTGAACTCTGTTGACCACACTTTGTCAACTACCCCATAGCAGTACACCCCCATTTTTTCAAATGGGATTCGTCATGTTCGACGTGGTTGCACCATTCAGATTCCATCATCCAAATTTCAACGGCAGTTGACATTGTTATAAATGATGTAAACCCATTCTGCTTTTTATGATGTAAATGATCTAAGACCGTCCATGTATGTAACGACCTAGGTAAGCCTAGTAAGTTGTTGATGACTTCCATCCTAGGAGGTTTTTTGTCTCACTGATTCACGAAAGTGATCAGCAGAGTTTTTCCCTCCAACCTCACCCCAAAGCTAGGGTGGAATTTGTCATCAGCATGCTATATGAGTCCTAGTGTTCTATCGAGTCCTTGTAAAAGTAGTTTCAACTACTTGGTCTACTAGATCATGTTTTGAGTCGCAGAATTGGGTATTTATTTGAAGGTCTATATGAATGGGTATTCCCCTTTTATGTATGTAAATGTATTATCTCATGTAAAAGAGGGTTGGAAAAATAATTATAATCCCCTCTTAGTCAATTAATTAAATTTTCTGGTCAATTAATTAATAAAATCCTAAACCAGAAATTTAATTAATTTAGGGTCCTAAATTAGGATTAAATCTTTAAAGGCAAATTTGTGGGTCCTTGGAAAATGATTTTGAAAGCCCCAGGCCAAGGGAATATTGCGAATTTTAAGAAATATTGGACCCTTGGGCCTTGATGGTTAAGCCAAGGTCAAAATTTTGAGGTAATTAACTCAAAAATAATATTTTTGAGTGAATTAAAATTGAATTAAATGATAAATTCGTTTTTTCCCCAAAATTTTAATTTCAACGCTCCGGATTAAAAGATAATTAAATCTTTTGGACGGTTGAGATTATTTTGACGAGGATCATCCAAACTAGCCGTTAGAGATTTTTTCCTATAAATTTAGAGGTCTTTGTCATTCTTGAGTCATCCGATCTCAGGATCGTGCACTTGCTCTTAGAAGCTCTTGTAAACTTTTGAGGAATAAAGCATAAAGACTTTGGGGTTACAAATCTGGATGTTCCTTCTCAGATCTATGTGGTGAATTGTCTCTAAACTCTGCTACTTTGTTTCTTGTATTTTATGGTTGATGGCCTTCATGGATTAATCTGCATACAGGTATCTTGTGTAGTTTTCTGGGTTTATAAAATAACATTTTGATTTTTTTTGCAAAGGTCTCATGTTGTTTTCTTAAACCTCTATTGATCTAAGATTCAGATCTAAGTGTGCAGGGAAATTTGTTTTAAGATTGGGCGTCTGGGGAAGTCTTCGGTTGGACCAACCGACTCTCAATAAACATAAATCTGATAAGCTCTTTATTTGTTAAATTCCAAGTCTATCTTACGATATTTGTGATTTTGCAGGGTTTCAAAGGCTTGTGCCTCTCATCTGAAACTTTAAATCTCTGAAAATTGTGCTAAAATGGATTCTAAATCTGACCTTGAGGGTTTTAAATCTGTAAACTAGTTGTAAATTTGTAAATTTTATTTGACTGTAAGGGTTTAATCATTTATTGGTGTGTGTATCTTCAGATCTGGTTACTTTCTTGCAGGTTCAGGGTTCAAAACAGAATTTTTTTTTAAAGATCTGAGGCAGATCTGGCCTCAAAGGGCCAAATCTGGCCTCAATTGCTACTGTGGGCAAGATTTGGCATAATTTGATTTTAAGGAGCACGAGGATCTGAGCTTAAATGAAGAAATTTGAATTTGTGCGTACTAGGTTTTCTTCACACTACAAACTGTTGTCATTTCCCTTCATATCCATCTACATAAGGCATCCTCACTGCTGTTGGTCCATCTCTGCTCTTCGAACCTTGCAGATCCGTCACATTCTTCAACCCGTTTTCTGCTCCATCGTCCAACTTACATTTCATTTGCTGTGTTGACTCTTCCTCGCGTGCTCCCTCTACATCTACAGTCGCATCCCCTTCATCGCCCTTCTTTCTTCTGCACTGTCCAGCCTCATTGCCGTCACTCCAGCGCTTGCCATCTGCATCATCTATCTCCCTACCGCCCTCACTTCATTTCTGCTTCACGATATTCCCTCTCATTTGATCAAACGTCCATCCTCTGCCCTCGATTTCGAATTTTCCACGATTTTCTTCTTAACGCATTTTCCCTTGCCGTCTATTCCATTTCTCTGCCGCCAGATCCTATCTGCGCATGCATTTCTCCTGCGTCCTCATTTTGCCTTCGAACCTTAGTTCTTCTCTGCCCTTCGTTTTCTGTAATTCAATTCTTCCTTTACGCTGCCTGCAACCACATTCCTTAACCCTCGATTTCCTTTCTCTGCAAGCGAAGCTCCTCACCATCGGGTTTATTTCCCTGCCGCCTGAACTGCTTCCTCTCTATCGAACCCTCGTCCTTCCATTGTCAGTCGTCCAAGCTGCATTCCTCGAGCCGCCGTCCAGACTCATATTCACGTCGACCTGCACTTGCAAAACGACAAAGAAACGCTTGCATTGAAAAGCAAACATATACATATGCGTTCAGAAAAATTTTGTGTTTCATTTTCATTATTTTGGGTTAACGTTTGGGTTTAATTCGTTTTAGTTTTAAATTGTATATGCATTGATTTCTTTGGTTTTCATAGTTAGCGTTAGATTTTAGGTGTAATTTTATTTAACTCATTATTTTTTAGCTTAGCTTTTAGTTGTAACTTGATTAGATTTTAGATTTTAATTTAATCTTACTTTAGATTTTAATTTCGATTTTTTAAAGTCTTAGCTTAGTTTTAGTTTTTTTATTTATTTAGTTCCTAGTTTTAATTTAGTTTGTTTTTAGGATCTAACTTAGGTTTTAGTTTAGATTTGATTTAGTCTAACTTTAGATTTTAAATTTAAATATTAAATTTTAATTTAACCTTAGTTTAGTTTTAACTTAGTTTTAATTTAGTTTAACTTTAGAGTTTAATTTTAGTTTGTTTTAGTTTTAGAATATAATTTTAACTTTAGTTTTATTTAGAGTTTAGATTTAGATTTTTTATTTGTTTTAGATTTATAAAATAAAAGAAAAATATAAAAATATAAAAATTTTAAAATCCTAAAAAAAATATAAAATACAAAAATATAAAAAAAATTTCAAAATTTCAATAGTCAAATGTGCTAATTTTATTTTTATCTAAAGCTTGACCGTGGAACATTTTAATTTTCAAATTTGGTTATAATTGGAATATCTTATTTTCGGAAATCTTTCAAATATCTGGCATTCTCATATTATTGTGAGTTCAAGTTATTCATGGTTGTGGCGTTTTCAATTGAATATCATTGTGTTCAATCGTGTTTCAATAAGCAGCAGTTAATCGTCACTTACTTGTTTATAATTGCATAACGGGATTCTGTTTGATTCCATAAGGCACTGGTTTTAAACGTGAAATCTAATTTAGATCTGTGGAATCTCGTTCATTTTATCAAGTATTTGATGTCCTAGTTGTGTCTCCTGGATTTTTCATCCTCATTTCTAATAGGGTCTACCTCCCTTAGCTTGCAAGGAGACAGCTTGAATAGAGAGATTGGAGATAAAGGTGACAGCCCCCAGTCTAAGCCGTTGTCGCGGTGCCTGGACAATCTGTGCGACAACAAACTCTAATCCTCAGACCTCACCCTCGCCCAAATATTTGGATCTCACAGTGAGGAGTCCATAGAGGTAGAGGGTCTCTAAAACGTCTATTCAACCAACTTAAGTTGGAGGTAAATTTTAGAGATGCAAGTCCAGTATGAAAAGTGAAATGCCTAAATGATATGAAAGTGAGTTTGCAAGTGCTATGTAAAAGATGGAGATGATTCAATTAAATATGCTTCATAGTTAGAACAATAACTCAAGTTGCCATAAATTGAAAGTACTATGCTTCTTTACTTGTATATTGTGAAACTTATCCAAATGAGAAATAGATCACAAAACATAAGTAAGTGATGACAAATGAGATTGCAAATTAAGAAATTTAAAGGTCTATGTGGATCTAAGCAATTAATGAAATGAAAATATGAGTTACTCACATGCAACTAAATTAGATTAGCAAATGAAATGATGAATGCAAGTGATTTAGTTGAGAAAATAAAAAAAGAAAGAAAGTTAACCGCTCAAGAAGATTTCCTCCCTCTAAATGAGTAGGCGAGATACCATGGGAAAAACTTCCCAAGCTCCCTCAAGAAAAGTCAGCTCTTTATTAATGAAAGTGAGGCCCTCTTATAGAAATGAGGGGATTGGGAAGAGCTTACAACATGCGTTTTAAATTTGCTCCTTCCCAAAGTTACGAGTGTAAGATTTAAAAAAAAAAAAAATTACTTGTGAGATGTTTACAAAGTAAAGGCTTAAAGCCTTGAGGTGAATGGCGGTTACAATTTCTCAAAAGAATGAGGCTTTAAAAGTAGAGGTGAAGTGATAAGGCGGAACTTGGATTTGAGGTTCCAAACGAAAGAGTGTTCCTTAGCCTATGCTTTAGCTCCCTTTCTTCAAACTTAGATTGCTTCCAAGAACACCTATAAGAAAACAAGCAAAAGAGTTAGCATGCAAAAGAAATATTGCTGAAATATGTGAGAGGAAATCACATGCATGCGAAGGAAAAAGTTAGAAACTCAATGCAAGTATAAAATACACTTTATATTACAACTTCCCTCACTAAGATCAGCTTGAAAGAGTTGATTTAGTGAGTGAGAATTAGGATTTAGATCCAACAACTTAGCCTCAAATGCTAGATAAAATAGATATGTGCACAAATGAGAGAAGAAATATATGTTTTTTTTTTAGAGATGGAATAGAAGCAAAAGGCTCATGAAACCCCCTTTTAGATAAATCTCTTGATGTCTTATGAGATTGTTGGCCTGAACAACTTGTGAGACCTTTGATATCCTTGGAGCTGACTTATTCCAACCGAAGAAGTCTTCACACTCCAATAGACTTGGCAACCTGTCCTTTGAACACACAAATTTCTGCAAACCAATTGTTAGTGCAAAAGAAACTTGGCATATAGAGGCCACGTTGAGCTTGTCATTTCATCGAAAATAACAAGCTACAACAAGAGCACAAAACATACCAAGTCCAAAGGAGATCTGAGATAGCTACAAATCTCCCCTCCCTAGACAATAGTGCCTTCAAGCAAATGCAAAGAAAAAACCAACTAGATTGCAATGTGAAGTAAATAAATAACAACATCAAATGAAACAAGTATACCTCATCAACCAAAGAATGCACCACAAGAGAAGCTAGTAACCCCAAAGACTTTTCTTTATTCAGCTCAATAACAATTTCGGCATAGTAACAATAAGCACAAGCTTCAAAAAACCACTCTTACAATGAGAGCCCAAGGCTCATTTAAATAGAACTACGGGAGCAAATCCCAATGAAAAATTAAATGACAAGTGGTCAAAGAGATGATCCCAATGCAAAAAACGAATTTGCACAAGTGGCTGCTTGCTTTCTGTAGATTTCCAACGAACTGCTGTAGGTGGTGAAGACTGGCTGTGTGTGCTCCCTTGAAGATCAACGCTGATTTTTTTTGGAAACCTGTGTGTATCTTCACTGTTGTCCAAGTGTTTGAACGCTGCTGGAATGAGGAGACCACTCCTTCATTAGCCGCTGTAAACTCCAGTGCATTCCCAACAAATCTGCAATCTCAAATCTAATCAAACTAGCTTATGCGTGCTCGCTGTAAGTGACTGGCAGCGTTGAGAGTATTTGATGGACTGAACTGCTGTAACGTACAAGTGTAAGGTGACTTGGAGTGTAGTGAATATTGTTGGAGACATATTCCACTTTAATCTCAATCAAATATTTTGTAATACGATTTCTCAAGTCTGCGTGGAAATTCCCTTTGCTGCGTTGATTTCTAAGTGCCAACATGTGGGGACAAGTGGGAGACAAAGTCTGTCCCATGTGGCAGTCTTGTCCCCCTTTTAATTTGACACCAAAGTGGTAAGCAATACATGCCACAAATCTGCTGTACGCTGCACTTTTGAATCAAAGGGATATACGTATGACAAGGTTTGCCATGTCACCTTTCTTGTCCCCCCTTAAAGTTGAGAAAATTATTTAATGTATTTCACCTTAATTCCCACTTCTAACTTTATGCTTTAATCTCTTCATATTTAAATCAAAGCTGAACCTTTACCATACGTTGCCTTATGAACTCAACGTGGAACTTTGACTTGGCACATTTGGCTTTGACTTGTATCTTATGTGGTGGGCCCCATGGCTGCCACATCACCTTTTGCTTCTCCACATAAATTCCACATCAAAATTTGACTTATTTTGACTATAGAAATTTTTCTAAAATTTTTCCAATTTTTCATTTTTTCATTTTTTCTCATTTTTTGCCATTAACATTAGGAAAATCGGCTTTTGAGGGATCATAAGTCATTTTTTGACCCTCAAAGTGGGTCCTAGGATAATGCTAGGTCTCTGAGGATGATTTTCGAGTAGTCACACGCCCCATACATTTCCTAAGGCCACTTATTTACATCATTACATAGAAATTAATTAAAAAATCTCATTTTGTGGGAAATTTTTAATTATTAAAAAATCCTACTTAGACTTAGTCAAATTCCGCGAAATTTCAGAGATGACCTAGCATGGTAATATACATCGACTCTAGACACTAAGATGCATTAGGGGCTCAACCTTCAAGCCGTCACCCCGGCTTTGGGGTAATGCAATGAGTGAAAAAACCTAGAAAATTATTCGCCGCTAAAAAGAAGGAATAATTAACCAAGTAAAAAAAACACTCCAAGGTGTACTCGCTTGCTGATCGTGTCCCGACATCCTAGGCCTGTTACATGGCTTTATTCATCATGCTAGTGACATTTATACAATATCCCCGAAGGGCTGCGGAATCTGAAGACTGAAGAAGAAAATGATGAGAAGAAGAAGTAGAGTTTAAAAATTCTGTTGAACATGATGATATCTGATGATATCTGCTGGCACAAGTGTCTTCTGGTTCATCCTTAGGCATGAAGTCTTCACATTATCATCAGGTGCCACTCCAGTGGTCAACAGGAGGGAAACCAACGTTATAAAAAAATGGAGAAGCCTCCTCATTTGATTCATTCTGGAGTTGATGATTTTTGAGCTAGACGTTTGTCTTCTTGAGCACACTGGCTGTTTAGCCTGTATGCAGCACTGTTTAGTGCATTGAGTGTCTCCGGTCGGAGATCTCGCCCTTAGCCCCGGTGGACTTCGAGTGCCTGCTCGAGCAAGGTTAGTTCTTCAGTATTTTGTGAGTAGTTTTGTTGTTTGGGTATGTTGCGGAGCTGGAGCTTATAGAGACTGCGCAATCACTGGGAGAGAGGACGCAGTCCCTTTTTGGAGGTGCTCCGGATCGGGGTTTTTGCAAGAGATTCAGCCGAGATTTTGAGCAGAGGGTCAGCCTTTGCCCACAGGAGGATTTTGGCGGAGTTTGAGGCAGTGTTTCAGCTATTTCCATTTAGCCTCTGCACAGAGCCTTGGAGGCCAGCGTAATTCCGTGAAGAGGCATTTTCTGCTGATTTTCGGGGGTTGCCATTTTTTATATGGTTTCTGGGTTTTGTTCGGGTTGGTGAGTAGAGGAGGTTTGCAGATTTTTATCTCATTCCGGCAAGGGGATCAGCCCCTAGTCTTCAGTTCATTCCAGCAGTAGCAACTACACGACAGTTTTCCAGCAGCTGGGACGCAGTTCATAGAGCAGCCATTTCCTGTATCTTCTGAGAGTGTTTCATCACTTGCCTTGAGCAAGATTAGGTGCCATCACTCTGATCACCTATTGTACTTCATTATATTTCTCAGATTAATAAAATGGCTCAGCATTTCCTCTCTATGTTTTCCAGATGAGTTGCTGTAATTTCTTTCTCTGTTATTATATGTCTGCTACACTGTTATTTATTTATATTTCTGAGCATTCTAGTTCTATACCACTTGGTGTATTTATCTTTCACTCTTAGACAGAGTCTGGAAAGGGCCAGGTAGCCTCCGGATCTCATCCTCTCTCAGAGGCGGAATATCCGGTAAATGGCCTCCCAGTCCATCTCTGGTTGGAGTTTGCCATGTTCTAGAGATATCCCCGAAACGGGATATTACAGTGGTATCAGAGCATAGTTCTGGCTCAGCCTGTGGAGCTAGTGGTCTATGACACCGGGGAAAAGACCATATATTTGTTACAGAGGCAAGAAGTACAGAGACCGTGAGCGTAGGTTGGAAAACACCTACGGAGAGGGAGACTGTGTTCGAGTGGTGAACACAGAACAGGAGCCTGTGACAGACGCAGAACATGGGAAGCCTGTGTTAGGTCTAGAGTTGGGGATTCAGATGGCAGACGAGGACGGGAAGAGATTTGCGGACCAGCTCCTCAAATCAGTGCAGGAGTTAGCCAGACAGGTTGAGGTGATGGGACAGAGGTTTACTGCTGTAGAGGCTAGAGAGCGTGAGGCCCTGCGGGTTTACCAGGTCGGAGAGGGATCAGGTACATCCCACCATTTGCTGGAGCAGGGTGCTGCTCAGCGTGATACTCCCCAGCCGATGGCTTCCCATGCACCTACTCGCTCTACCATGCCCACTTTCTTGGGAGCAAACACAGGGGCAGGAGCCCAGCAGGAGGCAGAGCCTAGACACTTAGACGAGTATTTTGCAAAGTATCAGGCCTACGGGCAGGAGTTCAGGGATGCTCTCACATTCAGAGATTTCGTTCAGCTCTAGCGGGATAGTAGACCCCGCGACCATCATAAAGGGCACCGACATTATCATGATGGAGATTCCCACCGTGCCTCTAGCAGATACCATTTGCCTACGTTTGATGGATCATCGAACAGTTCGACAAAGTCTTGGGTGGAGAAGCTGGATATCTATTTCCAGCTTAACCAGATGTCGGAGACGGAGGCCATCAAGGTGGCAACATTACATTTGGATGGGGAGGCCCAAGACTGGTGGTTCCATGGGATGGTTACACTCGGACAGTCGACAGTGATGACATATGTTGAGTTTACCAGGAAGTTGATGGAGCGTTTTGACCGGAGGGATCCAGAACAACATTTTGTTGAGCTGACGAAGCTCAAGCAGATAGGGAGCCCAGAGACATACATCGCAGATTTCTTGAGGGTTTCGGTGATGGTGCCAGATCTATTCGCAACACGGATGATCTATATGTTTGTGGAGGGATTAGCAGAGCCACTTCGTGGTCTAGTCAGATCTACTAGACCAGCTACACTCCAGGATGCCATTAGCAGGACCAAGGACTTACAGGATGCGTTGCCAGGACGCGGACACCTAACCCCAAAGACAGGGCTTCCAGCCCAAGGGAAAGGATGTGAGGGTTCCTCCTCCAAAGGGGAATCCAGGATGGGCACAGATAGATGATGATGCCAGGAGGGTGCTGAGGAAGAAGCGATTGTGCTTCACTTGTCAGGAGCCGTGGGCACCAGGGCATAGGTGTGCTGCTGGCAAAGCACACTTCATTGAGGTATTCTCCGATGATAGCGGGGAAGAGGATGAGGAGGATGATGAGGAGGCAGGAGATAGTCAAACGGCCCAGGATCAGTTGTTGCCTCCACCTCCAGGGACAGGAGGTGCAGCTTTTGCACCCACAGGAGGGGCCCTTGCAGCTTTGCGAGGAGTTCCTAAGTATTTGACGCTGCGCGTACGAGGGACAGTACGTGGCCAGCGAGTGTTAGTCTTGGTTGACAGTGGGGCGACCCACAACTTCATTGATGCATAGATGGTCGAGCGGAGGGGTATACCGACCGAGAGCTTTGACGGGTTTTCAGTCTTAGTCCCAGGAGCCCAGACGATGCAGTGTGCCCGGTATGTTCCAGAGTTGGCAGTGACGATGGGTACCTACACCGTACGATCACTTTTTCGTGGTCAACATACCAGATACCAATGTGGTGCTGGGTGTTCAGTGGTTGATTACTCTAGGGAAGGTCACCACGGATTGGGAGGCCTTAGAGATGGAGTGGGATGAGAAGAAGACCGAGAAGCATGAAAAGATCCGCGGGATGCATACTTACCCACCTCAGACTGTTTCGGCACACCGAATGGAGGCAGACTTCCGGAAGGGAGACATAGAGTGGGCGGTTGAGCTGTAGGCATCAGAGGCAGAGACCATCGGTCGAGCAGTTCATCCTAATATACAGGCCATCCTTGACAGGCATGAGGTAGTGTTTGGGGATATACCACCAGGTCGGCCACCAGATCGAGGGTTTGAACGCAACATATGAGCTTGAGCGGTATTCGGCGGTGGCGGTGATCACTACCCCTATAGGCATCCCAAAGCCTATCGGGATGAAGTTGAGCGGGCCATCCGAGTTGTTGGGCTCTTGGTGCACCGAGGGCAAGGCACGAGTACGCGTATACATGGTGTTGGTAAGAGAAAGGACGACACAAGGATGTGCATTGACTACAGGGCCCTGAACAAGAAGACTCTGAAGAACAGGTACCCTATACCCAAGATCGATGAGTTGATGGATGAGCTAAGAGGAGCTAAGTTCTTCTCGAAGATTGATTTGAGATCAGGATACCATCAGATTCGCGTGAGGGAAAAGGACATTCCCAAGACCGCCTTCAAATGTCATTATGGGCACTTTGAGTTTTTGGTTATGATTTTTGGGCTGACCAATGCACCAGCCACCTTTCAGTCTTGCATGAACCATATCTTTCGCAGTCATTTGAGGAAGTTTGTATTGGTTTTCTTCTATAACATACTCATATATAGCAGGACTTGGGAGGAGCATCTCCAGCATATAGAGGCAGTACTACGCATCTTGGAAGAGCAACAGTTCTATGCTAAGCTCTCCAAGTGTGAGTTTGGGATGACGGAGATGTTATATTTGAGTCACATTATTGGAGTGGATGGAGTGAGGGTCCACGAGGAGAAGATTAGAGCCATCAGAGATTGGCCGGAGCCGAAGAACGTGACGGAACTTCGAGGGTTCATTGGGATATGTACCTATTACAGGAAGTTTGTCAGAGGTTTCTCACAGCTTGTTGCACCCCTTACAAATTTGACGAAGAAGGGGGCATTCAGTTGGTCAGATACAGTGCAGCGAGCCTTTGATAGGCTCAAGGAGAGGTGATGAGTAGGCGCCGTGCTTGCATTGCGGATTTCTGTGACCATTTGTCTTGAGTGTGATGCATCGGGAGAGGGGATCGACGCGGTATTGATGCAAAGGGTACACCTATAGCTTTTGAGAGCGGAAGCTCCTTCCGCAGAGAGGTTGTATTCTATATACGACAAAGAGATGTTGACCATCATGCATTCCTTGGCCAATTCCGACACTATTTGGTAGGGAACGAGGTTCGGGGTGAGGCCCGATCACAACCTCAAGTTCTTTTTGGAGCCGACGACTACATGAGAAGGCAACGAAGTGGATCAGTAAGATCCAAGCATGTGACTTTGACATTGAGTATGTCAAGGGTAAGAATAACGTGGTAGCAGATGCCCTTTCACGTAGACCAGCCACATTATCTCTTATGATCTTGGACGCAGATTGGAGGGCTCGACTTTTAGTTGAGTACTCCAAGGACAAGTTTGCATGTGAGGTGCTGGACGGATAGGTGGCGGATGACCGGTACAGGGTGGTCGATGAGATCATCTATTACAAGGACAATATCTTCTTGACTGAGGGATCTCAGCTTAAGAAGAAGATACTCCAAGCATCACATGATTCTCCATTGGCAGGCCATCGGGGGTTTACCAAAACCTACGAGGGCCTTTAGAAGAGGTTCTCATGGAAGGGCCTCGGGAAGGTCTCACGGCACATCGAGGTACGTGTACGTACGGAAAGACAGGGGAGATGAGCCATCCCGCAGGATTGTTGCGGCCTCTTCCCATTCCGGAAGGAAAATGGGAGAGCATATCGATGGACTTCATCACAGGGTTGCCTATGGCGCAGGGCAAGGACTTATCTTTGTCGTCGTTGATCGACTGACAAAGTATGCGCACTTTTTCGCCATATTCACGCATTACACAGCAGCACAGGTGGCTGAGCTGTTCTTCAGAGAGGTTTTCAGGTTGCATGGTCTTCCTAAGACCATCATCAGTGACACGGACAGTCGTTTCATGGGCGGATTTTGGCAGGAGCTTTTCCGACTAGTGGGGACGAAGTTGACACCGAATACCAATTACCACCCACAGACGGATGGACAGACAGAGATAGTTAACAAGTGGCTGGAGGGCTACTTGCGTAACTATGTCAGTGGGCAGCAGTGAGCATGGTTGAAATGGTTGCATTTGGGGGAGTACTGCTACAACTCGACACATCACATGTCTATTGGTATGTCACCCTTTTATGCTTTGTATGGGTACCATCCTTTATCATTTGTTGATGTGATGTTCGGTGCGTGTAAGTCTCCTAGAGCCAAGATTTGGATCCAAGAGAGTCAGGACATCCTCCGAGCTTTCAAGGACAATATGGCTACAGCACAGAACCAACAGAAGCTGTATGCCGACCGGGGTCGGGTGGAGAGATAGTTTGAGGTAGGGGACTTGGTCTACCTACGATTACAGCCATACCGACAGTCATCGCTGAAGTAGAAGGGAGCTGAGAAGCTCAAGCTTCGCTTCTACAGGCCATACAGGGTGATACGCAGGATTCGGCAGGTTGCGTATGAGTTGGAGCTGCCCCAAGGCAGCAAGATCCACAACATTTTCCATGTATCATGTCTGAAGAAGGCGCTGGGGCAGCAGGTGACAGTGACAGAGGAGTTACCACCTACAGATGATGAGGGGCACTTGGTGTCGCAGCCGGAGGCCATTATTGATACCAGGGAGAGGCAGTTACGGAGCAGGACGGTCTGGGAATTCTTGGTGAGGTGGAAGAATTTGCCGGATGAGGATGCCACTTGGGAGAGCGAGAAAATTTTGCAGCATCCATCACTTCAGTTGCTTGAGGACAAGCAACATTTTTCCGAGGGAGATTGTGATATTCCTAATTAGCGACAGCTAATTGGAATATTTGATTTTTGTATAGATTTGTCGTCTAAAGTTTGTAAATAAATAAAAAGTGAGTAAAGAGGGTCTAACTCACTTAAGTGAAATAAAACGTCCTCCTAGTAGTGCAACGTTATGACTTAAGGGGAGCCAAGGGGGGCCACACACCACGTAGAGGAGGGGACCCACGTACACTCTAGAAGCTTCTGCGCAGATAAGGATGAGCATGTGGAGGAGAGAGAGGCTATGTTGGAGTTTTGGAGGGAAAACAACGTTATAAAAGATGGAGGAGCCTCCTCATTTGATTCATTCTGGAGTTGATGATTTTGAGTGAGACGTTTGTCTTCTTGAGCACGCTGGTTGTTTAGCCTGTCTGCAGCACTATTTAGTGCATTGAGTGTCTACGGTCGGAGATCTCGCCCTTTGCCCCAGGGGACTTCGAGTGCCTGCTCAGGCAAGGTTGGTTTTTCAGTATTTTGTGAGTAGATTATTGTTTGGGTTTGTTGCGGAGCTGGAGCTTATAGAGACTGCGCAGTCACTGGGAGAGAGGACACAGTCCATTGTGGAGGTGCTCGGATCGGGATTTTTTGCGGAGATGATAGGGTTTTCGAAGCGGTGGGCCTTTGCCCACGGGGGAAGTTTTGGCGGAGTTTGAGCGGGGGGTTTTGACTATTTCCGTACAGCCTGCGCACGAGAGCTGTGACGACGTAATTCCGTGAAGAGGCATTTTCTGCTGATTTTCGGGGGTTGGCCATTTTTTATATGGTTTCTGGGTTTTGTCCGGGTTGGTGAGTAGAGGAGGTTTGCAGATTTTTATCTCATTCCGGCAAGGGGATCAGCCCTAGTCTTCAGTTCATTCCAGCAGTAGCAGCTACACGACAGTTTTCCAGCAGCTGGGACGCAGTTCATAGAGCAGCCATTTCCTGTATCTTCTGAGAGTGTTTCGTCACTTGCCTTGAGCAAGATTAGGTGCCATCACTCTGATCACCTATTGTACTTCATTATATTTCTCAGATTAATAAAATGGCTCAGCATTTCCTCTCTATGTTTTCCGGATGAGTTGCCGTAATTTCTTTCTCTGTTATTATATGTCTGCTACACTGTTATTTATTTATATTTCTGAGCATTCTAGTTCTATACCACTTGGCGTGTTTATCTTTAGACAGAGTCTGGAAAGGGCCAAGTAGCCTCCGGATCTCGTCCTCTCTCAAAGGCAGAATATTCAGTAAATGCCCTCCCAGTCCATCTCTGGTTGGAGTTTTCCATGTTTTAGAGATATCCCCGAAACGGGATATTACATATACAGGGTGCAAGTGGACCCCTCATTGCCACTATCTCCTTTTGGGCGGGGTGGATCTCCCGCAAGAGGAAGGGGGGGAGGGAGAGGGGGGAGTGCAGGTCGAGGATGTGGACAGTTGATCTACTACAATTGTGGGGACGTGGGACATTTTGCACGAGGTTTCCCGAACCCTGTGCGCCAGTCCTGCAGATATTGCAAGCTGTTCGACCATGTCATTGAAGACTGTCTGGTGCTAATAGCAAAAATGCAGGAGAAAGAGCAGACGCCCACACAGAAAGTACAACGGGTTAAGGCAGAGCCACGGGATGATGGCCCATGTATCAATGTGTTCACACGTAGCGGCATTGCCACCGGAGGAGCCGTGGAAAAAGCTGCGACTGAGTCACTAATCCGAAAAGCTGTGGAAAAAACAGAAAGCTTAGATCTGAAAAAGGAGAAAGAAACCTTCGTAGAAGCTCGGAGGGAGATGGCCAAAGATGAAGCACCTACTTCAAAAGGTATCGTAGATCTAACAGCAGATGAAGCAGTTAAGCCATTCCTCCAGGCATGTATGAAGTTGCTGCGCAACCAGAAGACCGTAGAGAATCTCCAAGCATTAATAGATAGCTGCGCAGAAAAGGTTGCTTCACAACCAGAGGTTAAAATTGTGAACAAGCTATACAAGAACAAAAAAAGCACTGGACTGGAGATGCGCATGACTGTGCAGATTGGAGACTACGAAATGGACCAGGTCGTCCTTGATTTAAGATCAGACACAAATGTCCTACCCAAGCAGACTTGGAAAAGAATGGGAGAACCTAAGGTGGAATGGTCTAGTATTCAGTTACGGATGGCTAATCAGCAAAAGATTATCCCACTGGGACGACTGACAAAGGTTGTAGTAGACATTGTAGGTGTTAAGGTTTATGCTGATTTTGAAGTAATTCAGATAGTGGATGACGCGGACCCTTACCCCGCGCTCTTAGGCTTGGATTGGGCTATTGACATGGGAGTTATCATTAATTTAAAAAGGAGGAGCATGATCTTTGAAAGTGAAGGTACACGGGTGATAGTGTTGATTTGTGGTAGCATCGGATGTGCTATAGCCTTGTAACCTTGTATATAGGCTAGGACAAATTTATTCCATAAAACCCAGAAATGGCTTTGGAAAATTCCACTTAGAGATGGTTTAATTAAATTAATTAATCGTTTTTTAATGTTTTCCTGAGTCTAAACTTAGGGAAACTGATTAAGTAAAGAGTATTAATTAAACTAAGTGTGAATCTTCTAGATAAAATCATGGATCACCTCCAAGTTAATCTTAGCCCTTGATTATGTTTTAATCTTGGTCGTTGAAGGTTCAACAGAAGAATATAAGGAGGGTGAGGGGCCTATGGAAAATATATTGTGACACTTGAGCCAATGAGCATTTTCGAATTTGTGTGAGACACAGTTTTGATCAATGATCAAATCACTAGGGCAGGGTTTGCTAAGTGATTGTGATTCAGTGATCAGATCCAGAGAGGGGCAGGAGCAGAGATTGGTCAGGAGGACCAAGAGTGCATTTCAAAGAAAGGCAGAAGTGACGCAAAGAGGGACAACGTAGTTTTCTGAAGAGGTAACGCAGACTCTGCAAGAAATCACGCAGAAATAACGCAATGTCTCTTCGAGTCAATCCAGAGATAGCTAGAGGCTGGGGTTTCTAAGCCAAGAGGGCCAAAATCCAGTCTCATATTAGCTAGATCAGTTGCAGTAAGGGGTGACGCAATTCCTCAAGCTTGCCCACACAGGCTTACGCAGATTCTGCGTAGGCAGTCACGCAGAGGCAGTGAGGGCTTCACCAACGTTGTTTGAGATCAATCGGAGACTTGCAGAGTGAGGTATATCTCACAATAATATGTGTTGTTTAGATTTCTCTGAACGGTTTGTCAGATGTTGGCACCCTAGTTGTATTCAAGATTTCGTTGCTTAATAATACAAACCCTCAAATCTGCTGCACCAGTTTTCCCAAGTTGGGTTTTTCCGAGGACTTGGTCCAAAAACAACTATGTCACATGTGGATGTTTTTCATTACATTTTGTTCAGATTGTTTCAGCACTTAAATTTATTTCCGCTGCATTATTTGTGTAGACTGCTTCAGTAATTACTTTGATATTTCATAGTGATGAAATAACTATGAAACATAATAGAAGAAGTAATTCAGATTTGTTGCAGTAGGAATCCAAATCTAGGATTTTTCACAGATAGTCCCTTTGGATCCAACAAAAGGGGAGCAGTACACTGAACCAGTACGAGAGGAGGAGGATGTTGATCACATCTACAAGTGGACCACCCAGGATGACAACTGGATCAACCCCACGGCTGATGGTATGTTATGCTGGGAAAAAGACAGCAAATGCTTATCTAACTCCGACGGAGAGATAGAAAATTGGCAGAACCGGTTGCATGACGTATCTGCACTGCAGTGTCTTAAGGTTACAAAGAGCTTCTGATGCATCTCCTCAGAGGTAAGAGAACTACCCTACTTTGATCGTTCTCGTAATATTAAGGATTTTCTTACAACAATTAAAGTGGATGTCCTTGAAGAACGAAGATTTTGGGCACTTGAGTTGGCCATGCGTGCAACCCCCGCACGATGGTGGGAAATCCATAAGGGAGTTTTTCAGGACTGGGGGGGATGCAGAAAGATGATGATCTTACAATTT
The DNA here is from genome assembly GCA_034641835.2 of Pinus albicaulis. NCBI lineage: Eukaryota > Viridiplantae > Streptophyta > Pinopsida > Pinales > Pinaceae > Pinus > Pinus albicaulis. The sequence goes on along the minus strand of CM076575.1, from coordinate 1,322,337,614 downwards.
GACCCTCCAGCCAAACCGCCAATGGAACTCTTCTCGGGACAACGGGATCCGCACAAGCATTTGGCTCTCTAGATGGAAGTATGGAATGAAAACACATGGAATGAATGGGTCCATATGTTTATTCACGCGTTGGGACCAATCCCTAACACTTGGTATTTGGATGCAGAACTACACCAACGTACCTGTCACTGGGGTACAATGGCTGAGGATTTTGTAATGACGTTTGGATTGACAGGAGGAACTGGGAAACTTGATGAAGCCCTGCAAGATATAGATGCTCTGGTCTTTAATGAGTCCCTCCCTAAGCAGGAGTGTATTGCGCTAGCCTAGGACACACAGATACAGGACATTGTAAAATGCAGAAATTTGTCAATAGAAGACCGTGATGAGGATCCCCGGAATATCACTATCCCAGAGTCAGAAGGCAAACATGTCATTACAGGCCCTGTGCTATAGGCGGTCGATGTTACCAAACCATTGAAACTGAAGGAAGTCAACATTGGCACGGAAGAGCAGCCCAAGATGGCCAAGATTGGGGATTACTAGGATGATGACATGGTGGGAAAGATCGCGGAGTTGCTAAACGAATATCAGGATCTATTCCCCACAAAGTTCTATGAACTCAAAGGGATCGTAGGGGATATGGGCGTTATGAGGATTACCTTGACTCTGGATGCGCGGCCAGTCAAACAACGGCCTAATCGCCGAAACCCTAAATACAAACAGAAACTTAAGGAGGAAATTGAGAAGATAGTGGTCGTAGGTATCATTGAACCAGTAGAACAGACAGATTGGGTAAGTCTTATGGTCGTCCAGGAAAAGAAGACTAAAGGAGAAATAAGGATCTGTGTAGACCTACGAAAGTTAAATTATGCATGCATACATGATCCCTTCCCTACGCTGTTCTCCGATGAAATTCTGGATAATGTGGGAGGTCAAGAAGCTTACTCGTTTACTGATGGGTTCTTGAGGTACCATCAGATCCGCATAGCTCCTGAAGACCGCAGCAAGACAACCTTCGCAACAAAGTGGGGCTCGTTCCAGTACACTGTCATGCCATTTGGACTAAAGACTGCCCTTGCCATCTTTTCACGCGTAGTTGTAGCAATATTCAAGGAATTCATTCACAAGTTTCCGGAAGTCTATTTTGACGATTGGACAACTTTTCGGTCAGTAAAGAACCATGTGTCAAACCTGCACATGATGTTGGATGCCTGCAGGAAACACCAAATTTCGCTAAACATCAAGAAATGTATATTCTGTCTCCCATTTGGGATTCTATTGGGACACGTGGTGTGCTAGCAGGGATTGATGATTGACCCAACCAAGATCGGGATCATCCTCAATTTGGCCGTTCCCACTACTGAGAAACAATTGCGCTCCATCCTAGGCCACACATGTTACTACAAGAAGTTTATTCAGGGGTACGCTTTGATCACCGCCCTGATGGAAATTTTGTTGAAGAATGATGTCTCATTTTTCTGGGATGATGAGTGTCAGAAAAGCTTCGAGCTATTAAAAGAAAAGATGGTAACTACACCTATTCTTATATTCCCTGACTGGGCAAAGGTCTTTCATGTACATGTGGATGCATCAGGGATCGCATTAGGAGATGTCTTGGCACAGCCTGGAGAAAGGGACATCAATCACCCGGTGGCCTTTGCTAGCAGGAAGCTTTCAAGCGCAGAGTGTAACTATTCTACCATGGAGCGTGAAGGGTTAGCAATGGTGTATGCCCTCCAAAAATACAGGCACTATTTATTAGGAGGGTACTTCAAGATGTTCACAGATCATTCAACTTTAAAGAACCTAGTCAATAAGCCTGTGTTGGGGGGGGGGGAATCAGTAGGTGGTTGCTATTGTTTCAAGAGTATGATTTTGAGATTATTGTGAAACCAAGGAGGTTAAACGCCAGACCGGATCACTTGTCTAAAATCGAGAATGGGGAAGAGTCGACTAATCTAGAAGAAGGATTACCTGACGCACAACTGTTTGCTATCAAGGTGATTGACGAGCACTTTGCAGACGTTGTGAAATTCTTGACCACGGGCAAGGCGCTCGATGGCTACTCAGTATCATAAAAAATGGAATTGGCCGCCCGCGTAGTCGACTTTATCATAATCGCAGGACAACTCTACATGCTAGGTGCGGATGAAGTAATGCGAAGGTATGTACTAGAACACGAGAGACAAGCTATCTTGGTTGAGGCCCATGGAGGAGTTGCAAGGGGGCATTATGCACGGAAAGCCACTACGCAAAAAGTATTAAGGGCTGGGTTGTGGTGGCCCACATTGCATAGCGATGCCCATGCATACTGTCGGCCTGTGACGCGTGCCAACGAACTGGCAAGCCCTCTTATCGAGATGAAATGCCCCTGCAACCACAAATGGCTCTGCAAGCGTTCGACAAATGGGCCATAGATTTTGTGGGACCCATCAATCCCCCGAGAAAGAAGACAGGTGTCCGGTATATCATCACTGCCACTGATTATGTAACCAGATGGGCAGAAGCAAAAGTTGTCAAGGATTGTACTGCGAATACTGCTGCACACTTTATTTTTGAACATATTCTGACCAGGATTGATTACCCGAAGATCCTAATAAGCGACAAGGGTACGCATTTCGTTAATGAAACTATTGCAGCTCTGAATGAGGAATTCCAGATCCACCATACGAAGAGCACCCTGTATCACCCACAGGCGAACGGGGCCGTAGAAGCCTTCAATAAAATTTTGGAACATGTGCTCACTAAGGTCTGTAACGCTGACCGAAGTGATTGGGACATGCGCATCCCCTCGATACTCTTGAAGCTCACGAGAAAAACACCCTTCAGAATGGTCTATGGGATGGAAGTCATCATGCCTATGGAATACATCATTCCTAGCCTGTGCGTCTCAGCTTTTATGAACATGGCGGAACCAAACATCATGGAGGAACGTTTGGCGCAGCTAGTGGCCTTGGAAGAGGATCGGTTCATTGCTTAGTTCCACCAGCAGGTTCAGAAGGCTAGAGAAAAAGCATGGCATGATCGACATATTCGGCAGAAGAACTTTAAAGAGGACGAATTGGTATTACTTTATGATAGCCAATTTGCGCGACACCCGGGGAAGTACCGTAAGCACTAGCTGGGCCTATATATAGTGAAGGAGATTACCAATGATGGAGCGGTCCGGTTGGCTACACTGCGTGGAGATTTCTTGTTGGGGTACGTAAATGGAAGTCATCAGAAATCCTATAAGGACAATCCGGTGTCGACCAAATGACTATATGGCCGGAGTAGCTATGTAAAAGATGTCGTGCATGTCAGGGCGCGACAACGAAGGCCGAGTCGATGGCTACGCAGGGATGATGCGCAGGGCAGGAGGTACAAAGGGGTGCGATACAGGCGCAGGGGTCATGCGCGGTGGAAAAAACTAGCCGTTGGAACGGGGCAATTGTGTGGAAAACCGAGTTTACCGTTGAATGGAATGGGAAATTGGCAATTAATGTGGCGATTTGCGAGGACTTTTACCGTTTCCGTAATGATAGATTGCAATTAAGGCTAATCCGAATGTTTTTCGTCATCGTGAGCTATAAGAAGAGGGGTGTTAGTCACAAGGGGTTTGTTTGTTGTCCAAAACTCTCACGCCTTGAGCACATCGGTGAATTTTTTCTAGTTTGTACAATTGCCATTCGTATGTCTGAGCGATCTACCCCTTCTAATAGTAGCAACCCCGAATTTGTCTTCTGCGCAAGGATGACTGCTACTAACCCCGCTGAGTCATTGCCTATCACGGCTTCCAGGGAAGTAAGGTCTGAAGATGTATTCGAAGTATCCCCAGAGATGGAGGAGGTCATGTCTATGTTGGCCAAGAGAAAGGGCAAGGGGAAGGTGCAGGGAGAAGAAAAATGAGAAGGAAAAGAAGCAAAGTGGACAGGGGTGAAACCACACACGTTGTCTCGGATTGTGCATTCCCCCGGGAGGTGCCTAAGGGCAGTTCGTCGGATTCATCGAAGCGCCCTATGACGACCACAGAGGAAGCTCTACACTCGACTCCGCTATCCTGGCTGTCGCCATGCGTTAAACCAAGCAACTCTACGATGCAGGCCACCAAGAATGTCGATGTCGTCCGCGCCTACCTTTAGATGCCATTAGATCCAGAAGAAGTACCCCTGTAGGGAGAAATGTTCGGAGTCCTCCCCCTCCTTAAATTCGATGATCATGATCTGAGCAATTTGGACACCTGCCAGGCCCAGGCTCCAAAACTATATCTTGAAAGGGTAATGTACAGTAACGTACCGAAGGTCGAACCAATGCCATGGGCACACGAGTTGGAAAATTCAGGAATATTGAACTTGTTGCGTATTCCCCACTTTGGCCGCTGCAATATCACCGGTCTGATTGTTCGCCAGCTCCTGGCACTAGTCCATGATGGGTGTTTATGGATCCAGGGTCGCATCCCGATTAATGCCGTTTAATTCACAGAATCACCGGCCTCCCCATGCAGGGGCGAAACCCTAAGGAGGGCATGGGTACCCTGTTGCTTGCATGCAAATTGATGTGTAAATGCTAGGCAACGACCGTCCCCGCCTATGTAATTCAACTCGCCAGTAGATGCGAAAAGGGAGTCTGCTTCAACTGGTCGCAGTACCTTGTCGATGAATTCTTAGACAATGTGCGCGAGGCCCAGGATCAAGGAAAGGCTTTCTGCTGCTCCTGGTTGATACTGTTATTTGCCTTAGTTGCGTGGGATGCACCCGAGGAGGCAGTGTTCCCCGATCTTGAGCCAGGAATGTGTGAAGGAGGACGGTTTGAAAACCTCTGGGATTCAAAGGATCCCAAACGGGTTGAGGAGAACAAGGTCTTTTGGGTACTATATGATCGAGCCCTGGCATCGGCAATTCATTCCCAGCCGCGCTTATCGCCTACAATCTACAACAAGTACAAGGATATCGCGGCATTCCAGGTTACCATGCATAATGTGTAGGTTCGGGCCCATAGAGATCCAACTTGGTATAACCTTCCGTATATGGCCACAGAAGCAGAGATTGACCAAGTGAATGCAACTTGGCCACCCGAGTAAAATACTAGCGCCAAGACGTCTGGCCTAGGCACAGCGAGCACATCCAGCCAAAGCGCAACCCCAAAGGGTACTACTCCGCCAACCACAACGAAGGAATCAAAGGTTCCTGCTATGACGCAGCGTACAACCCCCACCACCCCTAAGGGTGCTACCGTGCAGACAGAAACATAGTCCCAACAAGATCAGAACCTTGACGGGCTTGGTGGCGAAGATACGACATCGCCACATGGCATCAAACGCACCAGTGAGCCTCCAAAAAGGGTTAGGAAGAAGCGCAAGGCTATTAAGCCTGGTACAGACACAGAGGTTACATTGACCGAAGAGGAGTTAGAACAAATTACAGACGCCGTCGCCATCGCGTCCGAGGATCGATGGGCTTCTTTGGAAGGACAGCACGAGGCCGTGGTAGAAGTTATGCAATCTGAGCTGCAAGCTCTTCAAATAAAAGCAGACACACTTCAAGCGAGCGTGGATCAAGCACGGCAGAATCAAGCGGGCCAGCCAGCTACAATTACAGCGCTAACCATCGTCACGGACAGTAGGATCTGCCCCCTCCCGGGTGCAGCATCTGCAATGGTACCCGCGGAATTATGCAACCAAGTCCGTGCATGCTCTTCAGTTGATGTCGATGTTGGGCGCTTGACGGATGCGCAGCTGCACGACTTGTTTACCTCCATCACTAGTGAGCTTCAACACAGAGAACTGTGAGCACAACAACACCTTAACGAGGTCGAGCAGACTATTGTGACTAAAGCTGCTGAAGTCGCTTAGATCCAGGTTACACACATCGCCACCATCGCACAACAGGCTGAATTAGAGCAGTTGATAGACCAGCTCTGCGAGGACAAGCCGGAAGTATTTCCTACCTTCACTGCGCCATAGGCCAAGGTTGAAGGCTTGGTCGCTGCTTTGAAGGCATCTCGGACTGAGGTGCAGGTTGTTAAGACCAATTTGGAGCTTCATATAGCATCGCTTCAGGCCAAGCTACAGCCTGAGACCCCCCGGTGGAGCACACCTAGCGATCCGTGCTACTCACGGACGCTACAACCACTATTACCGCGAAGATCACTCAGGGCATCGCATTGTTTGAGACTACTATGGAGTTATGGTCTCGGGTGCAGCGTGACCCCCTCCTTCGTCAAATCGATCAGGAGTTGCACCAAAAGGAGCAATAATTTGAGCAGATGGAAGCCACTATGACCACCCTTGTCCCAGCTCAACAACTAGCGCGCCTTCGGACCAACCACGTGCTCAAAAGTGAAATTGTGGGGCTTCGGCGCAAGAAGCAGGTACTCAGCGACCATCTGACGCCCTGGGCTGATGAAGCTCTCAAGATTTCGCAGGAGTTAGAAGGGGTCGTGAGACAGTAGAATCAGACCTTGGAAAGTGTCACCGCCACCACTGAAGGACCAACTTCACAAAAGCTGGTTGATATTGCGCAGAACGCAGCCGTGCAGAGCATAGGTGTTCTGCCCCCGTTGGCTGCTACTATTGAACAGCTCTAGGAAACGATGAAGACCCCGCTGGCGCTATCACTCGGGACGAGTAACAAGATTGTGTTGGGGGACTATTGGAACGAGGTCCCCTAACCACATTTTTGGTCCAGTTTTGTAATATTTTGTAATATTTGGTCTAGCGCAGGGGCTTTGGGGCGGGTCAAAGCCCTGATGAATTGTAATGGGTCAAAGGGTAGACCAGGAGTCCGCAAACCACAGTTTGCAGACCATAGAGTAGCATAGGCTAAGATGTTAGAAATAGATAGATAAATTGAGTCTAGAAAAAGAGGAGAAGTAATTTAAGCTTGGATACGAACTCGTGGATCTATTGTGTCGATTGTCTGGGTAAGGGCTCCTGCTGGTTGTGTGCGCGGGAGACCCCAAAGTCCTGTTGTGTGCGGACCCCGCTGGCTCTGTGCGCGGGCTGGTAATAAAGTCTGTAAGTCGGATCTGAATATGAATGAATGAGAAGGTTGTTGATGATATTTAAGTGTCCTTGTGTTATGATTATTGGCTATGCTTATGTTCTAAGATTGTGTTTTCTTACTGAATACTGATGCGCACGTGGATGCAATATGATGAATGTGTAGCTCTGGTTAAAATACTTTTCTCAAGTTACCTGTTAATTACGATCTGTGCTTAGCTGATATATTTTTAAAAGGGTTCTGTATTAGGCTTCTCCTGTGCAAGTCTGTTAGATCCGAAGGGACCCACTTTAATTAACTCTCTCTCTCAGGGTGGGGAAACCTGGTTCCAACACCCTCCCATACTACTTCGGGTGAGACCTTGACTTGCGCAAGCAGGCCATTGCCGAAAAGGCCAGTAGTATCAGGGTTTGTTAGCAAACCTCAAAACTGAACCTAGGTCAAGACCCCTAAAGCCAACACATCTCTTTCCTGCATGAGGAAGTGTAGTATTCCCACTTGGAAATACCTTAAATCTCCCAATATATTTCTAAGTTTTTTTTCAAACAACTTGTAAATACACTGCTGTAGGTGCACTTTTCACAATTTATTTCAAATAATATATACAGTGACCATTACATGCCATTATATACCTTGACTGATTTATATTGAACCCAAAAATATAGTTAATGTTGATACAAGTGTGAATAACGATTAATCTAAGCAATGTTGATAATATCAGTATCGACAAAATATCGGCGAGAGTCCAGAAAACATCTTATCGGCAATATCGACAAAATATCGGCAAATCTCGGCAAGCATAAAAAATCATTTTTTCAGATTTTTAAAAACTAGCCGATATTTTGCCGAAATTTTCAAAATATCGACGATATTTTCAGGCCAAAATATCGTTTCCTTGAAAATATCGCGATATTTGTGATATTTTGCAAAATATCGCCGATATTTTCACCACTGAATCTAAGCATAGACAGCCTTATCATTAACTTTGCATAAGCATACATAGTGAATAACAAGAGTAGGAGAGTCTGGTGTGTTTTTCCCAGCAAGAGGGTGTGTTTAACCCTCTGAATATCAGTCCTCCTCAAGGTGGCTACAGTGATATATACCAATCCTCTTCTGTCTGCTCCAGCAGTATATATTACAGTGGTTTGAACCAACTACAAGTGGGAACTCATCCTCTTCTCAGAACCAGACTTAGTCTCAATAGTGGCTTTAGGCATTAGAAAATATTCAACCCCTTTCCAAAGTGTGATATTTCTACTTAGCAATGTCGTTAAGGGAAATATCAATTTTGGCCAATTTTGTCAATTTTGGATTGCAACTTAGGAAAAGTGGGTTGTGGGGCCCCACTTGTAACTTTTGGGCTAAAGGAAGACTCCAAAATAAGAGAAAGAGGAAAAATCAAATTGCTAGTGGATGGCAGGGGCCACCCCCAAAAGGAAATACACTCCCTTTGGCTGGTACACACTCTTTGAGGGAAGAGAAATGAGAGGGTCGATGCATGGGGTCCATAGGGAGGATAAATGGTTCTAGGTTAAATAGGAGGTGCATTCCTCATTTTGAGGACTCTTTGATCATTTGACATTTACTCTTACCTAGCACGCTTGAGCTGAGAGCCAAGTCTGCGAGTGTTGTTGAGCATGTGAGATTTTCATACCAGAATCTCACCCTACCTTCAGTGGAGTTCTAGTGACATCCTAAGGAGGTGATCTACACTATGTTTGGGAGCTACCTAGTAGTATGGCAAGCAATTCATGGAGCTTTTCCAGCAGGTTGGGCGCAGTAAGAGAAATACGCATCACTTGGAAGAGCTGGTTGTGGAGTAGGGAATTCATTGAGCTTTCTGAGAGTGATTCAAGCCATTATTTGTTGGAGAATTGGAGTGCCAATTGGGCTCAATTTTGAGGGAGTTTGTTGTCAAAAACTGTAATAAAAATTGTAATTGAATTGTAGTAAGTGTTGTCTAGAGAAGTTGGATGGGGTATGAGTAATCAAAATTACATCTCTCACTCTCAACTTTCTACCATGACACACTTTGAAGGGTTAAAAATGTGTTTTGAACCCTCAAAACCCACTTTTCATAAGTTTAGTGGGAAATTTGGCAATCAATTAAGCCAAAAATAAAATAAATGGAGAAAAAAAAATATCCACACATGTTAAATGTTGTGGAAATGAAGTGGAAAATTATGGAGTTAAAGTGAAGTCCCAAGGTGATGCGGAATCCTAAAATCAAGGAAAGGACATGTGCTCAAATAAAATCGAATTTCTGGCATTAAATGAGAGTTGCTTGCTTGGAATTCGAATTGTAAAGTTAACGTACATTTGGGAGGATTTGGGAGAATATTTGGTGGAGATTTTTGTGGGAGATTTTCCCCGCATGGGTTACCACCCATATACACTTGTCATTCCATTATAAAATTCGAATTTGACACATAAAGGATGAAGAAAATGATGTCCACTTGCCAGAATCCGATTTTTACACTTGGCAATGAAGCTCCACTTATCAAATTTGAATTTGGCTTGTGATCTCCTCCCTTTCACCACTTGGAATTTGGTTCTTCATTGGGATTTGCTCCCAACTTTCTATGCAATACGAGTTATTGGACTTGAGGACACGCTGCTGGATTGTACACATACTTGCAATATATTACAAAAGTCTTTGTGGTAACTTGTGATGGTGTGGTAAATTCTTGACTTGTTATTATGCTTCTTTTTATTTCCTCGTGCTATTACTTCCTTCATGCTTGTTTCAAGTTATGTTAGTATGCAGTTATCTCATATTAGCATAAGAGTTACTTAACTGCTCTAAGAAAATAAATCTTCTAGTTGATATCAAATATATCTCTAGGAACTCTTTCCATTGCACTTATTTAATTTCATGTGGATCTAATGAGTTGTGGTGAAGTTTTTGTAGAGGAGCCATTCTTTGGTCAAGCACTCAAGCGTAAGGGGAAGTTTTCGGAGGAACCAACCCATTATTGAAAATATTCAAGGAGAACCCGCATGCGTTTAATTCTAAAGTCTCATCTATTTCAATTTGTTTTGCAAGCATGCTCTTAAGTTTTAGGCTATTATTTATTGCATCAAAATTATATAAAAGAAAAAATATTTTTCACATAGTGCACTTCATTTATCAATATCTGGGTATTTCAAAGAGCTAAGTCATGGCTAGTCAAAGAGGAGAGTTTGCTCATACTCTTTGCCTAGCCTCTTGTAGATTATTTTTGTAACATACTTTGTGATTTCTGGAGCTCACATTTGTTATTGTAGATTTTCTCTAACTTGTTGTCTTGTAGCAACTTGAAAGTTTCATCTTCAGAAAACTACTTACAAGTTTTCATGCAGGACGTTGGGGCTCCAACTTCTAGATTATTCTCTCTTGGCCTTGGAACTGAAAGAGGCTTTGCCTCTCTTCTTCTTCCTTGAAAAATTTGCATTTTGTTGAGCTTTTGTGGGCCTCAAATTGCAGAAATTCTCAGCAAGGAAAAGTCTATGGCTCAAGTCTAAGTTGTGAAGACTTTCCTTGGATTTTAGAGAACACTTCATAGTTTTCTCCTTCTTGTAACAACTAATAAAATTTTTGGTTTTTGGAGCATGGGTTTTACCCATTGGTATCCCTATCTCTCCTTCTTTTGGAGAGGATTGTTGTTGTTATTTTGTTGGTTTATTTCATTTTCCATGCATAACATCTAATTGGGAAATTAACACTACGTGCATTACACTCATTTTTCATGCACTTTAATTTAATTTGCTACAAGTTTCAAGTCTTTTCACTTTCATAGCAAGTTCAAACTTTGGCATGCATGCACATTTAACTTGAATCTAATTTGTCATGAATCTTGTTCCAAGTCTACTTATGCTTCACCTTTAACTATATCTTATATGCATAAAGTATTTGGGCAAGATTTTTCCATAAAGAAACATTTTATTTCATGTCAAGCAAGTACATTTCAAGTTAAAGTTAATTTTCATGTTTGGTTAATTCATTTACATGCCCCAAGAAACCACTAAAATTTTACCTCCAACATAAGTTGGTTGAATAGACAATTTAGGAACCCTCTACTCCTCTATTGACTCCTCGCTATGAAATCCATATCTTTGGGCAAGGGTGAAGTCTGAGGATTGAAGAGTTGAATTGTAACCTTGCTTTAGAACTAATTAATAAAATAAACCAAGAGCAGTTTTCATCACATTTAACTTACTTGCAAGTTCTTGAATTTTGCTTTCTTGAGGGTTTAGAGTCTCACATGCAATATCACTTCTCATTTTCAAGAAACATTTCTTTTCATGCAAGTATTGTAATCTCTTTTGCAACAAGTTTAGCTTGATTTTCTTGTACATGGACATTATCTACTTCAGCAAGCTCCATTTCATATTTTAATGTTTCATCGTGTTCATGGATGGTTGATGAATCTCATTTCCTTTCAAGTACTCTTATTTCATGTTGCAAGGCTAAATGTATGTTGGTTTAACTTTGAGTTTTTCTATCATCTCATTCACATTCTAACAAATAGATCACTAATTGTTTCCTTTGAAAAAGATAGCCTCACATACTTAGATTCATAAATTTGTTTACCTTGAAGGCATTTATAATATCTTGTGCTAACATTTTCTTGTTTCGATTTTTCAGGATTACTTTTGCTTTCCATTTGAAATCATTTAACATCATTTAAGCAAATAAAATTCCATTTTAAAGAGCAATACTTTGAAGGCACTAGTTTCATTTTCTTTACGCTTATTTTATGTATTGATGGTTATTGCTCACATCACTTTTTGCTTATAAATCTTAACAAGTAATCTATTTGACTCTAACATTCTCCTGGAAACTCAAATCTTTAACTTAGTTTTCCATATAGGGACCACCCCCCTTAGCTAGCCCAGGAGATAGCTTAAACAGAGAGAGTTAGGATTAGTGTGACAGCCCCATCTCTGAGTTCTTTGCCACCAACCACACCTTGTGGGGTTAAAGGCTTTTCCCGCTAACTGTAGGTAGGTGTAGGCAGCAAGCGATAACAGGAGCAACCATCATTCTATGACACTAGAGGGCAGCCAGAACATCACTTACAGGAGGCAAAGGTATAGAAGCAGGGAAAGGCAGCTATAAATTACTCCTGACCCAGAAACCATCGAACTGGAGGTTGAGGTACCAGATATGGTGGACAACAAAGATGATAAACTGAGTAAACAGGAGTTTTCCCAACACCTCCTGAAGGCTATACACAATTTTTCTAAGGGAATCGATGAGTTGAGGCAGCAGAACAACAACAACAACAACAAGGGCAATGGTATTCAAGGTGACATTCACGTGGGTGAGGGTGAGGGTACTTTGCACCATCAGGAAACAAACCCACCCAACGTACCTCATGTGTCTAGCACACCACCCAAGCCGACTATCCCTACATTTTTAGCATCAGGTGTTCGAAGGCCGCAAGGGCAGGAGGACATGCCCATGGGAAACTATTTTGCAGAATATCAGTCCAATGGGTTTGATTTCAGAGAGGCTATCACCTTCAAAGACTTCTGCGAACTTAAGGGAAACAATAGGAGCAAGGGGCAGAGTGGAGGAGGCTACACGCATGGCAACAATTTGCAGCGCAAAGTGGGGAGATTATTCCTTCCGACCTTTGATGGCTCACCCAAGAGCTCAGCCCAGGCATGGGTTGAGATGTTGGATGTATATTTCCATCTTAATCATATGACAAAGGTGGAAGCGATTAAGATTGTTGCCCTACACTTATGGGGAGAGGCCCATGATTGATGGTTTCATGGGTTGACCACTATGGGGCATGTAGGAGTTACAACTTATGAGGAGTTCACATGTAAGGTGTTGGAACGTTTTGAGAGGAGAGACCCAGAAGAGCACTTTGGGGAGTTAACACAACTTATGCAGACTGGAAACGCAAGGACATACATCTCTGAGTTTTTGAGGATTTTGTGGATGGTGTCGGATCTATTAGAGGCCAAGAAGGTTTTTTTGTTTTTGGAGGGGTTAGCAGAGCCAATAAGGGGTTTGGTGAAGTCCAACAGGCCCACCACTTTACAGGATGCAGTCAGAAGAGCCCAAGATTCACAAGATGCTTTTCCTAGTACCAGAGCACAAATACCCACTAGACCAGTCTTCCAGCAAAGGACAGACACCAAACCCCATTACAACGAGATACTCAGGGATGTGCACAGCTGGATGATGAGACCAAGAGAGACCTCCGTAGGAGGAAGTTGTGCTTCACTTTCCAGGAGCCATGGGCACTAGGACACGGGTGCACCAAGGGCAAGGCACACTTCATAGAGGTATTTTCTGACAGTGAATTGGAGGATGATGCAAAGCAAGAGATAGGTGTTAGAGATGATGAGCCACCAGTGACTAGGGGAGGAGGTGGAGAAACACCACCCCCACTAGGAGGAGCCCTTCTTTCCTGCAGTGGGGGCTATTGCTTTGCTTCGGGGAGTGCCGAAGTATCTTACCTTGAGGATCAAGGGCATAGTGCAGTGGTGACATGTTTTGGTACTGGTAGACAGTGGGGCCACCCACAATTTCGTAGATGCCCAGATGGTGGAGAGGAGGGGCAAACGTACGGAGTTCTTTGAGGGAGTCTCGGTTTTGGTATCAGGAGATCGTACCATGCAGTGCACTTGATACGTCCTTGGGATGACAGTGCTGATGGGGAACTACTTTATGACAGACCACTTCTTTGTGGTCAATGTTCCAGACACCAACGTGGTACTTGGTGTGCAGTGGCTATACTCTCTTGGGCGCGTTACCACTAACTGGCAGAGGTTGGATATGGAGTTCACAGGGCCTGCTGGGAAGATGGTTTTGTTGAGGGGCAGACACTCGTACCCGCCACAGACGGTGTCAGCGCATAGGATGAATTCAGATTTGAGGCATGGTGATATATAGTGGGTCGTGGAGCTAAGGGTATCTGATGTAGGGGAGAAACGCCAACCACCACATCTGAACATCCAGGCCATTCTAGATAGGTACCCATCAGTGTTTGGAGACATTCCACCAGGACGCCCACTTGATAGGGGGTTTGAGCACATTATTGAGCAAGAGTCAAGGGTTCAGGTAGTGATCACGATCCCATACCGACATCCCAAAGCCTATCAGGATGAGATCGAGAGAGCAATTCAGGAGTTGTTGGCATTGGGGCAAACAATCTCCAGAATCCTACTGCAACCATTTGAATTTACTTTTGCTATTTGTAAATTACATTACAAAATTATTTCAGATTTCTTCATGAAATATTGAAGCAAATTACTGAAGCAGCCTACACTTAATTACTTGTGATCCTGAAACAAGGAAATTGAGCAAAGAAAAATATACACATATGACACCATTATTTTTGGACGAAAGTCCTCGGGAAAAACCCAATAAGGGAAAACCGGTGCAACAAATCTGAGGGTTTTATTTTGTTAAGCAGTAGAAATTTTTGAATACATCTTTGAATAACACGAGAGTTATACAGTTACAGAGAGAGAAATACTGGCAGAAAAATTGTGAGTTTTATCTCAATCATTGGAAAATCTGGCTGATCCGGACACTAGATGAGATGCCTATGGAGGTCCCTGTGTTGCCTCTGCATAGTGACTGTGTAGGCACTGCGTCAACTCCTCTTGGCACTACGTCACACAAGAAATAGATCAATCTGCCTCCCGGAATCTCATATCTCAGCCTCCTAGTCTCACACCTAGGCTCCCAACTTTTGAAACTGATTCGACAGCAAAATCTCGGAAACCCTATTGGCCTCTGTGTAGCCCTTCGTGGCTTTGTGTTGGCTCTGATGGATCTCTCTCTGCCTCTCTTTGTTGATGATTCTTCGGCTAAGAAAATAACTCTCTCTGGAAGCTATCTCTGCCCCTCTCTGCGCAGGAATCACTTGGATTGATTTATCGTCTTGAGCACTGCTCACTTCAGAAATTTGAATCTCTAGATTCACTCGATGTGTCTTTCCAAATGACCCTCAAGCCTTCCTTTATAGCCTTCTCATTGAGACTTCAACGACTGAAATTAGATCTCCAATCAACGGCTAAGATTATAACTTGACTTGATCCATGTTCTCTAGAAGATTCACACTTTGTTTTATTAATACCCTTTAATTATTTAATTTTCCTAAGTTTAAACTTAGGGTCACATTAGAATAATTAATTATTTTAATGAAACACATTCTAAGTGGAATTTTCACAAATGATTTTTGGGTTCTTTGGAATACATGTGCCTAAGCCTCTCCACAAATTTTGAGACTTAGAGCACTTCCTACTAAAAATCAACACCTCTTGCTTCATCAGTTGTCCTGGTGAAGAAGAACGATGGCCTAATGAGGATGTGCATCGACTATAGGACCCTCAACAAGAAGACACTGAAGAATCGATACCCCATTCCCAGCATTGGTGAGCTTATGGATGAACTTAGAGGAGCAAAATACTTCTATAAGATAGATCTGCATTCGAAGTACCATCAGATTTGCGTGAGGGATCAGGATATCCCCAAGACAACATTCAAGTGCCACTATGGACATTTTAAGTTCTTGGTTATGCCCTTTGGGCTGACCAACGCTCCAACCACCTTCCAGTCTTGCATTAACCATGTGTTCCGCAAGCAACTACGTAGATTTGTGCTAGCGTTCTTTGACGACATATTGATCTACAACAGAATGTGGAAGGAGCACCTGCAACATCTCGAGGTGATGGTTCGTATTTTGGAGGACAACAGTTCTATGTGAAGTTGTCCAAGTGTGAGTTTGTACTAACCGAGGTGCTCTACTTGGGGCATATCATTGGAGAGGATGGAGTGCGAGTGCATGAGGAGAAGATTAGAGCCATCCGGGATTGGCTAGTTCCCTAGAATGTGACTGAGCTGAGGGGATTTGTAGGCATTTGCGCTTATTATAGGAAGTTTGTAAAGGGCTTCTCGCAACTAGTAGCACCACTCACTGATCTGGCCAAGAAGGGGACCTTCGCATGGACTGACTGGGCACAAAGGGCATTCGAGCACCTCAAGGAGGTGATAAGCAGTTGCCCCGTATTGGCTTTACCCAATTTCACATAGCCATTCACCTTGGAGTGCAATGCATCAGGTGAGGGCATTGGCACAGTATTGTCACAGGGAGGCCATCCTATAGCTTTTGAGAGTCGGAAGCTCCTTAGTCACAAGAGGTTGTACTCGATCTACGACAAGGAGATGTTGGCCATCATGCATGCCTCTGCCAAGTTCCGACAGTATTTGGTTGGTAACAGGTTTAGAGTGAAGACGATCATAACAGTCTTTGCCAACTTTTGGGGTAGAAGGGCCTCAATGATAGGAAGTAGAAGTGGGTTAGCAGGATCTAGGCCTACAAATTTTACATAGAATATATCAAGGGAAAGCATAATGTGGTGGCGGACACCCTATATAGGAAGCCCGCGACACTTTCCCTCATGAGCATCTTCCGTGATTGGAAAGCACAGTTGTTGGTAGAATATTCCAAGGATCGACAGGCATGTGAGATCTTGGAGGGTACCCATGGAGATGAGCACTACCACGTGATGGAAAATGTCATTTACTACAAGGGGCATATCTATTTGGTTATGGGTTCACACATGAGGGAGAGAATTCTCCATGCAACACATGTTTCACCATTGTTAGGACACTAGGGGTTCCTGAAGACCTACAAGATAGTCAGACAACGCTTCACATGGAAGGGCCTCGAGGGGGATGTTGTGAGGTATGTACAGGAGTGCGAGGCTTGTTAGAAGAATAAGGGGGATTTGACTCATCCAGGTGGGTTATTGTAGTCGCTCCCTATTCCGGAGGGGATGTGGGAGAGAATCTCGATGCATTTCATCACAGAACTTCCCATGGTATAGGGTCGTGATTGCATATACGTAGTGGTGGACAAGTTGACGAAGTATGCCCATTTCCTCGCCATTCTAACCAGGTGGTTTTCTTTGCAGGTTGCAGAGTTGTTCTTTTGGGAGGTTTTCCGATTGCATGGTCTTCCTAAGACCATAGTGAGTCACAAGGATAGAGATTTCATGGGGGCTTTCTAGCAGGAGCTCTTTAGGCTAGTGGGCACCGAGCTCACACCAAGTACCAACTACCACCCCCAGACCAATGGACAGGCCGAGATAGTTAACAAATGGTCGGAGCGTTATTTGCGGAATTAAGTGACAAGGCAACAACGAGCTTGGGAAAAGTGGCTAGACTTGGGGGAGTATTACTACAATAATACCCATCACATGTCCATTGGTATGTCACTTTTCCGAGCTTCATATGGATATGATGCTTTGTCTTTTGTTGACCTTGTTTTTGGAGATAGTTGGGCCCCAATGGCCAAATATTTGATACAGGAGAGCCAAAACATCCTTAAAGCTCTCAACTTTCAAGGATAATTTGCAAACAACACAAAATCAGAAGAAGATGTATGCAGAGAGGAACAAGGTTGAGAGACATTTTGAGGTGGAGGACTTATTTTTCTTGTGCCTCCAACCTTCTAAGTAGTCCACGCTAAAACAGAAGGGGGCCGAGAAGCTACAACCATGATTTTATGGCTCTTACCGAGTGACAAGGAGGGTTGGTGAAGTGTCATACAAGTTGGAGCTTCTACCTAGGAGCAGGGTGCACAATGTCTTACATGTTTCATGCCTCAAGAAGGTACTAGGACATCATGTGACAGTAACCACAGAGCTACCTACACTAGATGATGATGGGCATCTAGTTCTTGAGTCTGAGGCTATCTTGGAGAGCAGGGAGTGGAGATTGAGGAGTAGAGTCATTCAGGAATTTATGATCAGATGGAAGAACCTGGCGGATGAGGATGCCACTTGGGACGGTGAGCAGATATTGCATCATCCAACATTGCAGTTGCTTGAGGGAAAGCAACATCTTGGTGGGGAGTGTGATATTCCCACTTACCAATGTTACTAAAAGAAATATCAATTTTGGATTGCAACTGAGGAAAAGTGGGTTGTGGGGCCCCACTTGTAATTTTTGGGCTAAAGGAAGACTCCAACATAAGAGAAAGAGGAAAAATCGAATTGCTAGTGGTTGGTGGGGACCACCCCCAAAAGGAAATACGCTCCCCTTGGCTAGTATGCACTGTTGGAGGGAAGAGAGATGAGAGGGTCGATGCATGGTGTTCACAGGGAGGATTGGAGGATCTAGGCTAAATAGGAGGTGCATTCCTCATTTTGGGGGCTTTTTGATCATTTGACATCTACTCTTACCTAGCACGCTTGAGCTGAGAGCCAAGTCTACAAGTTCTATTAGGCACACGATATTTTCATGCGAGAATCTCACCTTCCCTTCAGTGGACTTCGAGTGCCAACCCAAGGAGGTGATCTACACTACGTTTGGGAGCTACTCGGGAGTATGGCAAGCAATTCGCGGAGCTTTTCCATCGAGTTGGGCGCAGTGAGGGAAATATGAATCACTTGGAGGAGATGGTAGTGGAGCAGGGAATCCATTGAGCTTTCCGAGAATGATTCAAACAATTATTTGTTGGAGATTTGGAGTGCTATTTGGGCTCGATTTTGAGGGAGTATTTTGTGCACATTGAGCCAACACCAGGGACTACGTGGGCCTGCGCAGAGGGTATTTTGTGCCACGCGTGGGGGCTTGGGAGAAGGCCAATTTGGGTGTTGGGGAGAGCTTATAATTATGGGGAGTTCTGGAGGAGAATTTCTCTAGGTCTTGCAGCCATTTTGGGGTTCACAAGTGTTATTTTCTGGAGGGTCGATTTTCCTAGCAGATGGAGGAGAGCGTGGAAATTGGGGCGAATTTTAGAGGTCAGCATTAGGCCAAACCCTTTATGGGTTTTGGTGGGTTATTTGTGTGGAGACCAAGGTTAATTTCTGGGAATTTTCTGAGCACTGGAGGAGAGCCAAGCAACCATTTCTTGCAGCTAGCAGTGCAGCATCTAGGGGGCATAAATTTCGGAAAACTGAGTTATGCCTCCTCTGGTACACTAAGGTTTTCTATCACATATTCCTCCTGGAATGCCACCTTGAGCGTAATTAATTGAGTTAAGCCCAAAAATAACTCAGTTTTCCGAAAGTTGTCAGAATGCACTAGAACGAAAAGAAAATTGTGCAGATGATGGAATATACCAAGCGAATGCCACCGGTCCTCATAGAAATCCCTCAAAACTCCTCCAAAAATCCCCTAGGCCCGCTGATGACACCAACCTGTACCTGTGACCTGTTTGCTCCCAACTCTGGAAGTCCATTCTAACCCTGTCATAAGGAACACCAAGAAAAGGAATATTACAAACCTTCCACCCCAAGGTTGCTTGCCCTCAAGCAATCGAAATATGTGGGCCACCCTCTTGGCCCGATACAACTGAGACCCAATGCCCGGATCCCGTACAAACCCCTAGGTGCCGCTATGCTCCTGTGTCAAGCCACCTGTAACAGACCCCTCAATGCTGGGATCCAAAACTGATCTCTCGCTACACCTCTCATCGATCAATCCTCCCGAATTCCAATGCCATCATGGCCTATCATCACCCAAGTCCCATGGCTCGGACTACGCACTGTCTCTGGCGATAGCTACTGCCCCATGAAGCGGATACCAACTCAGCAACTCTCTCCAATCCAACCTCTGGCCTAGGCTAAGGTCAACCCTACTCTGTTGATGTCAGGCTAGTGCTACTGAAACACTGATGGAATGTTGGTTCGCAATCCATGGCGCAATGGAACATGCAACAACTCTCACATCCAAGTGCTCCTGCCGAAATGTGCTCGGAACTAAGAAGGATACTCCATCAACAGGGTACCAACTCATGGTCTCCCGCATACATAACAAGTCTGGTCAGTTGTCGCCAATCCATACTCAACTCATGCTGCTTTGTCTCGCATGTCAACGAGATCTCCCTGAAGAAGAAGGCCCCTCTCTCTATAATAGGCCAAAATGGGCAAGACATGCTACAAGCCCCATCGATGTACTCATGGAGAGTGCTGCTCCTTGAAAGTGCTGCATCTCTACTAACTGCATGTGCATCTAGCTGCACCTCATCAGTGGGTTGGCCCAAAGATGGATGCGCCACCATCTCCAACAACTCCTCCCTCTCCTGACCAGGAATATCATACTCCTGCTATCTACTAGCCTCTAGAAGAACTACCCTATCGACCTCCAACATCTCCCAAGGATAAGTATTTGCCCCTACTGTTACCCTACTAGATGTCCGAACATTTTTCTGCTCCTCATCAATCGCTGACCTCAAGGGTAGCCGCACATCCATCAAAGACGCAATGTGAACCTCCATCTGGCTCTCCCCTAAAGGACTATCATGCATACTATGCATATCGTCCTCCCGAGCTGACTCATGCTCCGCCATATGCTGCTCTCGCTGAATCATCACAAGTGACTCATCATCTTGAATATCCCCCATAGTGTCCCCAGACTGCTCACCATGCACACTGGAATATAAATCCAGCCTACTGTCGTCAACTCCACATGACTACTCATGCTCCCCAGTAGCATCCTCATATGACCCCATGGAGTCATCCAAAGAAGACTCCTCATCCTAATATATAGAAGGAATGTCCTCCTACTCTACCTCTGCCACCTCATCTGCATCTCTCAAGCATGAGTGGGAGAAGAGTATTCGTTTCGACAACTTTTGAGCAAAAATGGTCGAACATGGATTGAGGGATCAGGACAGGTTGGATCGAGTATCCAAATTCATCGTCTGGAAGGCCAAAATCCTGTCAATTCTAGATGAATATCGTATCAAATATCATGCTGAGAAGGTTGTAGTTGTTCTTGTTGATGTTGACCCGTTGAAGAAGTATGAGGAAGTGCAAGCAAGGGCCAAGCGCTTGATTATGGACGGGGTCAAGGATCATGTGGTGTAATATCCCGAAGGGGAAATAGACAGTAATATAAAGCATACAACAAGACATATAGTGCTAGAAACAAACCATGAAGCTGATACACATGAAATAGAGAATGCTAAGCCATTTTATTATACTGAGAAATATAAAGAAGTACAAGGGGTGATCAGAATGATGGCACCTTGACTTGCACCAGGCAAGTGTAGGAATACTCTCAGAATGTCAAAGGAAATGGCTGCTCTCTGCTCTAACTCCAACTGCTGAAATACTACCGTGCTGCTGCCACTGCTGGAACCAAAATGAGTATTTGGGGCTGCTCCCCTACTCAGAAAATGCGGATACTCTAGAATCGGCCTCTACTCACAATACCCAGAAAAGCCCAGAGAGCGTTTCTGAAATGCTCGACCTCCGAAAATGCCTCCCTTGAGGATCTACGCTATCCTCCCAAGGGCCACGCTGGTGCTGAATGACAACCTCCAAAATAGGGACTCCCTCTCTCCCAAATATCTCCAATAGGCAAGGGCTGGCCCCCTGCTCAATTCTCCGGCCCGAATCCTCCAAAATGACACCAATCTGGAACTCTCCCAAGATGAACTACGTCCTCTCTCTCAAGACTGCGCAGTCCCTCGATGCTCCGCTCCACAACGAAGGCAACCACAAATCCTCCTGCAAAAATGATGGTAGAATACCTCACCCGAGCAAGCACTCGAAGTCTCCCGGGGCTGAGGGTGGGATCTCCGCACGAAGACACCCGATGTACTAAATAGTACTGCAGACAAGCTAAACAACGAGCGTGCTCCAAGTCGAAATGACAAGCTCAAGATGCATAAACATGAATGATCAAATGAAGAGGCTCTCCTCCCTTTTATCACGATGGACCTCTCTCAACCCTAGACCCCACCATCTCCTACGTGCCCCTTGGCCCACGCTGCCCCTCTCAACTGCGTGAGGTAGGCCCCACGCTGCCCACGTGATCTACGTCCTCCTCTCCCTGCGCTGTCCACTTGGTCACTAGGCCCCACTTCCTCAAATACGATGTGGACTTTAGGGAAATACTTTATCCTAAGTGAGTTATTTAATATTTCACTCACTTTATTCATGCTCCAACTACAATAAGGCAAAATTGGTCAAAATTAATATTTCCAGTTAGCTATTGCTAATTGGGAATATTACAATCTCCCCCAACAAAATGTTGCTTGACCTCAAGCAACTGTAGTGATGGATGCTGCAAGATCTTCTCACTCTCCCAAGTGGCATCCTCATCCCGCAAATTCTTCCACCTCACTAAGAATTCCCGGACTGTCCTACTCCGCAACTCTCTCTCGGGTATCAATAATGGCCTCCGGTTGTAGCACCAAGTGCCCCTCATCATCCATAGGCGGAAGCTCCCCTGTCACTGTCACCTGCTGTCCTAGTGCCTTCTTCAGGCACGATACATGAAAGATGTTATGAATCTTGCTGCCTTGGGGTAGCTCACACTCATAAGCAACCTGCCCAACTCTGCGTATCACCCTGTAAGGCCCATAAACACGGGGCTTGAGCTTCTCAGCTCCCTTTTGCTTCAGAGTAGACTGTCGATATGGCTGCAAACGTAGGTATACCAAGTCCCCTACCTCAAAATGTCTCTCCACCCGACCCCTGTCGGCATACAGCTTCTGCTAGTTTTTCGCTGTAGCCATGTTATCCTTGAGAGCCCGGAGGATGTCCTGGCTCTTTTGGATCTAGTCCTTGGCTCTCGGAGCCTTGCTGGCACCAAACATCACATCAACAAAAGATAAAGCATGATAACCATATAATGCGTAAAACGGAGACATACCGATGGTCATGTGATGTGTGTTGTTGTAGCAGTACTCTCCTAGGTGCAGCCACTTCAGCCATGCTCTCTGTTGCCCACTGACATAGTTACGCAAGTAGCTCTCCAGCCACTTGTTAACTATCTCTGTTTGCCCATCTATCTGTGGGTGGTAGCTAGTGCTCGGTGTCAACTCTGTCCCCACCAACCGAAAAAGCTCCTACCAAAACCCGCCCATGAAGCGGTTGTCCCTGTCACTGACAATGGTCTTGGGAAGACCATGTAACCTGAAGATGCCCCTGAAGAACAGCTCCTCCACCTGTGTTGCTGTATAATGTGCGGATATGGCAAAAAAATGCGCATATTTCGTCAGTCGGTCAACGACGACGAATATACAGTCCTTGCCCTGCACCATGGGCAACCCTGTGATGAAATCCATCGAGATACTCTCCCATTTCCCCTCTGGAATGGGAAGACGCTGCAACAAACCTGTCGAACGGTTCATCTCCCCCTTGTTGCGCTGACAAACCTCGCACTCCCTGACATGCTAGAGTATGTCCCCCTTGAGGCCCTTCCATGAGAACGTCTCTCTGATGGCCCTGTAGGTTTTGGTAAACCCATGATGGCCAGACAATGGTGAATCGTGAGAAGACTGCAATATCTTCTT
Organism: Pinus albicaulis; assembly: GCA_034641835.2. Lineage (NCBI taxonomy): Eukaryota > Viridiplantae > Streptophyta > Pinopsida > Pinales > Pinaceae > Pinus > Pinus albicaulis. The sequence goes on along the minus strand of CM076575.1, from coordinate 1,322,314,360 downwards.
CTTGAGCTGAGAGCCCTCAGTCAAGAAGACCATGTCCCTGTAGTAGATGATCTCATCCATCACCCTATATCTGTCATCTGTCACTTGCCCATCCAAAACCTCGCAAGCAAATCTGTCCTTGGAGTATTCCACCAATAGTCGAGCCCTCCAATCTGCATCCAAACTCATTAGAGACAATGTGGCTAGTCTACGTGAAAGTGCATCAGCCATCACATTGTTCTTCCCTTTGACATACTCGATGTGAAAGTCGTAGGCTTGGATCTTGCTGACCCACTTCTGCTGCCACTCCTGTAGCTGTTTCTGCGCTAAGAAAAACCTGAGGCTGTTGTGGTCGGTCCTCACCCTAAACCTGTTACCTACCAGGTACTACCGGAATTTGGCCAATGCATGCATGATGACCAGCACTTCCTTGTCGTATATGGCATACAACCGCTAATGTGGTAGGAGCTTCCGACTCTCAAAAGCTATAGGGTGGCCTCCCTGCATCAACACTACGCCTATCCCCTCTCCTGATGCATCACACTCCAGAACGAATGGCTACATGAAGTCTGGTAATATTAGCACTAGACAGCTGCTCATCACCTCCTTGAGCCTGTCAAAGGCTCGTTGTGTTGTGTCTATCCAATTGAATGGCCCCTTCTTCGTCAGATCTGTAAGGGATGCAGCAAGCTGAGAGAAACCCTTGATGAACTTCCTGTAGTAGGTGCAGAGACCTACAAACCCCCGAAGTTCCGTCACGTTTCTCGGCTCTGGACAATCCCTGATGGCCCTGATCTTCTCCTCGTGGACTCTCACTCCGTCCACCCCTATGATGTGTCCCATGTATAGCATCTCCGTCAACCCAAACTCGCACTTGGAGAGCTTAGCATAAAACTGCTGCTCCTCCAAAATACGCAACACTGCCTCTATGTGCTGGAGATGCTCCTCCCATGTCCTGCTATATATCAATATGTCATCAAAGAAGGCCAACACACACTTCCTCAGGTGGCTACGGAAAATGTGTTTCATACATGACTGGAAGGTGGCCGGTGCATTGGTTAGCCCGAAGGGCATCACCAAGAACTCGAAATGGCCATAGTGGCACCTGAAAGCGGTCTTGGGAATGTCCTGTTCCCTCACGCGAATCTGATGGTACCCGGATCTCAAATCAATCTTTGAGAAGAACTGTGCCCCTCTTAACTCATCCATCAGCTCGTCGATTCGTGGAATACGGTACCTGTTCTTCATGGTCTTTTCGTTCAGGGCCCTGTAATCAATGCATATCCTCAATGTGTCGTCCTTCTTCTTCAACAACAGTACCGAAGAAGTGAAAGGACTGGTGCTAGGCCAAATGTGTCCAAGAGCTAACAGCTCGTGGATAGCCCGCTCGATCTCGTCCCGATAGGCCTTGGGGTGCCTATAGGGTGTGGTAATGACGGCCTGTATGCCCTGCTCTAGCTCAATCGTATGCTCAAATCCCCGATCCGGTGGCTATCTTGGTGGTATCTCCCCAAACACCACGGCATACTTGTCAAGGATAGTCATTACCTCTGGATGAACTGTCTGTCCGATAGTCTCTGCCTCTGATGCACGGAGCTCTACTGCCCACTCTATGTCTCCCTTCCAGAAATTTGCGTCCATTCGGTGAGCTGAAACTGTCTGAGGTGGGTAAGTGTGCATGCCCCATATCTTCTCATGCTTCTCGGTCTTCTTGTCATCCCACTCCATCTCCAAGGCCTCCCAATCTGTGGTGACCTTCCCTAGAGTGATCAGCCACTGTACTCCTAATACCACATTGGTATCGGGTATGTTAACCACGAAAAAGTGATCAGTCACTGTGTAAGTGCCCATCGTCACTGCCAGCGCTGGGACATAACTGGCACATTGCATAGTCTGATCTCCTAGGACCAACACTGAAAACCCATTGAAGCTCTATGTCTGTATGCCTCTCCGCTCTACCATCTGTGCATACTCATGATGCTTACATAACAATATGGCTCGCACCAGTACTGATACTCGCTGCCTCGCACTGTACCTCAGTTGTGGGTTGCCCCACTGTCCACCAGTACTGATACTCGCTGCCTCCGCACTGTACCTCGGACGCGCAACATCAGATACTTGGGCACTCCTCGCAATGCTGCAAGGTCCCTCCGGTAGGTGCAAAGGTTGCACCTCCTGCTCCTGGTGGTGGAGGTGGCAAATGATCCTACGCTATATGGCTGCCCCCTGCCCCCACATCATCATACTCATCTTCTTCCCCGTTGCTCTCGGAGAAGACCTTGATATAATGTGCTTTGCCAGCAGCACATTTGTGTCCTGGTGCCCACGGTTCCTGACAGGTGAAACACAATCTCTTCCTCTTCAACTCCCTCGTGGCATCATCATCCCATTGTCCTCTACCTTGATTCCCCTTTGGAGGCGGAATCCTCACATCCTTCCCCTTAGGCTGGAAAGCCTATCTCTGGGGGTAAGGCGTCCTGGTCGGGGGTAAGGCATCCTGCAAGTTCCGTGCCCTGCCAACTGCGTCATGGAGGGTGGTTGGTCTAGTGGATCTAACCAATCCCCGAAGCAGCTCTGCTAGCCCATCAATGAACATGTAGATCATCCGTGTCGCGGACATATCTGGTACCATCACCGAGAGTCTCAGGAAATCTGAGATGTAAGTGTCTGGGCTCCCTGTCTGTTTGAGCTTAGTCAGCTCAACGAAATGCTCCTCCGGATCCCTCCGATCGAATCTCTCCACTACTCTCTGTGTGAACTCAACATAAGTGGTCACTGTCGAGTGTCCTAGTGTAGTCATCCCATGAAACCACTAAGCATGGGCCTCGCCCTAAAGTGTAGTGAAGCTACCTTGATGGCTTCGGCCTCCGGTTAAGCTAGAAGTATATGTCCAGCTTCTCCACCCAAGCCTTTGTCAAACTGTTTGATGAAGCATCAAACATAGGCAAATGGAACCTGCCCATCGTACGCTGAGTGTCTCCGTCGTGATAATGTCGGTGCCCCTATGATGGTCGCGGGGTCTGTTGTCCTGCTTGAGCTGGACAAAATCACGAAATGAGAGCGCATCCCTGAACTCCTGCCCGTATGCCTAGTACTCAACAAAGTAATCACCCATGTGGCCAGGTTCCTGCTCCTGCTGTGCTCCTACCCCTGTGTCTGCAGCCAGAAAAGTGGGCATAGTGGAACGTGTGGGTGCATGAGATGCCATGCGCTGAGTGGCATCGTGCTCCTGCAGATGGTGGGATGTCCCTGATCCCTTACCAATCTGGAAACCCCTTGGGGTTTCACGCTGCCTAGCCTCTGCAGCAGTGAATCTCTGTCCCATCACCTCAATCTGTCTCGTTAGCTCCTGTACTAACCTGAGGAGCATATCCCCGAGTTCCTTCCCCTCATCTTTGTTCTCTCCTGTCATGGGTTCCTCCTCCTCTGTGTCTCTAACTGGAATATGATCCCTGTCCCCGTAGGTATTCTCCAACCTACGCTCAATATCTCTGTACTTCCTGTGTTTATAGCAAATTTAGGGCTTCTCACCCGGTGTCATAGACAACTTTCCCCACAGGCTGTGCCAAGCCTATGAGCCTTGATACCACTGTAATATCCCGAAGGGGAAATAGACAGTAATATAAAGCATACAACAAGACATATAGTGCTAGAAACAAACCATGAAGCTGATACACATGAAATAGAGAATGCTAAGCCATTTTATTATACTGAGAAATATAAAGAAGTACAAGGGGTGATCAGAATGATGGCACCTCGACTTGCACCAGGCAAGCATAGGAATACTCTCAGAATGTCAGAGGAAATCGCTGCTCTTTGCTCTAACTCCAACTGCTAAAATACTACCGTGCTGCTGCAACTGCTGGAACCAAAATGAGTATTTGGGGTTGCTCCCCTACTCGGAAAATGCGGATACTCTAGAATCGGCCTCTACTCACAATACCCAGAAAAGCCCAGAGAGCGTTTCTGAAATGCTCGACCTCCGAAAATGCCTCCCTTGAGGATCTACGCTATCCTCCCAAGGGCCACGCTGGTGCTGAATGACAACCTCCAAAATAGGGACTCCCTCTCTCCCAAATATCTCCAATAGGCAAGGGCTGGCCCCTTGCTCAATTCTCCGGCCCGAATCCTCCAAACTGACACTAATCTGGAACTCTCCCAAGATGAATTGCGTCCTCTCTCTCAAGACTGCGCAGTCCCTCGATGCAACGCTCCACAACGAAGGCAACCACAAATCCTCCTGCAAAAATGATGGTAGAATATCTCACCCTAGCAAGCACTCGAAGTCTCCCGGGGCTGAGGGTGGGATCTCCGCACGGAGACACTCGGTGTACTAAACAGTACTGCAGACAAGCTAAACAGCCAACGTACTCCAAGTCAAAATGACAAGCTCAAGATGCATAAACATGAATGATCAAATGAAGAGGCTCTCCTCCCTTTTCTCATGATGGGCCTCTCTCAACCCTAGGCCCCACCATCTCCTACGTGCCCCTTGGCCCACGCTACCCCTCTCAACTGCGTGAGGTATGCCCCACGCTGCCCACGTGGTCTACGTCCTCCTCTCCCTGCGCTGTCCACTTGGACACTAGGCCCCACTTCCTTAAATACCATGTGGACTTTAGGGAAATACTTTATCCTAAGTGAGTTATTTAATATTTCACTCACTTTATTCATGCTCCAACTATAATAAGGCAAAATTGGTCAAAATTATTATTTCCAATTAGCTATTGCTAATTGGGAATATTACATGTGGTCCCACACATTGCTAAAAAGAACATAGCAAATGAGATGTGGACAACCTTGACGTCAATGTATCAAGAGACTTATGTCCAAAGGAGAATGCTTCTGGAGAATCAACTTTGACTATTTCAGATGCATAAGGGAGAGGAAATCGACCCCTTCCACGTTAGATTGAAGGCAATATGTGATCAACTGGCTGCTATGGGGGCCACTCCTGATGAGGGTCTATTGGTTAGGACTGCCCTGAACGCAGTATCCGAAGAGTGGGAGACCCTTGTCCACAACATTTTGGGCAGAGCGACACTTCCAAACTGGGAAGACATGTGGGCAACTCTTCGACAAGAAGAGATCGGGAGGTTGACCAAGGTGGGCAGCACCAACAGCGGAATCAAGATCAATTAGGAGGAGGAGGAAGATGCAGATCTTGCATCTAAGAGATAATAGGTACAACGAGGGAAGAAGAAGAGATACCTTTCAAAGGTCAAGGGATTTAGATGTGGTGAACTAGGAAATTTCGCCACTACTTATCTTCAGAAGAAGAAGGACAAGGAAGATTTGGATTCAAAGGTTGCAACAGCTAAAGGTGATGATGGTAGTGATGACGATGTGTCTATGAGTGCTCATGTGCCTCGAGAGAAGAGGTGGGGAAACATAGATCTATAGATTGATCTACGAATAGCGATAGGGGGCAAGATGCTTGAGAAGCCCAAACTCTTGGATCACATACGAGCTACGGGAGACCTTAATGACAAAAGAAGGATGACTGGAGTCCGTTGGTGTAGAGGATTATGGAGGCACATTGGCAGTGCTAGGACACTGAAGACTGGAGCAGCGCAGAGTAGAGGCAGCAGCAGCAACACATAGGTTCAAGGGATTTCAACAGCGCAGAGGCAGTGCTTATGCAGTGCAGAGAAGAAGCAGCGCAGAGGCAGTGCTTATGCAGTGCAGAGAAGAAGCAGCGCAGAGGCACCAGAGGGACAACGTAGATTAGCAGCAGAGGGTGTTTCAGATCGAGATGCAACGAGACTAACTTGTCTGTCAAGATTTTGGGTGATGTCCTTCAGTTGCTTAACTCTCAGCAACTGAGTTGCAGTGCAGTAGTTAGCAGTGGCAGTGCTATGGGCAGCACAATGTAGCATTTGAGAGGGAGCTGCAGTACAGATGAGGTAGTGACTGTGGCAGAGTCATGGGCAGCAGTGCAGAGGATGAGGGGCAGCAAGCCAACCATCAGCAACGCAGGTGACTGATGTCATGGATCAGAGTAATGCTTCTGGATTGAAGTGTTGCTAGAGCACATCCCTCGCTAAGAGGGACTGTTGATTTTTGGGTAGCATCGGATGTGCTCTAGCTTCGAAACTTTTTGGAGGGGCTAGAACACATGAGATCTCCAAGACCCAAAAATCGTTTGGAGAAATTCCACTCGGAGCCTAAGTTATTCAAATAATTAATTATTTTAATGGAAAACCTAAGTCTAACTTAGGGAAATTAAATAATTAAAGTGAATTAATTTAGACATGTGGGTGAGAATGTTCTAAGTGACGAGGATCAAGTCTTTTCTAATCTTAGCCATTGATTAGAGATTATATCACGACCGTTGAATGTTCAACAGGAAAAATATTGAAGGAAGGCTTGGGGTCAGTTGGAGAACATACACATAGTGGCTAGAGTACACATGATCTACAACCTAAAAAGGGATTTGGGAAATTTCATATGGTTTGAGAGATATTTAATTAATTAATTAATTTAATTTATTTTCTAAGTCTAAACTTAGGAAAATTAAATAATTAAAGTTAATTAAATTAAGCATGTGATGAAATTGTCTTAAGTCATACAGATCAAGCTTTCTTTTAATCTTAGCCATTGATTCATTATCTGATCAGGTCGTTGGTTTCCCAACGAGAAAAGTATAAAGGAAAGGCTTGGGGTCATTTTTAAATACACATAGAGGCAAAGCACTGAAGCTAAGCTGAGATTCTAGGGCAGGGTTTGCTAAGAATTCTCATAAGTGTTTCAGCTACAGAGAGGGGAGTTTAGGCAAAGGGGATGGTCTGATCCCAATGCCTAGAATCAACAAGAGGCAGAGAGAAGCTTCCAGAGGCAGCGCAGAGAAGAAGGAGCAGCAGCAGTAGAGAGGGCAGCAATTGTGCAGCACAGAGGTAGCTTCAGCGACGCAGGTGTTTCGCAGTCTCTCCCAAGGAAGCCTCAAGCAGCAAGAGACCCTAAGGGGTTACACAAAGACCCTCAGGGGCAGCGTACGGTCTGCGTCACCTAGTCTGAGGTTACGCAACCCTCTCCAGGCCAGCGCAGAGGGACGCAGAGGCTGCAGAGGCTGATGTAGGGGCTTCAAGGGCAGCATTGGTGTTTTTAGGGCCAAGATCTCGCTGAGTCCTATAAATCCCATTTGAGGATATGGATTAGTCAATATTTTGGATTTAGAACAAAAGGTGAGCTGCAGATCTATATTTTCTCTGTCGGTCTTTCTAGATCTGGTACCCAGATTTGTTGTATTCAGAAAACTCTTAATAATAAAATCCTCCAACAGCTAGCAGACCGGTTTTCCCGCATTGGGTTTTTCCGGGAAGGAGCATAACCAGATCTAACAGTAGATTTCTGCATAAGTAACATTCAGAAATTTTCACACCGGATTCTAATTAGAATTTCACTGCGGCATAGTAATAAAAACCCTCATTGCTACACTGGTTTTCCTGCATTGGGTTTTTTCGGGGACTTTTGTCCAAAAATAATTGTGTTATATTTTATGTGTGTGTGAAAGCATTTCTTAGGTTCCGGCGTTTTATTTTTCTGCATAATTTTATTTGTGAAGGTTCCAGTGTGTTTATTTCAATGTCTGTCGTAGTAGATCAATTGTTAAATTAATTAACAATTAGGAGAAATAATACCAGTTGCTGTAATAGGATTCCAATTCAGGAATTTTCACATGGTATCAGAGCATGAGTGATTAGTAGGGAAGCGAAGAAGAAAATTCTGTTGCTCAGAGGGAGCAGGAGGCCGAAATTTTCAAAGGCAGCGCAGTCCATTGCCAGGCAGGCGGGGCTGCTTGGGGAAGTTCTATTTTTAAACATAGAGAGGGAAAAAAATTGACTTTCCAGTTTGAGTGATTCCAACAGGCAGAGGGAGCAACTCAAATCTTCACTAGGAAAATTTATGGTTGGACATAGAGGCTTTTGCAATAGATCGGTAGAGCAAAACCATCATCGGGTGGAAGAGAAAAGCACACACAGTAGAGGCAAAATTTATCCCAGGGAACTTCAAGCTTCAGAAGTTCGATTTTCCATTGTAGATTGGCAGTTGCTGTGAGCAGATTTTCTCACTCCAGGAGGGAGTGCAGGTAGCAGATTTAGCAGTCGAACATAGGGAAAGAGGGAGATTTTCGAGGTTTATTTCCCCAATTTTGAATTTCTAGATTTTGTAGCTCTACAGGGATGGTCGTACGAGATTTCTAGAGGAGGTTGTACGAGTTGGCCAGAATGTAGATCTAGGCAGTAGATCGACTTCCAGTTGTCGGAGACAAGTCCCAGAGGAAGTGTGAGTTGTCTAGTGCGAGTTGCAAAGAAAGGAAGGGTCCCAACTAGGGACTAAGATCGATAGGAGATAGTGGAGCACTAAATCCATGTGGAGGAGTATGAGACCCTAGTGTGCCAGATGAGCAAGGTCCAACGCAATTGCAGCAAAGAGATTAGTCAGATCAGTTCCAGATTGTTGCAGCAGGACCATCACCTTCGCTACAGGGGCCCACAGTATCATAGTAGCAGGTTCAGTGTCATCTGATGCAATTTGTCATTAGATAGTTGCAAATCTATTTGCAGTCAATACCCAGGAGACAGTTGCAAATCTAGTTGCAGTGAGTACGCACCCGGGAGACAGATGCAAAGCTAGATGCAGTGACATATGCAGTTCGAATTGCCCAGTTGCAGCATGCAAATGCAGTTCTAGCCAAGAGATTCCCAGTGCAGAACTACGCAGTCTAGTTTCTAGTGTAGGAGGATAGTGCGAGTTTTCAGTGTAGGAGGACAGTGCAAGTTTCCCGAAGGGAGCAGAGAAATTTCCCATAGTGAGATAGAGAATCAGACGGAACTAGTTTCAGAGGGAGCCACCCTATGGAAGCTAGTACTTCTAGGGTGATTTGGAGTTGTAGCCCCAGAGAGCTACAGAGTTGGGCAGGATCCACTGAGGAGTCCACCTCATGGATTAGTACCTGCTACGAGGGCCCAAACAATTCAGTAGCAAGATGGATCAATTGCAATAGATGCAATCAGATGCCAGAGCGACAGTTACATAGACTAGTAGCAGTCAGGTACTGGGGAGCGCAGTGCGGAGTTGGCAGTAGTGCAGTTTGGCACAATGCAGAGTCAGCAGCAACGCAAAGTCTTTAGTGGACAATGCAGAGGCTAGTAGCAATCAGAGACTCGGGTGACAGATGCATCACACTAATCATAGGTGATTCAGTATTTTGAATGCTTTTTTAGTTGCAGATGTTGCAGTAGCAGCAGCAACAAAGTTGCAATGCAGATGCAGCATTGGCAGCAGTTCAGCCAGGTCAACAACACAACAGATGCAACATTTATCAGATTAGCGCAGTAGTTGTTGGGCAGCAATAGCTAGACATCAGCAGCGTAACAACAGATGATACAGAGACAGGGTATTGTTACAGGGTGTGCAGTAGCACTAAAACACATTCCTCGCTAAGAGGGAGTGTTAGCTATTGTAGAATCAGATCTGTTCTAACCACGAAACTTTGTGGAGAGGCTAGAATACATGAGATTTCCAGAACCCAGAAATTGTTTCTGGAAATTCTGCCTAGAAGTGACTTAATTAGATTATTAACCAATTATTTAATGTTTCCTAAGTCTAAATTGAGGAAAACAGGTTAATTAATCAGTATTAATTAAGTCACGGTGAGAATCAACTAGAAACTGACACGGATCAATCAAGAGATGATCCTAGCCATCGATTATGTTTCAATCTTGGTTGTTGGTGCTCCAACAGAGGATTATAAGAGGAGGTCGATGTGGTGATGGAGAAGACACTTGAGTAGTTTGATTTCTTGGCAGATCGATTTTCTGAGTAGTAGTAGTCAATTGCCAGAGACGAAGCAGTGAGTGAGGGGCAGGAATAGTGATCCATAGGTATTTTTCTAGATCCAGAGAGGGAGCAGCAAGAGGGCCGAGTTATCCCAGTGAGGCAGCACAGAGCTCTATGCAGTGGCTTCAAAGAGAGCAGTTCAATTTGCTGAAGAGAAAATCATTCTCAGATTCAGAGATCTGGCAGAGGTTCCAAAGGGCCAAAGAGATGAATTTCTTAGCAATAGAAGGCAGAACGACTTCATCAGAGACCAGTCATAGGCTTGACGTCATAGTGACTACGTAGTCCAGCGTAGAGGGTGATGCAGAGGCTTCAAAAGGCTAAGATTTTTGAAGGCAAGTTGTGTCGGGAATAGCTTGTGGAGGAAGCATAAATCCCTCCAATAATTTTTCCCAGATTTTCTTGTTGTGGATTGCTAGTTTCAGGAATCCAGATTGTACTCAGAATTTCATTGCTGCATAATAATAAAAGCCCTCACTGTTGCATCGGTTTTCCCACATTGGGTTTTTCTGAGCACTTTTATCCAAAAATAATTGTGTTATATTTTATGTGTGCACTAGCATTTCTCAGCATCCAACGTTTTATTTTTCCACAGTATTTTATTTGTGAAGGTTGCAACGTGTTTATTTCAATATTCGTTGTAGAAAATAAATTGTTAAATTAATTAACAATTACAAGAAACAATACCAGTTGCAACAATAGGATTCTAGTTAAGGAATTTTCATATGGTATCAAAGCGTGAGCGATTAGTCGGGAAGCGAAGAAGAAAATTTCGCTGCTCAAAGGGAGCCGCAGGCCGAAATTTTCGAAGGCAACTTAGTCCATTGCCAGGAAGGCGGAGTTGCTTGGGGAAATTCAATTTTTCGGTGCAGAGGCAGAAAAATTTGACTTTCGAGTTTGAGTGATTCTAGCAGGCAAAGGGAGCAACTCATATCTTCACTGGGAAGATTTCTTGTTGGACATAGAGGGTTTTACAACAGATCGCCAGAGAAAAACCAACGTCGCATGGAAGAGAAATGCACACACAACAGAGGGAATTTTTTTTTCTGATTTTCCATTGCAAATAGGCAGTTGTTGTGAGCATATTTTCTCACTCCAAAAGGGAATGTGAGTAGCAGATTCATCAACTGAGCAGAGGGAAAGAGAGAGATTGTCGAGGTTCATTTCTCTAGTTTTGAGTTTCCAGATTTTGTAGCTCTGCAGGGATGGTCATACGAGATTGCTAGACGAGGTCGTACGAGTTAGCCAGAATGTAGATATGGGCAATAGATCGACTTCCAGTTGTCGGAGACAGGTGCCTGAGGAAGTGCGAGTTGCAAAGAAAGGACGGGTCCCAGCCGTGGACTAGGCTCGATAGGAGATAATGGGGGACTAGATCCATGTGAAGGAGGAGTATGACACCCCAGTGCGCCAGATAAAAAAGATCCAACACATTTGCAGCAAGGAGATCAGTTAGATAAGTACCAGATTGTTGCAGTAGGACCATCACCTTCGTTACAGGTTCCCACATTATCATAGTTGCAGGTTCAATGTCATCTGATGCAATTTGTGATTACACAGTTGCAAATCTAGTTACAATTGACATACCCTGGAGACAATTGAACAGCTAGATGCAGTGACATAGGCAGTTGGAATTGCCCAGTTGCAGTATGCAGGTGCAGTTTCAGCCAGGAGATTCCCAATGCAGAAATACGCAGTCCAGTTTCCAGTGCAGGAGGACAGTGCGATTTTCCAGGAGGGAGAAGAGATATTTCCCAAAGGGAGATCGAGACTCAGAGGGCATCTAGATTCAGACGGAGCCACCCTATGGAAGCTAGTACTTTTGGGGTGATTTGGAGTGGTAGCCCCAGAAACCTATGGAGTTGGGCAAGATCCACTGAGGAGTCCACCTCATGGATCACTACCTGGCTACGGGGGACCAAACTATTCAATAGCAGGATGGATCAGTGGCAATAGATGTAGTCAGATGCCAGAGCGACAGTTGCAGAGAGTAGTAGCAGTCAGGTACTGGGGAGTGCAGTGTAGAGTTGGCACAATGTAGAGTCAGCAATAGTGCAGTTGGCACAGTGAAAAGTCAGCAACAACGCAGTCTTCAGTGGACATTGCAAAGGTTAGTAGCAGTCAGAGACTCGAGTGATAGACGCATCATATTGATCACAGTTGATTCAATATTTTGGATAGTTTTTCAGTTGCAGATGTTGCAGTAGCAGCAGCAACAGAGTTGCATTGCAGATGCAGTGTTGGCAGCAGTTCAGCAGGGTCAAGAGCAGCACAGATGCAACATATATCAAAGTACTGCAATAGTTAATGGGCAGCAGCAGCCATACATCAACAGCGTTATAGGAGGTGATGCGGAGACAGGGTGTTGTTACAGGGTGTGCAACAACACTAAAACACATTCCTCACTAAGCGGGAGTGTTAGTTTTTGTAGGATCGGATGTGTTCTAGCCATGAAGCTTTGTGGAGAGGCTAAAATACATGGTATCTCAAGAACCCAAAAATCGTTTCTCGAAATTTCGCTTAGAAGTGACTTAATTCGATTATTAACCAATTTTTTAATGTTTCCTAAGTCTAAACTTAGGAAAACAGGTTACTGAATCAGTATTTATTAATTCAAGGCGAGAATCATTTAGAAACTCACACGGATCGATCCAGAGATTATCCTAGCCATCAATTATGCTTCAATCTTGTCCGTTGGTGCTCCAACAGAGGATTATAAGAGGAGGTCGATGTGATGATGGAGAAGACACTTGAGCAGTTCGATTTATTGGCAGATCGATTTCTTGAGTAGCAACAGTCAATTGCCAGAGATCGAATCAGTGAGTGAGGGGCAAGGATAGAGATCCATAGGAAGTTTTCCAGATACGAAGAGGCAGCAGCAAGAGGGTCGAGTTATCACAGTGAGGCAGCGCAAAGCTCTACACAGTAGCTTCAAATAGGGCAGTTCAATTTGCTTAAGAGAAAGTCGTTCTCAGATCCAGAGGCCGGACAGAGGTTTCAAATGGCTGAAGAGACGAATATCTCAGCAGTAGAAGGAAAAATGACTTCATCAGAGACCAATCAAAGGCTTGACGTCATAGTGACTGCACAGTCCAACGCAAAGGGTGACGCAGAGGCTTTAGAAGGTCGAGTTTTTCGTAGGCAAGTTGTGTCGGGATTTGCATGTGGAGGAAGGGTAAATCCCTTCTGTTGTTATATCACCCACCACCTTAGTGCTAAGAAGCTTATAAACGCAGAGCACCCGACAACATAAAGTGGGGAAATATTTAAAAATGTGAATGGGCAAATATGAAAAGCGATCTATATAAAAAGGGGAATAAGGCGCTATATTATATGATAGACTTGCAGCAAAGCTTGAAATGAAACAAAAAGGACAAAGGTGCAAGACAGCTGTACGAAGCGGGGCCCTCCCGCATTTCACATATTCAAAAGATAACGAAGCGTCAACAATTCCGGGGGGGTCAACGATGGCAAGGGGAAGGCAAAAGCTCCCCCCTCCGAAATTGTGGTGACGTGGCATACGTTGGGACCCGGGGCGTATATTTCGTGGGGAAATGGCCGCAGGGTTAAAGCTGCTATAAAACCCCGCCGGTATTTCTAGTGGGTCTGATCACGAAGGACACCTGTCGTCACGAATACAACGGTAAGGTAAGTCCTAGGACACCCGGTACACGACCAGTACCGGCATTTAACCTGATGCGTGGTATTCACCTAACCGAAATCTGATAGCGAATAACCAGATGCCACGCGTCTCAGTGTCGACGTCCTTATGACGTCAGCCCTACTAGTGTCGCCCTAGTCTCGGTTTCCGGGAAATATGAAGTTGTATAAATCTGTCCTGTAATTCACTGTGGTAAAATACTTTCTTTTACGGTTTACTGTATAGCTAAAGCGCGAGCGCTAGGTACCAGGTCCACCAAGTCATTTTCAACCTCCCTGCGTCGTTTTCCCCGAGCTTTGTCCTTACTGCACAGGTATTCCATCCCTTTTTCACCATCTGGTTTCCTTCCGCTTTTCATTTTTCATAATAGTCATGGGTAAAGTGAAGGTTAATAAGTCAGAGCCTGAAACCCCTCAAGGTCGTGAGTTCAGGGCTGCCCCTAGACTTGAGCCTTTCATCTCAAATAAAAGGAAGAAGATTAAATCAACTGCTTATGCTCACGAAACTAGACCCTTCATCGAGTGGAGAGCTAATCTTGATATCTGGCCTTTGCTTTCACAGATGGAGACCGATTCATCTGCGACAGGGGAGAAAGGAGATACTGCTTCGACACAAGAAGCAGGCAAGAAGCTGGTGCTTCAGGAGGAGGCTCTCCGCCTTCCAAAAGGCAGAGAACCAATCATGAAGAAAGTGTCGGAGATGAGCAATCGCTGCAAAAAGAAACATTGTATGGTCAATCAGACAAGGGAAAAGCAGGTTTTGTGGTAAGACGTGATGTTACATCATCTTCTGACTTCTCAGAAGTTTCGCAAGCCATCTCTGCAAGCAGGTCGAAGAAGGAAAGTGAAAGGAAGGTGAAAAACAGAGCTATCAGGGAAAAGTACTGGTCTGAATTGGAAGGATATGTGGACAAGTATCATACTAGGTTTTTAGCCGAGATTGAGATGGACAAAGAAAAATTGGTATTGGCCATGACTGAAGCAATATTAGACCCAGAGGCTAGGACCACCAGCTATAGAGCTTTGGAAGTGGCAATAAACATGTCATAGGACCCACCAATTAACAAGTGCAATCTATTCCAATGTTTTGGTGATATGTTAAAAGACGAGGTTGTGAAGCTCTCCCTCACTCTAAGGAAGCTACAAACCAAGCACAACCAAGTGCTTGACAAACTTAGAATGGAGAAGATTAATTCCCGTGCACTCTCAAACGACTTGCGCAATTTGCAAACTGTTGTGAAAGTCAAAGAGAGCGGTAAAGCAGACCCTCAGGCCCATGTCATCTCAGAGTTGCAAAAACAGGTCGCAGCTCTGAAACATCAGCTGAATATGCTTGGCTTTCAACACGTACAAACTGCTGAATTAGCCCGGATAGAAAGGGATAAGGCCAATCTAGCAGACTCCCTTGCCAAGGAAATGGAAGAGAAGGTTAGAATTGTTGGGGAGATGATTACCCTTCAGCTAAAGGTGGACAAACTACAGAAAAACTGGGATTCACATGTTTGCTCCACACCTCCTCCGGAAGGGTCCAGCTCACTCTCGGTAGTTGACCTCGGCGTTGGCCGAACTCCAAGCAGCAGAAAAACAGGTTCAAACGGCACGACAGAAGATCAATGAGCTCGAGGGTTGCCTCAAAGAGAATTCCAAGAAGGTAGCAGCTCTGCAGAAGGAAATAGAAGAAGGGAAACAAGAGAAGTTACAGCAGGAGAAGACCATCTGAGACCTTACAAACCGGATGAAAGGAAATATCACCCCTCTGGACGCTCGACGCTTAATTTGGACGGATATTATTATGGAAGTAAAGAAGCATTGGGCTTTCCTGACTCTCATTGAAGAAAAGAAGGCTGCAGTACGCTTATTTAGAAGAACTCTCCACGAAGGATATACTGACGCTTCAACTAAGGTCGAAAACACCAAAAGGTATGTTGCTCTCCTGAATGATTTGACTTCAGCAGAATTGGCTAAATGAGGAATCAATAGCAGGTTCGAGGCGTCTGAATGTCAGAAGGTGATGGAAAAGGAAGCTGCGCGCAACCTAGCACTGGGCAGTTTGGAAAAGCTGGCGACAAGCTTGGAACAGTTCGAAACAGAGTGGACTAAACTAACTCTTGCTGGCCTCCCATCATGCTGGGAGCCTTCAAATACGGTCCTTCAACCGTTATCAACATATGAGTCCCGGCTAACGGAAGTGATGAATTGGACTAACATACCATTTGAGAAGACCTCTCGACTTAAGGCTGAAACTATAATTGCAGTACTCAGCAAAGAATTCTCTCTCCTTCATCAGGTGAGACAACGATTACCCACTCAGGCAAGCTACGCCGAACTGATTGAAGTATATGTTTGGGTCGAAGCTTTCACTTCGATACCTGATCCTGCAGCCGACACTTGGCAGAGGTGCAACAGTCATGCAAGTACGTCAACCACCGCATCTGCTCCGTCTGCCTCTAAGAAAGCCATTTCCTCTACAACCACAGTACTGCCTCCCTCAGCTACAGCCTCGACTCCGACCCACCACTGAAATTGTTAACTCATGATTGGGCCTACGTGGCCTCTTGTTTTCTTTTTACTTTCAATATTCGAGTGAAATTCACATTTCACTTTTGCAATTTTCTTTTCAGTTAGACAGTTGTGTTATTTTCATTAGAAATGGCTACGAGCCCGATTAGTAAAATGATGGGAGTTGTTTCTACCCCATTATCAATTTTGATGTTTTGATTAAGACCTGAAACTGCCTACAGGCACGCAGAAAAGATGTTCTCCCAAAATATCTTTCCGCATATGATCATTAGAAATGTTATGATTAGCATACGATGAGCAGGTTCCATTTGCCTATGTTTGATGGTCCATCAAACAGTTCGACAAAGACTTGGGTGGAGTGTAGAAATTTCTTGTTTTCCCACCCCGGTTTTCAGTTTCACCTTATTTCCCCTTTTAGTTAAATGCCCTTTCCCATATCCTTACATTCAACAACAGGAAAAATAATTTTCGCTGAAAACACAAATTCTGGAAAATTTACAGAATGCTGGAAAATGCATAAATAAAAATCAAGGGATACAAACAGCCATTCAACACATTATAACACAGTAATTTTTGGCCAAAGGTGACCCTGGAAAAACCCCCTACAACTCTTCGGGAAAACCAGTTCGAAAGCTCCTTATTTCTGAAAAATGTCTTTTACAGTGAGAGAAATATTCAGAAAAATCAGCGAGTACAGATTACAACTTATCTCGTTTTTCGTGCTTAACCACCACCTCGAAAAACGTGTAAACAACAAAATAGAACAGCAATAAATGTTGTACAGCCTCCTCGATTTTCATGCCCAAATTTGCAGCCTTAAATGCTGCTGTACGGATTGTCTAGAAATGCGTGCAAGCTGCCATAAATGCTGTTGTATTGTTTTCCTCGATGTCCGTGCAGAAAAAAACAGTAGAGCTGCTGTACAGATTTCTGCCTCGAAATCTATGCAAGGGTACAGCCACTTGCTGTACGGCCTCCCTTGAAAAACGTGCCAGCAAAACCAACTTCTCTGCTCCTCGATTTTCGTGCCAACTTGCTGTACGACCTTCTTGGAAACTGAGCCAAAACTACTGTACGAATTTTCTAGAAAATCGTGCCCAAAATCTGCCTTTCACTGTGTGCTAACTCTGTTGTACGAACTTGCTGAAACATTGCTTTGGAATGTGTGCCAAGCTGCTGCCTCCTTCTCCTCACTGCTCAGAAATCTCCCTTGCTCTCTTGCTCTCTTTCTCTCAATCTGCTCATGAAAGAATAAATGACCTTTTCCTCCTTTTTCTCCTTTAACCTAACCCTAAGTGACTTTTGGGGAATCCCTAAATCCAATGGTTGAAACAGATTTAGATCTAGGGCTGAGATTAAATGCTCATTTAAATCTCACTTTCTATTTTTTAATTCACTCCACTTTAATAAAGACCCACTTAGTCATTTATTTCCAAAGTCACTTTTCCTTTCTAATTTTACATTGACTTTATTAAAGTCACTTTAAAATTAGACTTTACTAACTTTATCACTTAAAGTCACTTTTAAATTAGATTTGACTTTATAACTTTATAAAGTCACTTTAGGAGAAAAATTAAATTCTTTAGGGCACTTTTCCCTAGGCCAAATATCAAAGCCTTAGGGAACCACTTGTCCTCCGGTAACCAAATTTCAACACTCCCTCTTACCGAGGAAGGTGTTACTCACCACACCCATCTTGTCTCTGAAGTAGACATGCTTGCCCCATGGTAAGGCTTTGGTAAGAATATCTGCAACCTGCTCATCAGTGGGAATATACTCAAGCTTCACAGCTCCTTTCTGAACATAGTCTCTAATGAAATGATATTTGATCCCAATATGCTTTGACCTGTCATGAAATACTGGATTCTCCGTGAGTTTAATGCAACTCTGATTATCACAGTAAATCACTGAAGGTCTCAACGGCTGACCAAATAAGCTAAACAACATCTTGCGAAGCCAGATGGCCTCACAACTAGCTAGACTGGCTGCCATATACTCTGCTTCCGCTGAACTCAATGCTACTGACTGCTGCTTTCGGCTGAACCATGACACAACCGCCGAACCCAACCCAAAACAGCACCCTGAAGTGCTCTTCCTATCAGAAGCACAACCTGCCCAATCAGAATCAGTGTAACCTGCCAATCTCACTCCATCCCCCTGCCTGTAGTCCAGACCATAATCCACTGTCCCCTGCAAGTACCGCAAAATGTGTTGTGCAGCCACCCAGTGAACCTTCCTAGGCTCACACATAAACTGACTCATCGTGTTGACTGCAAAACAAATATCTAGTCTAGTGTTGACCAAATACATCAAGGAACCAATCAGCTGTCTGTACAATGTGGGATCCACCAACTCGGAATCCGAAGCATGAAGCTTCTTCCAGTTGGTGATCATCGGTGTCGACATGGGTCTACAATCCTCCATGTGGAATCTGCCAAGGATGTCCACAATATACTTCCCCCGCCCCAGGAAGAAATGCCCCTCCTACTGCCACACCTCCAAACCCAAAAAGTAATGCATCAAGCCGATGTCCTTCATCTCAAACTCCGCCGCAAGATCTCTCTTGCAGTGCTCTATGAGTCTCTCTGCACTCGTAATGACCAAGTCATCCACATACAGCACCAGAATCAGAGGCTCCTCACCTATCACAATATAGTAAAGGTTTGGATCTGCCTCACTCTTTGTGAAACCCATCCCCTGCAAGTATGTATCTATCCTGGAGTACCAAGCTCTGGGAGGTTGCTTCAGGCCATAAAGGGCCTTCTTCAGTCTGCACACATGGGACTCCTTCCCATGCACCTCAAAGCCCTGTGGCTGCTCAATGTACACCTCCTCCCGTATGAAGCCATTGAGAAATGCGGTCTTCACATCCATCTGGTGGATCTTCCAACCCATCTCTGCTGCTATCGATATAATGGAGCGAATCGAAGTATATCGAGCCACGGGAGCGAAGGTCTCCTCATAATCTACTCCCTCTACCTGGGAGAACCCTTTAGCCACAAACCTTGCCTTGAATTTCTCAATGCTACCATTTGCAGCATGCTTTACCTTGTAAAGCCATCTGGAAGTAACCACGGATTTGCCCTCAGGCCTCGACACCACCTCCCAAACATCATTCTTCTTGATAGAAGAATACTCCTCTTGCATGGCCTCTCTCCAGACCTGCTGGCTAGCTGCCTCCTCATAGCTAGAAGGCTCAGATTCAAAGATGTTGGCAACCATTGCCATATAGCTACAAACCTCTCAAGCGGTCCGTTTCTCTCGACCGGGCCTCTAGGACCAAAGAATGATGTGGCCTCTCTCAAGGTGTCCCTGGCTGCCTGGCCTCTCTTCCCCGAGCACACTTCTCCCACCGGAGAAATGAAACCCTCCTCCTCATCATCGTGGAGCCCGAACTCGACCGTCCGTCTCCGTTGTCCCCCTCTCGCCCGCACCGAACCCGAGAAGCTGAGGTACCCGGTGGTGAACCGTCCACGGCACCTCAGCATCCTCTTCAGGACTGCTCTGCATGCTTCTCGAAGCACCACCCCTCTGACTCTGCGAGCCACTGCTCACTGACGAACCAAACATCATCATAGATGTACCTCTGGATCCTCCTGATCCCTGCCCACTGGATCCCTGCGACTGACTCAGCTACTGTTGAGGGTCTGGCTAATCCAGATACTCTAACTCTCATGACCTCCTGAAGGCCCTGTCCTCCTCGAACTTCACATCCCGCCTGACAACAACTTTCCTCTGTGCAGGAATGTAAATCCGAAAGGCCTTTGAGGTCTCACTGTAGCCCACAAAGATACCCTTCTTTGCGGTGAGCTCTAGTTTGGTCCTCTTTTCCTTGGGTATGTAGGAGTATGTAATACACCCAAAGATACGAAGATGACCAATATCAGGCTTCTTCCTAGAAAAAGCCTCCTCCGGAGTCATGTGCCCCAAGGCACGATGCAGACTCCTGTTCTACAAATAAACAACAGTGTTGCAGGCCTCTGCCCAGAAAAACAATGGCAACCCTTGATCATGTAACATGGCTTTGGCAGCCCCTCCGATGGATCTATTCTTCCTCTCCGCAACCCCGTTCTGCTGGGGGTTGTAAGGAACAGTGAACTCCCTCCTGATGCCTGCCCCCACACAATAGTCAACAAACTCTCCGAGGGTGTACTCTCCTCCATTGTCCGACCTCAGGGACTTGATCTTCCAACCTGTCTGTGTCTCCACAAAAGCTCTGAACTCCTGAAACTGAAGACCTCACTCTTGGTCTTCAAAAAATAAATCCAAGTTTGGGTTCCCTATCAAATGTCAGTGTTCCCACACCGACTGCTCTAACAACTCTGTCATCATCGAGTACTACCTCTATATCAGTGCCACTCTTTGAAAGCTCTAAGAAGTACTCACGGACTCCTGTCATGTGACGTGAAGCCCCACTGTCCACATACCAGATACCCGAAGATGCTCCGCTAATCGAGGGAAAAGCATGCTCCCTCTGAACCTCTATGGCAGATAATCCCGCACTAGAGGACTCACACGCAATGAAGCCAAACTCCCGGTCAAAACGATCTGCAAAGTCCTCAACCTCTGCTGAAGCTGCCATGCTCTGGTTCTTCCCCTTCTTCTTCTTCTTCTCCGGACACACAACTACATAGTGTCCCATCTTCTGACAATTCCAACACTTCACCTTGGAATAGTCCTTCTGTGTGTTACCCTGTTTACCTTTACCTTTGCCTTTGCCCCCACCACTGCTTGTGGAAGCTTGCTTCTTTCCTTTGCCTTTCTTGCCTCCTGCCAACAGTGCTACATCCTCATCCTGCTCAACTGGCTTGGCTACCCCAAGCTGACCCTTCTTGATCTCTGTCTGAATGCAATCATCCCAAAACCTCTCCCATGTGGGAAGGGTCTCACGTGCACAAACCCCATCAGCAAAGTTCATCCATGAACTGGGGAGACCATTCACTGCAATCCGCACCAACTCAGTGGGTGGAATGACCTCTCCAACTACTGCCAACTCATCTCTCACATTAGTAATCTTTGTGAGATATCCAGCTCAATGTGGAAAAAATCGGAATCGGGATTAAATCGGCAAGGGTAAAAAAGTTGAAAAAATCGGCAAAGTCGGGATTTTTTCGAAAAAATCGGCAAAAAATCGGCAAAATTAAAAAAATACAAAATTTTTCAAAATTTTTCAATTTTTTTAGCATCTAAAGTATCCACAACATCAAATAAATGCATTTCCACATAAACATGTAAAGAAAGCTAATATATAATATGTATATGAAGTCTAGTGCTACATCACATATCAAAATAGTGAATCGAGTCCTGAATCTTGAGTCTCAGTCTCAAGAGTCAAAATATCAACAAAAAATATAATACTGTATATCATGAGTCATCTCCATGTCATAAAGTAAGTCACTAAGATGAAGATCCCCTGCCCCTTTTACGGGAATAGGGAATGGCTTTGCCTTTTCCTCTAGAGGAAGAAGGCTCTGCCCCTCGGAATACAGATGGACCCAGTCGTCCTCTAGAAGAAAAAAAAATAGGTGGCCTCTGTGCTCTGCCACTAACGCTGCCACTGCTACTGCCCATCCTAGATGGTGTCACCTCCTCCTCCACATCCTCCTCCTGCTCTGCCTCCTGACTCTGCTCCTCCTCCTCTACCACTGGCTCCTCCTGCTGTGCATCTGCTTCCTCCTCTGGCACTAATACCTTTGGATCCACATCTAACCAATCAGGGGTCGATTCCATGACCGGCCTCTCAGTCTCTACCCTCCATGCAGCAGTGGTATCAATATTGTCCAATGAAATGGCATCCATATCAGGAGTTTTCTGAATTTGTCTCATCCACAATCGAAGATTGTAGTAGACATACACCATGTCATTGAGACGTTGGGATTCCAATCTGTAAAAGGGTCATAGATTATAAATTAGTACTTGGAAAGTTTATATAGTAAAAAATTAAAATAATCAAATTATTTCAAAAATTTAATTTGAATTTTTTTTACCTATTGCGCTTTTTGCTATGTATTTTGTCAAAGACACTCCAATTGCGCTCACACCCAGAGGAACTGCATGTCTGGCTGAGCACTCGGATGGCAAGCATTTGGAGATGGGGTACTCTACCACCATAGCTTGTCCACCAAGCATCTACAAGTTAAAATAAAAATGAGAAGCAAAAATTATGAAGAGACAATGAATTATTAAATTTGAAAGTTGAAACTTGAAACAAACTGAACAGTGAAGCTTACCTGGCATTTTGGTCATCCTACTCTTAATAGCCATGCTAAAACCAAATGTGCCACCAGCCATCCTATATATTTCCATTTCTTTGGAAATTTCTTCACGTTTTTGCTCAGATACCACCATCCTCTCAACACATGTGAAGAATCCATCCATCACCTCGGCATCAAATCTGAAACCACAGGAGTAAGAAAATGCGGGGTTGAAGTAGATACCTGCAGCATGAATGGGGCGATAGAGGGTATTGTTCCATCGGTCATCAATCACTCTCCATATGACCTGTTGTTTCTCTAACCCCTCATCTCTCTTATCTGCATAATAAGCACGAATGGCTTCTTTGGCCCTATCCATGGCCTCATACAAGTAGCCCATTGCGGGCTTCTCTCCATCAACCAACCGAAGAACACTTACCAAAGGTTCTGAAATGGCACACACCTCCTCTACTCCTACCCAAAACCCCTGATCATATGAAACAAGTCTGCATATGCCCTCTCCCTCTGGTTTGCGGCTAATAGATAAGTCACGCCAATCCTGTGAAACAAACATGCTCTTCATGTCCCACATAGAATTCAACAGAGACTGAAGAGATATGAAAGTAGTGGCAAAGCGTGTTATCGCAGGACGCACCAACTCTTTATTGTTGGTGAATCTTCTCATCAAGCTAAGCACAGATGCATGATTGTAAATAAATTTTGTTATGCTCTTGGATGATTCAGCAATATGTCTCACCATAGGAATCTTACCTATATCCTCCAACATCAAGTCAATACAATGAGTAGCACAAGGTGTCCAAAACAGGGTAGGATACCTCTCCATAAGCAACCTGCCAGCTGCAACATAATTTGCAGCGTTGTCCGTTATGATTTGAACAACATTCTGTGGGCCTATTTCCTGAATGAAGATGTCCAACAACTCACATAATAAACGCGCATCTTTAATGTGTGCAGATGCGTCAACAGATTTTATAAACATTGTCCCCCTAGGACAACTAACCAAGAAGTTAAGAAGGGTCCTACCCTTCTGGTCAGTCCAACCATCTGACATGACTGTGCATCCAGTGTGTTCCCAAGATGCCCTAAACTCCTCCAGTCTAGCAGTGCAAACATTCTTTTCCTCTTGAAGAAGAGGCCCTCTCAACTGTGCAAAGGTAGGGGCTTTGTATCCCGGGCCAACGACAGCAACAGCATCAAACATAGGTTGGTAGAATGGGTTTGTCTTGGCAATGTTGAAAGGAACATCACTCCATAGAAGACATCTACTCACCAACCTGTCAGCTTCTGCCTTTTCCTTTTTTTAATTGCTGATTTGATGCCAGGTTGTGCACCAGGTGTTGTTCTAGGGACAAAAAAGGATGAAAAAGCTGAGGGGGTGGAACTGGAAGGTAATGCTGAACCAGAAGAAGCACTCTCACTTACCCCCTGTGTTGAGCTCCCTACAAGTTGCCTTTTTATTACTGCCCTGGTGTCTTTGCCATCTTCTTTTTCCATCAAGGCTTTAATGGCCTGTCGGATCATTTCTGGACCCGGATTTGGGCAAAGTTCTGTATTTTGCCCTGGAATTTTCCCTATATGGCATTTTAATCTATAAATACCCCCTGACATATGCTTTCCACACAACTTGCAAGAAAAATACGCTCTATTGATTCCTCCAGTTTCGGGTACAGTATCAGGTTCACCATACTGCCAGAAAGGATCCAAATTCCTTGGCATTTTGTTTGAAACTTTTTGATGTTTGAACCTGGGCACAAAACAAAAATTAAAAAAAAAATTAAAAATTGCCCATCACATAAATTAAAAATTAAAATCACTAAATAGTAGACTGGGCACTAAAGCTACTGTGATTTCCCAGGCTCTCAAAGATCATCCATTTTAATTTTTTAGTCTGCAGTTGAAAGTTAAAAACTTAGAGATGTGACACATTGTCCTACACATGTAAATATTTACAATTTAGAACCAAATAAATAGTAAATACATTGAATTAAATAAAATAAAATAAAACATATAAATAAAATTTAAATAAATAAAAATAAAAATATAAAAAATAAAAAATCATAACATTAAAAATTTAAATACTGTAAATATTTACAATTTAGAACCAAATAAATAGTAAATACATTGAATTAAATAAAATAAAATAAAACATATAAATAAAATTTAAATAAATAAAAATATAAATATAAAA
The DNA here is from genome assembly GCA_034641835.2 of Pinus albicaulis. Classification (NCBI taxonomy): domain Eukaryota; kingdom Viridiplantae; phylum Streptophyta; class Pinopsida; order Pinales; family Pinaceae; genus Pinus; species Pinus albicaulis. The sequence continues at coordinate 1,322,289,955 of CM076575.1, read as the reverse complement.
AATAAAAAATCATAACATTAAAAATTTGAAAGACCCCACGGCCTGCACTGTGTGCTGTCAACCCAACATATTCAAGCCTCAAGGCATCAGCGGCCAGTTTAATCTTTGCAAAATCTTCGGGAAATGCAAAGGCGGCCAGTTTTTATTAGCCGCAAATGTTTTTTCAAATAATAACCTAAAACCATTCATGGAATGATATAAAAATCCGTGGACAATCATTAAGGAAAGTACAAAGGATGGTATGTTAACACAAGTGAAGCAAGATAGTTTTTTTGCGTACATTCGTTGCAGAGAAATTTGAGGTCTTTGTTACAACTTCATCTTTGGAAACATTCGATAGTTCAAAGTTCAAACTTTTTATTATTTAACAGTTAACTTACCTGGAGGCTGGCGGCAGCAGCAAACCCTGGTGGCAGTGGGCACCCAATCTGCAACTCGAATCTTCAAAGTTCAGCGCCGAATAACTTGAAACCCTCTTCGTGGACTGTCGACCGACCACAGTGACTGCTCCAGTGTTAAACGCGGGCGGGCGGGCGGACAAACAAAACAAAACGACACATAAAAATCGAATTTTCCGGCTTTTATAGTCATGTTCACGATTTTTTGGATCGAATCGGGATTAAATCGGGATTTTAACGATTTTATCGGGATTTTTTCAAAATTTAAAAAATCGTGAAAAAATCGGCCGATTGAATCGGCGTCTTGAAAAAATCGGGATTTTTTGAAAAAATCCCGATTTTATCCCGATTTTTTCCACACTGATCCAGCTGCACTATCAGTCTTACCCATCTTAACGGTCTTCAGCTTCTCCTTCAGGACCATTTTCCGGTTCTCATTGGTACTCTGGTAGAGATTGGACAATGCTGTCCATATCTCATGAGCATTTCTCTTTCCTCTCACATGAGGAATGCAATGGTCTTTGATTCCGTCTAGAATCAATCTCTTACCCGTGTTGTTCTTTCTATTATATGCTGTCAACTAAACAGCATCAGTAGGCACAACAACAGGGTTCTGTGCGGTATGAACCATGATGTCCAAGACTTCTGCCTCCTCAAAGATACTCTGCATTCTCTTCTTCCAAACACTGTAATTGGTATGCCCATCCAACCTATCCTCCACCCTCAGTCCCAATGACATCCTACTGTCTTAAAACTGAAAAATAGCACTGTTGTAGTAAATATAAAAAATTCTGTGTGAGAAAAATCAGCTTGCTGGAATTTTCTGAGTGAAAAATTAGCAGACTGTATTTTTCTTCTTGCTGTCCCAGACTGCACTTTCAGCACTCAAGCTCTGATACCATGTAGAAATTTCTTGTTTTCCCACCCCGGTTTTCAGTTTCACCTTATTTCCCCTTTTAGTTAAATGCCCTTTCCCATATGCTTACATTCAACAACAGGAAAAATATTTTTCGCTGAAAACACAAATTCTGAAAAATTTACAGAATGCTGGAACATGCAGAAATAAAAATCAGCAGATATAAATAGCCATTCAACACATTATAACACAGTAATTTTTGGTCAAGGTGACCCTAGAAAAACCCCCTACAACTCTTGGGGAAAACCAGTTCGAAAGCTCCTTATTTCTGAAAAAATGTCTTTCACAGTGAGAAAAATATTCAGAAAAATCAGCAAGTACAGATTACAACTTATCTCGTTTTTCGTGCTTTACCATCACCTCGAAAAACGTGTAAACAGCAAAACAGAACAATAATAAATGTTGTACGGCCTCCTCGATTTTCATACCCAAATTTGCAGCCTTAAATGCTGCACTGTACGGATAGTCTAGAAATGCGTGCAAGCTGCCATAAATGCTGCTGTACTGTTTTTCTCGATTTCCGTGCAGAAAAAAAAACAGCAAAACTGCTGTACGGATTTCTGCCTCGAAATCTGTGCAAGGGTACAACCACTTGTTGTACGGCCTCCCTTGAAAAACGTGCCAGCAAAACCAGCTTCTCTGCTCGATTTTCGTGCCAACTTGCTGTACGACCTTCTTGGAAACTGAGCCAAAACTGTTGTACGGATTTTCTAGAAAATCGTGCCCAAAATCTTCCTTTCACTGTGTGCTAACTCTATTGTACGGACATGCTGAAACACTGCTTTGAAATGTGTGCCAAGCTGCTGCCTCCTTCTCTTCACTGCTCAGAAATCTCCCTTGCTCTCTTGCTCTTTCTCCCAATCTGCTCATGAAAGAATGAATGACCTTTTCCTCCTTTTCCTCCTTTAACCTAACCCTAAGTGACTTTTGGGGAATCCCTAAATCCAATGGCTGAAATAGATTGAGATCTAGGGCTGAGATTAAATGCTCATTTAAATCTCACTTTCTGTTTTTTAATTCACCCCACTTTAATAAAGACCCACTTAGTCATTTATTTCCAAAGTCACTTTTCCTTTCTAATTTTACATTGACTTTATTAAAGTCACTTTAAAATTAGACTTTGGTAACTTTATCACTTAAAGTCACTTTTAAATTAGATTTGACTTTATAACTTTATAAAGTCACTTTAGGAGAAAAATTAAATTCTTTGGGACACTTTTCCCTAGGCCAAAGATCAAAGCCTTAGGGAACCACCTATCCTCCGGTAACCAAATTTCAACATGGAGAAGCTGGACATATACTTCCAGCTTAACCAGATGGCGGAGGCCGAAGCCATCAAGGTAGCTTCACTACACTTTGAGGGCGAGGCCCATGCTTGGTGGTTTCATGGGATGACTACACTAGGACACTCGACAGTGACCACTTATGCTGAGTTCACACAAAGAGTAGTGGAGAGATTCGATCGGAGGGATCCGGAGGAGCATTTCGTTGAGATGACTAAGCTCAAACAGACAGGCATCCCAGACACTTACATTTCAAATTTCCTAAGACTCTCAATGATGGTACCAGATCTATCCGTGGCACAGATGATATGCATGTTCATTGATGGGCTAGCAAAGCCGCTTCGAGATTGGTCAGATCCACTAGACCAACCACCCTCCATGACGCAGTTGGCAGGGCACGAGACTTGCAGGATGCCTTACCCCAGACCAGGATGCCTTACCCCCAGAGACAAGCTTTCCAGCCTAAGGGGGAGGATCTGAGGATTCCGCCTCCAAAGGGGAATCAGGGTAGAGGACAGTGGGATGATGATGCCAGGAGGGAGTTGAACAGGAAGAGATTGTGTTTCACCTATCAAGAGCCGTGGGCACTAGGACACAAATGTGCTGCTAGCAAAGCACATTATATCGAGGTCTTCTCCGAGAGCAACGAGGAAGAAGATGAGTATGATGACGTGGGGGCAAGGGGAAGAGATACAACACAGGATAATTTGCCACCTCCACCACCAGGAGCAGGAGGTGCAGCCTTTGCACCTACCGGAGGGACCCTTGCAGCATTGTGAGGAGTTCCCAAGCATCTGACACTGCGCGTTCGAGGTACAGTGTGGGGGCAGCGAGTATCAGTACTGGTGGACAATGGGGCAACCCACAACTTCATCGATGCACAGATGGTAGAGCGGAGAAGCATACAGACAGAGAGCTTCGATGGGCTTTCAGTGTTGGTCCCAGGAGATGAGACTATGTAGTGTGCTAGTTCTGTCCCAGCGCTGGCAGTGACAATGGGCACTTACATAGTGACTGACCACTTTTTCGTGGTTAACATACCGGATACCAATGTGGTATTAGGAGTACAGTGGCTGATCACTCTAGGGAAGGTCACCACAGATTGGGAGGCCTTGGAGATGGAGTGGGATGACAAGAAGACTGGGAAGCACGAGAAGATACGGGGCATGCACACATACCCACCTCAGACAGTTTCAGCTCACCGGATGGAGGCAGACTTCCAGAAGGGAGACATAGAGTGGGCAGTAGAGTTGCGTGCATCAGAGGTAGAGACTACCGGGCAGACAGTTCATCCAGAGGTACAGACCATCCTTGACAGGTATGCCGCGGTGTTTGGGGAGATACTACCAGGACAACCATCAGATCGGGGATTTGAGCATACAATTGAGCTAGAGCAGGGCATATAGGCCATCATTACCACACCCTATAGGCACCCCAAGGCCTATCGGGACGAGATCGAGCGAGCTATCCACGAGCTGTTAGCTCTTGGACACATTCGGCCTAGCACCAGTCCTTTCACTTCTTCGGTAGCGTTGGTCAAGAAGAAGGACAACACATTGAGGATGTGCATTGATTACAGGGCTCTGAACAAAAAGACCATGAAGAACAGGTATCCTATTCCACGAATCGATGAGCTGATGGATGAGTTGAGAGGGGCATAGTTCTTCTCAAAGATTGATTTAAGATCCGGGTACCATCAGATTCCCGTGAGGGAAGAGGACATTCCCAAGACCGCTTTCAGGTGCCACTATGGCCATTTTGAGTTCTTGGTGGTGCCCTTCAGGCTAACCAATGCACCGGCCACCTTCCAGTGATGTATGAACCACATTTTCCGCAACCACCTGAGGAAGTGTGTGTTGGTCTTCTTTGATAACATATTGATATATAGCAGGACATGGGAGGAGCATCTCCAACACATAGAGGCAGTGTTGCGTATTTTGGAGGAGCAGCAGTTTTATGCTAAGCTCTCCAAATGCGAGTTTGGGTTGACGGAGATGATATACTTGGGACACATCATAGGGGTGGACGGAGTGAGGGTCCACGAGGAGAAGATCAGGGCCATCATCAATTGGCCAGAGCCGAGAAATGTGACAGAACTTCGGGGGTTTGTAGGTATCTGCACCTACTACAGGAAGTTCGTCAAGGGTTTCTCTTAGCTTGCTGCACCCCTTACAGATCTGATGAAGAAGGGGGCATTCAGTTGGGCAGACACAGTGCAGCGAGCCTTTGACAGGCTCAAGGAGGTGATGAGCAGTTGTCCAGTGCTAGCATTACCAGACTTCACGCAGCCATTCATTCTGGAGTGTGATGCATCAGGAAAGGGGATAGGCAGAGTGTTGATGCAGGGAGGCCAACCTATAGCTTTTGAGAGCCGGAATCTCCTACCACATGAGCGGTTGTATGCCATATATGACAAGGAGATGTTGGCCATCATGCATGCATTGGCCAAATTCCGGCAGTACCTGGTAGGTAACAGGTTTAGGGTGAGGACCGACCACAACAGCCTCAGGTTTTTCTTAGAGAAGAAACAGCTACAGGGGAGGCAGCAGAAGTGGGTCAGCAAGATCCAAGCCTACGACTTTGACATCGAGTATGTCAAAGGGAAGAACAACGTAATGGCTGATGCAATTTCACGCAGACCAGCCACGTTGTCTCTGATGAGTTTGGATGCAGATTGGAGGGCTCAACTATTGGTGGAGTACTCCAAGGACATATTTGCTTGTGAGGTTTTGGATGGGCAAGTGACAGATGACAGATATAGGGTGATGGATGAGATCATCTACTACAGGGACAGGATCTTCTTGACTGAGGGCTCTCAGCTCAAGAAGAAGATATTGCAGGCTTCTCACGATTCACCATTGTCTGGCCATCAGGGGTTTACCAAAACCTACAGGGCCATCAGAGACAGGTTCTCATGGAAGGGCCTCAAGGGGGACGTACTCCAGCATGTCAGCGAGTGCGAGGTTTGTCAGCGCAACAAGAGGGAGATGAACCATCTGACAGGTTTGTTGTAGCCTCTTCCCATTCCAAAGGGGAAATGGGAGAGTATCTCGATGGATTTCATCACAGGGTTGCCCATGGTGCAGGGCAAGGACTGTATATTCGTCGTCATTGACCGACTGATGAAATATGCGCATTTTTTTTGCCATATCCGCACATTATACAGCAGCACAGCTGGCAGAGCTATTCTTTAGGGACATCTCCAGGTTACATGGTCTTCCCAAGACCATTGTCAGTGACAGGGACAGCCGCTTCATGGGCGGGTTTTGGCAGAAGCTTTTTCGGTTGGTGGGGACAGAGTTGACACCGAGCACTAGTCACCACCCACAGATAGATGGGCAGAAAAATATAGTTAACAAGTGGCTGGAGGGCTACTTGCGTAACTATGTCAGTGGGCAGCAGAGAGCATAGCTGAAGTGGCTGCACCTAGGAGAGTACTGCTACAACAACGCACATCACATGACCATCGGTATGTCTCCGTTTTACGCGTTATATGGTTATCATGCTTTATCTTTTGTTGATGTGATGTTTGGTGCCAGTAAGGCTCTGAGAGCCAAGGACTAGATCCAAGAGAGTCAGGACATCCTCGGAGCTCTCAAGGATAACATGGCTACAATGCAGAACCAGCAGAAGTTGTATGCCGACAGGGGTCGGGTGGAGAGACATTTTGAGGTAAGGGACTTGGTCTACCTACATTTGCAGCCATACCGACAGTCTACTCTGAAGCAGAAGGGAGCTGAGAAGCTCAAGCCCCATTTTTATGGGCGTTACAGGGTGATACGCAGAGTTGGGCAGGTTCCTTACGAGTTGGAGCTACCCCAGGGCAGCAAGATTCATAACATCTTTCACGTATCGCGCCTGAAGAAGGCACTAGGATAGTAGGTGACAGTGACAGAGGAGCTTTCGCCTACGAATGATGAGGGGCACTTGGTGCTACAGCTGGAGGCCATTATTGATACCCGGGAGAGACAGTTGCGGAGCAGGGCGGTCCGGGAATTCTCAGTGAGGTGGAAGAATTTGCCAGATGAGGATGCCACTTGGGAGAGTGAGAAGATCTTGCAGCATCCATCACTATAGTTGCTTGAGGTCAAGCAACATTTTGCCGGGGGAGACTATAATATTCCCAATTAGCAATAGCTAATTGGAAATATTAATTTTGACCAATTTTTCCTTATTATAGTTGGAGCATGAATAAAGTGAGTGAAATATTAATAACTCACTTAGGATAAATTATTTCCCTAAAGTCCACATCGTATTTGACGAAGTGGGGCCTAGTGACCAAGTGGACAGCGTAGGGAGAGGAGGATGTAGGCCACGTGGGCAGCGTGGGGCCTACCTCACGTAGTTGAGAACAGCAGCGTGGGCCAAGGGGCACGTAGGAGATGGTGGGGCCTAAGGTTGAGAGAGGCCCATCGTGATAAAAGGGAGGAGAGCCTCTTCATTTGATCATTCATGTTTATGCATCTTGAGCTTGTCATTTCGACTTGGAGCACGCTGGCTGTTTAGCTTGTCTGCAATACTGTTTAGTACACCAGGTGTCTCCGTGCGGAGATCCCACCCTCAGCCCCGGGAGACTTTGAGTGCTTGCTCAGGTGAGGTATTCTACCATCATTTTTGAAGGAGGATTTGTGGTTGCCTTCGTTGTGGAGCGGAGCAATCGAGGGACTGCGCAGTTTTGAGAGAGAGGCGCAGTTCATCTTGGGAGAGTTCCGGATTGGTGTCATTTTGGAGGATTCGGGGCGAAGAATTGAGCAAGGGCCCAGCAATTGCCTATTAGAGATATTTGGGAGAGAGGGAGTCTCTATTTTGGGAGGTTGTCATTCAGCACCAGTGTGGCCCTTGGGAGGATAGCGTAGATCCTCAAGGGAGGCATTTTCAGAGGTCGAGCATTTCAGAAACGCTCTCTGGGCTTTTCTGGGTATTGTGAGTAGAGGCCGATTCCAGAGTATCAACATTTTCCGAGTAGTAGAGCAGCCCCAAATACTCATTTTGGTTCCAGTAGTTGCAACAGCACGCATTAGGGGAATTTTGAGGTCTAAAATGGGCATCCTAAGGAAATTATAAAATAATAGTGGAAAAATCAAATAGGATTTGATGACATCATCAAATTTTAGAGGGAAAAATGAAAAAACTACTTTTTCAACTCGTATTTTCAACTTATCTCCCAAAGTGTTTGCTCAAATTTCGAGCAGGAGTACTCGTTGGATGCAAAATTTAATTCCTCATCCAAGGAGTACCCATGTTGCATACTTTCGATGGACCCTGCTACATGAAAAATGAGAAATACATAAAAAAACGTTTTTTTATGTATTTCTGATTTTTCATGTAGCAGGGTCCATCGAAAGTATGCAACATGGGTACTCCTTGGATGAGGAATTAAATTTTGCATCCAACGAGTACTCCTGCTCGATTTTTTATGTATTTCTCATTTTTCATGTAGCAGGGTCCATCGAAAGTATGCAACATGGGTACTCCTTGGATGAGGAATTAAATTTTGCATCCAACGAGTACTCCTGCTCGAAATTTGAGCAAACACTTTGGGAGATAAGTTGAAAATACGAATTTAAACAGTGGATTTATTATTTTATTATATTTTAATATTTTTACCCCGTTACTTAAAAAAAGGTGAATCATCCCCCATGGTTGACATCATCATCTTGAATCCTATTGGTTCTTATAAAGTTTATTTTTGTTGTACATTTTTCTTAGGAGGCCCATTTTAGACCTCAAAATTCCCCTAATGGTAGTATTTCAGCAGTTGGAGTTAGAGCAGAGAGCAGCCATTTCCTTTGACATTCTGAGAGTATTCCTACACTTGCCTGGTGCAAGTCGAGGTGCCATCATTCTGATCACCCCTTGTACTTCTTTATATTTCTCAGTATAATAAAATGGCTTAGCATTCTCTATTTCATGTGCATCAGCTTCATGGTTTGTTTCTAGCACTATATGTCTTGTTGTATGCTCTATATTACTGTCTATCTCCCCTTCAGGATATTACAGTGGTATCGAAGCTCATAGGCTTGGCACAGCCTGTGGGGCAAGTTGTCTATGACACCGGGTGAAAAGCCCTACATTTGCTATAGACACAAGAAGTACAGAGATATTGAGCGTAGGTTGGAGAATACCTACGGGGACGTGGATCGTATTCCAGTTAGAGACGCAGAGAAGGAGGAACCCATGATAGGAGAGAACAAAGATGAGGGGAAGGAACTCGGGGATATGCTCCTCAGGTCAGTACAGGAGCTAACGAGACAGATTGAGGTGATGGGACAAAGATTCACTGCTGCAGAGGCTAGGCAGCGTAAAACCCCAAGGGGTTTCCAGATTGGTGAGGGATCAGGCACATCCCACCATCTGCAGGAGCATAATGGCACTCAGCACATGGCATCTCATGCACCCACACGTTCCACTATGCCCACTTTTTTGGCTGCAGACAGAGGGGCAGGAGCACAGCAGGAGCAGGAACTTGGCCACATGGGTGATTACTTTGCTGAGTACCAGGCATACGAGCAGGAGTTCAGGGATGCCCTCTCATTTCGTGATTTTGTCCAGCTCCAGTAGGACAGCAGACCCCGCGACCATCATAGGGGACACCGGCATTATCACGACGGAGACACTCAACGTACGATCAGCAGGTTCCATTTGCCTATGTTTGATGGTTCATCAAACAGTTCGGCAAAGGTTTGGGTGGAGAAGCTGGACATATACTTCCAACTTAACCAGATGGCGGAGGCCGAAGCCATCAAGGTAGCTTCACTACACTTTGAGGGCGAGGCCCATGCTTGGTGGTTTCATGGGATGACTACACTAGGACACTTGGCAGTGACCACTTATGCTGAGTTCACACAGAGAGTAGTGGAGAGATTCGATCGGAAGGATCCAAAGGAGCATTTCGTTGAGTTGACTAAGCTCAAACAGACAGGGAGCCGAGACACTTACATCTTAGATTTCCTAAGACTCTCGGTGATGGTACCAGATCTATCCGCGGCACAGATGATCTACATGTTCATTGATGGGCTAGCAGAGCCGCTTCGGGGATTGATCAGATCCACTAGATCGACCACCCTCCATGACGCAGTTTGCAGGTCACGGGACATGCAGGTTGCCTTACCCCGAACCAGGATGCCTTACCCCCAAAGACAGGCTTTCCAGCCTAAGCAGAAGGATGTGAGGATTTTGCCTCCAAAGAGGAATCAGGGTAGAGGATAGTGGGATGATGATGCCATTAGGGAGTTGAAGAGGAAGAGATTGTGTTTCACCTGTCAGAAGCTGTGGGCACCAGGACAAAGATGTGCTGCTGGCAAAGCACATTATATTGAGGTCTTCTCCGAGAACAGCGAGGAAGAAGATGAGTATGATGACATGGGGGCAGGGGGCAGCCATACAGCGCAGGATCATTTGCCACCTCCACCACCAGGAGCAGGAGGTGCAGCCTTTACACCTAACGGAGGGAACCTTGCAGCATTGCAAGGAGTTCCCAAGTATCTGACGCTGCGCGTCTCAGGTACAGTGCGGGGGCAGCGAGTATCAGTACTGGTGGACAGTGGGGAAACCCACAACTTCATCGATGCACAGATGGTAGAGCGGAGAGGCATACAAACAGAGAGCCTTGATGGGTTTTCAGTGTTGGTCGCAGGAGATCAGACTATGCAATGTGCCAGATTTTTCCCAGCGCTGGCAGTGACGATGGGCACTTACACAGTGACTGATCACTTTTTCGTGGTTAACATACCGGATACCAATGTGGTATTAGGAGTACAGTGGCTGATCACTCTAGGGAAGGTCACCACAGATTGGGAGGCCTTGGAGATGGAGTGGGATGACAAGAAGACTGGGAAGCACGAGAAGATACGGGGCATGCACACTTACCCACCTCAAACAGTTTTAGTTCACTGGATGGAGGCAGACTTCCAGAAGGGAGACATAGAGTGGGCAGTAGAGCTGCGTGCATCAGAGGCAGAGACTACCGGGCAGACAGTTCATCCAGAGGTATAGACCATCCTTGACAGGTATGCCGCGGTGTTTGGGGAGATACCACCAAGACAGCCACCGGATCGGGGATTTGAGCATACGATTGAGCTAGAGCAAGGCATACAGGTCGTCATTACCACACCCTATAGGCACCCCAAGGCCTATCAGGATGAGATCGAGTGAGCTATCGACGAGCTGTTAGCTTTTGGACACATTCGGCCTAGCACCAATCCTTTTGCTTCTTCGGTAGTGTTGGTGAAGAAGAAGGAAGACACATTGAGGATGTGCATTGATTACAGGGCCCTGAACAAAAAGACCATGAAGAACAGGTACCCTATTCCACGGATCGACGAGCTGATGGATGAGTTGAGAGGGGCACAGTTCTTCTCAAAGATTGATTCAAGATCCGAGTACCATCAGATTCGCGTGAGGGAACGGGACATTCCCAAGACCACTTTCAGGTGCCACTATGGCCATTTTGAGTTCTTGGTGATGCCCTTCGGGCTAACCAATGCACCGGCCACCTTCCAATCATGTATGAACCACATTTTCCGCAGCCACCTGAGGAAGTGTGTGTTGGTCTTCTTTGATGACATATTGATATATAGCAGGACATGGGAGGAGCATCTCTAGCACATAGAGGCAGTGTTGCGTATTTTGGAGGAGCAGCAATTTTATGCTAAGCTCTCCAAGTGCGAGTTTGGGTTGACGGAGATGCTATACTTGGGACACATCATAGGGGTGGACGGAGTGAGGGTCCACGAGGAGAAGATCAGGGCCATCAGGGATTGGCCAGAGCCGAGAAACGTGACGGAACTTCGGGGGTTTGTAGGTATCTGCACCTACTACAGGATGTTCGTCAAGGGTTTCTCTCAACTTGCTGCACCCCTTACAGATCTAACGAAGAAGGGGGCATTCAGTTGGACAGACACAGTGCAGCGAGCCTTTGACAGGCTCAAGGAGGTGATGAGCATATGTCCAATGCTAGCATTAGCAGACTTCACGCAGCCATTCGTAATGGAGTGTGATGCATCAGGAGAGGGGAGAGGCGCAGTGTTGATGCAGGGAGGCCACCCTATAGCTTTTGAGCGCCGGAAGCTCCTACCACATTAGAGGTTGTATGCCATACACGACAAGGAGATGTTAGCCATCATGCATGCATTGGCCAAATTTCGGCAGTACCTGGTAGGTAACAGGTTTAGGGTGAGGACCGACCACAACAGCCTTGGGTTTTTCTTAGAGCAGAAACAACTACAGGAGAGGCAGCAGAAGTGGGTCAGCAAGATCCAAGCCTACAACTTTGACATCGAGTATGTCAAAGGGAAGAACAACGTGGTGGCTGATGCACTTTCACACAGACCAGCCACGTTGTCTCTGACGAGTTTGGACGCAGATTGGAGGGCTCGACTATTGGTGGAGTACTCCAAGGACATATTTGCTTGTGAGGTTTTGGATGGGCAAGTGACAGATGACAGATATAGGGTGATGGATGATATCATCTACTACAGGGACAGGATCTTCTTGACTGAGGGCTCTTAGCCCAAGAAGAAGATATTGCAGGCTTCTCACGATTCACCATTGTCTGGCCATCAGGGGTTTACCAAAACCTACAGGGCCATCAGAGAGAGGTTCTCATGGAATGGCCTCAAGGGGGACGTACTCTAGCATGTCAGGGAGTGCGAGGTTTGTCAACGCAACAAGAGGGAGATGAACCATCTGGCAGGTTTGTTGCAGCCTCTTCCCATTCCAGAGGGGAAATGGGAGAGTATCTCGATGGATTTCATCACAGGGTTACCCATGGTGCAAGGCAAGGACTGTATATTCGTCGTCGTTGACCGAATGACGAAATATGCGCATTTTTTTTCCATATCTGCACATTATACAGCAGCACAGGTGGCGGAGCTGTTCTTCTGGGAAATCTTCAAGTTACATGGTCTTCCCAAGACCATTGTCAATGACAGGGACAGCCGCTTCATGGGCGGGTTTTGGCAGGAGCTTTTTCGGTTGGTGGGGACAGAGTTGACACTGAGCACTAGCTACCACCCACAGACAGATGGGCAGACAGAGATAGTTAACAGGTGGCTGAAGGGCTACTTGCGTAACTATGTCAGTGGGCAGCAGAGAGCATGGCTAAAGTGGTTGCACCTAGGAGAGTACTGCTACAACAACACACATCACATGACCATCGGTATGTCTCCGTTTTATGCGTTATATGGTTATCATGCTTTATCTTTTGTTGATGTGATGTTTGGTGCCAACAAGGCTCCGAGAGCCAAGGACTGGATCCAAGAGAGTCAGGACATCCTCCGAGCTCTCAAGGATAACATGGCTACAGCGCAGAACCAGCAGAAGTTGTATGCCGACAGGGATCAGGTGGAGAGACATTTTGAGGTAGGGGACTTGGTCTACCTACATTTACAGCCATATCGACAGTCTTCTCTGAAGAAAAAGGGAGCTGAGAAGCTCAAGCCACGTTTTTATGGGACTTACAGGGTGATACGCAGAGTTGGGCAGGTTGCTTATGAGTTGGAGCTACCCCAGGGCAGCAAGATTCATAACATCTTTCACATATCGTGCCTGAAGAAGGCACTAGGACAGCAAGTGACAGTGACAGGAGAACTTCCGCCTACAGATGATGAGGGGCACTTGGTGCTACAGCCGGAGGCCATTATTGATACCCGGGAGAGACAGTTGCGGAGTAGGACAATCCGAGAATTCTTAGTGAGGTGGAAGAATTTGCCGGATGAGGATGCCACTTGGGAGAGTGAGAAGATCTTGCAGCGTCCATCACTACAGTTGCTTGAGGTCAAGCAACATTTTGCTGGGGGAGACTGTAACATTCCCAATTAGCAATAGCTAATTGGAAATATTAATTTTGACCAATTTTGCCTTATTATAGTTGGAGCATGAATAAAGTGAGTGAAATATTAAATAACTCACTTAGGATAAAGTATTTCCCTAAAGTCCACATCGTATTTGAGGAAGTGGGGACTAGTCACCAAGTGGACAGCGTAGGGAGAGGAGGACGTAGACCATGTGGGCAGCGTGGGGCCTACCTCATGCAGTTGAGAGGGGCAGCATGGGCCAAGGGGCACGTAGGAAATGGTGGGGCCTAGGGTTGAGAGAGGCCCATCGTGATAAATGGGAGAAGAGCCTCTTTATTTAATCATTCATGTTTATGCATCTTGAGCTTGTCATTTCGACTTGGAGCACACTGGTTGTTTAGCTTGTCTGCAGTACTGTTTAGTAGACCGGGTGTCTCTGTGCGGAGATCCCACCCTCAGCCCCGGGAGACTTCGAGTGCTTGCTCGGGTGAGGTATTCTACCATCATTTTTGCAAGAGGATTTGTGGTTGCCTTCGTTGTGGAGCAGAGCAATCGAGGGACTACGCAGTTTTGAGAGAGAGGACGAAGTTCATCTTGGGAGAGTTCCGAATTGGTGTCATTTTGGAGGATTCGGGCCGGAGAATTGAGCAAGGGGCCAGCCCTTGCCTATTGGAGATATTTGGGAGAGAGGGAGTCCCTATTTTGGGAGGTTGTCATTCAGCACCAGCGTGGCCCTTGGGAGGATAGTGTAGATCCTCAAGGGAGGCATTTTCGGAGGTCGAGCATTTCAGAAACGCTCTTTGGGATTTTTTGGGTATTGTGAGTAGAGGCCGATTCCAGAGTATCAACATTTTCCGAGTAGGAGAGCAGCCCCAAATACTCATTTTGGTTCCAGCAGTTGCAGCAGCATGGTAGTATTTCAACAGTTGGACATAGAGTAGAGAGCAACCATTTCCTTTGACATTCTGAGAGTATTCCTACGCCTGGTGCAAGTCGAGGTGCCATCATTCTGATCACCCCTTGTACTTCTTTATATTTCTCAGTATAATAAAATGGCTTAGCATTCTCTATTTCATGTGTATCAGCTTCATGGTTTGTTTCTAGCACTATATGTCTTGTTGTATGCTTTATATTACTGTCTATTTCCCCTTCGGGATATTACACCCTCCCAAGTGGCATCCTCATCTAGGAGATTCCTCCAACTGATAAAGTATTCCTTCACCACCCTGCTCCTCAAGTTCCTCTCCCTTTTATCAAATATAGCCTTGGCTGAAGTACCAAATGCCCCTCATCATCCATAGGAGGCAACTCAGCTGCTACTATCACCTGTTAGCGTAGATCCTTCTTCAGGCAAGATACATGGAATATGTTGTGCACCTGGCTCCCCAGGGGTAGCTCCAACTCATATGATGCCTCCCCAACTCTCTGAGAGACCCTATAAGGCCCATAAAACCCGAATTTGGCTTCTCTGCTCCCTTCTGCTTCAGCATGGACTGCTTGTACGACTGGAGGCGTAGGTACACTAGATCCCCAACCTCAAAGTGTCTCTCCACGCGGCCCCTGTCAGCGTAGATCTTCAATTAGTTCTGTGTTGCCTGCAAATTATCCTTGAGAGCCCTCAAGATGTCTTGGCTCTCCTGGATCCATTCCTTGGCCTTGGGGGTCTTACTGTCTCCAAACATGACATCAACGAAAGTCAAAGCATCATAACTATACAAAGCATGAAATGGAGACATACCTATGGACATGTGGTAGGTGGTGTTGTAGCAGTACTCCCCCATGTGTAGCCACCTCAAGCATGCCTTCTGCTGCCTAGTGACATAGTTTCGCAAGTAGCCCTCCAACCACTTGTTAACTATCTCTGTTTGACCATCCGTTTGGGGATGGTAGCTCGTACTCAGAGTGAGCTCCATACCCACCAACCAAAATAGCTCCTACCAAAATCTCCCCATGAAACAGTTTTCTCAGTCACTGACAATGGTCTTGGGGAGACCATGCAACAAAAATACCTCTCTAAAGAACAGTTCAGCCACCTGTGAGGCCGCGTACTTGGACAAGATCGCAAAAAAGTGAGCATACTTGGTCAAGCGATCCACAACCACGTAAATGAAATCTTTGCCCTGTACCATGGGCGATCCCGTGATGAAATCCATTGAGATGCTCTCCCATTTCCCCTCGGAGATGGGGAGTGGCTGAAACAACCCTATTGTGTGTGTCATCTCCGCCTTATTCCGCCGGCACACTTCGCACTCCCTGATGTGCCATAGAACATCCTCCTTGATGCCCTTCCATGAGAACCTCTCCCTGATGGCCTTGTAAGTTCTGGTGTACCTCTGGTGCCTGACCAATGGTAAATCATAGGTTGCATGTAGGATCTTCTCCCGTAGCTGGGAGCTGGCCACTAAAAAGATGTGGTCTCTGTAGTATATCACCCCATCCATCACCCTATAGTGGTCATCAATCACCTACCCCTCCAAGACCTCACATGCAAAATGGTCCTTGGAGTACTCTACAAGCAAAGGAGCCTTCCAATCCAACTAAATTCTCATCAATGAAAAAGAAGTCGGCCTCATGGACAACGCATTAGCCACTACGTTGTGCTTCCCCTTGACATACTCGATGTCAAAATCATAATCCTGGATCTTGCTCACGCACTTTTATTGCCTCTCCAGCAACTGCTTCTGCTCTACGAAAAATCTAAGGCTGTTGTGTTCAGTCCTCACCCGGAATCTATTCCCCACTAGATATTGTCGGAACTTGGCTAGAGCATGCATAATGGCCAACATCTCCTTATTGTAGATGGGGTACAACCTCTCATGGGGCAATAGCTTCCGGCTCTCGAAAGCTATGGGGTGTCCCCCCTGCATCAGTACTGCGCCTACTCCCTCCTCGGAAGCATTGCACTCCAGCACAAATGGTTGCGTGAAGTTGGGTAGAGCGAGCATCGGACAACTCCTCATCACCTGCTTGAGCCTATCAAAAGCCCCCTGCATTGTCTCGGTCCAACTGAAAGCCCCCTTTTTAGTTAGATCTGTGTGGGGTATTGCAAGCTATGAAAAGCCCTTTACGAACTTCATGTAGTAGGTGCAAATGCCCACAAACCCCCGAAGTTCTGTCACATTCTTGGGCTCTGACCAATCTCTTATGGCCCTGATCTTCTCCTCGTGGACACTCACTGCATCCACCCCAATGATATGCCCCAAATAGAGCATCTTTGTCAAACAGAACTCGCACTTTGACAACTTGGCGTAGAACTGTTGCTCCTGCAGGGGACGCAGTACTACCTCGATGTGTTGTAAGTGCTCCTCCCATGTGCGGTTGTATATCAAAATATCATCGAAAAACACTAGCACAAACTTCCTCATTTGGCCACGGAAGATATGGTTCTTGCAAGATTGGAACGTGGCCGAAGCATTGGTTAGCCCAAAGGGCATCACCAAAAACTCGAAGTGGCCATAGTGACACCAAAACACAGTCTTGGGGACATCCTTGTCCCTCACCTAGATTTGATGGTGCCTCGACCTCAGATCAATCTTGGAGAAGAACTTCGCTCCCCTCAGCTCATTCATCATCTCACCGATCTTGGGGATGGGGTAGCAGTTCTTCATGGTTTTCTTGTTCAGGGCACTGTAGTCTATGCACATCCTCAGCGTCCCATCCATCTTCTTCACTAGAACAACAGAAGAAGCGAAAGGACTGGTGTTGGGCCTGATGTGCCCCAATGCCAAGAGCTCATGAATAGCCCTCTCAATCTCGTCCTTGTAGGCCTTGGGATGCTTAAAGGGGGTGGTGATCCGACCTGAATGTCAGGCTCCAACTCGATAGTGTGCTTAAAGCCCTATTAGGGGGCTGCCCTGGTGGAATGTCCTCGAAAACCATGGAGTAATGGTCTAGGATGGCCTGTACATCGGGGTGCGGGGGTCGAATTGTACCATCTGCCTCTGAAATCCTCAGCTCAACTGCCCACTCTATGTCTCCCCACCTGAAGTCTGCCTCCATCCTATTTGCAAAAACTGTCTGAGGGGTTATGTATGCATGCTCCTAAGCATCATTGGTTTCCCACTCTTCTTATCCAAGAACTCCATCTCCAGCTTCTGCTAATATGTAGTGACTCTACCAAGGGTGATGAGCCACTGGAACCCCAACACCATGTTGTTGTTCAGAATGTCGACCACAAAGAAATGGTTTGTCACTGAGTATGTCCCCATAATCACGGTCAAAGATGGAACATACCGCATGCACTGCATGGTTCTAGCTCTCGGAACTAGTACAGAGAATCCATCAAACCCCTCCGTCTGGATACCCTGCCTCTGTACCATCTGGGCATCTATGAAGTTATGCGTAGCTCCACTGTCTACTAGCACCAAGACACGATGTCCCTGAATTGTTCCTTGGACCCTCAGTGTTAAGCACTTGGGTATCCCCCGCAAAGATGGGAGGACCCCTCTGGTCGGTGCACACGTTGATCCTCCTGCTACTGGAGGAGTTGGTGGTGGAGAACCTTCTCCAGGATCTACGACGTTGTCATCTCCTCCCATCTCCGTTTCTCCTCCTCTCCCTCACTGTCTGAGTAGACCTGAATGTAGTGTTCCTTCCTTCCAGCACCCCTGTGACCCAATTCCCATGGCTCCTGGCATGTGAAGCAGAGCTTCTTCCTCCTCAGATCTCTTTGGGTATCATCATCTGATGGCCCTCGGCCCTAGTTACCTCTCGGGGATGGAGCTCTCATGTCCCTTCCTCATTGCAATAAAGATGGTATGTTGGGTATAGGGTCCCTAGTTCTCGATAATGCATCCTACAAATCCCAAGTCCTCCCAATTGCGTTGTGCAACATAGTGGGTCGAGTTGACCTCACTAGCCCACGCAATGGCTCTTCCAGCCCATCTACAAACATAAAGATCCTCTTGCGTTCCGACAGATCGAGAACCATCACTAATAACCTCAAGAACTCTAAGATGTAGGTCTCAAGATTCCATGTTTGCTTGAGCTTGGTCAGCTCCCCAAAGTGCTCCTCTGGATCTGCCTTCGATAAAATCTCTCCATCACTCTCCTGATAAAGTCATCATATGCTGTCACTTCTGAGTGACCCAGCGTAGTCAACCCATGAAACGACCAGTCATGGGATTCTCCCTCCAAGTGTAGTGCAGCCACCTTGATGGTCTCCAACTCTGTCATCTGGTTAAGCTAGAAATAGATGTCCAACTTCTCCACCCATGCTTTATGTAATATCCCCAATAGGAAATAGACAGCAATACACAGCAATACAAGAATACGACTATATAGGAAAAATGCCGGAAACAGAATATAAAGCAAGTACACATAAAATGCCAGGAATACTAAGCCATTTTATTAATCTGAGAATATAAATGGGTACAATGGATAATCAGAATAAGAGCACCTATCCTTGCACAAGGCAAGTGAAGAACCCTCTCAGAAACAAGAAATGGCTGCTATAGAGATTGCGTCCTAGCTGCTGGAAGAAACTGTCGTAAACTGCTGCTGCTGCAATGGACTGGAACTAGGGGCTGATCCCCTCGCCGGAATGAGCTGGAAATCTGTAGATCACCTGAACTCTCTGCTCTGGACAAAACCCAGAAACCATGAACAAAATGGACCACCTCCGAAAATCACCCCAGAAGCCCTCCTCAAGGAAAAACGTTGTCCCTCCAGGCCCAGCGCAGATGCCAAATGAAATGTGCTGAGAAAGAGCCACAAATCCCTCCGGAAACTCTCCAACTGATAGAGACTAAACCTCCACGCCGAAATACACTGAATCTCCCACAGAAATCCCCACAACTAAACAGCTCTAACTCAAACTGCGTCCTCCCTCCAAAGACTGCGCAGTCTCCCAATGAAGCTCAGCTCCTCAGCAAAACACCCAACCAAATCACCTGCTAAAGACTGAAGAAATACCTTGCCCAAGCAAGCACTCGAAGTCCCCCGGGGCCAAGGGTGAGATCTTCGACCGGAGACACTCAGTCGCACTAAACAGTGCTGCAGACCGACTAAACAGCCAGCGTGCTCAAGTAGACAGAAGTCTAGCTCAAAATATCATCAACAACATCAATAATGCCAAATGGAATGGCTCTCCCACCTTTTATAGTGCTAGCTCCCCTCAAAACCCTAACGTGGTCCCCTCTCTCCACGTGCTCCTCCTAAGCCTGCGCAGTTGCTCCTAGAGCCTACGTGAGGCCTCCCTCATACATGGTGTGGACCCCCAAGGCTTCCCTTTAAGTCATAACGTTGCTCCTAATAGGGAAGTGCTTTATTTTATTAAAGTGAGTTGACCCCTCTTTCTCACTTTTATTTATTAATTAGCTATAGGTGGCAAAACTATACAAAAATCAAATATTCCAATTAGCGGTGCTAATTAGGAATATTACAGTCTCCCCCGGCAGAACGTTGCTTGTCCTCAAGCAACTGAAGTGATGGATGCTGCAAAATCTTCTCATCCTCCCAAGTGGCATCCTCATCCAGCAAATTCTTCCACCTCACCAAGAATTCCCGGATCGTCCTGCTCCGCAGCTGCCTCTCCCTGGTATCAATAATAGCCTCCGGCTGCAACACCAGATGCCCCTCATCATCCGTGGGTGGTAGCTCATCTGTGACTGTCACCTACTGGCCCAATGCCTTTTTCAGGCATGATATATGAAAAATGTTATGGATCTTGCTGCCTTGGGGCAGCTCCAACTCATATGCAACCTGCCCAATCCTGCGTATCACCTTGTATGGCCCATAAAAACGGTGCTTAAGCTTCTCAGCCCCCTTCTGCTTAAGTGAAGACTGTCGGTATGGCTGTAGTCGCAGGTAGACCAAGTCTCCTACCTCAAAGTGTCTCTCCACCCGACCCTTATCAGCGTACAACTTCTGCTGATTCTGCGCTGTGGCTATGTTATCCTTGAGAGCTCGGAGGATATCTTGGCTCTCTTGGATCCAGATCTTGGCTCTCGGAGCCCTACTAGCACCAAACATCATGTCCACAAAAGATAAAGGATGATATCCATACAAAGCATAAAAAGGTGACATACCAATGGACATGTGATGCGTCGTGTTGTATCAGTACTCTCCCAGATGCAGCCACTTCAGCCATGCCCTCTGCTGCCCACTGACATAGTTACGCAAGTAGCCCTCCAGCCACTTGTTAACTATCTCTGTCTGTCCGTCCGTCTGGGGGTGATAACTAGTGCTCGGCGTCAAATCTGTCCCCACTAGTCGGAAGAGCTCCTGCCAGAATCCGCCCATGAAGCGGTTGTCCCTATCACTGACAATGGTCTTAGGTAGACCATGCAACCTGAAAATCTCCCTGAAGAACAGCTCAGCCACCTGTGATGCTGTGTGGTGTGCGGATATGGCGAAAAAATGAGCATACTTCGTCAGTCGGTCAACGACGACAAAGATGCAGTCCTTGCCCTGCACCAGGGGCAATCCTGTGATGAAGTCCATCGATATGCTCTCCCATTTCCCCTCTGGAATGGGAAGAGGCTGCAACAACCCTGCCGGATGGCTCACCTCTCCCTTGTTTCTCTGGCAAACATCGCACTCCCTAACATGCTGGAGTACGTCCTCCTTGAGGCCCTTCCATGAGAACCTCTCCCTGATGGCCCTGTAAGTCTTGGTGAACCCCTGATGGCCCGCCAATGGAGAATCGTGTGAAGCATGGAGTATCTTAATCTTGAGCTGAGCTCCCTCAGTCAAAAAGATCCTATCCCTGTAATAGATAATCTCATCGACCACCCTGTACCTGTCATCTGCTACCTGCCCATCCAACACCTCACACGCAAACCTGTCCTTGGAGTACTCTACCAACAGTCGAGCCCTCCAATCAGCGTCCAAGCTCATAAGAGATAACGTGGCCGGTCTACGGGAAAGGGCATCGACCACCACGTTATTCTTGCCTTTGACGTACTCAATGTCAAAGTCATAGGCTTGGATCTTACTGATCCACTTATGCGGCCTCTCCTGCAACTGCTTCTGCTCCAGAAAGTACCTGAGGCTGTTGTGATCTGATCTCACCCTGAATCGACTGCCCACTAAATACTGCCGGTACTTGGCCAATGCATGCATGATGGCCAACATCTCCTTATCGTATATGGAATACAACCTCTCATGCGGAAGGAGCTTCCGGCTCTCAAAAGCTATAGGGTGACCGCCCTGCATCAATACCGCACCAATCCCCTCTCCCGATGCATCACACTCCAGGACAAATGGCTGCGTGAAATCCGGCAATGCAAGCACGGGGCAGCTGCTCATCACCTCCTTGAGCTTATCAAAAGCTCGCTGTGCTGTATCCGACCAACTGAATGCCCCCTTCCTCGTCAAGTCCGTGAGAGGTGCAGCAAGCTGTGAGAAGCCCTTGACGAACTTGCTGTAGTAAGTGCAGATGCCAATAAATCCCCGAAGCTCAGTCACATTCCTCGGCTCTGGCCAATCTCTGATGGCCCTGATTTTCTCCTCGTGGACTCTCACCCCGTCCACTCCTATAATATGCCCCAAGTACAGCATCTCCGTCAAGCCGAACTCACATTTGGAGAGCTTGGCATAGAACTGCTGCTCCTCCAAGATGCGCAAAACTGTCTCAATGTGTTGGAGATGCTCCTCCCAAGTCCTGTTATATATAAGTATGTCATCGAAGAAGACCAGCACAAACTTCCTCAGATGACCCCTGAAGATGTGGTTCATGCACGACTGAAAGGTAGCGGGTGCATTGGTCAGCCCAAAAGGCATGACCAGAAACTCAAAGTGCCCATAATGACACCTGAAGGCGGTCTTGGGAATATCATGTTCCCTCACGCGTATCTGATGGTACCCAGATCTCAAGTCAATCTTTGAGAAGAACCATGCTCCTCTCAACTCGTCCATCAGCTCATCGATCCTGGGGATGGGGTACCTGTTCTTCAGGGTCTTCTTATTCAGAGCCCTGTAGTCAATGCACATCCGCAATGTGCCGTCCTTCTTCTTCACCAACACCACGGAAGAAGCAAAAGGACTCGTGCTTGGTCGAATGTGACCAAGGGCCAGCAACTCCTGAATAGCACGCTCTATCTCATCCCGATAGGCCTTGGGATGCCTATACGGTGTGGTGATCACTGCCTGTATACCCTGCTCAAGCTCAATAGTATGCTCAAACCCCCGATCCGGTGGCTGCCTTGGTGGAATATCCCCGAATACTACGGCATACCTGTCAAGGATAGTCTGTATCTCAGGATGCACTGCCTAACCTGTATCTACTGCCTCCGAAGCTCGCAACTCTACGGCCCACTCTATGTCTCCCTTGCGGAAGGTTGCCTCCATCCTATGTGCCGACACTGTCTGAGGCGGGTATGTGTGCTGTCCCCGTATCTTCTCATGCCTCCCTGTCTTGGGATCGTCCCACTCCATCTCTAGGGCCTTCCAATCTGTCGTGACCTTCCCCAGAGTAATGAGCCACTGAACACCCAATATCATGTTGGTGTCCGGGATATCCACTACGAAAAAATGATCTGTCAATGTATAAGTGCCCATCGTCACTGATAACTCGGGGACATACCGAGCACATACCATGGTCTGATCTCCTGGAACCAAAACAGAAAATCCATCAAAACTCTCAGTCTGTATGCCTCTCCGCTCAACCATCTGTGCATCAATAAAGTTGTGGGTGGCCCCACTATCAACCAAGACTAAGACCCGCTGTCCACGTACTGTCCCTCGTACGCGCAGCGTCAAATACTTGGGAACTCCTCGCAATGCGGCTAGAGCTCCTCCAGTAGGTGCAAATGATGCACCACCTACTGGTGGTGGTGGAGGTGGTAAGGTACCCTGTGCTGCGTAACAATCTCCTGCCTCCACGTCATCCTCCTCATCCTCTTCCCCACTGCTCTCGGAGAAGACCTCAATGAAATGCGCTTTCCCTGCAGCACGTCTATGTCCCGGTGCCCATGGCTCCTGGCAAGTGAAGCACAACCGCTTCCTCCTCAACTCTCTCCTGGCCTCATCATCAAACTGCCCTCGCCCAAGATTCGCCTTGGGAGGCGGAATCCTCGTGTCCTTCCCCTTAGGCCGGAAGGCCTGTCTCTGGGGGTAGGGTGTCCGAGTCCTGGGTAAGACATCCTGTAGATCCCGGGCCCTGCTGATGGCATCCTGAAGCGTAGCTAGTCTAGTCGACCTGACTAGGCCACGAAGTGGCTCTGCTAACCCCTCCACAAACATGTAGACCATCCGAGCTGCGGATAGATCTGGCACCATCACTGAAACCCTCAAGAAATCTGAAATGTAAGTCTCAGGGCTCCCAGTCTGCTTGAGCTTCGTCAGCTCAACAAAGTGCTGCTCCGGATCCCTCTGTCTAAACGCTCTATCACCCTCCGAGTAAACTCGGCATATGTCCCCACTGTAGAATGCCCAAGTGTAGTCATCCAATGAAACCACCAGTTCTGGGCCTCACCCTCCAGATGTAATGTTGCCACCTTAATGGCCTCTGACTGCGACATCTGATTAAGCTGGAAATAGATATCCAACTTCTCTACCCAAGACTTCGCCGAACTGTTTGATGAACCATCAAACATGGGCAAATGAAATCTGCTAGCTGCGCGGTGGTCATCATGATAATGTCTGTGTCCCCTGTGATGATCACGGGGTCTACCATCACGCTGGAGCTGAACATAATCTCTGAATGAGATAAGATCTCTGATCGCCGGCCCGCGTGCCAGGTACTCTGCAATGTAGGCGTCCATCTGGCTAGGGTCAACCTCCGGCTCCTGCTGTGCTTCTGCCCCTGCGTCCTCTACTAGGAAAGTGGGCATAGTAGATCGCGTGGGTGCATGCGATGCCATGATGGGGATAGCATCACGCACCGGCATATGGTGTGACGTACCTGATCCCTCACCGATTTGAAAACCCCTTGGGGTTTCCCGCTGCCTAACCTCCAGCGCAGTGAGTCTCTGTGACACATCCTGCATGTGTTGGAGGAGCGCCTCTCTAAATCTCCTCGAATCCTCCTCGTCTGCCATAGGACCCTGCTGCTCTGCGTCCCCCACAGGCTGCTCCTGCTCTGAATCTGTCTCAGGCTGCTCCTGATCTGTGTCCACCACTCGAACACAGTCCCCCTCTCCGTAGGTGTTCTCCAACCTACGCTCAACATCTCTGTTTTTCTTACCCCGGTAACCGATATGGGATCTATCCCTCGGCCTGATAGACTGCTAGCTCCACAGGCTGAGCCAGAACTATGCTCTGATACCACTGTAATATCCCCAATAGGAAATAGACAGCAATACACAGCAATACAAGCATACGACTATATAGGAAAAATGCCGGAAACAGAATATAAAGCAGTACACATAAAATGCCAGGAATACTAAGCCATTTTATTAATCTGAGAATATAAATGGGTACAATGGTTAATCAAAATAAGAGCACCTATCCTTGCACAAGGCAAGTGAAGAACCCTCTCAGAAACAGGAAATGGCTGCTATAGAGACTGCGTCCCAGATGCTGGAAGAAACTGCCGTAAACTGCTGCTGCTGCAATGGACTGGAACTAGGGGCTGATCCCCTTGCCGGAATGAGCTGGAAATCTGTAGATCACCTGAACTCTCTGCTCCGGACAAAACCCAGAAACCATGAACAAAATGGACCACCTCCGAAAATCACCCCAGAAGCCCTCCTCAAGGAAAAACGCTGTCCCTCCAGGCCCAGCGCAGATGCCAAATGAAATGTGCTGAGAAAGAGCCACAAATCCCTCCGGAAACTCTCCAACTGATAGAGACTAAACCTCCACGCCGAAATACACTGAATCTCCCACAGAAATCCCCACAACTGAACAGCTCTAATTCAAACTGCGTCCTCCCTCCAAAGACTGCGCAGTCACCCAATGAAGCTCAGCTCCTCAGCAAAACACCCAACCAAATCACTTGCAAATCATCTGCTAAAGACTGAAGAAATACCTTGCCCGAGCAGGCACTCGAAGTCCCCCGGGGCCAAGGGTGAGATCTCCGACCGGAGACACTCAGTCGCACTAAACAGTGCTGCAGACCGACTAAACAGCCAGCGTGCTCAAGTAGACAGAAGTCTAACTCAAAATATCATCAACAATATCAATAATGCCAAATGGAATGGCTCTCCCACCTTTTATAGTGCTAGCTCCCCTCAAAACCCTAACGTGGTCCCCTCTCTCCACGTGCTCCTCCTAAGCCTGCGCAGTTGCTTCTAGAGCCTACGTGAGGCCTCCCTCATACGTAGTGTGGACCCCCAAGGCTTCCCTTTAAGTCATAACGTTGCTCCTACTAGGGAAGTACTTTATTTTATTAAAGTGAGTTGACCCCTCTTTCTCACTTTTATTTATTAATTAGCTATAGGCGGCAAAACTATACAAAAATCAAATATTCCAATTAGCGGTGCTAATTAGGAATATTACACTTTAGCTGAACTCTTTGATGACCCATCAAAAGTTGGCAGGAAAAGCCTACCCATGGTACGCTGCAAAACATTCTTATTAATTTTGGACAACTAGGTCCAAACTCCATGTTGTGATGCTCAGATGAAGATGCCAATATTTTTATCTAAAGATCATCTTGATCCGATGAGCAGAACATTTATTTTGAATTTATTCAAAATATGTGCAGGTCGGCATGAAGATTTGGAGCCCCAGCAGTTGTGTCACACCTCATTGATGGATTTAAATTGGTAAACGTTGGAGGACATTTTCACTCATCACATCCTCACACATTTCTCTCTCATCATCTAATTGGTTCGATCACCGTGGAGGCTCTTCTCTTCACACGTGGGAAATTTTAGCAAGGAGAAATTTTTTTTTTCGGCCTAGGGTTACTACCGCAGCATTGACCAGCATTGACTTTGGTCAACGCATGGTCAAACTGACCTAAAACTCTCCCAAACTTTTGATTTCCTCAATCCGCATTTTTTGACACAATCCTAGAGGCTAGACGTTGACTTTGACTTGGCTGCGTTGACCTTTCTGTTGTTGCTGTTTGCGTTGACCATTGACTAACAACGTTGACTTTCGTTGACTTTTGGAGTTGACTGATCTGGCTATCCTAGAGGGTTGTGTGACACTTCTGGTTGGCTAACCGTATTGAGACTTTGTTGGTTGAAGCATCTTGCTGACCGTCGTAATGCACCAACACACTTACATATTTTGGCTTGTCTTCTGTTAGTCTACTGGTATGTTCTATCATCATTTTACTTTCTTGTTTATGTGATTGCTGATTGATATTGGGATAAAAAGTAAAGTTGCATCAAGCATAGAACATCTACAAAATTTACATGGTATCGAAGCTGAGGTGAAGACAAAGCCCTAGTTTGTAGCAATCACCAAAGAAGAGCATGGGTTCCTCAAACTACAATGGCTTTAAGGCTGATGACAAATTAACTGGGAAGGAAGACTTCCATGCCTGGAAGATGACACTGGATCTTAATTTGGAAGACCAAGATGTCATGGACTATGTGCAGGGTAAAATCCAAGAGCCTCCATCCACTACAACTGTTGCTGCCAAATCAAAGTACAAGAAGGCGGGAATCAAAGCAAAGCTAATGATCAGGGACTCGATTCATAAGAGTCTGGTGGCCTACATCTCTGAGTTGGGCACATACAAGGAGATGTATGATAAGTTGGTCAACATGTTCAAGGCCAACAATGCGAATCAAGTCATATTCTTCAAGAACCAATTGAAGAATCTAAAGAAAGGCCGGGATGAGTCTGTTCAATCATATTTTTTGAAGCTGACCGAAATTAGGAATAATCTTTTGGCTATTGGAGAGACAATAGTTGATTGAGAGATGGTTCTCACCGCACTTGGAGGTCTCTCATCCGAATGGCATGCACTCAACACTACCATTCTCAATAACAATGTCATACCTGATTTTGACGAAGTACTATCGAGATGCGTACAAGAAGAGACAAGGATGAAGGAATATGAAAATGAAGGAAATGTTGCCTTCACTGCTCGTGCTAGAAATAATAACTTTGGTGGTCCGAAGAACAAAGGAAGAGCAGGGGCCCAAGGAAAGAAAGGCAAATGTTACACTTGCCACAAGCCTAGACACTATGCTAGAGAATGCCCTTTCAAGAAGGATTCCCCCGATGATGATGACAACAACAACAACCGGAGGAATGGCAATCAAAGGAACAACAGGTTCAAGGGGAAGAGGAAGGCTCCCTCCGGCAGAAATGGGCAACCTTTCAAACGGTCGAGAAATTCCAAGTATGAGGAATCGAATGTTGTCGATAAAAGAAATGAATTCATTCTTGTATCTGCCATCTCTATTGCATCTGACAAGAACAACAACGAGAGGAATGGCAATCAAAGGAACAACAGGTTCAAGGGGAAGAGGAAGGCTCCCTCCGGTGGAAATGGGCAACCTTTCAAAACGTCGAGAAATTCCAGGTATGAGGAATCAAATGTTGTTGATAAAAGAAATGAATTCATTCTTGTATCTGCCCTCTCTGCTTCATCTCCACCTGACACTATGGATGTCTGGTTGATAGATAGTGGTGCCTCAAGGCACATCACTAGGTTCAAGGAAGCACTTTCTGATATGGTTGAGAAGGATACTAATCTGGAAATTATCCTTGGAGATAATGCCACATATCCCATGAAAGGGACAGGGACTGTGACCCTCCACTTGCCTCAAGGTCAAGTACTCTGCCTGCAAAATGTACTATATGTACCTGATTTGAAGAAGAACCTTGTGTCTATATCGGCCATGGAAGACAAAGGTTTCAATGTGGCCTTCATTGATGGGAAGGTGCGTATCTGGAAGAATAGTTTCAAGGAAGCTATCACGATTGAGTTTAGAGTTGATACACTCTACCAGGTTGGAGTAAGTCCACTAGGAGCGATGACGTGAGATACTATCCGACAAACTGAACTATGGCACCGGACGTTTGGACACCTTCCTACAAAGCCCTTCTCGAAGCAAGGAAGGTGGTGACGGGGATGCCCGAGTTCTCAAATAATCATGAAAGTGTATGTCAGGGTTGTGCCGAAGGAAAGCATACAAGGGGACCTTTCCCTTCAAGTGTCACAAAGACATCTGATGTCTTGTAATTGATACATTCTAATCTGTCTGGTATGTTGCCCGTGACATCCTTGGGAGGATGTTTTTATTCTATGACATTCATAGATGACTTCTCTCGCAAAACCTGGATATACTTCTTGACGAAGAAGGATGAGGCTTTCATGTGGTTCCGTACCTTCAAATCCTTGGTGTAAAATATGACAGGGAAGAAGATCAAGATATTGAGGACCGATAATGGCATTGAATATGAGATGAATGAGTTCAAGAAATTTTGCAGAGAAGTTGGCACCAAGAGGGAGACCACAACTGTCTATACTCCTAAGCAGTATGGCATTGTTGAACGAAAGAACAGGACCATTGTGGAAGTTGCCCATGCCATGCTATGTGACCAAGGTCTTCCGAAGTTTTTGTGGGGAGAAGCTGCGAACACTGCTGTGTACATACAAAACCAATGCCCACATTCCACTCTAGACTCCAAAACTCCCGAAGAGGTTTTCTCTAGTAAGAAACCTGACGTCTCACATTTTAGAGTTTTTGGATGTCCTATTTATTTTCATGTGCCGAAGGAGAAGAGGAGCAAGTTGGATGTTTTTGGAAAGAAGGGAATGTTTGTGGGCTATAGAGAAACTTCGAAGGCCTATAGAGTCTACGTGCCTAGTCAAAGGGAAGTGGATATATGCCATGATGTTACCTTTGACGAAGATGCTTCCCTGAGAAAAGTATTCAATCTTCCGAGATTTGAGGAAGATCATGAAGCAAGGCCTGGAAATCAAGAAGAACCTAAGGATAAAATGATGCCCGATGCTGAAGGACCGATGGACCCGATTGATCCACCTCCTTCAATGAGGAAGATACCATCATGGCTTAGGGACACTCTCGAGGATGCCGAGGGACATATGGCCCCAAGGAGGACATCCTGTGAAAGCAAGAAGCCGTATAGATACCAAGGGTATCTAGCAGCCACGAGTACTATCATACAATTTGAGCCTGGATCTTTTGAGGAAGTTGTAAAGCATCAAGTCTGGAAGAATGCTATGCACAAAGAATATGAGTCCATTTTGAAGAATGATGTCTGGGATGTGGTTCCAAGACCAGAGGACAAAGCAGTTGTCACCTCGAAATGGCTCTATAAGATCAAGCATGGATCACCCTAGCTAGCTCTCTGTTGCCCCTATGCTGCCCTAGTTGGGCCTGCGTCACCTTGAAGTCTTCTGCGTGGTCCTGACTGGACTGTGTCCCTCTGGCTGGCCTCTACGCTACCTGGTACAAGTTGCCTCTCTACTACTGTATTCTCGACCTCATATCATATCATCCCTTGCCGATCTCTACCCCTCACTGCACTGCAAACTCACTTCGAATTCCTCAGCAAACCCCGGCCCAGAAATTCGACTTAGCTTTAGTGCTCTGCAATGTGTGTGTGTTCTCCAACTTACCCCAAGCCCTTCCTTTATACTTTTCTCGTTGGGAAACCAACAACTATGATCTAATCTCTTATCAACAACTAACATTAATAGAAAGCTTGATCCACGTCACTTAGAACATTTCATCACATGTGTAATTTAATTCACTTTAATTTTTCAATTTTCCTAAGTTAGACTTGGGGTCCCCATTAAAAAATTTAATTATTTGAATAACTATTACACTGGATGAAATTTCTCCAAACGCCTTTTGGGTCTTGGATATCTCATGTGTCTTAGCCCCTCCACAAAGTTTCGGAGCTAGAGCACACCTGATGCTACCCCAAAATCTCAACACTCCCTCTTGGTGAGAAGTGTGCTCTAGCAATACTTCCACACTGAAGCATCACCAGATCTCAGCATCGGTCTCTGCGTTGTTGATGCTTGGCCTACTGCCCTCCATCCACTGCGTTGTTGCTCTCTGTACTATTGCCCATGCCACTGCCACCAACACTGTGACATCCGTATTGCAGCTCCCTCTCAATTTGTTGCATCATGCTACCCATAGCACTACCACTGCTAACTGTTGCACTGCAACTGAGTTGCTGAGAAGTGAGCAATTGAAGGACCATTACCCAAATACTAACAGACAAGTCAGTTGGGCTGCAACTCATCACTGAAGCTCCCTCTGCTGTTGCGCTGCGTTGTCTCTCTGAAGATCTGCGGTATTTGTTGCACTGCACTCTGTAAGCACTGCCTCTGCGCTGATGCTTCCACGTTGTTGCTGCCTCTTCTCTGCACTGCCCCAGACTGCAGCGTCCCAACTCTGCCTCTGCTTTACTGTGATCTTTTGCACCCACTGCTCCAGTCATCCCGCTACTGTCTTAAGGCTCTCGTAGCACGTATGTGATCCAAGAGTTTGGGCAACTCAAGGATCTCGCCATCACCTATAGCTGCTCTATAGATCAATATCGCCCCACTTCCTTGGTTCATGAGCACTCATGGCTACGTGATCGTCACTACCATCATACCCTTTTACTGTTGTTGCCTTGAATCAGAAGATTCCTTGTCCTTCCTCTTAGGACAAGTGTCCAAGTTCACCACATTTAAAGCGCCGGACCTTTGAAAGGTCCTTCTTCTTCCCTTGTTTCCTTTGTCCCTTAGATGCAAGGGTTGCATCCCCTTCCTCCTCTTTCTTTAATTTGACTCCACCATCACTACTTTGCTTCTTGGTTATTCTCCTGATTTCCTCCTGACGGAGGATTTCCCACATGTCCGCCCAGGATGGTAACACTGCTCTACCCAAGATGCTTTGGACAAATGTCTCCAATTCATCGATGACTACATTCACGGCAGTCCTCACCAAGAGCCTTTCATCCGGAGTTGTCCCCATGGCAATCAGCTAGTCCCAGATAGTCTGAAGACTAAAGAGGAAGGGATCGATTTCCTCACCCTTCTGCATATGGAACAACTACATCTAATTCTCTAGAAGAATTTTCCTCTAGACGAAGCTTTCCTGATACATTGTGTTTAGTGTTGTCCACATCACATTTGTCATGTTCTTCCCATCAATATGTAGGACCACGTGATCCATGATCAAGCGCTTTTCCCGCGCCTGATTCTCGTTAAATTTCTTCAGGGGATCTGCATCGGTAGGCACAGCTAGAACATTTTTTACATGGTCCTTGATGTCATACTCATCCAGGACTGTCAAATTCTGGTCCTCCAGCTAACAACGTTGGACACTGGCTAGAGAATCTGATGAGCGACTGTTCCCCTCTTGCTTTTTTCACCTTTGCTAGGCATTGTTCTGCACCGACAGAACCTGTGCCATGCCAGCAACTTCTAAAGATCGAAGCAGCACTTCCGGTCTCGACAAACTACGCAACAACTTCCCAACTTGGACTGTGTCACCCTCCCGGTGTTGCGTCGGCCTCTACATGAGCAGACTGGCCTAGTGTCCCTCTTCTAGTGCTGCGTCAACCTCTGCGTGAGCAGATTGGCTCTGTGTTACCTCTCTGGAGCTGCGTCAGTATCTGCGTGAGCAGACTGACTCTGCATCACCCTTGCAGGGTCAACGTCCCTCTTGGTGTTGCCTTGCCTTCTTTTGGATCTTTACTACTTCAGCTACCCTTCCTACAACAAATATCTTCAGCCACTTTGCTAGTGGATCAGCTTGATCTGCAGTGCTCTGATACCATTTGAAAGTTTCAAAACAGAAACCATACTGCAATATCTTGATCTACTTCGTCTACTTGTACGATTAATTAACAAGTTATTAATCTGAAGTATTCAGAAAAAACATTAGAGCAAATACAAACTACAGCCTACACATTTACAGATCATTTACTGAAAAACACACGCATGTGACAAAATTACACATATTTTTCGGACAAATGTCCCCAGAAAAACCCAATGCGGGAAAACCAGTGCAACAGCTCTAGAGGGTTTTATTATTATGCAAAATCTGAATACAACACTTTGGGCACCAAAAATGGTTTGACCTACAGAGAATTTACATGGTAGTTGTACCTTTCACTCGGACACAAAAAATATGGTTGATCCAACCCTCTGCGGAGAATTACGAATTTGAGTCGTTTCTAGCCCACTGAAACCCTTAGCGTTGCCTCTATAGCCTCTGTGTCAACCCCTACTGGCCAGCGTACCCACTGCGTCACCCTGGTTGGTGCTGCGTTGCCCTAGCTGGGCCTGCGTCGCCCTGGTTGGGTCTGCATCTCCCTGGCTGGGTCTCTACTGCTCCTCTGTTGCCCTGGCTGGACCTGTGTCAACCAGACTGCGCTTATGCAGCCTCTGCACAGTCTTCTGCATGGTCCTAACTAGATTGTGTCTCTCTGGCTGGCCTCTGCGCTGCCTGGTACAAGATGGCTCTCTGCTACTGTATTCTCGGCCTCAAATCAGATCATCCCTTGCCGATCTTTGCCCCTCACTGCACTGCAAACTCACTTCGAATTTCTCAGTAAACCCAGCCCCAGAAATTCAACTTAGCTTCAGTGCTCTGCAATGTGTGTGTGTTCTCCAACTGACCCTAAGCCCTTCCTTTATGCATTTCTCGTTGGGAAACCAACGACCATGATTTAATCTCTTATCAACAGTTGAGATTAAAAGAAAGCTTGATCCACGTCACTTAGAACATTTTATCACATGTGTAATTTAATTCACTTTAATTTTTCAATTTCCTTAAGTTAGACATAGGGTCCCCATTAAAAATTTTAATTATTTGAATAACTATTACACTGGATGAAATTTCTCCAAATGCTTTCTGGGTCTTGGAGATTTTGTGTGTCTTATCCCCTCCACAAAGTTTTAGAGCTAGAGCACACCCAATGCTACCCCAAAATCTCAACATGGACTTATACTCAGATTTACTACTGCATAATATACAAACCCTAAGCTGCTGCACCAGTTTTCCCGTATTGGGTTTTTTCGGGGACTTATTCCAAAAATAACGTTGTTATTTGTGTGTGTGCATATATCTTTCTTGCATTGTATTTATTCCGTTGTATTTATTTTTGTGAAGGTTGCAGCGTATTGATTTCAATATTTATCGTAGTAAACAGTAAATGATTTGTTCAGTAAATTAACAAATAGAAGAAATCAAATCAGTTGTTGTAGTAGGATTCCAAGTTGTGGAATTTTCACAATGTATCAAAGCGCAAAATAAGCAGGAAGAGCTCAGATACTGAAAGAAAGAGGGAGATTCGAAACACTGCGTAGGAAGCTGCTCGAAACCCCAGGAGGTTGTGCAGTTCATTAGCCAGTAGGGAAGTATTTTGAGGAAAATTTGTTTCTCTGAGTGTGTTGACAGAGAACAAAATTTCCAGATTGAAGATTGTCAAAGGCAAAGGGAGCAGCAGGATTTTTCTTGCAGAGCAGATCTTCAACTTGGATGCATTTATTTTGCAGTAGTTGTTGGCAGAATAGCATCAGAAGGGAAGAAGAGCACACACTGAGGGAATTCCTTCCTCGGAGAACTTTTAGCCAAGAAGTTCAAATTATCCATGCAAATCAGCAGTATATGTGAGCAGATTTTCCCACTCCAACAAGGAGTGCGTAGAGCCAGTTAGCAGTTGTGCAGAGGAGACGAGGTAGAGTTCGACATTTTTGGTAAGATGACATCAGTTGGGTTGAGAGATCAGGATCGGTTGGATGGTTCATCCCACTATGTTATCTGGAAGGTGAGGATTTCCTGTCTTCTAGATGAACATGATCTGAGGACTTACATCAATTCAGTGGTAGCTATACCCACAGAACCAGATTAGCATAAGACCTACAAAAGGGAGATGGCGAAAGAAAAGAGGTTGATTCTCGATGGAGTTCGAGATCACGTAGTATCGCACATAGCTAGAAAAGATACCACAAAACAGATGTGGGATGCCCTTGCTACGTTATACTAGGGATCTTCCGAGCAGCGGAAGATGTATTTGGAGGAGAAGCTAAGGTGTACCAAGATGCAGAAAGGGGAGCATATAGACGCATTCCTTACTAAACTTCGGGAAGTCTGGGATCAGTTGTCTGCAGTTGGGTTAGTGCCCCAACCCACAGAGTTTGTACGATTTTCCCTAAACACCGTGTCCAAGGAGTGGCAAGTGTTCCTCCATAGTCTCCTGAGTAGAGAAAGATTGCCAGATTGGGACAGAAAGTGGGCACATCTGCAACAGGAGAAGTTGAGGCGAGACTTGGTGAAGAGCACCATCAGTAATAACAGTAGCAGCAAGACAAAGGAAATAAAGGAGGAGGAGAATACAACCCTCGCATCAAAGAGGCAGCAAGAGCGGAGCAGAAGGAAGGACATATCCAAGGTCAAATGCTTCGAATGTCGTGAACTTGGTCACTACAGCACCCAGTGTCCGCTCAAAAAGAGGTGCAAAGGGGAGACGCAGGACCAACAGGCTACATCCGCTAAGATAGATAGGTTGTCCTCCAAATTGGAGGAAGATTTTTCCATGATCACTGACATACCTCCAAGGGTGAGGTGGGGTGATTTGGTTGCGTAGCCCCGAAGAGCTACAAATGGGTAGGATCCTTAAGGAGTCCACCTCTTGGATCAATACCTTGGTATGGGAGCCCATAGCAATAGTAGCAGGATGGACCAGTGACAGTTGGTGCAGTCAGGTGCCAGAGTGACAGATGAAATGGCTAGTAGCGTCAGAGACTGAGCAACGCAGAGCAGAGTTGGCAACAGTGTAGTTGGCACAAAGCAGAGTCAACAACATCGCAGAGGCTTCAATGACAGTGCAGAGGCTTCAGTGATAGTGCAAAGACTAGCAGCAGTCAGGACTCGGGTGACAGATGCATCAAATTGAACAAAGTTGTTTCGGTATGATGGACATCTCTCAGTTGCAATAGCAACAAATGAGAGATAGTTGCAGGTGTTCCAGTGGCAGCAACAACAAAATTGCAGTGAAGATGCAGTAGTTAGCAATCGAATGCAGGGCCAGCAGCAACACGGATGCAGCACATATCATAGTTGCGCAGTAGTTGGTGGGTAGCAGTAGCCAGACATCAGCAACGCAACAGGAGATGGTGTAGAATTAGAGTATTTCTATCAGGAGGGCAACAATACTAGAGCACATTCCTCAGTAAGAGGGAGTGTTTATTTTTGTAGCAGAGAGGCTAAGATACATGTATTCTCCAAGAGCTAGAAATCGTTTGGAGAAATTCCACCTAGAGATGGCTTAATTAAAATAATTAATCAGTTTTTAATAGTTCCTAGGTCTAAACATGGGAAATATGATTAATTTAAAGGTATTAATTAAGTCAGGTGCGAATCTTCTAGAAAAAGGCATTGATCGAGTCTTAGTTAATCTTAGCCATCCACTAAGTTTTAATCATGATCGTTGATGTCTCAATGATAGATTATAAGAAGGTACTCGATGGGCACTTGGAGAACACATTTGAGCAAATTGAATTCACTAGTGAATCAATTTCCTGAGTAGCAGCACTGAGTTGCCGGAGAGAAAGATAGTGAGCTCGTTGCAGTGAGAGAGGGGCAGGGACAGTAAGGCCGAAGGAAGCTTTTCCAGATCCGGTGAGTGCAAAGCAGAGAGGCAGTGCAGAGCTTCAGAGGAGATCTGTATTTTTGTTGGGAGACAGAGTTCATTCAGTACTAGAGGTCGGAGTAGGAGTGCAGAGGCCAAGAGGGTCAAGTTTCCAAATAGCAGTTGATCAGATAGCGAAGGTGACGCAGTTCCGAGATGTGGGACGCAGTACTATGTTGGCTGACGTAGTGACTACGCAGAACAGCTCATCCGGAGACCAAATCAGTGTCGGATCGCTAATGGCAGGGTGAGAATTTTCTCACTAACATTTTGTCATATTTTTTCTCGTATGGTTTGTCAGTTTTGGCAACCATAGACTTGTACTCAGATTTAGTATTGCATAATATACAAACCCTCAATTGTTGCACCAGTTTTCCCGCATTGGGTTTTTCCGGGGACTTAGTCCAAAAATAGCGTTGTTATTTGTGTGTGTGCATCTACCTTTCCTACGTTGTATTTGTTCCGCTGTATTTATTTTCGTGAAGGCTGCAGCATATTGATTTCAATATTTACCGTAGAAAAGAGTAAATAATTTGTTCAGTAAATTAACAAATAGAAGAAATATAATCAGTTGATGTAGTAGGATTCCAAGTTGTGGAATTTTCACACTTGAAGCCTCGAGCAACTTCAATAAGAACATGATTAATTGGGTAACCTTCAAAATGAGCTCTCTCTATCTGTAATGTCCCAAATTAGGAAAAATAGTGATATACAACGAAAACAATAAATTCAACAACAACAATTTTTAACATTTAGTGCATACCCACCAAAAGACTGGAAATAAGAAGCAGTTGAGCCATTTTATTATAAATCTGGAGCAATAGTACAATAATGTGGAAGGAGTGCACCTGGGCTTGCCTCAAAGGCAAGCGTGACAAAGCCCAGGTGATAAAATGACAAGCCCGGATGACAGAATCAGTTGTCTCGGTGATGCCCTGCGCTGCCCCAGTAAAATTGCACTATCTGCTGCAAAGATGCTTCTGAAAACCCCATCTCTAGTGCTAAGAAAATTCCACCAAATTAATCCCAAGCTCCTCAAGCAAAACCCACCAAAACTCAGAAAGGGTTTGGCCTGGTTTTGAACCACGAAATTTGGCCCCCAAAACACCACGTCCTCCTCAAACCACAGGAAAGTACGACATGCCTGCACACCAGTGGAATTCCTCCCAAATCACTCCAACAAACGCTGCAAAACACTCCCCCAAGGTTTCACTTATTTCTCCCAGCAAGTTCCAGCCTCACCAAGCAATCCTCCAACTCCCACCTGTGCCCAGTGAGAGACATCTTGTAATATTCCTAATTAGCACCGCTAATTGGAATATTTGATTTTTGTATAGTTTTGCCGACTATAGTTTATTAATAAATAAAAGTGAGAAAAGGGGTCTAACTCACTTAAATAAAATAAAGTGTTTCACTAGTAGATGCAACGTTGTAACTTAAGGGGGGAGCCAAGGGGGGCCACACACCACGTGGAGGAGCCAATGAGAGAGAGGACGTTGGTTTTGGAGGGAAACCAATGCTATAAAAGGTGGAGGAGCCTCCTCATTTGGGCATTATTGATGTTGATGATATTTGAGCTAGACTTTTGTCTTCTTGAGCACGCTGGCTGTTTAGCCTGTCTGCAGCACTGTTTAGTGCGATTGAGTGTCTCCGGTCGGAGATCTCACACTTAGCCCCGGGGGACTTCGAGTGCCTGCTCGGGCAAGGTATTTCTTCAGTCTTTAGCAGGTGATTTGGTTGGGTGTTTTGCTGAGGAGCTGAGCTTCATTGGGTGACTGCGCAGTCTTTGGAGGGAGGACGCAGTTTGAGTTGGAGTTGTTCAGTTGTGGGAATTTCTGCAGGAGATTCAGTGTTATTCGGCGTTGAGGTTCAGTCTTTATCAGTTGGAGAGTTTCCTGAGCGATTTTCTTTTCCCGTTCGGCGCATATTTCGTTTAACGCGCTGCACCGAGGCCCGGAGGGACAGCGTTTTTCTCAGAGGGTTTCGGGGGTGATTGTGAGGTGGTCCATTTGTTTATGGTTTCGGTTTTTGGTCGAGCAAAGGAGGCTGTGTGATCTACGTATTTTCAAATCATTCCGCGAGGGGATCACTTAGTTCAGCTTCATTCCAAATAGCCAGCTTTTTAATATAGCTTTTCTTAGGCAACTGACGCAGCTTCAGGAAGTGTACTCATTTTCTCGTTTTCTCGAGAGGGTTCTCTACTGGGTTTCGTGCAAGGATGGCTGCTCTTATCTCCGATTTATAGTATCCATTGTACCCATTTATATTCTCAGATTAATAAAATGGCTTAGCATTCCTGGCATTTTATGTGTATCTGCTTTATGTTCTATTTCCGGCATTTTTCTTTATAGTTGTATGCTTGTATTGCTGTCTATTTCCTATTCGAGATATTACAGTGGTATCAAAGCATAGTTCTGGCTCAGCTTGTGGTCTATGACATCGGGAAAGAGATCATACAGAGGTTTGCTGGAATTTTGGAGAGTAATAGTAGTTGCAGTACCAAAAACGAAATTAGAAAAGGGCCAAAATAAAAAGGGTCAAATTTTGAAGTTTGGAATTAGAAGAAACCCTTTTGAGGTTTTTTTGGGTTTTGGGCAAGGATCACCTTCCCAAATTCCTAGAATTTTCTGAGTAGTTTTCAGTGGGTAAATCGGAGGTCGAAGACAAGCAGCAGTATAGTCTGGGAGCAGCAGTGTAGTTTCATGAGGAGCTTGTAGACACATAGCAGAGAGAGCCGATGGCAGGCGATGATGGTGCAAAGGAATTTTGGGAGATTCTCCTCAAATCAACACAGGATCTGTCGAGACAGATGGAGACGGTGGGACAGAGACTCACTGCGCTGGAGGTTAGGCAGCGGGAAACCCCAAGGGGTTTTCAGATCGGTGAGGGATCAGGCACGTCACACCATATGCCGGAGCGTGATGCTATCCCCATCATGGCATCGCATGCACCCACGCGACCCACTATGCCCACTTTCCTAGCAGAGGACACAGGGGCAGCAACACAGCGGGAGCTGGAGGTTGACCCTGGCCAAATGGACGCCTACATTGCAGAGTACCTGGCACGCGGGCCGGCGATCAGAGATCTTATCTCATTTAGAGATTATGTTCAGCTCCAGCGTGATGGTAGACCCCGTGATCATCACAGGGGACACAGACATCATCATGACGACCACCATACAGCTAGCAGATTTCATTTGCCCACGTTTGATGGCTCATCAAACAGTTCGGCAAAGTCTTGGGTAGAAAAGTTGGACATCTATTTCCAGCTTAATCAGATGTCGCAGTCAGAGGCCATTAAGGTGGCAACATTGCACTTGGAGGATGAGGGCACACAGGATTGCAGGGAGTCTGAGGTTACACCTAGTGTGACACAGGATTCACCCTCATTGGAGACCTCCTTGGCCATGCCGGTTGATGTGGTAGTGGAGAAGGTAGAGCCTACCTCAGTAGAGCCATCCATTGAGGTGATGACCGGAGTCGTGTCCGAGTCTTCAGGTGGTAGCAGCACACGACAGATGGGTGAGGCGTTAGGAGATATATCCACCTTCGATGAGGCACTAGCAGGTACAGAGGTATTGGATGATGGTCGCAGACAGCGGTATCATCGGCTTCGGACGGACCTTCGAGTTTTGAGAGGGAAGGCCACGTCAGTACGGGAGGCCATTTTGTTGCAGGACCAGGAACTAGAGGGTATGAGAGTGACTTGTGCCAAGTCGGCGACCAAGTTGGTCCGCATTGGGGAACGACTGGATTCCCTGATGGTACAATCAGAGGGCACGTTGGAGCGTCAGATCATTCCCCTTCAGGCATGCATGGATGGGACTAGCAGTGTTGTTGGGTCATCTCTTCCCGTTGGAGAGCGAGAGGCAGAGCCACCTAGTCAGATCTCATATGTTGACTTGGATAGCGGTATGAGACGATCAGAGTTGCACAGGGTACAACATCCACATGTTGAGGTTGGATGGCAAGAGATTTTGAGTTGGTACTCGGTGGAGCGGGCTATGGAGATAGTGATGGATCCGAGTGTAGCTCAACAAGATTTTCTATGCATGGGGAATACAGGAACCCCAGATTGGCATTGGGATCCAGGTGGGATCACCTACCGTTTCCCAGGCAGGTCGGCTGACTATGCCTTGGAGAGTACAGTTGGCCTAGTAGTAGAGCATGTGCAGTTTCGGTCAGCTCCAATGGCCAACCAGTTTATGGGCAGACTCCCTAGGTTGTCTTGGCATGACATTCATACACGGGATCACGGGGTGGTCAGCACACCTTGGCAGGAGCTTGTCGGAGGAGGTGGCATTGGCAGGCCACCAGATGGCACCTTGTATGGGGCCAAGGATTCTTCACCTTCGTGTGGGGCACAAAGGATGCAGCGGAGCCAAGCAGTGGTGGTAACAATACTGACGCACAGGGAGATTCACTTCTCGGACCCCTTGAGGAGGATTTGGAGTGATGTTCCATTCGTCGGCAGGTATAGTGATGCGACGGTGGAGACGATGATACCGATTGGTGGTAGTCCGACAGGTAGGGGCATAGCTCTAGGTCATCACATTCAGGGATGTGTGGGAGCCTCTAGCATTGAGCAGTGGACTGCCGGTGGACATGGAGTTGCATGGTGTACTACCGTAGTGTGTGGGATTGCATTGTGGAGTAGGAGTGTCCTACATCACATTGAGAGCTCGCGAAGAGTGACCGATGCCTGGACGCAGTCAGGGCACGAGAAGGTACTGGGTGATACGACAGTAGCATGGGGTATCCAACAGTATACAGGGGTATACCTCAGTGTGCAGTGGCATGGCGAGGAGTACATGGATGATAGGTGGTATGCGAGGGCATACGGTGCTGCACAGCAGGATCTGAGAGCATTGCCGCTAGGGAGACTCATGGACAGGGACACCGAGCTCACCTTTGGGAGTAGTCCACCCAGGATCGATGGGGAGATGGATGAGCGATACATGGCGGTATCTGTGGAGACTCATACACCTGCCTCTTTTCTACATCATTCACTGGCACATCCGATTTTGTTGTTGTCCTTTGGCACTTTGGGCATGAGCAGCGGGGTACGCGAGGCTCACCCAAGATATTTGGATGACACTCAGCACACTAGGGGAAAGACTTCTCAGCAGTGGCACTGGGTTGGAGCACTAGTTGACAGCCACAGGTTAGGGGATGAGATGATCCTCTGCAGTGGTGGCACATCAGTCATTGTTGGGCCTACGCTTGGGGAGCAGGTCATGAGGGAGACATGCATCATTTTTCCCTCAAGGCATGTTGAGATCATGCATGAGCAGAGGATACTGGGTTCAGCAGAGGTAGCATCCCGGCATACGTCTGGACTCCAGACATTGTATCTACACTTCATCGAGAGGGTGGTGGCATATTCAGTGCAGATGAGGTGGCGGAGGTAAAACAGGAGGGCATTCCTTCTGTATGCCAGGGTGAGGACTCTTCTTCATATGAGTCCATAGGATCAGTTGAGGTCGCTTCTGGGGAGCGAGAGCAATCACGCAGAGATGGAGACAGTAGACCAGAGCTGCATTCCAGGATACAGGGTGAGCAGTCAGGGAACTCTATGGGAGATGCCCTAGGCGATGAGACACTTGTGACGATCCAGTTAGAGCTATATGTGATGGAGCTTGAGTCAGTAGAGGAGGATGCTATGCACATCATGCATGATAGTCCTTTGAGGGAGAGCCAGATGGAGGCTCACATCGAGTCGATGATGGATATGCAGCTAACATTGGGGTCAGCCGTTGAGGAGGAGCAGTCAGATGCACAGACACCAGTTGCAGATCCATATCTTCTAGAGATGTTGGAGGATGATGGAATTGTTATGCAGAGGGATAGTAGACAGCAGGAGCTGTTGGATATGGTGGAGCATCCATCTTTTCGCCGACACATTGATGAGATACAGATAGATGTACATACAGTCGGTCGAGTTGCATCACTTTCGGTGAGTAGTACTCTCCAAGAGTACATCGATGGAGCTTGTAGCATATCTTGCCCACTTTGGCCCATTATAGAGAGAGGGACTTCCTTCTACAGGCAACTCTCATTGGCAGACAGGGCAGAGCAGTGGGAGTTGATTATGGGTTGGCGGCAACACTCCAGGCGTGTTCCATATGTCGTTGTTGTTACTACATTGGATTCTACTTCCAGGATGGACTGGCGGGAGATCATGAGTTGGTACCCTCTTGACGGTACGGTACTCTTCGTACGGAGCACAGCGGAGCAGGGGCCCTTGGACATAGTAGGTGTTACAGATCCCAGTTGGCAGGAGGGCACCGGTTGTCGTTACTTCAGGTCTCCTTCCCGATTTTAGGAGAGCAGGATCAGCATGGGATTGAGTCAGAACTTGGATTGGAGAGAGGTGATGAGTTGGTATGCAGTTGGATGGGTAGCATATGCAGCTACAGGTACAGCGCAGCAGGAGCCCGGGAGCATTGATGCTTGTTGGTGGTCTTCACCCCTTAGAGCATTGGTCATAGCCAGAGGCAGCGCACAATCCGAGCCATGGGACTTGGGCGATTATTGGCCACGGTGGCGATGGGATCCGGGAGGATTATTGGTTGGCTGGGACTGTGAGAGGTCACTTTGGGACCCTGGCATTGAGAGATCCCTTCGTATCAAGGTGACGCAGAGGTCAGAGAGGTTTCAGTGGGACCCAGGCACATTTTTCAGTATCGATGGGGAGCATCAGCTAGAGAGGAGGCTTATTCAAGCGTTGCTTGAGGACAAGCAATTTTTGCTGGATGAGGATGCCACTTGGGAGAATGAGAAGATTTTGCAGCATCCATCACTTCAGTTGCTTGAGGACAAGCAACGTTTTGCCGGGGGAGACTGTAATATTCCTAATTAGCACCGCTAATTGGAATATTTTATTTTTGTATAGTTTTGCCGACTATAGTTTATTAATAAATAAAAGTGAGAAAAGGGGTCTAACTCACTTAAATAAAATAAAGTGTTTCCCTAGTAGATGCAACGTTGTAACTTAAGGGGGGAGCCAAGGGGGGCCACACACCACGTGGAGGAGCCAATGAGAAAGAGGACGTTGGTTTTGGAGGGAAACCAATGCTATAAAAGGTGGAGGAGCCTCCTCATTTGGGCATTATTGATGTTGATGATATTGAGTTAGACTTCTGTCTTCTTGAGCACGCCGGGCCGAGAAGCTGGGAGTAGGCACTATTTGGGTGCGATTGTGTACCTCCTGGCCGCAGATCTCACCCTTAGCCCCGGGGACTCTCGAGTACCGCCGGCAAGGCTTCTTCGCCCCTAGCGTGTGATTTGGTTGGGTGTTTTGCTGAGGAGCTGAGCTTCATTGGGTGACTGCGCAGTCTTTGGAGGGAGGACGCAGTTTGAGTTGGAGTTGTTCAGTTGTGGGAATTTCTGCAGGAGATTCAGTGTTATTCGGCGTGGAGGTTCAGTCTTTATCAGTTGGAGAGTTTCCTGAGGGATTTGTGGCTCCATCTCAGCATATTTCGTTTGGCATCTGCGCTGGGCCTGGAGGGACAGCGTTTTTCCTTGAGGAGGATTTCTGGGGTGATTTTCGGAGGTGGTCCATTTTGTTTATGGTTTCTGGGTTTTGTCCGGAGCAGTGAGTACAGGTGATCTAGAGATTTTCAGCTCATTCCGGCGAGGGGATCAGCCTCTAGTTCCAGTTCATTCCAGCAGCAGCAGTTTACGGCAGTTTCTTCTAGCAGCTGGGACGCAGTTTCTGTAGCAGCCATTTCCTGTTTTCTGAGAGGGTTCTTCACTTGCCTTGTGCAAGGATAGGTGCTCTTATTCTGATTATCCATTGTACCCATTTATATTCTCAGAATAATAAAATGGCTTAGCATTCCTGGCATTTTATGTGTATCTGCTTTATGTTCTATTTCCGGCATTTTTCTTTATAGTTGTATGCTTGTATTGCTGTCTATTTCCTATTCGGGATATTACACATCTGCACTGGCCCAGGAGCTGCAAATTCGTCCCACACTATAGCTGCCACCTCCAATTCCAAAACTCCACCCAAAGCCTGCTATATCACTGAGCTTCCTTCACCAAAAATCTTTCGGCAACTGCTCCCCAGAAGACCCCTGAAATGACTCCCATGTGAGCACCTCCTGCATCCTCTTGGAATACGCTATGGCTGAGCAAATGTCTGAGTGTAAGTGCAAAAATCCCCTCAGCTCTCCTCCGTAATGTTGTGACAAATCCTCTCTAGGTTGGCACTCGAAATCCCTGAAGAAAGGGTGAGTTCTCCGCTTAGAAAACTCATTGCTAAACAACAATTGACCCTGCTAAATAGCTCGAGCAACCAAAGTGAGTTTGATAGGCAAAAGATCTCAAATGAGGCTGAGATCCTCCTACTTATAATTTCATGGGTCTTCCCTCCCTTGTGGGCCCCTCCACCTTGCCATTCGACTTCCCTCCCTTGTGGGCCCCTTCACCTTGCCATTCGACTTCCCTCCTAAGCTTTTCAAACTCCTCACTTGTCCAAGTGTGTTTTCCTTCATGTGGGTGGCCCCCAGACTTCACTAACAAAATAATACGGCCTCCTTTTCCTCCCTAAGCATTTTCATCAAAATTGAGTGGGCTCCATAGCCTCCAAAAATATCCAAAATTGTGGAAAATAAAC
This sequence comes from Pinus albicaulis, assembly GCA_034641835.2. NCBI lineage: Eukaryota > Viridiplantae > Streptophyta > Pinopsida > Pinales > Pinaceae > Pinus > Pinus albicaulis. Next base: position 1,322,245,476 of record CM076575.1, on the reverse strand, counting down.
CCGTAAAAAAACAATTTAGGAAGGGACATTACACTCTTCCTATTTATAATTTCCTTTTTGTGGGTCCCTTTTCTCTTTCTATTTTAAAATTGGGTTGACCTGTTTGCCACCTTTTTATCAGCAAATAGAATGCTAGAATTACCCTTTTGCCGCCCTTTTTCAAAATGGGTCAAAATTGTCAAAAATGGATGAAATGTTCTATTGTTTAGGATGATGGGGACATTACAGTTTTCCCAAAATGTGTCTGCAAGGTAAAGTCTTTGTATTATTACTATGTGTATGACTGGTTTCTTCAGCATTTTTCTACATTTAATTACAATCTGCAAGTATTACACAACTAGAATTAATACATAGTCAAATAGCAAACTAAGATGAAACAATTTAATTCAACAAAATTAAATAAGGTCCATGCTAGGAGATCAACTCAACCACCAACTGGATGGTTATGGATCAAAAATAGTGAAGGATATTATCAAGTCATTGAGAATTATCTTTTAAGAAATTGCTTAAAATAGACAATCCATTTAAAGGACACTCAAATAAATGTGTAATCATAACACTATCATTTTACAATATCAATTAGAGTTTAAGAACATACCACTTTCTTATATGACGAGTATTTGACCAACAACCTGTATCAAGCATCAACAATTAATGCACTAAAAACCTTTTCGAACATAATGCTTTAGTAATGAATGACTACTGTAAAAGAGTAGGAAATGTATTCGAACCAAAATTGCAAATCACATGAATCGTAAGGGTAACTTCAAACTTCAGCATCCGTCATTTTTCCAAAGAAAATGCAAAATGTAACACAGTTAGGACGGATGAGATTGCTCTCAATAGAAAAAGGATTTTAATCGAATGGCAAACAGACGCAACAATAATTTTCCATGTATTTTTTTATCATCCATTGGAAGAGAATAGGATTAGGAATCTAAACTGACTTGTATTAACTTCATCTCCACCCAAATGGATGAACTTGAACTTAAAGACCTTCGAGAAATCTGAAATAAGGAAATGACGTTAGGAAACTTACAATTAATCTAGGTTTTACTGATTATCTTACTTATAATAAAATGACATGACAAGTTAAAGCACTAAAGAAAAGCATTTGAATATTTAAATTTAAAAAAAAAAAAAACTGCAATAAAACACAATGCTGCTAAAGCCCATAATAAATGGTATCTATTGAATTATCTATCGAGCTAACATTGTCAATGAAAGTTGGAGAATAAATGTCTCTCAATATACATACTAGATTATTTTCAAACATAGCACCAAATGTCTACTACAAAACATACATTTCGTTGACAAAATTCACTACCCTTTGTACAAACAGTTTATCGTTGTTTCTTAAGAAAACAAACCCAATGAAATAAGCAATTAATAAAAAAAAATGAAGCTAGTTATTAATATTCTACATAAATACAAGAGCCGTAGCTTGAAAAGAAACCAATTTGTGCATACTTTTACCCTTTTAAATTTTAAACCAGAATTTTATTAATCATCAAAAAGATGTGGACAGTTCGACAATCTCCTCATGTCCTTGTATATTTTCCTTCTTATTTTCTTTCTTGTGTGTCAGTATAGAAGCTCAGATGAAAAACGATGCAATTATGGTGCTTTCGAAATCTACCACAGGAAAATTCTCACCATATTTTGACCACTCATTTGAGGAACACCCCACATTTTTGCTTGAGCATTTTGGTTATTTGTGAAGATCATTGATATATGCCTATGGTGAGGAGTGCCCAAGCTCTTGAGGCCACATGGCCCATGTTTTATGCAACTATTTCAGAACATAAACCTTTTGGAAGCTTCTTGATGAGATTTCCAACCCAATGAGTCACAAATACCACTTTATGAGGTTTGTTACTTGGTCCTTGCATAATTTGAGGAGAATGTTTTACCTTGGAGAGCTACACATCCACCTTAGAGGATATCTAGGAGGGGATTTTATTGCCGACATTAAGGATTTGGTTATGGATTTATCCACCTAGACGACTTTGGAGACTAGATGTTGCACCTTTGACTCATCTCATGCCTTTTTTTATAAAGGTGACCCATTATGTAATATCCCTAAGGAAAATTTACAGTAAATAGCAAGCATGCATAGACATAAAAATTACACAAAGAAGAAAAATAAACCAGATACACAGTTTCACACCAAAACCAAACAGGGGAGCCATTTTATTATTGAATAGGGTATACAAGATGAGGTGTTGGAATGTATGCAACTGGGCTTGCTCTAAGCAAGCTATCTAAGCCTGGAATGAAGTACACATCACCCTTTTCAGCTCAATCACTACGTTGTCCTGGCTCTGTGCTGGAATGGCCCAGAAATATGTTGTTGCCTCCAAATATCTGTTGTTGGAGCCCTCTACACTGCCTAGAAAATTCTGGTAAATTATTCCCAGCCTCCCCACACACTACCCAGAAAAACCCACAAAGGGTTTCGCCAAAGCTTGACCCTGGAAAATCGACCTCCTTGTGTTTGGGTGGCTCTACTGCTAGGTATAACGCTCCTCCTGTGAAATTTGCTGCCAAAGGCTCCCAAAATATCAGCAATCCTTGTTAGAAGGCTTCTCCAGCCTCCCCACCAAATCTCTAGCTCCAACTCCCATCACTCCAAAAGCTCCTGGAGTGACTCCTCCAAGCACTGTGTCGTCCCTGCGCTACTGTGACTGTCTTTGCGCTGTAGTATAGCCTTTCTGTTGCTGGTACGAATGGAACTCAAGTAGAACTCCCTCCTTGGGTCGGCACTCGAAGTCCACCAAAGCAAGGGTTGGGATCTCTGCTCGAAAACACCCCTATGTTGCACAACACTGCAGACTTGCTCAAGCATGCTTTGTCGAAAGACAAGTTCAAAAATGATGAAAGAATGAGCAAAATGAGTGTCTACATCCTCTTTTGTTCCTTAGCCTTTGAATTTCTCATGTGGGCCCAACTCGCGATTCCCACACCAAATCCGCTCCAATGAGAGCGTAGTGCCCATGTGAGCCGCAATTCTCATTAAGCAGCCCCCACGCTCCACTATAGCTGCAATCTTTCATCCCATCTCTAATGTTTGGGTGTCCTAATGTCCAAAATAATCATGTGGAACCCCATCTACCCACATTTCCTAAGTGCAAGTCGAAGTGAGGGCAAAAAAGTCAAAATTGGATATTTCACTTCGCAAATGCTAAGTGGGAATATCATAGTCCTCCCTGCCTAGATGTTGCTTGTCCTCAAGCAACTGCAATGATGGATGTTGAAGTATCTTCTCCCATTTCCAAGTGGCATCCTCATCTGGTAGGTTCCTCCATCTGATCAAGAATTCCTTGATCACCCTGCTCCGCAAGTGCCTCTCCCTGGAATCCAAAATGGCCTCTGGTTGAAGCACCAAGTGCCACTCATCATCCATAGGGGTTAACTCAGTAGTTGTTGTCACCTGTTGCCCCAATGCCTTTTTCAGACAAGACACATGAAAAATGTTGTGCACCCAGCTCCCTGGGGGTAGCTGTAATATTCCTTTTTTTGTTGTCACCTATGACAGGGTTAGGATGGACTTCCAGAGTTGGGAGCAGACAGGTCACAGGTACAGGTTGGTGTCATTAGCACGCCCAAGGGCTTTTTGGAGGAGTTTTGAGGGGTTTCTATGAGGACCGATGGCATTCACATGATATATTCCATCATCTACACAATTTTCCTTTCGTTCTGGTGCGCATTTTGACAACTTTCGGAAAACTGAGTTATTTTTGGGCTTCACTCAATTAATTATGCTCAAAGTGGCATTCCGAGAGGAATACGTGATAGAACACCTTAGTGTAATAGCTAGTTGGAACCGGGACAAGAATACCTATAGGATGGGATGGTTGGACATGAGTTTCAATGACTTGAGGAGACATGGTAGCCAATTTACTCTTTCCCGCATTAAAAAGGAATATTTTAAATGGAAAATAAGAGGGAAAAGTGCTCCATGATTAAAATAATAATAAAATAGAAGGCTCTAGAGGGGTCCATGAGATCTATAAAAGAAGAGGAGGAGGCCATCAAGGAATATGTTGGATTTGATATCTTTCTTGTATGTGAGTGTAATATCCCATTTCGGAGATATCTCTAAAACACAGCAAACTCTAACCAGAGATGGACTGGGAGGGCGTTTACCAGATATTTCACCTCTACGAAGAGGGTGAGATCCGGAGGCTACCTGGCCCTTTCCAGACTCTGTCTAAGAGTATGAGATAAACACACCAAGTGGTATAGAACTAGAATGCCCGAAAATCTATAAAGATAACAGTACATAGACATAAAATAGCATAGAAAGAATGTACGACAAAACATCCAGAAATATAGAGAGAGAATGCTAAGCCATTTTATTAGACTGAGAAATATGATGAAGCACAATAGGTGATCAGAGTGATGGCACCTAGACTTGCTCAAGGCAAGTGAAGAAATACTCTTAGAATATCCAAGAAACGGTTGCTCTTTGAACTGCGTCCCAGCTGTTGGAAAACTGCCGTGTAGCTGCTACTGCTGAAATTACTAATGACTTGGGGCTGATCCCCTCGGCGGAATGAGCTAAAAATCTGGAATCTGCCTCTACTCACCAATCTCGGCAAAACCCAGAAATCATATCAGAAATGGCTGACCCGCGAAAAACACCACCTTGGGGAATTACGCTGGCCTCCAAGGCTCTACACAAAGGCTGAATAGGAATGAATGAAATACGGCCTCAAACTCCACCAAAATCCTCCAAAAGGCAAAGGCTGATCCTCTACTCAATCTCCTGGCTCAAAATCTCTGCAAGAATCCCAATCCGGAGCTCCTCCTGGATGGACTGCGTCCTCCCTCTCAATGACTGCGCAATCTCTCTGAATGCACGGCTCCACAACAAAAACCAAACAACAATCCTCCCGCAAAATGCTAAAGAAACTACCTTGCCCGAGCAGGCACTCGAAGTCCCCTGGGGCTAAGGGCAAGATCTCCAATCAGAGACACTCAACGCACTAAACAATGCTGCAGATAGGCTAAACAGCCAGCGTGCTCAAGAAGTCAAACGACCAGCTCAATATCATCAACAACGAATGAATGAAATGAGGAGGCTCCTCTCTCTTTTATAACGTTGGCCTTCCTCCAAACCCTAAGGCCCATCTCCTCAACGTAGTCTCCCTCTTTGCCACATGCTCCTCCTCATCTGCGCAGTCTCTCCTAGTGCATACGTGGGCCCCCTCTCAACGTGGTGCTTGGCCCCCCTTGGCTCCCTTTAAGTCACAACGTTGTGCTACTAGGGAGTGGGTTTTATTCCAAAAGTGAGTTAGACCCTCTCTACTCACCTTTTTATTTATTAATAAACTATAGACGGCAAAATTGAGCAAAATCGAATATTCCAATTAGCCACTGCTAATTAGGAATATTACAGTCTCCCCCGGCAAAATGTTGCTTGTCCTCAAGCAACTGAAGTGATGGATGCTGCAAAATCTTCTCACTCTCCCAAGTGGCATCCTCATCTAGCAAATTCTTCCACCTCACCAAGAATTCCCGGACTGTCCTGCTCCGTAGCTGCCTCTCCCTGGTATCAATAATAGCCTCTGGCCGCAACACCAAATGCCCCTCATCATCCGTGGGTGGTAGCTCATCTGTCACTGTCACCTGCTGCCCCAGTGCCTTCTTCAGGCATGATACATGAAAAACGTTATGAATCTTGCTGCCTTGGGGCAGCTCCAACTCATATGCAACCTGTCCAATCCTGGGTATCACCCTGTATGGCCCATAAAAGCGGGACTTGAGCTTTTCAGCTCCCTTCTGCTTCAGCAACGACTGTCAGTATGGCTGTAATCGTAGGTAGACCAAGTCCCTTACCTCAAACTGTCTCTCCACCCGACCTCTGTCAGCATACAGCTTCTGCTGGTTCTGCGCTGTGGCCATATTATCCTTGAGAGCTCAGAGAATATCCTGACTCTCTTGGATCCAAATCTTGGCTCTCAGAGCCTTGCTAGCACCAAACATCACGTCAACAAAAGACAAAGAGTGATATCCGTATAAAGCGTAGAATGGAGACATACCAATGGACATGTGATGTGTAGTGTTGTAGCAGTGTTCCCCCAAATGCAGCCACTTCAACCATGCTCGTTGCTGCCCACTCACATAGTTACGCAAGTAGCCCTCCAGACACTTGTTAACTATCTCCGTCTGCCCATCCGTCTGTGGGTGATAACTGGTACTCGGTGTCAACTCCGTCCCCACCAACCGGAAAAGCTCCTGCCAAAATCCGCCCATGAAGCGGCTGTCCCTATCACTGATGATGGTCTTAGGAAGACCATGTAGCCTGAAAACCTCTCTAAAGAACAGCTCGACCACCTGTGCTGCTATGTAATGCGCGGATATGGCGAAGAAATGCGCATACTTTGTCAGTCGATCAACGACGACAAAGATACAATCCTTTCCCTGCACCATGGGCAACCCTGTGATGAAGTCCATCGAAATACTCTCCCATTTCCCCTCCGAGATGGGTAGAGGCTGCAACAATCCTGCGGGATGGATCACCTCCCCTTTGTTCCTCTGGCAAACATCGCACTCCATGATGTGCTGGAGTACGTCCTCCTTGAGGCCCTTCCATGAGAACCTCTCTCTAATGGCCCTATAGGTTTTGGTAAACCCCTGATGGCTGGCCAATGGTGAATCATGTGACGCCTGAAGTATCTTCTTCTTGAGCTGAGATCCCTCAGTCAAGAAGATCCAGTCCCTGTAGTAGATGATCTCATCGACCACCCTATACCTGTCATCCGCCACCTGTCCATCCAGAACCTCACATGCAAATCTGTCCTTGGAGTACTCCACTAAGAGTCGAGCCCTCCAATCTGTATCCAAGCTCATAAGAGACAACGTGGCTGGTCTACGTGAAAGGGCATCTGCTACCACGTTGTTCTTACCCTTGACATACTCAATGTCAAAGTCATATGCTTGGATCTTACTGATCCACTTCTGCTGCCTCTCCTGTAACTGTTTCTGCTCCAAAAAGAACCTGAGGCTGTTGTGATCAGTCCTCACCCTGAACCTGTTACCCACTAAATACTGTCGGAATTTGGCCAATGCATGCATAATGGCCAACATCTCCTTGTCGTATATAGAATACAACCTCTCGTGTGGAAGGAGCTTTCGGCTCTCAAAGGCTATAGGGTGTCCTCCCTGCATCAATACTGCGTCGATCCCCTCTCCCGACGCATCACACTCCAAAACAAATGGCTGCGTAAAATCCGGCAATGCAAGCACTGGGCAGCTACTCATCACCTCCTTGAGCCTGTCAAAGGCTCGCTGTGCTGTATCCGACCAACTGAATGCCCCCTTCTTCGTCAAATCTGTAAGGGGTGCAGCAAGCTGTGAGAAACTCTTGACGAACTTCCTGTAATAAGTACATATGCCAATGAATCCTCAAAGTTCCGTCACGTTCCTCGGCTCCTGCCAATCCCTGATGGCCCTAATCTTCTCATCATGGACTCTCACTTCGTCCACTCCAATAATGTGACCCAAATACAACATCTCCGTCATCCCAAACTCACACTTGGAGAGCTTAGCATAGAACTGTTGCTCTTCCAAGATATGTAGTACTGCCTCTATATGCTGGAGATGCTCCTCCCAAGTCCTGCTATATATGAGTATGTCATCGAAGAAGACCAATACAAACTTCCTCAGATGACTGCGAAAGATATGGTTCATGCAACACTGAAAAGTAGCTGGTGCATTGGTTAGCCCAAAAGGCATAACCAAAAACTCAAAGTGCCCATAATGACACCTGAAGGCGGTCTTGGGAATGTCCTGTTCCCTCACGCGAATCTGATGGTACCCTAATCTCAAATCAATCTTCGAGAAGAACTTGGCTCCTCTCAGCTCATCCATCAACTCATCGATCCTGGGTATAGGATACCTGTTCTTCAGGGTCTTCTTGTTCAGGGCCCTGTAGTCAATACACATCCTCAAGGTGCCGTCCTTCTTCTTCACCAACACCACGGAAGAAGTAAACGGACTCGTGCTCGGTCTGATGTGCCCAAGAGCCAGCAATTCCTGGATGGCCTGCTCAATCTCATCCCGATAGGCTTTGGGATGCTTATAGGGGGTAGTAATCACTACCTGAATGCCCTACTCAAGCTCAATGGTGTGCTCGAACCCTCAGTCCGGTGGCTGACCTGGTGGTATATCCCCAAACACTGCATCATACTTGTCAAGGATGGCTTGTATATCAGGATGAACTGCCTAACCCGTGGTCTCTGCCTTTGATGCCCGCAACTCAACTGCCCACTCTATGTCTCCCTTTCGGAAATCTGCCTCCATCTGGTGTGCCGAAACAGTGTGAGGTGGGTAAGTGTACATCTCGTGGATCTTCTCGTGCTTCCCGGTCTTCTTATCATCCCACTCCATCTCCAAGGCTTCCCAATCTGTGGTGACCTTCCCCAGAGTAATCAATCACTGAACACCCAATACCACATTGGTATTCGATATGTTGACCACGAAAAAGTGGTTGGTCACGGTGTAGGTACACATCGTCACTGCTAACTCTGGAACATACCGGGCACACTGCATCGTCTGAGCTCCTGGGACTAGAACTGAAAATCCATCGAAGCTCTCGGTCGGTATACCTCTCTGCTCGACCATATGTGCATCGATGAAGTTGTGGGTTTCCCCACTGTCAACCAAAACTGATACTTGCTGGCCATGTTTGGCCATGTACTGTCTCTCGTACGCAACGTCAACATTTAGGAAATCCTCGCAATGCCGCAAGGGTCCTCTCCCGTGGGTGCAGTGCCGACTTCCTGCTCCCCGGAGGTGGAGGTGGCAACTGATCCAGGGTTGTCTGACTGTCTCCTGCCTCCTCGTCATCTTCCTCATCCTTATCCCCGCTATCCTCGGAGAAGACCTCAATGAAGTGTGATTTGCCAGCAGCACACCTATGTCCCGGTGCCCACGGCTCCTAACAAGTAAAACACAACCACTTCTTCTTCAGCTCCCTCCTGGCATCATCATCTGTCTGTGCCAATCCTGGGCCTCACCATCCAAGTGTAATGTCGCCACCTTGATGGCCTCCATCTCCGACATCTGGTTAAGCTGGAAATAGATATCCAGTTTCTCCACCCAAGACTTTGAAGAACTGTTTGATGAACCATCAAACGTAGGCAAATGGAATCTGCTAGCTGTGCGGTGGGTATCTCCATCATGATAATGTCGGTGCCCTTTATGATGGTCGCGGGGTCTACTGTCCCGCTGGAGCTGAACAAAGTCTCTGAACGAAAGAGCATCCCTGAACTCCTGCCCATAGGCCTGATACTCTGCAAAATAATCTCCCATATGTCCGGGCTCTGCCTCCTGCTGGGCTCTTGCCCCTATGTCTGCTACCAAGAAAGTGGGCATGGTAGAGCGTGTAGGTGCATGTGAAGCCATCGGCTGAGGAGTATCACGTTGAGCAGCACCATGCTCCAGCAAATGGTGGGATGTACCTGATCCCTCACCTACCTGGAATACTCGTGGGGTCTCACGTTGTCTAGGCTCTACAGCGGTGAATCTCTGACCCATCACCTCAATCTGTCTCGCTAGATCCTACACCGATTTGAGGAGTGCCTCCCCAAACTATTTGTCCTCAGTATCATCTGTCATCGGCCCTCTCTGCTCTGAATCTAGCACAGGCTCCTCCTGCTCTGCGTCTGTCACAGGCTCCTCCTGTTCTATGTCCACCACCCGAACACAGTCTCCCTCTCCATAGGTGTTTCCCAACCTACGCTCACGATCTCTGTACTTTCTACCTCTGTAAAAAATGTAGGGCCTCTTCCCCGATGTCATAGACAACTAGCTCCTCAGGCTGAGCCAGAACTATGCTCTGATACCACTGTAATATCTCGTTTCGGAGATATCTCTAAAACACAGCAAACTCTAACCAGAGATGGACTGGGAGGGCATTTACCAGATATTTCACCTCTGAGAAGAGGGTGAGATTCGGAGGCTACCTAGCCCTTTCTAGACTCTGTCTAAGAGTATGAGATAAACACACCAAGTGGTATAGAACTAGAATGCCCGAAAATCTATAAAGATAACAATGCAGCAGACATAAAATAGCATAGAAAGAATGTACGACAAAACATCCAGAAATATAGAGAGAGAATGCTAAGCCATTTTATTAGACTGAGAAATATGATGAAGTACAATAGGTGATCAGAGTGATGGCACCTAGACTTGCTCAAGGCAAGTGAAGAAATACTCTCAGAATATCCAAGAAATGGCTGCTCTCTAAACTGCGTCCCAGCTGCTGGAAAACTGCCATGTAGCTGCTACTGCTGAAATGACTGATGACTTGGGGCTGATCCCCTCGCCAGAATGAGCTGAAAATTTGGAATCCGCCTCTACTCACCAATCTCAGCAAAACCCAGAAATCATGTCAGAAATGGCTGACCCGCGAAAAACACCCCCTTGGGGAATTACGCTGGCCTCCAAGGCTCTGCGCAGAGGCTGAATAGGAATGAATGAAATACGGCCTCAAACTCCACCAAAATCCTCCCAAAGGCAAAGGTTGATCCTCTGCTCAATCTCCTGGCTCAAAACCCCTGCAAGAATCCCAATTCGGAGCTCCTCCTGGATGGACTGCGTCCTCCCTCTCAATGACTGCACAGTCTCTCTGAATGCACGGCTCCGCAACAAAAACCAAACACCAATCCTCCCGCAAAATGCTAAAGAAACTACCTTGCCCGAGAAGGCACTCGAAGTCCCCCGGGGCTAAGGGTGAGATCTCCAATCGAAGACACTCAACGCACTAAACAGTGTTGCAGACAGGCTAAACAGCCAGCGTGCTCAAGAAGTCAAACGACCAGCTCAATATCATCAACAACGAATGAATGAAATGAGGAGGCTCCTCTCTCTTTTATAACGTTGGTCTTCCTCCAAACCCTAAGGCCCATCTCCTCAACGTAGCCTCCCTCTTTGCCACGTGCTCCTCCTCATCTACGCAGTCTCTCCTAGTGCATACGTGGGCCCCCTCTCAACGTGGTGCTTGGCCCCCCTTGGCTCCCTTTAAGTCACAACGTTGTGCTACTAGGGAGTGGGTTTTATTCCAAAAGTGAATTAGACCCTCTCTACTCACCTTTTTATTTATTAATAAACTATAGACGGCAAAATTGAGCAAAATCGAATATACCAATTAGCCACTGCTAATTAGGAATATTACAGTGAGGTTGAGAAACCGGCTCTCTTCTCCATTGGTAGCCCCAGGACAGAAACCCTCAGGAATGTTGCTGAGTGTTGGATGGAAACCCAACTATCTTTGAGGAGACTGTGAAAAATTCTGAATATTAGTTTATGCAGAAACCCTACTGTTAAATCTGGTTATACTTCTCCTACTTAATCAAGTTATTAATGTTGAAATCAGATTAATATCGAAGTGAACACATAACATACTTGGACTAATTCAGATCTAAGAAAAGATGCATGCACATAGACAAAGTGACACACAAGACTTTCTAGACAACTGTCCCTGGAAAAACCCAATGCGGGAAAACCGGTCTTCTAGCTGCTGGAAGGTTTATATTATTAAGTAGTTTCTGAATACAGAAAATATGGGCACCTTACTGGTTGACTCGACAGAGAAAAAATAGATTTGCAGCTAACCTTCTGTTCTGGAGACTAAAAACTTGACTGATCCACACCCTCAAACGGGATTTACAGGACTCAGCCCTTTCCGGCCTCTAGAAACCCCAGCGTTGCCCTTGAAGCCCCTGCGTCAGCCTCTGCGTTGTCCTGGAGAGGGTTGTGTAACCCCAGACTGGGTGACGCAGTCCCTACGCTGCCCTTGTTAGACCAACGTAACCCTGGAGGGCCTCCTGCTGCTCAATACTGCCCTTTCTGGGCCTGCGTAGCGGCTGAACCCCTCTGCACTACGCAAATACTGCGTAGCTGCTACTGCTGCCCTTGCTCCAATGCACTGCTCCTAGTTGCTGCCTCTCTGCCTCTTGCTAATTCTTGGCACTGGGATGAGATCCTCCCCTTAACCAATACTACCCCTCTCCGCAGCTGAAACACTTCTGAAAATTCTTAGAAAACCCTGCCCTAGAATTTCAGCTTAGTCTCAGTGCTCTTCCTCCGTGTGTGTGTTGTCCGACTGACCCCAAGCCTTTCCTTTATACTTTCTTCTTGGGAAACCAACGACCATGATCTAATCTTGAATCGATGGCTAAGATTAAAACAAAGCTTGATCCGTGTGACTTGAGTCATTTCCATCACATGTTTTAATTAATTACCTTTAATATTTTAATTTTCCTAAGTTAGACTTAGGGTCCTTAAAAATATTAATTAATTAATTATCTCCCAAATTGGATGGAATTTCCCAAATCCCTTTCTGGGTCTTGGAGATCTCATGTACTCTAGTCCCTCCACAAATTTTTGGAGCTAGAGCACATCTGATGTTAACCCAACACTCAAGAAAACTCAACACTCCCTCTTAGCAAGGAATGTGCTCTAATACAATGTTGCTTCACCCTGAAGCTCTACACTGATCTCTGGTGTGGGTCTATGCACTGATGCTGGACACGTTGCCCTTCATCACTGTGTTGTTGTTGCCATTATGTATTGTTGCCCATGATGATGCCACCGCCACTACTACATTTGTACTGCAACTCCCTCTCAATCTGTTGCACCATGCTGCTAACTGTTGCACTGCAACTTTAGTTGTTGAGAGAAATAATTGAAGGACCTTCCCAATCTTTGACAGACAAGTCAATCGGGCCACATCCTCATCACTGAAGCTCAATGGGTTGTTGATCTCTGCTGACATCTGGAGACAGCTATTCAACTACAGCTCTGCACTGCGTAAGTAGGCCTCTATTGTGTTGTTGAAGTCACGTTAGCCCCTACACTAAAATCTCTCACGTTGTTGTTGTGCTGCGCTGTCCTCCTGAAGCCTCTACGCTGCTGCAACTCTGCTCTGCGTAAGCAGCTCTGCTCTGCGCTGTTGAACTCACATCAGCCCCAGCGTTGCTCCTGCATCTGCACTGCGCTGCTCCCTTCAGCCTTTAGCTCCGCCTTTGCTCCATCCGTGATTCTCTACACCAACTACTCCACTTGTCCCGCCACTGTCTTAAGGGTCCCATAGCTCAGATGTGATCCAAGAGATGAGTTGCTCAAGGATCCCGCCCCCACTCTGTAGCTCCTCTACAGATCCATATCGCCCCACTTTCGTGGTTCATGAGCGCTCATGGCTACGTCATCTTCTAAACCATCATCTGCCACAGCAGCCTTGGAAGTAGAAGCTTCCTTGTCCTTCTTCTTCTATGGACAATTGTTGGCAAAATGTCCTAGTTCGTCGCACTGGAAACACTTGATCTTAGATAGATCACGCTTCTTCTTCCCTTACTGCCTCTTTGATGCTAAGGCTGAATCTTCTTCTTCTCCCTTCTTCACCTTACTGGATCCCATGTTGTACTGCCTCTTGGTGATTTGGCGAAGTTCTTCTTGATGAAGTATTGCCCACATACAGTCCTAGTTGGGAAGGTCCGATCTGCCTAAGACACTTTGGACAAAAGTTTCCTAGTCCTCTGTGACTGCATTGAGTGTAGTCCTTACCATCACATCATCCTCCACCTTAGCTCCCATGGCAGACAACTGATCTCTGATTGCTTGTAATCTGAAAAGGAAGGGCTCTATTTCTTCTCCCTTGGTCATCATGAATGACCGCAGTTGATTCTCCAGAAGCATTCTCCTCTGGACAGACTTTCCCTCATATAGGGCAGTTAAGGCTTTCCACATCTCATGAACTGTTTTCTTTTCGGCTATGTGTGGAACTATATGATCCTTAACCCCATCCATTATGAAGCGTTTGGCATCTGTCGCAGCCTCAACATGCTTCGCCAGGAGAACATCATCGGTTGGCGTGGCTAGGACTTTTTCAGCATGTTCCCTTAGACCGTATGCCTCCATGACTACCAAGATTCTGGCCTTCCAGACTGCAAAGTTGGACAGGTCGTCCAACCTATCCTGATCACGTAGTCCGTGAGGTGCCATCTACTCAATAAATATGTCAAAACCCCTCTTCTCTTTCCTAGAGATTTGGATCTAGGGTCCTTGGCGAAACAGTCACCCTCTACTCCCTCTGACAACTGATTTCCTCTCTTGGAAATCCGCCGAATCAACAATGAAACAACTCTCATCGATCCTCTGATCGATCTGCAGATTTCTTTGGCCAGAAACCCTCTGAGAAGTTGATCTCCTCCTACTCTTTGTCACCTAGTGCTTAGGCTAAATTCTGAATCTTCAGAAATTTAACCACACCATCACCTTCTGAAGTTCTATAGTACTTCTGAATCAACACGGCTTCAGATCTGCGTCACCCTAGCTGGTCTCTGCGTGAGCAGACAGTCCCAACTTTGTCTCAGCGCTGCCTATGCGCAGTAAGTACGTGGGCCTGCGTGGAGACTGCGTAGGACTGCGTCACTCAGGCCTCTACGTGGCTCTGCTCCCTCTGTTGTTGTGTTGTCCCTTCAAATCAGGCTTTCTGCAGCAAGGATTCTTTAGTCTTCTGCTGGTGACCCTACTAGATCTGTAATCGCTCTGATACCATGTGAAAATTTCTGAATATTACTTTCTGCAGAAACCCTACTGTTAAATTTGGTTATACTTCTCCTACTTAATCAAGTTATTAATGCTGAAATCAGATTAATATCGAAGTAAACACATAACGGACTTTCACCGATTCAGATCTAAGAAAAGATACATGCACATAGACAAAGTGACACACAAGATTTTCTAGACAATTGTCCCTGGAAAAACACAATGCGGGAAAACTGGTCTTCTGGCTACTGGAGGGTTTATATTATTAAGTAGTTTCTGAATACAAAAAATCTAGGCACCTTACTGGTTGACCCGACAAAGAAAAAATAGATCTGCAACTAACCTACTGTTCTAGAGACTGAAAACTTGATTGATCCACACCCTCAAACGAGATTTCCAGGACTCGGCCCTTTCCGGCCTCTTGAAACACCAGCACTGCCGCTGAAGCCCCTGCGTCAACCTTTGGGTGCCTCTGTGTTGTCCTGGAGAGGGCTGCGTAACCCCAGAGGGCCAATCCCTACGCAATCCCTACGCTGCCCTAGTTGGACCAGCATAACCCTAGAGGGCCTCCTGCTGCTCAGCGCTGCCTTTTCTGGGCCTACGTAGCGGCTGAAGCCCTCTGCGTTGCACAGCTGTTGTTGTTGCCCTTGCTTCTTTGCGCAACTGTTGCTGCTGCCCTTGCTCCTCTACGCTGCTCCTAGTTGTTGCCTCTCTGCCTCTTGCTGATTCTTAGCACTAGGATCAGATCATCCTCTTAGCCAATACTACCCCTCTTCGTAGCTTAATCACTTCTAAAAATTCTTAGCAAACCCTGCCCTAGAATTTCAGCTTAGTCTCAGTGCTCTGCCTCTGTGTGTGTGTTCTCCAACTGACCCCAAGCCTTTCCTTTTTTACTTTCTCGTTGGGAAACCAACGGCCATGATCTAATCTTGAATCGATGGCTAATAATAAAAGAAACCTTGATCCGTATGACTTGAGTCATTTTCATCACATGTTTTAATTAATTACCTTTAATATTTTAATTTTCAAAAGTTAGACTTAGGGTCCTTAATTAAAAATATTAATTAATCAATTATCTCCCAAACTGGATGGAATTTCCCAAATTTCTTTCTGGGTCTTGGAGATCTCATGTACTCTAGTCTCTCCACAAATTTTGGGAGCTAGAGCACATCCGATGCTACCCAAACACTCAAGAAAACTCAACAAAGACTTCATTCAGGAGTTTCAGTGAGCTTCAGGGATATTGGAGTGAGGATCATTCAAATCCTCAATTGGTGCTTCATTGTCTTCAGTTGATTCAGTGGCAACTATTGTTGGAGGGAAAGTGCAATTGTTCAGTTTTGGAGGCCAGCGCAGTGCGACAGTTTATATTGGTGACCAGTTTTCCATCTCAACTATTTTGGGTTAGATATGCATGTAACCCCGTTTTCCATTTATAATAAAAAGTTGAGTTTCTTCTTGTTCAATGTGTTAATGGATTGCAGTGTTCTATTTGTTTTTATTTTACATGACAATCCTCTGTTAAATAAATGTTGAGTTTACGGCAAAATGTTGGGTTAAGTTATTTTCTGCAAAACTGGTCAAAATATCTCGTTTGGGATATTACAGTGATATCAGAGTTGGTGTTCCTGCCAGCTTGAGGGTTGACCTTTCGAACAAGAATTTGGAAGGCTAAGTTCAAGGGGTTGCTTGTTGATGTTGTTGGACCAAATTTGTTGCCCCATGCGTGTCAATTTCTTTTTAATATTGTGGCACATCATTTTATGGGCAAAATATTCAGGTCAAATTTCCAAAGTTAATTTGGGAAGCCAAATTGGTCAATGGGGCCGCGGAGTGAATAAATCTTAAACGACCAAGTCTAAAGCCATTCAAGTCATGATTTAGATTTCTAGAAAAGCACAAAATTCACGGTCGTGATAAAATTCTTATGGAGAGGCTCATACTATAACCAAATGATGTTTATTCGGTGAGAATGACAAAATTCATGGGCGAAGAGTTACATATGCAGCAGGAGTCCAATACTAGGACGCGTTGCAGAAGTCACAAGGGACGAGATAGCGTACATGGCTTGGTCAAAAGTTAAGCGAGGGACTATGTCAAAGTGAGGGATTGTGTCAAATTTCAAGAACCCGAGTCACGAAGAAGATCCGAGCACGTAGCAAGGGCAGAATCGAACTGTGAAAAGGGGGCCGAGGACTTCATGAAAAGCGTTAAACATTTGGCTGAGAACAATTAAGGAATACATTGGTCGAAAAGAAAATCGTGGGTGAAATCAATTGGGCCAAGCTCGAAGTCAAACAACTTGGCATCGCAAAATTTCAACGGGCTCAGTCTAATACTTTTGTCGCGTCAAAATTCCTTTGGGAGACAGCCAGACGGAAAAATGTATTTTGTGTGGGGATTAATTAAAGCGCGATGGCGTAAGATTTTCGTTGGTGGGCCAACCACAACCGACAACAAATCGTGGGCCAACTTAATCAAATCAGAGTTTGGAGAAATGCAAGACCCGTCTTCCATAGTGGGGGTCGCATTACTCAACAAAAGATTCCCATACTCTGCATCAGATCGATCCCACGAGCACGATGGTTGAGCCGTCGAGCATGAGACTTGGAGCCAAATTATTAATGTATAGGGGTCGAGACTGAATCCGCAACCACTATCGTGGATGGACACTTGGACTCCTGCATGCCTTCACCAGCCCCCGAATGGAGTATGAGCCACCGAACGTGAAGACGCCTGAATACGAAGATGGCGGATGCCGAATTTTCCATACAGCTGGGCCAAGGCTCTTGTCAAGTCGCCGCATTTAGACAGTGATAGTATCTCGCAGAGGGACGGTGATGCGTGGTCCAGAGTAGAGCCATCTGGAGGTCGTTGACTTTGCGTAGGATTTCGTTGAGGCGGAGGGTAATAAAACTGGTAAATCCTGGTTGCACGCAGAGCTAGCATGTTTCATGAGAAGTCGAGAGTTATCCCCCTCGACAATTGAAGTCGATCGATAGTTGTTCATTCTTGGAGCCACCAGCTCTACAAAGAGATCGGAGACTTCCCACAAGTAGGCCACCTCCCCAACCTTCCGAGTGACTCGGTATAGCCCATAAAAGCAGGGTTTGAGCTTCTCGTCCCCCTTTTGCTTGAGCGTAGACAGTCCGTACGGTTGAAGTCTTAGGAAAACCGGATCCCCGACATCGAACTGTCTCTCAACTTGGTGTCGGTCTGCGTACATTTTTTGTTGGTTTTGGGCCATCCTCATGTTATCTTTGAGAGCCCTCAATATGTCCTGACTCCCCTGTATCCAGTACTTGGCCCTTGGGGCCTTGCTGTCTCCAAACATAACGTCAGCGAAAGATAAAACATCATACCTATACAGTGCTTGAAAAGGAGACATACCTATGGACTTGTGGTACGTGGTGTTGTAGCAGTACTCTCCCATGTGCAGCGACCATATCTATGCCCATTGTTACCCGGTCACATAGTTATGCAAGAAGCCCTCTAACCACTTGTTAACTATCTTGGTCTGCCCTTTTGTCTGCGGGTGATAACTCGTACTAGGGGTGAGTTCTGTGCCCACTAGCCGAAATAGCTCCTGCCAAAATCCCCCCATGAAACGATTGTCCTGTTAGCAAACAATCGTCTTTGGAAGACCATGTAGCCGAAAAACCTCCCCGAATAGTTCGACCACCTATGAGGCCATGTACCGGGCTAAGACGTCGAAGAAGTGTGCAAACTTCGTCAAACAATCCACCACCACGTAGATGTAGTCCTTGCCCTGTACTGTGGGCAACCCGGTAATAAAGTCCATCGATATGCTCTCCCATTTCCCCTAAGGGATAGGAAGAGGTTACAATAAGCCCGTTGGGTGTGATTTCTCACCCTTGTTTCGTTGGCATGTCTCACACTCCCTGATGCGTTGCAGAACATCATCCTTGAGGCCCTTCCATGCAAACCGCTCCCGTATGGCCCTATATGTCTTTGTGTACCTGTGATGCCCTACTAGAGTTGAGTCATGGGCAGCCTGAAAAATCTTCTCTCGCAGTTGGGAGTTGGCTACCAAGTAAATCCGGTCCCAGTAGTAGATCACCTCGTTCATCACCCAGTACCGATCATTTGTCACCACCTCATCAAGGACCTCACATGCAAACTGGTCCTTGAAATCCTCCACCAACAGTTGGGCCCTCCAATCCAGAGCAATGCTCATCAAAGAAAGGGAAGTTGGCCTCCTAGACAAAGCATTCGCCACCACGTTGTGCTTCCCCTTGACATACTCTTTGTCAAAATCGTACGCGTGGATCTTGCTCACCCACTTCTGTGCCTCTCCTATAATTGTTTTTGCTCCAAGAAGACCCTGAGGCTGTTATGATCAGTGCTTACTCGAAACCTATTCCCCGCTAGGTACTACCTAAACTTAGCTAGCGCATGCATAATGGCTAGCATCTCCTTATCACAAGTGGGGTACATTCTCTCATGAGGCAGTAGCTTTCGACTCTCGAAAGCTATGGGGTGTCCTCCCTGCATCAACATGGCTCGTACCCCCTCTCTAGTTGCATCACACTCCAATATGAAAGGCTGAGTGAAGTCGGGAAGTGTTAGCACGAGGCAACTGCTCACTAAGTTGTTTGAGGCGCTCAAAGGCCTTCTGCGTTGTAGTCATCCATGCAAATGCCCCCTTCTTCATCAGATCTATAAGGGGTGTTGCTAGCGGTGAGAATCCCTTCACGAACTTCCTGTAATAAGTACAAATGCCCACAAACCCTCTCGGCTTCGTCATGCTCCGACACTCTAGCCAATCCCGAATGGCCCTAATATTCTCCTCATGTACACACACGCCATCAACCCCGATGATGTGCCCTAAATAGAGCATCTCAGTCAACCCAAACTCGCACTTAGACAGCTTGGCATAGAACTGTTGCTCCTCCAGGATACACAACACTACTTCAACATGATGTAAGTGCTCCTCCCAAGTCCGGCTATAGATCAATATCCCATCGAAAAATACTAGCATGAACTTCCTCAACTGCCCACGGAATACGTGGTTCATGCATCACTGTAAAGCGTAGGCAGCGTGGGAGAGGTAGCAGCGCAGTGGAAGCACAGGGATAGGCTGGCAGAGGGGCAGCGTAGTCAATGTGGGCCCAAGGGAATGTTGGAGGCTTAGCCTAGGTAAAAGAGGATGAGAGCAACTCATTCCTCATTCACTCAATCACTGATTTTCTGTCTAATAAACTGTAGCACGCTTGAGTTGTTTAGCTGATTTTGTAAGTGTTGTTTAGCACAGAGATTTTTGAGCGGAGATTTCAACCTCTACCTCGGGGGACTTCGAGTGCCCACTCAGGAGAGGAGCTCCATCTAGTTTTGAGAGAAGGTTTGCAGGTAAACATCTAGGCATACACAGTCCCTCAAGAACAGTGCAGAGGCCACGCAGGTAGCAGAGAGAATACGCGGTCCAGTTGAGGAGTAGCACTGGGAGAGAGGGAGAGAGAGCATATTTCGGTCCAGAGTTTGGAGGGGAGGCTAGGCACCTCCTACCAAGGTTTTTGGGCAGATTTTCGATAGCGTCTTCCAACAGTTCAGCCAGAGAACCAGATTGCCCAGCAGAGCAGTGTGCCAAAACCAAGGGGGCAAATTTCTGGGCTCAGAATTTCTGGAAACCGTTCGTGGGTTTTTGTGGGTTTGTTGAGGAGAGTCTGGTGTCTAATTCCTAGAATTTCTGAGCAATGGATTAGGCTCAACACACAGTTCATTTCCATCCCGCAGCAACAGTTCCAGCACTGGCAGCGTAGAAGAGGAGCCACGCAGAGCAGCAGAGTTTCTGTTCGGGATTGTGGAGATATTTCAGCCTGTCTTGTGCAGGCCAAGGTGCCATCTTTATGAGCACCTCATTGTACCTTTTCCCAACAGAAAATTAATAAAATGGCTCAGATGGTTTTAGCTCATATCATGGTGTTTTGATAGCATTTCTTGTTTTGTTGTAGTTGTAATTTTTTGTGCTATATATTGTTTTTTATTCCCAATTTGGGATATTACAAAAATAAACCCGATTAGATACCCCCTTGACTCTTATAACCAACTAAAATGGGTGATGCTCTATGGAAGAATTTAATCAAAGCTAGAACAAATAGCTATCAATCCACCAATCATCCAAACATAAGCTATCAAACATACAAACATGCATAAAATTCCACAGAAAAAGGCTCCAAATGAGTGACAACAAGCCACTTATGTTATCATGCCTCTAATTCTATGATGATTCCTCAAAAGGTGATGCTCTATTGAAAAATTTAATCAAAGCTAGAACAACCAACCATCAATCCACCAATCCTCCAAACATAACCTATCAAAACTGGGACTTCAAAGTAGTGAAATATTAATTTTTCACTACTTTACTTTAATAAAGTTAAGTTAGAAATAAAGTGGGTGAAGAGGGACACTTAACTCACACTTAGGATAAAAGCATTTCCTAAAGTCACTTGAGAGACTTGATTAATTGGCAACGTGGGGCCTAGAGGTCGAAGTGGCAGCGTGAGGAACAGGACAGCGTAGGCAGTGTGGGCCCAAGCTAGCGCAGAGATAGAGGGACAGTGTGGCTCAAGTAGACAGCGTAGTTGATGGTGGGGCCTAGGTGAGAGCAAGGCTCTCCAAACATAAAAAGGGAGAGGGTCTCCTCATTTGGATCATTCTGATTATGCATCTATGTTATTTGTCTTTTGACATTGAGCACGCTTGCTGTTGAGCGAAGTCTGTACGTACTATTCAGTACACCGGGTGTCTCCATGCGGAGATCTCAACCTTAGCCCCGGGGGACTTCGAGTGCCTGCTCGGGTGAGGAGTTCCATCTTGTTTTGCCAGAGAGAGTTGCAGCAACCACAGCTGGGAGCATCCACTCGAAGAGACAACGCAGTCAGTGAGAGGGAGGACGCAGTTTCTGAAGGAGGTGATTCCAGATTGAGGAGCTATCGGGGGATTCAGCCCCGGGAGAGTTGGAAAGGGTTCAGCGCTATCCTATTCCATCATTTTGGTAGAGATTGAGGCCATTATGCAACAGATTATTCAGGGTCAGCATTTACCTCTGGGACAGCGTGGTACCTCAAGGGAGGAAATTTTCAGAGGTCAGCGATTTCCGAAAAGCTCTCTGGGCGTTTCTGGGTATTGGGTGGAGAGGCCATTCCCAAAGTTTCACAATTTTTCGAGGTGTGGAGTAGCACCAATTAGTCAGTTCATTCCAGCAGTAGCAACAGCACAGTAGCAGCACCAGCAACACTAGAGATTACGCAGTCTTTGAGGGAGCAGCCATTCTGTGTTATCTTCTAAGAGTATTACTATGCTTGCCTAGTGCAAGCCAAGGTGCCATCATTCAGATCACCTTTATACTTATTTCATCTTTCAGTATTTAATAAAATGGCTCAGCGTTTCCATATTGTCTATTTTCCATATGATGTCTCTCTAGTTGTTGTAGTTCTTTGTTTATGTGCTTTATATTGCTGTTTATTTCCATTTGGAATATTACACTCAACACTAGATCAAGTCTTCATTCTATATGAGGGGTAACAAAAACCATTAGAATATTCTGAACCATGGGACCTGTTGACCACACTTTGTCAACGACCCCATAGCAGTCCACCCCCATTTTTTCAAAAGGGATTCATCATGTTCGACGTAGTCGCGCCATTCAGATTCCATCGACAGCCAACATTTTTATAAATGATGTAAACCCATTCTGCATGTTTATGATGTAAATGATCTAAGTAAGACCGTCATGTATGTAACAACCTAGGTAAGCCTAGTATGTTGGTGACGATTTCTATCCTAGGAGGTTTTTTGTCTCACTGATTTACTTGTGTTTTTCGACACAAGTTATCGGCGGAGTTTTCCCCTCCAGCCTCACCCCAAAGCTAGGGTGGATTTTGTCATCAGCATGCTAAGTGAGTCCTAGTGTTTTCTATCGAGTCCTTGTAAAAGTAGTTTGGGAATAATCCTAGCTAGTTGGCTAGATTATTTTACAAGCTACTTGGTCTACTAAATCATGTTTTGAGTCGCAGAATTGGGTACCTATTTAAGAGTCTATACGAATGGGTATTCCCCCTTCATGTGTCTAAATGTATTATCTTATGTAAAGCGGGTTGGAAAAAATAATTAAAATCTCCTCTCAATCAATTAATTAAATTTTCTGGTCAAATTAATTAAAAATCCTAAGCTAGAAATTTAATTAATTTTAGGTCCTAGGTGAGTATAAAATCTTTCAAAAACAAAATTCGTTGGTCCTTAAAAAATGAATTTTAAAAGGCCCCAAGCCAAGGGAATATTGAGAATTTTAAGAAATTTTGGACCCTTGGGCCTAGCTGATTAAGTCAAAGTCAAAATTTTGGGGTAATTAACTCAAAAATAGTATTTTTTAGTTAATTAAAATGGATTTAAATGATAAATTCGTTTTTTCCCCAGATTTATAATTTCGACGGTCCAAATTAAAAGATGATCAAATCTTTTCAACGATCGAGATTATTTTGACATGGATCAACCGAACTAGCCGTTGGAGATTTTGTCTTATAAATTAGAAATCTTTGTTAGTCTTGAGTCATCCGATCTTTGGATCGTTCACTTGTTCTTGGAAGCTCTTGTGATTCCTTTTGATGAATAAAGCATAAAGACTTTGGGGTTACAAACTTTGGTGTTCCTTTTCCAGATCTATGTGGTGATTTATCTCTAAACTCTGCTACTTTAATTTTGTATTTTTATGGTTGATGACATTTATGGATTAATCTGCATACAGGTATCTTGTGCAGTTTTCTGGGTTTATAAAATGACATTTTTTATTTAACGGAAAAACTAATTATCTATTTCTCTAAAGGATATCATGTTATTTTTTTAAATCTCTATCAATCTAAATTTCAGATTCAAGTGTGCAGGAAAAAAAAATTTTAAAAGGTTTGAGCGTCTGGGGAAGTCTTCAGTTGGACCAGCTGACTCTCCGATTTCGTAAATTTGAAAAAGCCCATTGTTTCTAATTTCTCAAAGCTATCTTACGAAATTGTGGTTTTGCAGATTCTTCTAGGACTTGTGCCTCTCTTTAAAAAATTTCTATCTTCAAAATTGTGCTGAAATGTTTCAAATTTGGCCAAGAGGACCTCAGATTTGTAAATTAGCTTGTAAATTTGTATATTTGCTCTAGGCTGTAAGGGTTTCATAATTTTTTGTGCATACAGTTTTGGGATCTGTTCTTGTTTTGCAGGTTGCAGGGTTTTCTCAGAATTTTTTTTAGATCTAAGCCAAATCTAACCCCCGAGGGCAAGATCTGGCCTCAGAATCTCTACTGTTGGCGGATCTGCATAGTATTCGATTTAAAGAGCATCAAAAATCTGAGCTTAACAGAAAGAATCGGAGCTTGCTGGGCGTTTTTGTGTGTACTGGGTTTATTTGAAATTATCACTCCTTCGTTGCTGCATAAACATTGTTAAAAAACTCGCTCCATTCTTCACTGTTGTTCAAGACCTATCGATTTGCAGAGCCATTCCTTTGCCCCCGTCCTCCTTGTTTTCACAGCCTTCCATATCTCCATCCCTCTGCCATCGAGCTCTCTCTCAGGCCTGCTGTCCAACGCCTTCAATCTCTGCTGCTTCCCTTCGACCTTTCTCTGCTGCTCTTCAGCTCCTACGAATCCACCTCATCTGTCTCGCCATCCAGCCAGCATCATGTCCCTTTGTGTTGACTCTTCTCTCCCTTGCCGCAGTCTTCTTGTCACCTTTGTCGTCTACACCTTCCTCGCTGACTGTCAACGTCCCTCAGCCCTCCATCTCCTTGCCGTCCCTCCTCACGCTGCACTTCTAACCCGTCCAGCCCCTCTCATTCACGTCCAGTCTTCTTGCCTCACCGTCCAGCTCCTCGCTCGCCGACCTGCACAAACGAAAACGCACACATTAAAAAGTTTAAACGTATATGCGTATTTTTGCTTTGAGTCGGAATTTTTTTTTTTTTTGGAAAGTTTTGGGTTATGTTTAGATTTTAGTTAGTTTTTTTTTTAATGTTTAGGCTTTAGTTTTAATGATTTGATAACATTAGTTTAAGACAACATTAGTTTAGGTGCATTTTTTTAATTCGATATTTTAGTTTAGTTTAGACATTAGTTAGTTTTAAATTTTAGATTTTAATTTTTGATTGTTTTTTTTAGATTTTAGATTTAGCCTTAGTTTGTTTAGCTTTACTTTTTAATAGTAGCTTTTACATTTTAGTATTAATTTCGTTAGTTTTTAGTTTTAGAATTACATTTTTTTTTCAACTTTTAGTTTAGTTTTAAATTTTGTTTGTTTTAGATTTAGATTTTAATCCTTAGTTTTATTTTTATTTCTTGTTTAAAAAATAAAAAAACAATAAAAAAATATAAAATATAAAAAAATCTAAAACAATTTCTAGTCAAATGAGCTTAAATTTTTTATCGAAAGTTTGACTATATAAAAATTTTGATTTTCGAATTGGAATTATTTGAAACATTATAAATTCAAAAATATTGATAATATCTGACATTTAATTTCGATGGTACCCTCATGATAATATTTTTATCTCGAATTTAAATCGTTGGTTCAAAGTTTAAATTGTTCATGCTTAGCTGGGATTGATGGTCGTTTAATGAGCTTTAATTGTGGTTTTGAAATTACTTGATTAATTTTTTATAGTTAACTTTGAAATATTTCAAGTAATGATAAATTGCATGTCTTTATCGAGGATGGTTAATTCATAATTTTGAGGGTTTTTCATCGAATATCATTGTGATCATTTGTGTTTTCATAGCAGCAGTTATACATCAATTACTTGGCTTAATTGCATAACGAGATCTTTTAACTCCATAAGGCACTGGTTTTAATATAATTGATCTGTGAAATCTCGTTAATCTCATCAAGTACTTGGTTGTGTCTCCTGAGTTGGTTGACTTGCAACCATTTCTATTCCTTCATTTTTGTCAAGGTCTACCTCCCTTAGCTTGCAAAGAGACAGCTTAGATAGAGAGATTGGGGATCAGGGTGACAACCCCCGATCTGAGCCATTGTCGCGGTGCCTAGACAATCTGTTCGACAACATTTTTTGGCGTCGTTGCCGGGGATAGATTTTTTCTGTCCTTGGTCTTAACGACATTTTCTAATCTTCTAATCTTCTTTCGCCTTTCATTAGCCTGTCACAAGGGATCACATTTTCTGGTGTCATTTCATCTCTTCATCCTTTCATCATCTTATCTTTCGTCATATCACTAATCATTTCATCATCATATCTTTAGCACCTGGACATTATGGTTGGCTTCTTGTTTGGGTGGCGACTCCACTTATTCATCTATTTACTCCCAAACAAGAATCCCCCCTGATATCCATCTGCTACTCTCGATTATTTCTTCTATTTTAGAATTAGTTTCATGTTCAAGTGGTGACTCAAATTCTTTCATTTCTTACGAGAATTTCTACTAAAAAGCTCGCTTCTTGTAGATCTCTTGATTTTTCTTGAACAAGGATCTCTTTCTCTAACATTCATTTGGTCTTTTTCATTTAAGTAAGTCATCATGGATGATCCTTTTTATGACATGCCAATGGAAGCCATTCGAAAAATGCCTGTGTTCTCAGGTGGTAATTCTACCGCTGCTCGAAAGCATCTCTTAACAATTACTCATATAATAAACAAATATTGTCTTCCTTCACAATATAATCGAGAAGATATCAAGATACGTCTCTTTTGTTGTTCCTTAGATGGTGATGTTCTGAGAGGGTTGAATAATTGGCCTGGGGGTTATATTACTTCTTGGCAAAGTATCGTCAAAGCTTTTATAGAAAAATATATGGCAAAAGATGATTAGCCTTGTGCTCCCAGTATTGTGCAAAATAATGAAATTGATCTTGTAGAGAACTCAACTATCAGTAGGAGTTTTCCAGACAGTAACACGACAGCACAAATCCATGATAGTGGTGAAGCAGAAACAAGTTGTCAAAGCATTGTTGACAACGATAAGCATCTTGTTAACGAATTGATTCAGATGGTTAAGGATATACAGCTAAATCAAGCTCAGGTAATCAAGAATATGGAGGCCAACTAGTGTAATATTCCTAATTAGCGACAGCTAATTGGAATATTCGATTTTATTCAGTTTTGTCGTCTATAGTTTATTAATAAATAAAAAGTGAGTGAAGAGGGTCTAACTCACTTAAGTTGAATAAAACACCCTCCCAGTAGCACAACGTTGTGACTTAGAGAGGAGCCAAGGGGGGGGCCAAGCACCACATAGAGAGGGGACCCACGTATGCTCTAGAAGCTACTGCGCAGATGAGGATGAGCACGTGGCAAGAGAGGGAGGCTACGTTGAGGAGATGAGCCTTAGGGTTGGAGGAAGGCCAACATTATAAAAGAGGAAGGAGCCTTCTCATTTGATTCATTCTGTTGTGGATGATATTGAGCTGGACGTTTTGTCTTCTTGAGCACGCTCGTTGTTTAGCCTGTCTGCAACACTGTTTAGTGCATTGAGTGTCTCCGGTCGGAGATCTCGCCCTTAGCCCCGGGGGACTTTGAGTGCCTGCTCGGGCAAGGTTATTTCTTCAGTATTTTGTGAGAGGTTTTGGTGTTTGGGTTGTTGCGGAGCTGGGCTTTCATAGAGACTGCGCAATCACTGAGAGGGAGGACGCAGTCCATCTTGGAGGTGCTTCGGATCGGGATTTCTGCAGGAGATTGAGTCGAGATTTTGAGCAAAGGATCAGCGTTTGCCTGTGGGAGGATTTTGGTGGAGTTTGAGGCGGTATTTCAGTCATTCTCATTTAGCCTCTGCGCAGAGCCTTGGAGGCCAGCGTAATTCCCCAAGGGGGTGTTTTTCGGAGGTCGGCCATTTTTGATATGGTTTCTGGGTTTTGTCGAGATCAGTGAGTAGAGGAGATTTCTAGATTTTCAACTCATTCTGGCAAGGGGAACAACCCCTAGTCTTCAATTCATTCTTGCAGTAGCAGCTACACGACAATTTTCCAGCAGCTGGGACGCAGTTCAGAGAGCAGCCATTTCTGGTGTATTCTGAGAGTATTTCTTCTCTTGCCTTGAGCAAGTTTAGGTGCCATCACTCTGATCACCTATTGTATGTCATCATATTTCTCAATTTAATAAAATGGCTTAGCATTTCCTCTCTATGTTTCTGTATGAGTTGCCGTACATTCTTTCTATGCTATTATATGTCTACTGCACTGTTATTTTTATATATTCTTGAGTATTCTAGTTCTATACCACTTGGTGTGTTTATCTTTCACTCTTAGACAGAGTCTGGAAAGGGCCAGGTAGCCTCCGGATCTCGTCCTCTTTCAATGGCGAAATATCCGGTAAATGCCCTTCTAGTCCATCTATGGTGGGAATTTGCCATGTTTTAGAGTTATCCTCGAAACGGGATATTACAATGGTATCAGAGCATAGTTCTGGCTCAGCCTGTGGTCTATGACACCGAGGAAGAGACCCTATATTTGTTATAGAGGCAGGAAGTACAGAGACCGTGAGCGTAGGTTGGAGAACACCTACGAAGAGGGAGACTGTGTTTGGGTAGTGGACACAGAGCAGGAGAGAGAGCCTGTGACAGACGCAGAGCAGGAGGAGCCTATACTAGATTCAAAGCAGAGAGGGCCAATGGTAGATGATACAGAGGCCAAACAATTTGGGGAGGCACTCCTCAAATCGGTGCAGGATTTAGCTAAATAGATTGAGATGATGGGTCAAAGATTCACCGCTGTAGAGGCTAGACAGTGTGAGACCCCACAGGTTTTTCAGGTAGCAGAGGGATCAGGTACATCTCATCATTTTTCAGAGCATGGTGCTGCTCAGCGTGATACTCCTTAGCTGATGGCTTCACGTGCACCTACCCGGTCTACCATGCCCACTTTCTTGGGAGCCGACACAGGGGCAGGAGCCCAGCAGGAGGCAGAGCCCGGACACATGGGCGAGTATTTTGCAGAGTATCAGGGCTATGGGCAGGAGTTCAAGGATGCTCTCTCATTCCGGGATTTTGTTCAACTCCAGCGGGACAGTAGACCCCGCGACCATCATAGAGGGCACCGACATTATCATGATGGAGATACCCACCGCACATCTAGCAGAATCCATTTGCCTACGTTTGATGGCTCATCAAACAGTTCGGCAAAGTCTTGGGTGGAGAAGCTGGACATCTATTTCCAGCTTAACCAGATGTCGGAGACGGAGGCCATCAAGGTGGCGACATTACATTTGGATGGTGAGGCCCAGGACTGGTGGTTCCATGGGATGGTCACACTCGGGCATTCTACAGTGACGACATATGCTGAGTTTACCATGAGGCTGATGGAGCGATTTGACGGGAGGGATCCGGAACATCACTTTGTTGAGCTAACGAGGCTCAAGCAGACGAGGAGCCCTGAGTCATACATTGCAGATTTCTTGAGGGTTTCAGTGATTGTGCCAGATCTATCCGCAACACGGATGACCTATATGTTTGTGGAGGGGTTAGCAGAGCCACTTCGGGGTCTAGTCAGATCTACTAGACCAGCTACACTTCAGGATGCTATTAGCAGGACCCGAGACTTACAGGATGCATTGCCCAGGACTCGGACACCTTACCCCCAGAGACAAGGTTTCCAACCAAAGGGAAAGGATATGAGGATTCCGCCTCCAAAGGGGAAGCCGGGACGGGCACAGATAGATGATGATGCCAGGAGGGAGTTGAGGAAGAAGCGGCTGTGCTTCACTTGTCAGGAGTCGTGGGCACCAGGGCATAGGTGTGCTGCTGGCAAAGCACACTTCATTGAGGTCTTCTCTGATGATAGTGGGGAAGAGGATGAGGAGGCAAGAGATAGTCAGACGGCCCAAGATCAGTTGCCACCTCCACCTCCAAGGATAGGAGGTGCAGCCTTTGCACCCACAGGGGAGACCCTTGCAGTCTTGCGAGGAGTTCTCAAGTATTTGACACTACGCGTACAAGGGACAATACGTGGTCAGCGGGTGTCATTTTTGGTGGACAGTGGGGCAACCCACAACTTCATTGATGCACAGATGGTCGAGCAGAGGGGTATACCGACCGAGAGCTTTGACGGATTTTCAGTCTTGGTCCCAGGAGCCCAGACGATGCAGTGTGCCTGGTATGTTCTAGAGTTGGCAGTGACGATGGGTACCTACACCGTGACCGATCACTTTTTCGTGGTCAACATACCAGATACCAATGTGGTATTGGGTGTTCAGTGGTTGATTACTCTGGGGAAGGTCACCACGGATTGGGAGGCCTTAGAGATGGAGTGGGATGATAAGAAGACTGAGAAGCATGAGAAGATCCGTGGGATGCACACTTACCCACCTCAGACATTTTCGGCACAACAGATGGAGGCAGATTTCCGGAAGGGAGACATAGAGTGGGCGGTTGAGTTGCAGGCATCAGAGGTAGAGACCACCGATCGAGCAGTTCATCCTGATATACAGGCCATCCTTGACAGGTATGATGCAGTGTTTGGGGATATACCACCAGGTCGGCCACCGGACCAAGGGTTTGAGCACACCATTGAGCTTGAGCAGGGCATTCAGGCGGTGATCACTACCCCCTATAGGCATCCCAAAGCCTATCAGGATGAGATTGAGCGGGCCATCCAGGAGTTGCTGGCTCTTGGGCACATCAGACCAAGCACGAGCCTGTTTGCTTCTTCCGTGGTGTTGGTGAAGAAGAAAGACGGCACCTTGAGGATGTGCATTGACTACAGGGCCCTGAACAAGAAGACCCTGAAGAACAGGGATCCTATACCCAGGATCAATGAGTTGATGGATGAGTTGAGAGGAGCCAAGTTCTTCTCGAAGATTGATTTGAGATCAGGGTACCATCAGATTCGTGTGAGGGAACAGGACATTCCCAAGACTGCCTTCAGGTGTCATTATAGGCTCTTTGAGTTTCTTTTGGGCTAACCAATGCACCACCTACTTTTCAGTCTTGCATGAACCATATCTTTCGCAGTCATCTGAGGAAGTTTGTATTGGTCTTCTTTGATGACATACTCATATATAGCAGGACTTGGGAGGAGCATCTCCAACATATAAATGCAGTACTACACATCTTGAAAGAGCAACAGTTCTATGCTAAGCTCTCCAAGTGTGAGTTTGGGATGACAGAGATGTTGTATTTTGGTCACATTATTGGAGTGGGCTGAGTGAGGGTCCATGAGGACAAGATTAGGGCCGTCAGAGATTGGCCGGAGCCGAGGAACGTGACGGAACTTCGAGGGTTCATTGGCATATGTACTTATTACAGGAAATTCGTCAAAGGTTTCTCACAGCTTGCTGCACCCCTTACAGATTTGATGAAGGGGGCATTCAGTTCGTCGGATATAGTGCAGCAAGCCTTTGATAGGCTCAAGGAGGTGATGAGTAGTTGCCCAGTGCTTGCATTGCCAGGTTTTACGCAGCCATTTGTCTTGGAGTGTGATGCGTCGAGAGAGGAGATTGGCGCAGTATTGATGCAGGGAGGACACCCTATACCCTTTGAGAGCCGGAAGCTCCTTCCGCACTAGAGGTTGTATTCTATATACGATAAGGAGATGTTGGCCATTATGCATGCATTGGCCAAATTCCGGCAGTATCTGGAACAGGTTCAGGGTGAGGACTGATCACAACAGCCTCAGGTTCTTTTTGCAGCAGAAGCAGCTACAGGAGAGGCAGCAGAAGTGGATCAGTAAGATCCAAGCATATGACTTTGACATTGAGTATGTCAAGGGTAAGAATAACGTGGTAGCAGATGCCCTTTCACATAGACCAGCCACGTTATCTCTTATGAGCTTGGATACAGATTGGAGGGCTCGACTATTAGTAGAGTACTCCAAGGACAGATTCGCATGTGAGGTTCTGGATGGACAGGTGGCGGATGACAGGTACAGGGTGGTCGATGAGATCATCTACTATAGGGACAAGATCTTCTTGACTGAGGGATCTCAGCTTAAGAAGAAGATACTCCAAGCATCACATGATTCTCCATTGGCAGGCCATCAGGGGTTTACCAAAACCTACAGGGCCATTAGAGAGAGGTTCTCATGGAAGGGCCTCAAGAAGGACATACTCCAGCACATCAGGGAGTGCAATGTTTGTCAGAGGAACAAGGGGGAGATGAGCCATCCCGCAGGATTGTTGCAGCCTCTTCCCATTCCGGAGGGGAAATGGGAGAGCATATCGATGGACTTCATCACAGGGTTGCCCATGGTGCAGGGCAAGGATTGTATCTTTGTCATCGTCGATCGGCTGACAAAGTATGCGCACTTTTTCGCCATTTCCGCGCATTACACAGCAGCACAGGTGGCCGAGTTGTTCTTCAGAGAGGTTTTCAGGCTGCATGGTCTTCCTAAGACCATCATCAGTGACAGGGACAGCCACTTCATGGGCGGATTTTGGCAGAAGCTTTTCCGGCTAGTGGGGACGGAGTTGACACCGAGTACCAGTTATCGCCCACAGACGGATGGACAAACGGAAATAGTTAACAAGTGGCTGGAAGGCTACTTGCGTAACTATGTCAGTGGGCAGCAGCAAGCATGGCTGAAGTGGTTGCATTTGGGGGAGTACTGCTACAACACAACACATCACATGTCCATTGGTATGTCACCGTTTTATGCTTTGTATGGGTATCATTCCTTATCTTTTGCTGATGTGATGTTCGGTGCTAGCAAGGCTCCTAGAGCCAAGATTTGGATCCAAGAGAGTCAGGACATTCTCCAAGCTCTCAAAGACAATATGGCTACAGCACAAAACCAGCAGAAGCTGTATGCCGACAGAGGTCAGGTGGAGACACAGTTCGAGGTAGGGGACTTGGTCTACCTACGATTACAGCCATACAAACAGTCATCGCTGAAGCAAAAGGGAGCTGAGAAGCTCAAGCCTCGCTTTTACGGGCCATACAGGGTGATACACAGGATTGGGCAGGTTTCGTATGAGTTGGAGCTGCCCCAAGGCAGCAAGATCCACAACGTTTTTCATGTATCATGCCTGAAGAAGGCGTTGGGGCAGCAGGTGACAGTGACAGAGGAGCTACCACCCACGGATGATGAGGTGCATTTGGTGTTGCAGCCAGAGGCTATTATTGATACCAAGAAGAGGCAGCTACAGAGCAGGACAGTCCGGGAATTCTTGGTGAGGTGGAAGAATTTGCCGGATGAGGATGCCACTTGGGAGAGTGAGAAGATTTTGCAGCATCCATCACTTCAGTTGCTTGAGGACAAGCAACATTTTGCCAGAGGAGACTGTAATATTCCTAATTAGCGACAGCTAATTGGAATATTCGATTTTGTTCAGTTTTGTCGTCTATAGTTTATTAATAAATAAAAAGTGAGTGAAGAGGATCTAACTCACTTAAGTTGAATAAAACAACCTCCTAGTAGCACAACGTTGTGACTTAGAGAGGAGCCAAGCGGGGGGCCAAGCACCATGTAGAGAGGGGACCCACGTATGCTCTAGAAGCTGCGGCGCAGATGAGGATGAGCACGTGGCAAGAGAGGGAGGCTACGTTGAGGAGATGAGCCTTAGGGTTGGAGGAAGGCCAACGTTATAAAAGAGGGAGGAGCCTTCTCATTTGATTCATTCTGTTTTGGATGATATTGAGCTGGACGTTTTGTCTTCTTGAGCACGCTGGCTGTTTAGCTTGTCTGCAGCACTGTTTAGTGCATTGAGTGTCTCCGGTCGGAGATCTCGCCCTTAGCCCCGGGGGATTTCGAGTGCCTGCTCGGGAAAGGTTATTTCTTCAGTATTTTGTGAGAGGTTTTGGTGCTTGGGTTGTTGCGGAGCTGGGCTTTCATAGAGACTGCGCAGTCACTGAGAGGGAGGACGCAGTCCATCTTGGAGGTGCTTCGGATCGGGATTTCTGTAGGAGATTGAGCCGAGATTTTGAACAGAGGATCAGCGTTTGCCTGTGGGAGGATTTTGGTGGATTTTGAGGCGGTATTTCAGTCATTCTCATTTAGCCTCTGCGCAGAGCCTTGGAGGCCAGCGTAATTCCCCAAGGGGGTGTTTTTCAGAGGTCGGCCATTTTTTATATGGTTTCTGGGTTTTGTCGGGATTGGTGAGTAGAGGAGATTTCCAGATTTTCAACTCATTCCGGCAAGGGGAACAACCCCTAGTCTTCAATTCATTCTTGCAGTAGCAGCTACACGGCATTTTCCAGCAGCTGGGACGCAGTTCAGAGAGCAGCCATTTCTGGTGTATTCTGAGAGTATTTCTTCTCTCGCCTTGAGCAAGTTTAGGTGCCATCACTCTGATCACCTATTGTACTTCATCATATTTCTCAGTTTAATAAAATGGCTTAGCATTTCCTCTCTATGTTTCTGGATGAGTTGTCATACATTCTTTCTATGCTATTATATGTCTGCTGCACTGTTATTTTTATATATTCTTGAGTATTCTAGTTCTATACCACTTTGGTGTGTTTATCTTTCACTCTTAGACAGAGTCTGGAAAGGGCTAGGTAGCCTGCGGATCTCGTCCTCTTTCAGTGGCGGAATATCCGGTAAATGCCCTCCCAGTCCATCTCTGGTTGGAGTTTGTCGTGTTTTAGAGTTATCCCCGAAACGGGATATTACAACTAGCCTCAAATCATTAAGAATATGGAACTTAACCAAGCATGATTAACAGCTAATCATACCAGGGAAATTGATGCTATACGAAACAAGTTGTTAGCCTTAGAGGAAAACATAACGATCATGGAATTCAATCACTCCAATCAAATGATTGCCATGGAAGAAAAGCATATTAAAGAAATGATGATCATGGAATTTAGTCACTCTAATCAAATGGCCACCATGCAAAATCATTTGATCACCATGGAAGCAAAACATGAGAAAGAAATGAACTATATTCATAATCGCTTCCTGGCCATGAAAGCGGGTAATGATAAAATTATAAAGGACATGGAAACCGGTCAAATGTCTCTTCAACACAGGTTATTGACAGTTGAAAAGAGTCAAGCGAAGGAAATCAATACTATAAAGGTTAAGCATTCTAATCAAATGACTGTTATTCAGAATAAGTTGGAAAAAATGGAAAGATCACATATACAGAATGTCCAACCCAGGTCAGAATTGTCAACAGATCATAGGCCTCCCAGTTTGTTGAAGCAAGCTCCATCCTATTATGAGGAGACCATTTTTTCCATTCAAAAGTGGTTGATTGAAGGTGACCCGGATAAAAGGAGAACAGAAGGGAATTAGGTTAATACATCACCCTTGACAGAGCAGATGAAGAATGAAGAGAGGCATGTCACACATATATTGTTTACTTCGTCTGAAAGTTCACAAGTAAAATGTTCCACATCATCAACAATACAATCTTCCACGAAGAAGAGCCTGAAGCGAAAAAGAAAAAGAATAAGGAAGCGGTTTGATTCATCTGATGAACGAAAGCAACTTGACATTCGGATAAGACAAAGTCCTACCGTATGCAAGATTGCACATGGCACATCTGAAAAGCAGCCCACAGACTTGCCTGAAAGCAGGGAAATGCTTAGCATGCACTATATTGAGCACATCTAATGCCACAGGGCATCCTTTGTATTGTATCTCTAACCTTAAATCTTGTTACTTCAGCATTTCATTTTGTGGTTAGAGTAGATTTACTTTTCATGTTAAGTAGAATAATAAATAAAAGAAGAGCTTCTATTTTTCATGTGCTTAATGTTATATGATGATATTTGGATGGACGCTACTTATGTAACCTTGTGTGTTGCTTGGATACAGATTCTGGATTCTCACATTCCTCCGATGAAGCAACGTGTCACCAAGTAGAGCCAGATGTTGACCACACTTTGTCAATGACCCCATAGCACTACACCCCCATTTTTTCAAATGGGATTCATCATGTTCGACATAGTCGCGCCATTCAGATTCCATCGACAGCCAACATTTTTATAAATGATGTAAACCCATTCTGCATGTTTATGATGTAAATGATCTAAGTAAGATCGTCATGTATGTAACAACCTAGGTAAGCCTAGTATGTTGGTGACGATTTTTATCCTAGGAGGTTTTTTGTCTCACTGATTTACTTGTGTTTTTCGACACAAGTTATCGGCAGAGTTTTCCCCTCCAGCCTCACCCCAAAGCTAGGGTGGATTTTGTCATCAATATGTTAAGTGAGTCCTAGTGTTTTCTATCGAGTCCTTGTAAAAGTAGTTTGAGAATAATCCTAGCTAGTTGGCTAGATTATTTTATTACAAGCTACTTGGTCTACTAGATCAAGTTTTGAGTCGCAGAATTGGGTACTTATTTGAGGGTCTATACGAATGGGTATTCCCCCTTCATGTGTCTAAATGTATTATCTTATATAAAGAGGGTTGGAAAAAATAATTAAAATCTTCTCTCAATCAATTAATTAAATTTTCTGATCAAATTAATTAAAAATCCTAAGCCAGAAATTTAATTAATTAGGTGAGTATAAAATCCTTCAAAGGCAAAATTCGTTGGTCCTTAAAAAATGAATTTTTAAAAGGCCCCAGGCCAAGGGAATATTGATAATTTTAAGAAATTTTGGACCCTTGGGCCTAGGTGGTTAAGTCAAAGTCAAAATTTTGGGGTAATTAACTCAAAAATAGTATTTTTTAGTTAATGAAAATGGATTTAAATGATAAATTCGTTTTTTCCCCAAATTTATAATTTCGACGGTCCAGATTAAAAGATGATCAAATCTTTTCGACGGTCCAGATTATTTTGACATGGATCAACGGAACTAGCCGTTGGATATTTTGTCTTATAAATTAGAGATCTTTGTCAGTCTTGAGTCATCCAATCTTTGGATCATGCACTTGTTCTTGGAAGCTCTTGTGATTCCTTTTGATGAAAAAAACATAAAGACTTTGGAGTTACAAACTTTGGTGTTCCTTTTCCAGATCTATGTGGTGATTTATCTCTAAACTCTGCTACTTTATTTTTGTATTTTTATGGTTGATGGCCTTCATGAATTAATCTGCATACAGGTATCTTGTGCAGTTTTCTGGGTTCATAAAATGACATTTTTGATTTAACGGAAAAACTAGTTATCTATTTTTCTAAAGGATCTCATGTTATTTTCTTAAATCTCTATCAATCTAAATTTCAGATTTAAGTGTACAGAAATTGTTTTTTTTTTTAAGGTTTGAGCGTCTGTGGAAGTCTTCGGTTGGACTAGCCGACTCTCAGATTTCGTAAATCTGAAAAATCTCATTGTTTCTAGTTTCTCAAAGCTATCTTACGAAATTGTGATTTTGCAGAGTCTTCTAGGACTTGTGCCTCTCTTTAAAAAAATTCTATCTTCAAAATTGTGCTAAAATGTTTCAAATCTGGCCAAGAGGGCCTCAGATCTGTAAATTAGCTTGTAAATTTGTATATTTGCTCTAGGCTGTAAGGATTTCATAATTTTTTATGCATACAGTTTTGGGATCTGTTCTTGTTTTGTAGGTTGCAGGGTTTTCTCAGAAATTTTTTTAGATCTAAGCTAGATCTTGCCCTCTAGCCAGATCTAACCCCCGAGGGCAAGATCTGGCCTCAGAATCTCTACTGTTGGCAGATTTGCATAATATTCGATTTGAAGATCATAAAAAATTTGAGCTTAACGGAAAAAATTGGAGCTTGCTGGGTGTTTTTGTGTGTACTGGGTTTATTTGAAATTATCACTCCTTCATTGCTGCATAAACATTGTCAAAAAACTCGCTCCATTCTTCACTTCTATTCAAGACCTATCGATTTGCAGAGCCATTCCTCTGCCCCCGTCCTCCTTGTTTTCACAGTCTTCCATATCTCCATCCTTCTACCATCGAGCTCTCCCTCAGGCCTGCTGTCCAATGCCTTCAATCTCTGCTGCTTCCCTTCGACCTTTCTCTACTGCTCTTCAGCTCCAACAAATCCGCCTCATCTGTCTCGCCATCTAGCCAGCATCACGTTCCTTTGCGTTGACTCTTCTCTCCCTTGCCACAGTCTTCTTGTCACCTCTGCTGTCTGAACCTTCCTCGCTGACTGTCGACATCCCTCAGCCCTCCATCTCCTTGCCGTCCCTCCTCACGCTGCACTTCTAACCCGTCCAGCCCCTCTCATTCACGTCCAGTCTTCTTGCCTCACCGTCCATCTCCTCGCTCGTCAACCTGCACAAACAAAAACGCACACATTAAAAAGTTTAAACGTATATGCGTATTTTTGCTTTGAGTCGGATTTTTTTTTTTTTGGAAAGTTTTGGGTTAAGTTTATATTTTAGTTAGTTTTTTTTTTAATGTTTAGACTTTAGTTTTAATGTTTTAGATTTTAATGATTCAATAACATTAGTTTAAGACAGCGTTAGTTTAGGTACATTTTTTTAATTCGATATTTTAGTTTAGTTTAGACGTTAGTTAGTTTTAAATTTTAGATTTTAATTTTTAATTGTTTTCTTTAGATTTTAGATTTAGCCTTAGTTTGTTTAGCTTTACTTTTTAATATTAGCTTTTACATTTTAGTTTTAATTTCGTTAGTTTTTAGTTTTAGAATTACATTTTTTTTTTAACTTTTAGTTTAGTTTGACTTTAGTTTAGTTTTAAATTTTGTTTGTTTTAGATTTAGATTTTAATCCTTAGTTTTATATTTATTTCTTGTTTAAAAATTAATAAAAAAATAAAAAAATCTAAAATCTAAAAAAAATTCTAGTCAAATGAGCTTAAATTTTTTATCTAAAGTTTGACTGTATTAAAATTTTGATTTTCGAATTGGAATTATTTGAAACATTATAGATTCAGAAATATTGATAATATCTGACATTTAATTTCTATGGTACCCTCATGATAATATTTTTATCTTGAATTTAAATCATTGGTTCAAAGTTTAAATTGTTCATGCTTAGCTGGGATTGATGGTCGTTTAATGAGCTTTAATTGTGGTTTTGAACTTACTTGATTAATTGTTTATAGTTAACTTTGAAATATTTCAAGTAATGATAAATCGCATGTCTTTATCAAGGATGTTTAATTCATAATTCTGAGGGTTTTTCATAGAATATCATTGTGATCATTTGTGTTTTCATAGCAGCAGTTATACATCAATTACTTGGCTTTAATTGCATAACGGGATCTTTTAACTCCATAAAGCACCAGTTTTAATATAATTGATCTGTGAAATCTCGTTAATCTCATCAAGTACTTGGTTATTTGGCTGTGTCTCCTGAGTTGGTTGACTTGCAACCAATTCTATTCCTTCATTTTTGTCATGGTCTACCTCCCTTAGCTTGCAAGGAGACAGCTTAGATAGAGAGATTGGGGATCAGGGTGACAGCCCCCAATTTGAGTCGTTGTCGCGGTGCCTAGACAATTTGTGCAACAATAGGACCAAAACAAACATGGAGGACCGATTCAATTCTTCAATGTGTAGTAATAATGCCAAAATCAAATACCCATGCCATCATCAAAAGAAGTGAGAGATCCTTTGTTTCAATAAATAACTTTTTATTGTCCCATATGTAGTAATAGTTAGTTAGCCCAAGGTTTTAGCTAAACCAGCTGTCACTAATTTTGCTGGGCATTTGGCTAGTTCCATGCCAACAAGTGCTCAATTCAAATCCCCTTGGGCGAGGCTCACTAGTGTATACCAACAATTTACTGGGGATGAATTTGGGGAAGAATCCCTTGAATTTTCCCATGAGGATTTCCTCAAAAAAAAAGGTAGTGATAACTACATGTAAATTAGAATCCAATATATCTTAAAGGCTCCATAAGTTGTTTAATAGAAATACAACAAAAGCTAATCAAGGCTTTATAACATTCTATACATGCCAAAGAAAATTCACATGCACCACGAATTAACCACACATCCATAACCTAGCAACTATATATTTTCTTTTTGTAGAGATGTTATATATTGAAACTACTAATGCTAGAGTATAGATTAGTTCGTCGTACCTAATGTTTATATATTCAATAAGATGCTTTCAATATGTATTAATGCAGATATTTCCTACTGATGTACACTTGTTCCAATACAAAAATGGAAGAAACAAATTATAATGAAATATATGCAAATGGTGCTTCTACAAGCAGGAAATAACTCTATGTACAAGCAAATTCTTAGGTTGTAATAGTAAGAACTTTCACCAAATTGACCACAATCTCTTGTCAAAAGCTCAGAGTATGATTCTCCATTGCAAAAGTATGATAATGAGACTTAATAAGCATATCAACGAAACTTGTTCCTTAGGAGCATTTGAATGCATTCCAAAACTTTAACAAGAGATTTGACTACAGAGAAACAAATGATTATTAGATGCATGATACTTAAAATGAATATTGATAGAGGAAAAGAGTACCTGAGAGAATAGTATCGATCACTTTGAATGTAAACTCATTACTCACGTCAAGTGGTTGTTGGCAATTATAAGAAGGCCACAAGAGTGGATATCCAATGCCCCTGAAGAAAATCCAAGCCAATACTACTTTAGTATGTTACCTTAATTTTATATTTATTTTTTCTTTAACTTTTCATAATGATAATGGCATTTGTAGCAACAAAAATTGTTAGTCAATAAAATGATACCAATAACAAATAGATTACATTAAAATTTCCACAAAGGATACATTAAAATTGAGGATGTATACCAACTCAATAATTGACAAGTTGTGTTAAGACCACCGTAAATGGAATGCAAAATTCCCAATTAGCAACAGCTAATTGGAAATATTAATTTTTGACTACTTTACTTTAATAAAGTTGTTAGAAAAAAAGTGGGTGAAGAGGGACACTTAACTCACACTTAGGATAAAAGCATTTCCTAAAGTCACTTGGAGACATGAATATTTGGCAGCGTGAGACCTAGAGGACGAAGTGGTAGCGTGGAGGAGATGTCAGCATGGGCCCAAGTCAGCGCAGAGCTAGAGGGACAGCGTGACTCAAGGAGACAGCACAGTTGGTGGTGGGCCTAGGTGAGAGCAAGGCTCTCCAAACATAAAAAGGGAGAGAGGCTCCTCATTTGGATCATTCTATTATGAATCTATGTTATTTGTCTTTTGACATTGAGCACGCTTTTGCTGTTGAGCAAAGTCTGCAAGTGTTGTTCAACACATCGGGTGTCTCTGTGCGGAGATCCCAACCTCAGCCCCGGGGGACTTCGACTGCCTACTCGGGTGAGGAGTTCTATCCTTGATTTACCGAAGAGAGTTGGAGCAGCCACAGTTGGGATTATTCACTTGCAGAGGCAACGCAATCAGTGAGAGGGAGGACGCAGTCTTTGGAGGAAGAGATTTTGGATTGAGGGCTTATCAGGGGATTCAGCCCACGAGAGTTGGAAAGGGGTCAACCCTTCCCTATTCCATCATTTTGGTAGAGTTGGAGGCCATCTTTTGCAGCAGATCATTCAGGGCCAGCATTTATCATTGGGACAGCGTGGTACCTCAAGGGAACTCATCCATTTTCGGAAAGCTCTTTGGGCTTTTCTAGGTATTGGGTGGAGAGGCCATTCCCAAAGTTTCACAATTTCCGAGGTGGGGAGCAACCCCAAAGAGTTAATTCATTCCAGCAATAGCAACAACATGGCAGCAGCAGTAACATCTTGAGATTACGCAGTGAATGAGGGAGCCGCCATTTCATGATATATACTGAGAGTATTTCTTCGCTTGCCTAGTGCAAGCCAAGGTGCATCATTCTGATCACCTTTGTATTCATTTTATCTTTCAGTATTTAATAAAATGGCTCAGCATTCTCCATATTGTGTCTTGTACATGTAATGTCTCTCTAGTTGCTATAGTTTCTTGTTTATGTGCTTTATATTGTTGTTTATTTCTATTCGGAATATTACAGTGGTATCAGAGCTCATAGAC
Source organism: Pinus albicaulis (assembly GCA_034641835.2). NCBI lineage: Eukaryota > Viridiplantae > Streptophyta > Pinopsida > Pinales > Pinaceae > Pinus > Pinus albicaulis. The sequence continues at coordinate 1,322,204,147 of CM076575.1, read as the reverse complement.
TTGGCTCAGCCTATGGAGCAGATTGTCTATAACACCAACAGGAAAACCATACATCTGTGACTGAGGAAGGAAGTATAGAGACCAAGACCGGAGGTTAGAGATCACTTTCGAGGAAGGTGATTGCGTTCCAGTAGTGGACGCAAAAGAGGAGGAACCGATGGTGGAGGAGAGAGATGTCGGGAAGGAGTTCGGGGAACTTCTTCTCAAATCAATGCAGGATTCGTCGAGACAGATAGAAGAGATGGGGCAAAAGCTCACTGCAGAACCTAGATAGCGTGAAACCCCAAGAGGTTTTTCAATACCGGAGAGGGATCAGGCACATCCCATCATTTGCAGGAGCACCTCACTGCGCAACAGATGGCATCACATACACCCCCATGTTCCACGATGCCCACATTCCTTGCCACGGACACTAGGGCAGGAGCACAGCAGGAGCAGGAACCGACTCACATGGGGGATTACTTTGCTGAGTATCAGTCCTATGGACAGGAATTCAGAGATGCCCTCACATTCCATGACTTCGTACAGCTCAAGAGGGACAGCAGACCCTGCAACCATCACAAGGGGAACAAGCATTCGCAGGATGGGGATGTACAGCGTACTGTACGCAGATTTTATCTACCAACATTTGATGGATCCTGCAAGTGTTCAGAAAAGGCTTGGGTGGAGAAGTTGGATATCTATCTCCAGCTTAACCAGATGGCAGAGGCAGAGGCCATCAAGGTGGCAACACTGCACCTAGAGGGTGAGGCCCATGACTGGTGGTTTCACGGGATGGCTAAGCTGGGGCACTCAGGGGTGACAGCATATGTTGAGTTTACACAGAGGCTGATAGAGGGGTTTGATCGGAGGGATCTAGAGGAGCACTTTGTTGAGCTGACTAAGCTCAAACAGACCGAGAGTCCGGACACATACATTTCAGAGTTTTTGAGACTCTACATGATGGTGCCTAACTTATCTTCAGCCAGGATGATCTACATGTTCATCGATGAATTGGCAGAGCCTTTTTGGGGGTTAGTCAGATCGACGAGGCTAGCTACACTCCATGATGCAGTTGGGAGGACTCGGGACTTGCAGGATGCACTACCCTGGACTAGAGCTCCTTTCCCCCAAAGACCGGCATTTCAGCCGAAGGGGAAGGACATGCGGGTTTTGCCTCCAAAGGGGGCCTAGAGCCAGGGACCTTTGGATGACGAGACCAGGAGAGATCTGAGGCGGAAGAGACTATGCTTCACATGTTAGGAGCCATGGGCACCAAGACACCGTTGTGCCGTGGGGAAGGCACACTACATCGAGGTTTTCTCTGACAATAGTGGGGAAGAGGAGTATGAGGAGATAGAGGCAAGAGGCAGCAGTGCGGTTCAGAGAGGAGATCATCCGCCACCTCCACCACCAGGAGCGGCAGGTGCAGCATTTGCACCTACCAGGGGATCCCTTGCTTCTTTACGAGGGATCCCCAAATACTTGACACTGCGTGTCCGAGGTATTGTGCGGGGATAACGTGTTTTAGTATTAGTGGACAGTGAGCCCACCCACAATTTTATTGATGCCCAGTTGGTAGAGTGGAGGAGCATACCAACAGAGAGATTTGATGGGTTTTTGGTACTGGTTCCAGGTGACAAAACCATGCAGTGTGCCAGGTACGTGCCAGCCTTGGCAGTGACTATGGGGACTTACACCCTGACAGATCACTTCTTTGCGGTGGACATTCCGGACACCAACGTGATACTGGGAGTGCAGTGGTTAATCACGCTGGGGAAGGTCACCACAGATTGGAAGACCTTGGAGATGGAGTGGACGGACAAGAAGACTGAGAGGCATGAGATGATTCGGGGTATGCACACCTACCTACTGTTAATTGTTTGCCGCCTACACCTACCTACAGTTAGTGGGAAAAGCCTTCAACCCCACAGGTGTGGTTGGTGGCAAGGAACTCAGAGAAGGGGCTGTCACCTATTCCCAACTCTCTCCGTTTAAGCTATCTCCTAGGTTAGCTAAGGGGGGTGGTCCCTAAAGGAAAACTAATTTAAAGATGTGAGATTTCTAGGAGAATTGATTAGAAGGAATTACTTATCAAAGATGACTCGATTCCAATATGTAAACAAGCATATAAGTATATGAGCAATATTCAATGATGTGTTCAAAATATAGACTAGTGCTTTAAAGTAAATGAGAAATGCTTGCTCAAAAATGAAATTCAAGATATAATGACAATAATTCCACAAAGGAAGTGTTAGACCAAGATCACAATATGCAATTAAATTTGCAACACCAAATAAGGGTATTTGCCAATGAAACGAGATATATCAATCATCCATAGGCATAATGATCATTAAAATGACAACATGCAATGAAGTTGCATGTAGAAACAAATTTCCAAGTACCATAGAATTAAACTTGTTGCAAAATTTAAGGAATTAAAATGCTTGCATCCAAAGTGTTTCTTGAGATAATATTTGCATGTGAATCTTTAAACCGTCAAGATAACAAAAAATTTGGGAACCTTGCAAGTACACGAGATGAGATAGTGCTCTTGGTTTATTTTATTAATTAGTTCTAAAGCAAGGTTACAATTGAACTCTAATTCTCAGACCTCACCCTCGCTCAAATATTTGGATCTTACAGTGAGGGGTCCATAGAGGTAGAGGGTCCCTAAAACTTCTATTCAGCCAACTTAAGTTGGAGGTAAATTTTAGAGATGCAAGTCTAGTATGAAAAGTGAAATGCCTAAATGATATGAAAGTGAGTTTGCAAGTGCTATGTAAAAGATGGAGATGATTCAATCAAATATGCTTCATAGTTAGAACAATAACTCAAGTTGTCATAAATTGAAAGTGTTATGCTTCTTTACTTGTAATATATTGTGAAACTTATCCAAATGAGAAATAGATCACAAAACATAAGTAAGTGATGGCAAATGAGATTGCAAATTAAGAAATTAAAGGACTATGCGATTTGTGTTACATTCCAATTAAAGCATGTATATGTGATGTGAAAGAAAATGGAAATGTCAAAACCACTAAGTCAATCCATCTACAAATTCTCCTTTTTGAAATGGAAAGATAGGGATGCCAATAGGTAAAGCCCACGCTCCCACAACAAAAACAGAATTTTTTATTAATTTTACAAGAATGAAATGACCATGAGGCATTTTCTAAACCAAGGAAAGTCTTTACAAATAAAAATTGAGACCATAGACTTTTCCTCGTTGAGAATTTTTAAGAACTCAAAATAAATTAAGACTTTACAATAGGAGAAGAGAAGCTAAGCCTCTTCTATGCTCACAACCAAAGAAAAGAGAGTTATCTTCCTCATTTGAAATTCAGCCCAAAGTTCCTGCAACAACTTCTTAGTAATTTCTTGTAGTTGTCCACTCAAGTTGTCACAAGAAAAAATTCGAAAGAAAGCTACAAAACCAATCAAATATTAGATAGATAAAATTACAAAATATTGCACAACAATTTACAAAGGGCTAAGCCAAAGAGTTCGAATAAACTCTCCTCTTTGCTTAGTCATCTTCAAGCTCTTAGATAGAAAATGAAAGGAATGAAGCATAATGTTTTAAAAGATATTCAAATTTAGAAGTATTCGGCTTGTATACAAGCTATGTCCCAAAACCCCTGCAAAACCACTTTGTAGGATAATACTATGAAGGGTCAAAGAACAAATGAGAGCTCCTTTGAGAATGTATCAAGAGTGGGTTGGTCTCTCCAAAGACTTTCCCCAACACTTGATTCTTTGATCCCAAAAAGATGTTCTCTCTACAAAACTTCAATCAAGAATTAGTTCCATATAGATCTAGCAATAAACAATGATAAGAAACTCTAGAGATTTATTTGAAACCAACTAGAGCATTCTATACCTAGAGCATGCTCCTAAATCAAATGTCAATGTAAGATAGCTCTACATTAACAAATCTACAAGAGCATATGGAAACAAATTAGATCAAAGCATGAGTAAAAGGAATTATACCAATGATCAATAATTCATCACACTCCAAAAGGAAGAACACCTCATGAATGAAACCCCAAAGTCTTTATTGATATTTCTGAAAGTGTACAAGGCAGCAGCGCTTCCGCAAGCACAATAGCTAGTAAACAATTATTACAATATGACAGCCCATGGCTCCATTATATAGAAAGTTGGGAGCAAATCCCAATGAAGAACCATATGCCAAGTGGTGAGAGGGAGGAGATCTCAAGGCAAATTCGAATTTGGTAAGTGGAGCTCCAATGCCAAGTGTAAAAATCGAATTCTGGCAAGTGGACATCATTTTCTTCTTCCCTTATGTGCCAAATTCGAATTTTATGATGGAATGACATGTGCATATGGTTGGTAAGTCATGTGGAGACAATTTCCCACAAAAATCTCCACCAAATATTCTCCCAAATCCTCCCAAATATGCACTAACTTCACAAATTCGAATTTCCAAGTAAGCAACTCTCATTTAATGCCGGAAATTCAATTTTATTTGAGCACATGTCTTTTCCTTGATTTTAGGAGTCCATATCACCTTGGGACTTCTCTTTAACTCCTCCATAATTTTCCACTTCATTTCCACCTCATTTAGCATGTGTGGATATTTATTTTTTTCTATTTATTTAATTTCTGACTTGATTAATTGCCAAATTTCCCACTAAACTTAGTTAAAGTGGGTTTTGAGGGTTCAAAACACATTTTTAACCCCTCAAAGTATGTCATCGTAGAAAGTTGAGCGTGAGAGGTGTAATTTTGATTATTCATACTCCATACAACTTCTCTAAACAACACTTATTACAATTCAATTACAATTTTTATTGCAATTTTCGACTTCTGGAAAAACCAAAAATTAAAAAATCACTACCTAGACCTAACCAAATTCCACGAAACTTTTTGTGTGATCTGATATGGTAATATACATTGACTCTAAACACTACGAGTCACCCAAGGCCTCACCATCAAGCCGTACTCCGGCTTTGGGGTAAAATTGAAGGAAAAAACTCAATTAATTATTAACTCCTGGTAGGGAGATGATAATTAACTAAGTAAAAAAAACCTCCCAGAGTAATACTCACTTGTTGGCAAGGTCCCAGGCTACCTAGGCCTATTACAGACTCAATACTGACTCAAAACTCATCATTACTAGCATCACTTATTACAATTCCCCGTAGGGCGTGGAATGTGGGTACAAGAGAAAATGATAAGTAGAAGTAGAGTTTAAAAACTCTGTTGAACTTATGATATCTGATGATATCTGATGGTACAAATGTCTTCTAGTTCATCCTTGGGCATGGAGTCTTCTCATTATCATCAAGTGCCACTCCAGTGGTCAACACCCGCCACAGACAGTTTCAGCACACCAGATGGAGGCAAATTTCCGGAAGGGAGACATAGAGTGGGCAGCGGAGCTGCGTGTTTCAGAGGCAGAGTCTACAGGGCAAGTCGTACACCCAAATCTACAGACCATTTTAGACAGATATGCCACGGTTTTTGAAGATATACCACTAGGGCAGCCACCAGATCGGGGATTTGATCACACGATTGAGCTGGAGCAGGGCATCCAGACTATGATCACTACACCCTATAGGGATCCTAAGGCCTACTGGGATGAGATTGAGAGGGCTATTCATGAGCTCTTAGCTCTTGGACACATTCGTCCTAGCACTAGCCCCTTTGCTTCTTCAGTCCTATTGGTGAAGAAGACGAATGACACACTAAGGAAGTGCATTGACTACCGGGCTCTCAACAAGAAGACCATGAAGAATCGGTACCCCATTCCACGGATAGATGAGTTGATGGATGAGCTGAGGGGATCAAAGTTTTTTTCGAAGATTGACTTGAGATCCGGGTACCACCAGATTTGCGTGAGGGATCAGGATGTTCCCAAGACCGATTTCAAATGTCATTACGGTCACTTTGAGTTCTTAGTGATGCCTTTTGCGCTAACCAATACTTCGGCCACTTTTCAGTCATGCATGAATCACATCTTCCACAGTCACTTGAGGAAGTTTGTGTTAGTGTTTTTCGATGACATCTTGATTTACAGCAAGACATGGGAGGAGCACCTATAGCATATTGAGGTTGTATTGCGCATATTGGAGCAGGAATTTTATGCCAAGCTCACCAAATGCGAGTTTGGGCTGACAGAGATGCTCTACTTGGAGCACATCATTGGTGTGGACGGAGTGAGGGTCCACGAGCCGAAGAATGTGACGGAGCTTCAAGGGTTTGTGGGCATCTGCACCTACTACCAAAAGTTCGTCAAGGGATTTTCCCAACTTGCTGCACCGCTTACAGACCTTACCAAAAAGGGGGCATTCAGTTGGACTGACACAGTGTAGAGGGCTTTCGACAAGCTCGAGGAGGTGATGAGCAATTGTCCAGTTTTGGTATTGCCAGATTTCACACAGCGCTTTGTCCTAGAGTGCGACGCGTCAGGGGAGGGGATAAGCGTAGTTTTGATGCAGGGAGGCCACCCCATAACTTTCGAGAGCCGAAAGCTATTGCCACATGAGAGGTTGTATGCTACATACGACAAGGAGATGTTGGCCATCATGCATGCATTGGCCAAATTTCGGCAGTACCTGGTGGGGAACAAGTTCAAAGTGAGGACTGACCACAACAGCCTCCGATTCTTTCTAGAGCAGAAGCAGTTACAGGAGAGGCAGCAGAAGTGGGTCAGTTAGATCCAAGCATATGATTTCAACATCGAGTATGTCAAGGGGAAGAACAACGCGGTGGCCGATGCCCTTTCACGTAGACCGACAGCGTTGTCTTGGATGAGGTTAGATATGGACTGGAGGGCTCAGCTGTTGGTAGAGTACTCCAAGGACCGTTTTGCCTATGAGGTGTTGGATGGACAAGTTACAGATGACAGGTACAGGGTGATGGATGAGGTGATCTACTTCAGGGACAGGATCTTCTTGACCGAGAGCTCCAAGCTCGAGGAGTAGATATTGCACGCCTCACATGACTCGCCACTATCAAGCCACGAGGGGTTCACCAAAACCTATAGGACCATCAGAGAGGGGTTCTCGTGGAAGGGCCTCAAGAAGGACGTACTCCGGCATGTCAGGGAGTGCGAAGTTTGCCAACGTAATAAGGGGGAAATGAACCATCCGGCAGGTTTACTTGTAAATTTATGCAGATGTTCTATGCTTGATGCAACTTTACTTTCTCTTCAATTTCAGTCAGCAATCACATAAACAATAAAGTAAAATGCTGATAGAACATACCAGTAGATCAACAGAAGACAAGCCAGAAATATATATATATGTGTGTGTGTGTTGGTGTGTTATGGCGATCAGTAGGATGCTTCAACCAACAAAGTCTTATTGGTCAACTAGCCCAGTATGTGTCACATCACCCTCATCAAACAATCCAAGTCAACCAAAGTCAACATAGCCCAAATAGTCAATGTTGTCCAGAAAGTCAATGCAGAACAGCAACAAGTCAAAGTCAACGCAGCACGGTCAACGCTTAGCCTTTGACCTCGGTTCTTGTGCCAAATAGTACAGACTACAGAAATCGAAGTTTGTGCCAAATTTCAGCTCCATTTGACTATGAGTTGACCAAAGTCAACGCTGGTCAAACCTGAGGTGGAAGCCCTAGTTGCTGCAGAAAAGTCAACATCCTTCTCCCACGTGTGAACAAAAAATTGCCTCCAAGTAGCTCGAACCAATCAAAAGAGGAGAGAGAATGTGTGAGGATGAGATGAGTGAAATGTCCTCCAACGTTGACCTTATTTATATCCATCAGTGAGGGTGTGTGACACATTTGCTGGGGGTGTAAAACCTTAAAGCTGACCTGCACATATTTTGAATAGATTAAATATAAATTCAAAATAAATGTTCTTCTCATCGGATCAAGATGATCTCTAGCTCGATCTTGCACCTCTCCAAAAGAGGAACCCAATAAAAATATTGGTATCTTCATCTGAGCATCACAACATGGAGTTTGGACCTAGTTGTCCAAATTAACACTCCCTCTCAACTAGGGAGAACTCCATCCACCTGTGCAATCCAAACATCGTGCGTCATCCCGCGGTAACTTGCTTTGCTGGCCTCTTTATTTCAGAACAGAAGTGGGTCATTCACAAAGACATCATTCCCGGCTGACAGATTCAGCCCAGAGGTCCGAAACCTCTATAGGACTCACAAAGAGTCTCATGCCAACCCGAAGTTGGTTTATCTAACCTGAAGTCAGTAGGAGGTCCGAAACCTCACTAGACTTGATCCCAGATCAAGTGGTTGGACCGTGCCATCCTAGATAGAGAGTATGGCAATCTCTGATTGTAATATTCCTAATTAGCACTGCTAATTGGAATATTTCATTTTTGTATAGTTTTGCCGCCTTTAGTTAAAATAATAAATAAAGTGAGAAATAGGGGGTCATCTCACTTTAATAAAATAAAGTGCTTTCCTAGTTGATGAACGTTATGACTTAAAGGGGTGGCCTTGGGGGTCCACACACACATGAGGGGAGGCCTCACGCTGACCCTAAGGTAACTGCGCAGGTCAAGGAGGAGGTGAAGGACGCAGTTAGGGTTTTTGAGGGAGCTAGCACTATATAAGGTGGGGTTTTCACTCCATTTGGGATTGTTGATATGATATTGATATTGAGAGCTAGACTTCTGTCTACTTCAGCACGCCGGTTGTTTAGTCGGTCTGCACTGTGACTGAAATCTTGGTGAGTGTCTCGGTCGAAGTCTCACCATATGACTCGAGGACAGTGCCTGCTCAGCAAGGTTTTTCCTGAAATTTGATTGGTGATTCTGATGAATTCCCAGTGAACGTTTCTGGAAAGGCTGCCTTGATTGACTGCGCGATTTCTAGGAGAAGACGGTTCCGATGGGAAGGGCGCGGTCATTGTTGTGCGACATTGTTGGGAGGTGATTTGACGGTAGTTGGGCGTTTTTCCGGCGGGAGGTTGTTGTAATTTCGGAGATTTTGGAGGATTTGGGCCCCTTTTCCCGGCGTTTTCTTGAGCTTCAGCATTTGTTCTACAGGAAGACGGCGTTTTCTGCGGAGAGGGTTTATTTGGTGGATTTCGGAGGTGGAGCATTTGCTTCACGTTTGCAGGTTTTGTCCTTAAGGGTTGAGTTAGGCTTCTTTGATTTTAGGCTCATTAAGGTGAGGATCGGCCCTAGTTCCGATACATTACGGTAACGATTTTCAGCCGATTTCTCGATCAACTAGAATGAGTCTACTTATTGCAGCCATTTCTTATTCTGAGAGGGTCTCCACTTGCCTAGGGCAAGGATAGGTGCACTCATTCTGATTATCTTTGTACCCATATGCATGTATTCTCAGATTAATAAAATGGCTTAGTGTTCTGGCATTTATGTGTATTTGTTCCATATTCTGGTTCCGGCATTTTGTTTTATATATCTGTTTGTAGCATTTTTGTGTATTACTGTTTATTTCCCGTTGGGGATATTACAGTGGTATCAGAGCATAGTTCTGGCTCAGCCTGTGGTGCTAGCAGTCTATGACGCCCGGGGATAATCCCTACCTTGATCAGGGGAGACACAGGGACGTTGAGAGTAGGTGGAAGTTTCCCTTCGGAGGGGGGGATTCTGATCAGGAGCCACCTGAGACAGATTCAGAGGAGGAGCAGCCTGTGAGGGACACAGAGCAGCGGAACCCGATGGCAGACGAGGAGAGGAGATGGGATGCGCTCCTCCATCACATGCAGGAGATGACGCGGAGACTCACGGCCATAGAGATCGAACAGAGAGAACCTCCCAGGGTTTTCCAGGTAGGTGAGGGATCGGGTATGTCTCACCACGTGCCAGTGCATGATGCTATCCCCATTGTGGCATCTCATGCACCCACGCGATCCACTATGCCCACATTCTTGCCAGAGGACGCAGGGGCAGGGGTACAGGGAGGCGCACAGAGGGATATTCCCGCACCCACGCGATCCACCATGCCTACCTTCTTGGCAGAGGACGCAGGGGCAACAGTACAGCGAGAGATAGATCCGGCTCGGATGGCTGGTTTTTTTGCAGAGTACCAGGCTTACGGACAGGCGTTCATGGACTCTCTCACCTTCAGAGACTATCTCCAGGTCCAGTATGGCATTAGATCCCGTGATCATCACCAAGGGCACAGGCACCACCGTGATGACCACCGCGCAGCTAGTAGATTTCATTTGCCCACGTTTGATGGCTCATCAAACAGTTCGGAAAAATCTTGGGTGGAGAAGCTGGACATCTATTTCCAGCTTAACCCGATGTCGCAGTCAGAGGCCATTAAGGTGGCAACATTACATCTGGACGGTGAGGCCCAGGACTGGTGGTTCCATGGGATGACGACACTCGGGCACTCTGCAGTGACGACATATGCCGAGTTTACCCGGAGGGTGGTAGAGCGCTTTGACAGGAGGGATCCGGAGCAGCACTTTGTTGAGCTGACAAAGCTCAAACAGACTGGGAGTGCAGAGACATACATTTCAGACTTCTTGAGGGTTTCGGTGATGGTACCTGATTTATCTGCGGCTCGGATGGTTTACATGTTTGTGGAGGGGTTGTCAGAGCCACTTCGTGGCCTAGTCCGGTCGACCAGACCAGCTACCCTTCAGGATGCCATCGGCAGGACTCGGGACTTACAGGATGTCTTACCCAGGACTCGGACACCTTATCCCCAGAGACAGGCCTTCCAGCCTAAGGGTAAGGACACGAGGGCTCCGCCTCCCAAGGCGAATCCTGGACGAGGGCAGTTTGATGATGAGGCCAGGAGGGAGCTGAGGAGGAAGCGGTTGTGCTTCACTTGCCAGGAGCCATGGGCACCGGGACACAGGTGTGCAGCAGGGAAGGCACATTTCATTGAGGTCTTCTCCGAGAGCAGTGGAGAAGAGGATGAAGGGGATGATGTGGAGGCAGGAGATTGTTATGCGGCGCAGAGTACCTTACCACCTCCACCACCCGCAGCAGGTGGGGCATCGTTTGCACCCACTGGGGGAGCTCTAGCCGCATTGCGGGGAGTTCCCAAGTACTTGACACTGCGTGTACGAGGGACAGTACGCGGGCAGCGGGTTTCAGTCTTAGTTGATAGTGGGGCCACCCACAACTTTATTGATGCCCAGATGGTTGAGCGGAGAGGCATACAGACAGAGGGCTTTGATGGGTTTTCCGTCTTGGTCCCAGGAGATCAGACCATGGCATGTGCTCGATATGTTCCGGAGTTATCAGTGCCGATGGGCACTTATACATTGACAGATCACTTCTTTGTGGTGGACATTCCGGACACCAACCTGATATTGGGTGTTCAGTGGCTTATTACTCTAGGGAAAGTCACGACAGATTGGAAGGCCCTAGAGATGGAGTGGGATGATCCCAAGACGGGGAGGCATGAGAAGATACGGGGGCAGCACACATACCCACCTCAGACGGTGTCAGCACACAGTATGGAAGCGACCTTCCGCAAGGGAGATATAGAGTGGGCGGTAGAGTTGCGGGCTTCAGAGGCAGTGGATACAGGGCAGGCAGTGCATCCTGATCTACAGTCTATCCTCGACAGGTATGCAGTGGTTTTCGGGGATATTCCACCAGGGCAGCCACCGGATCGGGGGTTTGAGCACACGATCGAGCTTGAGCAGGGGATACAGGCCGTGATTACCACACCGTATAGGCATCCCAAGGCCTATCGGGACGAGATAGAGCGGGCTATTCAGGAGTTGCTGGCCCTTGGTCACATTCGGCCCAGCACGAGTCCTTTCGCTTCTTCTGTAGTGCTGGTGAAGAAGAAGGACGGCACATTGCGCATGTGCATTGACTACAGGGCTCTGAATAAGAAGACCCTGAAGAACAGGTACCCCATCCCCAAGATCGATGAGCTGATGGATGAGTTGAGAGGAGCACGGTTCTTCTCAAAGATTGACTTGAGATCCGGGTACCATCAGATACGCGTGAGGGAACAGGACATTCCCAAGACCGCTTTCAGGTGTCACTATGGGCACTTTGCGTTTTTGGTCATGCCATTCGGGCTGACCAACGCACCTGCTACCTTCCAGTCATGCATGAACCACATCTTCAGGGGTCATCTGAGGAAGTTTGTGCTAGTTTTCTTTGATGACATACTTATATACAGCAGGACTTGGGAGGAGCACCTCCAGCATATTGAGACAGTTTTGCACATCTTGGAGGAGCAACAGTTCTATGCCAAGCTCTCCAAGTGTGAGTTCGGGTTGACAGAGATGTTGTATCTGGGGCACATTATAGGAGTGGACGGGGTGAGAGTCCACGAGGAGAAGATCAGGGCCATCAGGGATTGGCCAGAGCCGCGGAATGTGACGGAGCTTCGGGGATTTATTGGTATTTGCACATACTACAGGAAGTTCGTCAAGGGCTTCTCACAGCTTGCTGCACCCCTCACAGATTTGACGAGGAAGGGGGCATTCAGTTGGTCGGACACAGCACAGCGAGCTTTCGACAAGCTCAAGGAGGTGATGAGCAGTTGCCCTGTGCTGGCGTTGCCAGATTTTACACAGCCTTTTGTCCTAGAGTGTGATGCATCGGGAGAGGGAATTGGTGCAGTTTTGATGCAGGGCGGTCACCCGATAGCTTTTGAGAGCCGGAAGCTCCTTCCACACGAGAGGTTGTATCCCATATACGACAAGGAGATGTTGGCCATCATGCATGCATTGGCCAAATACCGGCAGTACCTAGTGGGTAGCAGATTCAGGGTGAGGACAGATCATAACAGCCTGAGGTACTTTCTGGAGCAGAAGCAGTTGCAGGAGAGACAGCAGAAGTGGATCAGCAAGATCCAAGCCTATGACTTCAACATAGAGTATGTCAAAGGCAAGAACAACGTGGTAGCTAATGCCCTTTCTCGTAGACCGGCCACGTTGTCACTCATGAGCATGGACGCTGATTGGAGGGCTCGACTGCTGGTTGAGTACTCCAAGGATAGGTTTGCATGTGAGGTTCTGGATGGGCAGGTCGCTGATGACAGGTACAGGGTGATCGATGAGATCATCTATTACAGGGATAGGATCTTCTTGACTGAGAGATCTCAGCTCAAGAAGAAGATACTCCAGGCTTCACACGATTCACCATTGGCGGGCCATCAGGGGTTCACCAAGACATACAGGGCTATTCGGGAGAGGTTCTCATGGAAGGGCCTCAAGGAGGACGTACTCCAGCATGTCAGGGAGTGCGATGTTTGTCAGAGGAACAAGGGAGAGATGAGCCATCCTGTAGGGTTGTTGCAGCCTCTTCCCATTCCGGAGGGGAAATGGGAGAGCATCTCGATGGATTTCATCACAGGGATGCCCATGGTGCAGGGCAAGGACTGCATCTTCGTAGTCGTTGACCGGCTGACGAAGTATGCCCATTTTTTCGCCATATCTGCACATCACACAGCAGCGCAGGTAGCTGAGCTGTTCTTGAGGGAGATTTTCAGATTACATGGTCTACCCAAGACCATCGTCAGTGACAGGGACAGCCGCTTCATGGGCGGATTCTGGCAGGAGCTCTTCCGACTAGTGGGGACCGAGTTGACACCGAGCACTAGTTATCACCCCCAGACGGACGGGCAGACAGATATAGTTAACAAGTGGCCGGAGGGCTACTTGCGTAACTACGTCAGTGGACAGCAGAGGGCATGGCTGAAGTGGCTGCATTTGGGCGAGTACTGCTACAACACAACGCATCATATGTCTATTGGTATGTCACCTTTCTATGCTTTGTATGGATATCATTCCTTATCTTTTGTGGACATGATGTTTGGTGTTAGCAGGGCTCCGAGAGCCAAGTTATGGATCCAAGAGAGCCAAGTTATCCTCCGAGCTCTCAAGGACAACATAGCCACAGCACAGAATCAACAGAAGTTGTATGCTGATAAGGGTCGGGTGGAGAGACACTTCGAGGTAGGGGACTTGGTCTACCTACGGTTACAGCCATACCGACAGTCTTCGCTCAAGCAGAAGGGGGCAGAGAAGCTTAAGCCCCGCTTTTATGGGCCCTACAGGGTGATACGCAGGATTGGGCAGGTTGCGTATGAGTTGGAGCTGCCCCAAGGCAGCAAGATTCATAACATCTTTCATGTATCATGCTTGAAGAAGGCACTGGGCCAGCAGGTGACAGTCACAGAGGAGCTACCACCCACGGATGATGAGGGGCATCTGGTGTTGCAGCCGGAGGCTATTATTGACACTAGGGAGAGGCAGCTGCGGAGCAGGAAGATCAGGGAGTTCTTGGTGAGATGGAAGAACTTGCCGGATGAGGATGCCACTTGGGAGGATGAGAGGATCTTACAGCATCCATCACTTTAGTTGCTTGAGGACAAGCAACGTTCTGCCGGGGGAGACTGTAATATTCCTAATTAGCACTGCTAATTGGAATATTTCATTTTTGTATAGTTTTGCCGCCTTTAGTTAAAATAATAAATAAAGTGAGGAATAGGGGGTCATCTCACTTTAATAAAATAAAGTGCTTTCCTAGTTGATGAACGTTGTGACTTAAAGGGGTGGCCTTGGGGGTCCACACACACATGAGGGGAGGCCTCACGCTGACCCTAAGGTAACTGCGCAGGTCAAGGAAGAGGTGAAGGACGCAGTTAGGGTTTTGAGGGAGCTAGCACTATATAAGGTGGGGTTTTCACTCCATTTGGCATTGTTGATATGATATTGATATTGAGAGCTAGACTTCTGTCTACTTCAGCACGCCGGTTGTTTAGTCGGTGCGGCCTTTGATGCGGGCGAGGTGTCTCGTTAGTCCCACCCTTGGCTCAGGACCGTTTTGCTCGAGCAAGGTTTTCCCTTCAGTTTCAGTGGTGATTTGCAGCAGTTTTCTGGTGGACGTTTTCTGAGGCGCCCCTTGATTGATACTTGTGATCTAGGAGAAGGCCATGATTCGAGAGTAGGGGAAGAGACTATGTGATCATTGTTGTCATGACATTGTTGGGAGGTAGTTGTGATAGTTTCAGCGTTTTCCAGCATTGGGAGGTTGTTGTTTCAGCAAGGAGATTTTGCAGGAGAGTTTGGGCCCCTTTTCCCAGCGTTTTCTTGGGCTTCTGCGCTGTTCCTGGGAGAGACAGCGTTTTCTCTGGAGGGGGTTTATTTGGTGGATTTTCGGAGGTGGAGCATTTGCTTCACGATTTCTGGGTTTTGTCCGGAGGGTTGAGTTCAGCTAGCCTTCCAGTTTTCAGCTCATTCCGGTGAGGGGATCAACCCCTAGTTCTAGTACATTGCAGCAGCAGTTTTCTACGGCAGTTTCTCCAGTCAGCTAGGACGCAGTCTTTGTTGCAGCCATTTCATATTCTGAGAGGGTCTCCACTTGCCTAGAGCAAGGATAGGTGCACTCATTCTGATTATCTTTGTACCCATATACATATATTCTCAGATTAATAAAATGGCTTAGTGTTCTGGCATTTTATGTGTATTTGTTCCATATTCTGGTTCCGGCATTTGGTTCTATATAGCTGCTTGTTGTTTTTCTGTGTATTACTGTTTATTTCCCGTTGGGGATATTACACTGATGTGTCCATCAGTCTTTGCTACTAGTCTTTAGCTTTTCCCACCTCACTGGCCAAATGAGAGGTACTTCCCATGAGCCCTGAACTCAATGGGTAGGATGCATACGGGGCACAGATAATGAGAGGTGAACCAACTCAATCATCACAGCGGTGGGGCGGAAGCACACCAACAAGGTTTGGCAAGCCCAGCCCTGTGGTTTCTTATAGCTCTAAGAAGCTATCCCCACAGCCCCCTAGAGCTCCCAAAGCTCATCATCCAACAAGACCCTCATCATAGGGTTGTTCCACGATACCAAGACTCTAACGAAAGGTTAGGAACTTGACCTTCCCTAGGGGCTTATTGAGAATATTCGCGACCTGCTCATCAGTTCCTATATGATCGAGCCTTAAGGTGTTTCGCTGTACCATATCCCAGATAAAATAGTACCTGATATCAATATGCTTGGATCGATCGTGGAACACAGGATTCTCGGACAAGCGAATCCCACTCTGTTTATCAAAGAGTATCATGGTGGTATCTAGCACATGCCCGAACAACTCACTGAAGAGCTTTCGCAACCAAACTGCTTCACAATAGGTCATACTCGCTGCAATGTATTTGGCCTCCGCGGTGCTCAAAGCCACTGACTTCTGCTTCCTGCTCATCCATGATATCGAAGCAGATCAAGTGAGAAGTAGCATTCCGATGTGCTTTAACAATCCACCACACTGCCAGCCCAATCGGCATCAGTATATCCAAAGAGTGTCACGCTCTCGGCAGTGTATCTCAACCCATGGTTTATCGTGCCCCGAAGATATCTCAGAAGATTCTTGGCACCAACCCAGTGAGTGTGATGAGGCTCAACCATCTGTTGACTCAAAGTGTTCACTGCAAAACATATATCTGGACAGGTGTAATATTCCCAATTAGCCTTGCTAATTGGAATATTGCATTTTTGCTTTATTTTGCCGCTTTAGATAGAAATAATAAATAAAGTGAGAAATAAGAGGGGTCACCTCACTTTAGTCACCTCACTTTATAATAAAGTGTTCTTTTTTCCTAGTAGATTGACGTTGTAACTTAGAGAGGGGGCCTTGGGGGTCCACGTGGATATGATGGGGGAGGCATCAGGCTAACCCAAGGTAAACTGCGCAGATCCAGGGGGAGTTAAGTTTTGGAGGGAGTTTGATGTTATAAAAGGAGAGGCTCTCACCTCATTTGATCATTCATGATTTGATATTATTATTGATAGCTGGACTTCTGTCTGCTTCAGCACGCCGGTTGTTTAGTCGGTCTGCAGCACTGTTTAGTGCACGAGTGTCTCCGGTCGGAGATCTCACCCTCAGCCTCGGGGGACTTCGAGTGCCTGCCCTGGTAAGGTTTTTCTGGTTTCACCCTTAGCTTCGGGGGACTTCGAGTGCCCGCCCTAGTAAGGTTTGTTCTGAGTTCTATCTTTCAGTTCCAGTAGCAGAGCAGCAGCAGTTTCTGAAGCAAATCTGAGGAGGAGGGAACCCTCTAGTGGCTGCGCAGTTCAGTGAGGAGAGGACGCTGTCTCATCAGGAGAGAGGACGCAGTTTTGTTCAGGAGGGTGAGGACGCTGCCCCAGGAGGGACGCAGTCCAGATCTGGCAAGGGAAAACGCTGTTCAGTGAGGAGAAGGACGCTGTCAAGCTTGGAAGTGAGGACGCTGTACATTTCTGAAGGAAAGGGTTGCAGATCTGAAGGTTCATTGTTAGATCCATCCAGGGAAAGGGTAGATCTGAGCAGATACTTGCAGATCTAGTCTTGTATGTTGCAGATCTGGAGGTTTAGCCCTAGATCCAGCTTGGGGAGTTGCAGATCTGAGGAAATATTGGCAGATCTAGTCCAGATCTGAAGGGTTAACATCAGATCCAGCCCTAGAGGCTGTAGATCTGAAGAGATATTGTCAGATCCAGTATAGATCTAAAGGTTTGGTGGCAGATCTGATAGGGGAGGACGCAGATCAGGGAGAGAAGGACGCAGATCTGGTTTGGAGGCTTCAGATCTGTCAGATCTGAGTGTTCTGGAGCGGATCCACTTGGTAGGACGCTGATCTGAGAAGCAGACTTGGGAGAAACGAGCTGTGAGCGTTTTCTAGGCCACGATGGCCAGTCTATCATTTGGAGTCACGGGTGACCCGTGATCCATCTATTTACTGTTGTCACTAGCGAGTCGAGGCGTTTTTCATTGAAGAGGTTTTCGGTTGGAGATCTCACCATTTCATCGGTCTTCATCCCAGAGTACCCGGCGCAGTTCATCTTGACATTGAATGACTAGAGGCAGTTGTCATCATTAACGACCATTATCTGTTGAGAGGGTCTCCACTTGCCTAGGGCAAGGATAGGTGCACTTACTCCGATTTATTGTACTCCTCTCTATGTACTTTCTGATTAATAAAATGGCTCAGTTTCTGGTATTCCATGTGCTATGATTCAGTGATCTGGTTCAGCGTTATATTTTCTATATCTGTATTGGTGTATTTCTGTTTATTACTGGTTATTTCCCTTTGGGGATATTACAGTGGTATCAAAGCATAGATCTGGCTCAGCCTGTGGTGCTAGCAATCTATGACGTCCAGAGGCCATCCCCGTCTCCTCGGGGGAAGTGATTCTGATTCAGAGGCAGAACAGCGTAATCCAATGGAGGCCATGTTCGCAAGGTTGACTGAGAAGTTGACTGAGAAGTTGACTGCGAAGATGGATGCATTCATGCAGGATGTAAACAAGAAGATGGCGGAGAAGGAACCCCCTAGGGTTTTCCAGGTGGGGGAAGGATCGGGCGTGTCTAGCCACATACCAGATGCTATTCCCATTGTGTCAGCGCAGAGGGTAGATTCCACTCCCACTCGCCCGACCATGCCTACTTTCCCGGTAGAGGAAGAGGAGCAAACGGCATCAAGAGATGGGGGTCTAGACAATCATGCAGTTCTGTTTGCAGATTGGCGAAGCATGGGACAGGAGTTCATGGATGCTTTCCCTTTCAATCAGTATATCCAGTTCCGATGTGGCGGCAAGTCTTATGATCGAAACAAGGGGCGTGGCTCCCACCGTGATGGTCACCGTGCAGCAAGCAAATTCCATCTGCCAATGTTTGATGGCTCACAGAAGGCTACGGCCAAGTCTTGGGTGGAGAAACTGGATCTCTACTTTCAGCTTAACCAGATGCCAGAGAAGGAGGCCATTAAGATGGTTGCATTACATCTAGAGGGTGAGGCCCAGAACTGGTGGTTCCATGGGTTAACTACACTGGGACATTCTGCAGTGACCACATATGCTGAGTTCACCAGGAGAGTGGTGGAACGTTTTGACAGGAAGGACCCGGATCAGCCCTTCCTTGAGCTGACTAAGCTCAAACAGACAGGGGGTGCAGAGGCATACATCTCAGACTTTTTGAGGGTTTCAGTGATGGTACCTGATTTATCAACAGCTCGGATGATCACGATGTTTGTAGAGGGGCTGTCAGAACCACTTCGTGGCCTAGTCCAGTCGAACAAACCGGCTACACTACAGGATGCTATCAGTAGGACCCGTGACCTACAAGATGTCTTGCCTAGGACCCGACCACCTTATCCCCAGAGACAGGCTTTCCAGCCCAGGGGTAAGGACACGAGGATTCCGCCTCCCAAGGCGAATCCCGGACGAGGACAGTATGATGATGAGGCTAGGAGAGAGCTGAGACGGAAGCGATTATGCTTCACCTGCCAGGAGCCGTGGGCACCGGGACTCAAGTGCACAGCAGGGAAGGCACATTTCATAGAGGTCTTCTCCGAGGGCAGTGGAGAAGAGGATGAGTTGGATGATGAGGAGGCAGGAGAATGTTATGCAGCGCAGAGTACCTTACCACCTCCACCACCCGATGCAGGAGAGGCATCATTCGCACCTACTGGGGGAGCTCTAGCAGCATTGCGAGGAGTCCCCAAGTATTTGACATTGCGCGTACGAGGGACAGTACGGGGGCAGCGTGTTTCAGTTCTAGTTGACAGTGGGGCCACCCACAACTTCATCGATGCCCAGATGGTCGCACGGAGAGGCATACCCACGGAGAGCTTTGATGGGTTTTCAGTTTTGGTTCCAGGAGATCAGACCATGGCTTGTGCTCGATATGTACCCGAGTTATCAGTGACGATGGGCACCTATACATTGACCGATCACTTCTTTGTGGTGGACATTCCGGACACCAATGTGATATTGGGAGTGCAGTGGCTTATCACTCTGGGGAAGGTCACAACAGATTGGAAGGCCTTGGAAATGGAGTGGGATGATCCCAAGACGGGGAGGCATGAGAAGATCCGAGGACAGAACACATATCCGCCCTAGACAGTATCGGCACACAGCATGGATGCGACATTCCGCAGGGGAGATATAGAGTGGGCAGTCGAGTTGCGGGCTTCAGAGATAGTAGATACGGGAAGGGCGGTGCACCCTGATCTACAGACTCTTCTCGACAGGTATGCAGTAGTTTTTGGAGACATTCCACCAGGACAACCACCAGATCGGGGGTTTGAGCACACGATCGAGTTGGAGCAGGGGATACAGGCAGTGATCACCACCCCATATAGGCATCCCAAGGCCTATCGGGATGAGATAGAGCGGGCCATTCAGGAGTTGTTGGCCCTTGGGCACATTCGACCCAGCACCAGTCCTTTCGCTTCTTCAGTAGTGCTGGTGAAGAAGAAGGACGGCACATTACGCATGTGCATTGATTACAGGGCTCTGAACAAGAAGACCCTGAAAAACAGGTACCCCATTCCCAGGATCAATGAGTTGATGGACGAGTTGAGAGGAGCACGATTCTTCTCAAAGATTGATTTGAGGTCCGGGTACCATCAGATACGCATGAGGGAACAGGACATTCCCAAGACTGCTTTCAGGTGTCATTATGGGCACTTTGAGTTTCTGGTCATGCCATTTGGGCTGACCAATGCACCTGCCACTTTTCAGTCTTGCATGAACCATATCTTCAGGGATCATCTGAGGAAGTTCGTGCTGGTTTTCTTTGATGATATTCTCATATACAGCAGGACCTGGGAGGAGCATCTCCAGCACATTGAGACAGTCTTGCGCATTCTGGAGGAGCAACAGTTCTTTGCCAAATTCTCCAAGTGTGAGTTTGGATTGACAAAGATGTTGTATTTGGGACACATCATAGGAGTGGACGGGGTGAGAGTCCATGACGAGAAGATCCGGGCTATCAGGGACTGGCCAGAGCCGCGGAATGTGACAGAGCTTAGAGGGTTCATTGGTATCTGTACTTACTCCAGGAAGTTCGTCAAGGGTTTCTCACAGCTTGCTGCACCCCTCACAGAGCTGACGAGGAAGGGGGCATTCAGTTGGACGGATACCGCCCAGCGAGCTTTTGATAAGCTCAAGGAGGTGATGAGTAGTTGTCCGGTGCTGGCACTGCCCGATTTCACTCAACCCTTTATCCTAGAGTGCGATGCATCAGGGGAAGGGATTGGAGCAGTTTTGATGCAGGAGGGTCATCCGATTGCATTCGAGAGCCGGAAGCTCCTTCCACATGAGAGACTTTATCCCATCTATGATAAGGAGATGTTGGCCATCATGCATGCATTGGCCAAATTCTGGCAGTACTTGGTAGGCGGCAGATTCAGAGTCAGGACAGATCATAACAGCCTGAAGTACTTTCTGGAGCAGAAGCAGTTACAGGAGAGGCAGCAGAAGTGGATCAGCAAGATCTAGGCTTACGACTTTGACATAGAGTATGTCAAAGGGAAGAACAACGTGGTAGCGGATGCCCTTTCCCGTAGACCAGCCACGTTATCCCTCATGAGCTTGGACGCTGATTGGAAGGCTCGACTACTGGTTGAGTATTCCAAGGATAGATTTGCATGTGAGGTGCTGGATGGACAGGTAGCAGATAGCAGATACAGGGTGGCAGATGAGGTCATCTATTACAGAGATCGGATCTTCTTGACTGAGGGATCTCAGCTCAAGGAGAAGATACTCCATGCCTCTCATGATTCACCATTGGCGGGCCATCAGGGGTTCACCAAGATGTACAGGGCCATCCGAGAGAGATTTGCATGGAAGGGCCTCAAGGAGGACGTACTCCAGCATGTTTGGGAGTGTGAGGTTTGCCAGCGGAACAAAGGAGAGATGAACCATCCCGCAGGGTTGTTGCAGCCGCTTCCCATTCCAGAGGGGAAGTGGGAGAGTGTTTCGATGGACTTCATCACGGGTTTGCCCACAGTGCAGGGCAAGGACTGCATCTTCGTGGTAGTTGATCGGCTAACGAAGTATGCTCACTTTTTCGCCATTTCGGCACATTATACAGCAGCGCAGGTGGCAGAGCTGTTCTTCCGGGAGATTTTCAGATTACATGGTCTGCCCAAGACCATCGTTAGTGATAGAGACAGCCGTTTTATGGGTGGTTTTTGGCAGGAGCTCTTTCGATTGGTAGGGACTGAGTTGACACCGAGCACTAGCTATCATCCCCAGACAGACGGGCAGACAGAGATAGTCAACAAGTGGCTGGAGGGCTACTTGCGTAACTACGGCAGTGGGCAGCAGAGAGCATGGTTGAAATGGCTACATCTGGGCGAGTACTGCTACAACACAACCCACCACATGACCATTGGCATGACACCTTTCTATGCGTTGTATGGATACCATTCCTTATCTTTTGTGGATGTGATGTTTGGTGTTAGCAGGGCTCCACGAGCCAAATTATGGATCCAAGAGAGCCAAGACATCCTCCGGACTCTCAAGGACAACATAGCCACCGCACAAAATCAGCAGAAATTATATGCAGACAGGGGCCGAGTGGAGAGACACTTTGAGGTAGGGGATTTGGTCTACCTACGGTTACAGCCATACCGCCAGTCTTC
This sequence comes from Pinus albicaulis, assembly GCA_034641835.2. Lineage (NCBI taxonomy): Eukaryota > Viridiplantae > Streptophyta > Pinopsida > Pinales > Pinaceae > Pinus > Pinus albicaulis. Next base: position 1,322,181,839 of record CM076575.1, on the reverse strand, counting down.
ACTCAAACAAAAGGGGGCAGAGAAGCTTAAGCCTCGCTTTTATGGACCATACAGGGTGATTCGTAGGATCGGACAGGTTGCATATGAGTTGGAGCTGCCCCAAGGCAGCCGGATTCATAACATTTTCCATGTATCATGCTTGAAGAAGGCACTGGGCCAGCATGTGACAGTCACCGGGGAGCTACCTCCAACAGATGATGAGGGGCACCTGGTATTACAGCCAGAGGCCATTATTGACACCAGGGAGAGACAGCTGCGGAGCAGGAAGATCAGAGAGTTCTTGGTGAGATGGAAGAATCTGCTAGATGAGGATGCCACTTGGGAAGATGAGAAGATCTTACAGCATCCCTCACTTCAGTTGCTTGAGGACAAGCAACGTTTTGCCGGGGGAGACTGTAATATTCCCAATTAGCCTTGCTAATTGGAATATTGCATTTTTGCTTTATTCTGCCGCTTTAGATAGAAATAATAAATAAAGTGAGAAATAAGAGGGGTCACCTCACTTTAGTCACCTCACTTTATAATAAAGTGTTCTTTTTCCTAGTAGATTGACGTTGTAACTTAGAGAGGGGGGCCTTGGGGGTCCACGTGGATATGATGGGGGAGGCATCAGGCTAACCCAAGGTAAACTGCGCAGATCCAGGGAGAGTTAAGTTTTGGAGGGAGTTTGATGTTATAAAAGGAGAGGCTCTCACCTCATTTGATCATTCATGATTTGATATTCTTATTGATAGCTAGACTTTGTCTGCTTCAGCACGCCGGTTGTTTAGTCGGTCTGCAGCACTGCTTAGTGCACGAGTGTCTCCGGTCGGAGATCTCACCCTTAGCCTCGGGGGACTTCGAGTGCCTGCCCTGGTAAGGTTTTTCTGGTTTCACCCTTAGCTTCGGGGGACTTCGAGTGCCCGCCCTAGTAAGGTTGTTCTGAGTTCTATCTTTCAGTTCCAGTAGCAGAGCACCAGCAGTTTCTGAAGCAAATCTGAGGAGGAGGGAACCCTCTAGTGGCTGCGCAGTTCAGTGAGGAGAGGACGCTGTCTCATCAGGAGAGAGGACGCTGTTTTATTCAGGAGGGTGAGGACGCTGCCCCAGGAAGGACGCTGTCCAGATCTGGCAAGGGAGAACGCTGTTCAGTGAGGAGAAGGACGCTGTCAAGCCTGGAAGTGAGGACGCTGTCCATTTCTGAAGGAAAGGGTTGCAGATCTGAAGGTTCATTGTTAGATCCATCCATGAGAAGGGGAGATCTGAGCAGATACTTGCAGATCTAGTCTTGTATGTTGCAGATCTGGAGGTTTAGCCCTAGATCCAGCTTGGGAGTTGCAGATCTGAGGAGATGTTGGCAGATCTAGTCCAGATCTGAAGGGTTAACATCAGATCCAGCCCCCAGGCGCCAGATGCGAAGAGATATTGTCGGATCCGGCATAGATCGAGGGTTTGGTAACGAATCGATGAGGAGGGCAACGGATCGAAGGGAAGGACGAGATACGGTTTGGAGGCCAGTCAGCAGTCCCCGAGCGATCGGGGAAGCGAATCCCGCTGGTAGAGACTGGCCCGATACGATGGCGAGACTTAGAGGAGAGAGAGGAGCTCAACGGCGTTTTCCAGTATTCTGATAGGCGATCTATCTGTTTGGAGGTCTGGGTGACTAGTGCTCCATCTATTTCTGCGCTGTCACTAGCAGAGTCAGCGTTTTTCATTGGAGAGGGTTTGCAGTTGGAGATCAGCCATTTCATCAGTCTTCAGCCCCAGTACCAGCGCAGTTCATCTTCAGCATTCAGAGCAGCTAGGAAGCTGTCCTTGTTGCAGCCATTATCTGTTGAGAGGGTCTCCACTTGCCTAGGGCAAGGATAGGTGCACTTACTCTGATTTATTGTACTCCTCTCTATGTACTTTCTGATTAATAAAATGGCTCAGTTTCTGGTATTCCATGTGCTATGATTCAGTGATCTGGTTCAGCGTTATATTTTCTATATTTGTATTGGTGTATTTCTGTTTATTACTGGTTATTTCCCTTTGGGGATATTACAACAGGTGTTCACTAAGAACATCAGGGCCCCTACGAGTTGATGATACTCAGTAGGATTTGCTAACACGGGCCCAGCAATGCTGCCACTCAACTTCTTAAAGTTTGGCTCCATCGGTGTCGACGCGGACTTACAGTCCACCATACCAAATCTTTCCAGAAGCTTCACAATGTATTTTCCTTGAGAAAGGAAAATCTCGCCAAGTCTCTGCCAGACCTCCAGGCCCAGGAAATAGTGCATCAGTCCTAGGTCCTTCATCTCGAACTCAGCATCGAGCTCCCTCTTGCACTGATGAATGAGAGGATCAGCACCTGCCAGGAAGAGGTCGTCCACATACAGCACCAGAATGAGAGGATTCTCTCTATCAACCTTGAAGTAAAGGTTCGGATCAACATTACTACGAGTGAAGCCCAGCTTCATCAGGTAGCTATCTATCCTCACGTACCAAGCTCTAGGTAATTGCTTCAGCCCATAGAGGGCTTTCTTCAACCTGCAGACATGGGTGTTGCTCTATCATTTAGGTCTGGCTCCAAATTTTAAGCAGGCATCGTATTATATGTCTCATCAGTCACAGTCAAATTCTCTCTTGGACGACACAGATAAGCAGATTAGAGCAGAGAAAACTTCCCAGGATCATTTGAAGCGTCTAAAAGAAGCTTGGAATGTGCAAAGATCTCACACGGTGATTGCAGATGCTTTGTGGGAAGGTCTTCATGTTTTCAAACAACACCATGGTTTTGCTCAGGTGTTTATGCAGGTGTTTATGACATCTCAGTCCAACACATTCAGTGCGATGCTCATAAGAAAGAAAATATATGGTATAGTCGATGAAACGAGAAACTCCCCACCGACGGTGACGCGTTGCATTGCAACTCCCACTGCCACTGCCGCCGTTCAACCTGCTGCTACAGTGGTATCGGAGCGTACAAGTCTTGCTGCTACTTCTCCTCCGACGACGATGCCTAGTGGGTCTCCCAGTCAACTTCCGCTGCTACAGCAGAGACAGTCAACGGTCAAGAGGGACAAATCCGGGCACCCATTCATACGTGACTCTGCAAATTATTTGCTAGTGCGATAGCGTGGACGTGCTCCCTTCTGTTTGGGCGTGACGATAATATAAAAGACATTGTCATTATTATATCGAACCACCAAATAATTTGCAGAGTCACGTATGAATGGGTGCCCGGATTTGCCCCTCTTGACCGTTGACTGTAGCAGCGGAAGTGGTAGATTTGGTTACTGTAGATGCAAGACTTGTAGATTTGTAGATTTAATAGCAAAAATAGCTTTAATTATAAAAATACACGAGGTATTTATAATAATAAATATTTTATTGATATGATATAAGACATGATTCAATGATTACAATGAGGTCCCGCTTTTATGCCCATGCAGGTACCTTTTCACGAATGGGCATGTCTTTTAGACATGCCTTTTCATTAACCTAATGATTATTTAACATAATCCTAATTGATTATTTAACAATTACATTTATTTCTATTTATTCTATTAATGACTATATTTATCACTTTAGTTATGAATTAGGCTCATAACATACTGCTACTGTGCCACTGCTATTGCTGGAATGAACTAACTCTTTGGGGCTGCTCCCCACCTCGGAAAATTCAGAAACTTTGGGAATGGCCTCTCCACCCAATACCCAGAAAAACCCAGAAAGCTTTCCGGAAATGGCTGACCTCCGAAAATGACTCCCTTGAGGCACTACACTATTCCCCAATGAGAAAAGTTGGCCCTGAATGATTTGATCCAAATAATGGCCTTCGACTCTACCAAAATACTGGAATAGGGAAGGGCTGACACCTTTCCCACTCTCCTGGGTTGAATCCCCTAATAAACCCTCAATTCGGAACCACCTCCTTCCAAGACTGCATCCTCCCTCTCACTGACTGCGCTGTCTCTTCCAGTGAATGCTCCCAACTGTGGTTGCTGCAACTCTCTCCGACAAAATAAAGATGGAACTCCTCACCCGAGCAAACACTCGAAGTCCCCCGGGGCTGAGGTTGGGATCTCCGCATGGAGGCACCCTGTGTACTGAATAGTACGTGCAGACTTTGCTCAACAGCAAGTGTGCTCAATGTCAAAACACAAATAACAAAGATGCATAATCAGAATGAACCCAAATGAGGAGACCCTTTCCCTTTTTATGCTTGGAGATCCTTGCTCTCACCTAGGCCCCACCATCAACTGCGTTGTCTCCTTGAGCCATGTTGTCCCTCTCTCTCTGCGCTGGCTTGGGCCTGTTGACCACTGGAGTGGCACCTGATGATAATGAGAAGACTCCATCCATGCCCAAGGATGAACCAAAAGACATTTGTACCATTGGATATCATCAGATATCATCAGTTCAACGGAGTTTTTAAAATCTACTTCTACTTCTTATCATTTTCTCTTGTACCCAGATTCCACGCCCTACGGGGAATTGTAATAAGTGATGCTAGTAATGATGACTTTTGAGTCAGTATTGAGTCTGTAACAGGTCTAGGTAGCCTGAGACCTTGCCAACAAGTGAGTATTACTCTGGGAGGTTTTTTTTACTTGGTTAATTATCATCTCCCTACCAGGAGTTAATAATTAATTGAGTTTTTTCCTCCAATTTTACCCCAAAGCCAGAGTACGGCTTGATAGGGAGGCCTTGGGTGATTCCTAGTGTCTAAAGTCAATGTATATTACCATACTAGATCACACAAAAAAAATTGTGGAATTTGGTTAGGTCAAGGTAGTGATTTTTTAATTTTTTAGATTTCCCGCAAGTCGAAAATTGCAATAAAAATTGTAATTGAATTGTAATAAGTGTTGTCTAGAGAAGTTGTATGGGGTATGAGTAATCAAAATTACACCTCTCACGCTCAACTTTCTACTATGACACACTTTGAGGGGTTAAAAATGTGTTTTGAACCCTCAAAACCCATTTTTCCTAAGTTTAGTGGAAAATCTGGCAATTAATTAAGCCAGAAATTAAATAAATGAACAAAAATAAATATCCACACATGCTAAATGAGGTGGAAATGAGGTGGAAAATTATGGAGGAGTTAAAATGAAGTCCCAAGGTGATGTGGACTCCTAAAATCAAGGAAAAGACATGTGCTCAAATAAAATTGAATTTTTGGCATTAAATGAGAGTTGCTTACTTGGAAATTCGAATTTGTGAAGTTAATGCATATTTGGGAGGATTTGGGAGAATATTTGGTGGAGATTTTTGTGGGAAATTGTCCCCACATGGGTTACCAACCATATACACATGCCATTCCATCATAAAATTCGAATTTGGCACATAAGGGAAGAAGAAAATGATGTCCACTTGCCAAAATTTGATTTTTACACTTGGCATTGGAGATCCACTTACCAAATTTGAATTTGCCTTGTGATCTCCTCCCTCTCACCACTTGGCCTATGGTTCTTCATTGGGATTTGCTCCCAACTTTCTATATAATGGAGCCATGAGCTCTCATATTGTATCATGGTTTACTAGCTATTGTGCTTGCGGAAGTGTTGTTGCCTTGTACACTTTCAGAAATATCAATAAAGACTTTGGAGTTTCATTCATGAGGTGTTCCTCCTTTTGGAATGTGATGAATTATTGATCATTGGTATAATTCCTTTTACTCATGCTTTGATCTAATTTTTCCATATGCTCTTGTACATTTGTTAATGTAGAGCTATCTTACATTAACATTTGATTTAGGAGAATGCTCTAGGTATAGAATGCTCTAGTTGGTTTCAAATAAATCTCTAGAGTTTCTTATCATTGTTTATTGCTAGATCTATATGGAACTAATTCTTGATTGAAGTTTTGTAGAGGGAACATCTTATTGGGATCAAATAATCAAGTGTTGGGGGAAGTCTTTGGAGAGACCAACCGACTCTTGATACATTCACAAAGGAGCTCTCATTTGTTCTTTAAACCTTCATAGTCTTATCTTACAAAGTGGTTTTGCAGGGGTTTTGGGACATAGCTTGTATACAAGCCGAATACTTCTAAATTTGAATATCTTTTAAAACATTATACTTCATTGCTTTCATTTGTTATCTAAGAGCTTGAAGATGACTAAGCAAAGAGGAGAGTTTACTCGAACTCTTCGGTTTAGCCCTTTGTAAATTGTTGTGCAATATTTTGTAATTTTATCTATCTAATATTTCATTGGTTTTGTAGCCCTCTTTCCGAACTTTTTCTTGTGACAGCTTGAGTGGACAACTATAGGAAATTACTAACAAGTTGTTGTAGGACCTTTAGGCTAGAGAAGAAGAAAAGTATCCATGGTGTCATGTCTGAATTACCAGAAAGAGTAACCAGGTCGACTTGACTAGATAATATTTAATCATCCATGAGAAATATTGGTTAAGGTGCTGGATGGCGCTGGGCGGGAGACTGGGGATTTTGAACGGAGATGGGCGCGTTTCTGCAAACGATGTTCAGACCAGGTTTGCGGATGAGAATGCCCAGGGAATGCGCGCCTATGCATTCGATGAACAGCCCAGAATCGGTGTGCAGCTTGGGCTGTGCTCAAAAGGACATGTGGAGGCCCGTTCATTCTTGGAAGGAAGGCTATCGCCCTTTGAGTTCGAAGGTGGTTATGCTGGAAGGGCGGGAGGCAGTCTGACAGACAGTAGGAGCGCGGCACAGGCAAAGGGTCCTGTTCTACAGGGGAAGGGCTTGCATCAGTGTTTGAACGCGGAATAGAAGGATGAGGGTGGATATCAGAGAGCCTGTGATCTTGGGTATGAAAACAATCAGGATCCCTCTGTGCTCTCGTTTAGAAGGGTGGATGGTTTCAGGGAAAGGGAAGAACATACCCACATTAACTGGGAAGAACAGAGTGGGGTTCATATTTCTGAAGGTACTAAAGAGTCGGACTTAAACAAGGTAAAGGAGGCTGGAGCATCAAAGAAGGGGGGCAGAAAAAAGAAATGGATCAAGGTAAAAAGAGCAGAATACAACTATGTCTTGGGTGAAGACATAGGTTGGGAACAGGTTTCTCAAATGGCGAGCAGAACACTGGTTGGCAGGGTTGTGGGGAGGTTTTTCATTTTGAAAACCGTTGTTGCATGGGCTGATGTGCATTGGAAAGCTGCTCTTGGTTATGTGCCTGAGGTGGTGTCCCTCTCTAAGGGGTGGTTTGCTTTCAATTTTCTGCACCCTGACCATATCCAATGGGTGATGCATCGGTGTTGGGCTTTAGATCATTCTCCAATGCTTCTAAAACCTTGGCATCCTCTCTTTGATGCAAGTAGGGAGAGGGTGGATTCGGTCCCTTTGTGGGTTCGTATGCCTGGTCTGCCTCTACATTACTGGACAGAGGAACATCTCCGTGGTATTGGCAATACGATTGGGGACTTCTTAGAGGCAGACCTCTCTTTTTTCAAGACAAACCACAGGCGGGTTGCTAGAATACTTGTTATGATTAACATCAGAGAAGGTCTTGCAGAATCTCTGAATCTCCAGTGGGGGAGATTTGACATTAAGCAGCTTCTTGATTATGAGAATGTTCCATTTAGATGCCGTCGGTGTCATGCTTATGGACACCCTGCCTATGAATGTGGCCTTTCCTTTCGAATTGTTAAAAGTCGGGGCTCTAGTCGACCTGAGGAGGAACCTATCTTGAAGGGGGCTAGCTCTGGCTCTCCCAATACGCAGACAAAGCCCTCTTCAGTTTTCACATGCGCTTTGAACCATGATGCAAATATTTCCAGCACTCTGTGTGTTTTAGGTTTCCAGGCATTGGGAGCGGAGTCTGGTTTTTTCTCTGGGCAGAAGTTACTCTCTCAGAATTCTGATTGTGGATTGGTATCTGCTGTAAAGATCCATAGTCGTCACTATGGAGCGGATTTCTAGTTGAAGAATGATGGTATGCTGAAAGAAGTTTTAACTTTGTTGAAATCTTCACTCATGGGTTCCTTCCCATTCTCCCCCAACATCAACATTTCACTTAATTTGGCATCGACTTCAGTTGAGGCTCGGACGGAAGACTGTGGTAAGTTACCTATTGTTGTTCCTACACATTTTTCTCTGCCATCTCTCCAAGAGAAGGTTGTTTTCGATCCAGGTGAAGAGTTGTTGGCCCCTTTGGAAATCTCTGTCCCCCTGGTCACTGGCTACAATCTAAGATCTAGTGCTAAAAAAGGTGCAGGTGGGTTCGGGAGGGGAAAATCTCCTTCAGCTCGGGGCAGGGGCACGATCTCTTTTTTGGCGAAAGCTCAGGATCAAGCTATGATAGAGGTACATGATGGGACGCAGATTTCGATTGACAGGGCGCTTAGAGCAAGCCAATCCCTGAAGCCTGGTGTGTAATGAAGATTATGTCTTTTAACTGTAGGGGCTTGGCAAGTCCCCTTAAGAAATCTGCTTTCCGGAGGATTATTGTGCTGGAGTGTCCGGATATTATTCTGCTACAAGAGACATTAGGTGAAGGGACTGTGGTCAAAGCTAGATTGGAAGGTTGGTTGCCAGGTTGGACTTTTGAGTCGCTGGATGTTAGAGGAAGATCGGGTGGTCTGGCTGTTGGTTGGAATGAAAGAACAATCAAACCTCTGAACTTCTGGGGTATGGAGTCGGTCCTGGGCTTAAATTTTTTGTCGTTGGAGGTTGGTGAAGCATTTAATATTTTTAATATTTATGGACCATATCATGATAGGATTCCTTTTTGGGACTCACTCCTGGGTAACTCTTTACTAAAGGAGGACGCGGTGATTTTGGGTGGAGATCTGAACTTTACTTTGGGCCAGTCTGAGGTCTGGGGTCCTCATGCTCATATTGATTCTTTGACTAGATACTTCACACAAAAATTGGAGGAGAATCATTTGCTCGATATTGAGCCCATAAAGATGAAACCCACCTGGAGGAACAACAGATGTGCTGAAGAAAGAATAGCGAAGAGACTGGATCGGTTCCTGGTGGCTGAGCAGATTGTGGACAGGCCTTTTCAGATTAGGCAGTGGATCGGATGTGGGGGTGCATTTGATCATTTTCCTATTTTTCTTGAGTTCAAGATTGGGCCCAGGCAGCCTCCTAGTCCTTTAAAGTTCAACAAAATCTGGCTAAGGGACGATTCATTCAAAGCTCTTGTTCTCGCTAGGTGGATCCCTTATAGGGCGGATAGTACTCTTTCTGCAGCTTTTCATTTTGCTAAAAATTTAAAACGCATGAAGGAAGTTGTGAAAGTTTGGTCGGCTGCTAAGAGACAGAGGGAGGATGTGGATTTGAAGCAGGTGGAGGAGGATCTTCGATTGATATATGAGGGGATTGGAGGGGGTTTTCAATCCCAAGTAGAAAAAGACACTCTTGTTGCCCTTGAAAAAAGAAGGAACTCCTTACTTATGGATAAGGAGGAATCCTGGAGATTGAAAAGTAGGGCCACATGGTTGGCATGTGGGGATGATAATACAAAATTTTTTCATGCTTATGCTCGTGGTCGAAAGGCGGCTAATACTATATGGAGTTTAAGAGATGGTCAAGGAATTGAGCATTCCACCTTTGAGGCTAAAGCAAAGCTGGGGGTTGAACACTTTAAGGATCTATTTAAGGCCCTAGCTCATGCATCACTTGTGGAAGTAATAAGAGTTGCTCAATTTTTTCCGAGATTTGTGGTGGAGGTTGATAACAGATCTCTGATGGCTGAGGTTTCTGAGAAGGAATTAAAGGAGGTACTTCATAGTTTCCAAAAAGACAAAAGTCCTGGGCCAAACGGTTGGTCGATCGAGTTTTTCTTGACTCTTTTTGATGTTTTAGGGACAGATCTGCTGAAAGTTGTGGAGGATACCAGAATTTCAGGGCGGATTCCTGCTTGCTTTAATTCCACTTTCATAGCTCTAATTCCGAAAGTGGATAATCCTCTTTCTTTGGCTGATTTTCGCCCTATCTCTTTATGCAACTGTATTTATAAAGTGATAGCCAAGGTGGTTGCGAGAAGACTCAAAAGCATTTTGTCTACTCATATCTCTGGTGAACAATTTGGTTTCCTGGAAGGCCGTCAAATACATGAAGCAATCGAAACTGCTCAAGAGGCTCTCCACAGCATGAAGACAAAGAACCTCAAAGGGATTGTGCTGAAAATAGATCTCTCCAAAGCATATGATCGGGTAAGCTGGTTATATATTCGTATGCTTCTGACTCACCTTGGGTTTGGCATTGGTTTCATAAGATGGATTATGAGTTGTATTACTACTGTCTCTTTCTCTGTTTTGCTCAATGGGGCTGCCTCTCCCTTTTTTCATGCTGAAAGGGGTTTGCGCCAGGGCTGCCCCCTTTCTCCCTTTTGTTTTTATTGATTGTTGAGGGTTTGAGCAGAGCTCTTCAGGAAGCAAAGAGACAGGGTTCCTTGAAGGGCATACAGGTTGCTACTAATTTTTTCATCACACATCTACTTTTTGTTGATGATGTTTTAATCTTCTGCTCTGCAAACGGTGCGTGATGCAATCACTATTGGTGAGATTTTGGACCTGTTTAGCAAGGCCACTGGAATGGTTGTGAACACTGGGAAGTCTTCCATCACTACTCATCTTCTGAGGGATGAAGAGAGACGTGAGTTCGTGAGGACCCTTCCTTATAATCTGGCTGGTTTGGACGATGGGCTGAATTATTTGGGGTTCCAATTAAAACCCAATGATTATAGGATACATGACTGGAGCTGGTTGTTGGAAAAGCTGGAAAAACGTTTAAGAGTTTGGTCTCATAAATGGCTGTCTAGAGCTGGGCGGTTGACTTTAGTTAAGTCTGTTTTGGAGGCTGTCCCGGTCTATTGGTTGTCCCTGTCTTGGATTCCAAAGGGTATTTTGGAGGCTGCAAGGAGGATTTTCTTTCGATTCCTTTGGAGTGGGAAACAGGAATCATTGGTGACCCCTTGGGTTCGGTGGGAGAAAATTGTTGTCCCGAAAGGGATGGGAGGATGGGGACTGAAAAATATTTTTCTCTTTGCTCAGGCCCTTGCTGCAAAGGGTGGGTGGAGGCTCATCAATGTTGATAGTCTTTGGACACAGGTGATCAGTCAGAAATATATTGCTCCTTTCTCTATTGTTGATTGGATAAGGAATCCTAGAAAATCCTTTGCGGGTGGTTCGGTGATTTGGAAGGCACTAGTTAAGTCTTTTCACATTTTGGAAACAAGTCTGGCTTGGGATGTGGGTAGTGGCAGGAAGCTTCGGGTTGGTGAGGACCCTTGGTTGGGTAGTGAAATACAACGCCTCCTTCCCAGGCGTATGGTTGAAGCCTTAAGGCTGAAGGGGATTACTTTTCTCTCCCAACTTGCCGATCCGGTTCGGAGAAGGCTGGGCATTCAGCCTTGGATTTTGGCCTCCTCCTTGGGGCTGGATGATCATGATGAGAGGGCTCTGGCTGTTTATATCCGTGCTTTAAAACAGGCTCATATTTTGCTGCAAGATAGGGAGGATAAGATTGCTTGGGATTTTGACTCTTCGGGGATCTACTCTCCCCGGGCTGGCTACACAAAACTTAGTGTTGGGGCTGTCTTGGGTGAGGAGCAGTGGTGGTGGAAGAAACTCTGGAAACTAAATTGTCCTCCTAAGACTCGCCTTTTCATGTGGTGTGTCCTTGAAAATAAAGTCCCCACCTAGGATGTGCTACAACACAGATGTTTTCAGGGCCCTAGCTGGTGTAGTTTGTGAAACTCTGATGTGGAATCTGTTAACCATCTCTTCCTCAACTGTCCTTTCATTAAAGGTGTTTGGCTGGAATGTTCCAGGTTACTGGGTATACTTTGTAGATGGGAGGGCTTAACTGTGTCTTATGCATCGGATTCGTGGTGGGGGTCTTATGCTGAGCAAAATATAAAAGCTCTGCCTCTCCTAGTCATCTGGGGTTGTTGGTTGGCCGGTAATCGGCTTCTATTTGATGGGACGGTCAGTACACCAGAGATCGTTGGTGCAATGACCATTGGACTGCACTCTGCTTTTCCTATCCATATCCGTGTTGCCAATCAGAGGGAGGTCCTACTGTTGGACATTGATAGGAGGAATCCTTGGGGATTTTTTGACGGGGCTATGCAGCAAAATGTTTGTGGTGGAGGGGCTCTGCTGTATTTGTCGGAATCACATTGGTTTGAGATCTCTGTAGGGCTCGGAGAAGGTACAAATAATTATGCTGAAATGCTGAGCCTCAAGATTCTTCTGATGTTCGCTGTGGAGAAAGGATGCAAAGTGATAAATTTCTATGGGGACTCCTTGAATGTGATAAATTGGATAAATGGAACTCAGCAGTGCAGAGTTCATCCCCTACAAAATTTGTATTGCTCTATTAGGGAGATCCTCCGTTCGCTTGATTCATTCTCCTGCCAACATATATATCGAGAAAATAATGATGAGGCTGATCGAGCATCAAAGAGGGGGCTGTTGCAGGACGAAGGTATCTGGAGGATCAGAGAACATTAGGATGGAGTTACTACTGAATTTTTCCATCCATCCTAATTTGACTGAGAGGCTACGGGTTTCCTAAGTTGGCCTGAACAACAAATTTCCAACTGTTTGCATACACATGGTGTGCTTTAACACAACAGTTTATGTGAAGGTGAATGAGATTTATCACTCGGTTTTATATTGGTCTTCATGCACGATGGGCTGTATGTTGTGGGCTGGAAGTTTTTTTTCTACAGTTATGACATCTAACAGTTAGGGGCTGCTTACTTTGGTGAGTGTTTTCACAACAAATTTGTGATGGTGGCTGCAAAACCACGGCTTTTTCTTTTGTTTTCTCTCGCCTGAAGGGCTGGTACAGCGGGCTGACCACAATTGTAAAGGACAAACATTAACAACGTCTCCTCCCTGGGCGGTGCTACTTCACTGCTTTTATGCTGTGTTTTTTTTCTCTGTGGGTGCATCTTAAAGGTCTTATTACAGTATGGGCTATGAATGCTCCATGAAGATCTCTGGAAACTTTTAAAATTTCTGGGCAGTGCTTGTTTCTGAACGAGTTATTGCAGTTCTGCTAATAGAAAGCAGAGTTTTGTTTTATCTGTTTTAATTATTTTGAACAGCATGTTTACAAAATAGGAAAGGGTAATTTGCCAGATCATGTTTCTGTACAGGAATACTTTTCTCCTTTGTAACTGGGGCTTGTCAACAAACGTTTTAGGTTTGTATATCTTTGATCACATATTTATGTGAATCTCAATGTAATTTTGTACTCACCTGCAATAATGAAATTACGCTTTTTTCTCGAGGAAAAAAAAGGACCTTTGGGCTATGAATTTCAAATGAGGAGGATAACTCTCTCTTCTTTGGTTGTGGGAATTGAAGGGGCTTAGCTTCTCGTCTCCTTTTGTAAAGTTTGAATTCTTATGAGTTTTTTTTTTTTTTTGTTTTTTTTAATTCTCATCAAGGAAAAGTCTATGGCCTCAATATTTGTAAAGACTTTCCTTGGTTTAGAAAAGGCCTCATGGTCATTTCATTCTTGTAAAATTAATAAAATTTCTGTTTTTGTTGTGGGAGCATGGGTTTTACCCATTGGCATCCCTATCTCTCCATTTCAAAAGAGAGAATTTGTAGATGGATTGACTTAGTGGTTTTGACATTTCTGTTTTCTTTCACATCACATATGCATGCTCTAATTGGGAAGTAATACAAATCCCATAGTCCTTTAATTTCCTAATTTGCAATCTCATTTGCCATCACTTACTTATGTTTTGTGATCTATTTCTCATTTGGATAAGTTTCACAATATACTACAATTAAAGAAGCATAGCACTTTCAATTTATGGCAACTTGAGTTATTGTTCTAACTATGAAGCATATTTAATTGAATCATCTCCATCTTTTATATAGCACTTGCAAACTCACTTTAATATCATTTAGGCATTTCACTTTTCATACTAGACTTGCATCTCTAAAATTTACCTCCAACTTAAGTTGGTTGAATAGACGTTTGAGGGACCCTCTACCTCTATGGACTCCTCACTCTGAGATCCAAATATTTGGATGAGGGTGAGGTCTGAGGATTAGAGTTCAATTGTAACTTTTCTTTAAAACTAATTAATAAAATAAACCAAGAGCACTATCTCATCACATTTACTTGCAAAGTTCTCAAATTTTTTGCTATCTTGACGGTTTAAAGATTCACATGCAAATATTATCTCAAGAAGCACTTTGCATGCAAGCATTTTAATTCCTTAAATTTTGCAACAAGTTTAATTCTATGGTACTTGAAAATTTGCTTACTTTTGCAACTTCATTACATGTTGTCATTTTAATGATCAGTATGCTTATGGATGATTGATATATCTCATTTCATTGGTAAATACCCTTATTTGGTGTTGCAAATTTAATTGCATGTTGTGATCTTAGTCTAACATTTGAGTTTTTCTATCATCTCATTTACATTCTCCAAAAGTAGAACAGTAATTGTTTGCTTATGAGCAAGATAGTTTCTCATGCTTTGATTCATAAAGCTATTTATCTTGAGAGCATTTCTAATATCTTGTGCTAATAGTCTTTTGTTTCCATTTCAGGATTACTATGTTCTCATCTCTTTGAGCATTTCTTTTACTTTTGAGCACGTTATTTGTAAAGGCATTGGTTAAATGGTTTGTCATTATTTCAAAGTTGCTCATAAATGCTCATGAATCTTCAAAAGTAATCCAATCTCACTCTAATATTCTCCTAGAAAACTCGCATCTTTAACTTAGTTTTTCTTTAGGGACCACCCCCCATAGCTAACCTAGGAGATAGCTTAAATGGAGAGAGTCGAGAATAGGTGACAACCCCTTCTCTGAGTTCCTTGCCACCAACCACACCTTGTGGGGTTAAAGGCTTTTCCCGCTAACTGTAGGTAGGTGTTGGCGGCAAGCGATAACAGGGCCCACCTTGCCTACGCTGCCACTTCAACCTCTAGGCCCCACGCCGCCAATTAATTATGTTTCTCAAGTGGCTTTAGGAAATGCTTTTATCCTAAGTGTGAGTTAAGTGTCCCTCTTCACCTACTTTATTCCTAACTTAACTTTATTAAAGTAAAGTAATCAAAAATTAATATTTCCAATTAGCTATTGCTAATTGGGAATATTACACTGTTGTTGTGTTGTTGATGTTGCTCACCAATACTCACACAAATATGCTGCATCTGTATTGCTGCTGACTCTGCATGTTGTTACGAATTGCTACTGTATTGCAACTCCCTCCTAAAACTGCGCTGAAAATCCATTGACTACCGAAATGGATTTTCAGTCATACCCAACTGTTCTCTGAACTAAGTGAACTTAATCCACCCCAGAGCCTTAGTGAGTATATCTGTTGTCTGTTCTCCTGTGAGAATGTACTAGAGTTGTACTACCCCACGCTGAACACAGTCTCAGATAAAATGACACTTGATGTCAATATGTTTGGACCGATCATGAAACACTGGATTTTCAAAGAGTTTGATACAACTCTGATTGTCACAATAAATGCAAGTCGTCTCCATCCTACTCCTGAATAGACTCATAAGAAGTTTCCGAAGCCAAATGGCTTCGCATGTAGCTGTACTAGTTGCCATGTACTCTGCCTCAGCTATGCTCAATGCTATTGACTTCTATTTCCTGCTGCACTAGGACACCATTCCTGATCCAATGCTGAAACAGTACGCAGAGGTACTTTTCCTGTCCACTGAGCTTCCTGCCCAATCTGCGTCTGTGAATCCACTGAGTCTGACATTCTCTCCTTGGCCATACCTTATACCAAATCCGACTATTCCTCGTACATACCTCAGCACATGCCTTGCTGCTGCCCAGTGCACTCTTTTGGATTCCAACATGAATTGACTAAGAGTGTTGACAGCAAAGCAAATGTCTGGTCTGGTGTTAACCAGATACATCAATGACCCGATGAGCTGTCTGTATAAGGTGGGGTCTACTTCTGCATCTTTTGATGCATCTATCTTTTTCCAATTGGTGATCATGGGAGTAGCCATGGGCCTGAAATCCTGCATTCTGAACCTCTTCAGAATTTCCAAGGCATACCTCTCCTGCCCCATGAAGATATCACCATCCTTCTGACGGACTTCCAATCCTAGGAAGTAATGCATCAACCCCAAATCCTTCATATTGAATTCTACTTTTAGATTCCGTTTGCAATCCTTGTTGAGCCTAGATGATCCTGTGAGAAACAGATCATCTACATATAGTACTAATACCAATGGCTCATCCTCTACCAGCAAATAGTAAAGATTGGGATCTGCGTCACTCTTGACAAACCCCAACTTTTACAAATAACTATCTATTCGACCATACCATGCTCTCGGAGCCTGCTTGAGCCCGTACAGGGCTTTCTTCAATCTGCATACATGAGACTTCCTTTCATGAGTCTCAAAACCCTCTGGTTGTTCGATATATACCTCTTCCTCAATTTCTCCATTCAAGAACACTGTCTTGACATCCATTTGATGAATCTCCCATCCCATCTACACTGCTAAGGATACAACAGTCCGGATGGAGGTATATCTGGCAACTTGTTCGAAGGTCTCCTCATAGTCAATGCCTTCCTTCTGAGCATACCCTTTTGCCACGAACCTTGCCTTATATTTCTCTATGCTACCATCTGCAGCATATTTGATTTTGTAGATCCATCGTGATCCAACAACTGATCTGCTCTAAGGTCTAGGCACAACTTCACAGACATCATTTGTCATGATAGAAGCATACTCTTCTATCATGGCATCTACCCATACCTGGTGCTAAACAGCTTCCTGGAAACTGGAAGGTTCTTCTACTTGGACAACCAAAGCCTGGTACCTGTCAAGAGGTCTACACTGCCTCTTCCCATTCCTGGGAGTCCCAATAAAGTTTTCTGCATCCCTCAGTATCTGTTGGGCCTCTCTGCTGATCTGACCACTGGTGGAAGGTTGTTCTCTAAACTCTTCCTCTTTATCTGGCTGTTCCTCAGTCTGAGTCTCGTCCTAATCTTCTTCTGTGAAAATGTTAGTACCTGTACTAGGTACCAACGTCTTTCTGTCTGATCTTCTTGGTGCCCCTGCTGCTCTTGAACTAAAGGAACTTCTGCAGTTTGATCCTCTGCCGGCATACCACGCGATTTCTGAAAAGCTCTATCCTCCATGAACTTGACACCACGTCTTATCACAACCTTCCTATTGCTAGGAATATAGATCCTATATGCCTTGGAGGTTTCACTGTGTCCTACAAGATACCCCCTCTTTGCAGTCTGATCAAGCTTGCTTCTCTTCTCGCTTGGTACATGACAGTATGCCATGCTACCAAATATCTGAAGATGCCTTACCTCTGGTTTCTTCCCTGTGAAAACCTCTTCAGGAGTTTTCTTCCTCAATGCTCTATGAGGAGTCCAGTTCTGGATGTACATTGTTGTGTTGCAGGCTTCAACCCATAAATATCTGGGTAAATCAAGGTCAAATAACATGGCCTTGGTTGCACCTACAATTGTCCTGTTTTTCCATTCTGCCACACCATTCTGTTCGGGATTGTATGGCGCAATCCACTCCCTCCTGATGCCCTCCTTTGCGCAGAAATCTGTGAAGTCTCCATCTATGTATTCTCCACCATTATCTGAATGCAACATCTTGATTTTCTCCCCCATCATATTTTCAACAAGAGCTTTGAATTCTTTGAACTTTTCAAAGATGTCATCTTTAGTCTTTAGGAAGTAGATCTAGGTCTTCCTGGAGTGATCATCGATGAATGTGAAAAAATACTTGCCACCCTTGAGACCGTTAGTGGACATTGGTCCACAGATATCGGAGTGTATCAATCCCAATATGCTTGCTACTCGGTTTTCACTTCTGGGAAAGGTTGCCTTAGCGTATTTCCCAAGTACACATCCTCGGCATACATCATCATGCTCCGTACTGAGAACAAGTGCCCCATCAACTATTTCTCTCATCATCTTCAATGCACCATGGCACAAGTGTCCCATTATTCTATGCCAAAGTTCATTCAACCCTTTCTTGTCTTCAAGATTACTACTGATTAGTGCCATCGGAGACTCAAGTTGCAACCTGTATAGTCTGTTGCTTCTAACTCCAATCTACCTTGTTTGCTTCCAACTAGGGTGCTTGACATATACCTTCTTCCCGATAAAGTGTATGTCATACCCTTTGTCCTGTATCTGGGATACTGAGATTAAATTCATCCCAAGCCCTGGCACATGTAGTACATCTATGACCTTGACACTGGTTCTGGATTCCGTCTGAAACACTACGGCTCATCTCCCAACTGGAGTGCATTTCATGCTATTTCCCATAGTGATTTGGAAGTTCATCTACTCCTCCCTATAGCTCGAGAAATATTCTCATACTCCAATCATATGAGCTGAAGCCCCGCTATCAATATAGCAGGTACCTGCAGATGTTGAACTTGACAAGCATGCACAATCCTCTTCCAACATAGAGGATAAAACATCTAAGTCTGCCATACTTATCAATGCTTTCTTTTCTCTTCGTTGCGTCCCTTCAGAAGTTTCTGGTTTCCGCAGTTTCGTTTCTAACCCTGCTTCCTTTGGATCTGACAGCTCTAATACCATGTGAAAATTCTATAATGTACAATTCTACTGCAGCTACTGATTATATTTCTTCTATTGCAGTCTCAACACAATTATTTAACATTTTACTATGTTAAATATCAAAATAAAATATGTTGCAGACTTCACGATAAATAAACAACATCAAAGAAATAGCACAAGTATTCACACAGACACCGTTATTTTTGGACAATTGTCCCCAAAAAAACCCAACTCGGGAAAACCGGTGCAACATATATGAAGGTTTCTTTATTATGCAAAAATTCTGAGTACAAATGTGTGATTGTAAATAACAACCAATCACTTGAAGAAATCTGATGAGAATGGGCTAATGAGACACTTCTCACTTCACCATGAGGTTTCGGCACTGACCTGCACCCACACTGAGGGGCTCTGCGTAATTTCTGTGCAGTGACTGCGTCCTCCACGCTGTCACTGCGTCACTGCTGTTGCTGCTCGTTGTGACTGCGTCGGTTCTTACTGCTAGGTGAGGCAAGAGTTTCCTTCCCTTTCAGAAATTCCCTCTGGATGTTGGATGAACCCTCAGCTGCCTCTCCAACTCAAAATCAAAACTCCCTCTGCTGCTCTGCACTGGCCCAGTGTAACTTCTACTCGGCTATCTTTGCGCTGCTGTTGTGGCTCCCTTCTCTTCTTTCCCTGTAATCTCTCTTCTTCAGAAACTCTCCCTCCTGGAGATTTTCTCTCCCCCTCTCTGCAATCGAGAATCACTTCGATTCTTCCTTCAGCTGAAGAAATTGATCTCTAGATTCTTTCTCCGTTTGATGTGTGTTTTCCATAGACCTGTCACCCTCCTTCTTATAATCATTCGTTGTCCCTTCAACGGCCAAGATTAAAACACAATCAAGGGCTACGATTAACTTAGAGGTGATCCATGACTTTATCTAGAAGATTCACACCTGGTTTAATTAATACCTTTTAATTAATTAATTTCCCTAAGTTTAGACTTAGGAAAACATTAAAAAATGATTAATTAATTTAATTAACCATCTCTAAGTGTAAATTTCCAAAATCCTTTCTGGGTATTATGGAATCCATGCGTCTTAATCTATCTACAAAGTTACACGGCTAGAGCACATTGGATGCTACCATAAATCAACACTTATGTTCTCTTGTTTGTTTCTCTATATATATATTTGTGAATGTTGCAGTAGTATTTATTTCGAAATTTGCCGGAAGATTTATGAATAATAACTTATTGAAATAATAAGTAGGAGAAATAAATCTATCATTGCAACTGTTTGTAATTTTCACATGGTATCAGAGCCAGAGATAAATAACACAGAGGGGGCATCTATCAGTGAATGGAAATCTACTGTTGCAGCAACAACGGAGAAGGGTTCACGTAGTTCTCCAGGAGGGGGAAGAAGCACGACAAAACAAATAGATCACGATGTCTCTCTATTGGCATCCAGACTACAGGAAGATTTTTCTTGTGTATCAAGCACTGCGTCTTCTGATGTCTGGTATATTGACAGCAGAACCTCTACTCACATGACGAGAATTTGGGACTGTTTTTCCAACTACCAAGAAGAGCAAATGAATTTCAAAATAACCATGGGTAATAAAGCAAAGTGCACTCCCGTCGGGAGAGGTACCGTTGTTTTTCAGACCGAGGCAGGAAACAGAATTTGGGCCACTAATGTACTGCATGTGTCGGGTTTGGGGATGAATCTACTCTCAATGTCACTGCTTCAAAACCGAGGATATGACATCTACTTTATTGGCAATAGAGTCTACGTCAAGCACCCCGTTTGGAAGAAGAAGGAACAGATCGTGGCAAGAAGCAACAAATTGTACAAGCTACAGCTTGATTCTCCAATGGCACTAGTTGGCAACGCAAATGAAATGGACCTGAATGAGCTATGGCACAGAAGAATGGGGCATTTGCATTATGGGGTGTTGAGAACACTCCAGAATACTATCACAGGTGTTCCAGAAATGAGCACTAAACGAGATGATGTATAGAAGGGGTGCGTATTGGGAAAATATGCCAAGGCAGCATACCAAAGAAGCAATAATAGGGCCAAGGGTGTGTTGGATCTAATACACTCAGATATCTGTGGGTCGATGTCCACTAGAGCTCTTAGCGGTGCCGAATATTTCGTCACCTTCATTGATGACCATTCCAGGAAAACCTAGATCTACTTCTTGAAGACCAAGGATGAATTCTTCAGTCCATTTAAAGAGTTTAAGGCTCTGGCGGAAAATCTGACAGGGAAGCAAATCAATGTGTTGCGATCAGATAATGGTGGTGAATACATAGATAAAGAATTCACCGGATTTTGTGCAAGGGAAGGCATCAAAAGAGAATGGACAACTCCATACAATCCGAAGCAGAATGGTGTGGCAGAAGGGAAGAACCGGACTATTGTTGAAGCAACCAGAGCTATGTTGTATGACCAAGACATGCCCAAATTTCTATGGGCTGAAGCGTGTAATACAGCTGTCTACAGTCAGAACAGGACTCCTCACACTGCACTAGGGAATATCACACCAGAAAGTGTCTTCACTGGCACTAAGCCTGAAGTGAGTCACTTTAGGATCTTCGGCAGTACAGCTTACTGTCATGTGCCAGGTGAGAAGAGGAAGAAGTTGGAGATGAAAGCTCAAAAGGGGTATCTAGTAGGATACAGCGAGAATGCAAAGGCTTATCGCATCTACATTCCTAAGAGCAAGAAAGTGGTGGTGCGAAGGGATGTCAAGTTTATGGAGGAGAAGGGCTTCAGAAGATCATGTGAGCTGCCTTCTGCTACGCAGTCAGAGGAAGAGCCTCTGGTCCAGCCCCAACAACCAGCAACAAAAAATTCAGTTGCCTCTCCAAGGCATAGTGATCCAAAGGATGTGTCTCCGGATGATTTGCAAGAAGGAGAGCCAGTAAATCCATCCACCACTAGTGGAAGAATGAGCAAGGAATTTCGACAGATTCTGAAGGATGCAGAGGACTTCGTCGGAATCCCCCGAAATGAGAATAGACAGTGTAGGTAGCCCGAGAGGTATCAAGCCTTGGTTGCTCAAGTCGGAGAACCTTCCAGTTTTCGGGAAGCAGCTCAGCACTAGTTGTTGGTTGATGCAATGGTGGAAGAGTACAATTCCATCATGACGAATGATGTCTGGGAAGTAGTACCCAGACCTCAGGAGAGATCATTTGTAGGATCCAGGTGGATCTACAAAATCAAGTATGCTGCAAACGGTAACATCGAGAAATTTAAAGCCAGGTTTGTGGCTAAGGGGTATGCTCAGAAGGAAGGAATTGACTATGAAGAAACCTTCACCCCAGTAGCCAGGTACACATCTATCAAGTTCGTGATATCCCTTGCTGCGCAGATGGGATGGGAAATTCACCAGATGGACGTCAAGATGGCATTCTTGAATGGTGTAATAGAAGAAGAGGTGTATATAGAACAACCGAAGGGATTTGAGACACATAATCAGAAAATTCATGTGTGCAGATTGAAGAAAGCATTATATGGCTTGAAGCAAGCTCCTAGAGCCTAGTATGGTCGAATTGACAGCTACCTGCAAAAGATAGGATTCGTCAAGAGTGATGCAAATCCCAATCTCTACTATCTAAGAGTAGGGAGTGAGCCTTTGATACTAGTGTTGTATGTAGATGATCTATTCTTTTGACGGGATCATCAAGGCTCATCACAGATTGCAAGAAGAATTTGGCTAAAGAATTTGACATGAAGGATCTAGAACGGATGCACTATTTTATGGGGTTGGAAGTTTGGCAGCAAAATGGGGAGATCTTCCTTGGTCAAGAAAGAAACACTACAAAGATTCTGAAGAGATTTCAGATGGAGGATTGTAGTCCCATGACAACTCCAATGATCACCAACTGGAGGAAAATTGACACGTCCAAAGATGATGAGGTTGATCCTACGCTTTACAGGAAGCTCATAGGGTCATTGATCTATCTGGTAAACGCAAGGCCAGACATCTGTTATGTTGTTAATACCCTCAATCAGTTCATGGTGGAACCGAAGATGGCACACTGGGTAGCAGCCAAGCATGTTCTCAGGTGCCTTCAAGGGACAGTCGAGCTTGGATTGAATTACACTCGTAGCAATGATCTCAGGTTGAGTGGTTTCACTGACGCAAATTGGGCTAGAAGTTCAGTTGATCAGAAGAGTACCAGTGGGTACTGTTTCAGTCTAGAATCAGGAATGACTTCCTGGTGAAGTAGGAAACAGAAGTCCATAGCACTGAGTTCAGCAGAAGCAGAGTATATGGAAGCCAGCACAGCTTCATGCGAAGCCAATGGCTTAGGAAACTGCTAGTGAATCTACTCAAGGAGAAAATGGAAGCGACCAGAATCTTATGTGATAATCAGAGTTGCATAAAGCTCTCTGAGAACCCTGTGTTTCATGATAGGTTAAAACATATTGACATCAGGTGTCACTTCATCAGGGATTGTGTACAACATGGAGTTGTTCAGTTGCAGTACACTCCAACAGGAGAACAGGTGGCAGACATCCTCACAAAAGCTCCAGGGAAGACAAATTTTGCCTACATCAGAGAGAAGATGGGGATGATGAAGAATCCCTTCTAGTAGCAGGAATGGAAAGATTCAGTATTTAGAGGGAGCTGAGGTACAGAGGCAGCAAGTGACAGTGGCAGTGTCAAAGGCAGCAATACAGGAGGCAGCAGCGCAGCAGATGGGGGGTAGAGTCCTGAGATTAGCAGCGCAGAGAGTGCTTCAAAATCAGAGCAACATGCAGCAAGCATATTGTTGGAAAACCTTCCTCGCTAAGAGGGAGTGTTGTTTTTTGTAGCAACCGGAAGTGTTCCAAGTCTCAAACTTTACAAGGAGGCATTTCAAAGAACCCAGAAACAGTTTGTGGAAATTCCACTCGGTTCATGTCTTATCAAAATAATTAATTATTTTAATGAAGACCCTAAGTCTAAACTTAGGGAAATGAAATAACTAAAGGGTATTAATAAGTTAGAGTGTGAATCTTCTACAAAACATGGATCAAGTCAAGTTTTAATCTTACCCATTGATTAATCTTTTAATCTGGGTCGTTGGTTCTCCAACAGGAAGATTATAAAAGAAGGCTTGAGGGTCACTTGGAAAATAAGTCGGGCATACACTCAGTACCTGAATGAGATCCATTCTGATGTAGAATTCGATCTTAGTGGGAGATTTGCAGGGCGAGAAGTTGTAGAAGCAGAAGGAGGAGGTCATTGGTGATTGAGATCAGGGTCGAAGGGTAGCAGTGGGTCACTAGAGGCAGCTTGAGGCTGCAGCACAAAGAACCCATGCAGTCTCCACGCAGACTCACGCAGTCCAGCGTTGGGACTGCGCAGTGAATCATGCAGAGAGACGCAGGGGCATGCAAGGGTTGTCTAGGTGTCAGATAATTGTCCTAGTAAGCCGAAAATTCAGTCTCAGGTGTTTCAAAATTTATCTGCCATATATTTTCCCTGTAAAGATATTATTTGTTGAAGAATTAATAAAACCCTCATCTGCTGCACCGGTTTTCCCACATTGGGTTTTTCCGGGGACAATTGTCCAGAAATAATTGTGTACATGTGATTGATTCTTGTGCTTATGTTCTCTATTGTTTATTTCTCTGCATATATGTTTGTGAATGTTGCAGTAGTATTTATTTCGTTTTCACAGATTTTGAGTTCCCGCTCAAGAGAGGAGTTTCAGTCAATTTTGGAGAGAGGCATCATAGGTACAACTCAGGCATACGCAGCCCTTCCAGGACAGCGCAAAGGCCACGCAGTTAGCCAAGAAGTTATGCAATCTAGCAATGGAGTAGCTTCGGGGAAGGAGGAAAGATAGATTTAAGCCAAGAGTTTTGTGAGGAGGTCAGCCACTTCTTAGCAGAGTTCTTGAGAAGTTTCCAGTAGTTGTGTCCAATAGTTCAACCAGAAACCTAGTGTGCCCAGCACAGTAGCATACCAAGCCCAACAGGGTGAATTTCCGGGGTCAGCCTTTTGAAAAATCTTTCGCTGATTTTTCTGGGTTTGTTGAGGAGAGTCAGGTGTCCAAGTCCCGGAATTTTCTGAGCAATAGAACATCCTCAACACACAGTCCCTTTCCAGTAAGCAGCAGTAATTCCAGACAGGGCAGCGTAGAGGAGGAGCCACGCAGAGCAACAAGGTTTTCTGAGCAGGGATTGAGGGATTATTTCAGCCTGCCTAGTGCATGCCAAGGTGCCATCTTCCTAAGCACCATCTTGAACCTTTCCCATTTAGAAAATTAATAAAATGGCTCAAAAGTTTTTGGCTCATTCATGGTGTTTTTGATGTGTATTTATGTTTCCTGTAGATTTAGTCTTTGTATGCTTTGTATCACTGTTTGTTCCCAATTTGGGATATTACAATCTCTTAATGCCCCATCAAAGGTGGATACATCTCCTGGCACCTCACCCATCTGTTGTGTGCGGTTGTCACCCAAAAAATCATACACGACTTCGGTCATCACCTCAATGGATGGCTTTTTGGGATAGTCTCTACTTTCTCCACTAAGATGTCAACCGACACGGTCAAGGAAGTCTCAAACAAGGGTGAGTCCTACGTCACACTAGGTGTATCAACAAGCTCCCCACAATCCCGTGCGCCCTCATCCTCCAAGTGTGAGGTAGCCATTTTGATGGCTTCCCCCTCTGTTATTCGGTCAAGCTGGAAAGAGGTATCCAACTTTTCCACCAGATCCCGAGCCGTGCAATCAGTGGATCAATCATACATGGGAAAAGGTGTCCTCCCAATGGTACGCTGCAACTTTGAACTCTGTGTGCTAGACCCCCCAGTGTTCCTTCCTTCTTCATCCCGCCTGAGCTGGCAGTAATCTCTGAAAGACAAAGCCGAACAGAAGTTTCCCCCATGGATTGCCATTTTAGGAAATAATCTTCCATGGGTATATGATCATGTCGCCTACCTTGCTCACTCGATACTGGAGGTAAGAATGTAGGCATCATGATCGTGGTTGGCCTAATGATGGCTAGCGGGTAAGTGGTTGGTAAAGGGTGGTCACATTGTAGTGAGACCCCTGAAGTCTCCCCATTTAGGAACTCATGATGGATGCTCTTATCCCTATGCTATTGCTTGAGTCCTTCCAACATTCCCTTTTGTTCTTTGGCTAAATCACTTAAGGCCTTTAAAATGCTACCAAATGTTGATTCCCCTTTGCTCCTTGACTCCCCCATATTTGCCACCTCTACTGCCTACCCTCCTTGTTCATAGGAAAATATCCCCACGGCTGAGCCAAGAACAAAGCTCTCATACCACTATAATATCCCAAATTGGGAACAAACAGTAATATAAAGCATACAAAGACTAAAACTACAAAAAACAGAAAATAGCCATTAAAAACACCATGATATAGCCAAAACAATCTGAGCCATTTTATTAAATCTCTGAGGGGAAAAGGTACAAGAAGGTGCTAAGAAATATGGTACCTTCGCCTGCACAAGAAAAGCTAAAAACACTCCTCAACCCTGCTCAGAAATCTCTACTGCGTTGCTGCTTTGCATGGCTCCTCCTCTACGCAGTCCTAGTTGAAACTGCTATTGTTGGCTAAAAAGGGACTATGCGTTGAGGCTGCTCTGCTGCTCAGAAAATTTCGGGAATTAGACCCCGAATTCTCCTCAACAAACCTAGAAAAACCTGCGAAGGGTTTACAGAAATCCTCACACTGGAAATTCACCCCTTTGGGCTTGGGACGTTGTTCTGCTAGGCACTCTGATTTTCTGGCTGAACTGCTAGAATAAGCTGCTAGAAATTTGCCCAAGAAATCTGCTAGGAAGTGTTTAACCTCCTCTCAAACTCCTGGTTGCAATCTGCTCTTTCTCCTCTTCTCCCAAGTGTTTCTCCTCACTGGACTGCATAATCTCCTTGCTACCTACGTTGCCTCTGCGCTGTCCTAAAGGGATTGCGTATGCCTGAAGGTGTAGTTGTGTCTCCTCTCTCAAAACTGGGTGTAGCTCCTCTCTTGAGCGGGCACTCGAAGTCACCCGAGGATGAGGTTGTGATCTCTGCTCGGAAATCTCTGTGCTAAACAGCACTGCAGACTCGGTTAAAAATCTCAAGCATGCTTTTAGTATATCGGATAGAAAATCAGTAGATGAATGAATGAATACCAAATGGGCCTTCCCTTCTTCCTTTTATCCATTGAGGCCCAACGTATGCCTTGGGTCCCACCTTGACCTGCAATGCCTCTCCTTGGCCAATCACGTGTTGCCTTCCTCTAGCCAATCTCACGCTATCCTTTTCGTGCCTCTTCTACGCTGCCACCTAAGGCCAACTCGACCCCACCACTAGAGCCTCAATTTTCCCTTAGGGACTTTAGGAAAAGACTTTATTTGGCCTAATTATTAATTGTGGGTCCCCTACCCATTTTATTTCCACCCAACATTAATATTTGCCAAAATTAATCAAAATTAATATCCCAATTAGCTGACTGCTAATTTGGGGATATTACAGTCACTGCGCAGAGGCAGCGCAAGGTAGTCCAGCCTTGGTGCAAATATGTGCCAGTGTCCCATGGAGGAGTGAGGCTTGTCTCACGAGATTTCTTTTGTCAGTTTTGTTGTATGACTTGACAGTCTCGTCAATCATAGATTTGTACTCAGAATTTACTCCATAGTAACATAAACCCTTAGATCTGCTACACCAGTTTTCCTACATTGGGTTTTTCCGGGGACATTAGTCCAAAAATAATTGTTTCAGATGGTTGTGTGATCTATGTGTGTTCAGGTTTGTTTCCGCACTTGTATTTCTTCCACAGTTTAGTTGTGTAGGCTGTAGTGAACAGATTTCGATATTTGCTTGTAGAAAATAGTAAATAATTTGTTAAAGTAAAATAACAAATAGAAGATTTTCCATCAGTTTTTGCAGTAGGATTCCGTGTAACATGAATTCTCACATGGTATTAGAGCTTGTTTAAGTTGAGTGCAGGAGAGACAAAGAGCAGATCCAGCGTTGAAGCAACAATTGGGGATCAAAGAGTTATGTAAGCAGTAGATCATTTCCTAGAGAAGTGTGCAGTCCAAACCAGGAGGGCCAGATCAGCAAGGAAAATCTCTCTTAGTGACCGGACAGAGAGGTAGGATTGTTCTAGTTTGTTGTTTGTTTGAGGTAGAGGGTGCAGCACAGCAGATCTACGCAGATCAGCAGCTAGAGGGACGCAGTTGACTGTGTAGTAGTGATTGCTACTGCAGAGTGTCATGAAAGCGTAGAGAAACACAGATTTGTGGATTTTCTGACCTCGGTGAGCTTCTTTCCCAAGAAACTGAGATTCCCCATGTAGTAGCAGCAGTTTTTATGGCTTGCTCCTCAAGAGTGCGTAAAGCCATTTGCGCAGAGGGTGAGAGGCAGTAGATCGACAACTGTTGGCTGAGATGGTCGCTAACGGATTACATGACCAAGACTAGTTGGAGGGTAGCTCCAACTATGTAATCTGGAAGGCAAGGACCTCCTTCCTTCTAGATGAGCATGACCTCAAGCACTTTATTGATAGTGCTCAGGCTTAACCGGTAGATGCAGTACCATTACGGGCCTTCAAGAAGAATATGGCCAAAGCCAAGCAGTTGATCCTTGATGGAGTGAGGGATCATATTGTTTCACACATCCCAGCCAAAGGAACAACTAAGGAGATGTGGGATGCGTTGGCAATGTTGTATGTGGGGTCTTCCGAGCAGCGGAAGATGTTTCTGAAGGAGAAAATGCGGACCACTAGGATGCAGAAGGGAGAGCATATTGATCCATTCTTGTCTAGACTTCAGAAAAACCGAGATCAATTGGCAGTTGTTGTAATATTCCTTTTTTTGGTGTCACCTACTACCGGGTCAAGTTGGACTTCCAGAGTTAGGAGCAGATAGGTCACATGTACAGATTGGTGCTACCAGTGGGCTCAGGGGCTCTTTGGAGGAGTTTTGAGGAGTTTTCATGGTTTCTGGAGGCATTCGCTTGATATACTCCATCATTCGAGCGGTTTGGCTTTCGTTCCGGTGCATTCCGATAACTTTCGGAAATTTGAGTTATTTCTGGACTTAACTCAGCTGATTACACTCAAGGTAGCATTTCGGGAGGAATACATAATGGAACACCTTAGTGTAATAGCTCATTGGAACCGGGACGAGGATACCTACATGGTGGGACAATTAGACACGGATTTCAGTGACCGGAGGAGGCATGGTAGCTGATTTACCCTTTTCTGCATTAAAAAGGAATATTTTAATAAAAGGGAAAAGTGCTCCATGAATAAAATAATAATAAAATAATGCTCTAGAAGGCTCCAAGAGATCTATAAAAGAAAGGGAGGAAGCCATTGGGAGATATCGTTGGATCATGTATTTTATTAAATGAGAGGTGTGAGACGTGGTTCTCTACTTCAGCCGTAGCCCTAGGACAGAAACCCTCGGGTGATTTGTGAGTGTTGGACGAAAACCCAACTCTCTTGAGGAGACTTCACTCAAAAGTTTCGCAGTGCTTCAGAGATTGGTGTGAGGATCATTCAGATCTTCAACTTGGGCTTCATCATCTTCAGTGGGTTCAGTGACAGCTTTTGCCGTAGCCGATTTGCAGCAGTCTTCTTGCTGAGCCATCTACATCATTGCCAGTGTCATTCATCAGTTGGGCCAGAAATATTTCTGGGTTTTGCTCCTCTTGCTTGGCAAGCTCAGGTTCCGCTGTTCCTTTATGTTGATGTACCTTTTACCATGGATTAATAAAATGGCTCAGTGATTTTATCGGCATCCATTGTATTATATTGGTGGTTGAGTGTTTATTTCCATTTATTTTGCTGCTCAAGTCTATTTCTGCATTTTTAGTTAACATATCCCATCTGGGATATTACAGTTGTAGGAAGATATGTGGAGAGACTTACTCAAGTGTCAACTTGAGGGCGGCAGCAGCAATGGTTCAAAGATCAAGAAGGAGGAGGAAGAGTGTGGCCCTTGCATCAAAGGGGCAGCAAAAGCAGCGCAGGAGGAAGAAGGATCTGCCAAAGATCAAATGTTTCTGGTGTGGTGAGATGGGGCATTACGCCACACAATGTCCTCTCAAGAAGAGGGACAAGGATGAGGAACATGATTCTTAGGCCGGAGCAGTGAAGATAGAGGAGGAGCTTGCTATGATTACTCACAAACCTCTAGGAGGGAGGTGGGCTTATTTGGAGTTGTAGACCCAAAGATCTACAAGATGGGCAGGATCCTTGAGGAGTCCACCTCTCGGATCATCACCTTGCTACGTGTTAAATTTGGAAACTAGGGCCAAACTCCAGGTTGCACTGCTCATATGATGGAGATGATATTTTTGTTGGATTCCTCTTTCGGAGAGGTGCAAGATTGATCTAAAGATCACCTTGTTTAGATGAGTAGAACTTGTATTTTGAATTTATTTTCCACACATGTGCAAACTGTCAAGGTCAGCCAGAATTGTAATGTAGGCTCACAAGCCCCAAAAGATGTGTCACACACCCACAGTCATGGATATGAAAAGGAGAGACATGATGCTCATTTCATCATTCACTCATCTCACACATCTCTCTCTCATCTGATTGGTTCGTACAACCATAGAAGCTTCTCAACCCTCCACACATGCGAAAACAAGAAGCTGCAATTTTGGACTGGTTTATGGCAAATTTGGACAGCGTTGACCAGCGTTGACTTTGGGTCAACCTTCATCATTTGACTGTGTTTTTGAGGCAGGAAGTCTGATCCAGAGAGGCTGCAGCTGGAGGCACAGAAATCAAGGTCAAATGTTGACCTTGACCGCAGCATTGATTGGTTTGACCACAGAATTTTGACTTCTACGTTGATTGTTTTGTGGGTTGTTTTTTGGGTTGTGTGACACTGAAGGAAGGCCGATTTTAACCAAGTTTGACTGAACCTGATTAGAGGTTGTAGGGCTGGTTTGACTAGCAAAGTCTTTGCTGGCTAGGGCATCCTGTTGACTGTTGTAAAAACATTTTCTCTCTCTACTGAATAAGAAGAATTATATAAATTATTGTCTCTTGTCTTGGCTTGTCTTCTGTTGATTTATTTTGTGTTCTATCAGCATTTACTGTCCATGGTTATGTGATTGCTAATCTGAAATTGAATCGGGCTAATAAAAAAAAAGATTGAAGTAAACTGCTCTAAGCATAGAACATACCATGGTTAACTAAAATTAACATGGAATCAGAACTAAGGTGAAGACAAAGCCCAAGCAAGAGTGAAAAGAGCAATCACCAAAGTTGAAAAGACAAGGATCGGGATCAATGGCCTCCTCATCATGCTTCAAATTTGATGACAAACTGACTGATAATTCTGATTATCATGCTTGGAAAATGTCCTTGGATCCGACATTGGAAGAGATGTCATGGATTATGTGCAGGGAAAGATCAATGAGCCTCCATCAAATGCACTGGCTGCCACTAAGACAAGCACCGACAGCATATTTTGGTGCCCCATTAGATTTTGAGTCTAATGAGTATAATATTGTGAGCATGTCGACATATTTATATTTTTCGTAGTGCCTATTTCTAGGCATGCTATATATGGCAAGGTTCCCCTATCTATTCCATACATTCGATATCTTTTCCTATTTTTTAGGGTGATTATTAGCTATATATGGCAAGGTCCCCCTATCTATTCCATACATTCGATACCTTTTCCTATTTTTTAGGGTGATTATTAGCTATATATGGCAAGGTCCCCCTATCTATTCCATACATTCGATACCCTTTCCTATTTTTTAGGGTGATAATTATTTTTGGTCTGTCTATTGTAAGCAGCATGAGGTGGCAACCTAAGATACATGGTAGCAATTGTGAGTGGAAAAGTGGCATGAAATGGTATGAGTCATTAGTGAGTTAGCAGAGGATGAGTTGACATCGAAACTAAGCAACTTTATTTTTCTCTATCCTATATTTTCTCTCCTTGTGCATTTTCATTTCCTAATTCCTCCCCTATTTTCCCTCTTTATTTATTATTTTCTATCCTATTTTTCCTCCCATCCATCCTTTCATTCATCCCCCCAAAATGTCTCCCATTTTCTCTCGGTTTTTTTCCCTATTCTTCCTCCTACTTTTCCAAACTAATTTGACCCCTAAATTTATCCTAAGTTGAATAATTAAAAAAGGAGAAAAGGAAAATTAGGTCAAGTCAAAGTGACTAAATTAATCACAGAGTTATTTTTCTCTCATGCCAACTCAAAGTTACTTCAGTTCAACCCAAGCAAGGGTCACTTAACTTAGTTTCTTCTCCAATTAGAGCTCGGTTAATTCAACCATGTGCAATAATAGCCAATAATGGAGAATCCAACCTCTCCTCTTGGACATGAATTGCTAAGAGAAAAAACTACATATACGGATAGGAGGCCAACCTTCCAACTCAAATTTTTCTTGAGCAAGAGCAAGCAGCCATACTTTGTTCTCTCCATTATTCTTTTCTCTCTTCTAGCTCTTACTACATTGTGTATGGAAATCAGTGTCTTCAAGTTCTATGACAGTCATCTTGATGCAACCAACCTTTGTCCCCCACCCATCATTCATCAATGTTGCATTGAGAACAAAAGCATCCCAACTATCACTTAAAAGGACTCGAATAATTCAACAAAGTTGGTAACAGATTCAATGTAGAGTATAAACTAAGATGTATTGCAATGAGGCATAATCTAGAATGTTAGGATTGGAGAAGAACTGTTAGAGATGAATAAATTAATATGTTGTTACTATTTGGAATTAAGAACTAGATGTCTTGAATAACATAGGAATGTTGGAATAAATCATGTCCGAGTAGCCAACAAGTATACGAAATATTGAATAAAGATATTGTTTCTTACATAAGTCAAAGTTAAAAAGAATTATATTTATGTCACGTATGAGATTATTTTGCCCCAGTTTCACATATATCTTTAGACGATTGGGATTATGAAAGAAAAATGTCATTGTTGCATTGAATGCCCATCAATTTGTAATATCCCGAAGGGAAATATGCAGTAATATAAAGAACACAAACAAGACATATGGTACTAGAAATAAACCATGAAGCGAATACACAAAAAATAGAGAATGCTAAGTCATTTTATTATACTGAGAAATAGAAATAAGTACAAGAGGTGTTCAGAATGATGGCACCTCGACTTGCACTAGGCAAGTGTAAGAATACTCTCAGAATATCAATGGAAATCGCTACTCTCTACTCTAACTCCAAGCTGCTGAAATGCTGTCGTGCTGCTGCTACTGTTGGAACAAAATGAGTATTTGGGGCTGCTCCCCTACATAGAAAATTCTGATACTCCGAAATCGGCCTCTACTCACAATACCCAAAAAAGCCCAGAGAGTGTTTCTGAAATGGTCGACCACCGAAAATGCCTCCCTTGACGATCTACGCTATCCTCCTAAGGGCCACACTGGTGCTGAATGCTACCCTCCAAAATATGGTCTCCCTCTCTCCCAAATGTCTCCAATAGGCAAGGGCTGGACCCTTGCTCAATCCTATGGCTTGAATCCTCCAAAATGGCTCCAATCCGAAGCTCTCCCAAGATGAACTGCGTCCCCCTCTCTCAAGGCTGCGCAGTCCCTCTATGCTCTGCTCCTCCACGAATGCAACCACCAATCCTCCTGCAAAAATGCTGATAGAATACCTCACTCGAGCAAGCACTCGAAGTCTCCCGGGGCTGAGGGTGGGATCTCCGCACGGAGACACCCAGTGTATTAAATAGTACTGCAGACAAGCTAAACAGCTAGCGTGCTCCAAGTCAAATGACAAGCTCCAAGATGCATAAACATGAATGATCAAATGAAGAGGCTCTTCTCCCTTTTATAACGATGGGCCTCTCTCAACCCTAGGTCCCACCATCTCCTACATGCCCCTTGGCCCACGCTGCCCCTCTCAATTGCGTGAGATAGGCCCCACACTGCCCACGTGGTCTATGTCCTCCTCTCCCTACGTTGTCCACTTGGTCACTAGACCCCACTTCCTCAAATACAATGTGGACTTAGGAAAATACTTTATCCTAAGTGAGTTTATTTAATATTTCACTCACTTTATTCATGTTCCAACTATAATAAGGCAAAATTGGTCAAAATTATATTTCCAATTAGCTATTGCTAACTGGGAATATTACAGTCTCCCCCGGCAAAATTTTGCTTGACCTCAAGCAACTGCAGTGATGGATGCTACAAGATCTTCTCACTCTCCCAAGTGGCATCCTCATCCGGCAAATTCTTCCACCTCACTAAGAATTTTCGGATTGTTCTACTCCGCAACTGTCTCTCCCGGGTATCAATGATGGCCTCCCGCTGTAGCACCAAGTGCCCCTCATCATCCGTAGGCGAAAGCTCCCTTGTCACTGTCACCTGTTGTCCTAGTGCCTTCTTCCGGCACGATACGTGAAATATGTTATGAATCTTGTTGCCCTGGGGTAGTTCCAACTCATAAGCAACCTGCCCAACCCTGCATATCACCCTGTAAGGCCCATAAAAACGAGGCTTGAGCTTCTCAGCTCCCTTATGCTTCAGCGTAGACTGTCGGTATGGCTGCAAACGTAGGTAGACCAAAAACCCTACCTCAAAATGCCTCTCCACCTGACCCCTGTCGGCATACAGCTTCTGCTGGTTCTACGTTGTAGCCATGTTATCCTTGAGAGCTCGGAGGATGTCCTGACTCTCTTGGATCCAGTCCTTGGCTCTCGGAGCCTTACTGGCACCAAACATCACATCAACAAAAGATAAAGCATGATAACCATATAATGCGTAAAACGGAGACATACTGATGGTCATGTGATGTGTGTTGTTGTAGTAGTACTCTCCTAGGTGCAGCCACTTCAGCCATGCTCTCTGCTGCCCATTGACATAGTTACGCAAGTAGCCCTCCAGCCACTTGTTAACTATCTCTGTCTGCCCATCTGTCTGTGGGTGGTAGCTAGTGCTCGGTGTCAACTCTGTCCCCACCAACCGAAAAAGCTCCTGCCAAAACCTGCCCATGAAGCGGTTGTCCCTATCAGTGACAATGGTCTTGGGAAGACCATGTAACCTGAAGATGTCCCTGAAGAACAGCTCCGCCACCTGTGCTGCTGTATAATGTGCGGATATGGCAAAAAAATGCGCATATTTCGTCAGTTGGTCAACGAAGACGAATATACAGTCCTTGCCCTGCACCATGGGCAACCTTGTGATGAAATCCATCGAGATACTCTCCCATTTCCCCTCTGGAATGGGAATAGGCTGCTACAAACCTACCGAATGGTTCATCTCCCCTTTGTTGCACTGACAAACCTCACACTCCCTGACATGCTGGAGTACGTCCCCCTTGAGGCCCTTCCATGAGAACCTCTCTCTGATGGCCTTGTGGGTTTTGGTAAACCCCTGATGGCCAGACAATGGTGAATCGTGAGAAGCCTGCAATATCTTCTTCTTGAGCTGAGAGCCCTCAGTCAAGAAGATCTTGTCCCTGTAGTAGATGATCTCATCCATCACCCTATATCTATCATCTGTCACCTGCCCATCCAAAACCTCACAAGAAAATCTGTCCTTGGAGTACTCCACCAATAGTCGAGCCCTCCAATATGCATCCAAACTCATCAGAGACAACGTGGCTGGTCTGCGTGAAAGTGCATCAACCACCACGTTGTTCTTCCCTTTGACATACTCGATGTCAAAGTCGTAGGCTTCGATCTTGCTGACCCACTTCTGCTGCCTCTCCTGTAGCTGTTTCTGCTCTAAGAAAAACCTAACGCTGTTGTGGTCAGTCCTCACCCTAAACCTGTTACCTACCAGGTACTGCCGGAATTTGGCCAATGCATGCATGATGGCCAGCATCTCCTTGTCATATATGGCATACAATCGCTCATGTGGTAGGAGCTTCCGACTCTCAAAAGCTATAGGGTGGCCTCCCTGCATCAACACTGCGCCTATCCCCTCTCCTGATGCATCACACTCCAGAACGAATAGCTGTGTGAAGTCTGGTAATGCTAGCACTGGACAGCTGCTCATCACCTCCTTGAGCCTGTCAAAGGCTCGCTGCGCTGTATCTGTCCAACTGAATGCCCCCTTCTTCATCAGATCTGTACGGGATGCAGCAAGCTGAGAGAAACTCTTGACAAACTTCCTGTAGTAGTTGCAGATACCTACAAACCCCCGAAGTTCCGTCACATTTCTCGGCTCTGGCCAATCCCTGATGGCCATGATCTTCTCCTCGTGGACCCTCACTCCGTCCACCCCTATGATGTGTCCCAAGTATAGCATCTCCGTCAACCCTAACTCGCATTTGAAGAGCTTAGCATAAAACTGCTGCTCCTCCAAAATACGCAACACTGCCTCTATGTGCTGGAGATGCTCCTCCCATGTCCCGCTATATATCAATATGTCATCAAAGAAGACCAACATACACTTCCTCAAGTGGCTGCGGAAAATGTGGTTCATACATGACTGGAAGGTGGCCGGTGCATTGGTTAGCCCGAAGGGCATCACCAAGAACTCAAAATGGCCATAGTGGCAACTGAAAGCGGTCTTGGGAATGTCCTGTTCCCTCACGCGAATCTGATGGTACCTGGATCTCAAATCAATCTTTGAGAAGAACTGTGCCCCTCTCAACTCATCCATCAGCTCGTCGATCCGTGGAATAGGGTACCTGTTCTTCATGGTCTTTTTGTTCAGGGCCCTGTAATCAATGCACATTCTCAATGTGCTGTCCTTCTTCTTCACCAACACTACCGAAGAAGCAAAAGGATTGGTGCTAGGCCGAATGTGTCCAAGAGCTAATAGCTCATGGATAGCCTGCTCGATCTCGTCCCGATAGGCCTTGGGGTGCCTATAGGGTGTGGTAATGACGGCCTGTATGCCCTGCTCTAGCTCAATCGTATGCTCAAATCCCTGATCCGGTGGCTGTCCTGGTGGTATCTCTCCAAACACCGCGGCATACCTGTCAAGGATGGTCTGTACCTCTGGATGAATTGTCTGCCCGGTAGTCTCTGCCTCTGATGCACGCAGCTCTACTGCCCACTCTATGTCTCCCTTCCAGAAGTCTGCCTCCATCCGGTGAGCTGAAACTATCTGAGGTGGGTAAGTGTGCATGCCCCGTATCTTCTCGTGCTTCCCGGTCTTCTTGTCATCCCACTCCATCTCCAAGGCCTCCCAATCTATGGTGACCTTCCCCAGAGTGATCAGCCACTGTACTCCCAATACCACATTGGTATCTGGTATGTTAACCACGAAAAAGTGGTCAATCACTGTGTAAGTGCCCATCGTCACTGCCAGTGCTGGGACATAACTGGCACACTGCATAGTCTGATCTCCTGGGACCAACACTGAAAACCCATCGAAGCTCTCTGTCTGTATGCCTCTCCGCTCTACCATCTGTGCATCGATAAAGTTGTGGGTTGCCCCACTGTCCACCAGTACTGATACTCGTTGCCCTCGCACTGTACCTCAGACGCGCAACGTCAGATACTTGGGAACTCTTCGCAATGCTGCAAGGGTTCCTCCGGTAGGTGCAAAGGTTGCACCTCCTGCTCCTGGTGGTGGAGGTGGCAAATGACCCTGCGATGTATGGCTGCCCCCTGCCCCCACGTCATCATACTCATCTTCTTCCCCGCTGCTCTCGGAGAAGACCTCGATATAATGTGCTTTGCCAACAGCACATCTGTGTCCTGGTGCCCACGATTCCTGACAGGTGAAACACAATCTCTTCCTTTTCAACTCCCTCCTGGCATCATCATCCCACTGTCCTCTACCCTGATTCCCCTTTGGAGGCGGAATCCTCACATCCTTCCCCTTAAGCTAGAAAGCCTGTCTCTGGGGGTAAGGCATCCTGGTCCGGGGTAAGGCATCCTGCAAGTCCCATGCCCTGCCAACTGCGTCATGGAGGGTGGTTGGTCTAGTGGATCTGACCAATCGCCGAAGCGGCTCTGCTAGCCCATTAATGAACATGTAGATCATCCGTGTCGTGGATAGATCTAGTACCATCACCGAGAGTCTCAGGAAATCTGAGATGTAAGTCTCTGGGCTCCCTGTTTGTTTGAGCTTAGTCAGCTCAACGAAATGCTCCTCCGAATCCCTCCGATCGAATCTCTCCACTACTCTCTGTGTGAACTTAGCATAAGTGGTCACTGCCGAGTGTCCTAGTGTAGTCAGCCCATGCAACCACCAAGCATGGACCTCGCCCTCAAAGTGTAGTGAAGTTACCTTGATGGCTTCGACCTCCACCATATGGTTAATCTAGAAGTATATGTCGAGCTTCTCCACCCAAGCCTTTGCCGAACTGTTTGATGAACTATCAAACATAGGCAAATGGAACCTGCTCATCGTACACTGAGTGTCTCCATCGTGATAATGCCGGTGTCCCCTATGATGGTCGCAGGGTCTGTTGTCCCACTGGAGCTGGACAAAATCACAAAATGAGAGGGCATCCCTGAACTCCTGCCTGTATGCCTGGTACTCAACAAAGTAATCACCCATGTGGCCAGGTTCCTACTCCTGCTGTGCTCCTGCCCCTATGTCTGCAGCCAGAATAGTGGGCACAGTGGAACGTGTGGGTGCATGAGATGCCATGTGCTGAGTGACATCGTGCTCCTGCAGATGGTGGGATGTGCCCGATCCCTCGCCAATCTGGAAACCCCTTGGGGTTTCACGCTGCCTAGCCTCTACAGCAGTTAATCTCTGTCCCATCACCTCAATCTGTCTCGTTAGCTCCTGTACTGACCTGAGGAGCATATCCTCGAGTTCCTTCCCCTCATCTTTGTTCTCTCCTGCCATGGGTTCCTCCTCCTCTGTGTCTCTAACTGGAATACGATCACCCTCTCCGTAGGTGATTTGCAACCTACGCTCTCGGTCACGATACTTCCTACCCCTGTAGCAAATATATGGCTTCTCTTTCGGTGTCATAGACAACTTGCTCCACAAGCTGAGCCAGGTCTATGAGCTCTGATACCACTGTAATATCCCGAAAGGAAATATGCAGTAATATAAAGCACACAAACAAGACATATGGTACTAGAAATAAACCATGAAGCG
This sequence comes from Pinus albicaulis, assembly GCA_034641835.2. Lineage (NCBI taxonomy): Eukaryota > Viridiplantae > Streptophyta > Pinopsida > Pinales > Pinaceae > Pinus > Pinus albicaulis. The sequence goes on along the minus strand of CM076575.1, from coordinate 1,322,143,370 downwards.
GATACACAGAAAATAGAGAATGCTAAGCCATTTTATTATAATGAGAAATAGAAATAAGTACAAGAGGTGATCAGAATGATGGCACCTCGACTTGCACCAGGCAAGTGTAGGAATACTCTCAGAATATCAATGGAAATGGCTGCTCTCTGCTCTAACTCCAAGCTGTTGAAATACTGCCATGTTGCTGCTACTGCTGGAACAAAATGAGTATTTGGGGCTGCTCCCCTACTCGGAAAATTCTGATACTCCGGAATCGGCCTCTACTCACAATACCCAGAAAAGACCAGAGAGTGTTTCTGAAATGGTCGACCCCCGAAAATGCCTCCCTTGAGGATCTACGCTATCCTCCTGTTGTCGCACAGATTGTTGGAGACGCAAAACTAGCATTCCAGTAGAGAGTACAATGCGCTGTCTTTCTACTGGTACAATCTTGCAGGCTAAGGGAGGTAGACCCTTTTAGAAATGAAGGATAAATCTAGGAGACACAGCGAGAACATCAAGTATTTGACAGAATAAACGAGATTCCACAGATTAGATTTCACTTTTAAGACCAGTGCCTTATGGAGTCAAACAAGATCTCGTTATACAATTATAAACCAGTGAATGATGACTAACTGCTGCTTATGGAAACACGATTGATCAATGATATTCAATTAAAAACACCACAATCATGAATAATGAAAATACCAGGATTTAAAATGCTCAATTAAAATGCTCGATTAATTTCGATCCAAATTAATTTCGATCGAGACAAATCAACAATTTCTTATCGTCCTCTTAAGATAAAATTTCAAAAGCTCATTTGACTATAAAAGATATTTTTTGAAATTTTATATTTTTTAGATTTTGAAATTTTTTTTATTTTTTATTTTTATTTTATTATTTTAAATCTAAAACAAAAATCTAAATTGAAAATCCTATATCTAAGACTAAATAAAAATAATCTAAATCTAATTTTAATAAAAATAAAACTAAATTAAATTTAACTCTAAAAGCTAACTAAATAAAAATTAAAACTAAGTTAAAAAGTCGAATCTACAAATATCACTAAAATCAAATGTTAATTTAAATCCTAACTAAACGAAACAAAATGAAATCCATCTAAATTAAACTTACGCTATGAAATAAAACAGAAAATCGACTAACTTTAAATCTTACCCTATCCAAAATAAAATCTACAATGAAAACTAAGGAAACGAAAACCGACTTACCCAAATCGAAAACGCATTGAAAAATTTTGATGAACGCATATGTATTTTTTAATCTTTTGAATGCAATGCGTTTAGATTTCTGTCGTTTTGCAGGTCGACGGATGTGTGCAGGAGCTCGAGGACGGCAACAGCAAGCTTGGAAGATGGCGTGAAGCAAAGCTCGGACCGGCAGAAGAGACAGCTTGACGTTTTATTTTTTACTGTTGTCGTTTTGCAATTGATGGATGGCAAACGTGAAGGCTTTGCAGACAGCGTAGAGTGTGTTCGATTTGCAATGCAGATGCTGAACGGTGGAGAAGACAAGGGCAGCGGCAAGGGAAAACGCAGGTTAAAATGACGTGAGGAGCAGATGCTTGAATGCAGGTCGAGGGTTAACGTCCAAGGCAGGGGCAGCGTTTGCAATAGAGGAGCAGCTAAACCCAGTGAAAACGTCCAGCAAAAATTCAATTTTTCCCTCTCAAAACTCAGATTTTATGCTCGAATTTTACCCACAGTAGCAACTGAGGCCAGATCTGGCCCTTGGAGGCTAGATCTGCCTTAGATCTAAAAAAATTTCGATTTGAACCTGCAACCTGCAACAATCAATCAGATCTGAAGACACACCAAGAAACAATTAAACCCTCACAGGTAAATTACAAATTTACACTAATTTACAAATTTAAAACCCTCATGGTTAGATCTGAAATCCATTTTAGCTCAATTTTTAGAGATTAAGATTTTAATGAGAGGCACAAGCCTTAGAAGACCCTGCAAAACCCAAATATCGTAAGATTGACCCGGAATTTAACAAATCAAGAGTTTATCAAATCTATGCTTATTGGGAGTTGGCTGATCCAACTGAAGATTTCCCCAAACGCCCAATCTTTTAAAAAATCCCCTGCACACTTAGATCTGAGCTTTAAACTGATAGAGATTCAAGAAAACAACATGAGATCCATTGAAAAATCAGAATGCTATTTCATAAATCCAGAAAACTGCATAAGATACCTATATGCAGATCAATCCATGTAGGCCATCAAGCATAAAACACAAGAAACCAAGTAGCAGAGTTCAGAAATAATTCACCACATAAATTTGAGAAGGAACATCAAGATCTGTAACCCCAAAGTCTTTATGCTTTATTCACCAAGAAAAATTCACAAGAGCTTCCAGACAAGTACACGATTCTGAGATCGGATGATCCAAGAATGACAAAGACCTATAAATTTATAGGACTAGATCTCTAACGGCTAGTTTGGATGATCCTCGTCAAAATAATCTCAACCGTCCAAAAGATTTAATTATCTTTTAATCCGGAGCGTTGAAATTAAAATTTTGGGAAAAAAACGAATTTATCATTTAATTCAATTTTAATTAACTCAAAAATACTATTTTTGAGTTAATTACCCCACAATTTTGACTTTGACTTAACCACCAAGGCCCAAGGGTCCAATGTTTCTTAAAATTCTCAATATTCCCTTGGTTTGGGGCTGTCAAAATCATTTTCCAAGGACCAACAAATTTTGCCTTTAAAGATTTAATCCTAATTTAGGACCCTAAATTAATTAAATTTCTGGTTTAGGATTTTATTATTAATTGACCAGAAAATTTAATTAATTGACTAAGAGGGGATTATAATTATTTTTCCAACCCTCTTTTACATGAGATAATACATTTACATACATGAAGGGGGAAAACCCATTCGTATAGACCCTCAAATAAATACCCAGTTCTGCGACTCAACATATGATCTAGTAGACTAAGTAGTTCAAACTACTTTTACAAGGACTCGATAGAACACTAGGACTCACTTAGCATGCTGATGACAAAATCCACCCTAGCTTTGGGGTGAGGCTGGAGGGAAAAACTCTGCCGATCACTTTCGTGAATCAGTGAGACGAAAAACCTCCTAGAATGGAAGTCATCAACAACATACTAGGCTTACCTAGGTTGTTACATACATGGACAGTCTTACTTAGATCATTTACATCATAAAATGCAGAATGGGTTTACATCATTATAAAAACTGTCGATCGAAACTGGATGATGGAATCTGAATGGCGCAACCACGTCGAACATGACGAATCCCATTTGAAAAAATGGGGGTGTACTGCTATGGGTAGTTGACGAAGTGTGGTCAACATCTGGCTCTACTTGGGGACACGTTGCTTCATCGAAGGAATGTGAGAATCTAGAATCTGCATCCAAGCAACACACAAGATTATATAAGTAGCGTCCATCCAAATATCATCATATAACATTAAGCACATGAAAAATAGAAGCTCTTCTTTTATTCATTATTCTATTTAACATGAAAAATAAATCTACTCTAACTGCAAAATGAAATGCTGAAATAACGAGGAGTAAGGTTAGAAATACGATACAGAGGATGCCCTGTGGCATCAGATGTGCTCAATATAGTGTATGCCGAGCATTTGCCTACTTTCAGGCAAATCTGTAGGCTACTTTTCAGATGTGCCATGGCCGATCTTGCATAATGTATGACTCTGTCTTATCTGAATGCCAAGCTGCTCTCGACCCTCAGACGAATCAAACCACTTACTTCTTCTTTTCTTCTTTCTTTTCTTTTGAGTGGGTTGTGATGTCAGCAATGAGACCACTGTAAACTCTTTGTCCTCTTCTTGAAGATGTTTGTACAAAATATCTGACGAACCTGGAGCATGACCAATACCATTCTGGATATACTTTGTCAATGGTGACACATAAGCTTGGTCTTTTTCAACATCCTTTGTAGCCATAGTTAACTCTTCCTTGATGGGAAAAGTGACCTCCATGTGACGAGATGGAAACTGCTTCAACAAAGTGGGAGGCCCATCATCTGTTGACAAATCTGACCTGGGTTGGAAATCTTGCATGTGTGACCGTTCCATTTTTTCTAACTTCTTCTGTATGGAACTCATCTCCTTGGTAGTTCAATAGTTGACAACTTTGCTGCGTAGACATTCGATCAATGATTAACTTCCATCATTTTAACTCCTGTCACATGATCATCATTTCCTTAACATGTTTTTCTTCCATGGCAATTATTTGATTGGAGTGATTAAATTCCATGACCTTTAATCTGGTCTGCATAGAACCAATTTCCCTGGCATGATCCGCTATTATTTTTTCTTGATTAAGTTCCATATTCTTAATGATTTGAGCCTGGTTGGCCTCCATATTCTTGATTACCTGAGCTTGATTTAGTTGTATACCCTTAACCATCTGAATCAATTCGCTAACAAGATGCTTATCGTTGTTGAGACTGATTTGACAACTTGTTTCTGTTTCACCACTATCGTGGGTTTGTGATGTCGTGGCACAAGTGGATTCGTCTTGAGAATTGTTTGGAAATCTCCTGCTAATAGCTGAATCTTCTACAAGATCAATTTTATTATTTTGCATAACACTGGGAACACAAGGCGAGTCATTTTTTATATATTTATCTGTAAAAGAATTGATGATATCTTCTAAACAATACTCTTCAGGACAATTTCGAAACCAATCGACGGCATCACCTTTTAAAGAATAGCCAAAGACACGTATCTTGACATCTTCATGATTATATTGTGAATAATTTCATTAAGAAGACAGTGTATAAAAAGTCGGATCACTCTATTTTTTCGTGGTCAGGCTCGGATCACCACCCGATAAAAAGGTAATTATGAGTTTTGGCCTTCTTCCGCATGTCATGAAAGGTGGTCATCCATGATGACCTCGTTTAAAAATTAAAGAAATGGATCTTACGTTAAGAATAAAGTGGTCCTCAAGAAGCCAACTTTGCAGAACTCTGTAAGAAATGAAAGAAATGGAGTCGCCACTTGAACATGAAACTAATTCTAAAACAGAAGAAATAATCCAGAGATAGCAGATCGATATCAGGGGGGGATTTTTGTTTGCGAGTAAAAATATGAATAAGTGGAGTCGACACCCAAACAAGAAGCCTACCGAAATGTCCAGGTGCTAAAAAGACGATGATGAAATGATTAGTGATATGACGAAAGATAAGACGATGAAAATATGAAGAGTATTTAGTACTGCTTTAAGAATGAGATCGCCACAGACAAAGTTAACAACAGATGAAGATTTTAAGATTATAAAATGTCGCGTAAGAATGGCTAAGGATAAAACTCTATCCTTAACTAATAATAAAAAATGTTGTCGACAGACTACCAGGGCAATCACGAATAATCCTTGCCGCATCAATGGCTACCTTTATCCCACCCTCTCTTTTAAGTCAAGCCCCGCGCGCTAAGGCACAGACTTTTAGAAAATGAGGGATGGATAACTATAGAGACACAAAAAGAACATCAAGTATTCAGATACGTATCAAAACGCAGATTCCGCTGCATTAGATTTCACTTTTAAGACCAGTGCCTTATGGAGTCAAATAAAATCCCGTTATGCAATTATAAGTACGTGAGGATTAACTGCTGCTTATTAAAACACGATTGATCACAATGATATTCAATTGAAAACACTACAACCATGCAACAATACGATGAAAATGCCAGGATTTAAAATGCTTCAATTAATTTCGATCCAGACAAATCAAAGATTTTATATAGTCACTCTTAAGATAAAATTTCAAAAGCTCATTTGACTATAAAAGATATTTTTTGAGAAATTTTATAATTTTTTAGATTTTGAAATTTTTTTTTATTTTTTATTTTTTTTTTATTATTTTAAATCTAAAACAAAAATCTAAATTGAAAATCCTATATCTAAGACTAAACAAAAATAATCTAAATCTAATTTTACAACTAAAAAATAAAAACTAAAATTAAAATTTAACTCTAAAAGCTAACTAAATAAAAATTAAAACTAAGTTAAAAAGTCGAATCTACAAATATCACTAAAATCAAATGTTAATTTAAATCCTAACTAAACGAAACAAAATGAAATCCATCTAAATTAAACTTACGCTATGAAATAAAACAGAAAATCGACTAACTTTAAATCTTACCCTATCCAAAATAAAATTCCACAATGAAAACTAAGGGGAAACGAAAAACCGACTTACCCAAATCGAAAACGTATTGAAAAATTTTGATGAACGATATGTATTTTTTAACTTTTTGAATGCAATGCTTAGATTTCCCGTCGTTTTGCAGGTCGTACCTGGGATGTGTGTGAGCTCAGAGGACTAAGAACAAGAAGCTTGGAAGATGGCGTTAAAGGTGCCTCCTGACCAAGAAGAGACACTTGACGTTTATTTTTTACCTGTCGTCTTTGCAATTGATAATATCAAAATGAAGGCTTTGCAGACAATGAGTGTGTTCGATTTGCAATGCAGATGCTGAATGGTGGAGAAGACAAGGGCAGCGGCAAGGGAAAACGCAGGTTAAAATGACGTGAGGAGCAGATGCTTGAATGCAGGTCGAGGGTTAACGTCCAAGGCAGGGGCAGCGTTTGCAATAGAGGAGCAGCTAAACCCAGTGAAAACGTCCAGCAAAAATTCAATTTTTCCCTCTCAAAACTCAGATTTTATGCTCGAATTTTACCCACAGTAGCAACTGAGGCCAGATCTGGCCCTTGGAGGCTAGATCTGCCTTAGATCTTAAAAAAATTTCGATTTTGAACCTGCAACCTGCAACAATCAGTTAGATCTGAAGACACACACCAAAAAAACAGTTAAACCCTCACAGATAAATTACAAATTTACACTAATTTACAAATTTAAAACCCTCATGGTTAGATTTGAAATCCATTTTAGCTCAATTTTCAGAGATTAAGATTTTAATGAGAGGCACAAGCCTTAGAAGACCCTGCAAAAACCCAAATATCGTAAGATGGACCCAGAATTTAACAAATCAAGAGCTTATCAAATCTATGCTTATTGGGAGTTGGCTGATCCAACTGAAGATTTCCCCAAACGCCCAATCTTTTAAAAAATCCCCTGCACACTTAGATCTGAACTTTAAACTGATAGAGATTCAAGAAAACAACATGAGATCCATTGAAAAATCAGAATGCTATTTCATAAATCCAGAAAACTGCATAAGATACCTATATGCAGATCAATCCATGTAGGCCATCAAGCATAAAACACAAGAAACCAAGTAGCAGAGTTCAGAGACAATTCACCACATAAATTTGAGAAGGAACATCAAGATCTGTAACCCCAAAGTCTTTATGCTTTATTCACCAAGAAAAATTCACAAGAGCTTCCAGACAAGTACACGATTCTGAAATCGGATCATCCAACACTGACAAAGACCTCTAAATATATAGAACTAGATCTCTAACGGCTAGTTTGGATGATCCTCGTCAAAATAATCTCAACCGTCCAAAAGATTTAATTATCTTTTAATCCGGAGCGTTGAAATTAAAATTTTGGGGAAAAAACGAATTTATCATTTAATTCAATTTTAATTAACTCAAAAATACTATTTTGAGTTAATTACCCCAAAATTTTGACTTTGACTTAACCACCAAGGCCCAAGGGTCCAATATTTCTTAAAATTCTCAATATTCCCTTGGCTTGGGGCTTTCAAAATCATTTTCCAAGGACCCACAAATTTTGCCTTTAAAGATTTAATCCTAATTTAGGACCCTAAATTAATTAAATTTCTGGTTTAGGATTTTATTATTAATTGACCAGAAAATTTAATTAATTGACTAAGAGGGGATTATAATTATTTTTTCCAACCCTCTTTTACATGAGATAATACATTTACATACATGAAGGGAAACGGTCCGGCATAAGTATATATCCCAATAATCACCTACCACACTCAACATATAATCTAGTAGACTAAGTAGTTCAAACTACTTTTACAAAGACTCCGATAGAACACTAGGACTCACTTGAAGATGTCGAAGGACAAAATCCATCCTAGCGATGGGGTGAGAATGAGGGAAAAACTCAGCTGGAGGGAAAAACTCTGCCGATCACTTTCGTGAATCAGTGAGACAAAAAACCTCCTAGGATAGAGATCATCAACAACATACTAGGCTTACCTAGGTTGTTACATACATTGACGGTCTTACTTAGATCATTTACATCATAAAATGCAGAATGGGTTTACATCATATAAAAACAATGTCAACTGTCGATGAAATCTGGATGATGGAATCTGAATGGCGCAACCACGTCGAACATGACGAATCCCATTTGAAAAAATGGGGGTGTACTGCTATGGAGTCGTTGACAAAGTGTGGTCAACATCTGGCTCTACTTGGGGACACGTTGCTTCATCGAAGGAATGTGAGAATCCAGAATCTGCATCCAAGCAACACACAAGATTATATAAGTAGCGTCCATCCAAATATCATCATATAACATTAAGCTCATGAAAAATAGAAGCTCTTCTTTTATTTATTATTCTATTTAACATGAAAAGTAAATCTACTCTAACTGCAAAAATGAAATGCTGAAATAACAAGGAGTAGGGTTAGAAATACGATACAGAGGATGCCCTGTGGCATCAGATGTGCTCAATATAGTGTATGCTGAGCATTTGTCTACTTTCAGGCAAATCTGTAGGCTGCTTTTCAGATGTGCCATGTCCAATCTTGCTAATTGTAGGACTCTGTCTTATCTGATTGTCAAGCTGCTCTCGACCATCAAACGAATCAAACCACTTACTTCTTCCTTTCTTCTTCTTTCTCTTCGTTTGAGTGGGTTGTGATGTCAATAATGAGATTACCGTAGATTTCTTGTCCTTATCTTGAAAATCCTTGTACAAAACCTTTGATGAACCTAGAGCGCAACCCATCTTATTCTGGATATACTCTGTCAATGGTGACACATAAGCTTGGTCTTTCTCAGCATCCTTTGAAACCATAGTTAAATCCTCCGTGTGATGAGATGAAAACTGCATCAGCAAACTGGGAGGCCTATGATCTGTTGACAAATCTGACCTGGGTTGGAAATCTTGCATGTGTGATCGTTCCATTTTTTCTAACTTTTTCTGTATGGAACTCATCTCCCTGGCATGCCTTTCTTCAATAGTCAACAATCTATGTTCCATGTTTTTTATTGATTCATCATTATTTTCTTTCATGGCCATGAAGAGCTTTTGCATACAGTTCATCTCGTTCTTATGATTTTCTTCCATGATCATCATTTCCTTAACATGTTTTTCTTCCATGGTAATTATTTGATTGGAGTGATTAAATTCCATGACCTTTAACCTGTTCTGCATAGAACCAATTTCCCTGGCGTGATCCGCTATTATTTTTTCTTGATTAAGTTCCATATTCTTAATGATTTGAGCCTGGTTGGCCTCCATATTCTTGATTACCTGATCTTGATTTAGCTGTATGTCTTTAACCATCTGAATCAATTCGCTAACAAGATGCTTATCGTTGTCGAGACTGATTTGACAACTGGTTTCTGTTTCACCACTATCGTGGGTTTGTGATGTTGTGGCACAAGTGGATTCGCCCTGAGAATTGTTTGGAAAACTTCTACTGGTAGCCGAATCTTCTACAAGATCAATTTTATTATTTTGCATAATATTGGAAACACAAGGCGAGTCATTTTGTTTTATATATTTATCTGTAAAAGCATTGATGATGTCTTGTAAACAATACTTTTCAGGACAATTTCGAAACCAATCGATAGCATCACCTTTTAAAGAATAGCCAAAGACTCGTATCTTGACATCTTCATGATTATATTGTGAAGGACGACAATATTTATGTATAAAAAGTTTGACCGTCCTTAGATGTAATAGAGCAGTGCCTGGATCACCACCTGAGAAAAAAGGCAATTTTGAAGTGGCCTCTTCTGGCATGTCATGAAAGGTGTCATCCATGATGACCTGCTTAAAATTTAAGAAATAGATCCGTGTTCAAGAATAATCAAAAGGTCCTCAAGAAGCGAACTTCTTGGCAGGAACTCTTGTAAGAAATGAAAGAACTGGAGTCGCCACTTGAACATGAAACTAATTCTAAAACAAAAGAAATAATCGAGAGATAGCAGATGGATATCACAGGGGGATTCTTGTCTGGGAGTAAAAAGATGAATAAGTGGAGTCGCCACCCAAACAAGAAGCCAACCAAAATGTCCAGGTGCTAAAGATACGACGATTAGATGATTAGTGATATGACGAGAGATAAGACGGTGAAAATATGAAGAGATGAAAAGACGCCAGAAGAATGAGATCGCTTGCGACAGGCTAATGAATGGTGATGAAAGATCAGAAGATTATAAAATGTCGTTAAAACCAAGGACAGAAAAACTCTATCCCCGGCAACGGCGCCAAAAAATGTTGTCGCACAGATTGTTCAGGGCACCGCGACAACGGCTCAGACTGGGGGCTGTCACCTTTATCCCCAATCTCTCTCTTTAAGCGGTCTCCTTGCACGCTAAGGGAGGTAGACCCTTTTAGAAATGAAGGATAAATCTAGGAGACACAGCTAGAACATCAAGTATTTGACAGAATAAACGAGATTCCACAGATTAGATTTCACTTTTAAGACCAGTGCCTTATGGAGTCAAACAAGATCTCGTTATGCAATTATAAACCAGTGAATGATGACTAACTGCTGCTTATGGAAACACGATTGATCAACGATATTCAATTAAAAACACCACAACCATGAATAATGAAAATGCCAGGATTTAAAATGCTCAATTAATTTCGATCCAGACAAATCAACGATTTTATATAGTCACTCTTAAGATAAAATTTCAAAAGCTCATTTGACTATAAAAGATATTTTTTGAGAAATTTTATAATTTTTTAGATTTTGAAATTTTTTTTTATTTTTTATTTTTTTTTTATTATTTTAAATCTAAAACAAAAATCTAAATTGAAAATCCTATATCTAAGACTAAACAAAAATAATCTAAATCTAATTTTACAACTAAAAAATAAAAACTAAAATTAAAATTTAACTCTAAAAGCTAACTAAATAAAAATTAAAACTAAGTTAAAAAGTCGAATCTACAAATATCACTAAAATCAAATGTTAATTTAAATCCTAACTAAACGAAACAAAATGAAATCCATCTAAATTAAACTTACGCTATGAAATAAAACAGAAAATCGACTAACTTTAAATCTTACCCTATCCAAAATAAAATCTACAATGAAAACTAAGGAAACGAAAACCGACTTACCCAAATCGAAAACGCATTGAAAAATTTTGATGAACGCATATGTATTTTTTAATCTTTTGAATGCAATGCGTTTAGATTTCTGTCGTTTTGCAGGTCGACGGATGTGTGCAGGAGCTCGAGGACGGCAACAGCAAGCTTGGAAGATGGCGTGAAGCAAAGCTCGGACCGGCAGAAGAGACAGCTTGACGTTTTATTTTTTACTGTTGTCGTTTTGCAATTGATGGATGGCAAACGTGAAGGCTTTGCAGACAGCGTAGAGTGTGTTCGATTTGCAATGCAGATGCTGAACGGTGGAGAAGACAAGGGCAGCGGCAAGGGAAAACGCAGGTTAAAATGACGTGAGGAGCGTATGCTTGAATGCAAAGCCGAGGGTTAACGTCCATGGCAAAGGCCGTTTCAGAATAGAGAGCAACAACCAAGAAAACGTCCTGAAGAAAAATCTAATTTTTCCCTCTCAAAACTCGATTTTATGCTCGAATTTTACCCACAAAAGAGAATCGAGGCCGATCTCTCGCCCTTTGGAGGCTAGATCTGCCTTAAAAAAAAATTTCGATTTGAACCTGCAACCTGCAACAATCAGTCAGATCTGAAGACACACACCACGAAACAATTAAACCCTCACAAATAAATTACAAATTTACACTAATTTACAAATTTAAAACCCTCATGGTTAGATCTGAAATCCATTTTAGCACAATTTTCAGAGATTAAGATTTTGATGAGAGGCACAAGCCTTAGAAGACCCTGCAAAACCCAAATATCGTAAGATAGACCCGAAATTTAACAAATCAAGAGCTTATCAGATTTATGTTCATTGAGAGTCGGCTGGTCCAACTGAAAACTTCCCCAGACGCTCAATTTTAAAAAAAAAATTCCCTGCACACTTAGATCTGGATCTTAGGCCAATAGAGATTTAAGAAAACAACATGAGATCCAGCTGAAAATCAATGCTATTTCATAAAACTTTAAAATCGTATTGATAGGCTATATGCGTATCAAATCCATGAAGGCCATCAACCATAAAATGCAAGAAACCAAGTAGCAGAGTTTAGAGAGAATTCACCACAGATCTGAGAAGGAACATCCAGATTTGTAACCCCAAAGTCTTTAGCTTTATTCCTCAAAAAAGTTTACAAGAGCTTCTAAGAGCAAGTACACGATTCTGAGATCGGATGACTCAAGAATGACAAAGACCTCTAAATTTATAGGACTAGATCTCTAACGGCTAGTTTGGATGATCCTCGTCAAAATAATCTCAACCGTCCAAAAGATTTAATTATCTTTTAATCCGGAGCGTTGAAATTAAAATTTTGGGGAAAAACGAATTTATCATTTAATTCAATTTTAATTAACTCAAAAATACTATTTTTGAGTTAATTACCCCACAATTTTGACTTTGACTTAACCACCAAGGCCCAAGGGTCCAATGTTTCTTAAAATTCTCAATATTCCCTTGGTTTGGGGCTTTCAAAATCATTTTCCAAGGACCCACAAATTTTGCCTTTAAAGATTTAATCCTAATTTAGGATCCTAAATTAATTAAATTTCTGGTTTAGGATTTTATTATTAATTGACCAGAAAATTTAATTAATTGACTAAGAGGGGATTATAATTATTTTTCCAACCCTCTTTTACATGAGATAATACATTTACATACATGAAGGGGGAAAACCCATTCGTATAGACCCTCAAAAAAATACCCAGTTCTGCGACTCAACATATGATCTAGTAGACCAAGTAGTTCAAACTACTTTTACAAGGACTCGATAGAACACTAGGACTCACTTAGCATGCTGATGACAAAATCCACCCTAGCTTTGGGGTGAGGCCGGAGGGAAAAGCTCTGCCGATCACTTTCGTGAATCAGTGAGACAAAAAACCTCCTAGAATGGAAGTCATCAACAACATACTAGGCTTACCTAGGTTGTTACATACATGGACGGTCCTACATAGATCATTTACATCATAAAATGCAGAATGGGTTTACATCATTATAAAAACTGTCGATCGAAACTGGATGATGGAATCTGAATGGCGCAACCACGTCGAACATGACGAATCCCATTTGAAAAAATGGGGGTGTACTGCTATGGGGTAGTTGACGAAGTGTGGTCAACACCTCCCAAGGGCCACGCTGGTGCTGAATGCTACCCTCCAAAATATGGTCTCCCTCTCTCCCAAATGTCTCCAATAGGCGAGGGTTGGCCCCTTGCTCAATCCTCTGGCCTGAATCTTCTAAAATGGCTCCAATCCAGAGCTCTCCCAAGATGAACTGCGTCCCCCTCTCTCAAGACTGCCCAATCCCTCTATGCTCTGCTCCTCCACGAATGCAACCACCAATCCTCTTGCAAAAATGTTGATAGAATACCTCCCAGAGCAAGCACTCGAAGTCTCCCGGGGCTGAGGGTGGGATCTCCACATGAAGACACCCAGTGTACTAAATAGTACTACAGACAAGCTAAACAGCTAGCATGCTCCAATTCGAATGACAAGCTCCAAGATGCATAAACATGAATGATCAAATGAAGAGGCTCTTCTCCCTTTTATAACGATGGGCCTCTCTCAACCCTAGGCCCCACCATCTCCTACGTGCCACTTGGCCCACGCTGCCCCTCTCAACTGCGTGAGGTAGGCCCCACGCTGCCCACGTGGTCTACGTCCTCCTCTCCCTGCGCTGTTTACTTGGCCACTAGGCCCCACTTCCTCAAATATGATGTGGACTTAGGGAAATACTTTATCCTAACTGAGTTTATTTAATATTTCACTCACTTTATTCATGTTCCAACTATAATAAGGCAAAATTGGTCAAAATTAATATTTCCAATTAGCTATTGCTAATTGGGAATATTACACACTTTGAAAATAACCAAATCTCAAAACTCAAAATCAAGTGTCTTTTAATTATAAATCCAAAGTTAATGCTCAAACGAAACCTTCATTTGGCTATCATTTAATATGGTGTTGGTATAAAATTTGACTTACAATGCCTTCACTTGAGTACATATTGAATATCACTAGGACCTACTTTGTTACTCTCATATGTTTGTTGTGCCCATTTTTGGAGACAATGCCGTAATATGATTTTGGGTCTTTAGATGTCACTATGCACATATGTAGATTGCCTTTTCTAGTTCATATGCAAACTTCCTTTAACCAATATGCCAATGATCTTAATTAGTTCCAAGGAATGAAATATTGTTTCACGATAGGAGATAATCCGAAGGCTACCATAATAAATTCAAGCATCTATAATCTACATCTTCATTTGTGCTTTGAGAAAATCACAATTGCATGATTTGGAACTTTAGTGGAAGGAAAGAAGAACATTTATTACATAAACATACCATGAGCCAGCATGTCCAGGAACATCAATCTCCGCTAGTACATTGATGCCTCGCATTCGAGCATGTCTGGGAAATATGTAAAGACAATTTAGCCTTAAAGAATATTATCACTTCAAAAAAAAAACATCAGAGTTGAATTTCAAGGATCTAGGAGAAAATGGAACTTTTATCTCTTACTCAACAATCTCGTGTGCATCCTTCATTGTGTAACGCTCTGAAGGGCTATACGCGCCATTCCATAGTTTTGGAAGAGATGGAATCTCTAAAGGAAATGACTGTGTGTCTACAATGTGCCAATGTAGAACATTCTGGATACAAGACATCAAAATTGGAAATTGTATATAAAATCAATAAAAAAATTTAAAGAAATGAAAGACAATAGCAATAAAGAAGTTATTGTAAAATATCTAGCATATTAATAAGGCAAATTTATCTCTTTTCTTTAAAATTGAACATAGATAAATGCATATGTGACTTGCAAGCATAGCTATAGATATGTTTTTGGGCACCATATCTATGGAAAGATCGCACTGTAAACCCAACAGGTTCTAGAGTGTAAAATGGAGGTGAACAAACCATATCAAAGTGAAATACTTCATTGGAATTCACAATGTCAGACAAACAAGAATCTGTTAATGGGGCCCTTGAAAGTCTAGATGTGTTTTTCAGACTTTTTCTCAATGGCATGAGTGATTTTCAAAGATCATATATCAAACTTGTAATTGATCAGAATACAGAAAGCACCAATTTGGATGGTTTGACCATGGCAATAAATGAAGAATGGAGATATTGCGAGACATGTGAAGGTCCCAATACCCCTCTTTCAATAGGAGTACATATGCATAGATTCATTTTTGGTAGCACCAATGTAAGACCAACAAATGCAATTCTAAATCCCTGTAAAAGCCTTGTGGGATAATCTTTATATGGGAGTGTCTCCTAGATCCCCAGTGTGTGGACAGTCATAGCCAATCTTCTTAGCTTCATTTCAATGGTGCCTGGTTTTATGGCACTGCTGACATCCATGTGGTGGGTGGTAACCCCCTACCTTGATGGGCATCCTTATGCCTTGGGATGGGATGCAGGCATCCTAGAGGTAGATGTATTAGGGCTCATGATTTAAAAAACCACTCAATGACTAGCCTTGCAAAGGTGACTGCCTTTGTACTTTTCCCTTTCATTATACTTTTGATCATGGCATACAAAATTAAGACTCATATACAGGACCACTCAATGTCTAGCCTTGCAAAGATGATTGTTTATTGTACTTTTCCCTTTCGTTATCCTTTTGATCATGGCACACCTATTGGCTACCCACCTTGGTGTCATATTGAGTCTCTAGGTATTCCTTGGCCTTGTTGTTTTCATCATGTCACACTTCTTCATTATGGCATTCTCATATTTTCCAAAAGTTTGTGATTCCCAATGCAGTTTGTCGATCCCAATGCACAGGTTTCAAGGGGATCATTAATCAAACTTCAAAGTTCTCAAATGAAGCAACAAAATTTCTACCCCTCATATCCCTTGGGATTTTTCAGAAATGGTGATCCAAGAGGAACATATGCTCAGTCAAAGGGGATTGTACTACATTTGTGGCACATGTGAGTTTCAAGAGGCATTTTGAAGGCCATTCATTGGTCAAGAGGGGTAAGTAAGCAGTCAATTGGCATCTACAATTTTTGTGCTACAAAACCCATGTTCCAAATTTTTCATGCAATCAAGCACATTGGAGATCTACACTCAAGGCTTGATTTTCTAGGAGGTTGGCCACATGTGTGCGCTTGGAGAATTGTAATATCCCCAATTTTGATTTTTCATTTAATAGGATTGACAGAGTTATTGGGGAAGTGCTAAGCCTAGTGCAATTTTGAATCTGAGCATTGGAGGCATTTTGGGTACATGGGACTTAGGAGAAATTGAAAATCCCAACCATAGTGGAATGTGGTGGCCACCCCTCATGGAATACACACCCCTTGGAGGAAAAGTCAATTGTGTGGGAAGGAGGTCGAAATAGTTGGCTAAGGGACCCACAAGGAAAGGTGAAGCAATAATTATAAATAAGGGGTTGACGGCAGCATATATTACTTTTTGATAATTTTCCATTTACACATTGTTGCTCAAGTTGTCCAGCTGAGCCATAGGTGTTGTTTAGCACCAAAGATTTCCAAGGGGAAATGTCACCCTCTTCTTCGGTGGACCACGACTGCCACCCTAAGGAGGCAAATTCTACTCTTCTTTGGTAGTTGGTGTTGATTTGGGTAGCATCAGATGTGCTCTAAGTCTCAAAATTTGCAGGGAAGCTTAGGCACATGTATTCCAGATAACCCAAAAATCGTTTTTGAAAATTCCACTCAAAACATGTTTTATTAAAATAATTAATTATTTTTAATGGGACCCTAAGTTTGAACTTAGGAAAATAAAATAATTAAAGGGTATTTATGAAACAGAGTGTGAATCTTCTAGAGAAGATGAAGATCAAGTCAAAAGTTAATCTTAGTCGTTGATTAATGATTTAATCTCGGTCTTTGAAGTCTCAACGAGAAGATTATAAGAAGGAATTGATGGATCATTTGGAAAACACACAGTGAGGATCAAGAGATCAAAATCCTGAAGTGAGGAGTGCTCAGAGAGAAAATCGATCAAGTGATTCTTTGCAGAGAGGGGCAGTAATTCTAGTTGGAAGGATTCTTGATCTGAAGAGTGCATAGCAGAGGAGGCAGTAGAAGCCACAGACAGCTGCATAGAGCCAGTGACACAGAGGCTACGCTAGGACTGCACAGAGTTGAGAGGGAGTTCATTTTTCTGTTGAGGAGGCCGCAGAGGGTCAGTGCCAGTTCCCGAAGGCCAGAAGATTTCGGTTTCCAACCAGTAATGAGATCCAGCGCAGAGACAGAGAGCAACTTCAGTTGTGACGCAGACTTCGTGTGTGACGCAGAGGTAGCACAAAGCAGCTCGTTTCGGGTGCAAGTCAGTGTTGGATTCCCATGGCAGAGTGAGATTTATCTCACGAGATTTTTCTTGTCAAATTTCTCTATATAATTTGTCGAATTCAAAAATCATAGATTTGAAATCAGAATTTACTGCATAATATATAAACCCTCAGCTGTTGCACCAGCTTTCCCGCATTGGGTTTTTTTGGGGACATTGGTCCAAAAACAACAATGTCAAATGTGACTATGATTTCCTCTTGTTTAGATTTTGTTTCCTCACTTGTATTTTTCCGCAGTTAATTTGTGAGGGTTGTAGTGTGTGAGATTTCGTTGTTTACAGTAGAAAACCGTGAATAATTTGTTCAAAGGAATTAACAAATAGAAGATTTCGATTCAGTTGCTGCAGTAGGATTCCAGGTAATACGAATTTTCACATGGTATCAGAGCTTGTTTAGCAATGCAGGAGAAGAAAGAGAGCAAATCCAGTACATCCAGCGTTGAAGAGAAGTCATGGATCAAAGAGCTACATAAGCAGCAGATCGATCTCCCTAGTGATTGTGTTGTCTATGCCAGGAGGGCTAGATCTACAAGGAAATCTCTCTTTGAGTGAGCCGAAAGAGAGGTAGGTTTTTCCGGTTTGCAGTTTTCCAGTGGCAGAGGGAGCAGCGTAGCAGATCAACGCAGATCAACAGCTAGAAGGATGCAATGCCTGTGAAGCAGTGATTGCTGGTGCAGAAAGCATCAGAAGAGAAGACACATTTTGGGGATATCTGATCTCAGAGAGTTTCTTGCCCTAGAAACTATGATTTTCCATGCAGAAGCAGTAGAGTTCGTCAATTATTTGGCTCACTCCAGCAGGGAGTGCGTAGAGCCAGCTACGTAGAGGGTGAGAGGCAGCAGATCGACAGTGTTTCAGTGAGATGACAGCCAGTGGGTTGCGTGACCAGGACATGTTGGAGGGTGCCTCCAACTACGTAATCTGAAAGGCAATGATCTCCTTCCTTCTAGATGAACATGACCTCAAGCACTTTATCGACAGTGCACAGGCTGAACCGATAGATGTCACACCATTGAGAACCTTCAAGAAGAACATGGAAAAATCCAAGTGATTGATCTTCGACGGACTGAAGGATCATATTGTGTCATACATTTCTAGCAAAGGGACAACTAGGTAGATGTGGGAAGCGTTGGCTACGCTGTATGAGGGGTCTTCCAAGCAGCGGTAGATGTTCTTGGAGGAGAAGATGTGGACTACAAGGATGCAGAAGGGAGAGTGCATTGATCCGTTCCTGTCCAGACTTCAGGAGAACCAAGATCAGCTGGCAACTGTGGGATCAGCTCTACGGGCCACAAAGATGGTCATACAGGCCCTCAATTCAGTGTCTGAAGACTATCAAGTCTTTTGTCCAAAGCATCCTCAGAAGAGAGAAGTTACCGGACTGGGAATTAATGTGGGCAGCTTTTCAGCAAGAAGAGATGAGGAGAGATTTGCTCAACTGCAAACTTGATGGCAGCAGTAGCAATGGGTCGAAGCCCAAGGAGGAGGAGAATGCGGCCCTTGCATCAAAAGTGCAGCAGGAGCAGCGCAAAAGGAAGAAGGATCTTTCCAAAATCAAGTGCTTCTAGTGTGGTGATATGGAACATTACGCCACACAGTGTCCTCTCAAGAAGAAGGACAAAGATGAGAAGCATGATCTGCAGGCTGCAGCAGCAAAGATAGAGAAGGAATTCATTATGATTGCCCATATATCGCCAGGGGAGCGTTGGGGTGATCAGGAGTTGTAGTTCAGCAGAACTACAGATTGGGCAGGATCCTTGAGGAGTCCACCTCTCAAGATCACCACCTTGCTACGAGAGCCCAAATCAGAGGTAGCAGGATGGACAATTTTTAGTTGGTGCAGAGGAGTGCAGAAGTGACAGCTCAGTGGCTAGAGAGCGTCAGAGACTAAGCAACGCAGAGCAGAGACTAGTAGCAGTCAGATCTTCAGCGCGAGATGTATCCTACTGAACACATAGTTCAGTTTTGGATGTATTTATGTTGTAGTAAGCAATAGAGTTGTAGTGTAGTAGCAGTTGGCAGCAGCATGGATGCAGCAGTGCAGTGTTGGTAGGCAACAGTGTCAGACATCAGCAACGCAGAGGGAGATGTGGCAAAATCAAAGCAGTACTTCAACTGGTTGTATTACTAGAGTACATTCCTCGCTAAGAGGGAATGTTGTTTTCGGTAGCATCATATGTGCTCTTAAGTCTCAAAATTTGCAGGGAGGCTTAGGCACATGTATTCTAGATAACCCATAAATCATTTTTGAAAATTCCACTCAGAGTGTGTTTTATTAAAATAATTAATTATTTTTAATGGGACCCTAAGTCTAAACTTAGGAAAATAAAATACTTAAAGGGTATTAATAAAACAGAGTGTGAATCTTCTAGAGAAGACGAAGATCAAGTCAAAAGTTAATCTTAGTCGTTGATTAACGATTTAATCTCGGTCGTTAAAGTCTCAACGAGAAGATTAAACGAAGGACTTGATGGATCATTTGGAAAACACACAATGAGGATCAAGAGATCGAAATTCTGAAGAGAGCAGTGCTTAGAGAAAAAATCAATCAAGTGATTCTTTGTAGAGAGGAGCAATAAGTCTGAGTGGAAGGATTCTTGATCCAAAGATTGCATAGCAGAGGAGGCAGTAGAAGCCCACAAACAGTTGCGCAGTTCCAGTGACGTAGAGGCTAGGATGGGACTGCACAGAGCTGAGGGGGAGTTCATTTTTCTGTTGAGGAGATAGCAAAGGGTCGATGCCAGTTCCCGGAGGCCAAAAGATTACAGTTTCCGACCAGCAGAGAGATCCAGTACAGAGACAGAGAGCATCTTCAGTTGTGACGTACAGACTGCATTGGTGACGCAATCGCTACGCAGAGGCAATACAGAGCAGCTTGTTTCGGGTGCAGGTTAGTGTCGGATTCCCGTGGCAGAGTGAGATTTATCTCACGATATTTTTCTTCTCAGATTTCTCTGTATAATTTGTCAGATTCGACAATCAAAGATTTGTACTCAAAATTTACTGCATAATATAAACCCTCAACTGCAGCACCGGTTTTCCCGCATTGGGTTTTTCCGGGGACATTTGTCCAAAAACAATTGTGTCAAATGTGTTTATGATTTACTCTTGTTCAAATTTTGTATCCGCACTTGTATTTTTCCACAGTGAATTTGTGAGGGTTGTAGTGTGTGAGATTTCGTTGTTTACAGTAGAAAACAATATATAATTTGTTCAAAGGAATTAACAAATAGAATATTTGTCATTAGTTGCTACAGTAGGATTCTGGGTAATACGAATTTTCACAGCTGGGAGGATACCACGCAATAGCATGAATTTGTGGCACCAGTGAGACGCAAAAAAGGGAGCTACGTAGGGCTTGGAGTGGTATTGTGTCAGAGAGAAGAGATTTGTTGTTGTTGGGTTATTTTCTCATAAAAATACTTGTCAGAAGGAGGAAATTTACAGGAGCAAAGGTGCTTTTCTCAGTAGAACAAATTGGGGTGGTTGGTCCTGCGTCTTTTTCCCCAGGACTGTGCAGATTGTTATGAAGCTATTTGTGGGGAGGCTCGGTGAGTGGGTTGAGGTGCTAGAATTGTTTGGGATTTGATTGGCGGGGGTGGGGCGGGGGGTGGAATTGGAGGAGAGTTCCTAGCCTTTGAGGAGCAGGAAACGTCTCAGCTATCACAGGTGACATTTTCCAGCTTCAGACGGAATCTGAAATTTTTCCAAGGAAACAGTGAAGGGTCAGTGCCAGAAGCTAGAGGGGATTTTTGGAGGCCAGGAGGGCCTCATTTCCAAGCCAAGAAACACTAGCACTCTAGAACCCAGAAAAGGTTTTTGGAAAATCCACCTAGAAATGCCTTAATTAAGTTAATTAATCAGTAATTAAATTATTCATAAGTCTAACTTAGGGAAAATGATTAATTAATAGCAATTAATTGAGGAAGGTGAGATTTCTCTAGAAAATCACACAGATCGAATAGAAAATGATCTCAGTCATTGATTAAGTTTTAATCTTGGTCGTTTGAGTCTCAACTGGAGATTATACGAAGAAGTTAATGAGTAGATATTATAACACACTTGAGATCAATTTCATTGGCAGTTCGATTTTCCAGAAGAGTACCAGCATTATGTCGGAAGAGTTTGAGCCAAAGAGGGGATGCAGAGACAGAGAGGGGCAAAGACAGTGAATCTGAAGGAAGTCTTCCAGTTTCGGACAGTCAGCAGCAGAAGGGTCGTATTTCCTAGAGAGGTTATGCAAACCCAGTTCAGATAGCTTCAGAGGGAGATCGATTTTGCTGAAGGGAAGGGTGATTCAATTGTAGCTGGTCCAGAAATTCTCCAGGAGGCCAAGGGAGTCACTTCCAGAGGCAGAGTCAGTGAGGATGTCATCTTTAAAGCAGTTCCTAGGCATAGCGAGTTAGAGTCTGCGCAGAAGCTCATGCAGAGGTTGTACAAACAACTAGATTTGTCAGTTGTCAAAGTTGGCTCAAGCCTGGTGTTGAGGTATTTTCCTCACAGATATTTTGGCTTGATTATTTTACTGATTGGATTGTCAGTTGGGCATCCAGAGATTGTAATCAAAATCTCACTATTGCTTAATAATAAAAAACCTTGGTTGTTGCACCGGTTTTCCCACATTAGGTTTTTCCGTGGACTTTTATCCAAAAACAATGGTGTTAAATTTTTGTGTGTGTGCCAGTGTTTTCTTACTTTTCAATTTATCTTCTACAGTATTTATTTTGGTGAAAATTGCAGTTGTGAATTATTCGTTGTTTGTGGTAACAATAAACTGCGAAAATAATTTACAGTTAGAAGAAGAATTTCTAGTTATTGCAATAGTTAAAAATTTCACATGGTATCATAGCAAATTTGATCAGACGAGAAGCTCAAAAACCGATGGAAGAAATCGTTCAAATTCAGAAGGAGTCAAGCAATTTGATTTCTAGATTTGCACAGGCGTTGGCTTAGTAGTTCGACCTGCTGGGCAGAGGGTTCTATTTTCATGGGGCAGGAAAAATTCATAGAGCCCAATAGCAATTCCAGCAGGGAGTAGTGAAGCCGGGAAATAATTCCAGTGAAGCAGATCAGTATTTTTGTTGAGCAGGTTTCTTGTGTGGGCGCAGAAGGGTTTTGCAGCAATTTGCTAGAGCAGAATCAATGTTGGGTGGAAGAGAAAGTGCACACACAGAGGGAATTTCTCTTAGAAGGTTTCTAGTTCAGAAATCCAATATTTCCAATTCCAATTGGAAATAGCAGGTGGCATGATTGAGCATTCCAAGAGGGAGCGTGTGTAGTAGAGTAGCAGCCAAGCAGGAGAGGTGGAGATTCCTATTTGTTTTTTCCAATTATTTGAGTTTCGTCGATTTTGCAGCTTGCTAAAGGAGGTTGTGCGAGTTCGCCAGAATGCAGATTTGGGTAGCATATCGACTTCCAATTGCTGGAGATAGGTGCGGAAGGGAGTGCTTGTTGTCTACTTGCAAAGCAAAGAAATGTCCCAAAATGAGACAAGGCTCGAAAGAGGTAGTGGGGCAATAGATCCAGGTGGAGGAGTATGAGACTCTAGTGTGCTAGATGGGTAGGGTCCAACGCAGATGCAACAAGGAGATCAGTCATATCAGTTCCAGATTGTTGTAGCAAGGCCATCTCTTTTTCTACAAGGGCCCGTAGAATATAGTAGCAGATTCAGTGTCAACATGTGTTATCAATCATTTAGATGACAGCTGTAGATCTAGTTGCAGTCAGTACACGTGAGATAGTTGGAGAGCTAGATGCAATGACACAAGCAATGCGAATTGCCTAGTTGCAATATGCAGGTGTAGTTCCAGCCAAAAGATTCCCAATGCGGAGCTACCCATCTCAAGTGTGTTCCTCCATCTACCCATCAACTTCTTCTCATAACCTACAGCTGGGACTCTAATGGCCAAGATTAAAACTTAATCAATGACTGAGATCATTTCCTAGTTGATCCGTGTGAGTTTCTAGAGAAATCTCACCTTCCTCAATTAATTGTTGTTAATTAATCATTTTCCCTAAGTTAGACTTAGTAAAAAATTAATTACTGATTAATTAACTTAATTAAGGCATTTCTAGGTGGATTTTCCTGAAACCTTTTATAGGTTCTCGAGTCCTAATGTTTCTTATCCTCACTGACAACTATCGAGACTAAAACACCATTTGATGCTACAAAAACTAACAAAGGGACCCACAAAAAAGGAAACTATAAAAAGGGAAAAGGGCCTCATTTTGAAGGTTACTCAAACTAATCAGTTTCTCATTGCAGTTGAACAAGAGCTAAGTGAGTTCAGTGGAGGGTGTTGTCAATCCTAGAGACAGCCTTGAGTTGTGAAAGACCAGTGCCTAGGACATCTTATATAGCAAGGAGCATATGATATAACAAAGATAGTCATCAGAACAAGGCTCTTTGGCTATTTTAACTTTAACAAGATAGTTCAATATAAATGGAACCAGAATTCTCATAGACTCAGCATAATGAAGGAAACACTGCAGAGGCAAGGAGTGAATTCTCAATACAAATGTTTCAGACAACTCAAAGACAGTTTATTGTAAGGAGGGTTGGGTTCTAAAAATGCTTTACAGAGATTGAAAATCAGACGGCATTTGCTGTGTAAGAAATATAGAAGGAATACTAGCTACTAATGAGATGAAATTCCATAAACATATGTAAACATGAGATGGGCTTAAGATAATAAGAATCCATACATGTCCATAGCTTTCAAAAAATAACATCCCATAGCACTTAATATAGAAGAAACGTGGATGAAGTGAAAATGAAACAGCATATCATGATTGAGCCATATTTAAAGCACTAGACAGGTTTAGCATGAGTATCAATGGTGATAAATTCATACTAGAACCAGTGGGTCACTCGCATTCCAGAGCATGATACAAGAGAAATGGAAATAGCGAAATGAATAACTAAACTATATCACATAAGTAACTCTACCTTATGTGATATAGTTTAGTTATTCATTTCGCTATTTCCATTCGTGCAATCTCTTGATGGCGAAGCCAGAAAATGGTTTAAGACATTAGGAGACCGTTCCATCACCACTTGGGAGGGAATGGAAGAAACTTTTCTTAGAAAATGAGGAGAGAAGAAAGATCATGGACATTGTCTTACTGAGCTTAACACACTCAAGAAAAGACATAATGAAGGGATGTCATAATTTATCAAGAGATTTAACAAGTTGTATCTGAGCCTTCCTGCTGATATGAAGCCTCATCAAACGGCTGCTAAAGTTGTTTTCGTAGCCGCGTTTGACTCAGAATTCGGTTTCTCTCTGAGAGAAAGAAAGCCCGCCACCCTGGATGATGCTCAAACAGATGCACTAGAGTTGGATGCAAACTTTGCCTCCACTGGTAAATCAAAGGGAAAATCTGAACAAGATACTAGAAGAAAGGGGAAAGAAGAAGTATCTACCTCTAGCCAAGACAGAGACTCAGATAATGACAGAATTGAGGGCTGGGTTCTAAAAATGCTTTACAGAGATTGAAAATCAGACGGCATTTGTTGTGTAAGAAATATAGAAGGAATACTAGCTACTAATGAGATGAAATTCCATAAACATATGTAAACATGAGATGGGCTTAAGATAATATGAATCCATACATGTCCATAGCTTTCAAAAAATAACATCCCATAGCACTTAATATAGAAGAAACGTGGATGAAGTGAAAATGAAACAACATATCATGACTGAGCCATATTTAAAGCGCTAGACAGGTTTAGCATGAGTATCAATGGTGATAAATTCATACTAGAACCAGTGAGCCACTCGCATTCCAGAGCATGATACAAGAGAAATGGAAATAGCGAAATGAATAACTAAACTATATCACATAAGTAACTCTGCCTTATGTGATATAGTTTAGTTATTCATTTCACTATTTCCATTCGTGTAATCTCTTGATGGCGAAGCCAGAAAATGGTTTAAGACGAGACCGTTCCATCACCACTTGGGAGGGAATGGAAGATACTTTTCTCAGAAAATGGGGAGAGAAGAAAGATCATGGACATTGTCTTACTGAGTTTAACACACTCAAGAAAAGACATAATGAAGGGATGTCAGAATTTATCAAGAGATTTAACAAGTTGTATCTGAGCCTTCCTGCTGATATGAAGCCTCATCAAACCGCTGCTAAAGTTGTTTTCGTAGCCGCGTTTGACTCAGAATTTGGTTTCTCTCTGAGAGAAAGAAAGCCCGCCACCCTGGATGATGCTCAAACAGATGCACTAGAGTTGGAGGCAAACTTTGCCTCCACTGGTAAATCAAAGGGAAAATCTGAACAAGATACTAGAAGAAAGGGGAAAGAAGAAGTATCTACCTCTATCCAAGACAGAGACTCAGATAATGACTTATGTGATATAGTTTAGTTCTTCATTTCGCTATTTCCATTTCTCTTGTATCATGCTCTGGAATGCGAGTAGCTCACTGGTTCTAGTATGAATTTATCACCATTGATACTCATGTTAAACCTGTCTAGCGCTTTAAATATGGCTCAGTCATGATATGTTGTTTCATTTACACTTCATCCATGTTTCTTCTATATTAAGTGCTATGGGATGTTATTTTTTGAAAGCTATGGACATGTATGGATTCTTATTATCTTAAGCCCATCTCATGTTTACATATGTTTATGGAATTTCATCTCATTAGTAGCTAGTATTCCTTCTATATTTCTTACACAGCAAATGTCGTCTGATTTTCAATCTCTGTAAAGCATTTTTAGAACCCAGCCCTCCTTACAGTAAACTGTCTTTGAGTTGTCTGAAACATTTGTATTGAGAATTCACTCTCTGTAATGTTTCCTTTATTATGCTGAGTCTGTGAGAATTCTGGTTCCATTTATATTGAACTATCCTGTTAAAGTTAAAATAGCCAAAGAGCCTTGTTCTGATGACTATCTTTGTTATATCATATGCTCCTTGCTATATAAGATGTCCTAGGCACTGGTCTTTCACAACTCAAGGTTGTCTCTAGGATTGACAACAGAGGGTTTCAAGGGAAATTATCCAACCAGTTTCGGTAGAATACAATTGCAAACCTAGCTAGACCCCCAATTTCAGTGGACGAATTTTCCACTCTAGTTGGGTTTTCTTGCCAGATTAGAGTTGATCTTTTGCAGAGGTTTGGGAGCCCAAATTGATTGCAAGAAGAACACATTGCAGAGGGCCGAATTTCTTGATTGGGGATCGTGTTAATTTTTGCGGGCCAAGTTTTGTGGAGAAGTCGAATTCACTTGAGTGAGGACAGAATTGTTGTGAAGCAAAAAGGAGTGTCAAGTTGTTGTGGAGAAAAATGGGGGCCTAATTGTTACCAATTGTGGGTGCTAAGCGACTCCTCTCCAGCTGAGCCAAATGTTTGTAAAAATTCCTAAACATGTTCTGATGTAGCAAATTTGTGTTTTGAATAGAATTAGTTTGCAAATAGTTTGTTAAAAGTTGCTACAGGGAAAATTAAAATTTTGAAGGAATTGTTGGGAAACTTTGGTCTTGGGACACTACAGTGGTATCAAAGCATGGTCTTGACCAGTTATGGTGACAAAACTTATGACCCCAGAAAGATTCTAGAACATGACATATAGAAGACAGGAGTCCCAAAATAAGGAGAAAGAGTTGCAAATTGTGTCAAAACCAGATCTTGCAGTACACATAGTAGAATTAATCAAAGCATCAAAAGAGGATAACATGGTAGGGACAAACAAAGATGAGGTAGTGTTTCAGAGTCTCCTTAAGGATCTAAATGACCTAGCAAAGGGGCAAAAGGAAATGGTAGAGGAGATAAGGAGACAAAACAAAAATAAGGGCTACTTGGGAGAATCATTTGTTGGTGAATGGATAGATACATCCAAAAACATGGCCATTACAAACCCCGAAAGCCATCCCCACACCAACAGTGGAATGTCTAGGCCTACCAAGCCTACTCTCTTGCCTACTAACCCCCCAGAACCAGCTGAACAAGAAGATATGCCCTTGGAGGACTATTACAAGGAATATTGGTCAATGGATGAGGGCTTTCGTGATGCACTCACTTTCAAAGACTTATGCCCAATGTTACACCAAGACTCCGGTGCAGGGAGACGCACAGGGGGGGCATGTGGGAGTACCCTCAAATTTTAGAGAAATTTTGGGGGTGCGAGGGGATGTCGAAGTATATAATTTTTAATTATATATATATATATATAATTCAAGTTCATATTCAATAATGAAAGCATAAATAGACTAATAATAATACATTGATCCACACATAAAATTGAAAATCATAATTGAATTAAATAATGACATACATCGATCCTTCCTCATCATTCATTTTGATACATACATCATTCATATGACATACTCATCATTCATCCATACCATGAGATTCAATAATAAAATTCAATGATGAAATATTCAAATACATAT
Organism: Pinus albicaulis; assembly: GCA_034641835.2. Taxonomy (NCBI): domain Eukaryota; kingdom Viridiplantae; phylum Streptophyta; class Pinopsida; order Pinales; family Pinaceae; genus Pinus; species Pinus albicaulis. The sequence continues at coordinate 1,322,115,362 of CM076575.1, read as the reverse complement.
CCATATCATTCATCATTCATCAATGATCATTCTATAATCTACATTGGTTTAAAAATTAAATTCATCATTCACCATTCTAGAAGAGCTCGACAGCAAGAGAGTACAACTTGACGGTAGGCAAGAGCGCACAGCTTGACGGTGTCCAAGGAGCACTTAGCAGAGCTCGACGGAGGGTAAGAGAATTTGTGAAATGAATAGGTAAGTTAACCTAGGTAAGTTTTAACTTTTTAATTTTTAGTTTATATATATATATATATATATATATATATATATATATATATATATTTAAGTTTTTTAATACGTGAATTTTGTTTTTTATATCAAGTGTTATTAGACAAATTCAAGGGGGGACACCCAGAAGCACCCCCTTTTGGGAGTCACGTCCCCCACACTAGGGAAACGCACCCCACTGTGTCTCCCCACTAGGGAAATTCTAGAGGTTGACTTGGTGTGGAGGGAAAGTCTAGTCTTGGTCTAAGGTGAAGAGTATCAAAGAATACTATTGAAAGGAAGAATTTATTAACTGGGTTTTCTCCTCAAGGTGGGTTTTTCCCTGGCATGTGCCTACATCTGGTGTCCATTTTTTTATGTGATGCCACTTTGTAATTTCTTGATGAACTAAAAGAAAGAAGACATAAAGAATCGTAATAATAAGAAACATCACAAGTAATTATCAAGAATTAGAAAATATTTCCGAATTTCTAATTTTCTAACATGGTTTCAGAGCTTTGGTGAAGAAGGAAGAAAAAGGAAATCTTTAGCACTTACTCAAGGAACCATTCAAAGGATCATCTCAGGGAAGGAACCTACTACACTCTAGAAAGATGTCTAATGAAGACACAGTGGCCTCCTTTATGAAGATAGCAAGAATTAGGAATGAACTTTTGGCCATTGATGAAATTGTTCCAGACAAAGAACTTGTGATCACTGCCTTTGTAATATTCCCTTTTTTGGTGTTACCTATGACAGGGCCAAGATGGACTTCCAGAGTTAGGAGCAGACCGGTCACAGGTACAGGTTGGTGGCATCAGCGGGCCTAGGGGATTTTTGGAGGAGTTTTGAAGAGTTTTTATGCAGTCGGGTGGCATCCGCTTGATATATTCCATCATCCGAGCAATTTGGCTTTCGTTCCAGTGCATTCCGACAAATTTCGGAAATTTGAGTTATTTATGGGCTTAGCTCAGCGAATTACACTCAAGGTGGCATTCCGGGAGGAATACATGACATAACACCTTAGTGTAATAGCTCATTGGAACCAAGACGAGGATACCTCCATGACGAGACGGTTGGACATGAGTTTCAGTGACTGGAGGAGACGTGGTAGCCGATTTACTCTTTTCTGCATTAAAAATGAATATTTTAATAAGAGGGGAAAGTGCTCCATGAATAAAATAATAATAAAATAAGTATCTAAAAGGCTCCAAGAGATCTATAAAAGAAAGGGAGGAGGCCATGGATCATATCATTTTCTTGTATGAGAGGTTTGAGACGTGGTTCTCTACTTCAGCCGTAGCCCGGGACGGAAACCCTTGGTTGATTTGTGAGTGTTGGATGGAAACCCAACTCTCTTTGAGGAAACTTCATTCAGAATTTTCACAGAGCTTCAAAGATATTGGAGTGAGGATCATTCAGATCTTCAACAAGTGCTTTATTGGATTCAGTGGTAGCTGCTGCCGAAGGGAGAGTGCAGCAGTTCAGTTTTGGAGGTCATCGCAGTGTAGCAGTGTAGTAGGTTATCTTGGTGACCAGTTTTCCATCTCAGCTTCTTTTGGGTCAGATCTAAATGTAACCCTCATTATTATATATAATAAAAGTTGAGATTCTTCCTATTCTATGTGGTATTGGATTTCAGTGTTTCATGTCTTTTTATTTTACATCGCAATCTTCTGTTAAACGCATGTTGATTTTACGGCATAATTTCGGGTTTAAGTAAATTCATGCAAATTTGGTAAAATATCCCATTTGGGGATATTAGAGTGGTATTAGAGCCGAGGTCTCGAGGTCGAGACTCGTGAAGCGTGGTGGGCTGTAATGTCCCGTGTGCAGGTAGGGCCCATAGCCACCTGTCCTGGGTCTGCATAATGAGGGATATTGCGCAAGGGTCCCTGCCCTCAGATTCTTCAATGGGGTTTAAGACCCACCCTTAACACCCTGGGTTGCTGCCCTCACTACTAGACCAGTCTTTTGGTGTAGTGGTTGGGCCTTAGTGGTATCACAGCATCGAAATTGGCTCAGCTTGCGGGTTTTCAGTTTTGATTGAGGTTGTTTTGAAGTTTAATTTGAATGTGCCAAAGACTATTTGCCGGTTGCAACATCGTTTTGTTGTTTGTTCTCCAAATACCCAAAATAATTATCCCAGCTATCGTTCAAATTATTACTGCAAAAGATCGAGTTTGTTGTGGGTGCCAAAATTCGTACGGCAAGGGGCCCAATTGACTCAATGTTTGGGAGCAGAGTTTGAAGTGATGAGATCGATCGCTTGTTAGTGATCCCATCTGCAGCAACAAACGCAGGTGTCAATATAATTCGCCAGTCAAAGCTGCAAGCCGATTTGTAAAGACAGAGCCTATCCTTGGCGGAAGACTGAGTTAAATTGCTGGTTGAATTCCACATAGGGCAGCCCGAATTCTCTAACAGTAGATTCAAATTCGCATACGAAGGCGTGGGTACAAGTAAAACGATTGAAACAGTTGGTCGTGGGGTCGATTTTATTTAAGTCCAAATTGTTGATCGAAGTGGATGTGGACGTGGCCAATTGAGCATCGCCGCAGAAAAGAGAAAAGAATATTAAAAAAAAACAACAACAACAACTTCCGCAGAGTGTTGATGTGAGCCACAGAATTATTTTAAGAAGTGTGAAGGATTGGTGTGGGCCACGAATTTTTTTTAATTTGTCGTCTATCTCGGCAAGGGCCGTGAAAGATTACTGGAAGGCAGTGAATAAAATTAAACACAAAGAGCCGCATTTTTTGGACTTTCATAAACGTTCTCTTTCCTCACTGGACAAGGGCATCATCCAAGTCGAGAGCATTATTCAGACAGAAATTGGGCTGCGACCAAAATTATTCGACGAGGGGTCTAGATACACAAGCCGAGTCGTAGGAAGGCGTGGAGTTTTTCCCAAACAATTTTGAAGGCCACTAACTAAACTTTTGGGTGGCCAATTATTAAGAGTGGTGAGGTGATATAGTTGCAGGTGGATGTGTCATCGAGAGCCGACTTCTGGGCAGGAGCTAGGAATGTGTTGTAAGATTAAGGCAATGTTTCATTACGCAAGTTTGATTCATGGGTTTTAGGGCCGACTACACAGATTGTAGAGGGTCAATGCTACTCTCTCTTTCAAAGGACTAAAATATTTCTTGCTTGCAAAGGAATGCGTGTAAAAAAATTTTGGTATGCCGAATTTACTACAGGCCAAGAGCATCATTTTCTCTTACATACCAAGGCATTACCAACCTAGAGCAAACCAAGTCCCATGACGAATTTATCTTCACTGCAGAGGGTTGTATCACTGTTACTCATGGATGACAACTGAGTATCACTGGGTTAGATGCAAGAAAGAAGAAGAGTATTTCTGTGTATGATATCGGTCCACTGTCCCCAAATTTCCTGAGCAGCGTGAAGTAAAAAAAAAAAATCGTATTTTGTTGCTATAGAAGACAGAACGTGAAGTAGTTCAAGCTTGTTTAGGGTAAGACTGTCTGGAGCAGCTTGCAAGTGTCGTAGCTTTTAAAGACTGTGGGACAGCATACAAGAGTGTCGTCGTATGCCAAGTGCCAAGTTACAACTTCTGTTGTGTATTTCTATTGGGATATTTTTTATTATTATTGTGTGTGAATGCCCAAAATATCAATCATGAATCCCCATCAATAATCTTGTTAAAAATTTGAGTTTAAACAAATTATCAGTTATGTCATGCAAACGCCATTGTGTTCTACCTACAATAGTGTGTTTATAACTTGTTTGACAAGAATTCTCACTGAGAGGAGATGACCAAAAACTTAGAAATTTCATAATAGAATTTTACAATGGCATAACCTGAAATTACACAAAAATTGCATTAAACTCAGAAAAACAGTGATCATATCATTGGTTGAACCATGGAGGGATTCCTAAACAACTTGAGGAGAATAAAAGTTGGTTCCTTGAACCACCATGCATCAGAAGACCAGAAAACAAAACAAAACAACAAACGCTTATCCAAGAAGGTACATAATTTGCTCCAATGAAGGCATCTGAGGAATTTACAAAAGGAGGAAGAAGTGAGAAATTGGTTTTATGCACTTGGGATGGAATTAAAGAGTGGAAGATCAGAAAATGACTTTCCCATCTTAGAGAAACTGGAATCCTACCTTTCAAAGGTAGAGCAATCTGATTGGAGTTTAAATTGGGCTTTGGAGCCATCTATGCTTGCATTGGTACAAGCTAGATTCTTGGAATATCCAAGTGAGAGAGTCAAGCTTATAACTGCCTCTTGTTTCAGTGATATTTTGAGGATAACAGCACCCTTCCCTCCCTACAATGATGATATTATGAAAAGAATTTTCAGACTGATAGTAGGAACCTTTCGGGATTTATACAACTGTGCAGGCTCTACATTTAGGAGAAAGCTTAAGGTCTTAGAAGCCATGGCCATGACCCAGACTTATGAGGTCATGATCGATCTTGAGTGTGATGGCTTGATTCTACAGATGTACCAATGCTTCTTCAGCATTAGGAGACATCATTCTGACATAGCCATAGCTCACATGCAGTCCATCCTGTCGTCATGTATGGGAGACCGTGATGCCATTTGTCGAGAGTTGCAGACTAGGTTGTTGAGCATTTGGAGGAGAAAGCAGTTGGTCTCACCTGCTGCTTATGAGCTAGCCCAAGGGCTAGTTGAGCAGAACATTGAGCTTTTCAGGAGACATTTGACCAAGGAGGAGTTGCTCCAGTTTGGTGGATCAGGCAGCAGAAATGAGCTGAGGAGGAAGGGATTTTGCTTCATTTGCAAAGAACCTTGGGGGCCTGATCACTCATGTTTGAGAGATGCAGATGAGGTGGCAGAGGTAGAGCAGGTAGACGTTCCATCTGTATGCCAGGATGAGGACTCTTCTTCAAGTGAGTCCATGGGATTAGATGCAGATGCTTCTAGAGAGCGAGAGCAGTCATGCAGAGGTGATGACAGTAGGTCGGAGATGTATTCCAGTGTGCAAGGTGAGCAGTCAAGGGACTCTACGGGAGATACTCTGGGTAATGAGTCACTTGTGACAATTCAGCCAAAGCAGCATATGATGGAGCCTGAGTCAGCAGAGGAGGATATTATGCACATCATGCATGATAGTCCCTTGGGGAAGAGCCAAATGGAGGCTCACACTAACTCTATGATGTGTGTGCGGCTAACCTTAGGGTCAGCCATGGAGGAGGAGCAGTCACGTGCACAAACATCGAGTACGGTGACAGCAATTGTAGATCCATATCCTCTGGAGATGGTGGAGGTTGATGGGATAGTTCTGTAGGTGGCTAGTGGACAGTCGGAGCATTACATTCCCGATCAAGAGAGGAAGGAGTTGTTGGAGATGGTGGAGCATCCATCTTTGGGCCAACACATTGATGAGGTGCAGATAGATGGACATGCAGTCGGCAGAGCTACAGTACTTTCAGTGAGTAGCACTCTCCAAGAGTACATCGATGTGGCTTGCAGCATATCTTGCCCACTTTGGCCCATTATAAAGAGAGGGGCTTTCTTCTACAAGCAGCTTTCATTGGCAGACAAGGCAGAGCAGTGTGAGTTGATGACGGGCTGGCGACAGCACTCCAGACGTGTTCCGTATGCAGTTGTTGCTACATTGGATTCTTCTTCCAGGATGGATTGGCAGGAGATCATGAGTTGGTACCCTCTTGATGGTACGATATTCTTCGTAGGGAGCACAACGGAGCAGGGGCCCTTAGACATGACATATGATACAGATTCCAATTGGCAATGGGGCACAGATCGACATTTCTTCAGCATCCCATCCTAGTTTTAGGAGAGCAGGATCATCATTGGATTTAGTCAGGGATTGGACTGGAGGTAGGTGATGAGTTGATACACAGTTGGTGGGGCAGCTTACACCGTCATAGATATAGCGCAGCAGGAGACGTGGTCTTCACCTCTTAGAGCATCAGTTATAGCCAGAGGCAGTGCACAATCTGAGCCGTGGGACTTGGGCGATGATTGGCCATCGTAGCGTTGGGATTCGAGAGGATTGTTTGATGACAGGTATAGAGAGAGCTCAGTTTGGGATCCCGGCATTGAGGGGTCTATTTCGAGTGGCTTAACACAGGCACATAGTAGCACCAAGGGGTTTGTATGGGATCCGGACATTGGGTCTCAGTTGCAGCGGGGCAACAGAGTGGCCCACATATTTGGATTGCTTGAGGGCAAGCAATCTTGGGGCGGAAGGTCTGTAATATTCCCTTTTCTGGTGTCACCTATGACAGGGCCAGGATGGACTTCCAGAGTTAGGAGCAAACCAGTCACAGGTACAGGTTGGTGTCATCAGCGGGCCCAGGGGCTTTTTGGAGGAGTTTTGAGGATTTTTTATGCAGTCGGATGGCATTCGCTTGATATATTCCATCATCCGAGCAATTTGGCTTTCGTTCCAATGCATTTTGACAACTTTCGGAAATTTGAGTTGTTTATGGGCTTAGCTCAGCTAATTACGCTCAAGGTGGCATTCTGGGAGGAATACATGACAGAACACCTTAGTGTAATAGCTCATTGGAACCGAGACGAGGATACCTCCATGATGGGACGCTTGGACATGAGTTTCTGTGACTGGAGGAGACGTGGTAGCCGATTAACTCTTTTCTACATTAAAAATGAATATTTTAATAAGAGGGAAAAGTGCTCCATGAATAAAATAATAATAAAATAAGACTCTAGAATGCTCCAAGAGATCTATAAAAGAAAGGGAGGAGACCATTGAGATATATCTTTGGATCATATCATTTTCTTGTATGAGAGGTTTGAGACGTGGTTCTCTACTTTAGCCGTAGCCCCATTCAGGAATATTTTCAAGAATGGGTTGGTTCCTCCGAGAACTTCCCCTCACGCTTGAAAAGCTTGACCAAAGACGGATCCTTCTACACAATCTCACCACAACATACTAAATCCACATGAAATTAAATAAAAGCAATGGAAAGAACTACTACAGATATATTTGACATCAAATAGAAAAAATTTTATCCTAAAGCGATCAAGTAACTCTTATGCTAATATGAGATAGTTGCATACTAACATAACTTGAAACAAGCATGAAGGAAACAATAGCATGAGGAAATAAATAGAAGCATAACAACAAATCAAGAATTTACCATATATGCAAGGAGAAAAACACCATCACAAGTTACCCCAAAGACTTTTGAATTATAATGTAAGTACGTGTACAACCTGACAGCGCTTCCTTAAACCCAATAGCTCGTATTACATGATACAATATGAGAACCCATGGCTCCATTATAAGAAAAGCTGGGAGCAAATCCCAAGGACGAATGCATGTGAGAAGTGAACTTGGAGCAAATCCCAAGTAAAGATAAGCCAACTACCATGTGGAGAAGATTGAGACACCCAGAGCAAAATCGAATTTCTTTTGTGCACACCAAGGGAAATTGAATTCCCCATATGATCTAGTGAACTCATCCAATAAGAAACGAAGTCCCGTGCTACACCAAGTCCACCACTGCAAACTCGAACCAGCTGAAACCGTACCTGTAGATGACCCCAGTGATCTTCTACGTATGTCCCTAAGAATTGCGTGCTTCCTCTGAGTAACTGTGCAATCTAAGCTCAAGGAATAGCATAAATCCACTGAGTGAAGTGTCGAGTGTTGTTGCACTCCAGATAGCTCGTGAGAATGTTGAGAATTCGGAAGGCTGGTAATTAATACAAATTCTCTTCTTGATAATTACTTGTGAGTTTGCTTGTGTTACTTATGTCTTCTCTTCTTTTAGCTTAGTTAATATTTCATCAAGTCAATTATCAATATGCACAAGACACAAAAGTTAGGCTCTTAGAACCAGGGCAAAACCTCTCCCTCTTGGGGAGGAAAACCCGCAAAGAATTCTTCTTATAGATCTTCAAATGACAGTTACCATGACCTAGACTCGGACCCTTGACATAGATATGCTTCCAAGACCTTTATTCAGCTTCTTCAACCTTGATTCTTCTCTTCACCTATTTGCTCAGTGCTGCTTTCCCTTTTATAGGACAGTTATGAATATGTCCTTATACACAATCCTTTTGTTATACTCTGTGATAGTCTTATGTATTATCACAGTCCTTCTTTTATGTTGAACGTAGACCTTACTATAATGTTATTCTGCCTCGTTGTATGACCCTGCTCCTCTTGATTATAATCCGCAACTTTTAAACTTGAAGCTTATACTAAAACTCAGACTTCTCTTGTCTATTTTATCTCAGACTTATCCGCACTCATCTTCAGCTTTTCCGCAGCCCTAACATTGCACCACCTTCTAATATATATCACTGAAGGACTCGGACATCTTCACGCTGTTTTATCTCAGTGACATCCACAGACCTTTCAAACAAATCCGAAGTTCCTTGTTATCCGCAATTTATACCTCCTGTATTTTTCTGCAATTTACTCCTGTACTTCTCCGCAATCTTTCTTCCTGTACTTATGTTTTAGATCCGCATTTCTTGCTTCAGTAATCCACACTTTTTGCCTCAGACAAATCCGCAATATATCCTTCCTTTATCCGCACTATATCCTCCCTTTTATTCACACTGTAATCTGAGATGTGTCCACTTACTTCCATAATGACAGCATACCATATGTGTGTATATATAGGGCACATCCCTTTAAGCAAGCCAACCATACAGCTGTGAGTGAGGCCGACTAGATAAGGTTTGTCTCAGCGTTGCTGCTGAGGTACTTCTTTACTTGCATTTAAGGCTTGTCTTTCATCGTTGCATTGAGGGTTATTGTGAGCTTCTTACACAAGGTCTTGGAGCATATAGCTAGACTAGATTTGACACTTAATTCAAACCTAATGGACATCCAGAAGAAGTCCATCTACTTAATAAAAATTTGCTCCTGAAACCCATGAAACAAGTACACCAAAAATACATTTTATTATCTTTGTCTTCTTCTTTTCATAAATACATAATTACATAGTCAACATGAAGACCGACCTAGTTACACTTTTCAATAGAGACGAGGTCCCCACTTGGTCTTCAATCAACTAATCCTGTAGAATATTCCTTTTATGCTCAACTATCTTTAATAAATTCGATTTTCCTTGGGTGTAACTGCTGCTTTATCTCTGGGAAATTCGATTTTGAATAACTAAATGATGAATTAATGATGCAGTGTGCTCAGTCATCCTCGACATGTCCGTTGACTCAACTCCTTGACTTAGAATAATTTGCAAGTCACTACCACGTCATTTTGTCACATGGAATAATTTATTTTTCTCTATTTTATTTAATTTTGGCCTAATTAAATGCCGCAATTTCCACTAAACTTAGGAAATGTGGATTTTGAGGGTCCATAACTCATTATTAACCCTTCAAAGTGTGTCATAGTAGAAAGTTGAGGGGGAGAGGTGTAATTTTGATTACTCATACCCCATACAACTTCTCTAGAAAACACTTATTACAATCTAATTACAATTTTTATTGCAATTTTCAACCTGCGGGAAATCTAAAAAATTAAAAAATCACTACCTAGACCTAACCAAATTCTACGAAATTTTTTGTGTGATCTAGTATGGTAATATACATCGACTCTAAACACTATACCTCACCCAAGGCCTCACCATAAAGCCGTACTCCGGCTTTGGGGTAAAATTGGAGAAAAAAACTCAATTAATTATTAAGTCCTGATAGGGAGATGATAATTAACCGAGTAAAAAAATCATCCCAGAGTAATACTCACTTGTTGGAAATATCCCAAGCTACCTAGGCCTGTTACAGACTTAATACTAACTCAAATTCATCATTACTAACATCACTTATTACAATTACCCGTAAGGTGTGGAATCTGGGTACAAGAAAAAGATGATGAGAAATAGAAGTAGAATTCAAAAACTCTGTTGAACAGATGATATTTGATGATATCTAATGGTACAAATGTCTTCTCATTATCCTCAGGTGTCACTCCAGTGATCAACAGGACACACAAAAGGAAATTATAAAAAGGGAAAGGGGGCTCATTTTGAAGGTTACTCAAACTAATCATTTTCTCATTACAGCTGAACAAGAGCTCAAGCGAGTTCATTGGATGGTTTCAAGGGAAATTCTCCAATAAGTTTCAGTAGAATCCAATTGCTACCCTAGCTGGACCCCCAATTTTGGTGGAAGAATTTGCCACTCTAGTTGGGTTTACTTGCCAAATTAGAGCTGAACTTTTGCAGAGGTTTGAGAGCCCAAATTGATTGCAGGAAGGACACATTGCAGAGGGTTGAATTTCTTGGTTTGGGGCCGTGTTAATTTCTGTTTGGGCCGAGTTTTGTGGAGAGGCCAAATTCACTACAGTGAGGGCCAAATTGTTGTGAAGCAAAAAGGAGGGTCGAGTTGTTGTGGAGCAAAAAGGGGGCCAAATTGTTACCAGATTGTGAGTGCTAAGCCACTCCTCTCCAGCTGAGTGAAATTGACAAGTACCCATGGCCAAAATTGTTTTCTAGACCAGGGCCGAATTGTCTAATGCATGAGGAGGCTGAGTTCTTGGAATGGGCTGCCTTCTGCTCAATTTCTGGGCAGAAAATTGAGGTGAATTCCTGAGAAATAGTAGGGGCCAAATTGGGTATTTTCCAGTGGTGGATTTCTGTGGAGGGGACCGAAATTATCCAAGGTCCGTGACATTTTCTGGGCAGTGGATGAGTGCACAAAAAGTGCTGAAGGAGGGCCACTCTTCTCATTTGCAAGAGGGATCGAGTCCTTCCCTTGGAGGCCAAGTGGAGCCAAGCAAACAAGGGACTGAGTTGTTCATCTCTGTGGGCGCCACGTTCATCTCCAGGAGGCCGATTTTGGGTGTGTCACATACAGCAAGAAGTGCCCAGGTTCCTTCGCTCCAATATGTCATTACAATTTCCAGCTGCCTCAATAATAATAATACTATTATGGAGTGGAATTTATGAACATGTGCTTGACTGTTACAAATGTGCCATATTGTATGCCAAATGTTTGTGAAAATGCCTGAGCATGTTCTGCTGTAGCAAATTTGTGTTTGGAACAGAATTAATATGCAAAATGTTTGTTAAAATTTGCTACAGGAAAAATTAAAATTTGACGAAATTTTTGGGAAACTTTATTCCTGGGACACTACAGTCCATCCAAGGTCCTACATTTTGTATTGTTAATAGTCTCGCAATTAACCACCATTTACAGTTAATAAAAAAAGTGTATTTAAAAGGTTTTCTAATTGCATTCAAACACTAATAATCCAACATAGAACTTTGCATTGCAATCACATACCCATCTCAACTATTCACGAATATTACAAACAAGAAAATTCTCGTTTCCAATATTTCCTCTTTCTTGAAGGGGTTCCAAATGAAACAAATAAAGTTCTTTGTTCATTAAATCTAAGCATTCCAATGAATAAACTTGTTCTAAATCTCAATATTCTAAATCAACTCCATATAAAACATTAATCAAATACAAGGTTGAGAACCTACCAACTTTGAGTAGGCCATAGCATCAATTACTTTTTTGATCATCTCCAATGGCTGAAAATGCCGTGCAGTATCTACATTAACATTACAAGGGGAATGGTTTCTTGATAAATCATTCAAAGATCCCTTGCTCGTGCATAATTCTACAGTTATTGAAAAAATTTACATTTTTGGCACCACTAACCATTGCCAATGCTCTTTTTGTTCCATGTAATAAGAAAGCAACAATCATTTATTAAATTAAATTGACAAAGTCAAACAAATGTTTATAGCAAAAAAATATGATGAAGTTAAAGCCATTGTACAATGATGAAAATATAACTTATATATGTGATCTTGTTGGTTTCTATACACATGGTTCTACAAATGAATTACACATGGTAGTTGATAAGGAAGTAATATGTATAATTCCATATTAAGCATAGGATTTAAAAATTGCAAAAGCGTCAAGACTCAAAACATACTCGAAAGGTCCATACACACTTGGAACCTTGCCCTCTTATTGTGGTCAATCTAAGGGATAAACTACCATGGCTTATTGAATGATCCTGGGCAACACTCATTGGAAAGTGTTTGTAATATCCCCAAATGGGAAAATGACAATAATACAAGCAAAATAGACTAAAAATTACAGCAACAAGGAAAACACCACTAAAACACAGAATTTGGAGCCAAAATCATTGTTGAGCCATTTTATTAATATGTCGAGAAATGAGGTGCTGAAAAGATTGCACCTAGGCCTGCTCAAGGCAGGCTGGCTAAAGGACAGCTCAAACCCAAACAAAATTCCTGCTGGAAACTGCTCTGCGTGGCTCCATGACTGCGCTGCCTAGCTCAAAAAATGTTGTTGTTGGTCCCAAATAAATGTTGCTAGGGCTTGCTATGATGCTTGGAAAATTCTAGGATTTTAACCACAGACTCTGCTCAAGAAACCCACAATAACCCACGAAGGAATTGGCCTGATATTAACTTCAGAATTTTAGCCCAATTTTCCCTTAGCTCCTCTAGCTGCTGGATGAGTTAGGATCTTTGTTTGACACCTCAAACATGCCCAGAAAATTCTGCCAAATTAATCTTGGCTTCTCCTCAATAAACCCAGAAAAACCTAGAAAAGGTTTGTCCTAGTTTTGACCTCGTAAATTCGTTCTCTTGGGCTTGGCTCACCCAACTACTGGGAAATTCGGTTCCTAGCTGGAACTGTTGGTAGATGTCTCCAAAATGCTGCCAAAATCCCTGGTAAGAGGTGGCTAGCCTCCCCTCCAAATCTTCCGGCTGAACTCCTCTTCTCTCCCACACTCCCGACACTTCCTCTAGACTGTACTGCACAATCACTGCGAAGTCTCTGCTGCCTCTACGCACTTTTGTTGTTACTGCTATGTCAAATCCTCACCAAAATTACGGAACTACTCTCCTAATTGAGCACTCGAAGTCCCCCGAGGTAGAGGTTGAGATCTCCGCCTGAAGATCTTCTGTGCTAAACAGCGCGACAGACTTGGCACCTAGCACAAGCGTGCAATGTCAAGATAACAATTAAAATAGAAGATGAATGAATGAGCAAATGAGTTTCCTTCACTTCCTTTTATCAATTGAGCCCCCAACATTCCCTTGGGCCCACCATGGACTGCGCAGTCCCCTCATCCAGCCACTCACTGTGCTGCCCCCATAGAGCCTCTCCCACGCTACCACCTAGGGAGCTCCCTCCAAATCAAATGCTGGCCACATGGACCTCACTAAGGCCGTAATTTTTCCTTATGAACTATAGGAGTAGGCTGTATTTTTTCCCTTAATTATTAATTGTGGGTCCTGACCCATCTTATTTATGTTTGACATTAGAAACATGAAAATTTATAAAAATTAATATTCCAATTAGCAAAATTGCTAATTGGGGATATTACAGTCCTCCCCACCAAAAAAAATTTTGTCCTCAATTAATGCCTAAACAAGCATCCTCTCTAGCTGACGCTCCCTACTATCACTGCAAAAATGTGCCATGGTCCCAAATGGGCCACTGAATCATCCCTGACCTCTGCATCTCCCTGATATGAGGGGAACCCTCAATACCCAAATCCCAAGCCATCATGTCCAACATGAAGCTCTTCCTGATCCACTCACCATCCTGCCATGAACAAGTAGCAGAAGCCCTTTGAACACCATCAATGAGTAGGGAATCATGATAATATCGCACTATGCCCAACTCCTCATGAACTTTCCCTACCAAGTAGTCTCATCCCATGTACTCCAAGAGTAAACCCTCAAAGATAACACCTAATCCCTGCAGAGCTAGCGTCTCGCACAAAAAAACCCCTCCTAATATCATTTTGTTGACCAACCTACCATGCTAATGAAGTCCCCCACTCCATTAGTGACTCGCTAAAACCCAATGGAAGATCTACATGATCTCCACATGTAGTATATATCTCATCCCTAAAGGTTATCGAGTTGTGTAGAGCTGTAATGATCGGGTACTCTGCTAATCTCGGAGAAGTGCCACCATGTTGATGTTGCGCCACTCTTACTATGAGATACTCCCCATCGGGTGCAGACTATATCCCTCTCTCTTGGGGCCTTGTGGCAAAAAATCTGTGAAGGCCAAACTCATCCTGCTTGGGCATCTCCATGATGCTGATATCTACCCCTCCACTGCCAATCAAGACCCTAAGCAACAACATGATAAGTCTGCCTCGCCATGTAGTGGAGGTCTCAGTGCTCCCCGACGTGTCAACCCAAGGTGGATTGGATCACCCTTTGTCATGTCCATGGTCATCACAAAGTGGAGTGATCCACCTGCCCAACAAATCCCTAGATCCCCCAACCTTACTAGGAGCTCACAACTCCCACTCCTCACGTGATGTCGTTGTGTAGCGCTGACTTGATAGAACCCATCTGGCCCTCATCTCTAACCCCTGTATGTATCCACTAGGTGGACCCCAAGTATCAGGAGTCTGTCCCACGTATGCATACCTACCCAGCTCCTGCTAGACCACGTAGTGAAATCCACCATCCCAACTCTTGATGATACACCCAGACATAACTCGGAGTCTGGGTATCCTCCTATAGTCTAAGTCTACCATCCACCGTCCCTCAAATGTGAGCCTAAGGGTGGAACATATGCTACCCTGGCAATCAACCACACCATCCCTAAGCCTATAGCCGTCAACTCGTGCACCTACCAAGTGTCTCAACTGGAGAGTCTCCTCCCAGCTCATGACACGCGGTATCTCATCCAGCTGCCTAGGGTGCGTCTCCCATGCCCTTCTTCCTGAATGGAGAGTGTCAAGGGGCACCAACCAAACACGCGACCATAAGCAACACTGGAGGATGATGTGTGGGTGTGTCCCAAAGGGTATGATCAAGAGTCTACCTAAATGCTCAAGAGTAATCCTTCAGACGACACTCTCTCTACCTCGGATCTATTGATAACACCCTTGTAGCCCTGTCTCCGCTAAACGTGGTGTCTCCATATGCTCATCAAGATCCTCATCGATCCTAGGTGAGATGCATCCCATGGTACTCATAATGCCCCCGTCCATAACTCCTCTTGGAGGCAACGCTCCAAGAGCCCGTTGTGTCGTATCATGTGTCACTACATACCACCAAGTGTCTCCGCACTCCTTGACATGCCACTGTATGCTGCAAACTGTCCCTGTACACCACCGAATACCCCCAGCTATGGCTATACCATCATGTATCGTCATGTATCCCTCCTGTGTGTCATTGCACCTGTCACTCTCCACATGTAACCAATGTGATGTGAGGCACTCCTACTCCCCAACGTGGTCCGACATACTACAACACACCCCCATGCATCTCCATGATGTGGGCTACATCTCCCCATCTGCTATGAAGGAACGGAGCGGCCCGACTCCTCACATGCCAACGAAAATGACACCACTGCACCTATCCTCCATAGCTGAAGTGTCCCATATACCGATGAGAGAGCATTGTCTCTATGTAATGCCATGTGCGGTGGCCTGTCGATGCCACCTCCTCCTATCAGCTCCTGCCAAAGTAGGCTAATCACCCTGTGACTCCACGCACAGTCAATATGCTGAGATAACTCATGAAAAAAATAACCCCCCCTATCGAACCAACCTGTCACTAGGGTTGTACAGGGCTCTGATAGAGATCTGGAAATGTGTGTGTGCCCAAACATCAGGTCCATCGCGCAACTACTACCACCACCTACTGACTCTATGATGTGATGGGAAATCCCACCTGTATCCCAACAACAATCTGACCCTCGTATCCCTCTGGTGATCCATGGACTCTGCTGAAATGTGACCATAGATGTATCCAACTTCCTAACCTGCTCCATGTCGTACCAGCTCAGTACCTCTTGCCATCCAATCCCAAAGGCGGGGTCAAATGTGCAATCCTCTGTGGAAGGAACACGCCCTCCAAGCTGGTGTGGTGTCATGCCCAGCTCATGTTGCTCAGTCCTGCTAACCTGGCCATCCCCTCGGGTACATCTAAACAAATCTACCTCCCTCAATTCAATGTGTAAGGGTGGGCTAATAATGTTGTAGTCCCTGCCAGTGTACCTCTGGGGCGAACTGCGCTAGAAACCCAAGGCGTGGCCTCTCTGTTACCCCTCATCAATGGCTAGCCCAACGGATGGCTGCACATCCTCCTCCACCATGGACTCAACATGAGCCTCCCACTGCTCCGACAACCCAACATGACAGACGTGATCATCGGTTAATTGTAGATGCCGATATTCCTCATCAATGGTTGTGTGCTCCACTACCTCCTCCAATCTGTCCATTGGAGCTACCAAAGGGAACTCCATCAAAGGTGACTCCTGCATCACACTAGGTGTATCTACAAGCTCCCCACAATCCTGTGTGCCCTCATCCTCCAAGTGTGAGGTAGCCATTTTGACGGCTTCCTCCTCTGTTATTTGGTTAAGCTGGAAAAAGGTATCCAAATTTTCCACCAGATCCTGAGTCGTGCACTCGATGGATCTGTCATACGTGAGAAAAGGTATCCTCCCAATGGTACCCTGCAACTCTGAGCTCTGCATGCTATACCCCCCACTGTTCCTGCCTTTTTCATCCTACTTGAGCTAGCAGTAATATCTGAAGAAAAAAAATACTCTGAAGTTTTCCCCCATGGACTACTATTCTCGGAAATAATCTCCCATGGGTATACGATCATGTCGCCTACCTTGCTCACTCGATACTGAAGGTAAAAATTAGGCATCGTGGTCCTGGTTGGCCTACTGAAGGTTGGCGGGTGAGTGGCTGGTAAAGGGTGGTCACACTGTTGTCAGACCCCTGAAGTCTCCCCAAATAGGAACTCATGATGGATGCTCTTATCCCTGTTTTGTTTCTTGAGTCCTTCCAACTTTCCCTTTTGTCCTTTGGCTAAATCATTTAGGGCCCTTTAAAATGCTACCAAATGTTGCTTCCCCTCTGCTACTTGAATCCCCCATATTTGCCACATCTACTGCCTTTGGTGGCTAATGTTCTGCCTACCCTCCTCGTTCATAGGAAAAGATCACCGCGGTTGAGCCAAGAACGAAGCTCTGACACCACTGTAATATCCCCAAATGGGAAAATGACAGTAATACAAGCAAAATAGACTAAAAATTATAGCAACGAGGAAAACACCATTAAAACACAGAATTTGAAGCCAAAATCATTGCTGAGCTATTTATTAATATGTCGGGAAAGAGTACAAATGAGGTGCTGAAAAGATTGCACCTGGGCCTGCTCAAGGCAGGCTGAAGGACAGCCCAAACCCAAACAAAACTCCTACTAGAAACTGCTCTGTGTGGCTCCATGTCTGCGTTTCCTAGCCCAGAAAATGTTGTTGTTGGTCCTAATGAAATGCTGCTAGGCCCTGTTACACTGCGTCAGGGACTACACTGCCTCTACGCAACCCTAAAGGGACTACACACTCCTGCTGCTACTGCTATGTCAAATCCTCACCAAAATTGTGGAACTACTCTCCTGAGCGGGCACTCGAAGTCCCCCAAGGTAGAGGTTGAGATCTCTGCCTGAAGATCTCGTGTGCTAAACAGCATGACAGACTTGGCACCCGGCACAAAAGTGCTATGTCAAGATGACAATCAAAATAGAAGATGAATGAATGAGGAAATGAACTGCCTTCACTTCCTTTTATCAATTGAGCCCCCAATGTTCCCTTGGGCCCACCATGGACTGTGCAGTCCCCTCATCCAGCCACTCACTACGCTGCCCCCATAGAGCTTGTCCCACGCTGCCACCTAGGGAGCTCCCTCCAAATCAAATGTCGGCCACATGGACCCCACTAAGACCACAATTTTTCCTTGTGAACTATAGGAGTAGGCTGTAGCTTTTCCCTTTATTATTAATTGTGGGTCCCGACCCACCCTATTTATGTTTGACATTAGAAACATCAAAAATTATCAAAAATTAAAATTCCAATTAGCAGAATTGCTAATTGGGGATATTACAAAGTTCTATTAAACATTATTGACTATTGACACCATTAGATCCACGTTACACACAATTTTGTCCAACACAAAATCAGATAGTATATAAAAGGGTTCTGTAGAAGGTCCACGCATTTATTCACACATCCACTTAAGGACTTGTTCTTTCTTATGGTCATTTTTCTTGGTATTTCACATTTGGTTAATTGGTTCACTAAAACATATATTTCAATCACACCATTAATCACTTTTTGTTTCATTGGAATTGTTACACACCAAAAAGTAGGTAACCCATAGGAGAAAAATTTTCTTCTCCTTATATTGCAAGCTAGCCAACACCCCTATATGATCAGCACATAACATGATGCAAGGATCCTCTACTTCTTGCTCCTATCATATTTTTATCTCCCATTCAACATTTGAAGGAAGGTGGGTCATCCATCGACAGCTACTTTAACCATTTTGTAATCATGTGTTTTCCCTTAATGTTATGGGCATACTAATATGGATAAAAGGACAAACTGAACGATTGAATAATCTTTGAATGTATTCTTGTTCCCTCACTTCACCTAGTAGGTTAGTCTTTGACTCTAATCTAGTGGAACCTCCTCTGAGGCCTTAGGGTTTTAGGAAAGGCACTACTAGGGAGGCTCTGATTGAAGTAGTGTGTCAAATATATTCCATACCTGCCACTTTCCATCTTGTCCATTATTACATCTCCATTCTTCGGGCTAGTGGTTACTGGTCATGGGGATTGACACCCTTCATCCTCATCCTTGAGTCTAGATCGGAAAACTTTGCCCTGGAGATTGATGCAACTAAAAGAAGAATATAAGAATACGAAAGCCACAATGAAACAAAAGGGTAAAATGCAAAAGATGGTTGGGACATTTGATTAGTATATGGGCAAATGTAATGTTCCCATCTGCTTAGGATGTGAAAGTAGAGACAACGCAGCGCAGCAGCAGAGGGTGCTTCAGTGATGAGATGCAACCCAACTAACTTGTTTGTCAATGATTGGGTGATGGTCCTTCAGTTGCTTACTTTTCAACAATTGAGTTGCAGTGCAACAGTTAGCAGTGGCAGTGCTATTGTTGTGAAACCAACTCCAAAAATAGAAGAAAAGAGATATCAACGCCTTAGAAATAAGCCACTTCAAGGGGGCAACCTCCAATACATTACATGAATGAACAATTCTTGGATGATACAAAAGACAAAATCTCCTTTCTATATATAGGAGTCCATGGAGCCACAATGTAATCCTAGCTGACCTAACAATAATAATGTAAGGGCACAATAATAACAATATGGGGGTTACAAGGGTACAACAATAACAATAAGGGGGGCTACACTAACATAATAAGGGACTACACTATTAATATAGGGACTTAACATGCCCCTCTCCTTCAAACAAGTGTTGTCTTCAACGCTTGATTATTTCCTGATGCTTCTGTATAAAATTCTCATCCTCCCCTGTGGAATCTTCTACAGGAAAGTTCTTCCACTTGCTGAGATACTCTGAAATTGATCGTACTTGTCGAGTTCTTGTTTCTATGACTGCTTTAGAACTTCTTTTGATGTGATGTTGATCTTCCTGTTGTTTCATTAGATTATGCACCAAAGTTAGGCTAGCCTTTAAGATTTGGAGAACTTGTTGTTGATGCTCGATGTGATCTTCCACTAATTTATCATCCATATTAGCTATTTTTTTATCCTTCAAACCATCCAACTTAGCCTCCATTTCTGCTTTTAAACCATCTATGTCATCTTCGGTTGCTCTTCGTGAGATCGAAATTTGTTGCACTTGGTACCGTAATTTTGATATCTCATACTGCAATTCTTCCTCTTCATGCGTCATAGTATAGATTTTTGAGGGCTTAATGGGTATGGAATTATTTTTTGGAGGCATTATTGAACCCAACACTGATAAAAATTCTAAAATATGCCCTTGGAATCACTTCAAACTACTTTTTCAAACAAACGTTATGCAACTTTAAAAACCAAATACACCTTTTTCTTGCTTTTGAGAAGCTCGATATTGAAACTGAATTATCTATGTGATTTCGGATCCTCAATAACTGAAATTTGGCCCTAAAGTAGCCCTTTGAATCTTCTTTCTAATGCCACAAGTCTAACCTAATTTGGACTCTTCAAGGCAAAATTATGTCCAATCTCACACAATGACCTAATTATGGACTAGATCGGTAGAGCGAATTTGTACGACTTGCCACGTGTCACTGTTTCTGGTAGCATCGGATGTGCTCTAAGTCTCAAATTTTGCAAGGAGGCTTAGGCACATGTATTCCAAAGAATCCAGAAAGTGTTTTGGGAAATTCCACCCGAATTGTGTTTTATGAAAATAATTAATTATTTTTAATGGGACCCTAAGTTTAAACTTAGGAAATTAAAATAATTAAATGATATTAATTAAAACAGGGTGTGAATCTTCTAGATAAAGACGAAGACCAATTCAAGTTAATCTTAGTTGTTGATTAACGATTTAATCTCGGTCGTTGAAGTCTCAACGAAAAGATTATAAAGACTTGACGGGGCATTTGGAAAGAACACCGACAGAGTCTAGAGATCGAAATTCTTTAGTGAGCAGTGCTCATGTAAAAGATCGATCGAGTTGATTCTCGCAGAGAGGGGCAGAGATAATTTTCGGTTGGAGATCTTGCCTGAGCCGAGAATACAATGCAGAGAAGATAGTTGTAATACCCCTTTTGGGATATTTTATAAATTTTGCCAGAAAATTAACTCAACCAAAATTTCTCCTTTAAATTATCATGCGTTTAACAAAAGATTGCCATGTAAAATAAAGCATACAAGTACATGCAAATCCATAACACCATAATGCAGGAAATAACTCAGCTTCATTATAATATAACTAGGGTTACATGCTGAAATGAGAAATAGCCGAGATAACTGAAATAGAACTGGCCTCAAGGATCTGCTACAATACTGCGTTGGCCTCCTAAAACTAAACTGTTGCACTCTCCCTCCAACAACAGCTACCACTGAATCAACTGGAAATCAATGAAGCACCAATTGAGGATCTAAATGATCCTGATTCCAATATTCTTGAAGATCTGTGAAACTCCTGAATGAAGTCTCCTCAAGAGAGTTGAGTTTCCGTCCAACACCCGTTAACACACCCGAGGGTTTCCATCCTGGGGCTACCGATGGAGAAGAGAACCGAGTTCTCAACCTCACATACAAGAAAAGATATCAAATCCAAGATATCCCTCAACAACATCCTCTTTTTCTTTTATAGATTTCATGGATCCTTCTAAGGCCTTATTTTATTATTATTTTAAACATGGAGCACTTTTCCCTCTTATTTTCCAATTAAAATACTCCTTTTTAATCCTGGAAAGAATAAATCGGCTACCATGTCTCCTCAAGTCACTGAAACTCATGTCCAACCACCCTACCATGTAGGTCTTCTCGTCCCGATTCCAACGAGCTATTACACTAAGGTGTTCTATCATGTATTCCTCCCGAAATGCCACCTTGAGCATAATTAATTGAGTTAAGCCCAAAAATAACTCAATTTTCCAAAAGTTGTCGGAATGCACCAGAACGAAAGGCAAACGGTGCAGATGATGGAATATATCAAGCAAATGCCACCGGTCATCATAGAAACTCCTCAGAATTCCTCCATAAAGCCCCTGGGCCTGTGATGACACAACCTGTGTCTGTGACCTATCTGCTCCTAACTCTGGAAGTCCATCCTAACCCTGTCATAGGTGACACCAAAAAAAGGAATATTACAATAGAGGGCAGTACGTAGAAGAGGCAGCATAGCAACTA
Organism: Pinus albicaulis; assembly: GCA_034641835.2. Taxonomy (NCBI): domain Eukaryota; kingdom Viridiplantae; phylum Streptophyta; class Pinopsida; order Pinales; family Pinaceae; genus Pinus; species Pinus albicaulis. The sequence goes on along the minus strand of CM076575.1, from coordinate 1,322,093,467 downwards.
CGCAGAGGCAGGGCAATGCCACACAGAGGCAGCATTGCAACCTTGAGGAGATTCGAGATTCCGCTGAGGATCAGTCAGATCTAGTACCAGAGTGTCGGGGTGTGAGACCGGAGGGGCCAGAGATCAGTATCCAGTGAGCAGAACTGCCAGCAAGCAGAGGTGACACAGTCCCCACGCAGAGTCGCGCAAATCTGCACAGAGGAGGCGTAGGGCTCATCAGCTCAATGTTTGGTCAGTCAGGATTTCCAGTGTCAGTGTGAGGTAATCCTCATTAGCTCTTTGTCAATCAAATTCTCTGTGTGGATGACTAGTAAGGCATCCAAGATTGTATTCAGAATTACTGCATAATAATAAAAACCCTCAGCTGTTGCATCGGTTCTCCTGCTTTGGGTTTTTCAGAGGACTTAGTCCAAAAATAACGGTATCGTGTGTTCATTGTTTATTCTTGCTCAGATCTTGTTTCCGCACTTATTTATTTTCCGCAATTTAATTTTGTGAAGGTTGTAGTGTATGGGTTTCAATATTTATTGTAGAACACAGTAAATAATTTGTTCAGAAATTAACAAATAGAAGAATTCTCATTAGTTGTTGCAATAGGATTCCGAGGTTTCCAAATTTTCACAATAGACCTCATGAAGAAGGAAATTTTCAGTTGTCTAATGAGGCACAATCAACCTTCAAGAGGATGGAGCAGGTAATGAGTTCATGCCCTGTGCTAGCACTTCTAGGTTTCACTCAGCCATTTTTGGTTAAGTGTGACGCTTCGAGGACAGGAATAGGAGCAGTGTGAATGTAGAATCACAACACCATTGCGTTTCAGAGCCACAAACTCAAAGATTATGAGCAGCATTACTCTATATATGATAAAGAGATGTTGGCCAATATGCATGCATTGGCCAAGTTTAGACAATACCTAGTGGGGAACAGGTTTAATGTGAAGAATGATCATAACAGCTTGAGGTTCCTCATGGAGCAGAAGGATTTGAGCGAGAGGCAACAGAAGTGGATCAGCGAACTACAAGCATACAAATTTGAGATTGAGTATGTGACGGGCAGAAACAACGTGGTAGCAGATGCCCTTTCCAGAATGCCATCCACCCACTCTCTTATGCAGATTACAGATGACTGGAAATCTCTCGTACTAGTGGAGTACTCCAAAAACAAATTCACTTGCAAGATCCTCGATGGGCTAGTCCAGGATGAGCAATAACATGTCATTGATGACATTATTTACTACAAAGATCGGACATACCTTGTGCCAGAGTCTCAACTCGAGGAAAAGATCATGCATGCAGCGCATAGCGCGCTCCTAGCAGGACACTCGGGGTACTTGAAGGCGTATAGGAAAATCAGGGAGAGGGTGGCATGGAAAGGCCTCAAGGCAGATGAGCTGAGGTTTGTGAGAGAATGCAACGTTTTCCAACAAAACAAAGTAGAGCATAATGTTCATTTTAGTTAACGATGGTATATTCTATGCTTAGAGCAATTTACTTCAATCTTTCTTATTAGCCCAATTCAATTTGCTGATCACCCTGTACGGTCCATAGAAGAGGAGGCCTATAAGGAGTTAGAGGGAGATGCCAGCACCAGTGCACCAGAAGGGGATCATCCACCACCACCTCCCCCAGCAGCAGCATTTGCACCCACAGGAGGAGTCCTTGCATCTTTGCGGGGAGTTCCCAAGTACTTAACACTGAGAGTCCGAGGGACGGTTCAGGGCCAGCGTGTCTCAGTGCCGGTGGACAGTGGGGCCACGCACAACTTTATCGATGCCCAGCTAGTGCAAAGGAGGGGCATACAAATAGAGAGGTTTGATGGTTTCTCAGTGTTGGTTCCAGGTGCCAGGACTATGCAGTGCATGCAGTATGTTCCAGCATTAGCAGTGACCATGGGGACATACACAGTGACTGATCATTTTTTTGTGGTCGATATTCCATATACCAACATAGTATTGGGTGTACAATGGCTTATCACACTTGGGAAATTCACTACAGATTGGGAGACTCTAGAGATGGAGTGGACAAATAAGAAGAATGGGAAGCATGTGATGATTAGAAGCATTCACACATATCCTCCACAGAGTGTCTCTACACACCGGATGGATGCAGATTTCCAGAAGGGATACATAGAGTAGGCAGTGGAGCTGCAGATTTCAGAAGCAGGTGTCTCAGGTTAGCCTGTGCACCCAGATGTGTAGACTATCCTAGACTGTTACTCCATGGTTTTTGGGGACATTCCACTAGGACAGCCACCGGACCGGGGGTTTGAGCACACCATTGAGTTGGAGCAGGGCATCCACACAATGATTACCACTCCCTACAGGCACCCCAAAGCCTATAGGGATGAGATTGAGAGAGCCATACATGAGCTCTTGGCATTGGGAAAAATCAGGCCCAGCACTAGCCCCTTTGCTTCTTCAGTGGTTCTGGTGAAGAAGGACGGCCCACTGTGGATGTGCATAGATTACAGGGCCCTGAACAAGAAGACCATGAAGAACCACTACCCCATCCCCAGGATCGATGAGCTAATAGATGAGTTGAGGGGAGTGAAGTTCTTCTCCAAGATCGATTTGAGGTCGGGGTACCATCAAATCAAGGTGAGGGACCAGGATGTCCCCAAGCCTGTGTTTCGCTACCACTACGACCATTTCGACTTTTTGGTGATGCCCTTTGGGCTAACCAACGCTCCGGCCACATTTCAGTCATGTAAGAACCACATCTTCCGTGGTCAGTTGAGGAAGTTTGTGCTGGTATTTTTCAACGACATTCTCATCTACAGCCGCACATGGGAAGAACATTTGCAGCACATTGAGGTTGTACTGCATATCTTGGAGGAGCAGCATTTCTAGGCCAAGTTGTCCAAGTGCGAGTTTGGGCTTACAAAGATGCCCTATTTGGGGCATATTATCGGAGTGGACAAAGTGAGAGTCCATCAGAAGAAGATCTAGGCCATCCTGGATTGGCCGGAACCGAAGAACGTGACAGAACTCCAAGGATTTGTAGGCATCTGCATCTACTACTGGAATTTCGTCAAAGTATTTTCACAACTTGCAGCACCCCTCACAGATCTCACCAAGAAGGGGGCCTTCAGCAGGACAGATGCTGCACAGAGAGCTTTTGACAGGCTCAAGGAGGTGATGAGCAGTTGCCCGGTGTTGGCATTGTCCGACTTCACACAGCCCTTTGTGCTGGAGTGTGATGCTTCAGGAGAAGGGGTAGGCGTAGTATTGATGCAGGGGGGCCATCCTATAGCTTTCGAGAGTCGAAAGTTGTCGCCACATGAGAGATTGTACCCCATATACGACAAAGAGATGCTAGCCATCATGCATGTGTTGGCCAAGTTCCGGTAGTACCTGGTCAGGGAACAGATTCCAGGTGAGGACTGACCACAACAGTCTTCGATTCTTCCTTGAGCAGAAGCAGTTGTAGGAGAGACAGCAAAAATGGGTCAGCAAGATCCAAGCCTATGATTTCAACATCGAGTATGTCAAGTAGAAGAACAACGTGGTGGCAGATGCTTTATTACGAAGACCGGCAATGCTGTCCTTGATGAGTATTGATGCAGACTGGAGGGCTCACCTTTTAGTGGAATACTGCAAGGACCGTTTTGCATGTGAGATATTAGATGGGCAAGTGACAGATGACCGGTGCCAGGTGATGGATAAGGTCATCTATTATAGAGATCGAATCTTCTTGACAAGTAACTCCCAACTCAGGGAGAAGATATTGCATGCAGCCCATGATTCACCACTCTCAGGCCATCAGGGGTTCACTAAAACATACAGGGCCACCAAGGAGAGGTTCTCATGGAAGGGCCTCAAGGAGGACATACTCTGGCATGTCAAGGAGTGCGTAGTTTGTCAGCGGAACAAGGGAGAGTTGAACCACCCCGCAAGTTTGCTACAGCTGCTTCCCATTCCGGAGGGGAAATGGGAAAGCATCTCCATGGATTTCATCACAAGATTGCCCATGGTGCAGGGGAAGGATTTCATCTTTGTAGTTGTTGATCGACTGACGAAGTATGCTCATTTCTTTGCCATCTCAGCTCGGTACACTGCTTCACAAGTGGTTGAGTTATTTTTCCGGGATGTTTTCAGACTCCGTGGTCTTCCAAATACCATAATCAGTGACAGGGGCAGTCGGTTCATGGGTGGCTTTTGGCAGGAAATATTCCGTTTGGTGGGTACAGAGTTGACACCCAGCACCAGTTAACACCCACAATCGGATGGACAGACTGAGATAGTGAACAAGTGGTTGGAGGGCTACTTGAGAAACTATGTTACGAAGCAGAAGAAGGCTTGGTTGCACTGGCTTCATTTGGGGGAGTACTGCTACAACACGACATTCCACATGTCAATTGGTATGTCTCCATTTTACGTTTTATATGGTTATAATGCTCTAACTTTTGTTGAGTTTATGTTTGGAGCTAGCAAGGCCCCCAGGGCCAAGGACTGGATCCAAAAGAGCCAAGACATACTCCGAGCTCTCAAGGATAACATAGCTACAGCACAGAACCAGCAAAAGCTATACGCAGACAAAGGTCACGTGGAGAGGTAGTTTGAGGTGGATGATCTGGTTTTCCTCCGTCTTCAGTCGTACAAGTAGTCCACGATGAAGCAGAAAGGAGATGAGAGCTCAAGCACCGGTTCTATGGACCATACAGGGTGATCATGCGTGTTGGGGAGGTAGTGTATGAGCTAGAGCTGCCAGCCAAGAGCAGGATCCACAACATTTTTCACGTCTCATGCCTAAAGAAGGCTTTGGGACAGCAGGTGACAGCCACTATGGAGCTTCCGCCCACTGATGATGAGGGGCATTTGGTGCTACAGCCGAAGGCCATCTTGGACACCTGGGACAGACATTTGAGGAGCAGGACCGTGAAGGAATATCTGATCAGATGGAGAAACCTTCCAGATGAGGATGCCATTTCGGAAGGAGAGAAAATATTGCAGCATCCATCTTTGCAGTTGCCTAAGGATAAGCAATGTTTTGGCGGGGAGGACTATAATATTCCAAATTAGCAGTCAGCTAATTGGAATATTAATTTTGTCAATTTTGCCTTTTTCTAATGTTAGCAAAAACATAAAGTGGGTAAAGGTGACCCACAAATAAATCCGAAGATTAAATCACTTTCCTAAAGTCACGAAGGCAAGTATTAGAGCTGGAGTGGGACCCATGTGGCTAGCTACCCGCAGTGGACATCAGCCTAGTGGCATTGCAGGAGAGGCAACAGCGTAGGCAGCGCAGAGACAACATGGGGACAGCAGGGGGACAACAGCTACGCAGTGGCAGTGTAGTGGTTGGCTGGCATAGGTGGCAACGTAGTCTAGTGGGGCCCAAGCGAACGTTGGGGGCTCCGCTAGGTAAAATAGGATGAGAGCAGCTCATTCCTCATTCTTTTAGTCATCAACTAACTTTCTGCCAAGTAAACCAAAAGCACGCTTGAGCTGTTTAGCCGAGTCTGCAAATGTTGTTTCACCCAGAGATTTCCGACAGGAGATCTCAACCTCATCCTCGGGGGACTTCGAGTGCCTGCTCAAGAGAGGAGTTCGGTTAGATTAGGAGGAGAGTTTCCACAGGTTCAGTTCAGAAATACACAGTCCCTTCCAAGAAAGCGCAGTCGGCAGGGAGCTACACAGTGCAGTAGTGGAGCAGCTCCGAGGAAGGAGAACGACCGAGATATTTCAGCCAAGAGTTTTGTGAGGGGATCAACCCTTCCTTAGCAGAGTTTTTGGGCAGTTTCCAGCAGATTAATTCAAAGCCCCATGTGCCCAGTAGAATTGCGTACCCAGCTCAAGAGGTTGATTTTCCAAGGTCAGCGTTTCAGAAAACCCTTCACGAGTTTTTCTGGGTTTGTTAAGGAGAATCCGTTGTCCAAATCCCAGAATTTTCTTAGCAATAGAACAACCCCAATACGTAGTCCATTTCCAGCCAGCAGCAGCATTTTCCAGACTGGGCAGCATAGAGGAGGAGCCACGCAGAGCTGCAAGCAGAAAGGTTTTCTGGGCAGGGATTGAGGAGTATTTCAGCATGCCTTGTGTAGGCCAAGGTGCCATCTTCCTAAGCACCATTTGTACCTTTCCCATTCAGAAATATTAATAAAATGGCTCAGCAGTTTTGGCTCAATTCATGGTGTTTTTGATGCATTTTTTCCATTTGTTGTAGATTTAGCCTTTGTATGCTTTGTATTACTGTTTGTTCCCAATTTGAGATATTACAAAGTCATCTATAAAAGTGACATAATATTCATGGCTCCCAATGGACTTCCTCCAACCTGATAGAGTGTATCAACCCTGAAACCAAGAGTGAATACTTCTTTGAAATTCCTCTTCCAAATGCGTACCTTTCCATCGATGAATGCCACCTTGAATCCTTTGTCTTCCATTGCTGAGATAGACACTAGATCCTTCTTCAAGTAACGTACATACAACACATCCTGCAAATGGAGGACTTGCCCTTGATTTAGATGAAGGGTCACAGTCCATGTCCCTTTCACGGGATAAGTGGCATTGTCTCCAAGGATAATTTCCAAATTTGTATCCTTTTCAATCAAATTAGAGAGGGCCTCTTCGTATCTAGTGAAGTTCCTTGAGGCACCACTATCAATCAACCAGTTATCCAGGGTGTCAGGAGGAGATGCAGCAAAGAGGGCAGATATAAGAATATATTCATTTCTCTTGTTATCAACAACATTAGATTCATCATACCTGGAGTTCCTTGACCTCTTGAAAGGTTGACCATTTCCATTTCCATTTCGATCAAAGGGAGCCCTTCTCTTTCCTTTGTTGTTGAACCTGTTGTTCCTTTGATTTCCATTCCCCCTAAAGTTGTTATTGTTGTTGTAGTCATCATCTCGGGAGAGTCCCTTTTATTGGGACACTCTCTAGCATAGGAACCAAACTTATTACAATTGTAACATCTACCCTTCCTTCCTTTGGGACATGCTCTTCCTTGATTTTAATTTCTCGGACCAGCATTATTCCTCTTCTTTGCATGAGCGGTGAAGGCAATAGGTTCACTTCCATTTCCATTTGAGGGATGGTATCTCTCCATCATCCTTGTCTTCTCTTGAGTGCATCTCGTCAACAATTCATCAAAATCAGGAATTATATTATTATTGAGAATAGTGGAATTAAATACATAACATGCACGGTGAAATCTATTGAGATTTTGTGTACTGGGGTAGCATCGGATGTGTTGACACCTAATCCTATGGGATGGGTGTGCACATTTAATATTGTATATTATTTAATATTAGGAAATAAGGAAGGCCAAGAGTCATTGGGAGATGAATCCCAATAGCCTCACCTCCATGTATAAATACATATGCATTCTTCAGCTAATACATATTCTGATTTGAGGAGTTACCTCCTGGTTTGACATGGTATCAGAGCCAGTCCCACTATTGGCATTTCTGCCTGTGGTGTAACTCCCTCTCCTTTGCTCAGTCAGTTTTTTAATAATTGTTTTTGCTGCTCCTACTTATTGCTATACTGAAATTCTGCATTTTTTTTCTATTTCTGCAAATTCTATAGTCTCTGACTTCTGCAGGTTCAGCTCCTACAATATCTGAGTATTTTGCAGCCCCTGCAATTTCTGCAGTTCCTGCAACTCAGCACCTGCAACTGCCATTCCAGTTTTTAAAAAAAAAGGCTCTCTTCCTCTCACACTTCCCCCATCCACGCTCCTCTCCCCAACCAACTCACCAACAAATTCTATTCAACGCATCTCCATATCTACCCTCTTCCCCAACGCATACACCGCTTCCATTTAATATACATAGCGTTGTCATATATATATGTTGTCTGTTGATACAAGTCGGCCCTCCCATCCATATATACAGTCCGCCCAAGCAACAGAGCGCTGTCGATTTAACCTTACAGCGCTGCTCCCACCTTACAACGTGCTACCCAAACTCCTTAGAGCCGATTACCTCCTGCGCTTATCCGTCTTCCCCCTGCAATTTCACCCGCGGCCTCCCTATGTTACAATACCGCTCATCTAAACTAACGCTCTGTCTGTCCACAGTCCTATAATACATTACGCTATCTATTCCACAATTCAGATCTGTCGTTGTATATACAACACGCTGCATAACTTCTCAATATCATTTCCGCCCAACATTATAACGCGTTGTAATACACAGTCATATATATACCTCTCTGTCATATGTCCGCTCCGTTTGCTCTCTCATATGTTCAAAACATACGCTATCATGGTATCAACGCTGCATATATAGTAATATCGCCCTCCACGCAATATACCAGCGTTGTCCTGCATATATAATACGTTGTTGGTGATATATTAATACGCTGTCCCATATATACCGCCCCTCCTCCATATTGAATACCGCCATTCCATATTTTATATACTGCCTCCCATATGTAATACGTTGTCCACTTTATAATACCACGCCCATACGCCCATAATATTTATAATATTCAATACTGCCCATACGCCCTTCCCATCTTTCAATACCACCCACTTCTTACATTCATAATGTAACAACCCACACCCTAAGTTCCTACTTCCTAAGATTTAACTAATAGTTAAATATTATATACCAACATAAAGAAAAACCAACTTTAAAAGAATAATTAGAATAATTAATTAAACATTCAAAGCACCCCGATTAAATACATTTAAATTAATACAATCATATCCTTTTTCATTTAAATGACAGTTGTTTAATACAACCTTATACATCTTATCCTCTTACATTCGAGTTACCTCTCATTAATATAATCATATCCTCTTATTCGAATGACCTCTCATTAATACAACCTTATCATATTACATTCAAAGGACATCTCATTAATGCAAACCATATCATTCGAATGACACCTCTTTGAAAACATTCATTTCTACATTTATGGAGGTCTTAGCTGGATGGTGTTGTGGCGGTGGGGCAGATTGCTATTTAAACAAGAAGATATGAAGGAGGAAGGGGTCCTTTTTTTTTTGGGTTCTGAGATGAAAGGGGAGGAAGGCTGTTGTGATGAATTTGAGAAGGTTGTTGTGGTAAAATTTATCAAGGGTGGAAAGGAGACTCACTGTTCTCGAGATTCTGGGCACGGGGGCAGAGGAGGCATCCTCTGGGTTTAGGATTAAATCCTAAATTGGCTGGGAGGAACATTTTGGGTTCTGTAATCTGTCTGATCAGCTGGAGAGGAGGATCACGGGTCCAGGTATTCTGGTTTGGATCTCACCATTTCCAGGTATTCTTCCTCTTAGCATCAGCTAGTATCGTGTTTCAGCATCAGCTAGTCACTGTGTTTTAGCATTTGCTGGTTACTGTGATTGTACTTAGAATTAACTTAGAATCATGTTTAAATTCTCTTTCAAATTAAATTCTGCTTAACTGTTAGGAATCAGATAACTGTTTTGTTTTATAAGATAAACAGAGACGCTACACATAATATCGCCCCATTCATATTCATAATACCGTCCCTCCCATTTCACAATACCACCCTCCCATAACATTCCATATCGACCTTGTTGACCACACTTCGTCAACTACCCCATAACAGTACACCCCCATTTTTTCAAATGGGATTCGTCATGTTCGACGTGGTTGCGCCATTCAGATTCCATCATCCAGATTTCATCGACAGTTGACATTGTTATAAATGATGATGTAAATGATCTCAGTAAGACCGTCCATGTATGTAACAACCTAGGTAAGCCTAGTATGTTGTTGATGACTTCCATCCTAGGAGGTTTTTTGTCTCACTGATTCACGAAAGTGATCGACAGAGTTTTTCCCTCCAGCCTCACCCCAAAGCTAGGGTGGAATTTGTCATCAGCATGCTAAGTGAGTCCTAGTGTTTTTTATCGAGTCCTTGTAAAAGTAGCTTGAGCTACTTGGTCTACTAGATCATATTTTGAGTCGCAGAATTGAGTATTTATTTGAGGGTCTATACAAATGGGTTTTCCCCCTTCATGTATGTAAATGTATTATCTCATGTAAAAGAGGGTTGGAAAAATAATTATAATCTCCTCTTAGTCAATTAATTAAATTTTCTGGTCAATTAATTAATAAAATCCTAAACCAGAAATTTAATTAATTTAGGGTCCTAAATTAGGATTAAATCTTTAAAGGCAAAATTTGTTGGTCCTTGGAAAATGATTTTGACATCCCCAAGCCAAGGGAATATTGAGAATTTTAAGAAATATTGGACCCTTGGGACCTGGTGGTTAAGTCAAGGTCAAAATTTTGGGGTACTTAACTCAAAAATAGTATTTTTGAGTTAATTAAAATTGAATTAAATGATAAATTCGTTTTTTCCCCAAAATTTTAATTTCAACGTTCCGGATTAAATGATAATTAAATCTTTTGGACAGTTGAGATTATTTTGACGAGGATCATCCAAACTAGCCGTTAGAGATCTTTGTCATTCTTGAATCATCCGATCTCAGAATCGTGCACTTGCTCTTAGAAGCTCTTGTAAACTTTTTGAGGAATAAAGTTAAAGACTTTGGGGTTACAAATCTGGATGTTCCTTCTCAGATCTATGTGGTGAATTGTCTCTAAACTCTGCTACTTGGTTTCTTGCATTTTATGATTGATGGCCTTCATGGATTAATCTGCATATAGGTATCTTATGCAGTTTTCTGGGTTTATAAAATAACATTCTGATTTTTCTACAAAGGTCTCATGTTGTTTTCTTAAATCTCTATCGATCTAAGATCCGGATCTAAGTGTGCAGGGAATTTTTTCTTAAGATTGGGCGTCTGGGGAAGTCTTCGGTTGGACCAGCCGACTCCCAATAAACATAAATCTGATAAGCTCTTTATTTGTTAAATTCCGGGTCTATCTTACGATGTTTGTGATTTTGCAGGGTTTCGAAGGCTTGTGCCTCTCACTAAAACTTTAAATCTCTAAAAAGTGTGCTAAAATGAATTTTAAATCTGACCTTGAGGGTTTTAAACTTGTAAACTAGTTGTAAATTTGTAATTTTTCTGTAAGGGTTTAATGTTTCTTGACGTGTGTCTTCAGATCTGACTGATTGTTGCAGGTTACAGGTTAAATTGGAAATTTTTTTTTAGATCTAAGGCAGATCTAGCCTCCAAAGGCCAGATCTGGCCTCAGAAACCCCACTGTGGACAAATCTGGGAGTTATTGATTCAAAGAATTTTTGAAATCTGGGTTTTGAAAGGATTTTAAATTTGCTGGACATTGTTTTTAAGGGCATTCAGAATCTGAGCTTAAACTGAAGGAATTTTAAAGATTGTTGGGCGTTTTTGTATGTACTGAGTTTCATTGCTGTCCTCCATCAAACCGTCCAAGCTGCCTAGCTGTTGTCTGAGCCTTCATCTTCTGCTTGTACGCCATCCTTTCTTCATCGTTTTCAACCCTCCCTTACTCCTTTGCATCAGCGTCCTCCTATCCAACCCTGTCTCATTCACTTGGCTGCATCCGCCCTCAATTTCCCTCTCTGGAGTCGTTTTCCCATTCACTGCCGTCTGCATTATTCTTCAAACTCGTCTGTCCTCTGCCTTCCAACCTGCAAACTTCAGCAAAACGAAAAACAAAACAGAAAATACATATGTGCAAACAAAACAAAAAACGTCAAGCCGCTGTCCCATCTGTCTCTGCCTGCCTGTCTGAAACACTCCAGCGCTGGTCCATTCCGCATACGTTCAAGCTGTCGTCGAGCCTCCTTCCGTCCTGCACACGGAAACAGCAAATCGAACACACAAACGACAAAACGCACACAGCATTGTAATGAATAAACCCGCGTTTATTTTTTGGTTTCATAATTCGAGTTTTTTTTTTAGTCGGCTTTAGATTAGTTTAGTTTTAAATTTCAATGGTTGTTTCCTATCGTATAGTCGTGGTTTAGAGTTTTTCGATTTAGAGTTTAATTTAGTGTAGGTTTTAGTTTGGTTCACATATTTTGTTAGAATTCGATTTCATTTAGCGTAGTTTTGGTTGGTTTTTGTTTTTGTTTAATTTTAAATTAGGTTCTTTTTTTTTACTTTTAGATTCTAACTTAGTCTTCTTTTTTTTGTTTAGTTCCTTAGGATTTGATTTAGTTTTAGTTTAATTTGTTTTAATTTAAATTTGGTTTAGTCTAATTTTAATTTGGGACTTAGATTTTAATTTTAGACCTAACTTTAGAATTTAGATTTAATTTGTAGCCTAGATTTAGATTTTTTAATTTTAGATTTAAAAATAATAAAAATAATAAAATAAAAAAATTTCAAAATCCAAAAAATAATAAAAAATTCTCAAAAATATCTTTTATGGTCAAATGAGCTTTTGAATTTTTATCTTAAGAGTGACTATATAAAATCGAAATATTTTCTGATCAAAGTTAATTGAAGCATCATAAATCTGGAAATATTGCGAATATCTGGCATTTTCATCTTATTGTTTCATGGTTGTGTTTTTCAATTGAATATCATTGACCAATCGTGTTTTGATAAGCAGCAGTTAATCGTCACTTACTGGTTTATAATCGCATAACGGGATCTTGTTTGACTCCATAAGGCACTGGTCTTAAACGTGATATCTAATCTAGATCTGTGGAATCTCGTTCATTTTATAAGTATTTGATGTTTTAGCTGTGTCTCCTGGATTTGTCATCCTCATTTCTAAAAGGGTCTACCTCCCTTGGCCTGTGAGGAGACAGCTTAAATAGAGAGATTGGGGATAAAGGTGACAGCCCCCAATCTGAGTCGTTGTCGCAGTGCCTGGACAATTTGTGCGACAACAGACCTCCCATACAAATTTTTTTTCCAAACATAAAAAATACATATATATTTTTTTTGGTGCAGAATTCAGTTTTTTAGCAAAGAGTTTTTTGTCCCTTTTAATTGAAAATATTTCCAGAATTAAGTATATTTTGCAGCAAAGAGTGTTTTTGTTTTCTCTCCTTCAAAAGAGATTCTCCAGCAAAGTTTTTTTTTTTTCTCTCCTCCTTCAAAAGAAGATGACAGTCCCTTCATCTTCTAAAGAGGCTGCATACTTGGCACATAGAGAAAAGAGACATGCTTCAGATTCATCCAGAGAAAGAGATGGCAGAAGACGAAGAAGAAACTTCAGAGAAAAGAGAGCGGAACTAATCTAAAACTCGGCCGACAAAGAAAATCAAGACAAGGTAAAACTAATGACAAAGACAAAGGTAAAGCACACAGATAAGCTCATTCTTGTTCTAGCACATTGTAACAATGGAATGGCGAAAACCCTCAACATGTTTCATTTACTTCATGGAGAGATGATTGGTTGCTAGATTCAGGAGCAACATGTCACATGACATTTAGAAAAGATTTTTTTGAAGAATTCACTGACAAAGTTGATGGAGCAGTATATTTCGCAGATAAATCCAAACTCAAGCCATCAGGGCTTGGCACAGTCAGGCTTAAACTGTGTAATATTCCGAATAGGAAATAGACAGCAATACAAGCATACAACTATATAGGAAAATGCCGGAAATAGAATATAAAGCAAGTACACATAAAATGCCAGGAATGCTAAGCCATTTTATTAATCTGAGAATATAAATGGATACAATGGATAATTAGAATAAGAGCACCTATCCTTGCACAAGGCAAGTGAAGAACCCTCTCAGAAACAGGAAATGGCTGCTATAGAGACTGCGTTCCAGTTGCTGGAAGAAACTGCCGTAAACTGCTGCTGCTGCAATGAACTGGAACTAGGGGCTGATCCCCTCGCCGGAATGAGCTGAAAATCTGTAGATCACTTGAACTCTCTGCTCCGGACAAAACCCAGAAACCATGAACAAAATGGACCACCTCCGAAAATCACCCCAGAAGCCCTCCTCAAGGAAAACGCTGTCCCTCCAGGCCTAGCGCAGATGCCAAATGAAATATGCTGAGAAAGAGCCACAAATCCCTCCGGAAACTCTCCAATTGATAGAGACTAAACCTCCACGCCGAAATACACTGAATCTCCCACAGAAATCCCCACAACTGAACAGCTCTAACTCAAACTGCATCCTCCCTCCAAAGACTGCGCAGTCACCCAATGAAGCTCAGCTCCTCAGCAAAACACCCACCCAAATCACCTGCAAATCACCTGCTAAAGACTGAAGAAATACCTTGCCCGAGCAGGCACTCGAAGTCCCCCGTGGCCAAGGGTGAGATCTCCGACCGGAGACACTCAGTCGCACTAAACAGTGCTGCAGACCGACTAAACAGCCAGCGTGCTCAAGTAGACAGAAGTCTAGCTCAAAATATCATCAACAACATCAATAATGCCAAATGGAATGGCTCTCCCACCTTTTATAGTGCTAGCTCCCCTCAAAACCCTAATGTGGTCCCCTCTCTCCACGTGCTCCTCCTAAGTCTGCGCAGGTGCTCCTAGAGCCTACGTGAGGCCTCCCTCATACGTGGTGTGGACCCCCAAGGCTTCCCTTTAAGTCATAACATTGCTCCTACTAGGGAAGTACTTTATTTTATTAAAGTGAGTTGACCCCTCTTTCTCACTTTTATTTATTAATTAGCTATAGGCGGCAAAACTATACAAAAATCAAATATTCCAATTAGCGGTGCTAATTAGGAATATTACAGTCTCCCCCGGCAGAACGTTGCTTGTCCTCAAGCAACTGAAGTGATGGGTGCTGCAAAATCTTCTCATCCTCCCAAGTGGCATCCTCATCCGGCAAGTTCTTCCACCTCACCAAGAACTCCCGGATCGTCCTGCTCCGTAGCTGCCTCTCCCTAGTGTCAATAATAGCCTCCGGCTGCAACACGAGATGCCCCTCATCATCCGTGGGTGGTAGCTCATCTGTGACTGTCACCTGCTGGCCCAATGCCTTTTTCAGGCATGATACATGAAAAATGTTATGGATCTTGTTGCCTTGGGGCAGCTCCAACTCATATGCAACCTGCCCAATCTTGCGTATCACCCTGTATGGCCCATAAAAACGGGGCTTAAGCTTCTCAGCCCCCTTCTGCTTAAGTGAAGACTGTCGGTATGGCTGTAGTCGCAGGTAGACCAAGTCTCCTACCTCAAAGTGTCTCTCCACCCGACCCTTATCAGCATACAACTTCTGCTGATTTTGCGCTGTGGCTATATTATCCTTGAGAGCTCGAAGGATATCTTGGCTCTCTTGGATCCAGATCTTGGCTCTCGAGCCCTACTAGCACCAAACATCATGTCCACAAAAGATAAAGGATGATATCCATATAAAGCATAGAAAGGTGACATACCAATGGACATGTGATGCGTCGTGTTGTAGCAGTACTCTCCTAGATGCAGCCACTTCAGCCATGCCCTCTGCTGCCCACTGACATAGTTACGCAAGTAGCCCTCCAGCCACTTGTTAACTATCTCTGTCTGTCCGTCCGTCTAGGGGTGATAACTAGTGCTCGGCGTCAACTCTGTCCCCACTAGCCGGAAGAGCTCCTGCCAGAATCCGCCCATGAAGCGGCTGTCCCTGTCACTGACAATGGTCTTAGGTAGACCATGCAACCTGAAAATGTCCCTGAAGAACAGCTCAGCCACCTGTGCTGCTGTGTGGTGTGCGGATATGGCGAAAAAATGAGCATACTTCGTCAGTCGGTCAACGACGACAAAGATGCAGTCCTTGCCCTGCACCATAGGCAACCCTGTGATGAAGTCCATCGATATGCTCTCCCATTTCCCCTCTGGAATGGGAAGAGGCTGCAACAACCCTGCCAGATGGCTCATCTCTCCCTTGTTTCTCTGGCAAACATCGCACTCCCTGACATGCTAGAGTACGTCCTCCTTGAGGCCCTTCCATGAGAACCTCTCCCTGATGGCCCTGTAAGTCTTGGTGAACCCCTGATGGCCCGCCAATGGAGAATCGTGTGAAGCATGGAGTATCTTCTTCTTGAGCTGAGATCCCTCAGTCAAGAAGATCCTGTCCCTGTAATAGATAATCTTGTCAACCACCCTGTACCTGTCATCTGCTACCTGCCCATCCAACACCTCACACGCAAACCTGTCCTTGGAGTACTCTACCAACAGTCGAGCCCTCCAATCAGCGTCCAAACTCATAAGAGATAATGTGGCCAGTCTACGGGAAAGGGCATCGGCTACCACGTTATTCTTGCCTTTGACGTACTCAATGTTGAAGTCATAGGCTTGGATCTTACTGATCCACTTCTGCTGCCTCTCCTGCAACTGCTTCTGCTCCAGAAAGTACCTGAGGCTGTTGTGATCTGATCTCACCCTGAATCGGCTGCCCACTAAATACTGCCGGTACTTGGCCAATGCATGCATGATGGCCAACATCTCCTTGTCGTATATGGAATACAACCTCTCATGGAGAAGGAGCTTCCGGCTCTCAAAAGCTATAGGGTGACCGCCCTGCATCAATACCGCACCAATCCCCTCTCCTGATGCATCACACTCCAGGACAAATGGCTGCGTGAAATCCGGCAATGCAAGCACGGGGCAGCTACTCATCACCTCCTTGAGCTTATCAAAAGCTCGCTGTGCTGTATCCGACCAACTGAATGCCCCCTTCCTCGTCAAGTCTGTGAGAGGGACAACAAGCTGTGAGAAGCCCTTGACGAACTTCCTGTAGTAAGTGCAAATGCCAATAAATCCCCAAAGCTCAGTCACATTCCTCGGCTCTGGCCAATCTCTGATGGCCCTGATTTTCTCCTCATGGACTCTCACCCCGTCCACTCCTATAATATGCCCCAAGTACAGCATCTCCGTCAAGCCGAACTCGCATTTGGAGAGCTTGGCATAGAACTGCTGCTCCTCCAAGATGCGCAAAACTGTCTCAATGTGTTGGAGATGCTCCTCCCAAGTCCTGCTATATATAAGTATGTCATCGAAGAAGACCAGCACAAACTTCCTCAGATGACCCCTGAAGATGTGGTTCATGCACGACTGAAAGGTAGCGGGTGCATTGGTCAGCCCAAAAGGCATAACCAGAAACTCGAAGTGCCCATAATGACACCTGAAGGCGGTCTTGGGAATATCCTATTCCCTCACGCGTATCTGATGGTACCCAGATCTCAAGTCAATCTTTGAGAAGAACCGTGCTCCTCTCAACTCGTCCATCAGCTCATCGATCCTGGGAATGGTGTACCTGTTCTTCAGGGTCTTCTTATTCAGAGCCCTGTAGTCAATGCACATCCGCAATGTGCCGTCCTTCTTCTTCACCAACACCACGGAAGAAGCAAAAGGACTCGTGCTTGGCCGAATGTGACCAAGGGCCAGCAACTCCTGAATAGCACGCTCTATCTCATCTCGATAGGCCTTGGGATGCCTATACGGTGTGGTGATCACTGCCTGTATACCCTGCTCAAGCTCGATAGTATGCTCAAACCCCCGATCCGGTGGCTGCCCTGGTGGAATATCCCCGAACACTACGGCATACCTGTCGAGGATAGTCTGTAACTCAGGATGCACTGCCTGACCTGTATCTACTGCCTCTGAAGCTCGCAACTCTACGGCCCACTCTATGTCTCCCTTGCGGAAGGTTGCCTCCATCCTATGTGCCGACACTGTCTGAGGCGGGTATGTGTGCTGTCCCCGTATCTTCTCATGCCTCCCTGTCTTGGGATCGTCCCACTCCATCTCTAGGGCCTTCCAATCTGTCGTGACCTTCCCCAGAGTAATGAGCCACTGAACACCCAATATCATGTTGGTGTCCGGGATATCCACCACAAAAAAATGATCTGTCAATGTATAAGTGCCCATCGTCACTGATAACTCTGGGACATACCGAGCACACACCATAGTCTGATCTCCTGGGACCAAAACGGAAAATCCATCAAAACTCTCAGTCTGTATGCCTCTCCGCTCAACCATCTGCGCATCAATAAAGTTGTGGGTGGCCCCACTATCAACCAAGACTGAGACCCGCTGTCCACGTACTGTCCCTCGTACGCGCAGCGTCAAATACTTGGGAACTCCCCGCAATGCGGCTAGAGCTCCTCCAGTAGGTGCAAATGATGCACCACCTGCTGCTGGTGGTGGAGGTGGTAAGGTACCCTGCGCTGCATAACAATCTCCTGCCTCCACGTCATCCTCCTCATCCTCTTCCCCGCTACTCTCGGAGAAGACCTCAATGAAATGTGCTTTCCCTGCAGCACATCGATGTCCCGGTGCCCATGGCTCCTGGCAAGTGAAGCACAACCGCTTCCTCCTCAACTCTCTCCTGGCCTCATCATCAAACTGCCCTCGCCCAAGATTCGCCTTGGGAGGCGGAATCCTCGTGTCCTTCCCCTTAGGCTGGAACGCCTGTCTCTGGGGGTAAGGTGTCCGAGTCCTGGGTAAGACATCCTGTAAATCCCGGGTCCTGCTAATGGCATCCTGAAGTGTAGCTGGTCTAGTCGACCTAACTAGGCCACGAAGTGGCTCTGTCAACCCCTCCACAAACATGTAGACCATCCAAGCCGCGGATAGATCAGGCACCATCACTGAAACCCTCAAGAAGTCTGAAATGTACGTCTCTGGGCTCCCAGTCTGCTTGAGCTTTGTCAGCTCAACGAAGTGCTGCTCCGGTTCCCTCCGGTCAAAACGTTCTATCACCCTCCTGGTAAACTCGGCGTATGTCGTCACTGTAGAATGCCCGAGTGTCGTCATCCCATGAAACCGCCAATCCTGGGCCTCACCATCCAGATGTAATGTTGCCACCTTAATGGCCTCTGATTGCGACATCTGATTAAGCTGGAAATAGATGTCCAACTTCTCTACCCAAGACTTTGCCGACATGTTTGATGTGCCATCAAACGTGGGCAAATGAAATCTGCTAGCTGCGCGGTGGTCATCATGATGATGTCTGTGCCCTCTGTGATGATCACGGGGCCTACCATCACGCTGGAGCTGAACATAATCTCTGAATGAGATAAGGTCTCTGATCGCCGGCCCGTGTGCCAGGTACTCTGCAATGTAAGCATCCATCTGGCCAGGATCAAGCTCTGGCTCCCGCGGTGCTCCTGCCCCTATGTCCTCCCCTAGGAACGTAGGCATGGTGGATCGCGTGGGTGCTGGAATATCCCGCTGTGCTCATGCCCCTGTGTCCTCTGCTAAGAATGTGGGCATAGTGGATCGCGTGGGTGCATGCGATGCCATGATGGGGATAGCATCACGCTCCGGCATATGATGGGACGTGCCCGATCCCTCACCTATCTGAAAACCCCTTGGGGTTTCCAGCTGCTTGACCTCTAACGCAGTGAGTCTCTGTGACACTTCCTGCATGTGTTGGAGGAGCGCCTCTCTAAATCTCCTCGCATCCTCCTCGTCTGCCATAGGACCCTGCTGTTCTGCGTCCCCCACAGGCTGCTCCTGCTCCGAATCTGTCTCAGGCTGCTCCTGATCGGAATCTGTCACAGGCTGCTCCTGATCTTTGTATATCTCGGGCTGCTCCTGATCTGTGTCCACCACTCGAACACAGTCCCCCTCTCCGTAGGTGTTCTCCAACCTACGCTCAACGTCTCTGTATCTCTTGCTCCTATAACAGATGTAGGGTTTATCCCTAAGGTCATAGACCATAGCGGTGCTAATTAGGAATATTACAACCCCTGGTCTTCCTGATCATATCCTACATGAGGTTCTATACCTCCCCGAGTTGAAGAGAAACTTGCTGTCCCTGGTTGAAATCCAGCAGCAAGGACACTCAGTTCACTTGTTTGATGGCAAGGCAGAGGTCAGAAAAGCATCAGATCACTCACTTGTCATGGAGGGAATAGAAGAAGGGAGACTCTTGAAGCTGAAAGGTTCATCTGCTCATGCTCAAAACTTTGCATTCAGTTCAAATCATGATGAAGGTACATTCCCATCAAGTCTTTTATGGCATGCTAGATTTGGACACTTAAACTATGACAGCCTTCGTTTGTTGAAGAAAAATGGTGTTAATGGACTGCCTACAATTCCTAGAAAACCTAAGGAATGTGATGTTTGTATTCTAGGAAAGCATAGCAAACAGCCATTTCATGATTCACACTCCAGAGCACATAGAAAACTTGAGCTTGTTCATTCAGATTTATGTGGCCCTATGCCTATTGCTTCTGCAAATGGAAACAAATACATGATGACATTTATTGATGACTACACCAGAATGTGTTGGATTTACTTACTCAAGAATAAGTCTGATGCTTTTCAAACTTTCAAGAATTTTCATGCATGGATTGAAAATGATGCACAAACACATATTGGCTCTCTACGTACTGATAATGGGAAAGAATACACTTCAAACGAATTTGAAAATTATCTTCGTCAACATGGAATCAAACATCAAACAACTGTGCCATATAATCCACAACAGAACGGTGTAGCCGAAAGAATGAACAGAACCATTTTAAATATGGTCCGCTCCATGTTATTTTTCAAGAATGTAAAATTGATGTTTTGGGCTGATGCAGTTCTATGTGCTGTTTACATAAAGAATAGGTGTCCTTCAAGTTCAATTAGAAACAAACTCCTTTTGAAATGTGGCATGGCCACATTCCTTCGGTAAAGCATTTCAGGGTCTTTGGGTCCACCTGTTATGCCTTGATACCCAAGGGTCAAAGGAAAAAACTTGGTGCTAGAAGTAGAAAATGTATCTTCTTGGGGTACTCCAATACCTCCAAAGTATATCGTCTCTATGATGAAGCAAATAAGAAATTTGTAATAGCAAGAGATGTCATATTTCTTGAATCTTCCAAGAGTGACAAAGTTGTTGAGCGGCAACTTGATCGCCTGGATAGATTCACACATGCAAAGTCCTTCCAAGAATTTGATAATGTGATTCCACATCTTGAAGGGGGGATTCCGATATTGAATCAAACTGTGGAATCATGTCCTGAAGCACTCTCTCCCCCACATGAAGAAACAACCACAGATGACACATTGGATGATGTGATTGACAGAATTGGGAGATTGAATCTTGAATCAATCCCAACTCAGTCAAATGACCAGCTGGGGCCATCTCAGAAAGGTCCTCCCAAATGGCTGACAAAGACACTGGAGAATGTTCATCCTCATGAGGTTGGAAAAACAGGAACAAGAAGTTCCACTCAATAAATCGAAGGTGATGTAGATAATTCTGATTCCCCTGTTGATATGGATATTGCTTATAACTGTGAATTGAGTTTGTCTACAGATCATGAACCAACTTCCTTCAAAGAAGCCGCTTCTCATGATGAATGGAAAGAAGCGATGCAGAAGGAGTATGATGCCTTGATAAAGAATGGCACTTGGAAGCCGGTTGATCCGCCTTTGGGAACGAAACCAATTGGCTGTAAGTGGGTCTACAAGAACAAGTACAAAGCAGACGGCTCACTTGACAAGCACAAGGCCAGGCTTGTGGCAAAAGGATTCGCACAAAAAGAAGGAGTCGATTATGAAGAAAATTTTGCTCCCACAACAAAATGGACCACCATCCGGACTCTCTTTGCCTTAGCAGCTCAGAATGGATGGAAAGTCCATCAGATGGATGTAAAAACAACCTTCTTGAATGGAGATCTAAAGGAGAAAGTTTATATGTCCCAGCCAGAAGGATTTGTTGTAAAGGGTCAAGAACACAAGGTTTGCAAGCTTATAAAATCCTTGTATGGCCTCAAGCAAGCACCACGAGCCTGGTATGATAAATTGACCGAGCATCTTCTGAAACTTGACTTCAAACATTTTGATCTTGATGATGCAACTTTGTTTGTTAAGAAAGTTGGAAAAACAGTTGTATATCTTGTGGTATATGTAGATGATCTTTTGATAACAGGGAACAATCATCGTACCCATGTAGTCCGGGACACATGGGAAGTACCCCTTTAACTGGCTAATGAGTTGGGAAAAGTGGTTAGGGACCATAGCACTACCAATGGACACATTGTGTACTACCGTACTCCCTATGACTAGGATGCATGGTGTTCAACAACTTGATCTGGGGTCAATTGAGGTTCCACCTCTGGACTGACTTTTGTCAGTGGAGAGTGGCAAGGTCTTGTGACTCACTCTTGATCAATTCTTCTTCATTATTACTTCAAGGTTCAGCAGAGTATGGCAGAGATGATAGAGATGGTACATGTTGACATGATCACATGATCATCAGTGACAACAATAGGATTGGCATTCTCCCTAGTTGAGAGGGAGTGTTAAATTTGGCAACTAGGAACAAATTCCACCTTGGGACAACTCATTTGACAGAGATGATAATTGCATTGGATTCCTCCTTTCGAGAGGTCCAAGATTGATATAAAGATCATCTCATTCGGGCAAGCAGAAGTGAGATTTTGAATTTATTCCCTCACATGTGCAAATTGTTCAGGTCAGCCTCAGCCTAATGTAGGCTCAAGAAGCCCAATAGACATGTCTCTTCACCCACAACGAATTGTATAAATATGAGTGACCTCTCACCTCATTTGGACATCATTCACCCACACGTTCTTCTCTCTCTTCATCAGATTGGTTCATGCAACCATTGGGCAGCCTCTTTCTCTCACGCATGTGGCAAGGAGGACGAAATTTTCTGGGACAGAATTGTAGGCCGAATCTCAGACTTCAGGGACAGGTTTGACTGGCATTAACCGAGGAGTTCTTGACCAAGTTTGACTTCGATTTTTTAAGGAAAATTTCGATTTTTGCAAGTCGTACTGTTGGGCACAAAAACAGAAAATTTATGGGCTAAATCACAGAACTAAAATTGCAGAATTTCATATTGTTGACCAGCGTTGACCGAGGTTTCTTTGACTGAATTTGACTACGGTTTTAAGGGCAGCAGTTTGCTTTCTTGAGGCCACATGTAATATTCCTAATTTGCGACAGCAAATTGGAATATTCCATTTTGTTTATTTTGCCGTCTATAGTTTATAAATAAATAAAAAGTGAGTAAAGAGGGTCTAAACTCACTTAAATGAAATAAGACATCCACCTAGTAGCACAACGTTGTGACTTAAGTGGGAGTCAAGGGGGGACCCAACACCACGTGGAGGAGGGGGCCTATGTACACTCTAGAAGTTTCTCCAAGCTTCTACGCAGATAAGGATGAGAATGTGGATAAGGATGAGTATGTGGAGGAGAGAGAGGCTACGTTGGGTTTTGGAGGGAAACCAACACTATAAAAGATGGAGGAGCCTCCTCATTTGATTCATGCTTGGATATTTGGTTGATTGATTATTGAGTGAGACATATTGTCTTCTCTTTGGCACGCTGGCTGTTTAGCCCGTCTGCTGCACTGCTTAGTGCACTGAGTGTCTCCGTGCGGAGATCTCACCCTTAGCCCCGGGGGACTTCGAGTGCCTACTCGGGCAAGGTTATTTTCTTAGCATCATCCTCCATTACAACATTATTGCTGCAGCAGCGTAATTCTGTGTTGTAGGGTGTTGCCGTGGTGACTTTGCGACACCACCTCCTTCTCTTATTTTTCAGAGGGAGAGTCTTTCTTCTCTTTGGAGGAGTAGATTGGGAGACTTTGGAGCTGATTTGCAGATCTTGGCACTTGGCCAAAGAGTTTTATTCCACTACTGCGCAGTCCCTCTCAGTTACTGCGTTATGGTATATCTGCAGTGAGGGTTTGCCGGTTGATTTGTGGGGAAGATATCAAGTGTAAGGATCAGCCTTCCACTTGAAGATCTATTGGAGGAGGTATACTTCAGTTGCTCATCATATTCAGCCTTCTCTATTTGGATTCAGTTTGGTAGTTGCCCAGCAACTCCGGCATTTTTGTTGTATTGTGCATTTCAGCCAATCCCTTGGAGGATTGAGTTATTCTTGCTTATAAGGGTTAGAGCTTTGCTCCCCTATTGTATTTGGGCCATCTATTATCATATCTGTGTTTTGGAGCAGCATTCTATCTTAGACTGCGTTTTTCATAGCCTGGTTTTATGCAGAAATAGCAATGTTATTCATGATCATGTACTTGTGTTGTTGGAGCTTGTATTGCTTCTCTTGAGAGGTTGCTTCCTCAAGATTTGTACTCTCTCTTACTGCTATACATTATTATTGGCTATATATGCATCTTCTGTCCCACAGCTACTGCAGAAAACACTGTAGGGTTTCTGGTTTATTCTCTTGTCTTGCGGCACATCATTCTTGAGGGGTTTCTATATAAAACTGTTGTTTATCCTTGCTGAAAACCTATTCCATGCTCCCAAACCCATTCTCTGATTATTTATAGTGTTATACATCATATTACTTCAGAAAATACGCTGCCCTTGCTTCAGCAAATTTCTGCATACTCAAAGTCTTGGGAAATCAGGGTTTTTATTGACTAGTCGGGAAGGAGGAACTGTTTAACTTAGCAAAACGCCTTTGTTTGAGCTGAAATTCGACATGGAAGTCCCTCTTGACCTATTCTAACATATTCCAGAACCGTGACCTGTCATTTTACGCAGATTTTCTTATATACCCATTTTAGGGCCAAAATCCTCACTTTTCCCCACCTTTTTGCCCCTAAAAGCTGAGTAAAGGTTGCTGCAGTATTTGGAGTGGGTTGCTGAGTGTTTATAAACACTCTTTATGATGGCTGAAGCATACTTTCCTGAAGAATGCGTTTTTGAGTCATGATTTGCTAATAAATCCATTTTTGGGATATTACACCACATTGATTGGCATGAAAATCGAGAAGTTTGGGGTTGTTTGACCTGCATTGACCGCAGGTCTGTTTGACCACGGGGATGACTGTTGTTTGACCAAGTTTGACCAAAGTTTGTGGGACTGTTTTGGGTTGACTTTACCCTTTGTTGGAGGTTGTATTGAACTGCCTTTGACCAAGCTTCAAAGGAGGTATTTTGCTGTTGATTTGGCCAACATTGACTTTCTGGTTAGGGCTGAAGTTTGACTGCAGTTGATTGTAGAATTTGACAGGGCTGATTTTACTATGTATTGGGCAAGTGAATTTGATTTTTGTACTCTCTCTCTCTGCTGAACTATTGAATAATAATAATAATAATTGATCAAAGGGTTTTCCCCTCATTGGGGTTTTTCCTTAGCATCCGTCAAAACCAGTGTTCTCGTCTTGGCTTGTCTTCTGCATTTTTTATTATGTTCTATCTGCAGTTACTGTCAATGTGATTAAGTTAATGTGATTGCTACTGGAAATAATTGGAAATTGTCATTGGGTTGCTTAAGGAACATTGAAGTAAATTGTGCTAAGCATAGAACATACCATTATTAACTAAAATTAACAAGTGTGTAGGGGAGTTGGCCTCTGAGCTAGAACTTCTAGAAAGGTGTAAGATTCACAATGTTTTCCATGTCTCTAGCCTCAAAAAGTCCCTAGGATAGCATGTCGTCACTTCTACTGAGCTTCCACCACTGGACGAGTCAGGGGAGTTGATTCTAGTTATGGAGCAAATTCTAGAGGTAAGGGAGCAGAAGTTGAGGAATAGGACTATAAAGGAGTACTTGGTGAATGTAATATCCCAAATGGGATATTTTCACTAAAATTGCAGAAAATAATTTAACCCCACATTATGCTGTAAAATCAACATTTACTTAACAAAAGATTGCCATGTAAAATAAAAACATATAGAGCACTGCAATCCATTACACATTTAACAAGAAGAATCTCAGCATTTTATTATAAATGGTAAACTAAGGTTACATGCATATCTTATCCAAAATAGCTAAAATGGGAACTAGCCACCAATATGAACTGCTGCAATGCGCTGGCCTCCAAAACTGAACAACTGCACTCTCCCTCCAACAATAGCTGCCACTAAAGCACCGATTGAAGATTGAATGATCTTCACTCCAATATCCTTGAAGCTCTGCGAAAATCCTGAATGAAGTCTCCTCAAGAGAGTTGGGTTTTTGGCCAACACTCACAAATCACCCGAGGGTTTCTGTCCTGGGGCTACCAATGGAGTAGAGA
The DNA here is from genome assembly GCA_034641835.2 of Pinus albicaulis. Classification (NCBI taxonomy): domain Eukaryota; kingdom Viridiplantae; phylum Streptophyta; class Pinopsida; order Pinales; family Pinaceae; genus Pinus; species Pinus albicaulis. The sequence goes on along the minus strand of CM076575.1, from coordinate 1,322,067,720 downwards.
ACCAATTTCTCAAAACTCTCACACAAGAAAATGTTTTAATCCAAGATATCCCTCAATGGCCTCCTCCTTTTCTTTTATAGATCTCCTGGATCCTTCTAGAGCCTTATTTTATTATTATTTTATTCATGGAGCACTTTTCCCTCTTATTAAAATATTCCTTTTTAATACAGGAAAGAGTAAATCGGCTAGCATGTCTCCTTAGGTCACTGAAACTCATGTCCAATTGTCCCATCATGTAAGTATCCTCGTCCCGGTTCCAACGAGCTATTACACTAAGGTGTTCTATCACGTATTCCTCCCGGAAACCCACCTTGAGCATAATTAATTAAGTCCAAAATTACTCAGTTTTCCGAAAGTTGTTGGAATGCACTGGAACGAAAGGAAAACTGCTCGGATGATGGAATATATCAAGCGAATGCCACCGGACCTCATAGAAACTCTTCAAAACTCATCCAAAAAGCCCCTAGGCCCGCTGATGACACCAACTTGTACCTGTGACCTGTCTGCTCCTAACTCTAGAAGTCCATCCTAACCCTGTCATAGGTGACACCAAAAAAAGGAATATTACAGATCTTCCGCCCCAAGATTGCTTGCCCTCAAGCAATCCAAATATGTGAGCCACCCTGTTGGCCCGATGCAACTGATACCCAATGCCCGAATCCCATACAAACACCTGGGTGTTGCTATTCTCCTTGTCAAGTCACCCAGAACAGACTCCTCAATGACGGGATTCCAAACTGATCTCTCACTGTACCTGACATCAATTGATCCTCCCGAATCCTAACGCCACCATGGCCAATCATCGCCCAAGTCCCTTGGCTCGGACTGCGCACTACCTCTGGCTATAGTTGGTGCCCCATGAAGCGAAGTCCGCCAACAAGCATCAATACTCCATGGCTCCTGCTGTGCCATACCTCTAACTGTATAAGATGCCCCACCAACTACGTACCAACTCATCACCTCTCTCCAATCCATGTTCTAACTCAATCTCATGCCAACCCTGCTTTCCCGAAGTCGAGATGGAATATTGAGGGGTTGTCGACCTGTGCCCCATTGCCAACTGGAAACTCTGGTATCTGTCATGTCTACGGGTTCCTGCTCCGCTATGCTCCTCACTAAGAAGATCGTACCATCAATACGATACCAACTCATGATCTCCCACCAATCTATCCCGGAAGAAGAATCAAAGGTAGTGACACCTGCATACAGAACAAGTCTGGTGTGAGGTCACCAGTCCATACTCAACTCGTGTTGCCTTGTCCCATCTGCCGATGAGATCTACCTGCAGAAGGAAGCCCCTCTCTATAATGGGCCAAAGTGGGCAAGATATGTTGCAAGCCCCATCGATGTACTCCTGGAGAGTGCTACTCCCTGAAAGTACTGCAACTCTGCTGACTGCATGTGCATGTATCTGCACCTTATCAGTGACTCTGCCCAAAGATGGATGCTCCACCATCTCCAACAACTCCTCCCTCTCCTGATCAGGAATGTCATGCTCCTGTTGTGTACTAGCCCCCTGCGAACTATCTCATCAACCTCCAACATCTCCAGAGGATATGGATCTACAGCTAATATCACCATACTCGATGTTTGTGCATCTGACTGCTCCTCCTCAATGGTTGACCCCAAGGTTAGCCGCATATCCATCATAGACTCAATGTGAGCCTCCATCCGGCTCTCCCCAAAAGGACTATCATGCATGATGTGCATAGTCTCCTCCTCTGCTGACTCATGCTCCATCATAGGCTACTCCGGCTGAATCATCACAAGTGACTCATCACCCTGAGTACCTCCCGTAGAGTCCCCTGACTGCTCACCCTGCACACTGGAATACAGCTCCAACCTACTGTCATCAACTCCGCATCTCTACACTCGCTCCCCAGAAGCATTCTCATATGATCCCATGGACTCATCTGAAGAAGAGACCTCATCTTGGCATACAAAAGGAATATCCTTTTGTTCTACCTCTGTAACCTCATCTGTATCTCTCAAACATGAGTGATCAGGCCCCCAAGGTATTTTGCAGATGAAGCAAAGTCCCTTCCTCCTCTGCTCATTTCTGCTACCTGATCCACCAAGCTGGAGCAGCTCCTCCCTGGTCACCTGTCTCCTAAATAGCCCAATATTCTGCTCAACCAACCCTTGGGCTAGCTCATATGCATCAGGTGAGACCAACTGCTCTCTCCTCCAAATGCTCAACAACCTGGTCTGCAACTCCTTGCAAATGGCCTCACGGTCTCTCATACATGACGACATGATAGACTGCATCTGTGCTATGACGGTGTTAGGATGATGTCTCCTAATGCTGAGGAAGCATTGGAACATCTGCAGAATCAAGTCATCACACTCAAGATCAAGCATGATGCCATACGTTTTGAATGTGGCCATTCTTCCTAAAACCTCAAGCTTCTTCCCAAAGGTAGAGCATGCGCTATTGTCCAAGTCCTAAAAAGTCCCCACCACTAGCTTGAAAACTTCCCTCATAAACTCATCAGTGAAAGGAGCTATAGGTGCAGTCAACCTCATAATGTTACTGAGGCATGATGCAACTGGAAGTCTGAACCCATCACAAGGTTCTTCCAAGAACTTGGGTTATCTAAGAGCAAGCATAGCAGGTTTTAGAGCCCAAATCAGTTTCTTCCCTTCTAATTGGCTTATTTTGGAAAGGAGTTCATCAAGCTCATCAAGTTTGGAAAGAACTCTCCATGTCATCTTCATGTGTTTCAAATCTGTTCCAAGTGCAAGTATTTTGGGACCAATCCCCGATTCTTCCTGCAAATATTTTGGTTGTTCTTTTTGAAGGATGGCATATATTCCTCTTGAAAAGGGTTTGTTGTTCAAGTTTGTTTTCTATTGTATATTGCAGTCAATGGTAGTATTACTTTGTTGGTTCATGAGATGTTTTAAGAACCCCATTGTTCAGCAGCATATACGGAAAATAATGGTATTGGCAGCTTAGCTTATAATCAGTTAGCAATGACAATACAAGGCTGCTAAAATACCTCTACTGACATCTGCAATAGTGTATTCACAATATTGGTCCAACATATAGGGTCTCACTCAACAATATCAAGACTCAAGCACCCTCATTTCAATCATGGTAATAATAACTCCCTCAATAAACCTTGACAGAAAGATCTATAGGCAATACACTCATTAATAAATTTTGCCAAACAACAAATACAAGCCAAATATACAGATTTACAATTTGTACCACTGTCTCAGATTGAACTTTTGATATTTGTTGGACTGAATACAAAAAAACTCAGAGAAAAATCACACCTGGTATATATATAAGATGCCCAGAAAGTTTCAACAGTTAGCTGCAGTTATGCACTTCTCCTTCATATGCTGCCCACTGAGCCACGAATGACGATGACAGCAGCACTTCCACACAACCCCGAAAGGAATATCTCCTATGCAGAAATACCCAGCCAGAGAGTATGGTCTCCACGGGCCTGCTCGAGCTTCAAAAATTGCGTTTGGTCGGTGTTTATTAATGCCACTGAGAAGTGTCATGCGACCGACGGCAACAAAACCGGACTCGGCCCTTTCAGTGGCCTCGTCTAATACACACACACCCCTCTGAATTCAGCTATCAATCCTGCACGAGTGTGACTCTCTGCACTGTGACCCCACACAATTGCGTCGACATGCTATCAGCTTCCATATCTTCGTCGCAAACCACCATTTGGCATAATTAATCCACTGTAATATTCCCAATTAGCAGCAGCTAATTGGAAATATTAATTTTGATCAATTTTGCCTTACATAATTAAATTATAAATAAAGGTGAGTAGAGGGCGACATAACTCACTCTAAAAATAAAGTGCACTCCCTAGTAGACACAACTTTGTAAATTAAGTGAGCCAAGGGGGGCCAAGAGACCATGTAGAGAGGGGACCCACGTAGACACATGGAGGGACTGTGCTGGTTGAGTTGAGCACGTGGCAAAGGGAGGCTACGTTGGAGGAGGTGGGCCTTAGGGTTTGAGAGAGGCCAACGCTATAAGAGAGAGGAGAGCCTCCTCATTTTTGTCATTCGATTATTATGCATTTGAGCTAGTCACTTTGACTTCTTGAGCACGCTAGCTGTTTAGCCTGTCTGCAGCACTGTTTAGTGCATCGAGTGTCTCCGTTCAGAGATCTCACCCTTAGCCCCGGGGGGCTTCGAGTGCCTGCTCGGGCAAGGTAGTTTTATCAGTCTTTTTGCAAGAGGATCGATTTGTGGGACTTGCAGAGGAGCAGTGCATTTGGTGACTGCGCAGTCTTGAGAGGGAGGACGCAGTCTCTTTTGGTGGGAGTTCCAGATTGGGATTGTTTGGAGGATTTGAGCTTGGAGATTGAGCAAGGGACCAACCCTTGCATATTGGAGGATTTTGGCAGAGTTTTGGGCGGAGTTTTAGAGTATTCTCTTCAGTGGCAGCGCAGAGCCTTGAGGGATAGCGTAGATCCTCAAGGGGGTGATTTTCGGGGGTCAGCTATTTTCAAAAAGCTTTCTGGGCTTTTCTGGGTTTATTGAGCAGAGGTTGATTCCAGAGTTTCAGCATTTTCTGAGGAGGGGAGCAGCCCCAAATCCTCATTTTGATTCCAGTAGTAGCAGTAGCACAGCAGTTCTTCGGCAACTTGGACGCAGTTCAGAGAGAGGCCATTTGCTTATCATTCTGAGTGTATTTCTTCACTTGCCTCATGCAAGTTGAGGTGCCATCTTTTTTATCACCTCTTGTACTCTTTCCATTCCTCAATATAATAAAATGGCTTAGCATTTCTCTCTGCATTTCTTGAGTATCTGTTTATGTCTACATTGCTATTATATGCTTGCACTACTGTTATTTTTATCTATCTGAGCATTACTGTTAGTATACCACTTGGTGTGTTTACCCCATACTCTTAGACAAAGTCTGGAAAGGGCCAGGTAGCCTCCAGATCTCACCCTCTTTTCAGAGGTGACATATCTAGTAAACGCCCTCCCAGTCCATCTCTGGTTAGAGTTCACTGTGTTTTAGAGATATCCCCGAAACGGGATATTACAGTGGTATCAGAGCATAGTTTTGGCTCAACCTGTGGAGCTAGTAGTCTATGACACCGGGGGAGAAGCCCTACATCTGCTACAGAGATAGGAAGTACAGGGATATTGAGCCTAGGTTGGAGAACACCTATGGAGAGGGGGACTGCGTTCGGGTGGTGGACGCAGAACAAGAGGAGCCTGTGGTAGACACAGAACATGAGGAGCCTGTGATAGACGCGGAACAGGAGGAGCCTGTAGACACGGAGCAGGAGCCAATGGCAGGTGATGATGATGCGAAGAGATTTGGGGAGATGCTCTCAAATCAGTACAAGATCTGTCGAGGCAGAATGAGGTAATGGGGCAGAGATTCATCGTTGTGGAGGGTAGACAGCGTGAAACCCCAAGGGGTTTCCAGATTGGCGAGGGATCAGGCACATCCCACCATTTGCCGAAGCATGATGCCACTCAGCATATGGCATCACATACACCCACACGTTCCACTATGCCCACTTCTCTGGGTGCAGACACAAGGGCAGGAGCACAGCAGAAGCCAGAGCTTGGCCACATGGGTGATTATTTCGCCAAGTATCAGGCATATGGGCAGGAGTTCAGGGATGCCCTTCCATTCAGAGATTTTGTTCAGCTCCAGCGGGATAGCAGACCCCGCAACTTTCACAGCGGGAACAGGCACTCACATGACGGGGGCTTACAGCGCACAGTGGGCAGACTCCATTTACCGACATTTGACGGGTCATTCAAGTGTTCGGAAAAATCTTGGGTGGAGAAGTTGGATACCTCTTTCCAGCTTGACCGAGTATCGGAGGGGGAAACCATCAAAATGGTTACCTCGCACATGGAGGATGAGGGCACACAGGATTGCAAGGAGTTCGAGGATACACCTAGTGTGACACAGGACTCACCCTCATTGGAGACCTCCTTGACCGTGTCGGCTGATATCGTAGTGGAGAAGGTAGAGCCTACCCCAGTAGAGCCATCCATTGAGGTGATGACCGAAGTCGTGTCCGAGTCTTCGGGTGGTAGCAGCACACGACAGATGGGTGAGGTGTCAGGAGATGTATCCACCTTCAATGAGGCACTAGGAGATACAGAGGTATTGGATGATGGTCGCAGACAGTGGTATCATCGGCTTCGGGCAAACCTTCTAGTTTTGAAAGGGAAGGCCACGTCAGTACGGGAGGCCATTTTGTTGCAGGACAAGGAGCTGGAGGGCATGAGAGTGGCTTGTGCCGAGTCAGCGGCCAAGTTGGGCCGCATTGGGGAACGACTGGATTCCCTGATGGTACAACCAGAGGGCACGTTGGAGCGTCAGATCATTCCCCTTCAGGCATGCATGGACGAGACTAGCAGCGTTGTTGGGACACCTCTTCCCATTGGAGAGAGAGAGACGGAGTCACCTAGTTAGATCTCATACGTTGACTTGGTTAGCAGGATGAGACGATCAGGGTTGCATAGGGTGCAGCATCCACATGTTGAGGTTGGATGGCGAGAGATTTTGAGTTGGTACCCAGTGGAGTGGGTTATGATGATAGTGGTGGACCCAGGTGTAGTTCAGCAAGAGTTTCTAAGTGTTGGGAATACAGGAACCCCAGATTGGCATTGGGATCTAGGTGGGATCACCTATCATTTCCCAGGCAGGTCGGTTGACTATGTCTTGGAGGGTACAGTTGGCCTAGCAGTAGAGCATGCGCATTCCCTAGGGGAGTTTCGGTCAACTCCAATGGCCAACCAGTTTATGGGCAGACTCCCTAGGTTGTCTTGGTATGACACTAATACACGGGATCACAGGGTGGTCAACATACCTTGGCAGGAGCTTGTCGGAGGAGGTGGCATTGGCAGGCCACCAGATGGCGCCTTGTATGGGGCCAAAGATTCTTCACCTTTGTGTGGGGCACACAGGACACAGCGGAGCCGAGCATTGGTGGTAACACTACTGACACATAGGGAGAATCACTTCTCGGACCCCTCGGGGAGGGTTTGGAGTGATGATCCATTCGTCGGCGGATATAGCGATGCGACAGTGGAGATGATGATACTGATTGGGGGTAGTCCGACACATAGAGGCACAGCTCTAGGTCATCACATCCAGGGATGTGTGGGAGCCTCTAGCATTGAGCAGTGGACTACCGGTGGACATGGAGTTGCATGGTGGTGTACCGTAGTGTGTGGGACTGCATTGTGGAGTAGGAGTGTCCTACATCACATTGAGAGCATGCGGGGAGTGATCGATGCCTGGACACAGTCAGGGCACGAGACGGTACAGGGTGGTACAACAGTAGCTTGGGGTATCCAACAGTATACAGGGGTATGCCTCAGTGTGCAGTGGCATGTCGAGGAGTACATGGATGATCGGTGGTATGCGAGGGCATATGGTGCTGCACAGCAGGGTCTTAGAGCATTGCCTCCAGGGAGACTCACGGACAGGGACACCGAGCTTACCTTTGGGGGTATTTCACCCAAGATCGATGGGGAGATAGATGAGCGATACTTGACGGCATCTGTGGGGACTCACGCACCTGACACTCTTCTACATCACTCACAGGCACAGGCGATTTTTTCGTTGTCCTTTGGCACCTTGGGCATGAGCAGCGGGGTACGCGAGGCTCACCCAAGATATTTGGATGACACTCAGCACACTAGGGGAGAGACTTCTCAGCAGTGGCACTGGGTCGGGGCGCTAGTTGACAACCACAGGTTAGGGGATGAGATGATCCTCTGCAGGGGTGGCACATCAGTCATCGGTGAGCCTACGCTTGGGGAGCGGGTCATGAGGGAGACATGTGTCACTTTTCCCTCAGGACATGTCGAGATCATGCATGAGCAGAGGATACTGGGTACAACGGAGGTAGCATCCCAGTATGTGTCTGGGCTCCAGACATTGTATCGACACTTTATCGAGAGGGTGGATGGCATATTCAATGCAGATGAGGTGGCGGAGGTAGAACAGGAGGGCATTCCTTCTATATGCTAGTGTGAGGACTCTTTTTCATATGAGTCCATAGGATCAGTTGAGGACGCTTCTGGGGAGCGAGAGCAGTCATGCAGAGATGGTGACAGTAGACCGGAGCTGCATTCCAGTGTCCAGGGTGAGCAGTCACGGGACTCTGCGGGAGATACTCTGGGTGAAGAGTCACTTGTGACGATTCAGCTAGAGCAGCAGGTGATGGAGCCTGAGTCGACAGAGGAGGACACTATTCACATCAGGCACGATATTCCTTTGGGGGAGAGCTAGATGGGCGCCCACATTGAGCCGATGAGGGATATGCGGCTAACATTGGGGTCAGCCATTGAGGTGGGGCAGTCAGATGCACTGACATCGAGTACGGTGACAGCAGTTGCAGATCCATATCCTCTGGAGGTGTTGGAGGTTGATGGGATTGTTCTGCAGGGGGCCAGTAGACAACGGGAGCATGACATTCCTGATCAGGAGTGGGAGGAGCTGTTGGATATGGTGGAGCATCCATCTGTGGGTCGACACAGGGATGAGGCGCAGATAGATGTACACGCAGTCAGCAGAGCTGTAGTGTTTTAGTGGGTAGCACTCTCCAGGAGTACATCAATGGAGCTTGCAGCATATCTTGCCCACTTTGGCCCATTATAGAGAGAGGGGCTTCCTTCTATAGGCAACTTTCATTGGCAGACAGGGCAGAGCAGTGGGAGTTGATTATGGGCTGGCGGTAACACTCTAGGCGTGTTCCATATGCAGTTCTTGTTGCTACATCGGATTCTTCTTCCAGGATGGACTGGCGGGAGATCATGAGTTGGTACCCTCTTGATGGTACGGTATTCTTCGTAGGGACCACAGCGGAGCAGGGGCCCTTGGACATAACAGATGTTACAGATTCCAGCTGGTAGGGGGGGCACAGGTCGTTTCTTCAGCACTCCATGCTGATTTCAGCAGAGCAGGATCGGCGTGGGATTGATTCAGGTCTTGGATTGGAGAGAGGTGATGAGACAGGAATTACACAGGACAGTGGGACGACTTACCGCAGTCCAGAATCTGACCTTGAGCGAGGGGAAGATTGATGGTGCATCGGGAGACCGAGGCACATTTTGCGGTGTCGGTGGGAGCATCGAAGCTAGAGAGGGCTTGTTCGGGCATTGCTTGAGGACAGCAGGTGCAGCGGGAAGGAGGCCTTAATATTCCCAATTGTGACGCTGACTAATTGAAATAATTTTGATCAATTTTGCCTTATATAATTAAATTATAAATAAAAGTGAGTAGAGGGGGACATAACTCACTCTAAAAATAAAGTGCACTCCCTAGTAGACACAACGTTGTAACTTAAGTGAGCCAAGGGGGGGGCAAGAGACCATGTAGAGAGGGGACCCACGTAGACACATGGAGGGACTGCGCTGGTTGGGTTAAGCACGTGGCAAAGGGAGGCTACGTTGGAGGAGGTGGGCCTTAGGGTTTGAGAGAGGCCAACGCTATAAGAGACAGGAGAGCCTCCTCATTTTGGTCATTCGATTATTATGCATTTGAGCTAGTCACTTCGACTTCTTGAGCACGCTGGCTGTTTAGCCTGTCTGCAGCACTGTTTAGTGCATCGAGTGTCTCCGTTCGGAGATCTCACCCTTAGCCCCGGGAGACTTCGAGTGCCTGCTCAGGCAAGGTAGTTTCATCGGTCTTTTTGCAAGAGGATCGATTTTGGGAGTTGCGGAGGAGCAGTGCATTTGGTGATTGTGCAGTCTTGAGAGGGAGGACGCAGTCTCTTTTGGTGGAAGCTCCGGATTGGGATTGTTTGGAGGATTTGAGCTTGGAGATTGAGCAAGGGACCAGCCCTTGCATATTGGAGGATTTTGGCAGAGTTTTGGGCGGAGTTTTGGAGTATTCTCTTCAGTGGCAGCGCAGAGCCTTGAGGGATAGCGTAGATCCTCAAGGGGGTGATTTTCAGGGGTCAGCTATTTTCAAAAAGCTTTCTGGGCTTTTCTGGGTTTATTGAGCAGAGGTTGATTCCAGAGTTTCAGCATTTTCTGAGGAGGGGAGCAGCCCCAAATCCTCATTTTGATTCCAGTAGTAGCAGCAACATAGCAGTTCTCCGGCAACTTGGACGCAGTTCAGAGAGAGGCCATTTCCTTATCATTCTGAGTGTATTTCTTCACTTGCCTTGTGCAAGTTGAGGTGCCATCTTTTTTATCACCTCTTGTACTCTTTCCATTCCTCAGTATAATAAAATGGCTTAGCATTTCTCTCTACATTTCTTGAGTATCTGTTTATGTCTACATTGCTATTATATGCTTGCACTACTGTTATTTTTATCTATCTGAGCATTACTGTTAGTATACCACTTGGTGTGTTTACCCCATACTCTTAGACAGAGTCTGGAAAGGGCCAGGTAGCCTCCAGATCTCACCCTCTTTTCAGAGGTGACATATCTGGTAAACGCCCTCCTAGTCCATCTCTGGTTAGAGTTCGCTGTGTTTTAGAGATGTCCCCGAAACGGGATATTACATCCACGCTATTATACAGTGTATACTAACTCACTGTTACAGTTTCCCCCATGAACACTTGTTCACATGTAACCACTAGATAATTTCGTGGGCTCTAGCCTGATATATTAGGCCTTCTAAACCGTATTTCTGGTAGTAAATTTTCCTTTGGCAATGTAGGCAATCACGAAAAATTCATGCGTAGGGTTGTCATCGATTTTGAGATAATCCCGACTTCGAATCACCTTTCGCACGCATCCACCATGGTCAACTGTCGACTTGGCCAGTACGGTCGTAGCTACCGCTTGCTGGCAACTGTCATGCACTCGAGCCTTCAGATCGAGCTTGGTTATCACCTCTCCGTCTTCGATCAACACTGAAGCATAATTTATTTGCGAGTGCGGCTGATGTGATACAATGGCGGAATACCCTCCTTCTCGCAGTTTTCTCCTATGTTCGATCAAGCCAACCGAATTTCCTTGGTGATCATGCCAAGCACTCTGTTCTTTTCTCTACGTCTTGCGGCCTTAAATTTTTCTTGAGTGTGGATTTTCCCACAATTTAGCTTAGATTTTCTTTGAAAGTGGATTTCAACAGCTACTCACTGTGCTTCAGATGACAACCAATCCTCCTGACGAACCGCCAATCCTCCAAAGGGAATGTGTTCTTCACTGATGCGATCGTTGATGGGGAATACTCCCTCACTGCCCTCCCACCCCCCCCATACGGGAGTTTGAATTTGACTAGAATCGCACACTCAATAGTCACGGGCCAAATTTTCCACAAATCAATGATTTGCGCAGCATCCCCTTCTAGTGAGAAATTGTCTTAGTCAGTCAAGAACTTGGCAAATGTATTCTTCTTGACGCTGAGAATTGTTGGAAATACTGAGAGGGAGGTGAATCAATATTTCTTTTCAATTGTTAATTTTTTCCAGTTAGATTCTTCACAATTAAAAACAGTGAGGTGTATAATAATAATATTATTAAGGATCAATAAGAACTCCAATCCTTTTTCAAATAATTGAGTACGATAGATGCGTGAGGGCACCAACCCTTCAATGAATCAGGCACCAACCTGTTGCCATAAATGACAACCTTGCTAAACAATCTCCCCCTTTGTCATTGGATGGCAATATTTTTCTTCTCTCCCCCTTTGACATCAATGGCAACAGGGTGTCAATGTGCTCCCCCTGTCATGCTTCTCCCCCTAACAAGCTGCTTGTTTTAATGTGATGTAAGAGCAATGACCCCCATATTTTCACAAAGATACTCAAATGCTTCTCGTGGAAGGGGTTTTGTTAAGATATCTGCAATTTTCTCTTTTGTATTGACGTTTTCCAAATTGATATTTTGTGCAGCAACTTGTTCACGGAGAAAGTGGTATTTGATTGGAATATGTTTGGTCTTTTGAGTGCATTAAAGGATTCTTTGAAAAACTGATGGCGCTAGTGTTGTCACAAAAAATAGTGATTGGTTGCTTAGTTTCTATGTTGACATCCTTTAAAGCTTCCTTCATCCATAATATTTGTGTACAACAATCAGTAGCAGCTATATATTCAGCTTCAGCTGTAGAAAGAGATATAGATGATTGCTTTTTGTTGAGCCAAGATACAAGACAATCTCCCATAAAGAATGCATTTCCACTGGTACTTTTTCAATCATCCACGCTTCCGGCCCAATCAGCATCAGAGTAAGCTATCACAATAAGATTTGAACTCTTAGGATACCAAAGACCGAAATCAGTCGTTCCTTCAAATATCTCAGAATTCTCTTCACCTACTAGATGGGATTGTTTAGGACTTGACTGAAATGTTGGTACCATTCCCACTGCTTGCATAATATTTGGTCTTGTAGCAGTTAGTATAGGAGAGCTCCAATTATTGACCTGTAAAGAGTCGCATCTATGAGAGGGGTATCATCATCTTTACTTAATTTACAACTTGTGGTATCCTTTGCAGACAAGTTTAGCTTTGTTTCTAATGATTTGTCCATCCTCATTCATCTTGTTTTTGAATACCCATTTTGTTCCAATTATTTTTATCTTTTGGGCGAGGTACCAACTCCCAAGTCTCATTCTTTTCGATTTGAGACATTTCTTCTCCCATGGCCTTTATCCAATAAGGATCTTTACTTGCTTGAGAACAAGCTCTATTAAAGATAACAGAGCAACATCATCTTTTCTTGGAGTGTTTGTCATCCTTCTTCGAGTTTAAATTCCTTCATCTATATTCCTGATAACCTTTCTTCAGGGTGATGTTTTTGAATGAATTTGATCTTAGAAGGAGTTTGTGAAGGTTTACTTTGAGGTTCTCCATCCTCCTCTTCTTTTTCAGGTTCTTCTTCACTTTCTTCAAGGAAAGGCTCGACTTCATTATCTTCCATTCTCTTTTCTGGAAGACCTTCATCAATCTTCACATCAATGCTTTCCACTATTTTCCTTAGACGATTGTTGTAACATTTGTAAGCTTTGCTCCTTATGGAGTATCCAAGAAATATTCCTTCGTCAACCCTAGAATCAAATTTTCCTGGTGAGTCAACAGTTATTTTTATGAAGCATTTGCTTCCAAAAATTCTGAAATATTTTACTGAAGCAGGTCTTCCTTTCCATAATTCATAAGGAGTCTTTTCAATGTTTGGTCTTAGTTGAGTTCGATTTAAGGTATAAATTGTCATCCCAACTGCTTCTCTTTAAAATTTTGGTTGCAAATCAGCTGCTAGTAACATTTTCCTTGCCATTTCTTGAACGGTTCAGTTCCTTATTTCAACTACTCCATTTTGCTTGGGTGTCCTAGCAGCAGAGAGTTCTCTTTCGATTCCATGCTCTTTACAGAATTCATCAAATTCTTTTGAGGTGAATTCTCCCCCTCAATATGTTCTAAGACATTTAATCTTAGAATCTTTCTCATTTTCAATGAAAACTTTAAGATTCTTAAAACATTCAAATGCCTTGGATTTATATTTTATGAAATATACCCACATAATTCTAGTATAGTCATCAACAAATAGAGCAAAGTAACTTTCACCTTGAAGAGTTGGAGTTCTAGTTGGCCCACATAAATCTGCATGAATGATTTCCAGAGGTATTGATGTTGAGAACTCCTTAGTTTTGTGGCTAGTTCTAGTTTGCTGTCCATGTTGGCATGGGCCACATACAACTTGATTTGGCTTGCATGTTGATTTGTGGTAGCATCGGATGTGCTCTAGCATTGTAATTTTGTATATAGGCTAGGACACATGTATTCCATAAAACCCATAAATGGTTTTGGAAAATTCCACTTAGATATGGTTTAATTAAAATAATTAATCGTTTTTTAATGTTTTCCTAAGTCTAAACTTAGGGAAACTGATTAATTAAAGACTATTAATTAAACTAAGTGTGAATCTTCTAGATAAAGTCATGGATCACCTCCAAGTTAATCTTAGCCCTTGATTATGTTTTAATCTTGGCCGTTGAAGGTTCAACAAAAGAATATAAGAAGGAGGGTGAAGGGCCTATGGAAAATATATTGTGACACTTGAGCCATTAAGCATTTTCGAGTTTGTGTGAGGAGACACAGCTTTTGATCAAGAATCAAATCACTAGGGCAGGGTTTGTTAAGTGATTGTGATTCAATGATCAGATCCAGAGAGGGGCAAAAGCAGAGTTTGGTCAGGAGGACCAGGAGTGCATTTCAGAGAAGGGCAAAAGTGACGCAGAGAGGGACAGCGCAGTTTTCTGAAGAGGTGACGCGGACTCTGCAGGAAATCACGTAGAAACAGTGCAGTGTCTCATGGAGTCAGTCCAGAGATACCTAGAGGCTGGGGTTTCTAAGCCAGGAGGGCCAAAATCCAGTCTCATATTAGCCAGATCAGTTGCAGTAAGGGGTGACGCAGTTCCTCAAGCTTACGCAGATTCAGCATAGGAAATCACGCAGAGGCAGTGAGGGCTTCACCAGCGTCGTTTAAGATCAACCGGAGACTTGCAGAGTGAGGTATATCTCACAATAATATTTGTTGTCTAGATTTCTCTGAAGGGTTTGTCGGATGTTGGCACCCTAGTTGTATTCAAGATTCTGCTACTTAATAATACAAACCCTCAGATCTGCTGCAACGGTTTTCCCAAATTGGGTTTTTCCGGGGAATTAGTCCAAAAACAACTGTCACATGTGGATGTTTTTCATTACATTTTGTTCAGATTGTTTCAGCACTTAGATTTATTTCTGCAACATTATTTGTGTAGACTGCTTCAGTAGTTACTTTGATATTTCACAGTAATGAAATAATTATGAAACATAATAGAAGAAGTAATTCAGATTTGTTGCAGTAGGAATCCAGATCTAGGATTTTTCACATTGCACATTTTTGGAATGTCCCTTACTACATTAATTTTGTTGATGTACCAGGTTATCAAAACTTGTATGCCCCAATCACTTGTGCCATAACCAACTTTCATCTGTTTGACCTAGGTAACATTTATCTCCTTGGATTTTACTGAGAATGTAAACATTATCTGGTGTTCTTACTCCTTTTGCCACAAGTTCTCCTGAGGAAGAGTCTCTTCTTTCACAATTTTTAGTACTAAAGACAACATTATGTCCTTGGTCACAAATTTGGCTAACACTTAAGAGAATGTGTTTGAGCCCTTCTACCAGCAAGGTATTTTGAGCCTTTCCTTGTCCATTGACAAGGGTAGCAGTTCCTTTTCCAATGATTTTAGCGGATCCACTTCCAAAGGATACATTTCCATTTTTCTTGTTTAATGAGACAAACTTCTTTTGGTCACTTGTCATATGTCTTGAGCATCCACTATCCATGAACCAATGATTTTCTTCACTATGAGCACATAGAGCTAGGCCACATTTATCCATTTTGAGATTTACGCTCTTAGCTTCCTCCCCTTTGAGAGGGCAATTTTGTTCATTATGATCATAATTATTACATAATGAGCAAGACGGATCAAACTTAGCCAAACAATCAAAGGAATTGTAAGTTTTTATTTGTCCTTGCTCTTTAGCACCACGTAGTTTGTTTGTTTGATATTTCAATCTTGGTGCTTCATTCTTATGAGCCTTGCAATGCTTAGCTTGAAGCCTGTTGACCGCACTTTGTCAACTACCCCATAGCAGTACACCCCCATTTTTTTTCAAATGGGATTCGTCATGTTCGACGTGGTTGCGCCATTCAGATTCCATCATCAGTCAACAGTCGACAATTTTTATAAATGATATAAACCCATTCTGCATGTAATGATGTAAATGATCTAAGTAAGACCGACCATGTATGTAACAACCTAGGTAAGCCTAGTATGTTGTTGATGATCTCTATCCTAGGAGGTTTTTTGTCTCACTGATTCACGAAAGTGATCGGCAGAGTTTTTCCCTCCAGCCTCACCCCAAAGCTAGGGTGGATTTTGTCATCAGCATACTAAGTGAGTTCTAGTGTTTCTATCGAGTCCTTGTAAAAGTAGTTTGAGCTACTTGGTCTACTAGATCATATTTTGAGTCGCAGAACTGGGTATTTATTTGAGGGTCTATACGAATGGGTTTTCCCCCTTCATGTATGTAAATGTATTATCTCATGTAAAAGAGGGTTGGAAAAATAATTATAATCCCCTCTCAGTCAATTACTTAAATTTTCTAGTCAATTAATTAATAAAATCTTAAACCAGAAATTTAATTAATTTAGGGTCCTAAGTTAGGATTAAATCTTTAAAGGCAAAATTTGTGGGTCCTTGGAAAATGATTTTGAAAGCCCCAGGCCAAGGGAATATTGAGAATTTTAAGAAATTTTGGACCCTTGGGCCTTGGTGGTTAAGTCAAAGTCAAAATTTTGGGGTAATTAACTTAAAAATAATATTTTTGAGTTAATTAAAATTGAATTAAATGATAAATTCGTTTTTCCCCAAAATTTTAATTTCAACGCTCAGGATTAAAAGATAATTAAATCTTTTGGACGGTTGAGATTATTTTGACGAGGATCATCCAAACTAGCCGTTAGAGATCTTGTCCTATAAATTTAGAGGTCTTTCTCATTCTTGAATCATCCGATCTCAGAATCGTGCACTTGCTCTTAGAAGCTCTTGTAAACTTTTTGAGGAATAAAGCATAAAGACTTTGGGGTTACAAATCTGGATGTTCCTTCTCAAATCTATGTGGTGAATTGTCTTTAAACTCTGCTACTTGGTTTCTGGCATTTTATGGTTAATGGCCTTCATGGATTAATCTGCATATAGGTATCTTATGCAGTTTTCTGGGTTTATAAAATAACATTCTGATTTTTCTGCAAAGGTCTCATGTTGTTTTCTTAAATCTCTATCGATCTAAGATTCAGATCTAAGTGTGTAGGGAAATTTTTTTTTTAAGGTTAGGCGTCTGGGGAAGTTTTCGGTTGGACCAGCCGACTCCCAATAAACATAAATATGATAAGCTCTTTATTTGTTAAATTCCAGGTCTATTTTACGATATTTATGATTTTGCAGGGTTTCGAAGGCTTGTGCCTCTCACTAAAACTTTAAATCTCTGAAAATTGTGCTAAAACGGATTCAGATCTGACCATGAGGGTTTTAAATTTGTAAATTAGTTTGTATATTTGTAATTTTAACTGTGAGGGTTTAATCATTTCTTGGTGTGTATCTTCAGATCAGGTTGGTTTATTGCAGATTCAGGGTTCAAATTGAAATTTTTTTAAGATCTGAGGCAGATCTAGCCTGGCTTCAAACTCCTACTGTGGACAAATCTGAGCATTATTTTGGTTTAAAGGAGCATACAAATCTGAGCTCACGTTGAAGAATTTTTTAAATTGCTGGGTGATTTAAATGTGCTGGGTTTCATTGGTGCTCTCAATCAACCATCCTTCAGCCTTTACATTTTTCCTGCCTTCCTCATGCTACATAATTCCTTTCTTTCTGTTTGCCATCGATTTCCTCTTTCTCTGCTGCCAGATCCTGTCCGTCCTCCCTCAACCTATCCTTTTCCATTCGCACCCTCGCTCTTCCTGCAAGCCTGCTCTTGCCTTTGCCGCTGTGATGCTTCCTCCACGCTAACCAAGTTCTTCACTGCATCACCTCGAGTCACCGTCCAGTCTCGATCTGCGCCCATTCCTATACGCACTCCTCGTCCGCATCAAGCAGTCGTTGTCTTCTTTTGCATCGACCTCAGACGTCCGTCCCTCCCCTCCGCGGCATTCTTCCAGGCCTGCAAACTCAAACAACGAATACACACTATTGAAACGAAAAAAATAAAAATAAAAATCCCACGCACACATTAAAATCGATCGATTTCTTTTTTCTGCGTGGAAAATTTTAAATGCGATTTTGATTTTAATTTGAATAACGTTGGGTGCTAGATTTTAAATTTCATTTTTTATAGTTTAGTCTAACCTTGGGATTTTAATATTTGGTTTTCATTTTATTCGTTAGCTTAGGTTTATTTTGTATTTTGTTGAGTCGGCTTCTTTTTTGTTAGAGTTTCATTTTAATAATTCGATTTGTTTAGTTTTAAAATGTTAGATTTAGATTAACTCTAGATTTAGAATTAGATTTAGACTTAGATTTAATTTTATTCACTTTTAGATTTAGATTGTAATCAGATTTTGCTAAGTTAGATTTTTATATTTTAGATGTTAGTCAATTTAGAGTTTAATTTTTAATATAACTTTTTTTTTAATTTAGTTAGATTTTGTATTTGGATTTTTTAGTCTTAGCTTTAGTTTTAATTATATTTTTTTTAGATTAACTTTAGAGTTAAATTTTAATTTTTGTTAAATTAGAACTTTTATTTGGACTTTAATTTTGACATTTAGTTAGTTTTAAACTTAAATTTTAATTTTAGTTTTTCTTTAGAATTAGTTTAAATTTTGTTTTAAAATAAAAAATTTCAAAATCCTAAAAATCTAGAAAATACAAAAATATAAAAAAAATTTCAAATTTTCTATAGTCAAATGCGCTAATTTTATTTTTATCTAAAGTCTGACTGTAGATCTTTTTAATTTTCGAACTGGGTCATATTGGAAATATCTTAATTTCGGAAATATTTCAAAGCATCTAGCATTTTCATCTTGTGACAATATCGCTGTGGGTTTAAGATATTTTAATGCATGGTTGTGGTGTTTTTTCAATTAAATATCATCGTGATCAATCATATTTTAATAAGCAACAATTAATCGTCACTTACTTGTTTATAATTGCATAACGGGATCTTGTTTGACTCCATAAGGCACTGGTCTTAAACGTGAAATCTAATTTAGATCTGTGGAATCTCGTTCATTTCTATCAAGTATTTGATGTTTAGCTGTGTCTCCTGGATTTATCATCCTCATTTATAATAGGGTCTACCTCCCTTAGCTTGCAAGGAGACAGCTTAAATAGAGAGATTGGGGATAAAGGTGACAGCCCCCAATCTGAGCCATTGTCGCAGTGCCTGGACAATCTGTGCGACAACAATGCCCAAAGTTTTTACAATAGTAACAATACCCAAGAAAAATAGTTTGGTACCTGTTGTAATAGCCATAGCTTGAACCAACATTCTTCCTTGGAGTTGCTCTTTCTTCAATTCTTGGTTTTGAGATGGGCCTTTGTTCCTGATGAGATGACTTTTCTTCTTTTGGATGGCAAGACAGTATGTCGGCATAACTCCTTGCATTATTCTTTGTGCTTGATGATTCTCCTTTGAAACCAATTCCAGATTTGTTATGTTGAGGTTTTTGAGTATTAAGAATGTTATCAAGTACTTGAGAGCTTTGCCAACTCCTTTTGACTTGCTCCAATTCCTTTCTTAGAGATATTATTTCAGCTTCACGTTTTTCACAGATGTCATCCTTCTCTTTTAGCTTATTGTTCAAGAAGTCTTCCCTTCTTTTTGCTTCCTTGTTTTCTACTTTGAGAGAAATTATATTTTTCCGTAGATTCTCATTTTCTTCAATGGCACTCATTAGTAATTTATCCATGTTTCCTTCATCTTCTAGTTCTGAATCCTCATCATTTGTAAATGCCATGAATAACACTTCTTTGCTTCCAACATAGTTACTTTCCTCATCTGATTCATCATCACTTTCTTTGTGATGAGGCATATTTCTAGTTGATTTCTTTTTGATGACTACAAATTCATCTTCATCAGACTCATCTTGTTTGGAGAAGAAGTTCTTCTTATTAAACCCTTTCTTTTTGTACATCATCCTTTTAGAGTCCACTTCATCATCACTATCATGTTTAAGAGGACATTTTACAACGTAGTGACCTATTCTTCCACAATTTAAAACAAATAAGAGGGTATTTACCTTTTAGCTTAGATCCCTTCCTAAGTCTTCGTACAAATTGAGCTAATTTGGTTTCAGCATCAGAGTCATCGTTGTTGCTATTTCCATCCTTTTCCTTTTTTTGTTGATTTTGAGGCTTTGAATGTTGTTTCTTTGAAATTTGGAATTCCTTTCCTCATCTCATAGGCAATGAGAATTCCATGAAGTTCATCCATCTTGAGAGTATCTAGGTCCTTCATTTCTTCTATGGCACTTACTTTGGAGTTAAATATGTCAGGAAGAGATCTCAGGATTTTTTGAACAGTAGTGCTTTCTTCAATATTTTCTCTTAGCCCTTTAAGAGAGTTAACCACTTCATCTACTCGGAGGAAGTATGATGCAATATCTTCTTCATCATCCATTTCCAGACTCTCGAATTGTCTTCTATAGGTTTGAAGCTTTGCCTTCTTAACTTTGAAGTCCCCATCATACAGGGGAACCAGCTTATCCCATACTTCTTTGGCTGAGTCACAATTCATGATTTTCGTGAATTTGGAATCGGTAATTCCACTAGTGATGGAATTTAAAGCTTTGGCATTAGCAATGTAGGCTTTTCTTTCTTTCGAATCATTTGGAAGACCGGAGGGAGCTTTGTACCCATCCAAAATAGAGTGCCATACTTTAGGACCAAGAGACATTAGATAGTAAGACATCCTCTTCTTCCAAAAACCAAAATTTGTTCCATCAAAGATAGGCAGCTTCCATGTTGCTTCTATGTTCTTCATTGTGCCTAAGAATCCTTCTTCTAGCTGTTAGGTTGATAATGAAGAAGTTGGCTCTAATACCAATTGTTGGAAATACCGAGAGGGGGGTGAATCAGTATTTCTTTTCAATTGTTAATTTTTGCCAGTTAGATTCTTCACAATTAAAAACAGAGAGGTGTATAATAATAATATTATTAAGGATCAATAAGAACTCCAATCCTTTTTCAAATAATTGAGTACAATAGATGTGTGAGGGCACCAACCCTTCAATGAATCAGGCACCAACCTGTTGCCAAGCACCAACTTGGACTTTGATGAGGCTCTGACCTCTAGGGCTTCGACCCTATCTTCTCAAGGCACCAACCTTGACTTTTAGAGGCTCCAACCTCTAGGACACCAATCCTTTAGTCTTGATAAAATGAGTAATGTACTTGGTTACTTGAATATCTTCACAAGATTCTGCACTGTTCAATGCTTCACATGTCCTATAGCTTCATGACACTTAATGCCTCATTGCTCACAGATTCTTACTTCACTGTTCAGATTTATGCCATCAAGTTCATCACTGTCCCAACATCCAAATCACACAGGTCTGAGGCTGCAACAGGTAGAGTCCTAAAAGTGTAAACACTCCACAGATCAAAAACCTCACCAAGAGTCCCAGATCTGAGTTCCAAACTGTTCACAAGTGATTGTTCAATGGTCTGGTTCCTTAAACAAATACAACCTCTATCCGAGTTGCTGTCCACAAATCACAGATTTCAAAAGGTGACTATCTAGTTGTAATACTGTGATTTTCAAGCCTCCAAGAGATGACCGTTTTACTGTTCAAATTTTCACAACAGGTCCGAGCTACAAGACTGATCTCCCAAAACTAGTCCAAACTCCACTTTAGGCTGGCCTGTCACAAATCCGAGCCACTTAACTATATTACAGTGAGTCTGAGCAAGACACAGTGAGCTACCGCAGGTCTAAAGCAAATACAGTGAGACTGCACCACAGTTTCGAGCCACAGCAGGTATCAGAGGGTAAGATCGCACAGGTCTGTGGAGTAATCTGAGTTATACACAGTCACCATAGTCCGAGAATTATACAGTCACCACAGTTCGAAAATTATACAGTCACCACAGTCTGAAAATTATACAGTCACCACAGTCCAAAAATTATACAGTCACCACAGTCTGAAATTTTTACAGTCACCACAGTCCTGATTTGAAGTTTTGTGGCTAGGTCAGTTGATACTATGCAAAGTCCTTATCCGAGCTGTAAACGTGATCTGTAGGAGGTATATATCTGTCGTTTAAATGTTCTGAGCCCTTCTTCTCATCACAGGTGTGAGGTATCAAGACAGACAAGATTAACCCTTAAAAAAATACCTCCTCAGCCTCCTCAGTTCACGAGTTATGAACTTCCCTTGTTGCATTATGCTTCTGGATTGACCTCCACCGAATTGATGCTGGAGATTGAGGGCTATACGTCATATAAATAGAGATATGTCAAACGGAGAGGTGTGTTAGGGCAGCCGACAAGAGCAGGCAAGGTGAGGTCGGCTCAATAAATGAATATATATATATATATATATATATATATATATATATATATATATATATATATATATATACGGTAAGGTCGGCTCAATAAATGAAATATATATATATATATATATATATATATATATCTTGAATTAAAAATTCAATTTCTTCCTAACCACTGGGAATTTGGAGGCGTGTGAGGGCACGTTGGAAAGAGGAAACAATCCTCCTTCAGATGATGTAAGGGTCATTGTGAAAGAATGACTCTAAGATGGTGGAAAAAGCTTTTTATTGTGATTGGTCTTTTATAGGAGCAGAAATGGAGGTAGGGCTGAGTGTAAGCTTCTTTATGAGTCCTTCATTGTCAAATGATCATCTTAAGCATGGTCATTCATCGTCATCTAGAATCCTATTTCCATCAATGACAACCTTGCTTAACAATTTTAATATATGGAAAACTGACAATTCTTTGCTCAACTATATGGAAAAATTTCTTCTACAAAATACTATCCGGCAAGGTAGAAGAAATCATGAAGCCCTTGAATCGATCTGCAATAAAATTTTGAAATCCTTCAATATGAAATCCCGCGGCTGAGCCAAGACCAATGCTCTGATACCACTGTAATATCCCAAATGGGATATTTTAACTAAAATTGCAGAAAATAATTTAACCCCACATTATGCCGTAAAATCAACATTTACTTAACAGAAGATTACCATGTAAAATAAGGACATATAGAGCACTGCAATCCATTACACATTGAACAGGAAGAATCTCAGCATTTTATTATAAATGGTAAACTAAGGTTACATGCATATCTAATCCAAAATAGTTGAGATCGGAACTAGCCATCAATATGAATTGTCGCACTGCGCTGGCCTCCAACACTGAACAGTTGCACTCTCCCTCCAACAACAGCTGCCACTGAACCCACTGAAGCACCGATTGAAGATCTAAATGATCTTCACTCCAATATCCCTGAAGCTCTGCAAAACTCTTGAATGAAGTCTCCTCAAGAGAGTTGGGTTTTCGCCCAACACTCACAAATCATCAAGGGTTTCCGTCTTGGGGCTACCAATGGAGTAGAGAACCAAGTTCTCAAACCTCTCACACAAGAAAATGATCTAATCGAAAATATCCCTCAATGGCCTCCTCCTTTTCTTTTATAGATCTCCTGGATCCTTCGAGAGCCTATTTTAATTATTATTTTATTCATGGAGCACTTTTCCCTCTTATTAAAATATTCCTTTTTAATGCAGGAAAGAATAAATCAACTACCATGTCTCCTCAGGTCACTGAAACTCATTTCCAACCATCCCATCATATAAGTATCCTTGTCCCGGTTCCAACGAGCTATTACACTAAGGTGTTCTATCATGTATTCCTCCCGGAATACCACCTTGAGCTTAATTAATTGATTTAAGCCCAAAAATAACTTAGTTTTCCGAAAGTTGTCGAAATGCACTGGAACGAAAGGCAAACTACTCATATGATGGAATATATCAAACGAATGCCACAGGACCTCATAGAAACTCCTCAAAACTCCTCCAAAAAGCCCCTGGGCCCGTTGATGACACCAACCTGTACCTATGACCTGTCTGCTCCTAACTCTGGAAGTCCATCCTAACCCTGTCATAGGTGACACCAAAAAAAGATATATTACAGTGAAATGGAAAGATTTGCCAGTTGAAGATGCCACATGGGAGGAGGAACAGGTGCTCCAACATCCAGGATTAAAGTTGCTTGAGGACAAGTAATCTTGGACAATGAGGACTGTAATGTCCCCATCCGCTTAGGAGACATAAGGGAGGGCATCCACTAGCGTAATAAGGTTCCCGAAGGCTAAGGCGGGAAAAATTAATCAAGAGAACACAATTCACCTAGGAGAAAACATTGCAAAAGCTAAAGTGGTGAAAAGGGGGAGATGGGTCCTAGCCTAATGAAAAGTCGCTTTAAAATTATAGAGTGAAAAAACCCACTAAAGTGACTTTATTAAAATAAAAGGGTAAAACTGTGGCAAAAGTAGCGAATGAGTCATAAAAGAGGGAAAATGAGCAGTATTTCCTCATTCTTGCATTTGCTCACTCGAGAAAAATAGATTTGGAGAACTCCTGAGGAAGAGTCTAGGATATCTGGAAACTCTCTTTGTTGGTTGCTAGTTTCAATGTTGAAACTATACACCCTAACTAGTTTAGGAGTGGGATCACTCAAATTTCGCCATTGTGCTTATACGAAGAAAAATATATTAGCAGAAGAAGTAACTCAGTTGTGTTATCAATTGATTTGAAGAATTGACTTGTGTTATTATATCTTTCTTATATAGGCTGAGGATACCTATTAAGGAGACGACTTCTTGGGCCCATTTGGAGGGTCAAATCATTGAGATTGGGTGCTTCAGTTGACGTCAAGTTCAAGCTATTTGTTGGCTAAGTTTCATGTGGTTTGAGGGGTTGAGTTTCCACTGCAAAAAGGGGTCGAGCTTGTCACCAAAGGGAGGCCGTAATATATCCTTCAAAGCACCATTCATTTAGCAAAAAACCCAGCATATAATTCTAAGACAAAGCACATTGATGCTCAATATCATTGGATTTGTCAAGTGTTAAATGATAGGCTGCTACAGTTGGAGAAAATACACACTAAAGACAATCCAGCTGATATGTTAACAAAGATTTTGCCAACAGATAAGCAAGAGCTTTGTAGAACCTTGGCTGGAGTAATGCAAACGTGATGAAAGGCATCTTGGGAAAGGATTAGTAGCAAGGAGAGAGAAACAATATCAAAAAAATCAATCAAGCTTCTATTTGGTCTCAAGTAGGAGATTGTTAGGTGTGAGACCAAATCAAAGTAAAATAAAATATAAAATATTTTGACTTTTCCATGCTTCTGGAATATTACGGAAGGAGTCAAGTGAGTTGTCTACACCCATGTTATTGGTAACACATGGTATTGTAATAAAGTTTATTTTTATAGGTACAAAATAGGGGTGTGAGTAAGAAGCAAGTAAAATGTAACAGATCCATTGTTATTTCAATAAAAGCTCTAATCCTTTCTCTGTGTTTTTCCTTGTATGGGTTTTCCACCTAAATTATGTCTCCAGTAGAGTAATCTTTATGAGTTAAATTGTTTTATTTGTATTCAGTTTATTTTTCTCTGCTGTCTTTTTTATTTACATATTGATAGATACTTTATTGTAGCATCTAATGACATATCTTAAAACTTCAAGTGAAGCACCAGCCAACAGAACAGACGTGTCAATGACTCAATTAGCATCACTAGTTTGATGGAATCATGGAAGTAATTGATTACCACTAACGAATATAGGAAAACGATAAAAAGAATATAAAATACCTATGAATGATCATTCCAACAGAGATTGACAGTGATGAAATTCAATTATTTAGTGAGATACCTTTTATATATCTCTTTTTATTTTTTCTTTACTGAATGCATCTATATATTCTTTTGATCATAGTGCGTACAGTTTAGTTTCATTCCTAGTAAGACTGCTTACCAATTAAGAGTCCTCTGTAGGAGAACCTGGGCTGATCAATAA
Organism: Pinus albicaulis; assembly: GCA_034641835.2. Lineage (NCBI taxonomy): Eukaryota > Viridiplantae > Streptophyta > Pinopsida > Pinales > Pinaceae > Pinus > Pinus albicaulis. Next base: position 1,322,042,200 of record CM076575.1, on the reverse strand, counting down.
TTGTCCATGGAGCCATTGGAACTATGACGTTTCTTCTTGCAAAGTTGAGAAAACATAGCTGGCTTAGCGTCTGCGAGATGCATATTGTAATAAATCCGTTTAAATTTGAGAATCAAGCTCACAACTTTGTGAATGGCAAATATTGCACAAAAATTTAGACCTAGGAAACATCAAGATTAAAAGAAAACTGGCCATTTGTGATTTGCAGTCTTTCATGCTTGATGGCTCTTAATGTCGATTACAATTTAGGACTAATTAATTAAAATATTTGCTAGAAGAAAAATATCTCTATTTCAGGACGTACATAACTACTTTGTGGAGCTCATCATCTTACAATTTTCACTTTGAGCATAAATAGAATGTCAAAAAGCACATCGCTAGAAGATTACCTCGAGTCCATAAAGAGCACCATAAACATTTTTTGCCTGCACAAGTTATTCACTGAGATTGAGAATAAAGCCACAAGAATATATCCATGTATGCATGCAAATTAATCAAATAGGTCGTGAGATATCTCAGAATGAAGCAAACATCTTGAGAATAGTTTGTATGTTCTCCCCTTTCCTACATGGTTCTGTCATATGTGGCATCTGACAAGACCAGAGAAAATTTCTCACATACAATTATATAGATACAAACGCAATGAAAACATGACCATAAGAAAAGGACATTATATCCCTTTTTATACAGTAATGTTCTTAAACGTTTCTTTCTACTTGAATAATTCTTCAATTTAAGAAATTTCCACTTGCATTTTCCCGCTATTACTTTGATTATGCTAGCTTTAACCATACCCTTCAAAATAATCCAAGCTATACAGGAGATGCGGATGGATTAATGAAAACACTAATCAATATGTTATGTGGCTTTGCAGAAACTTTAAGAACAGAACTGTAATCACCTGCTTACAAAAATAAGACCAACTTTAGTTCAAAATATAATCTACATCTTGTGCTGATACGATTTGACTGCGTGAACAATACGCCTCTCACATTCTAGACTATTAGATTATAATAAGATCCTTGTGCAAAAGTAAGAATAAATGGAGTAAGATAGAATGGGCCAAGCAAGAGCTTTATTCTCTGTTTTAGAATGGTACAGCTATATTTTAGTAATTTACATGAACACGACAACAATTATGCAAAGATTATTACATAAAAGTAAACAAACAAGATAGCAAGTATGCAAGCATATAATATCCCAAAGGAGATATTTTGACTAAATTTGCAAAAATTCACTTAACCCCAAATTTCCCATAAAATTATCATGCATTTAACAGAAAATTTCCATGTAAAATAAAACATACAAGTACATGCAAATCCATAACACCATAATGCAGGAAATAACCCAGCTTTATTATAATATAACTGAGGTTACGTGCGGGAAAGATAAATAGCTGACATAGCTGAGATATAATCCGGCCTCAAGGTTCCGCTGCACTGCTGCACTGCGCTGGCCTCCAAAACTGAACTGTTGCACTCTCCCTCTAGCAACAGCTTCCACTAAATCCATTGAAAGACAATGAAGCACCAATTGAAGATCTGAATGATCCTCACTCCAATATCCCTGAAGCTCTATGAAACTCCTGAACGAAGTCTCCTCAAAGAGAGTTGGGTTTCCGTCCAACACTCGACAACACACCCGAGGGTTTCTGTCCTAGGGCTACCAATGAAGTAGAGAACCAAGTTCTCAAACCTCTCACACAAGAAAATGATCAAATCCAAGATATTCCTCAATGGCCTCCTCCTCTTCTTTTATAGATCTCATGGATCCTTATAGAGCCTTATTTTATTATTATTTTAATCATGGAGCACTTTTCCCTCTTATTTTCCAATTAAAATATTCATTTTTGATGCAGGAAAGAGTAAAGCGACTACCATGTCTTCTCAGGTCACTGAAACTCGTGTCCAACCATCCCATCATGTAGGTATTCTCGTTCCGGTTCCAATGAGCTATTACACTAAGGTATTCTATTACATATTCCTCCTGGAATGCCACCTTGAGCATAATTAATGGAGTTAAGCCCAAAAATAACTCAATTTTCCGAAAGTTGTCGAAATGCACCAGAATGAAAGGAAAATTCTTTTGATGATGGAATATATCAGGCGAATGCCACCGGCCCTCATAGAAACTCCTCAAAACTCCTCCAAAAAGCCCCTGGGCCCGCTGATGACCCCAACCTGTACCTGTGACCTGTCTGCTCCCAACTCTAAAAGTCCATCCTAACCCTGTCATGAGGAACACCCAAAAGAGGAATATTACAGACCTTCCACCCCAAGATTGCTTGCCCTCGAGCAATCCAAATATGTGGGCCACCTTGTTGGCCTGATGCAACTGAGTCCCAATGCCCAGATCCCATACAAACCCCTGGGTGTTTTTATGCTCCTATGTCAAGCCACCTGGAAGAGACCCCTCAATGTCGGGATCCCAAACTGATCTCTCACCACATCTATCATCAATCAATCCTCCCGTATCCCAATGCCAACATGGCAAATCATTGCCCGAATCCCATGGCTCGAACAGTGCACTATCTCTAGCTATAGTTGTCGCCCCAATAAGCGAAGACCAACTCAATCACTCTCTCCAATCCAACCTTCAGCCCAAGCCGAGGTCAATCCTGATCTGCAGGTGTCAAGCTAGTGCTACTGAAATACTGATGGAATGTCGATCCACAATACATGTCCCAATGGAACATGCAACATCTCTCTCGTCCAAGTGCTCCTATCAAAATGTACCTGGGACTAAGAATTATACTCCATCAATAGGATACCAACTCATCACGTCCCTCCAGTCCAACTCCTAACTCAATCAAATGCTAACCCTGCTCTCCTAAGGTCGGGATGGAATACTGAAGAACTATCGACCTGTGCCCCACTACCAACTAGAAGCTGCCGCATTTGTCATGTCTAAGGGTACCTTCTCTGCTATGCTCCCTACGAAGAAGATCGTACCATCAATAGGGTACCAACTCATGATCTCCCGCCAATCTATCCCAGAAGAAGAATTCAATGTAGTGACATCCGCATACGGAACGTGTCTGGAGTGTTGTAACCAGCCCACACTCAACTCATGCTGCTTTGTCCCGCCAGTCAACGAGAACTGCCTGAAAAAGAAGGGCCCTCTCTCTATAATAGGCCAAAGTGGGCAAGATATGCTGTAAGCCCCATCGACGTACTCCTGGAGAGTGTTGCTCCCTGAAAGTACTACGTCCTGCTAACTGTATTTGCATCTACTGGCACCTCATCAATGGGTCGGCCCAAAGATGGATGCACCACCATCTCCAACAGCTCCTCCCTCTCCTGATCAGAAAAGTCATACTCATGTTGCCTACTAGTCTCTCGTAGAAATATCTCATCAACCTCCAACATCTCCTGAGGATAAGTATCTTCAACTACTGTCACCGCACTAGATGCCCGTGCATCTGTCCACTCCTCCTCAATGGTTGACCCCAAGGTTAGCCGCATATCCATCACAGACTCAATGCGAGCTTCCATCTGGCTCTCCCCCCAAGGACTATCATGCACGATGTGCATAGTCTCCTCCTCAGTTGACTCATGCTCCACCATATGCTGCTCCGGCTGAATCATCAAGAGTGACTCATCATCCTGAATATCTCCCATCGAGTCCCCTGATTGCTCACCCTGCACGTTGGAAGACAAATCCGGCCTACGGTCATCAACTCCACATGGCTGCTCATGCTCCCCGGAAGCATCCCCATATGACCCCATGGACTCATCCGAAGAAGAGTTCTCATCCTGACATACAAATTGGAATGTCCTCCTGCTCTACCTCTGCCACCACATCTGCATCTCTTAAGCATGACTAGTCAGGTCCCCAAGGTTCTTTGCAGATGAAGCAAAGTCCCTTCCTCCTCAATTCAATCTTATTGTTTGATCCTCCAAACTGGAGCAACTCCTCCCTGGTCAACTGTCTCCTGAATAGCCCAACGTTCTGCTCAACCAGCCCTTGGGCTAGCTCATAAGTAGCAGGTGAGACTAACTGCTCTCTCCTCCAAATGCGCAACAACCTAGTTTACAACTCTCGGCAAATGGCATCACGGTCTCTCATACATGACGACATGATGGACTACATGTGTGCTATCACTGTGTCAGGATGATGTCTCTAATGTTGAAGAAGCATTGGAACATCTGCAGAATCAAGCCATCACACTCAAGATCAAACATAATGTCATACATTCTGAATGTGGCCATACCTCCTAAAACCTTAAGCTTCTTCCCAAAGGTGGAGCCTGCACTGTTGTCCAAATCTTGAAAAGTCCCCACTACTAACTTGAAAACTTCCCTCATAACATCATCACTGAAAGGAACTATAGGTGCGGTCAACCTCATAAGTTACTGAGGCATGATGCAACTGGAAGTCTGAACTCCTCACAAGGTTCTTCCAAGAACTTGGGTTGTATAAGAGCAAGCATAGCAAGTTTTAGGGCCCAAATCAGTTTCTTCCCTTCTAACTGGCTTAATTTGGAAAGGAGTTCATTAGGTACATCAAGTTTGGAAAGAACTCTCCATGTGATCTTCATGTGCTTCTAATCTGTTCCAAGTGCAAATAATTTGTGGCCTATCTCCTGCCCCTTCTACACATCCTTTCACTGTTCTCTCTGAAGAATGGCATAGATCCCTCTTGAAATAGGTCTGATGTTTTGTTTATTTTCAGGGTGTGTATCATGGTTCACTGGGGTATTGTTATGTTGGTTTATGAGACATTTCAGATACTCCATCTTTCAACACCATACAATTTGTCCCCTACCTATACTAATATATAATGTTTCTAATAAAACATGGTAATGTTTCAAATGATCTCAAATAACTCTCTAATCATTGTAATATGATGTTGGTTATACTGAGTTGCTGGCTACTTCCTCCTGGAATTATATGCTGCCCCAGAGGGTTCTGACTGGCAGTCAACTCCAGCAAAAATGATCTCCAGTGATTAGAATCAACTACAGTTCCAACAATCAGTATACTCTTCTAATCTGCAAGAATACACAGTTATCTCTGCAAAATCATTCTTAAGCGCAGGTGAAAGTATGCGGGCCTTCAGTGGCACAATTTTTCAAATAGATCACAAACTTCACTGCTGAAGGTGATTTTGTGTAATATTTAATTTCCAAACGGTTTATAATGGAGAAATCTCACACAAATATTAGTTTCCACTCCATAGCATATATTTAACAGTGATATTCTCTATAATCAGATATCAGTCCACCATTACAAGCATGAGTACAATAGCATTCAATAGTTCTTGCTTTTCCACACCGATAGGTAACTCAAAAAATAGCAATATCTGGAAACACAGTTAAAGGGAAATGGTGTTGTAATTGTGTAATATCCCAAATGGGATATTTTAACTAAAAATGCAGAAATAGACTTGAGCAGCAAAATAAATGGAAAGAAAAACACAGCCACCAATATAACACAATGGATGTCGATAAAATCACTGAGCCATTTTATTAATCCATGGTAAAAAGTACATCAACATAAACGAACAACAGAACCTGAGCTTGCCAAGCAAGCAGAGCAAAACCTAGAAAGATCTCTAGCCCAACTAATGAATGACACTAGCAATGATGTAGATGGCTTGGCACGAAGCCTGCTGCAAATCCGCTACGGCAAAAGCTGACACTGACCCCACTAAAGCACAAGTTGAAGATCTGAATGATCCTCACACCAATCCCTGAAGCTCTGCGAAACTTCTGAATGAAGTCTCCTCGAGAGAGTTGGGTTTTTGTCCAACACTCACAAATCACCTGAGGGTTTCCGTCCTAGGGCTACGGCTGAAGTAGAGAACCACGGTCTCACACCTCTCATACAAATAAAATAACATGATCCCAAAGATATCTCCCAATGGCCTCCTCCCTTTCTTTTATGGATCTCTTGGAGCCTTCTAGAGCATTATTTTTTTATTATTTTATTCATGGAGCACTTTTCCCTGTTATTAAAATATTCCTTTTTAATGCAGAAAAGGGTGAATCGGCTACCACGCCTCCTCCGGTCATTGAAATCCATGTCTAATTGTCCCACCATGTAGGTATCCTCGTCCCGGTTCCAATGAGCTATTACACTAAGGTGTTCCATCATGTATTCCTCCCAAAATGCCACCTTGAGTGTAATGAGCTGAGTTAAGCCCAGAAATAACTCAAATTTCCGAAAGTTATCGGAATGCACCGGAACGAAAGCCAAACCACTCAGATGATGGAGTATATCAAGCAAATTCCTCCGGAAACCATGAAAAAAAACTCATCCAAAGAGCTCCTGAGCCCACTGGTAGCACCAATCTGTACATGTGACTTGTCTGCTCCTAACTCTGGAAGTCCAACCTGACTCAGTAGTAGGTGACACCAAAAAAAGGAATATTACAGACCTTCCACCCCAAGATTTCCTACCCTCAAGCAATCCAGATATGTGGGCCACTCTATTGGCCCGATGCAACTCAGACCCAATGCCCGGATCCCATACAAACCTCTCGGTGCAACTATGTGCCTGTGTCAAGCCACCCGGAATAGACCCCTCAATGCCAGGATCCCAAACTAATCTCTCACCGTACCTGTCATCAAATAATCCTCCTGGATCCCCATGCCACGGTGGCCAATCATCGCCCAAGTCCCACGGCCCAGACTGCGCACTGCCTTTAGCTATGACTAATGCTCTAAGAGGGGAAGACCACGTCTCCTGCTGCGCTAGATCTATGACAGTGTAAGCTGCCCCATCAACTGTGTACCAACTCATCACCTCTCTCCAATCCAATCCCTGACTAAATCCACTGCTGATTCTTCTTTCCTGAAACTGGGATGGGATGCTAAAGAATCTTCCCCACTGCCAACTGGAACCTGTATCATCTGTCATGTCTAAGGGCCCTTGCCCTGCTGTGCTCCCTACGAAGAATATCGTACCATCAAAAGGATACCAACTCATGATCTCCCGCCAATCTATCCTGGAAGAAGAATCCAATGTAGTGTCAACCTCGTACGGAACATGCCTAGAGAGTTGTCGCCAACTCATACTGCTCTGTCCCGTCAGCCAACGAGATCTGCCTGTAGAAGAAATTCCCTCTCTCTATAATGGGCCAAAGCAGGCAAGATATGCTGCAAGCCCCATCGATGTACTCATGGAGAGTGCTACTCCTTGAAAGTACTGCAACTCTGCCGACTACCTGTGAATCTGTCTGTACCCCATCAGTGTGTCGGTCCAACGATGGATGCTCCACCATCTCCAACAGCTCATCCCTCTCCTGATCGGGAATGTAATGCTCTTGCTCTCTGCTAGCCTCCTGCAGGACTATCCCACCAACCTCCAACATCTCTAGAGGATATGGATCTGCAACTCCTGTCACCGTACTCGGTGTCTGTGCTGTCTACATCATTGCCAGAGTCATTCATCAGTTGGGCCAGAGATATTTCTGGGTTTTTCTCCGCTTGCTTGGCAAGCTCAAGTTCTGCTTTTCCTTTATGTTGATGTACTTTCTACCATAGATTAATAAAATGGCTCAGTGATTTTATCGACATCCATTGTGTTATATTGGTGGCTGTGTGTTTATTTCCGTTTATTTTGCTGCTCAAGTCTATTTCTGCATTTTTAGTTAAAATATCCCATTTGGGATATTACAAATTGAAAGATAGAGCCTAGGTGGATGATTCTATTCTATAGGATGAAGATTTCCTGCCTTATAGTGAATTCTGCAGTACCCAGAAATTGCACCTGCGAACAACCTTGAATAGACACTAAAGTAGCTAAAATTTCGTGCCCTTTGCCTCTGCGCGAGCATACATCTGTTATTGGGAACATAAAGCTAGGACTCAGTCCTAGAAGATGATAATTCCCACGAACAGGCTGATAATGGAACCCGTCTTCAACCGATATTTAAGCACGGTCTCCATAATAGCGGTAACCTTTGTCATATCCTTGTATTTGCACAGGTCACTACAATCAATCGCTCAACACCCATGCGTTGACTCACGGGTTTGACTCTACTTCTGTTGTGCACATGAATTTGACATCGACGCCTCCATTGATCTAATACTACGCACCAGACATGGGTTTCTCTAGTCGGCCATGTACTTCAGACTAAACCACTGTGGAGGTTACGAGTTGCACCAACATGCAATCCCAATTCGCTGGTTTATTCGCTCCTTCCACGTCTCGCACGCAGACTTCGGCCTTCAATCTCGGTGATGGGTGCACCAACGATTCTGCTCACGCCACTTGCATAGACACGCTCACTCTGTAACGGCCCCACTTAGAAACTCACAGCTCCACTAAGGAATAAGATGCCATGTCTTGCTTGACGAAATTCGGCTTCTGCCGATAATGCGTACTCTGTATTGATACGACTACAAACTCTACCCAGCGTATTATGCCATTCATCAAAGATCTCTCCCACAATCACACACTCGACCCCCTATTGTCAATTTTCCAATTATTAGTCAGCAATATCGGTCTTTATTTGAACTCGGCTCCTGCCACAAATGCACTCACGACCTTCGAAACATAGCCTCTATTTAAGTGAACTCATCCCTCTATCTTTGTGATTTCAATGTCGGGAACAAGCCCAGAATTGGTGAGAGCTTGGCCAAATCAGTAGCAAAGGGATTCGACCTTCCAAATTGATCTCCAATGATGAATTTCGACTTAAACTGACCCGGCTTCAATAAAATTTGGAAGGTTACCAAAAATACGTCGTTTTGATAAAGCTCGACCCTTCTAATGTTTTACGCCAAAGTTTTAATTCCCTTCAACATAGTCGGCCTTTACCCTTCACGTACAAGAAAAAATAAAAAATTGTGGCCCTTCTTGCAAAGTCTTGGAAAGTCCCATCAAGCATAAATCGATCAAACACAATGTTGTCGACCCCTTATTACTAAATCTTCATTCTGCAACAGGAACTAGGTTTCGACTTCTCCAGTGATAATTTCTTTCAGTACCTCCCATAAAAACCCTCGAACTTGGTTTTTTTTTTTCAAATCAATCCCATGGTTGCGCCAAGATCAAAGCTCTGATAGCACTGTAATATCCAAAACGGGATATTTTGTCTAAATTTGCAAAAATTCACTTAACCCCAAATTTCCCATAAAATTATCATGCATTTAACAGAAGATAGCCATGTAAAATAAAACATACAAGTACATGCAAATCCATAACACCATAATGCAGGAAATTACTCAGCTTCATTATAATATAACTAGGTTACATGCGAAAAATATAAGTAGCTGACATAGCTGAGAGATAATCTAGCCTCAAGGTTCTGCTGAGCTCTCCCTCTGGCAACAGTTGCCACTAAATCCACTAAAAGACAATGAAGCAACAATTGCAGATCTGAATGATCCTCGCTCCAAATGATCCTCACTCCAATATCCCTGAAGCTCTGTGAAACTCCTAAACGAAGTCTCCTCAAAGAGAGTTGGGTTTCCATCCAACACTCGACAACGCACCCAAGGGTTTCCGTCCTGGGGCTATTAATGAAGTAGAGAACCAAGTTCTCAAACCTCTCACACAAGAAAATGACCAAATCCAAGATATAGATCTCATGGATCCATCTAGAGCCTTATTTTATTATTATTTTAATCATGGAGCACTTTTCCCTCTTATTTTCCAATTAAAATATTCCTTTTTAATGCAAGAAAGAGTAAATCGGCTACCATGTCTCCTCAGGTCACTACAAACTCGTGTCCAACCATCCCATCATGTAGGTATTCTCGTTCTGGTTCCAATGAGCTATTACACTAAGGTATTCTATTAAAAATTCCTCTGGGAATGCTACCTTGAGCGTAATTAATGGAGTTAAGCCCAAAAATAACTTAGTTTTCCAAAAGTTGTCGAAATGCATCGAAACGAAAGCCAAACTGTTTTGATGATGGAATATATCAAACGAGCTCCACCATCCCTCATAGAAACTCCTCAAAACTTCTCCAAAAATCCCCTAGGCCCATTGATGACCCCAACACTTGTGACCTGTCTGCTCCCAACTATGGAAGTCCATCCTAACCCTATCATAAGGAACACCCAAAAAAGGAATATTACAAAGCATAAGGCGGAGTTGTAATTATTGAGAGGTGCGAAGGGGACGCGACAGAGAGAGGAGGGAAAGGATGTGATTGGAGCGGAGAAAGGCATGGAGGGCAATAGTCATATGTGTGATATTTCCACTTAACAATTATTGCTAAGTGAGAATATAAATTTTGCCCAATTTTGATAATTTAGGTTTCCAACTTAGGAGAAGTGGGTTGGAAGACCCCAATTCCGATTTTTGGTTAAGGAAGGCACTCACACAAGGGAACGGAGGCAAATCGAGCACCTAGTGTAATGAGGGTCCCACTCAAGAGGAATATACGCTCTACTATGGCAACTCGAGCTATTTGGGGAGGAAAGGAATCCGATGATGGGTTTCGCATGAGGAAGAGGAAGCAAAGGATAAATAGAGGAGGCTCACATCATTTGGCACCTATTGACACTTTGACAATTATTCTCACCTAGCACGCTTGAGTTGTTGAGCCAAGTCTGCACCCAAGATTCTCAAGTGAGTTTTTCACCCCTCACTTTGGTGGACTTCGAGTGTTATCCCAAGGAGGGAAGTCGATATCCTTGTGAGGTTGTTCAGCATTATCATAGGTGTTTCGTGGGGCTTTCTTGTTGCTTCCTGCGCGTAGGAGAGGAGTAAGAATTATCTTGGAGGGGTTAGCAAAGAGCAGGAAACTTGTTGAGGATTCCAAGGGAGCATTGCATCATATATTGCTGGAGATTTTTGGTAAATGGTCAGCCAGATTTTGAGGAGTCCTTGTTGTAGCAGTGTGAACCATTTTGGGACTGCATGGGTCTGCGCAGGCACTGCTTCTGGGTGCATGTGGGAGCTAGAGCAGAGACCACTTGGAGCTGATTGGAGTTGGGAATCTAGGGAGTTATCTAGAGTGGATCACCAACATTTTGCATCATTTTGGAGGGTTGCAGCAGTAATTTTCACAGGAGGGCTGAAATACCCAGCTAGTTGAGGAGCACATGGAAATTGGGGTCAATTTCGAGGGTCGGAATTAGCTCAAACCCTTTTTGGGTTTTGGTGGGTTATTTGAGAGGAGTACGGGGTTAATTTCACAGAATTTTTGAGCATCAGAGGTGGGTCATACAGCAGTTCCTTTGCAGCAGACAGTGTAGTTCTTCCAAGGCAGCATAGGGCATAGCTGAAGCAGCACATTCCAGCATCTGGGCATTGCACTTTTCCATCTGGGGCTTGTCTAGCTTTCCTTTTTGGCAATCCAGGTGCACTTACGCCATACCCCCATTGTACTATTGTTCGATTTAATAAAATGGCTCAATTGAGTGCTATTTTTAGTGGAATTCTAGGTCACTTATATGTGTTGAAATTATGTGTGTGCATGTTCTTATTGCTTTGTTTATCACTATATTCCCTAAGTAGGAATATTACAGTGGTATCAGAGCTCAGATCTTCGCTTAGTCGTGGGATTCTCCTATGACCTTGGAGGATAGACAGAAAGTTACCTACAGGAGGCAAAGTGTAATATTCCAAATTAGCAGTCAGCTAATTGGAATATTAATTTTGATTAATTTTTCCTTTTTCTAATGTTTAGCAGAAATAAAGTGGGTAAGGGGACCCACAAATAAACTATGTAGTTAATTTGCTTCCCTAAAGTCACTAGAGGCAAATATCGAGGCTGAAGTGGGGTCCACGTGGCCACCCACTCGAATGAGGCAGCGTCCCAGTGGCTGCGTGGGAGAGTCAGCGCAGTGGGCAACGCAATGAGCAGCATAGAGGTAGGTCGGAGGAGGGGCAGCGCAGTCCATGTGGGCCCAGGGGAATGTTGGGGGATCAGCTTGGACAAAAGAGGGTGAGAGCATGTCATTCCTCATCCATTCATCACCTATTTTTCGTTTGATTGATTATAGCATGCTTGAGCTGTATGGCCGAGTCTGCAAGTGTTGTTTAGCACAGAGATTTCCGAGCAGAGATCTCAACCTCTACCTCGGGGGACTTCGAGTGCCCGCTTAGGAGAGGAGTTCCATCTGATTTTGGGGAGATCTTGTAGTGAGACATTCCAGGCATATGCAGTCCCTTCAGGACAGCACAGAGGCCATCTTGACTGTGCAGTGATTGCGCAGTCCAGCTGAGGAGAAGTGTTGGGAAGTAGGGAGGAAGAGCAGATTTCAGCTGGAGTTTGAGAGTGGAGGCTAGCCACCTCCTACCAAGGATTTGGGGTAGAATTTCAGAGGCACTTTCCAGCATTTCAGCCAAAAAACCCATTAACCCAGCAGGGCAATGTGCCAAGCCCAAGGGGGCTATTTTCTGGGGTTAGAATTTCTAGAAACCCTTCGCGGGTTTTTGTGGATCTTGTGAGTAGAGCCCAGGGTTTTAATCCTAGAATTTTACGAGCATCGGAGCAGGCCCAACTCACAGTTCATTTCCAGCCAGCAGTAGCAGTTCCAGCTTTGGCAGCGCAAAGAAGGAGCCACCCAGAGCAGCAAATCAGCAGTGTTTCTGTCTGGGTTTGAGCAGTATCTCAGCCTATCTTGTGCAGGCCCAGGTTCCATATTTCCGAGCACCTTATTGTACTCTTTCCCACAGAATATTAATAAAATGGCTTAGATGTTTTTGGCTCCATTCATATTGTTTTAATAGCATTTCCTGTTTTGCTGTAGTTTTTTGTCTTGTGTGCTTGTATCGTTGTTTGTTCCCAATTTGGGATATTACAGTGGTATCAGAGCTCATAGACTTGGCTCGATGTTAATTTTAGATAACCATGGTATGTCCTATGCTTAACGCAGTTTACTTCAATCTTTCTTCTTATTAGCCTGATTCAATTTCAGATTAGCAATCACATAATCATTGAAAGTAAATGCTAATAGAACATAAAATAGATCAACAGAAGACAAGCCAATATAAGATACAGGAATTTGTAATTCTTCTTATTCAACAAAGATAGAGAAAAATGTTTGTTACAACAGTCAACAAGATGCCCTAGCTAGCAAAGACTATGTTGGTGTAATATTCCAAATTAGTAGTCAGCTAATTGGAATATTAATTTGTCAAATTTTGGCTTTTCTAATGTTCAGCAGCAAATAAAGTGGGTAAGGGGGCCCACAAATAAACTATATGGCTAACATACTTTCCTAAAGTCACTAAGGAAAATATTAGAGCTAGAGTGGGGCCCGTGAGGCCAGCCACATGCCAATGATAGCGTCCTAGTGGCAGCGCAAGAGAGGCAGCAGTGTAGGCAGCACAGTGAAAGCGTGGGAGAGGTAGCAGCGCAGTGATTGGATGGTAAAGGTGGCAGCGCTGTCCAGTGGGGCCTAAGGGAACGTTGGGGGCTCAGTTAGGTAAAAGAGGATGAGAGTAGCTCATTCCTCATTCATTCATCTAATGATTTTTCTATCTGATAGATGGAAAGCACGCTTGAGCTATTTAGCCGAGTCTGCAGTGCTGTTTAGCACAGAGATTTCTGAGCGGAGATCTCAACTTCATCCTCGGGGGACTTCGAGTGCCCGCTCATGAGAGGAGTCACATCCAATTTTGAGAAAGGATTCACAACCACACATTCAGGCATACGCAGTCCCTCCAGGACAGCGCAGAGGCCACGCAGGTAGCTGGAGAATTACGCAATCCAGTGAGGAGCAGCACTTGTGAGAGAAGGAGAAGGAGCAGATTGTAGTCGGGAGTTTGATAGGGGGTTAGCCCCTCCCTAGCAGAGTTATTGGGCAGATTTTCAGTAGCTTCTTCCAATAGAATAGCGTGCCAAGCCCAAGAGGGTGAACTTCCAGGGTCAGGATTTCTGGAAACCCTTCGCGAGTTTTTCTGGGTTTGTTGAGGAGAGTCCAATGTCTAATTCCCAAAATTTTCTGAGCAGCAGAGCAGCCTCAACACGTATTCCCTTTTCAGCCAGCAGCAGTAGTTTCAGCCAGGGCAACGTAGAGGAGGAGCCACGCAGAGCAACAGCCTAGCAGAGGTTTCTGAGCAGGGTTGAGAGGTTATTTCAGCCTGCCTTATGCAGGCCAAGGTGCCATCTTTTGAAGCACCTTCTTATACCTTATCCCATCAAATATTTAATAAAATGGCTCAGACGTTTTTGGCTGTATCATGGTGTTTTTAATGGCTATTTTCTGTTTGTTGTAGTTTTAGTCTTTGTATGTTTTATATTACTGTTTGTTCCCAATTTGGGATACTACAGTGGTATCAGAGCTCATAGACTTGGCTCAACCTGTAGAGCACGCGATTTATGACACCGGAGGATATGCAGAACATCACATACCGAAGGCAGCGATACAGAAGCAAGGAAAGGGAGCTTGAAATCACGCCAAATCAAGTAGACAGTGTTTCGGAGGAAGAGGAGAAGGGAATAGCACCAATGGCATAGGAAAGAGAGGATGGAAAGGAGTTTGCTAGCCTCCTTCTCAAGTCGATGCAGGAGCTCACGAAGAAAATAGAGGAGATGGGGCAGAAGATTGTCAGAGATAACAAGCAGCGGGAAATTCCAAGGGAATTTTAGATCGAAGAGGGATCTGGCACCTCCCATCACCCACCTGAGCCTAACATTGCACAGCAAGAAGTGCCACACACTCCACCACGCTCTACCATGCCCACATTCCTGGCTTCGAGAGCAGGAGTAGGACCACAAGAGCCGAAGGTGGCTCACTATGGAGAATACTTTGCGGAATATCAGTCTTATGGGCCAGAGTTCAGAGATTCCCTCACCTTCAACGAGTTCTGTCAGCTGAAGAACAACAGCAGACCATGAGGCCAGACCACAGGAGGAGGGTACACGCAGGGCAATGACTTGCAGCGTACCGTGGGCAAACTTTTCTTGCCTACTTTCGATGGGTCATTGAAATGTTCAGCCAAAGCTTGGGTGGAGAAGCTGGATATTTATTTATATCTTAACCAGATGGTGGAGGTGGAGGCCAACAAGGTGGCAGCGCTGCATCTTGAGAGGGAAGCCCGTGACTGGTGGTTCCATGGGATGGCTACACTGGGTCACTCAGCAGTGACAGCGTAGGATGAGTTCACCCGAAGGTTGATAGAAGGTTCGATCGAAAAGGTCCGGAGGAACATTTTCTTGAGCTAACCAAGCTCAAACAGACGGGGAACCCAGAAACCTACGTTTCCAAGTTTCTGAGTCTTTCAGTGATGGTTCCAGATTTGTCCATGCCCAGGAGAGTATACATGCTCATTGACGGACTGGCTGAACCCTTGCGTGGGCTAGTGAGGTCTACTCGGCCCACTACGCTGCAAGACGCAGTAGGGAGAACCAGAGACTTGCAGGACGCTTTGTTGAGGACGAGGGCTCCTTTGCCCAACAAACCAACGTTCCAGCAAAAGGGGAAAGCCGTCAGAGCCTCACCACCGAGAGGGAACCAAAGCCAAGGGCCTTTGGATGATGATTACCCGGAGAGATTTGAGATGGAGGAAGCTTTGCTTCACCTGTCAGGAGCCATGGGCACCGGGTCACAGATGTTCCGGAGGGAAGGCACACTACATTGAGGTCTTCTCTAATAGTGAAGGAGAAGAGGAGGCATATGAGGAGTTCGGAGGAGATGTCGGCACCACAACACAAGGAGGCGATCAGCCACCACCACCTCCCCCAGCAGCAGGAGCGTCAGCGTCAGCGTTCACACCTACAGGAGGGGTCCTTGCATCCTTGCGGGGAGTTCCCAAGTACCTAACGTTGAGGGTCCAAGGGACAATTCAGGGGCAGCGTGTCTCAGTGTTGGTGGACAGTGGGGCCACACATAACTTCATTAATGCCCAGCTAGTTCAGAGAAGGGGCATACAAACAGAAAACTTTGATGGGTTTTTTGTGTTGGTTCCAGGGGCCAAGACCATGCAGTGCATGCGTTATGTCTCGGCACTAACATTGACCATAGGAAATAGTTAAGAATAACTTAGTCTAGTGTAGAGTTAGGTAAAGTGTGTTTCTTTACCATGTATATTTGTAACTTATAATCCGACCGTCACGATTTGTAGTGATCCAACGGTTATCTCTCACCTCGATGTTAACGACACTTGATCCGTGGCTTACCCGATTGGTCCATGATCTCTATTTAAAGAGCATGGAGGGTCATTTGTCCGGTAACCGTTTATGAGAGAAACATATGTAACTTTTCTTTTTATATTAATAAATTGCCTGAAGTGGCCGCGTTGGCTCAGGCCGTGGTCTGTTTCCCTCTTTGAGGGTTTTAACCACGTGATTATACTGATGTACTGATTTGTGATCTGTTTGTGAGTGGTGACCTTTGGTTCTTGATCTACGGAACTTACCCTGTAAATTCCTACATGGTAGCAGAGCTATTTTGAGGGCCGCGTCCATTGTTGATCAAAATCCAAAGCCGGTTTGACTGCATGTGAATGTCGTTTTGTAGATCTACTATTTCTGAACATTTTTAGGTTTAGAGAACTGCTCGGTTGTGTCTGGAGCGTCTGTTATAGTGAGGAACGCCTTTCATTTCATGCGAAAAGATTTCCGGCTGCCCAAGTTATGAAAGTTTAGTTCTGGAGGTATAAAGCATTTGTTTTGCAGTTATATTTGTTAATAGTTCTGCTTATTTTGGTTCCTTTTTTTTTTTTTTTTTTAGGTTTTATTTATTTGTCGGATCTATACCCTCTTCTCTGTGTATGCTCTTTGCTGCGCGCTGCGTGCGATCTCGGCAAATCAGAAACAGGAAAAGGATTTTTTTTTGCTACGTATGCTCTTTCCCTGCATCTTTGTGCAATCTCAGGAAATCAAAAATAGTGAAAAAAAGGATAGTTGTCGATAAGGGTCACTGAAAATCTAACATTCTGCCAGAAGGCTTTGCATTTCGTTTTTTTTTTGCTCGTTTTTTGTGTAGGAAAAGGCACGCACACCGAAGAGTTAAAAAAAAAAAAACCGCCCCTTCTCCCTTTCAGTTTGGAGTCAAGCTTTCAGTCACTTGTACTACCCCTGAAGTTGATGCTACCTTATATCGTCAACTTGTTGGTAAACTTCTGTATCTAACCCATACCTGTCCTGACCTTTCCTTTGCCGTTGGTCTTGTCGCTTGGTTTATGCACCAACCTCATGAAAGTCACTGGAAAGCAGCTAAAAGAATACTTCGATATATTCGAGGTACAGTTCAGTTTGGGATTCATTACAGTGCAGGAGCATCTCCATTGTTGACTGGTTTCACTGATTCTGATTGGGCTGGTGACCCTGATGATCAAAAGTCTCTCGGGATATGTGGATGCACTCTTGGTTCGGGACCTATTACGCGGTCTTGTAAGAAACAAAGTGCCATCTCTCTTTCTTGACACAAGCGAGGTATCGTGGTACGATTTAGACGACGAAGACGCAAGTGGCTTGGGCTGGATCTGTCGTTTGGTCTTCATCAGCAGCATCCAACTACACTTTGGTGTGATAATCAGAGTGCCATTCAGCTATGTAAAGATCCAGTTCAGCATCAACGTATGAAACACATTGAACTCAACATACACTTCATCAGAAATCTTATTCATGATCATGTTCTTGAAGTGCAGTATTGTCCAACCAATGATCAAGTAGTCGATATATTTACAAATTCTCTCACCGAAGCGAAGTTTACCAAACTTCGATCCATGCTTGGAGTTTAGGAAAGTTGAAATTAAGGGGGGATAGGCTCTAATGCCTCTTTCCTTCTCCTATTGTGTCACTTTTGTAAATCCTTCAATCCTATCCCAATTTGTTCTTAAGGGGGGATGTTAGGCTATTTCAACACATAGGAAATAGGCTATTTTTGTGTCACCTTTGTAAATCCTTCAATCCTATCCCAAATTGTTCTTAAGGGGGGATGTTGGGATATTCTGACAAATAGGAAATAGTTAAGAATAACTTAGTCTAGTGTAGAGTTAGGTAAAGTGTGTTTCTTTACCATGTACATTTTTAACTTCTAATCCGACAGTCACGATTTGTAGTGATCTGATGGTTATCTCTCACCTTAGTATTAACGGCACTTGATCCGTGGCTTAACACCTGATTGGTCCATGATCTCTATTTAAAGGCATGGAGGGTCCGTTGTCCGTCGTTGTACGAAAACATATGTAACTTTTCTTTTTATATTAATAAATTGCCTGAAGTGGCCGCGTTGGCTCAGGCCTTGGACTGTTTCCCTCTTTGAGGGTTTTAACCACGTGATTATACTGGTGTGCTGATTTGTGATCCGTTTGTGAGCGGTGACCTTTGGTTCTTGATCTACGAAACTTACCCTGTAAATTCCTACAAGGGACATATATATTGACGGATCATTTCTTCATGGTCGATATTCCAAACACCAACGTAGTGTTGTGTGTCCAGTGGCTTATCACCCTTGGGAAGGTCACTACAAATTGGGAGACATTGGAGATGGAGTGGAAGGACAAGAAGAGTGGGAAGCACGTGATGCTCAGGGGCATGCACATATACCTTCCACAGACAATTTATGCGCTTCAAATGTAGGTAGATTTCTGAAAGGGAGACATAGAGTGGGCAGTGGAGCTGAGGATTTCAGAGGCAAGTGTCTCGGGTCAGCCTACGCACCCGGATGTGCAGGCTATCTTAGACCGTTACTCCATGGTTTTTGGGGGCATCCCACCAAGGCAGCCACCAGATCGGGGGTTTGAGCACACCATTGAGCTGGAGCAGGGCATCCAAGCAGTGATCACCACTCACTACAGGCACCCCAAGGCCTATAGGGATGAGATTGAGAGAGCTATACATGAGCTCTTGGCATTAGGACATATCAGGACCAGCATGAGCCCATTTGCTTCTTCATTGGTTCTGCTGAAGAAGAAGGACGACACACTACGGATGTGCATAGATTACAGGGCCTTCAACAAGAAAACCATTTACCCTATTCCCAGGATCGATGAGTTGATGGATGAGTTGAGGGGAGCACAGTTCTTCTCCAAGATCAATCTGAGATCGTGGTACCACCAGATCAGGGTGAGGGACCAGGACGTCCCCAAGATTGTGTTCCGCTGTCACTATGGTCATTTTGAGTTTTTGGTGATGCCCTTTGGGCTGACCAGCGCTCTGGCTACATTCCAGTCTTGCATGAACCACATCTTTCGTGGTCAATTGAGGAAGTTTGTGTTGGTGTTCTTTGACGACTTTCTCATTTACAGCCGCACATGGGAGGAGCATTTACAGCACATAGAGGATGTACAATGTATCTTGGAGGAGCAAAATTTCTATGCCATGTTGTCCAAGTGCGAGTTTGGGCTAACAGAGATACTCTACTTGGGGCATATCAGCGGGGTGGACGGAGTGAGAATCTGTGAGGAGAAGATCAGGGCCATCCGAGATTGGCTAGAACCAAAGAATGTGACGAAACTACAAGGGTTTGTGGGAATTTGCACCTACCACTGGAAATTCGTCAAGGGGTTTTCACAGCTGGCAGCACCCCTCACCGACCTCACCAAAAAGGTTTCGACAGAGACTCCGCAGAGGGCCTTTGATAGGCTCAAGGAGGTGATGAGCAGTTGTCTGGTTTTGGCACTGCCCTACTTCACGCAGCCCTTTGTGTTGGAGTGTGACGCTTCAAGAGAGGGAGTAGGCGCAATATTGATGCAGGGGGGGCATCACATAACTTTCGAGAGTCGAAAGCTACCACCACATGAGAGGTTGTACCCCATCTACGACAAGGAAATGTTGGCTATCATGCATGCGTTAGCCAAGTTCGGCAATATCTTGTGAGGAACAGGTTCCGGATGAGGACCGACCACAATAGCCTTAGATTCTTCCTTAAGCAGAAACAACTACAGGAAAGGCAGCAAAAATGGGTCAGCAAGATCCAAGCATATGATTTTGACATCGAGTGTGTCAAGGGGAAGAACAACGTGGTTGCAAATGCATTGTCCCGGAGACCTGCAATGTTGTCCTTGATGAGCATTGACGCAGATTAGAGGGCCCAGCTGTTGGTGTACTCTAAAGACCGGTTAGAATGCGAGATTCTAGATGGGCGGGTAGCGGATGACCAGTACAGGGTGATGGATGAGGTCATCTACTACCGTGACCGGATCTTTTTGACAAGCAACTCCTAGCTAAGGGAGAATATTTTGCACGCAGGCAATGACTCACCACTTTCAAGCCACCAAGGATTCACCAAGATGTACAGGGCCATCAGGGAGAGGTTTTCTTGGAAGGGCCTCAAGGAAGATGTACTCCGGCATGTCCAAGAGTGCGTAGTTTGCCAACGGAATAAGGCGCTGAATCATCCGGCAGGTTTGTTACAGCCGCTTCCCATTCTAGAGGGGAAATGGGAAACCATCTCCATGGACTTCATCACTAGCTTACCCATGGTGTAGGGCAAGGATTGCATTTTCGTAGTGGTTGATCAGTTGATGAAGTATGCTCACTTCTTCGCCATTTCAGCTCGGTACACTGCTTCGCAAGTGGCTGAGATATGTTTCCAAGACATCTTCAGCCTCCATGGGCTTCCAAAGACCATAGTCAATGACAGGGACAGCCGGTTCATGGGAGGCTTTTGGCAATAGTTGTTCCGTTTGGTGGGCACAGAGTTAACACCCAGCACCAGCTACCCCCCACAGACAGATGGGCAGACCAAGATCATGAACAAGTGGTTGGAGGGCTACTTGAGGAACTATGTCACGGGACAACAAAAGGCTTGGCTACGCTGACTTCACTTGGGAAAGTACAGCTACAACACGACTTTCCACATGTCGATCAGTATGTCTCTATTTTATGCTTTGTATGGTTATAATGCTTTGACCTTTGTTGATGTGATGTTTGGAGATAGCAAGGCCCCCAGGGCCAAAGACTGGATCCAAAAGAGCCAAGACATACTTCGGGCTCTGAAAAATAACTTAGCCACAGCCCAAAACCAGCAAAAACTGTACGCAGATTGGGGTCGCGTGGAGAGGCATTTTGAGTTAGATGACTTGGTGTACCTCCGCCTTCAGTCGTACAAGCAGTCCATGCTGAAGCAGAAAGGACCTGAGAAGCTCAAGCCACGCTTCTATGGACCATACAGGGTGATCAGGCAGGTTGGAGAGGTAGCATATCGGTTGGAGCTGCCATCAGGGAGCAGGATTCACAACATTTTCCATGTCTCATCCCTAAAGAAGGCCTTGGGACAACAAGTGACAGCAACCATGGAGCTTCCACCTACTGATGATGAGGGGCATTTGGTACTACATCCGGAGGCCATCTTGGACACCCGAGAGAGGCATTTGAGGAGCAGGGTAGTAAAAGAATATCTGATCAGGTGGAGAAACCTTCCAGATGAGGATGCCACTTGGGAGGGGGAGAAGATCCTGCAACATCCATCTTTGCAGTTGCTTGAGGACAAGCAACATTTTGGCGAGGAGGACTGTAATATTCCAAATTAGTAGTCAGCTATTTGGAATATTAATTTTGTCAAATTTTGGCTTTTCTAATGTTCAGCAGCAAATAAAGAGGGTAAGGGGGCCAACAAATAAACTATATGGCTAAAATTATTTCCTAAAGTCACTAAGGCAAATATTAGAGCTGGAGTGGGGCCCATGAGGCCAACCACATGCCAATGACAGTATCCTAGTGGCAGCGCGGGAGAGGCAGCAGCGTAGGCAGCGTGGTGACAGCGCGGAAGAGGCAGCAGCGCGGGAGAGGCAGCAGCGTAGGCAGCGTGGTGACAGCGCGGAAGAGGCAGCAGCGCAGTGGCTAGGCAGTGGCAGCGCAGTGATTGGATGGCAGAGGTGGAAGCGCAATCCAGTGGGGCCCAAGGGAACATTGGGGGCTCAGCTAGGTAGAAGAGTATGAGAGCAACTCATTCCTCCTTCATTCATCTAATGATTTTTTTGTCTGATAGACTAAAAGCACGATAAGTCAATGCATCTGTCGCTCCAACACTCCTTTGCACCAAATGAAAACTCCTCCAACCTGCTACTACTAATCTTGGGCTCCCGTAGAAAGGTCGTGATCCAAGAGATGGACTCCTCAAGGATCCTACCCAACTGAAGTTCTTGCGAACTCACAGTTCAATGTCGCCCCATCTCCCTCCTGGAGATGCGTGGGAACTCATGGCATACTCATCTTCTTTGATCTTTGCGGACGCAGCCTTCGGATCATGCTTCTCGTCCTTGTCATTTTTCTTCAAAGGACACTACGTTGCGTAGTGACCGAGTTCACCACACCTGAATCATTTAATCTTCGAGACGTCCTCCTTTTGTTTCCGCTGCTCTTGCTGCCCCTTAGATGCAAAGGTTGCATTCTCCTCCTCCTCCTTTGTCTTCGACCCACTGCCACTGTTGCCATCAATTTTACACTTGACTAGGTCCCTCCTTAGCTCTTCTTGTTGAAGAGCAGGCCACATCTCCTCCCATCTCGACAATCTTTCTCTGCCTAGAATACTCTGGACGAAGACCTGCCATTCCTCTGTGACTACGTTTAGGGCCAACCTTACCATCGCGTTGGCTAAGGTGTGGACCCTACGGCTACCAGTTGATCATGAGTTTCTTGAAGTCTAGAGAGAAACAGTTCTATACGCTCCCCTTTCTGCATCTGTGTCTGCCGCAGTTTCTGCACTAAGTACATCTTCCACTGCTCGGAAGATCCTTCGTATAGCGATGCTAAGGCTTCCCACATCTGCCTAGTTGTGTCCTTGCTGGCTATGTGGGACACTATGTGATCCTTGACTCTATCTAGGAGCAGTCTCTTAGCCTTCACCATATCAACCTTGTACTTCTTCAGCAAATCTGGATCTGCAAGCACAGCTACCGTACTCTCCACGAAAAGCTTGAGATCGTATTCATCTAGAAGGCATGAAATTCTCGCCTTCCAGATCACGTAGTTGGAGGCTCCCTCCAACTGATCCTGATCTCGTAGCTCATGAGCTGCCATTTCTGTTGTATAGAAAATGTTGAATCTGCTCCTTCTCTTTCTCCTCTATGCAATGTTGGGCTGGCTTACGCACCCCTTGCTGGAGATGGTAGATTTGCGACCCAAATCTGCTACTCAAGTCTCGAAAAATAGAATTCCCCGGCTAGGAATTCCCTGAGGAATAAGATTCCCTCACTGTGCTTCCTTTCTTCCTTCTGATGTCTTTTTGCCCAACAAAAAATATGCCTGTAGAAAACTTCGTCCCACCAGCACTAACGCTGAGCCTCTGCGTTGCTCCATCTGCCACGACAAAACTTCGATCTGGAAACCCTTTGTAATATTCCGAATTAGCAGTTCAGCTAATTCGAATATTAATTTTGATTAATTTTTTTCATTTCCTAATGTTGGGCGGAAATAAAGTGGGTAGGGAACCCACAAATAACTTTTGGCCAAAATAAAGCCTTTTCCTAAAGTCATTAAGGGAAAATTGCGGCTCTAGTGGTGGGGTCGAGTTGGCCTTAGGTGGCAGCATGGAGAGGGCACGAAGTAGGCAACACGTGAGTGGCTGGAGAAAGGCAGCACGTGGTTGGCTCAAGGAGAGGCAGCGCAAGCCAAGGTGGGGCCCAAGGAATGCATTGAGCCTCAATGGACAAAAGGAAGAAGGAAGGCCTCATTCCTCATTCATTCAGCTCATTTCTTCTTGTCAATTTGACTGAGCACACTTGAGCCGGAGAGCCAAGTCTGCAGTGTTGTTTAGCACAAAAGATCTTCAAGTGGAGATATCAACCTCTACCTCGAGGGACTTCGAGTGCCCGCTCAGGAGAGGAGTTTTTCATTTTGTGGGAGAATTATCCATCAGCATCTTCAAGAGATAGTGTAGTTCCTTCAGGACTGCATAGAGGCAAAAAGGACTGCGCAGTGGACTACGTAGTGCAATTGGGTGTTGGTGTCAGAAGTGTGGAGAGAAGAGGGATTTCAACAGGAGATTTGGAGGGAAGGCTAGCCACCTCCTACTAGGGATTTTTGTTGTATTCCAGAGGCATTTACCAGCAGATTCCTCCAGTAGTTCGAATTCCCCAGCAGTTCAGTGAGCCAAGCCCAAAGGGGCTAATTTTCTAGGTCGAGCTTTCAGCAAACCCTTCGCAGGTTTTGTGGGTTTATTGAGGAGAGTCCAATGTCCAATTCCCGGAATTTTCTGAGTAAGGGAAGTAGCCTAACCAGCGATCCGAAATCAGCCAACAACAGCGTTTCTAGCTACGCAGTGCAGATACTGTGCCAAGTAGAGGCACTTTCAGCCAGAGTTTTTTCTTGGGTTTGAGTTGTTCTTCACCCTGCCTTGAGCAGGCCTAGGTGCCAACCTTCCAGCACCTCATTTGTACTCTTTCCCAATATAAAAATAAAATGGCTCAGCAGTGATTTTGCCTCGAGTTTGTGTGTTTTAATGGTGTAATTTTTGTTGTTGTAGTTTTAGTCTATTATGCTTTATATTACTGTTTATTCCCGATTTGGGATACTACAGTGGTATCATAGCTCATAGACTTGGCTCAGCCTGTGGAGCACGTAGTCTATGACACCGGAAGACAGACAGAATGTGACTTATCGGAGGCAGAGATACAGGAGCAGAGAAAGGAGGCTCGAAATTACTCCAGATCAGGTTGACAGCGTTCCGAAGGTTGTAGAGAGAGAGAGATGGCACACACGAATGATGGGAGGAATAAGGAGAAGAAGTTTGCCCACCTTCTACTAAAATCTGTACAAGACCTCTCCAAGAAGATTGGGGAGATGGGGCAGAAACTCAGTAATGGTAGTAAGGGAAAGACAATTCAAGGGGAATTCCAAATTGGAGAAGGGTCTGGCACTTCGCAGCACCAGGTAGGCCCTCACACTACCTTGTCGATCGTACCTTACACTCAACCACGTTCCACCATTCCCACATTCCTAACTTCGGGGACAAGAGGACAGCAGGAGCCGAAGGAGATTCACTATGGGGAGTTCTTCGTGGAGTACCAATCCTATGGGCTAGAATTTGGAAGGGCCATTACCTTCAATGAGTTTTTCCGACTGAAGAACAACAACAAAGCCAAAGGCCAAGCCAGAGATGGAGGGTACACGTAGGGGAATGATTTTCAGCGTACCGTGGGAAGGTTTTTCCTTCCAACATTTGATGGGTCCTCAAAGAGCTCAGCTAAAGCATGAGTGGAGAAGTTGGACATCTATTTCCAACTCAATCAGATGACAGAGGTCGAGGCCATCAAGGTGGCTACGCTTCACCTGGAGGGAGAAGCCCATGATTGGTGGTTTCATGGGTAGACTATGTTGGTTCACGCAAGGGTGACAACGTATGATGACTTCACAAGAAGAGTGCTGGAGAGATTTGACAGGAAGGATCCCGAGGAGCACTTTGGAGAATTGACCAAACTCACACAAACACTGAGCCTAGAGACCCTAAGTCTAACTTAGGGAAATTAAATAATTAAAGGGAATTAATTTAAACATGTGGGTGAGAATATTCTAAGTAATGAGGATCAAGTCTTTTCTAATCTTAGTCGTTGATTAGAGATTAGATCACAGTCATTGATTGTTCAACGAGAAAAGTATTAAAGGAAAGCTTGGGGTCAGTTGGAAAACACACACAGAGTCTAAGAGATCGAATTCTCCTAACGAAGCAGTGTTCGAACGAAGATTAGGTCTGAGTGATTTAGAGAAGCAGTGAAGGGCAGATGCAGTGATTGGTCGAAGGACCAAGAGTACAAAGCAGATCAAGAGCAGCAGAGACGCAGAGGAGGCAGCGCAGACATCAGAGGGTGTGAGTCGTGACGCAGACCCTAGAGTGTTGATTTTTGTAGCATTGGAAAGTGTTCCAAGTCTCAAAATTTGTGAGGCTTGGACATCAGTATTCCAAAGAACCCAGAAACCGTTTGTGGAAATTCCACTCGGTTCATATTTTACTAAAATAATTAATTATTTTAATGGAGACCCTAAGTCTAAACTTAGGGAAATTAAATAATTAATGGGTATTAATAAGACAGAGTGTGAATCTTCTAGAGAACAAAGATCAAGTCAAGTTTAAATATTAACCATTGATTAGACTTCTAATCTGGGTCGTTGATCCATCAATGAGAAGATTATGAAGGAAGGCTTGAGGGTCATTTGGAAAGCAAGCCGGGCACACACTCAGTAACCCGAAGGAAATCGATTCTGAAGGAATAGAATTCGATTTCAGAGGGAGCGTTGCAGGGCAGAGTTGCAGAGGCAGAAGAAGGAGAGGGAGTCACCAGTGACTGAGAAGGAGGAGAGAGGGACGCATAGGGCTACAGAAGGCAATGCAGTGTACCCACGCAGAGCCCACGCAGAGTGACGTAGTCCAATGCAGGGACGGTGCAGAGAAGCAGGCGGAGTGATGCAGAGGGAGATAGTGGGTCTTCCGGGTATCAGAAAAATATTCGGAAGGAACCGAAGAATTTATCTCAGGTGTTTTCTAAAAGAATCTACAAGTCTATTCCTTGTAAAGAATTTCATTGCTAAAGAATAATATATAAACCCTCATCTACTTCACCGGTTTTCCCACATTGGATTTTTTTGGGGACAATTGTCCAAAAATAAGTGGGTGCATGTGATTGTTTCTTACTGTTCCTTTCTCTGCATATACATTAGTGAATGTTGCAGTAGTATTTACTTCAAAATTTACTAAAAGAATTCTGTAAATAACTTATTGAAGTAATAAGTAGGAGAAATAAATCTATCACTATAGAAATATATTTTTGGATTGAAATATTCACATGGTATCAGAGCCAGAGATGAGTAACAAGAGCAGAGAACCGACAAGTGAACGTAAATCTGACGTTACTGCGGTAGCTCGAAAGGGTTCATGCAGTTCTCCATAGAAGAAGGGAAGCATGGAAGAACAGATGGATCACGATGTTTCTGTTTTGGCATCCAGATTGAAAGAAGGATTTGCTTGTGTGTCAAACACTGCTTCTCCTGGAGTCTGGTACATTGATAGTGGGGCTTTTGCTCATATGACGAGAGTGCGGGAATGTTTCTCAAACTACCAAGAAGAGCAGATGAACTTTAAAATCACCATGGGTAATAAAGCAAAATGTACCCCTATTGGAAGAGGTACCATAGAATTTCAAACGGAAGCTAGAAATAAGCTTCGGGCCACTAATGTACTGCATGTGCTTGGTTTGGGGATGAACTTACTCTCGGTGTCACAACTTCAAAACAAAGGCTATGATGTTTACTTCATTGGCAATAGAGTATATGCCAAACACCCAAGTTGGAAGAAGAAAGCACAAATCAGAGTCAGGAATAATAAACTATAGAAGTTACAGCTCGAATCCCCAATGGCATTGATAGGCAACACTGTTGAGAAGGACTTGAATGAACTATGGCACAGGAGAATGGGGCATTTGCATCATGGGGCGTTAAGGATTCTCAAGAAAACTGTCACGGGAGTTCCAGAACTGAGCACCAAGCGAGACGATGTATGCAGAGGGTGCGTATTGGGTAAGTATGCCAAGGCAACGTATCAAAGAAACAACAATAGGGCTAATAGTGTGTTGGGCTTAATACACTCGGATATTTGCGGACCAATGTCCACAAGAGCTCTTAGTGGTGCTGAATATTTTGTCACCTTTATTGATGGTCATTCCAGGAAGACCTGGATCTACTTTCTGAAGACCAAGGATGATGTCTTCAGTCTTTTCAAAGAGTTTAAAACTCTGGTAGAAAATATGACAGGAAAGTGCATCAAGGTATTGCGATCAGACAACGATGGAGAGTACATTGATAAAGACTTCACAGGGTTCTACGCAAGGGAAGGCATCAAAAGAAAGTGGACCACCCCATATAATCTGGAGCAGAATGGTGTGGCAAAAAGAAAAAATACAACTATTGTTGAGGCTGCAAGGGCAATGTTGTATGATCAAGACATGCCCAAATTCCTATGGGTTGAAGCTTGTAATACAGTTGTCTACATTCAGAACGGGATTCCTCATAACGCATTGGGTAAGATCACTCAAGAAAGTGTCTTCACTTGGCAGCAAGCCTGAAGTGAGCCACTTTAGGATCTTTGGCAGTGCAGCATATTGTCATGTGCCCGAAGAAAAGAGGAAGAAGCTGGATATGACTGCGGAAAAAGGATATCTGGTAGGATATAGTGAGAATGCAAAGGCTTACCGCATTTACATTCCTGAGAGTAGGAAAGTTGTAGTGCGGAGGGATGTGAAATTCATGGAGGAAAATCTCGAGAGATGCCTTCTGCTACGCAGTCTGACGAGGATCTGCTGGTCCAACCACAACGACCTGTGAAAGATAATACAAGTGCCTCTCCAAGGCACGGGGATCGAAGGGATACTTCTCCCGAGGACTTGCAAGAAGGAGAGTAGGTAGATCCACCCACTACTAGTGGAAGAACAAGTAGGGAATTACAACAAATTTTGAGGGACGCATAAGACTTTGTCGGAGCCCCCAAAAATGAGAAGAGGCAGCGTAGGTAGCCTAAAAGGTACCAAGATTTGGTAGCGCGGGTTGGGGAACCCTCTAGTTTTCAAGAAGTAGCTTAGCACTAGGTATGGGTAGATGCGATGGTGGAAGAGTACAGTTCCATCATGACAAATGATGTCTGGGAAGTGGTTCCCAAACCGCAGGACAAATCAGTTCTAGGTTCGAGGTGGATCTACAAGATCAAATGTGCTGCAAATGGTAGCATCGAGAAATTTAAAGCTAGGTTTGTGGCTAAGGTGTACGCTCAGAAGGAAGGAATAGACTATAAAGAGCCCGCTATACTTCCATTAGATCCGTGATATCCCTTACTGCACAGATGGGATGGGAGATTCACCAGATGGACGTCAAGACTACGTTCCTGAATGGGGTGATAGAAGAGGAAGTATACATTGAACAACCAGAGGGCTTTGAGATGCATGAGCAGAAGCCTCATGTGTGCAGGCTTAAGAAAGCTTTGTATGGACTAAAGCAAGCCCCTAGAGCTTGGTATGGTCGAATTGACCGCTACTTGCAGAAGATAGGGTTTGTCAAGAGTGACGCAGATTCCAATCTCTACTATCTAAGGGTAGGGAGTGAGCCTTTGATACTGGTTCTATATGTAGATGATCTATTTCTGACAGGGTCATCGAGGCTCATCAAGGACTGCAAGGAGAATTTAGTCGCAGAATTCGACATGAAAGATCTAGGGTTGATGCATTATTTTCTGAGATTGGAAATTTGGTAGCAGAAGGGGGAGATCTTCCCTGGTCAAGGAAGGTACACTACAAAAATTCTGAAGAGGTTTCAGATGGAGGATTGTAGACCCATGACTATTCCAATGATCACCAACCAGAAGAAAATCGACACGTCCGAAGATGATGAGGCTGATCCTACTTTGTATAGGCCGCTTATAGGATCTCTGATGTATCTGGTCAACACAAAGCCAGACATCTGTTATGTTGTCAATACCCTCATTCAGTTCGTGGTGGAACCAAGGAGGGCTCATTGGGCAGCAACCAAACATGTTCTTAGATATCTACAAGGAACAGTCGAGCTTGGACTGAAATACACCCGTGCCAATGACATCAGGTTGAGTGGGTTCACCGACACAGATTGGGCTGGGAGTCCAGTAGATCAGAAAAGTACCGGTGGGTATTGTTTCAGTATTAGATCAGGAGTGACCTCCTGGTGCAGCAGGAAACAAAAATCTGTGGCGTTGAGCTCAACAGAGGCAGAATATATGGCAGCTAGCACAGCTTCGTGTGCGTCCATATGGCTTTGGAAACTGCTTGTGAACTTACTCAAGGAAAAGATGGAAGCGACCAGCATTCTATGTAATAATCAGAGTTGCATCAAGCTCTCTAAAAATCTTGTGTTTCATGATCGATTGAAGCACATTGACATCAAGTATCACTTCATCAGAGACTGTGTCCAACGAGGAGTTGTACAATTGCAGTATACTCCAACAGGAGAACAAGTGGCAGATATCATCACGATGGTTCTGGGGCAGACAAAGTTTGTCTATTTCAGAGAAAAGATAGGGATGATCAAGAATCCATTCCAGTAGCAGGAATGGATAGGATTAGGATTCAGAGGGAGTTGCAGTACAGATGAGGCAGTGACAGTGGCAGTGTCATGGGCAGTAGTACAGAGAGCAGCGGCACAGCAGATGAGGGATAGCAGCCAAGGATCAGCAATGCAGAGGATGCTTCAAAGCAAAGCAGCATGCAGCAGGCATATTGCTAGAACACTTTCCTCGCTAAGAGGGATTGTTGATTTTTGTAGCATTGGAAAGTGTTCCAAGTCCCAATTTGTGAGGAGGCTTGGACAACAGTATTCCAAAGAACCCAAAAACCGTTTGTGGAAATTCCACTTGGTTCATGTTTTATTAAAACAATTAATTATTTTAATGGAAACCCTAAGTCTAAACTTAGAGAAATTAAATAACTAATAGGTATTAATAAGACAGAGTGTGAATCTTCTAGAAAACGAAGATCAAGTCAAGTTTTAATTCTAGCCATTTATTAGACTTTTAACTTGGGTCGTTGATCCATCAATGAGAAGATTATAAAAGAAGGTTTGAGGGTCAATTGGAAAGCAAACCGGGCACACACTCAGTAACCCGAAGGAAATCGATTCTGAAGGAATAGAATTCGATTTCATACGAAGAGTTGCAGAGACAGAAGAATGAGAGAGAGAGTCAGCAGTGACTAAGGAGGAGGGGAGAGGGACGCAGAGGGCCATAGAAAGCAGCGCAGAGTTGCAGCACAGTGCACCCACGCAGAGTGACGCAATCCAGCGCAGGGAATGCGCAGAGAAGCACGCAGAGTGACGCAGAGGGAGACAGTGGGTCTTTTGGGTGCCAGAAAATCTTTCGAAGGAACCAGAGAATTTATCTCAAGTGTTTTCTAAAAGAATTTGCCAGTCTATTCCTTGTAAATAATTTCATTGCTGAAGAATAATATATAAACCCTCATCTGTTGCACCAGTTTTCCCACATTCGCTTTTCCGGGGACAATTGTTCAAAAATAAGTGTGTACATGTGATTGTTTCTTATGCTTATGTTTCTTACTGTTCCTTTCTCTACATATACATTAGTGAATGTTGCGGTAGTATTTACTTCAAAATTTACTAAAAGAATTCTGTAAATAACTTATTGAAGTAAAAAGTAGGAAAAATAAATCTATCACTGCAAAAATATATTTCTGGATTGAAATTTTCACAGAGAAGGTGATGCGGGGCCTGGGCACAAGGGCAACACGTAACCTCCTGTAGACAAAATTCAAAATTAGCTCTGGAATAGGGGTTTTGGTCGGCAGTATCGAAACTCGATTTCCCCGAGAGCTTGATCAGTTATGCAGGAAGCGGGGTACGCGGTCCATCCTCGTGCCCATGTAGGCTTACGCAGCTATGGGCAGAGACTACGCAGCTAGCTAGGTTTCACCATGATCGATCCGGACGCTCGAGCTTGCGGAAAGGAGTTAAAACTCACATTTATCTCTGATTGTCGAGGTTTTCTTTATTGGGTGAGTCGGATTATGGCACCCCAGATGTGTAATATTCCCAATAGCAATAGCTAATTGGAAATATTAATTTTGACCAATTTTGCCTTATTATAGTTGGAGCATGAATAAAGTGAGTGAAATATTAAATAACTCACTTAGGATAAAGTATTTCCCTAAAGTCCACATCGTATTTGAGGAAGTGGGGCCCAGTGACCAAGTGGATAGCGGAGGGAGAGGAGGACGTAGACCACGTGGGCAGCGTGGGGCCTACCTCACTCAGTTGAGAGGGGCAGCGTGGGCCAAGGGGCACGTAGCAGATGGTGGGGCCTAGGGTTGAGAGAGGCCCATCATGATAAAAGGGAGGAGAGCCTCTTTATTTGATGATTCATGTTTATGCGTCTTGAGCTTGTCATTTTGACTTGGAGCATGTTGGCTGTTTAGCTTGTCTGTAGTACTATTTAGTACACCGGGTGTATTCATGCAGAGATCCCACCCTTAGCCCCGGGAGACTTCAAGTGCTTGCTCGAGTGAGGTATTCTACCATAATTTTTGTAGGAGGATTTGTGGTTGCCTTCGTTGTGGAGCGGAGCATCAAGGGATTACGCAGTCTTGAGAGAGAGGACGCAGTTCATCTTGGGAGAGTTCTGGATTGGTGTCATTTTGGAGGATTCGAGCTGGAGAATTGAGCAAGGGGACAACCCTTGCCTATTGGAGATATTTGGGAGAGAGGGAATCCCTATTTTGGAGGTTTTCATTCAGCACCAGCGTGGCCCTCAGGAGGATAGCGTAGATCCTCAAGGGAGGCATTTTTGGAGGTCGATCATTTCAGAAACGCTCTCTGGACTTTTCTAGGTACTGTAAGTAGAGATCGATTCCAGAGTATCAACATTTTTCGAGTAGGGGAGCAGCCCCAAATACTCATTTTGGTTCCAACAGTTGCAGCAACATAGTAGTATTTCAGCAGTTGGAGTTAGAGCATAGAGTAGCCATCTCCTTTGACATTCTGAGAGTATTCCTACACTTGCTTGGTGCAAGTTGAGGTGCCATCATTATGATCACCTCTTATACTTCTTTATATTTCTCAGTATAATAAAATGGCTTAGCATTCTCTATTTCATGTGTATCAGCTTCATGGTTTATTTCTAGCACTATATGTCTTGTTGTATGCTTTATATTTCTGTCTATTTCCCTTCGGGATATTACAGTGGTATCAGAGCTCATAGGCTTGGCACAGCCTGTGGGGCAAGTTGTCTATGACACCGGGTGAGAAGCCCTACATTTGTTATAGACACAGGAAGTACAGAGATATTGAGCGTAGGTTGGAGAATACCTACGGGGACGGGGATTGTATTCCAGTTAGAGACACAGAGGAGGAGGAACCCATGATAGGAGAGAACAAAGATGAGGGGAAGGAACTCGGGGATATGCTCCTCAGGTCAATACAGGAGCTAACGAGACAGATTGAGGTGATGGGACAGAGATTCACTGCTGTAGAGGCTAGGCAGCGTGAAACCCCAAGGGGTTTCCAGATTGGTGAGGGATCAGGCACATCCCACCATCTGCAGGAGCATGATGCCACTCAGCACATGGCATCTCATGCACCCACACGTTCCACTATGCCCACTTTTCTGGCCGCAGACACAGGGGCAGGAGCACAGCGGGAGCAAGAACCTGGCCACATGGGTGATTACTTTGCTGAGTACCAGGCATACGGGCAAGAGTTCAGGGATGCCCTCTCATTTTGTGATTTTGTCCAGCTCTAGCAGGACAGCAGACCCTGCGACCATCATAGGGGACACCGGCATTATCACGATGGAGACACTTAGCGTACGATGAGCAGGTTCCATTTGCCTATGTTTGATGGTTCATCAAACAGTTCGGCAAAGGCTTGGGTGGAGAAGCTGGACATATACTTCCAACTTAACCAGATGGCGGAGGCCGAAGCCATCAAGGTAGCTTCACTACACTTTGAGGGCGAGGCCCATGCTTGGTGGTTTCATGGGCTGACTACACTAGGACACTCGGCAGTGACCATTTATGCTGAGTTCACACAGAGAATAGTGGAGAGATTCGATTGGAGGGATCCGGAGGAGCATTTCGTTGAGTTGACTAAGCTCAAACAAACAGGGAGCCCAGACACTTACATCTCAGATTTCCTGAGACTCTTGGTGATGGTACCAGATCTATCCGCGGCACGAATGATCTACATGTTCATTGATGGGCTAGCAGAGCCGCTTCGGGGATTGGTCAGATCCACTAGACCGACCACCCTCCATGACGCAGTTGGCAGGGCACGAGACTTGCAGGATGCCTTACCTCGGACCAGGACGCCTTACCCCCAGAGACATGCTTTCCAGCCTAAGGGGAAGGATGTGAGGATTTCGCCTCCAAAGGGGAATCAGGGTAGAGGACAGTGGGATGATGATGCCAGGAGGGAGTTGAAGAGGAAGGGATTGTGTTTCACCTGTCAGGAGCCGTGGGCACCAGGACACAGATGTGTTGCTAGAAAAGCACATTATATCGAGGTCTTCTCCGAGAGAAACGGGGAAGAAGATGAGTATGATGACGTGGGGGCAGGGGGCAGCCATACAGTGCAGGATCATTTGCCACCTCCACAACCAGGAGCATGAGGTGTAGCCTTTGCACCTACCGGAGGGACCCTTGCAGCATTGCGAGGAGTTCCCAAGTATCTGACGCTGCGCATCCAAGGTACAGTACGGGGGCAACGAGTATCAGTACTGGTGGACAGTGGGGCAACCCACAACTTCATCAATGCACAGATGGTAGAGCGGAGAGGCATACAGACAGAGAGCTTCGATGGGTTTTCAGTGTTGGTCCCAGGAGATCAGACTATGCAGTGTGCCAGTTATGTCCCAGCGCTGGCAGTGACGATGGGCACTTACACAGTGACTGACCACTTTTTTGTGGTTAACATACCAGATACCAATGTGGTATTAGGAGTACAGTGGCTGATCACTCTTGGGAAGGTCACCACAGATTGGGAGGCCTTGGAGATGGAGTGGGATGACAAGAAGACCAGGAAGCATGAGAAGATACGGGGCATGCACGCTTACCCACCTCAGACAGTTTCAGCTCACCGGATGGAGGCAGACTTCCGGATGGGAGACATAGAGTGGGCAGTAGAGCTGAGTGCATCAGAGGAAGAGACTACCGGGCAGACAGTTCATCTAGAGATACAGACCATCCTTGACAGGTATGCCGCGGTGTTTGGGGAGATACCACCAGGACAGCCACTGGATTGGGGATTTGAGCATATGATTGAGCTAGAGCAGGGCATGTTATGTGAGTTTGGGACAAGATCGAGTGGGTTATCCACGAGCTGTTAGCTCTTGGACACATTCGGCCTAGCACCAGTCCTTTCACTTCTTCGGTAGTGTTGGTGAAGAAGAACGACGTCACATTGAGGATGTGCATTGATTACAGGGCCCTAAACAAAAAGACCATGAAGAACAGGTACCCTATTCCACGGATTGACGAGCTGATGGATGAGTTGAGAGGGGCACAGTTCTTCTCAAAGATTGATTTGAGATCCGGGTACCATCAGATTCGCGTGAGGGAACAAGACATTCCCAAGACCGCTTTCAGGTGCCACTATGGCCATTTTGAGTTCTTGGTGATGCCCTTTAGGCTAACCAAATCACCGACCACCTTCCAGTCATGTATGAACCACATCTTCCGCAGCGACCTGAGGAAGTGTGTGTTGGTCTTCTTTGAGGACATATTGATATATAGCAGGACATAGGAGGAACATCTCCAGCACATAGAGGCAGTGTTGCGTATTTTGGAGGAGCAACAATTTTATGCTAAGCTCTCCAAGTGCGAGTTTGTGTTGACGAAGATGCTATACTTGGGACACATCATAGGGGTGGACGGAGTGAGGGTCCACGAGGAGATCAGGGCCATCAGGGATTGGCCAGAGCCGAGAAACGTTACGAAACTTCGGGGGTTTGTAGGTATTTGCACCTACTATAGGAAGTTTGTCAAGGGTTTCTCTCAGCTTGTTGCACCCCTTACAAATCTGACGAAGAAGGGGGCATTCAGTTGGACAGACACAACGCAGCGAGCGTTTGACAGGCTCAAGGAGGTGATGAGCAGTTGTCTAGTGCTAGCATTACCAGACTTCACGCAGCCATTCGTTTTGGAGTGTGATGCATCAGGAGAGGGGATAGGCGTAGTGTTGATGCAGGGAGGCCACCCTATAGCTTTTGAGAGTCGGAAGCTCCTACCACACGAGCGGTTGTATGCCATATACGACAAGGAGATGTTGGCCATCATGCATGCATTGGCCAAATTCCGGCAGTACCTGGTAGGTAAAAGGTTTAGGGTGAAGACTGACCACAACAGCCTCAGGTTTTTCTTAGAGCAGAAACAGCTACAGGAGAGGCAGTAGAAGTGGGTCAGCAAGATCCAAGCCTACGACTTTGACATCAAGTATGTCAAGGGGAAGAACAACGTGGTGGCTGATGCACTTTCACACAGACCAGCCACGTTGTCTCTGATGAGTTTGGACGCAGATTGGAGGGCTTGACTATTGCTGGAGTACTCCAAGGGCAGATTTGCTTGTGAGGTTTTGGATGGGTAGGTGATAGATGACAGATATAGGGTGATGGATGAGATCATTTACTACAGGGACAAGATCTTCTTGACTGAGGGCTCTCAGCTCAAGAAGAAGATATTGCAGGCTTTTCACGATTCACCATTGTCTGGCCATCAGGGGTTTACCAAAACCTACAGGCCCATCAGAGAGAGGTTCTCATGGAAGGGCCTCAAGGAGGACGTACTCCAGCATGTCAGGGAGTGCGAGGTTTGTCAGCGCAACAAGGGGGAGATGAACCATCCGGCAGGTTTGTTGCAGCCTCTTCCCATTCCAGAGGGGAAATGGGAGAGTATCTCGATGGATTTCATCACAGGGATGCCCATGGTGCAGGGCAAGGACTGTATATTCGTCGTCGTTGATCAACTGGCGAAATATGGACATTTTTTCGCGATATCCGCACATTATACAGCAGCACAGGTCGCAGAGCTGTTCTTCAGGGACATCTTCAGGTTACATGGTCTTCCCAAGACCATTGTCAGTGACGAACAACCACTTCATGGGCGAGTGTTGGCAGGAGCTTTTTCGGTTGGTGGGGATAGAGTTGACACCGAGCACTAGCTACCACCCACAGACAGATGGGCAGACATAGATAGTTAACAAGTGGCTGGAGGGCTACTTGTGTAACTATGTCAGTGGGCAGCAGAGAGCATGACTGAAGTGGCTGCACCTAGGAGAGTACTGCTACAACAACACACATCACATGACCATCGGTATGTCTCCGTTTTACGCATTATATGGTTATTATGCTTTATCTTTTGTTGATGTGATGTTTGGTGCCAGCAAGGCTCCGAGAGCCAAGGATTGGATCCAAGAGAGTCAGGACATCCTCCGAGCTCTCAAGTATAACATGGCTACAACGCAGAACCAGCAGAAACTGTATGTTGATAGGGGTCAGGTGGAGAGACATTTTGAGGTAGTGGACTTGGTCTATCTACGTTTGCAGCCATACCGATAGTCTACTCTGAAGCAGAAGGGAGTTGAAAAGCTCAAGCCCTATTTTTATGGGCCTTATAGGGTGATACGCAGAGTTGGGCAGGTAGCTTATGAGTTGGAGCTACCCCAGGGCAGCAAGATTCATAACATCTTTCACGTATCGTGCCTGAAGAAGGCACTAGGACAGCAGGTGATAGTGATAGGGGAGCTTCCGCCTACGGATGATGAGGGGCACTTGGTGCTACAGCCAGAGGCCATTATTGATACCCGGGAGAGACAGTTGCGGAGCAGGACAATCTGAGAATTCTTAGTGAGGTGGAAGAATTTGCCGGATGAGGATGCCACTTGGGAGAGTGAGAAGATCTTGCAACATCCATCACTATAGTTGCTTGAGGTCAAGCAACATTTTGTTGGGGGAGACTGTAATATTCGCAATTAGTGATAGCTAATTGGAAATAGTAATTTTGACCAATTTTGCCTTATTATAGTTGGAGCATGAATAAAGTGAGTGAAATATTAAATAACTCACTTAGGATAAAGTATTTCCCTAAAGTCCACATCGTATTTGAGGAAGTGGGGCCTAGTGACCAAGTGGACAGCACAGGGAGAGGAGGACGTAGACCACGTGAGCAGCGTGGGGCCTACCTCACGCATTTGAGAGGGGCAGCGTGGGCCAAGGGGCACGTAGGAGATGATACAATTTACAAAACCTCCTTTCTATATATAGGAGTCCATGGGGCCATAATGTAATCCTAGTGGGCCACAATGTAATCCTAGCCGACGTAACAATAATAATTTAAGAGCACAATAATAACAAAATGGGGGTTACAAGGGTACAATAATAATAATAAGGGGGTTACACTAACAACAATAAGGGACTATAATAGTAATATAGGGACCTAACATGCCCCTCTCCTTCAAAAAAAGTGTTGTCCTCAACGCTTGAGTAACTCTGGGTGCTTTTGTATAAAATTCTCATCCTCCCATGTAGAATCTTCAGTGGGTAAGTTCTTCCACTTGATGAGATACTCTGAAATTGATCGATTCCGTAGTTGTCGAGTTCTTGTTTCCGTGACCGCTTCAGGCTCCAATATGATTTTTCCTTCCTCATCAAGTTCTGGAAATATTGTTTGAACTGGAAGATTTTCACCTATAACCTTCTTTAAGCATGAAACATGGAAAACTAGATGCACTCGCGAAGAAGCAGGAAGCTCCAATTTGTATGCCATAGTACCAATCTTTTTCAACACCTTGTAAGGACCATAGTACTTTGGTGATAATTTATTATCCTTCTTAGCTTGCTTGAGGGACATTTGTTTATATGGTTGTAGCCGTAAAAATACCCAATCTCCTACATCAAAACTTCTCTCGCTGCGATGTTGATCTGCCTGTTGTTTCATTCGATTTTGTGCCAAATTAAAGTTATCCTTTAAGAGTTGGAGAACTTCTTGCTGATGCTCGATGTGATCTTCCACTGCTTGAACCTTCGAATTTTCCCTTAAAGATGATGTGATGGATGGTGGATGATATCCATAAAGTGCCATAAATGGGGTCATTTTTGCTGCAGTATGGAAGTAAGTGTTATACCACCATTCAGCGAGAGGTAACCACTTGACCCATTGTGTTTGTTTATCAGATACAAAACAACGAAGATATCCTTCCAAACATTTATTTACTATCTCTGTTTGACCATCAGATTGAGGATGATAAGATGAGCTATGAGCTAATTGAGTACCCAAACAAGAAAATAACTCCGTCCAAAAATTTCCCGTAAAAATAGGATCTCTGTCACTCACAATAACCCTTGGGCTTCCATGTAGCTTTTGAATTTTGTCCACAAATGTAGTAGCAACTCCATGGACGAGCTTTATCTTTTGTTGATGTGATGTTTGGTGCCAGCAAGGCTCCGAGAGCCAAGAATTGGATCCAAGAGAGTCAGGACATCCTCCGAGCTCTCAAGGTTAACATGGCTACAGCGCAGAACCAGTAGAAGTTGTATCCCGACAGGTGTCAGGTGGAGAGACATTTTGAGGTAGGGGACTTGGTCTACCTACGTTTGCAGCCATACCGACAGTCTACTCTGAAGCAGAAGGGAGCTGAGAAGCTCAAGCCCCGTTTTTATGGGCCTTACAGGGTGATACGCATAGTTGGGCAGGTTGCCTATGAGTTGGAGCTACCCCAGGGCAGCAAGATTCATAACATCTTTCACGTATTGTGCCTGAAGAAGGCACTAGGACAGTGAGTGACAGTGACAGGGGAGCTTCCGCCTACGGATGATGAGGGACACTTGGTGCTACAGCCGGAGGCCATTATTGATACCCGGGAGAGACAGTTGTGGAGCAGGACAGTTCGGGAATTCTTAGTGAGGTGTAAGAATTTTCCAGATGAGGATGCCACTTGGGAGAGTGAGAAGATCTTGCAACATCCATCACTACAGTTGCTTGAGGTCAAGTAACATTTTGCCGAGGGAGACTGTAATATTCCCAATTAGCAATAGCTAATTGGAAATATTAATTTTGACCAGTTTTGCCTTATTATAGTTGGAGCATGAATAAAGTGAGTGAAATATTAAATAACTCACTTAGGATAAAGTATTTCCCTAAAGTCCACATCGTATTTGAGGAAGTGGGGCCTAGTGACCAAGTGGACAGCACAAGGAGAGGAGGACGTAGACCACGTGAGCAGCGTGGGGCCTACCTCACGCATTTGAGAGGGGCAGCGTGGGCCAAGGGGCACGTAGGAGATGGTGGGGCCTAGGGTTGAGAGAGGCCCATCGTGATAAAAGGGAGGAGAGCCTCTTCATTTGATCATTCATGTTTATGCATCTTGAGCTTTTCATTTCGACTTGGAGTACGCTGGTTGTTTAGCTTGTCTGTAGTATTGTTTAGTACACCGGGTGTCTCCGTTCGGAGATCCCACCCTCAGCCCCGAGAGACTTCGAGTGCTTGCTCGGGTGAAGTATTCTACCATCATTTTCGCAAGAGGATTTGTGGTTACCTTCGTTGTGGAGCTCAGCATTGAGGGACTGCGCAGTCTTGAGAGGGAGGACGCAGTTCATCTTGGGAGAGCTCCGGATTGGAGCCATTTTGGAGGATTCAGGCCGGAGGAGTGAGCAAGGTGCCAGCCCTTGCCTATTGGAGACATTTGGGAGAGAGGGAGACCATATTTTGGAGGATAGCATTCAGCACCAGCGTGGCCCTTGGGAGGATAGCGTAGATCCTCAAGGGAGGCATTTTCGGGGGTCGACCATTCCAGGAACGCTCTCTGGGCTTTTCTGGGTATTGTGAGTAGAGGTTGATTCCAGAGTATCAGAATTTTCCAAATGGGGGAGCAGCCCCAAAGACTCATTTTGTTCCAGCGGTGGCAGTAGCACGGCAGTATTTCAACAGCTTGGAGTTAGAGCAGAGAGCAGCCATTTCCATTGATCTTCTGAGAGTATTCCTACACTTGCCTAGTGCAAGTCGAGGTGCCATCATTCTGATCACCTCTTGTACTTATTTCTATTTCTCAGTATAATAAAATGGCTTAGCATTCTCTATTTTCTGTGTATTCGCTTCATGGTTTATTTCTAGTACCATATGTCTTGTCTGTGTGCTTTATATTACTGCATATTTCCCTTCGGGATATTACAAGATGTACTCAGATCTGCTGCTTAATAATAAAACCCTCATAACTACTACATCGATTTTCCCGCATTGGGTTTTTCCGAAGACATTTGTCCGAAAATTCTTGTGTCCTGGAGTGGCACTGATGATAATGAGAAGACTCCATGCCCAAGGATGAACCAAAAGACATTTGTACCATCAGATATCATCATTTCAACAGAGTTTTTGAACTCCACTTCTATTTCTCAACATCTTTCTCTAATGCACAGATTCCACGCCCTACGGGGAATTGTAATAGGTGATACTAGTAATGATGAATTTGAGTCAGTATTGAGTCTGTAACAGGCCTAGGATGTTGGGACTCGATCAACAAGTAAGTACACCTTGGATTTTTTTTTTACTTGGTTAATTATTCCTTCTTTTTAGCGGCGAATAATTTTCTAGGTTTTTTCACTCATTGCATTACCCCAATGCCGGGGTGACAGCTTGAAGGTTGAGCCCCTGACACATCTTACAGTCTAGAGTCAATGTATATTGCCATACTAGATCACACAAAAAATTTCATGGAATTTGGTTAGGTCTAGGTAGAAATTTTTTTATTTTTTAGATTTCCCGTGGGTCAAAAACTGCAATTAAATTTGTAATTGGATTGTAATAAGTGTTGTCTAAAGAAGTTGTATGGGGTATGAGTAATCAAAATTACACCTCTCACACTCAACTTTCTACTATGACACACTTTAAGGGGTTAATAATGAGTTCTGGACCCTCAAAACCCACATTTCCTAAGTTTAGTGGAAATTGTGGCATTTGATTAGGCTAGAATTAAATAAAATGAAGAGAAATAAATTATTCCATGTGACAAAATGATGTGGAAATCACTTGGAAATTATCCTAAGTCAAAGGTTGAGTCAACGTACATGTGGAGGATGACTAAGCACTCTACATCATTAACTCATCATTTATTTATGTAAAATCGAATTTTCCAGAGACAAAGCAATACTTACACCAAGAAAAATCGAATTTATTAGAGGCAGTTGAGCATAAAAGGAATATTCTATTGGATCGATTGACTAAAGACCAAGTGGGGACCTCTTCTCACGAGCTATCTGGAGTTCAACAACACTCAACATTGCACTCAGAGGATTTATGCTATTTGGACTGCGCAGTCACTCAGAGCCACCATGCAGTTCTCAGGGACCTACGCAAAAGATCACTGGGGTCAGCTACAGGTACGGTTTCAATTGGTTCGAGTTTGTGGTCACGGACTTGGTGTGGTATAGGACTTCCTCTGGATTATGGATAAGTTCACTAGATCATATGGGAATTCGATTTCCTCAGGTTTGCACAAAGAAATTCAAATTTGTTATGGGTGTCTCAGTCTTCTCCATATGGAACTTGGCTTACCTTTACTCAGGTTTTGCTTCAAGTTCACTTCTCACATGCATTTGTCCTTGGGAATTGCTCCTGAATCTCTATATAATAAAGCGATTGGCTATTGTATTGTATCATGTTATGAGCTATTGGGCTTGAGGAAACTCTGCCATTTTTGTATATCAATAAAATCAAGACTTTGGGGTTATTTAGCAGATGTTCTCTTGGCGTTATGAGGTGATTTCTTTCCATACTATTGCTATTGTATTTGAATCTGTTTACATGCTTGATCAGTATTAGTTTACATTTGCCATCTAGCTTGGATTGATGTGTGCAATCTATCTTGCATGCATCATTGATTTAGAGTATTATTCTAGAAATTAGCTTGCCAAGTCATTTTCGGAGGAATGTTTGGTTTATCTATTTCATTATGATGCTCTAATCATTTTGCAGACTGATATTTGTTTAAGTGTAGGGAAGATATATTCGTATTGTGTGCAGGAAATCCATTCGAGTGTGGGAGAAGTCTCAAATAGATCAACTCACTCCTAGATTCAAAGCGATCCAAGACTCAGCTACTTTCAACCCCAAATTTTGCATCAAAGGAAGACAAAGAGGGAGTTTCTCGTTCTCTAGCTACTTGATCATCTATTTCCAATTCTAAAATCTAAAAATTTCCATTTGTAGAGCGTCTTACTGTCATATTTGCTACTTCAAGAACATTTTTCTAGACTAGGCAAGAAAGGGGGTTCGCTCCCATTCCTTGGGCTAGTGCCTTTATATATTAAGTTGTACTTTAGATCCTTTTTATTTCAGCCTAATGTTTAATTTTCTTTTGCAGCCTGCAAGCTTGAGTGTGAAAAGCGAGGAGCTTGAGGAAAAGATGGCAAAAGGCAATTGATCCTCCTTGCATGCGAAGGATTCCATTACTTCAAAATCGAGTTTTAGGGAGGCCGTAAACACCTTTGGGACAGCAGCAAACTCGATCTTTGTCGTGGACCTTGGAGCCTTGAAAAATTCATATTTTGAAGGTTTTCTCCATAAGTTGTGTTATCAATTTTTGAAGAGGGGATTAAGTCTTTTTCCAAGATCTTTATTCGTAGAAGGACCTCCTTTTGGGCAGCCTTCTTAAAGGTTGTTTTCCTCACTTGTAATCAGTAATAAAATAACTTTTGTTGCTTAAGAGAGCTTGGGATATTTTTTCCATGGTATCCCCCTTCCTTGGTTGAAGAGGAAGGAATTTTTTGGATGGATTGATTCATTTTCTAATTTTCGTTTTATGCATGTTAATGCATTAACAACTAATGCACTCTAGATCCATCTAACTAAAATTTCAATTAAATTAAATTTACGTGCATAAGCCCCAATGCTACAAACTTGAGAAAAATCTCTTTTTATGTGGGAGCAAATTCGCATGGTTGGCAAAATTCCATTGATTTAATGTTTATGCTTCATGCATGTTGAAGAACCATTGAAGCACTTTTTTTTAAACTTATCTCATTCCACTTGCCATTAAATGCTACAACAAACATAAGTTTATTGTTTATCTCAAAGTTTGGTTTATTATTGCAAGTAAGCACCATCTCATCCCTTGTGGAAAATTTGCATGTATTATTTAAATGAGATTAATTAACATTCATTTCACACAAACAACTCATTAAAACTTACCTCTGACATAAGTTGGTTGTATAGACCTCTAGAGACCCTCTACTCTTCTATTGACTCCTCACTATGAGATCCACATAATTTGGGCGAGGGTGAGGTCTAAGGATTGAAGAGTTGATTTGAAATATTTGTTGTAGAGTGAGTTTAACTAAAATGAACCAAAATCACTCTTCATCACATTTCCCTTTTTATGGTTGTTGATCTCATGCCAGTAGTGTGACGCTTACTTTCTATATTTGCAAAGTTTAATTTCATCTTCAACATCTAAATTTTTTGGTTGTTTTTAACTACAACAAAATATGTTTAAAAGTTGTGATTTGGTTATCATGTAATCATTTTTATCCTGCAAATGTCTTGTGTTGACATCTTTTGTTTCCATTTCAGGATTATTATGTTCTCATCTCTTTGAGCATTATTCTTGAGCACATTATTTAAGGCACTGGTTGAATAGTTTGATATTATTTCAAAGCTGCTCATAAAATGCTCATAAATCTTTAAAAGTAATCCAATTTCACTCTAATAACTCTCCTAAAAACTCAAAAATCTTTAACTTAGTTTTTCTATCAGGGATCACCCCCCATAGCTAACTTAGGAGATAGCTTAAATGGAGGGAGTCGGGAGTAGGTGACAGCCCCTTCTCTGAATTCCTTGCCCCCAACCACACCTTGTGGGGTTGAAAGCTTTTTCCACTAACTTGTAGGTAGGTGTATGCGGCAAGGACAATTAACATGTCCTTTGTCATATGTGCTTAATTCTTCAGTACTTGATCTATATGTATGTGTAGATTTGCAGTGTGTTTACTTCATTGTT
The DNA here is from genome assembly GCA_034641835.2 of Pinus albicaulis. Classification (NCBI taxonomy): domain Eukaryota; kingdom Viridiplantae; phylum Streptophyta; class Pinopsida; order Pinales; family Pinaceae; genus Pinus; species Pinus albicaulis. Next base: position 1,321,997,905 of record CM076575.1, on the reverse strand, counting down.
TTCTGAATATTTCTGAAAATAACTTGTAAATTTAAAAACACAAATAGGAGAAGTAAACCAGATTTTTGCAGTAGAAATTTCTGTTGAGTAGATTCATAAATTTTCATAGGAGGGCTTGATACTAAATGGTGATATGTTACTGGAACATACTCATCATATCTTGCATCATATTACTCTAAAAATCCTGTAACAAGAATTTCTACCAAAAGACATTCTTGCATGTGTTCAGCCAAGATTTGTGCAAGGTTGTGTTGACCACTGGAGTGGCACTAGATGATAATGAGAAGACTCCATGCCCAAGGATGAACCTAAAGAAATTTGTACCATCAGATATCATCAGTTCAACAGAGTTTTTAAACTCTACTTCTACTTCTTATCATTTTCTCTTGTACCCAGATTCCACGCCCTACGGGGAATTGTAATAAGTGATGCTAGTAATGATGAGTTTTGAGTCAGTATTGAGTCTGTAGCAGGCCTCGGTAGCCTGGGACCTTGCCAACAAGTGAGTATTACTCTGGGAGGTTTTTTTTACTTGGTTAATTATCATCTCCCTACTAAGAGTTAATAATTAATTGAGTTTTTTCCTTCAATTTTACCCCAAAGCCGGAGTACGGCTTGATGGTGAGGCCTTGGGTGACTCCTAGTGTCTAGAGTCAATGTATATTACCATACTAGATCACACAAAAAATTTCGGGGAATTTGGTTAGGTCTAGGTAGTGGATTTTTAATTTTTTAGATTTCCCGCAAGTCGAAAATTGCAATAAAAAATTGTAATTGAATTGTAATAAGTGTTGTTTAGATAAGTTGTATGGAGTATGAGTAATCAAAATTACACCTCTCATGCTCAACTTTCTACTATGACACACTTTGAGGGGTCAAAAATGTGTTTTGAACCCTCAAAACCCATTTTTCCTAAGTTTAGTGGAAAATCTGGCAATTAATTAAGCCAGATATTAAATAAATGGAGAAAAATAAATATTCACACATGTTAAATGAGGTGGAAAATTATGGAGGAGTTAAAGTGCAGTCCTAAGGTGATATGGACTCCTAAAATCAAGGAAAAGACATGTGCTCAAATAAAATTGAATTTCCGGCATTAAATGAGAGTTGTTTACTTGGAAATTCGAATTTGTGAAGTTAGTGCATATTTGAGAGGATTTGGGAGAATATTTGGTGGAGATTTTTGTGGGAAATTGTCCCCACATGGGTTACCAACCATATACACATGTCATTCCATCATAAAATTCGAATTTGGCACATAAGGAAAGAAGAAAATGATGTCCACTTGCCAGAATTCGATTTTTACACTTGGTATTGGAGCTCCACTTACCAAATTCGAATTTGCCTTGAGATCTCCTCCCTCTCACCACTTGGCATATGGTTCTTCATTGGGATTTGCTCCCAACTTTCTATATAATGGAGCCATGGGCTCTCATATTGTAATATTGTTTACTAGCTATTGTGCTTGCGGAAGCACTGCTGCCTTGTACACTTTCAGAAATATTAATAAAGACTTTAGAGTTTCATTCATAAGGTGTTCCTCCTTTTGGTGTGATGAATTGTTGATCATTGGTATAACTCCTTTTACTCATGTTTTGATCTAATTTGTTTCCATATGCTCTTGTAGATTTGTTAATGTAGAGCTATCTTACATTGATATTTGATTTAGGAGTATGCTCTAGGTATAGAATGCTCTAGTTGGTTTCAAATAAATCTCTAGAGTTTCTTATCATTGTTTATTGCTAGATCTATATGGAACTAATTCTTGATTGAAGTTTTGTAGAGGGAACATCTTATTGGGATCAAAGAATCAAGTGTTGGGGTAAGTCTTTGGAGAGACCAACTCACTCTTGATACATTCTCAAAGGAGCTCTCATTTGTTCTTTAAACCTTCATAGTCTTATCTTACAAAGTGGTATTGCAGGGGTTTTGGGACATAGCTTGTATACAAGCCGAATACTTCTAAATTTGAATATCTTTTAAAACATTATACTTCATTGCTTTCATTTGCTATCTAAAAGCTTGAAGATGACTAAGCAAAGAGGAGAGTTTACTCGAACTCTTTGGCTTAGTCCTTTGTAAATTGTTGTGCAATATTTTGTAATTTTATCTATCTAATATTTGATTGGTTTTGTAGCCCTCTTTCGAATTTTTTCTTGTGACAGCTTGAGTGGACAACTACAAGAAATTACTAACAAGTTGTTGCAGGACCTTTCGGCTGAATTTCAAATGAGGAAGATAACCCTCTCTTCTTTGGTTGTGGGCATAGAAGAGGCTTAGCTTCTCTTCCCCTATAGTAAAGTTTGAATCTATTTTGAGTTCTTGGAAATTCTCACCGAGGAAAAGTCTATGGTTTTAATTTTTACTTGTAAAGACTTTCCTTGGTTTAGAAAAGACCTCGTGGTCATATCATTCTTATAAAATTAATAAAATTTCTGTTTTTGTTGTGGGAGCGTGGGTTTTACCCATTGACATCCCTATCTCTCCATTTCAAAGGAGAGAATTTGTAGATGGATTGACTTAGTGGTTTTGACATTTCCGTTTTCTTTCACATCACATATGCATGCTCTAATTGGGCAGTAACACAAATCACATAGTCCTTTAATTTCTTAATTTGCAGTCTCATTTGCCATCACTTATGTATTGTGATCTATTTCTCATTTGGATAAGTTTCACAATATACTACAAGTAAAGAAGCATAGCACTTTCAATTTATAACAACTTGAGTTTTGTTCTACTATGAAGCATATTTAATTGAATCATCGCCATATTTTACATAGCACTTGCAAACTCACTTCCATATCATTTAGGGATTTCACTTTTCATACTAGACTTGCATCTCTAAAAAAAAAACCTCCAACTTAAGTTGGTTGAATAGACGTTTTAGGGACCCTCTACCTCTATGGACTCCTCACTGTGAGATCCAAATATTTGGGCGAGGGTGAGGTCTGAGGATTAGAGTTCAATTGTAACCTTGATGTAGAACTAATTAATAAAATAAACCAAGAGCACTATCTCATCACATTTACTTGCAAAGTTTCCAAATTTTTTGCTATCTTGATAGTTTAAAGATTCACATGCAAATATTATCTCAAGAAGCACTTTGGATGCAAGCATTTTAACTCCTTAAATTTTGCAACAAGTTTAATTCTATGGTACTTGGAAATTTGCTTCTACATACAACTTCATTGCATGTTGTCATTTTAATGATCATTATGCTTATGGATGATTGATATATCTCGTTTCATTGGAAAATACCCTTATTTGGTGTTGCAAATTTAATTGCATATTGTGATCTTGGTCTAACACTTCCTTTGTGGGATTATTGTCATGATATCTTGAATTTCATTTTTTGAGCAAGCATTTGTTATCTACTTTAAAGCACTGGTCTATATTTTGAACACATCATTGAATATTGCTCATATACTTATATGCTTGTTTATGTATTGGAATCGAGTCATCTTTGATAAGTAATTCCTTCTAATCAATTCTCCTAGAAATCTCACATCTTTAACTTTGTTTTCCTTTAGGGACCACCCCCCTTAGCTAACCTAGGAGATAGCTTAAACGGAGAGAGTTGGAAAGAGGTGACAGCCCCTTCTCTGAGTTCCTTGCCACCAACCACACCTGTGGGGTTGAAGGCTTTTCCCACTAACTGTAGGTAGGTGTAGGCGGCAAGCGATAACAGGTTGGAATCCTGGGAATCCCTAAACTCGCTACAGGCTTAATGGGGAGCCATGACACAACACTATGATAGAAATTATGCAAATGTGGCACTCAAAACCAGATCTAATGCTGAAATTGAAGATCTCGTGAACGAAAGCACAAATTTGATGTTGAAAATCACAAATCTGATATCAAAAATTGCAGCTCTGATGCTAGAAATTGCAAATCCAATGCCAGAAATTACAGATCTTATGGCAGGAATTGTCAATCTGACGTTGGAAATTGCAAATCTGATGCCATGGATTGTAGATATGATGTCAGGAATAGCAGATGTGATGCCAGACACTGCAAAATGATGTTGGGAATTGTAGATACGATGTTGGAAATGCCTCTGAAATGGAAAAAAAGAACCCACCATTTCAGGTAGTAGCACAGCCCATATTTTAAAAATGGGACAAATCTACACAAAAGAACAAAGGCAACACAAACATATCTCCAATATTAAGGGAGAAGATGTCTTTTGAGTTCATAATGGTTCAGATCTGGAAGATGATAGGAAGAGCAATTGTTGGTTCACAAAATGCTAAAATGGTTTAGGCCACCTGAAAGAGACCAAGTTTAGATGCTGAGTAGCTGGAAATTTACATAATTGATAATTGACTGCAGAGTCATATAAAAATTACAAACTCCAGAAAACCTTCTACATTATGATTTATATTTTGGCCTGCCCTTTTGACATTCTCAATGGAAAACAACCTAAAGTGGGCATGCCCAAAGAGGTAATTTTTAACAGTTTTGTTGTTGGAGATTTCCGGAAGTGAACTATGTAATGTTTTTGCGGCAATTGAAATGTGGCGAAGTTGCTCTGTGTCTCCTGGCTTGCCATTAATGCTATAGAATTGCTGATTTCTTAATGTAATATAAGCCTGTTACAACTAGAGTATCTACTTTAAACCGTACAAATAACTCATAATCTTTTATGACAGTTCAGGATCCCATATTGAGTTTTTGTTCCATCTTGATTAATGAAAATTTATCTGAGTATGAACGGAGTTATTTAGGGTAGACTGTAAAAAATATGCAATACCAGCAGAAGGTTGACATATCAAGGCTGCGAACAAAAAAATTGGACAAGAAAAAACAGCTCTTGCAAAAGTAGCCTGAGGAGCAAATCCACCAATATATTTAACCTTTTCATTCATCAAATTTCTGAACTTGAGAGTCCATCTGAGAAATTTGTGTTATGATGATGATGGAACATGCCTGGAGTTTAATGTATAAGAATGTCTTGTTAAAATTTCAATGTTAAACATCTCATAGTAGAATATTTCTAAACTCAAATGTTCAAGGTTCAGTTATAGGTACTTTTACCAGCAATGTCTAAATGGTTCATGGTAAGGAGCTCCTTTTGTTGTGTACGAGAAAACCCTAAACTTACTAGTCAATATGTCACTCTGAGTACAGGAACCGATGGATGGCCTCTTTACAGGGTACGAAGAGTGAACAATTGCCCATGTGAGACCTTGGAGCATAGCACCAAGAGTCTGGACCTTTGATTTACTAGCATGTGACCACTACTCCTGGCAAGACCATGGTTTTAAATGTGCTTCCTATTACTCCTTCTGATAAGCATCTTTGTTATGTTATTGACTGGCACAGATTTCTTGCACTACTGGAATTTTGACTGCTTTGAAGCTCTTAAACGTAGGTTTGATGGGTCAGCTAATGGAATGCCAGAGGCAGTAGCCATGTTTTGAGATAAGCAAGGCACCTGTTGGGTACCATCCAAATTATAAGCCCTAACAAATGAGACTGAACTTAGTCCTTTTTCCTTCTATCATGCGTCAAATCTCAGGACAAAAAGTTTCGCCTTGCACACAATAAATGTCTGCCACAAACTGGTTTTGTTGTCCAGGAACTGATGATGCAGGTTCCAAGTATGGACCTAAGAAACAGTAAACCAAAGGAGAGAATTAAAACATATAAGGGCACTCAGACATTGAGGGCTATAAAATATAAGGGCACTCTGTGACATTCAACTTTTTAAAGTCCTCAGCTTGCATTGTTGTTTTTGGCCATTGTATCAATCAGGACTTCTGAGCTTTGCAAATAATATCAGTCTTTAGAATTTAAATTTATAGTGCCCTTCATACTGTAGCATTTTTTCCTTAGCATGGTTGTGTACATTGGTTACCTCTCTTCTTGTTTCTTTAAAAGGGTGATATTTTGTGATCAAGTTACAATGAAGAAAAATATTGTGCCGTTGAAATCTAATGCATTGGAACCAAAATTTGGTGACACGTACCTTCAGATATGCATAGTTTGGAGAGTCTGGATCTGGTACTTTGAGTTCATAGGATTCATCTATACCAAACTGTAACTGTCAAAACAGAATAAAAAAGAGTTAATTTGAATAGGGCAGTTCATCATTTTTTATCTAATTTTGACTTATTGGAAACTGTTTCTTAAAAAGACAATAATATTTTAATAACCAGACCATACCTAGAAATGGATGATAAAAGTCCATATAATAGTGATTCACACCACACAGAAGAATTGTTAATGGGTGTCCATAGTTTAGAAAGCATGATTATGGACAATGTTTTGAAGGACTTGTAACTTCAATATGTTTGCTAACAAATTGCTTCTTTGTACCGTTTTGAGTGCATAATAGATTTATGTATCTGTAATATTCCTAATTAGCAGTCTTGGTAATCAGAATATTAAATTTTGACAAATTTTGATATTTCTAATGTTAGGCAGAAATAAGGTGGGCCCAGGACCCACAAATAATAATTGGGGAAAAGCTACAGCCTATTCCTATAGTTCACAAGGAAAAATTGCAGCCTTAGTGGGCTCAATGTGGCCAGCACTCTAATTGGAGGTGGCTCTTTAGGTGGCAGCGTGAGGGAGGCTTGATGGAGGCAGCACAGTGGTTGGCTGGATGAGGGGACTGCGCAGTCCATAGTGGGGCCCAAGGGGAACGTTGAGGCTCCATTGACAAAAAGAAGAGAAGGCAGCCTCATTCCTCATTGATTCAACTTATCTTTTGGTTGTCATTTTGACATAGCATGCTTGTGTCGGGTGCCAAGTCTGCAGTGTTGTTTAGCACACGAGATTTTCATGCGAAGATCTCAACCTCTACATCGGGGGACTTCGAGTACCTGCTCAAGAGAGGAGATTCACCATTTTGGAGGAGCATTTCACAAACATACTTGCAGGAAGAGTGTTACCACTCCAGGGGTTGTCTAGAGGATGGAGTGACTGCGCAATAGGGACATAATCCAATTCGAAGGGTGTTCCGAGAGGAGAGAAGGTGGAGAATTTGTAGCTAAGGTTTGGTGGGGAAGCTAAGGGTGTAACAGCGGAATTCGTAGATTTGGTTACAGTAGCAGCAAGATTTGTGGATTTGTAGACTTAATAGCAAAAGCAGCTTTAATTATAAAAATACACGAGGTATTTATAATAATAAATATTTTATTGATATGATGTAAGACATGATTGAATGATTACAATGAGGTCCCGCTTTTATACCCATGCAGGTACCTTTTCACGAATGGACATGTCTTTTAGACATGCCTTTTCATTAACCTAATGACTATTTAACATAATCCTAATTGATTAGTTAGTAATTACATTTATTCTATTTTATTCTATTAATAACTATATTTATTACTTTAGTTATGAATTAGATTCATAACATTGCCTCCTTCTTCGAAAAGCTTTGTCCTCAAAGCTTAACTTTTCGACAATTTCCTTCACTTGGAATTATCTGCTAGACATGTCTTTGAATAGTACCTTCCTTATAAAATTCTCTTGTACTCTGTCCTTGAATCTCCTTTTCTTTTCTTTTCTTTTCTTTTCTTTTTTACACTTAAACTAATATGTATATATATAATTTTTTTTATTTTTTTTTAAATTTAATTAATTAAATAATTCTAATTTAATGAATTAAATAACTTTAATGAATTAAATCAATTTAATTAATTTAATTTAATTTTGTTGTTGTTTTTTTTATAAATTATAAAAAACATATATATATATATATATATATATATATATATATATATATATATATATATATATATATATATATATATATATATATATATATATGTTTTTTATAATTTATATATATATATATGAAACTTAATTCTGTCGTCGTTTTATAAAACAGGTACGTTAGACCAAACGACTAACTGTACCACTGAACTACGTCCACGCTCAATTACTAACCCGCAATCGATTTTTACGCCCGATATGGAATACTTTATAAATTAACGTCGACCTGTTTGCTGCGTAAATTTTTAATTGGGCATTTGTCAATGAAAATTATAAACCGTAAGCCACAGCCACGGCCACGCCGCCTGGTAACCGGCGTTGATTTCCCCGTGACGTTTGACAGCGTGTCGTTTAATTCAAACACCATGCAATTTACTTCAACAACACTGTCCACCGTAACTCTGTGTAACTTGATCGAACCAAAAACAACTGCGGTGGTAGGGACAAGGCTCGAACAGCGACGACAGACGTGGCTGGAGCAGGAAACAAGAGTAGACTGTAACTCAATCAAATGTGCCATGAGCTCTTTGGCAGCACCTGGCATGGATTCATCATATTCATCTGCGCAATTCATGTCATCCTCTAAATCTGCAAAGGCAATTTCAGGCTCAACCATCCAAAACTCTGCAAGATGCCTTGATGTATGAGAATTTTTAGCACGGAATGTTGGACCAAATGTGTACACACTACTAAGTGCATAAGCATAGGTCTCAACCTGAAGCTAACCAGAGTCGGTCAAGAATGCTTGCCGATTGAAGAAGTCCTGGGAAAAGTCGATCTTCCCATCTTTCTGTGGGATGCCAGGTTTCAATCTAGACCACATTAGCTCACTGAGACCCCCAACAGTAGCTGATGGGTTGAACACAATCTCTGCTCCATTAAAATCACCAATCCTTGGAATGTGGTTCTTACGGTGTTTACCAATAATGTTGCCATGATACCCTATGACTATTGCAGTGTTCCAGATAACTTCACCGTGATTCATATCTCTCTCTAAAATAGGACTGACAATCACCATGTTATACTTTTGTCCCAGATCCTTCAGAAATTGAGTTGATTCTCCATCCACACTTTCTGCAAATTCACACCACCTCTTTTCTCGCGTACAAAAAGCAAATGGCATGGTCCAGGCCTCCTGTAGATAGATAATGTTTACACCAGCAACTCCAGCAGCTTCAATCATACATTTAACCCTCTTCATGATGGCTTTTCTCTGCTCTGAAAATGGAGCAGTTGTGGGAAGAACAATGGAATTTTGAATAAGACCAACACGAACAATGCGAGGATCTCGCATCATCTCTGGCTCAGCATTGAAACGATATGCCTGCAAGTCAAAAGATGATTCTTTGGATATAGCAAGTACTGTGTCTGGCAGAGACAAGGGTGAGACTACTTTGCCACAATTGACACCTAAAAGCAACTGGCTGACTTCCTTGTAGAGTAACGGCAGAAGATTTGATTGAAGAAGATCCTGCAGAGAATTATATCCCATACGGGACCCCTTGGGAGAGGGTGAAACCCCCTTTGATGCAATGGCTTCTGATGCTGCTGCTTCAGTAGAGGATCCATTGGCAGTGGCGTTGCATACTGTTGCATCTTCCATTGGAAATCGATTTAACATAGCCTCTGTTCTTTTCTGATCCCTAGAGATCGCGAGTCTCCAAATTATTTGCTCCGTATGTCTCTCTAATTCCTCAAACTTATCAGGATCCTGTGTGACTTCCCTTAAGTGACTCGTGTCAACTCGAAATAATGTGGAAAGGATGTGAACAAATTGGTCGTTGCTGCACACACTTTCACTGAAACTTATGAACCCAAGTATGAGGAGACGCACCAACTTGGATGCTATTTTCTTTGCTTCTGAATGCCCATCAAATGACATTTCTGGTGCGTTAATAATTGAATTGTCTTCACCCACCATGGTTGTTTTCTTGAAGGTATTTACATTCCCCACATCTTCTAAAGCCTGCTTTTTCTCAAGAGCCACCGATAACAATTTTTCATTAGAAATGAAACCTTTGGCAGCAGTGTTGCCTTGTTCAGAAATATGTCGTTGATTATCATCTGAAGCATCAGGCTTCAATTGAGCAGCTTTAGAAGTTAAATCTGAAAAAGACTTGTGCCTTTTATCAGTTGTAAGCTCCACTTGAGGATCACAAGTTTCTTTCAAAACAGAGGATGAAACACTCTGCTGTTCATCACTTTTTCCAGCTTCTTCAATAGTTTTCCGGCTAGCAGAATTTTTTTTACATTTAACATCTACATCATCATTATAATCTGCTTCACAGTTATAAAGTTTTTGGATTGCACACTTATGTCCTGTGAAATATTTATCTCCACACTTCCAACATTTTCCTTCTTCTTTATTTTCATTTCGCAATGCTGGGGGAATGTATTTAGTTGACTTTTCCATGGATGTTTTACATGATTTCCCTTTAACATAACTAACTGCTTTCACATTTTTACAACATTTTTCATCTTTTTGTTTCTCATGATTTCCTTTTCTATTATGGATTACTGCAGAAAAATTTTTAAGACCTGCAGAAAATTGTGCACATGACTTATCTAAGTGCTGAAGATTTTCTTGAACTTTTCTAATCTGCTCAATTATTTTGGGATCTTCACATAATGGCACATAGTGTGGTAGTTTATGTCCATAGGCTTGTAAACTACGTTCGTAGGCTTGTAGAACGATGTTGTGTGCCATTGCTTCAACTTGGCTTCAATATGGCTCTGATACCACTGTAACAGCGGAATTCGTAGATTTGGTTATAGTAGCAGCAAGATTTGTGGATTTGTAGACTTAATAGCAAAAGCAGCTTTAATTATAAAAATACACGAGGTATTTATAATAATAAATATTTTATTGATATGATATAAGACATGATTGAATGATTACAATGAGGTCTCGTTTTTATACCCATGCAGGTACCTTTTCACGAATGGACATGTCTTTTAGACATGTCTTTTCATTAACCTAATGACTATTTAACATAATCCTAATTGATTAGTTAGTAATTACATTTATTCTATTTTATTCTATTAATAACTATATTTATTACTTTAGTTATGAATTAGATTCATAACAAAGGGCTTCCTAATGTTGAGTTTTCTTTAGTGATGGGGTAGCATCGGATGTGCTCTAGCTCCCTGTTGTCGCACAGATTGTCCAGGCACCGCGACAACGGCTCAGACTGGGGGCTGTCACTCTTATCCCCAATCTCTCTATTTAAACTGTCTCCTTGCAAGCTAAGGGAGGTAGACCCTATTATAAATGAGGACGACAAATCCAGGAGACACAGCTAAAACATCAAATACTTGATAGAATGAACGAGATTCCACAGATATAAATTAGATTTCACGTTTAAAACCAGTGCCTTATGGAGTCAAATAAAATCCCGTTATGCAATTATAAACAAGTAAGTGACGATTAACTGCTGCTTATTAAAACACGATTGATCGCAATGATATTCAATTGAAAACGCCACAACCATGAAACAATAAAATGTTAGGATTTAAAATGTTTCAATTTAATTTCGATCCAGACAAATCAAAGATTTTATATAGTCACTCTTAAGATAAAATTTCAAAAGCTCATTTGACTATAAAAGATATTTTTGAGAATTTTTATAAAATTTTTATTATTTTTATTTTTTAATCTAAAACAATCTAAATTTAAATTAAAACACAACTATAATTAAAACTAAATGAAACTTAAAAAATTAAAATCTAAAAACTGAAACTAAACAAAACAAATTTAAAATCTAAATTAAAACTAAGTTTAAAACTAAAGTTTAAAATCTAAAAATTAATGTCTAAAAGTTAAACTAAACTAAAGTAACCCGAATCGAATTAAGAAAGGCAAAAAAAACCTAAGACTAAAATGACAAAATCGAACTAAATTAAAACTAATCAAAAAAAAGGAAATCTAATACTAAAATCAAATCCTAACAAAGTAACGCACTCTATCCAAACCGTGGATTTAAAAATCTAAATCTACAATTAAACTAACGCTATCACCAACCTAAATTAAAATCTACGACTAACAAAACCTTCAGACTTCAAAAATTTGAACGCATATGTGTTTAGACTTTTCAAAGCGTGCGTTTTGATTGTCGTTTGAGGATGCAGGCTTGGACGCGGAGAAGCCAGACGACTGACTGAGAATCGAGGCAGCAAGGTTTGGAATTTGACGTCGGCGGAACAAATGGAGATCGGACGGCATAAGAAGGGTTCAACGGACGTGAAGGAGGAGCGACAACTGCAGCAAGACGAAATCGGAGGGCTCGAAGAGCAGGTGATACGGCAGAGAAAAAGTGGAGTTGTTCAGCAAGGATGAGGTTCGATGGAATGACCAGAGAAAGGGAGGACGGAACAGCTTGGACGGTGGGAGCAGATCCTCAACAGTTTGGGCAGAGAGATATGTGCAAGTCGATGGACAGAGGATCAAGGCAGCATTTGCAATGGATAAACCCAGTACCTCCAACAAAATTTAAAATTTCTTTTCAAAACTCAGATTTTAAAAATTCTTTGAATCAATAACGCCCAGATTTGTCCACAGTGAGGGTTCTGAGGCCAGATCTGGCCTTTGGAGGCTAGATCTGCCTTAGATCTATAAAAAAAAAATCCGATTGAACCTGTAACCTGCAACAATCAGTCAGATCTGAAGATACACATCAAGAAACATTAAATCCTTACAGAAAAATTACAAATTTACAACTAGTTTACAATTTAAAACCCTCATGGTCAAATTTGAAATCCATTTTAGCACAAATTTTCAGAGATTTAAAACTTTTTGGGAGAGGCACAAGCCTTAGAAAACCCTGCAAAACCCAAATATCGTAAGATAGACCTGGAATTTAACAAATAAAGAGCTTATTAGATTTATGTTTATTGAGAGTCGGCTGGTCCAACCAAAGACTTCCCCAGACGCTCAAATCTTAAAAAAATATTTCCCTGCACACTTAGATCTGAATCTTAGATTGATAGAGATTTAAGAAAACAACATGAGACCCTTAGAAAAATCAGAATGTTATTTTATAAACCCAGAAAACTGCACAAGATACCTGTATGCAGATTAATCCATGTAGGCCATCAACCATAAAATGCAAGAAACCAAGTAGCAGAGTTTAAAGACAATTCACCACATAAATTTGAGAAGGAACATCAAGATTTGTAACCCCAAAGTCTTTATGCTTTATTCATCAAGAAAAATTCACAAGAGCTTCCAAGACCAGTACACGATTCTGAGATCGGATGACTCAAGAATGACAAAGACCTCTGAATTTATAGGACAAGATCTCTAATGGCTAGTTTGGATGATCCTCGTCAAAATAATCTCAACCGTCCAAAAGATTTAATTATCTTTTAATCCAGAGCGTTGAAATTAAAATTTTGGGGAAAAAACGAATTTATCATTTAATTCAATTTTAATTAACTCAAAAATATTATTTTTTGAGTTAATTACCCCAAAATTTTGACCTTGACTTAACCACCAAGGCCCAAGGGTCCAATATTTCTTAAAATTCTCAATATTCCCTTGGCCTAGGGCTGTCAAAATCATTTTCCAAGGACCCACAAATTTTGTCTTTAAAGATTTAATCCTAATTTAGGACCCTAAATTAATTAAATTTCTGGTTTAGGATTTTATTAATTAATTGACCAGAAAATTTAATTAATGGACTAAGAGGGGATTATAATTATTTTCCAACTCTCTTTTACATGAGATTTACATACATGAAGGGGGAATACCCATTCGTATAGACCCTCAAATAAATACCCAATTTTGCGACTCAAAACATGATCTAGTAGACCAAGTAGCTCAAACTACTTTTACAAGGACTCGATAGAAAACACTAGGACTCACTTAACATGCTGATGACGAAATCCACCCTAGCTTTGGGGTGAGGCTGGAGGGAAAAACTCTGCCGATCACTTTCGTGAATCAGTGAGACAAAAAACCTCCTAGGATGGAAATCATCAACAACATATTAGACTTACCTAGGTTGTTACATACATGGACGGTCTTACTTAGATCATTTACATCATAAAATGCAGAATGGGTTTACATCATATAAAAATTGTTGATCGGCGATGAAATCTGGATGACACGAGCCTCGAACATGATAAGTCCCATTGAAAAAATGGGGGTGTACTGCCATGGGGTCGTTGACAAATTGTGGTCAACACTCCCAAAATTTGTGGAGGGACTAGAGTTCATAAGATCTCCAAGACTCAAAAAGGGATTTGGGAAATTCCATCCAGTTTGGGAGATAATTAATTAATTAATAATTTTAATTAAGGACCCAAAGTCTAACTTAGAAAATTAAATTATTAAAGGTAATTAATTAAAACATGTGATGGAACTGTCTTAAATCACACGGATCAAGCTTTATTTTAATCTTAGCCATCGATTCAAGATTTGATCATAGTCGATGGTTTCCCAACAAGAAAAGTATAAAGCAAAGGCTTGGGGCCATTTGGAGAACACACACGAAGGCAGAGCACTGAGACTAAGCTAAAATTCTAGGGCAGGGTTTGCTAAGAATTTTCAAAAGTGTTTCAGCAACAGAGAGGGGTAGTTTAGGCAAAGACGATGGTCTAATCCCAGTGCCTAGAATCAGCAAGAGGCAAAGAGCAGCTTCCAAAGGCAACGCAGAGAAGCAGAGGTAGCAGCAGCAGAGAGGGCAGAAGTTGTGCAGCGCAGAGGCAGCTTCAGCTACACAGGTGCTACGCAGTCTCTTTTAGGACAGCACTCGGCAGCAGGGGACCCATCTGGGTTACACAGAGACCCTCAGGGGCAGCATAGGGTCTGCGTCACCCATTTTGGGGTTACGCAGCCCTCTCCAGGCTAGCGCTGAAGAGACTGACGCAGGGGCTTCAAGTGCAGCGTTGGGGTTTCTAGGGCTAGAATCTAGTTGAGTCTTGTAAATCTCGTTTAAGGGTGTGGATCAGTTAAGCTTTTGGCTTCAAAACAGCAGGTTAGCTACAAATCTATCTTTTCTCTATCAAATTAACCAGTGTCATGCCCAGATTTGTTGTATTCAGAAAACTACTTGATAATATAAACCCTCCAACAGCCAGAAGACAAGTTTTCCCGCTTTGGGTTTTCCAAGGACTATTGTCCAGAAAATCTTGTGTGTCACTTTGTCTATTGTGCATGTACTTTTCTGTTTTAAATTTGAATCGGTGAAAGTCTGTTATGTGTTTACTTCAATGTTAATCTGAAGATTTCAGCATTAATAACTTGTTTAAGTAGGAGAAGTATAACCAGATCTAACAGTAGATTTCTACATAAAGTAACTTTTAGAAATTTTCACACCTAACAAGGTGATTTCTCAGCATCATAGGCAATCTTGCAGTGATTTATCTAGCAGAGGAGCTTCAGCCAGCTGCGCAGTGGGTCAAGCCCAACAGGGGCAAATTTCCAAAGTCAAGCATTCCACAAATCCTTCACGAGTTTTTGTGGGTTTCTTGGGAAAATTCCAGTGTCCAGATCCCAAAATTTTCTGAGCACTTGCAGCAGTGCAACGAGGAGTCCAAAGTCAACCAGCAACAACATTTCTGGGCAGAGCAGCGCAGCATTAGAGCTACGCAGAGCCAGTTGCAGAGAGTCATTTCAGGTTGGGTTGAGATGTATTTCAGCTTGCCTTGAGCACGCCCAGGTGCACCTATTCCAACACCTCTTTTGTACTCAATTCCCAACATTAATAAAATGGCTCAGCTCATCTTTTGGCTTTAGATTTTCATGTATTGATGGTGTAATTTTATTTGTTGTAGTTTTTAGTCTATTGCTGCTTGTATTACTATCATTTTCCCATTTGAGATATTACAGTCGTATCAGAGCTCATAGACTTGGTCAGCCTGTGGAACACGCAGTCTATGACACCGGAGAGCAGACAGAATGTGACTTACCAAAGACAGAGATACAGGAGCAGAGAAAGGAGGCTCGAAATCACTCAAGATCAGGTTGATAGCATTCCAGAGGTTGTAGAGAGAGAGAGATGTAGCACACAGAGGATGGGAGGAATGAGGAGAAGGAATTTACTCACCTTCTTCTAAAGTCAGTACAAGACCTCTCCAAGAGGATTGAGGAGATGGGCCAGAGGCTTAGTAATGGCAGCAAGGGAAAGGGAGTTCAAGGGGAATTCCAGATTGGAGAAGGGTCCCGCACTTCATAGCACCAAGCAGGCCTTCACACTACTTTGTCGGCGGTACCGTACACTCCACCGCAATCCACTACTCCCACGTTCTTAGCCTCATGGACAGGAGGACAGCAAGAGTCGAAGGAGGCTCACTATGGGGATTTTTTCGTAGAATATCAATCTTATGGACCAGAATTCGAAAGGGCCATTACATTTAATGAGTTTTTCTCGCTGAAGAACAACAAGAAACCCAAAAGCCAAGCCAGAGGAGGGTACACACAGGGAAGTTGTAATATCCCAAATTGGGATTAAATAGTAATAAAAGGCTAAATAGACAAGAAACTATAGCAAAAATAAAAACACCATTAAACACAATATATGGAGACCAAAATCAGCGCTGAGCCATTTTATTATAATGCCAGAAAGAGTACAAATATGGTGTTTGGAAATATAGCACCTAGACCTGCTCAAGGCAGGCTAAAGAGAAACTCTAATCCTAGCAAAAATCCCTGCTGATGAAGCTCTGTGTGGTTCACTCACTGTGTTTCCCAGTCCAGAAAATGTTGCTGCTGCCTAACTTCAGACTGTTGATTGGCATGTCTCCCATGCTCAAAAAATTTCGGGAATTGGTCACCGGACTCTCCTCGCTAAACCCGCGAAGGATTTGTTGAAAGCTCGACCCCGGAAATTCACCCATTTGGGCTTGGCACGCTACTCTGCTGGGGATATCGACCTCCTGGCTGGAACTGCTAGAAAATGCCTCTGAAATGTTGATTTTTGGGTAGCATCGGATGTGCTCTAGCTCCGAAACTTTGTGAGGGGCTAAAACACATGATATCTCCAAGACCCAAAATTTGTTTGGAGAAATTCCACCAACTTAAGTTATCCAAATAATTAATTATTTTAATAGAGACACTAAGTATAACTTAGGGAAATTAAATAATTAAAGTGAATTAATTTAAACATGTAGGTGAGAATATTCTAAGTGACGAGGATCAAGTATTTTCTAATCTTAGCCATCGATTAGAGATTAGATCACGGTCATTGATTCGTCAACTAGAAAAGTATTAAAGGAAGGCTTTAGGTCAGTTGGAGAACACACACAGAGTGGAAGCACTTGAGCTAAGTCGAAATTCTAGGGCGCGAATTGCTGAGAATTTTTTAGTGAGCTTGCAGTGTCGCGAGGGGCAGTTCGACAGTGGGATTTATGAATCCAAGGCTGAGAATACAATAGCAGAGAGGCAAATATGTATTGGACAGATAGCACAGGCCAAGGAGGGGTGACACAGAGCCAGCTAGGCTCACGCAGAGCTGACGCAGAGGCAGTGTAAGCCCAACAGTAGTGATGCAGAGCCAGAAGGGCTCACGCAGAGGGACATAGAGCCGGAAGAGGTTGACGCAGTCACTCAGAGAGCTGTGTTGGGTTTTCAGTGGGCTAGATAGGGCTCGTATTCAGCATATCTGAAAGGGTGACGAAGCCACACTGAAGGGTGACGCAATGACTGCGTCGGCACCTGTGGAGTTTTTTATCCTCAGCTGAATTAGCCATATTATTTGTCTTTGGAGATAGAGGTACTTCTGTCGGGATTTTCTCTGTTGGCTAAACCATTACTGGTACCCTAGTTTGTATTCAGAAACTGCATAATAATAAAACCCTCAAGAGTTGTTGCACTGATTTTCCCACATTGGGTTTTCCAGGGATATTATTCCGAAAAATCTTGTGTCCTTTGTCGAATGTGCTTAATTCTTCAGTACTAGATCTATATATTTGTGTATGTTGCAGTTCGTTTACTTCAATGTTTTCTGAATATTTCTTAAAATAACTTGTTAATTTAAAAATACAAGTAGGAGAAGTAAACCAGATTTCTACAAAAGAATTTCTGTTAAGTGAATTCAGAAATTTTCACATGAAACACCTACCAAAATCCCTGGTAGGAGGTGACTAGCCTCCCCTCCAAATCCTCTGGCTGAACTCCTCTTCACTTCCTCACTCTCGGCACTTCTCCTTGGCTTGACTGCAATTCACTACACAATCTTGGCTGCCTTTGTGTTGTCCTAAAGGGACTGCGCACTCCCTGTTGATGATACTGTGAAACCCCCTCACAAAACGATGGAACTCCTCTCCTGAGCGGGCACTCGAAGTCCCCCAAGGTAGAGGTTGAGATCGAAGATCTCGTGTGCTAAACAGCACTGCAGACTTGGCTCTTCGGCTCAAGCATGCTCAGTCAAGAAGATAAGAAAATCTGATATGAATGAATGAGGAATAATGAGTTGCCCCCTTCCTTTTGTCTCCAACAGCCCAACGTTCCTCTTGGACCCCACCTTAGACTGCGCTGCCCCCTCACTGGCCACTCCTACGTTGTCCCTTCTGGCCCACTCACAGCGCTGCCACTCAGAATTACGCAAAGCCTTCTCATTGGCTCTCCCTGCCCCTACCAAAGCCGCAATCTTTGTCTTTAACTAAAGGAAAAATGCATCATGTTGCTTTAATCTAATTTGTGAGTCCCGACTAACATTATTTCTAGCTAACTTTAGCTAATGCAAAATTTATCAAAAAGCTAATATTGCTAATTAGCAAAATTGCTAATTAGGAATATTACAGTCCTCCCCGCCAAAATGTTGATAATCCTCAAGCAACTGCAATGATGGATGCTGGAGGATCTGCTCTTCTTCCCAAGTGGCATCTTCGTCCGGCAAGTTCCTCCACCTGATCAAAAATTCCTTGATCACTCTCCTCAACAGCCTCTCCCTTGTGTCCAATATAGTCTCTGGCTGAAGTACCAAGTGCCCCTCATCATCCATGGGAGGCAACTTAATTGTTGTTGTCATCTGTTGGCCGAAGGGCTTCTTCAGGCAAGATACATGGAATATGTTGTGCACTTGGCTTCCCAGGGGTGGCTCCAACTCATATGCTACCTCCCCCTACCTTCCATAGAAATTTGGCTTCAGCTTCTATGCCCCTTTCTGCTTCATCGTGGACTGCATGTATGGTTGGAGGTGAAGGTACACTAAGTCCCCAACCTCAAAGTGTCTCTCCACGCGGCCCTCGTCAACGTAGATCTTTTGTTGATTTTGTCCTACCCGCAGGTTGCCTTTGAGAGCCCTCAAGATGTCTCGGCTCTCCTGGATCGAATCCTTGGCCCTAGGGGCCTTACTGTCTCAAAACATGATATCAACGGAAGTCAGAGCATCATAACCATACAAAGCACGAAATGAAGACATACTTATCAACATGTGGTAGGTGGTGTTGTAGCAGTGTTCCTCCATGTGTAGCCACCTCAACCATGCTCTTTGTTGCCCGGTGACGTAGTTTCGCAAGTAGCCCTCCAGCCACTTGTTAACTATCTCCATCTGACCAACCGGAATAGTTCCTGCCAAAATCCCCCAATGAAACAGTTGTCTTGATCACTGATAATGGTCTTGGGGAGACCATGCAACTGAAATATCTCTCTAAAGAATAGCTCGACCACCTGTGAAGCCGTGTACTTGGCCAAGATCACGAAGAAGTGTGCATACTTGGTCAAGCGATCCACAACCACGTAAATGCAATCTTTGCCCTGCACATTGACAACCACGTAAATGCAATCTTTGCCCTGCACCGTGGGCAACCCAATGATGAAATCCATCAAAATGCTTTCCCATTTCCCTTCGGGGATGGAAAATGGTTGTAGCAACCCGACTAGATGTGTCATCTCCCCCTTGTTCCGCTGGCACACCTCACACTCCCGGATGTGCTGCAAAACCTCATCCTTGAGGCCCTTCCATGAGAATCTCTCCCTGATGGCCCTATAAGTTTTTGTGAACCCTTGGTACCTAAATAATGGTGAGTCATGGGCTGTGCGTAAGATATTCTCTCGCAACTGGGAGCTGCCCACCAAATAAATCCGGTCTTAGTAGTATATCACCCCATCCATCACCCGGTATTGTTCATCTATCACCTGCCCCTCCAAGACCTCGCATGCAAAGCGGTCCTTGGAGCACTCTCCCAACAAATGAGCCTTCCAATCCAGCTCAATACTCATCAGCGAGAGAGAAGTCGGCCTCTGGGACAGTGCATTAGCTAATATGTTGTGTTTCCCCTTGACATAATCAATGTCGAAATCGTAGGCTTGGATCTTGCTCACCCACTTTTGTTGCCTCTCCTGCAATTGTTTTTGCTCTAGGAAAAATCTGAGGATGTTGTGGTCCGTCCTCACCCAGAATCTGTTCCCCGCTAGATACTGCCAGAACTTGGCTAGTGCATGCATGATGGCTAGCATCTCCTTGTCATAGATAGGGTACAACCTCTCATGAGGCAATAGCTTTCGGCTCTCGAAAGCTATGGGTTGTCCCCCTGCATCAATTCTACGCCTACTCCCTCCCCGGATGCATCACACTCCAAAACAAAGGGTTGTGTCAAGTCAGGTAGAGCGAGTACCGGACAACTGCTCATCACCTACTTAAGGCGATCAAAGGCCTCCTCCATTGTCTCGGTCCATGGACCAAGCCCCCTTCTTGGTTAGATCTGTGAGGGGTGTTGCTAACTGTGAGAAGCCCTTTACAAACTTCCTGTAGTAGGTGTATATGCCTACAAATCCCCGAAGCTCTGTCACATTCTTAGGCTCTGGCCAATCCCTGATGGCCCTAATCTTCTCCTCATGGACCCTCACTCCATCAACTCCAATGATATGCCCCAAATAGAGCATCTCCGTCAAACCGAACTCACACTTCGACAGCTTCATCGGCTTCTTTTGCTCCTCGATTCGCGATGCGCCTCTATGTGTGCAAGTGTTCCTCCCCGGGTTCGACGATATATCAAAATATCGTCGAAAGCACCCGACACAAACTTCCTCGGTGGCCACGAAGATAGACCATCTGAGGCGGAACGTGTGGGAGCCGATGATCAGCTGAAGAACATCACCAAAAACTCAAAATGTCCATAGTGACACCTAAACGCAGTCTTGGGGACATCCTTATTGTTGATTTTTGTTAAAATTGGACAACTAGGTCCAAACTCCATGTTGTGATGCTCAGATGAAGATACCAATATTTTTATTGGGTTCCTCTTCGGAGAGGTGTAAGATCGACCTAAGAGTGATCTTAATCTAATGAGCAGAACATTTATTTTGAATTTATTTTTAATAATTTCAAATATGTGCAGGTCGGCCTTAAGGTTTTACACCCCCAGCAGATGTGTCACACACCTTAGTGATTGATATAAATAGAGTCAACGTTGGAGGACTTTTTCACTCATCTCATCCTCACACATCATCTCCTCTTCTGATTTAGTACGAGCTCCTTGGAAGCAGTTTCGGTTCACACGTGGGAAGGACGAATTTACTGCAGCTAGGGTTTCCATGCAAGTTTGACCAACGTTGACTTTGGTCAACGCATGGTCCAAAGAGGCTGAAAATTGGTGGAGACTTCAATTTTGGAAGGTCGTACACATTGGCACAAGAACCAAGGTCAAAAGGTTGACCGAAGACCGAGCTGTGTTGACTTTCTTGATGTTGTCCTGCGTTGACTTTTTTGGATAGCGTTGACTTTTCTAGGGTTGACTTTGAGTTGACCGTGTGGCTGTTTTGAGGGCTATTATGACACATGCTGGGTTGGCTGACCAAGCAGACTTTGCTGGTTGAAGCATCCTGTTGACCGCCGTAACGCACCACCACATTTTTTTGTTTCTGGTTTGTCTTCTGTAGATCCTCTAGCATGTTCTATCAGCATTTTACTTGATTGTTTATGTGATTGCTGTAGTGAAAAGTAAAGTTGCATCAAGCATAGAACATCTACATAAATTTACAATTTTTGGGTAGCATCGAATGTGCTCTAGCTCTGAAACTTTGTGGAGGGGCTAGGACACATGAGATCTCAAAGACCTAGAAATCGTTAGGAGAAATTCCACACAGTGTGAAAGTAATTCAAATAATTAATTATTTTAATGGAGACCCTAAGTTAGAATAATTAAAGTGAATTAATTAAAACATGTGGGTGGGAATGTGCTAAGTGACGTGGATCAAGTCTTTTCTAATCTTAGCCGTTGATTAGAGATTAGATCACGGTCGTTGAATGTTCAACGAGAAAAGTATTAAAGGAAGGCTTGGGGTCAGTTTGAGAAGACACAGAGCGGTAGCACTTGAGCTAAGTCGAAATTATCAGGCGCGGTTTGCTGAGAATTTTCGAGTGAGCTTGCAGTGTAGCGAAGGGCAGATCGGCAGAGGGATTTCTGAATTTGAGGCCGAGAATACAATTGTAGAGAGGCAGATCCGTACTAGAGAGGTAACGCAATCCAGGAAGGGTGACCCAGAGGCAACGTAGGCCCAACAGGGTTGACGCAGACCTAGCCAAGCTCACATAGAGGCTGACGCAAGCAGGAGGGGCTGACGCAAAGCCAGAGGCTGCAACGCTGGGGTTTCAGTGGGCCAGAAAGGGCTCGTATTCAGAAGATCAGACAAAGTGACGCAGCCACACTGAAGGGTGACACAATGACTGCATAGGCACTGTGGGGTTCCTCATTCTCAGCTGGATCAACCATACTTTCTGTCTCCAGACATAGAGGTACATCTGCCATAATTTCTCTATTGGGCAAACCACTACTGGTGCCCTTGATTGTATTCAGAATTCTGTTTAATAATAAAACCCTCAACAGTTGTTGCACCGGCTTTCCCACATTGGGTTTTTCTAAGGACATTTGTCCAAAAAATATTGTGTGTCATTTGTCATGTGTGCTTAATTCTTCAGTACTTAATCTGCATGTATGTGTAGATCTGCAGTGTGTTTACTTCATTGTGTTCTGAATATTTCTGAAAATAAGTTGTTAATGTAAAAACACAAGTAGGAGAAGTAAACCAGATTTCTGCAGTAGAAATTTTTGTTAAGTAGATTCAAGAATCTTCACATGGTATCAGAGCCATTGCAAATCAGGGGGAGCTGAAGCCATCAGCGAAGTGACGAAGATTTTTGCTACAGGAAGATGGTTGAGACAGCACAGATCCAGAAAGAGGCAGCATAGCACTAGAGGGACAACGCAGACCCAGCAAAGGTGATGCAGAACCTATCTAGCTCATGCAGGGTTGATGCAGAGGCTAACGCAGACCCTGTCTAGCTCACGCGGAGCTGACGCAAGCCCAAGAGGGTGACGCAGTCTAAGAGGGGCTGACGTTGTGCCAGTTGTCGTGGCTGGAGGTGTAGTTTTGTTCTTCGAAGTTGTTGGTGGGGCATTGTTTCTACCGGTGCAGAACAGTGTCTAGTAGGGTTGACAAAGTAAGGGGAAACAGTTCCCCGACAAACTTTCTAGCCAAGAAGTCTAAGATCCGATCAGTGGAGTGATTGGAGAGGGTTGATTCGTCTTAATTGATGGAGGATTTCCGAGAAGGAAATCGCTGGTCAGAGGGAGCGTATTCTCTATAGGGTTTCCATGGCCAAGTAACCCAGATCCGGTCTCTTGCTGAGAGCAGTAGCAAAAGAAGGGAGAAGAGCATCTGTTTCGACATTTTTGAGCAAAGATGGCCTCGCATGGATTGAGGGACCAAGACAGGTTAGATGGTGCATCTAACTTCGTCATCTGGAAGGCCAGGATCCTATCTGTCCTAGATGAGTATCGCATCAAAGATCATGCTGAGAGGGTTGTAGCCGTTCTAGTCAATGCTGATCCATTAAAGAAGTATGAGGAAAATCAAGCACGAGCTAAGCGCTTGATTATGGACAGAGATAAGGATCATGTGGTCCCACATATTGCTAAGAAGAACACGGCAAATGACATGTGGACAACACTGATCAAGCTGTATCAAGGCACCTCCGTCCAGAGGAAGATGCTTCTGAAGAATTAGCTATGACTATTTCAGATGCACAAGGGAGAGGAAATTGACCCCTTCCTCATTAGATTGAACGCAATTCAAGATCAGTTGGTTTCTATGGGGGCAACTCCTGATGATGGTCTCATGGTGAGGACTGCCCTAAATGCAGTCACTGATGATGGGGAGAACTTTGTCCAAAGTATTTTGGGCAAAGCACAACTTCCAAATTGGGAGGACATGTGAGGTCAGGGTACCATCAAATAGATCTTAGACTTAGGGTTTCCAAGATAGATCTGAGTTCAGGGTACCATCAGATACAAGTTAGGGACAAGGATGTCCCTAAGACAGCTTTCCAATGCCACTATGTGCACTTTGAGTTTCTAGTGATGCCCTTTGGCCTAACCAATGCTCCCACTACATTCCAATCATGCATGAACCATGTGTTCCAGGGGCAGTTGAGGAAGTTCTTGCTGGTATTATTTGATGATATATTAATCTATAGTCGAACATGGGAGGAGTATTTACAACATGTGGAAACCATGCTCCACATATTAGAGCAACAGTTTTATGTGAAACTGTCCAAATGCGAGTTTGGGTTAACAGAGATGCTCTATCTAGGGCACATTATAGGCACCGATGGAGGGAGGGTGCATGAGGAGAAGATAAGGGCCATCCGGGAATGGCCAGAGCCCAAAAATGTCATAGAGTTGAGAGGGTTTGTGGGCATTTGCACCTACTACCAGAAATTTGTGAAGGGGTTCTCACAGCTGGCAGCGCCCATCACCGATTTGACAAAGAAGGGGGCCTTCGCTTGGACCACTACAGCGCAGGAGGCATTTGATTGCCTCAAACAAGTGATGAGTTGTTGTCTGGACCTTGCACTTCCAGATTTTACCAAGCCTTTCATTTTGGAGTGTGATGCATCCGGTGCAAGAGTGGGGGTCGTACTGATTCAGGAGGGGCATCCCATAGCCTTTGAGAGTTAGAAGCTCTTCCCTCACAAGAGGATTTACCCCATATATGACAAAGAGATGCTAGCCATCATGCATGAGCTAGCCAAGTTCAGACAGTACTTGGTGGGGAACCAGTTTCGGGTGAGGACAGACAACAACAGCCTCCGGTTTTTCTTAGAGCAGAGACAGCTTTAGGAGAGGCAACAGAAGCTTGTCAGTAAGATTCATGCTTATGACTTTGACATTGAGTATGTCAAAGGGAAGCATAACGTGGTGGTTGATGCTTTGTCGAGGAGGCCAGCGTCCCTCTCACTAATGAGTATCGAGGTAGACTAGAAGGCCCAATTGTTGGTCGAGTACTCGAAGGACCGATTTGCATGTGAGGTTTCAGATGGGAAAGTGACAAATGACTGGTATCGGGTTATGGATGAGGTGATTTACTACCAGGGCCATATCTATTTGACAGCCAACTCCCAGCTGCGGGAGAAGATCTTGCATGCAGCCCATGATTCTCCACTATCCGGGCACCAAGGGTTCACCAAGACTTACCAGACCATTAGAGAGAGGTTCTTGTGGAAGGGCCTCAAGGAGGATGTTCTGAGACATGTCTAGGAGTGTGAGGTTTGCCATAGGAACAAGGGGTAGTTGACCCATCCGGCGGGTTTGCTACAGCTGCTTCCCATCCCTGAAGGGAAGTGGGAGAGTATTTCGATGGACATTTTAGGGACCCTCTACCTCTATGGACTCCTCACTGTGAGATCCAAACCTTTGGGCGAAGGTGAGGTCTAAGGATTAGAGTTCAATTGTAATCTTGCTTTAGAGATAACTAATAAAATAAACCAAGAGTACTATCTTATCACATTTACTTGCAAATTTCTCAAATTTTTTGCTATCTTGATGGTTTAAAGTTTCACATGCAAATCTTATTTCAAGAAGCACTTTGGATGCAAACATTTTAATTGTTAAATTTTGCAACGAGTTTAATTCTATGGTACTTGGAAATTTTCTTACTTTTGCAATTTCATTGCATGTTGTCATTTTAATGGTAATTATGCTTATGGTTGATTGATATATCTTGTTTCATTGGCAAGTACCCTTATTTGGTGTTGCAAATTTAATTTCATGTTGTTATCTTGGTCTAACATTTGAGTTTTTCTATCATCTCATTTGCATTCTTCAAAGTAGAACACTAATTGTTTCCTCCCTCGAGGACGATGACATTAAGATTAAATGCAAAGAAATCAGCAGAAACGACTCGAGCAAGGTTGGAGCCCATCCTCAGCCGTCGTTTTTTGACAGCCTCTGTGTTAATGTTCCGATCCATGTGCCGACTCTTGATCCCAGCATGCAATCTCCCAGGCTGGAGATCTAATTTCAGATCGCGTTGGTATTCCTCCCCTCATTCCGCAATGATTTGGCTTGTTTCTATTAATTTCCCTCCCATGCGTTCTTGTCCTGGGACAGCACTTCACTGGTTTTCGCTCTGCCCTCAAATCGCTATTTATCTCACCCCTTGCATGCTTCCTCCTCACTATTCTTTCGTTAGCCCCCGTCTTCTCCCCTGCGCTTCTCCTTTGGTTCCCCCTGATTCCCTGCTTCTCTGCCCTCCAGCCCCTTTCCTTGGCCCTGTTATGGCTCCTCGTCGCAGGCGCCCTCCTCCTCCCCCCGTCCTCCCAGGCGTAGCCGAGCCTCCAATTGGGACAATCCTGCCAGACCCCCCTCTAATCGTGCTGAGACTCTGGCGCGTAATGTTGCGCAGCTCTTTCGGGAAGCTACCCTAGATCACTTAAATGATTTCATTGCTGGCCTGGACGCTGCTATGATGGAGCACCATCGAGCCACCCCGACAGCTGATGTCGATGTTGAGTTTCAGTGGATTCCGGACCCAGGGACCACCCGTGGCAGGGAGAACCTCTTCACCAGAGCGATTGATCTGCACTGGCACATTAAAACGCTCCTCTCCCTCGCACTTCAAGAGCAGAACAATATTAGCAGGAATCTGGAGAAGAAGATTCAGGCCCTCTTTCAAAAATTTGAGACTTTTGTCCGCACGGTCCATCACCTTCGCTTTGTTGAGAGCTCCTCGCCGCACTACGAACTTTTGAAGCAACGCTCTAAGCTGCATCAAAGTGCGACGGTCAAAGCCGATGCTGGCCCGTCTCAGGCCTCCCCACCGACTACTGGTCCTCCTCGCTACTCCCCCTTTGCTGGGCTGGACGGTACTCCAGAGAGGCAAATTCACATTGACGAGGAGGGCTTAGAGGATGTTGACACTGAGGCTCTACCGGATCTGTAGCTCTCTAGTTTCTCAGTTTTGTTTATGAGTTACCTTTCCATCTGTCTTGAGCCTGCGTGCTCATTTTCTGATGTCTTGAGCCTGTGTGCTCGCTTTTTGGTCAATTTTGGTTCTCGTTCTCTCCACCCAGCGTCTCCTTCCCTGTTCTTCCTCTCGCTGGGTGCGGTTTCTTATCTATCGTGTGCTGAATCACGGATATACGCCTTGTAAGCTCGACTTTGTATCTCTTTTTTGTTGATAATGTGAATAGACCCTCCTTAACTTTTTAAAAAAAACAACAACAACAACAAAAAGTTGGTGCATCCTTCCATTACACGATTTTCCACTACTTTCATATCTCTTCAGTCTCTGTTGAATTCAATGTGGGATGTGAAGAGCATGTTTCTTTCACAGGATTGACGTGCTTTATCTATTAGTCGCAAACCAGAGGGAGAGGCATATGCGGACTAGTTTCATACAATCAGAGCTTTTGGGTAGGAGTAGAGGAGGTGTGTGCCATCTCAGAACCTTTGGTAAGGGTTCTTCGATTGGCTGATGGAGACAAGCCTGCAATGAGCTACTTGTATGAGGCCATGGATAGAGGGCCAAAGAAGCCATTCGTGCTTATTATGAAGATAAGGGAGACGAGGGGTTAGAGAAACAACGGGTCATATGGAGAGCGATTGATGAGCGATGGAACAATACCCTCCATCGCCCCATTCATGTTGCAGGTATCAACCTCAACCCCACATTTTCTTACTCTTGTGGTTTCAGATTTGATGTCGAGGTTATGGATGGATTCTTCACTTGTGTTGAGAGGATGGTGGCACCTAAGCAAGAACGTGAATATATTTCTATAAAAATGGAGATATATAGGATGGCAGGTGGCACATTTGGTTTTACCCTATGTCACAGGTTTCGCCAGACCTAAATGTTGAGGTTCAGAATTAGGCAAACTTCAAAAATTTTATTAAAATTTGGTTAGGTTCGACTAGGTTCGGCTTCAGGTTTTGTGTGTTCACGTTCTCTATGTTCAGCTCTGTAATAACCAATGCAAGATATACAGGGGTAACCATGTAAGGATCAGAGCAAATGACCTCCCTCTCTTGCGGCGGTGACGATTTTGCTTATCCTCGCTGCTATGATCGCACGCTTGCTGTTTCGACGAAATTTCTAAATAGAATTAAGGGATAGTCCACTAGTGGTCCAACAAAAATTGACACATTAAATGATTTTGTGTCAACCTGGCCCTTTAAAATGGTCGTCACAGGTCTAAAATGGCAGGGCGTAATTTATAGATTCAATTTTTTTTTTAAACTTAATGTATTTTATTTATAAAATTATTATTTATGCATATTTTAAATTATATATAATTAAAAATTATAATAATGACTTTTAATATAATGAATTAACATATTTTCAATTATATATAATTAAAATTTAATTTAATTATTTTAATATATTTTAAATTATATATAATTACTTAAAATATATATAATTAAAGGAAATAGTGTTATTATAAATTTTGTTATAATAAATATTGTAAATTAATATAACTTATATTTAAAGAAAATTATAAATTTATTAATATAATATTTGATATAAATTATAAATATATATTAATTATAAATAAATATAAAAGATTTTTTTATTTTTTATAGATTTTCAAGTTTTTGAATATGTATATGAACAAACCTAATGGTGAACCTCATAACGAACTTCATTGGAAAATTTGAATTTGAATCGAACTTGATTGTAGGCGAACTCGAATTCGAACCCAAACCATGTGACATTGGTTTTACCATGGCTATTAAGATTAGGATGACCAAAATGCCAGGTAAGCTTCAGTTTGTTTCAACTTTCAAATTTCATAATTCATTGTCTCTTCATAATTTTTGCTTCTCATTTTTCTTTTAACTTGTAGATGCTTGGTGGACAAGTTATGGTGGCAGAGTATCCCATCTCCAAAATCTTGCCATTTGATATCTCAGCCAAAAACGCAGTTCCTCTGGGTGTGAGCACAACTGGAGTGTATATGACAAAATACACAACAGAAAGCGCAAAAGGTAAAAAAATTCAAATTAAAATTTTGAATTCATTTGATTATTTTTAATATTTAAATTTTCTAAGTACTAATTTACAATCTATGACTCCAATACAAATTGGAGTCCCAATGCCTCAATGACATGGTCTACGTCTACTACAATCTTCGATTATGGGTGAGACAACTTTAGAAAACTCCTGATGTGGAAGCCATCTCATTGGACAATATTGATACCACTGTTGCATGGAGGGTCGAGACTGAGAGGCCAACCATGGACTCGATCCCTGGTTGGTTAGATGTGGATCCAGAGGCACTTCTGGTAGAGGAGGTAGTAGTTGCAGGGGAGGGAGAGCCCAAAGGTAGAGGAGAAGCAGGGTCAGGAGGCAGAGCATGAGGAGGATGTGGAGGAGGAGGTGCCACCATCTAGGATGGGAAACAGCAGCAGCAGAGGACAAAGGTCACCACTTTTAGTGGCTTCTAGAGGACGACTGAGTCCATTTGTATCCCCAGGGGTAGGGCCTTCTTCCTCTAGAGGAAAAGGCAAAGCCATTCCCTATTCCCGTAAAAGGGGTAGAGGATCTCAGTGACTGATTACTTTATGACATGTCGATGACTCGTGATATACATTTATTATATTTTTTGTTGATATTTTGACTCTTGAGAGTTGAGACTGAGACAGGACTCAAGATTCAGGACTTGATTCACTATTTTGATATGTGATGTAGCACTAGACTTCATATACATATTATATATTAGCTTTCTCTACATGTTTATGTGGAAATGCATTTATTTGATGTTGTGGATACTTTAGAGGCTAAAAAAAATATTTAAAAAATGAATATTTTTGTATTTTTTTTAATTTTGCCGACTTTTTCAAAAAACTCCAGACTTTAACGACTTTTTTAATTCCTAAACCCTTGTCGATTTAATCCCGAATTCGACTTTTTCCACATTGGTCTGACAAGATGCCCATCAACCACTGCGTTGCTGCTGCAACTGTATTGCTGCCCATGACACTGCCACTGCTACATCTGTACTATAGCTCCCTCTCAAGTGTTGCATCTGCTATGTTGCTAGCACTGCCACTGCTAACACTGCATCTGCACTACAACTCAGCTGCTGAGAGAAGCAACTGAAACCACCCAAAACTGAACAAGCATTCAATGGATGTACCTTAGTGCTGAAGACGTTGACCGTTGATAGCTACTGCGATGTCCCTCTGATGCACTGCTTTGTTGTTGCTCTTCACTGCTCTGCACTATTGTGAACTGCGTTGTTGCTGCTCTGCTCTACGTTGTTGTTGCTTTGCTTTGCGCTGCTTCAGAAGTAGGCGTTGCTACCTACTGCAATTGTCGCTCCATCACTCCTCGACTCCCACTGAAAACTCCTCCATCCCGCTACTGTTGATCATGGGCACCTGTAGCAAGGTTGTGATCCATGAGGTGGGCTCCTCAAGGATCCTACCCAACTGAAGTTCAAGGTGAACTTACAGTTCTATGTCGCCCCATTTCTCTCCTGGAGAAGCGTGGGCACTCATCGCAAACTCATCCTGCTCGATCTTCACGACTGCAACTTTTGGATCATGCTTCTCATCCTCATCCTTTTTCTTCAAAGGACATTGTGATGCAAAGTGACCCATCTCACCACATTTGAAGCATTTCACCTTCGAAACATCTCTCTTTTGTTTTCGTTGCCCTTGTTGCCCCTTCGATGCGAGGGTTGCATTATCCTCCTCCTCCAGATTCTTCGATCCACTCTCGCTGCTACCGTCAAACTTGCACTTGACCAGATCTCTTCTCAGCTCCTCCTGAAGTGTTGCCCACCTCTGCTCCCAACTAGGAAGCATTGCCCTGCACAAGATACTTAGGACAAAAACTTGTCACTCCTCGGTGACTACGTTGAGGGCCAACCTCACCATGATTGCAGCAGTTGGGGTGGATCCCATGGCTGCCAACTGATCACGGATTTCCTAAAGTCTCGTTAAAAATGGATTAATGTGCTCCCCCTTCTGCATCTGGATCATCCGGAGCTTTTGCTCCAAGTACATCTTCTATTGCTCGGAAGTTCCTTCATATAGTAGGGCCAAGGCCTCCCATATCTCCCTGGTTGTGTTCTTTCCAACTATATACGAGACTGTATGATCCTTGACACCATCAAGGATAAGTCTCTTGGCCTTTGCCATATCGGACTGCACTTTTTGTTCTGATCCGGATTTGTAGGCACAACAACCACGTTGTCCACGAACGTCTTGAGATCATATTCATCCAGAAGGAATTTAATCCTTTCCTTCCAGATTACGTAGTTGGAGGATCCCTCCAACCGATCTTGATCTCTAAGACCATGAGATGTCATTTCAGCCGAAAATTGTCGAATTGCTTCCTCTTCTTCCCCCTCTGTGCAGCACTAGGCAGGCTTACGCACTCCTTGTGGAGCTCGTAGATCTGTTGCCCAGATTTGCTGCTCAGATCTTGGAAAAATGTTGAATTCCTCGACAAGGAACTCACTAAGGAAGAATTCCCCTGTGTGCTTCTTCTTCGGGTTCTCTGCCTTCTGCGATCCTTCTTCTTTGAAAAACTGCGTCCTTTTAATGTAAGTGAACTTCTGCTTTGCTCCTCTACCTCAACAAGATCTTGATCAAGTTGATTTGGGTGTCTTACCTAACCCGTTGACTCATCGAAGAGACAGCCTTGAAGATTTAGCCCTCTGGCTAAGTTAACGATACCTGGGGATGAGTACGCTGTTCTTTAACAAATTGAGCCTTCACTTGGTGTCAAATCATCATCTTCTGTTTCACATCAATTGCTCTGATACCATGTGAAAATTCCTAGATCTAACAATCTGAGGAATCCTACTGCAACTAGCTGAATTTACTTCTCCTATTTTGTAAATTACATTACAGAATTAATTTGGATTTCTTCAAGAATTATTGAAGTAAATTACTGAAGCAACCTACACTTAATACTTTATGATTCTGAAACAAGGAAACTGAGCAAAGAACAAATCACACATAGGACACCTTTATTTTGGACTAAGTCCCCAGAAAAACCCAATGCAGGAAAACCATTGCAGCAGATCTGAGGGTTTGTATTATTAAGCAGTAGCAATTTCTGAATACATTGTTGAATACCTCAAGGGTTATTCAGTTACAATGAGAGAAATAATGGCAGAAAGAATGTGAGTTTTACCTCACAGTGGAAAATCCGGTCAACGGATGAGGTGCCTACGCGGTTTTGCACGCCAGCACGCGGTCCCTACGCGGTCCCTGTGTCACCACAACTGTGGATGGGGTGAAGCTCCCGAAATCTTGAATCTCTGGGCCCCTACGGTCTCCACACCACGCTCGCATTACGGGCCAGTCCGGCCGCCGTCTCGGCTCCCTCTCCATTCTCTTGTAGCCTTGCGGGTGGCTACGCGTTAGCCGGGTCTAGCTTGCGTTGGATATATTGGACATCTCTACGCTCTCTCTGTGATGATTCTCATGGCTATGGCATTCTCTCTCTAGAAATGCTTTTGCCCTCATTGTGTTTGGAATCACTTAGATTTGATCTTCGTCCAAGCCTGTCCTTCGAAGAATTCGATCAGTTGATTCACTCGGTGTGTCTTTCCAAATGACCCTCAAGCCTTCCTTTATAGTTTTCTCGTTGAGATATCAACGACTGAGATTAGATCTCTAATCAACGACTAAGATTATAACTTGACTTGATCTTCGCTTTCTAGATCATTCTCACTCTGTTTTATTAATACCCTTTAATTATTTAATTTCCCTAAGTTTAGACTTTGGGTCCCCATTAAAATAATTAATTTTTACAAAAAAACATAATTCGAGTGGAATTTTCACAAATGGTTTCTAGGTTCTTTGGAATACTAGTGCCTAAGCCTTTCCACGAGTTTTGCGACTTTTTGCATACACGATGTTAAAGAAATATGAGAAAATACATGGGACAACCAAAAATTCTAAAATGAGAAACATCAGGTTCCTTGCCGGTGAAACATTCCTCGGGTGTCTTGAAGTCCAATGCTTGATGTGGGCATCTATTTTGAACATATACGACAGTGTTGGCAACGTCTCCCCATAAGAACTTCGGTAGGCCTTGGTCATGAAGCATGGCACGAGTAGCTTCTATGATTGTTCGATTCTTCCTTTCAGCAACTCCATTTTTCTCAGGAGTATATGCAGTAGTGGTCTCCCTCTTAATGCCAACTCCTCCACAATATTCATTAAATTCATTTGATTCATATTCGGTTCCATTATCGGTCCTCAATATTTTGATCTTCTTCCCTGTTTGATTTTCATCCAAGGCTTTGAAAGAGCGGAACCATTTGAACACTTCGTCCTTCTTCTTCAAGAAATAGATCCATGTTTTGAAAGTAAATCCCTATTAATTTTGGACAAATAGGTCCAAACTCCATGTTGTGATGCTCAGATGAAGATGCCAATATTTTTATTGGATTCCTCTTTCAGAGAGGTGCAAGATTGATCTAAAGATCATCTTGATCCGATGACCAGAACATTTATTTTGAATTTATTCAAGATATGTGCAGGTCGACCTTAAGGTTTTGTGCCCCAGCAGTTGTGTCACACACCCTCACTGATGGATATATATTGGTCAACATTGGAGGACATTTCACTCATCTCATCCTCACACATTTCTCTCTCCTCATCTGATTGGTTCGATGACCTTGGTGGCTCTTCTCTCCACACGTGGGAAATTCCAAGCAACAACACATTTCTTATTTCGGTCTAGGGTTTTTGCAACAAACTTTGACCAGTGTTGACTTTGGTCAACATAAGGTCAAAAGGACCTGAAACTCTCCCAAAAGTTTGATTTTCCAAATCCACATTTTTTGGCACTATTCCCGATGCAAGACGTTGACTTTGACTTTTCTGCGTTGACCTAGCTGCTGCTACTGTTTGCGTTGACCGTTGACTGATAGTGTTGACTTTTTTGGTTGACTTTTGAGTTGACCGCTTGGCTGTCCTAGAGTGTTGTGTGACATTGCTGGTTGGCTGACCATATTGAGACTTTGCTGGTTGAAGCATCCTGTTGACCGCTGTAACGCACCAACACACTTATATATTTCCGGCTTGTCTTCTATCGATCTACTGGTATGTTCTATCAACATTTTACTTTATTGTTTATGTGATTGCTGACTGATATTGGGATAAAAAGTAAAGTTGCATCAAGCATAGAACATCTCCATAAATCTACATGGTATCAGAGCTGAGGTGAAGACAAAGCCCTAATTTGTAGCAATCACCGAAGAAGAGGATGGGTTATTCAAACTACAATGGCTTTAAGGCTGATGACAAATTGACTGGGAAGGATGACTTCCATGCTTGGAAGATGACATTGGATCTTAACTTAGAAGACCAAGATGTCATGGACTATTGTAATATCCTGTTTCGGGAATATCTCTAAAACACGGCGAACTCCAACCAAAGATGGACTGGGAGGGCATTTATCGGATATTCTGCCTCTGAAAAGAGGACGAGATCTGGAGGCTATCTGGCCCTTTCCAGACTCTGTCTAAGAGTGAAAGAGAAACACACCAAGTGTTATAGAACTAGAATTCTCAAGAATATATAAAAATAGCAGTGCAGCAAACATATAATAGAAGAGAAAGAAAATACGGCAACTCATCCAGAAACATAGAGAAGAAATGCTAAGCCATTTTATTAATCTGAGGAATACAATGAAATAAAATAGGTGATCAGAGTGATGGCACCTAATATTTCTCAAGGCAAGTGAAGAACTAATCTTAGAATATACAGGTAATGGCTGCTCTCTGAACTGCGTCCCAGCTGTTGGAAAACTGCCGTGTAGCTCCTACTGCTAGAATGAACTGAAGACTAGGGGCTGATCCCCTTGCCAGAATGAGTTGAAAATCTACAATCCTCCTCTACTCACCAATCTTGAAAAAACCCAGAAACCATATAAAAAATGGCTGACCCCCAAAAATCACCAGAAAACACCCCCTTGGAGAATTACGCTGGCCTCCAAGGCTCTACGTAGAGGATAAATGAGACTGACTAAAACACCGCCTCAAACTCCAGAAAAATATTCCCACAGGAAAAGGTTGATCCTCTGCTCAAAATCTCGGCTGAATCTCCTGCAGAAATCCCGAACCAGAGCACCTCCAAAATGGACTGTGTCCTCTCTCCCAGTGACTGCACAGTCTCTATGAAAGCCCAGCTCTGTAGCAAACCCAAAAAAAAAACTCTCACAATATACTGAAGAAATAATCTTGCCTGAGTAAGCACTCAAATTCCCCCGGGGCTAAGGGTGAGATCTCCGACCGGAGACACTCAATGCACTAAACAGTGTTGGAGATAGGCTAAACAGCCAGCGTGCTCAAGAAGACAAAACGTCCGGCTCAAAATCATCAAAAACATAAGGAATCAAATGAGAAGGCTCCTCCTTCTTTTATAACGTTAGCCTTCCTCCAATCCCAAGGCCATCTCCTCAATGTAGCCTCCATCTCTTGCCACGTGTCCAATCTCTCCTGCGCAGAAGCTTCTAGAGCTAACGTAGGCCCCCTCTCTACGTGGTGCTTGGCCCCCTTGGCTCCCCCTTAAGTCACAACGTTGTGCTACTAGGAGGGTTTTTTATTTCACTTAAGTGATTTAGACCCTCTCCACTCACTTTTTATTTATTTACAAACTATAGACGGCAAAACTAAACAAAATCGAATATTCCAATTAGCTATCGCTAATTGGGAATATTATAGTCTCCCCCAGAAAAATGTTTCTTGTCCTTAATAAACTGAAGTGATGGATGTTGCAAAATATTCTCACTCTCCCAAGTGGCATCCTCATCCGGCAAATTTTTCCACCTCACCAAGAATTCTCGGACTGTCCTTCTCCGTAGCTGCCTCTCCCTAGTATCATTAATAGCCTCTGGCTGCAACACCAAGTGCCCCTCATCATTCGTGGGTGGTAGCTCATCTGTCACTGTCACCTGCTGCCCCAACGTCTTCTTCAGGCATGATACATGAAAAATGTTGTGGATCTTGCTGCCTTGGGGCAGCTCCAACTCATACGCAACTTGCCTAATCCTGCGTATCACCCTGTATGGCCCGTAAAAGCGAGGCTTGAGCTTCTCAACTCCCTTTTGTTTTAGCGATGACTGTCGGTATGGCTGTAATTGTAGGTAGACCAAGTCCCCTACCTCAAGCGCTCCCTCCAGGCCTTTGTCGACGAAACACGCTGGTTTTGTGTTGTAATAACTTCGCTCCTTGAGAGCTCGGTGTCGACTCTTGAATCCAAATCTTGGCTCTAGGAGCCTTGCTAATACCGAACATCACACATCGACCAAAAGATAAGGAATGATACCCATACAAAGCATAAAACGGTGACATACTAATGGACATGTGATGTGTCGTGTTGTAGCAGTACTCCCACAAATGTAACCATCTCAACCATGCTCGCTACTACCCACTGACATAGTTACGCAAGTAGCCCTCCAGGCACTTGTTAACTATCTTCGTCTGTCCATTTGTCAGTGGGTAATAACTGGTACTCGGTGTCAACTCCGTCCCCACCAGCCGGAAAAGCTCTTGCCAAAATCCGCCCATAAAGCAGCTGTCCCTGTCACTGATGATGGTCTTAGGAAGACCATGCAGCCTGAAAACCTCTCTAAAGGACAGCTCAACCACCTGTGTTGCTGTGTAATGCGCGGATATGGCGAAAAAGTGTGCATACTTTGTCACCCGATCAACGACGACAAGGATACAATCCTTGCCCTGCACCATGGGCAACCCTGTGATGAAGTCCATCGATATGCTCTCCCATTTCCCCTCCGGAATAGGAAGAGGCTGCAACAATCTTGCGGGATGGTTCATCTCCTCCTTGTTCCTCTGACAAACATCGCAATCCCTGATGTGTTGGAGTACATCCTCCTTGAGGCCCTTCCATGAGAACCTCTCCCTAATGGCCTTGTAGGTTTTGGTAAAACCCTGATGGCCTGCCAATGGAGAATCATGTGACGCCTGGAGTATCTTCTTCTTGAGCTGAGACCCCTCAGTCAAGAAGATCCTATCCCTGTAATAGATGATCTCATCAACCACCCTGTACCTGTCATCCGCTACCTGTCCATCCAGCACCTCACATGCAAATCTGTCCTTGGAGTACTCCACTAAAAGTCGAGCCCTCCAATCTGTATCCAAGCTCATAATAGATAACGTGGCTGGTCTACGTGAAAGGGCATCTGCTACCACGTTATTCTTACCCTTGACATACTCAATGTGAAATTCATATGCTTGGATCTTATTGATCCACTTCAGCTGCCTCTCCTGTAGCTGCTTCTGCTCCAAAAAGAACCTAAGGCTATTGTGGTCAGTCCTCACCCTGAACCTGTTCCCTACCAAATACTGCTGGAATTTGGCCAAGGCATGCATGATGGCCAAGATCTCCTTGTCGTATATAGAATACAACCTCTCGTGTGGAAGGAGCTTCCGGCTCTCAAAGGCTATAGGGTGTCCCCCGTCATCTGGCGGCAGGTCCTCTCCCCGACGCATCACCTCCAGGCTCCCAAATGGATGCATAAAAAATGCGACGATGCAAGCAGCAGGCGACTACTCATCACCCCTCCTTAAGCCTATCAAAGGCTGTTGCGTTGTATACGACCAGCTGAATGCCCCCTTCTTCGTCAGATCTGTAAGGGGCGCAACAAGCTATGAGAAACCTCTGAAGAACTTCCTGTAATAAGTACATATGCCAATGAACCCTCGAAGTTCCGTCACGTTCCTCGACTCCGGCCAATCTTTGATGGCCCTAATCTTCTCCTCATGGACCCTCACTCCGTCCACTCCAATAATGTGACCCAAACACAACATCTCCGTCATCCCAAACTCACACTTGGAGAGCTTAGCATAGAACTGTTGCTCTTCCAAGATGTGTAGTACTGCCTCTATATGATGGAGATGCTCCTCCCAAGTCCTGCTATATATGAGTATGTCATCAAAGAAGACAAATACAAACTTCCTCAGATGACTGCGGAAGATATGGTTCATGCAAGACTGGAAAGTGGCTGGTGCATTGGTTAGCCCAAAAGGCATAACCAAAAACTCAAAGTGCCCATAATGACACCTGAAAGCGGTCTTGGGAATGTCCTATTCCCTCACGCGAATCTGATGGTACCCTGATCTCAAATCAATCTTCGATAAGAACTTGGCTCCTCTCAACTCATCCATCAACTCATCGATCCTGGGTATAGGATACCTGTTCTTCAGGTTCTTCTTGTTCAGGGCCCTGTAATCAATGCACATCCTCAAGGTGGCGTCCTTCTTCTTCACCAACACTACGGAAGAAGCAAACGGACTCGTGCTCGGTCTGATGTGCCCAAGAGCCAACAACGCCTGGATGGCCCGTTCAATCTCATCCCGATAGGCTTTGGGATGCCTATAGGGGGTAGTAATCACCGCCTGAATGCCCTGCTCAAGCTCAATGGTGTGCTCAAATCCTCGGTCTGGTGGCCAACCTGGTGGTATATCTCCAAACACTGCATCATACCTGTCAAGGATGGCCTGTATATCCGGATGAACTGCTCGACCGGTGGTCTCTGCCTCTGATGCCCGCAACTCAACCGCCCACTCTATGTCTCCCTTCCGGAAATCTGCCTCCATCCGGTGTGCCGAAACTGTCTGAGGTGGGTAAGTGTGCATTCCGCGGATATTCTCATGCTTCCGGGTCTTCTTGTCATCCTACTCCATCTCTAAGGCCTCCCAATCCGTGGTAACCTTCCCCAGAGTAATCAACCACTGAACACGCAATACCACATTGGTATCTGGTATGTTGACCACGAAAAAGTGATCGGTCACGGTGTAGGTACCCATTGTCACTGCCAACTCTGGAACATACCGGGCACACTGCATCGTCTGGGCTCCTGGGACCAAAACTAAAAATCCATCAAAGCTCTCGGTCAGTATACCTCTCCGCTCAACCATTTGTGCATCAATGAAGTTGTGGGTTGCCCCACTATCAGATGGATATTGTCCTCGACCACGTCTTGTCCTCGTCGCATGGCGTCAAATATAGGAACTCCTCGCCAATGCAAGGTCCCTCCCCATCAGGTGCAAAAGGCGCACCTCCTTTGTCCCTCGAGGTGGAGGCGGCAAGCTGATCCCTGGGCGGTCGGCTTCTCTCCACCGCCTCCTCCTTATCCTCCTCATCCTCTTCCCCGCTATCATCGGAGAAGACCTTAATGAAGTGTGCTTTTCCAGCAGCACACCTATGCCCTGGTGCCCACGGTTCTTGACAAGTGAAGCACAACCACTTCTTCCTCAACTCCCTCCTGGCATCATCATCTATCTGTGCCCGTCCCAGATTCCCCTTTGGAGGAGGAATCCTCACATCCTTCCCCTTGGGCTGGAAATCTTGTCTCTGGGGGTAAGGTTTCCGAGTCCTGGGCAATGCATCCTGTAAGTCTCGGGTCCTACTGATAACGTCCTGAAGTGTCGCTGGTTTGGTAGACCTGACTAGACCTCGAAGTGGCTCTGCTAACACCTCTACAAACATATAGATCATCCGAGCTGCGGATAGATCTGGAACCATCACAGAAACCCTCAAGAAATCTACAATGTAGGTCCGGGGCTCCCAGTCTGCTTGAGCCTCGTCAGCTCAACAAAGTGTTGTTCCGGATCCCTCCGGTCAAACCGCTCCATCAACCTCCTGGTAAAATTGGCATATGTAGTCACTGTGGAATGTGCAAGTGTAACCATCCCATGGAACCACCAATCCTGGGCCTCGCCATCCAAATGTAACGTCGCCACCTTGATGGCCTCCGTCTCTGACATTTGGTTAAGCTGGAAATAGATGTCCAACTTCTCCACCCAAGACTTTTCGAAACTGTTTGATGATCCATCAAACATAGGAAAATGAAAT
The DNA here is from genome assembly GCA_034641835.2 of Pinus albicaulis. NCBI lineage: Eukaryota > Viridiplantae > Streptophyta > Pinopsida > Pinales > Pinaceae > Pinus > Pinus albicaulis. The sequence goes on along the minus strand of CM076575.1, from coordinate 1,321,958,104 downwards.
CTGCTAGAGGCACGGTGGGAATCTCCATCATGATAATGCCGGTGCCCTCTATGATGGTCGCGGGGTCTACTGTCCTGCTGGAGTTGCACAAAATCTCTGAATGTGAGAGCATCCCTGAACTCTTGCCCGTAGGCCTGATACTCTGCAAAATACTCGCCTATGTGTGTTCGGTGCCGCCTCTGCCCTCGCTCCTACCTGCATGTCTGCTCCCAAGAAAGTGGGCGCGGGCAAGGTGATTAGGTGCACGTGAAAGCCATGAGGCCCCGAGGAGTATCACCAACCTAGTCTGCAACGCTCGGCAAATGGCCTCACTACACAAGTCCCTCTCCTGCACGGAAAACTGCGAGTCTCACGGCTATCTAGCCTCTACGGCGGTGAATCTCTAAGCCCATCCTCAACTTTGTCTAGCTAATTCTGTAGCCGGTTGGGGCTGGTACGCAAATCTCTTCTCGTCCTCATACGCAACGAGATCACAACTGCGGAATCGCACGGGCTCCCCCTGACCTCGTACGTCATGGGCTCCTCCACCTTTCTGCGCTACCATCTCGGAGGCTCCTCTTACATTCTATGTCCACCACCTGAACATAGTCTCCCTCTCCATAGGTGTTTTCCAACCTATGCTCACGGTCTCTGTTCCTGCTTCTGTAACAAATATATGGTCTCTTCCCCGGTGTCATAGACCACAAGCTGAGCCAGAACTATGCTCTGATACCACTATAATATCCCGTTTCGGGGATATCTCTAAAACACAGCAAACTCCAACCAGAGATGGACTGGGAGGGCATTTACCGGATATTCCGCCTTTGAGAAGAGGACGAGATCCGGAGGCGACTTGGCCCTTTCCAGACTCTGTCTAAGAGTGAAAGATAAACAAACCAAGTGGTATAGAACTAGAATACTCAAGAATATATAAAAATAACAGTGCAGCAGACATATAATAGCAGAGAAAGAAAATACGGCAACTCATCCAGAAACATAGAGAGGAAATGCTAAGCCATTTTATTAATCTGAGAAATATAATGAAGTACAATAGGTGATCAGAGTGATGGCACCTAATCTTGCTCAAGGCAAGTGAAGAAACACTCTCAGAAAATACAGGAAATGGCTGCTCTATGGACTGCGTTCCAACTGCTGGAAAAATGCCGTGTAGCTGCTACTGCTGGAATGAACTGAAGACTAGGGGCTGATCCCCTTGCCGGAATGAGCTGAAAATCTGCAAACCTCCTCTACTCACCAATCCGGACAAAACCCAGAAACCATATTAAAAATAGCCGACCCCTGAAAATCACCCGAAAATACCTCCTCAGGGAATTACGGTGGCCACCAAGGCTCTGCGCAGAGGCTAAATTAGATCAGCTGAAACACTGCCTCAAACTCCACTAAAATCCTCCTGTGGGAAGGCTGATCCTATGTTCAAAATCTCGGCTAAATCTCCTGCAGAAATCCCGATCCGGAGCACCTCCAAAATGGACTGCGTCCTCTCTCCCAGTGACTGCGCAGTCTCTATGAAAGCCCAGCTCCGCAGCAAACCCAAACAACAAAACCTCTCACAAAATACTAAAGAAATAACCTTGCCCGAGTAGGCACTCGAAGTCCCCCGGGGCTAAGGGCGAGATCTCCGACTGGAGACACTCAATGCACTAAACAGTGCTGCAGACATACTAAACAGCCAGCGTGCTCAAGAAGACAAAACGTCTAGCTCAATATCATCAACAATAGAATGAATCAAATGAGAAGGCTCCTCCTTTTATAACGTTGGCCTTCCTCCAATCCCAAGGCCATCTCCTCAATGTAGCCTCCATCTCTTGCCACGTGTCCAATCTCTCTTGCGCAGAAGCTTCTAGAGCTAACGTAGGCCCCCTCTCTACGTAGTGCTTGGCCCCCTTGGCTCCCCCTTAAGTCACAACGTTGTGCTACTAGGAGGGTGTTTTTTTCACTTAAGTGAGTTAGACCCTCTCCACTCACTTTTTATTTATTTACAAACTATAGACAGCAAAACTAAACAAAATCGAATATTCCAATTAGTTGTCGCTAATTAGGAATATTACAACTATGTGCAGGGTAAAATCCAAGAGCCTCCATCCATTGCTACTGCTGCTGCCAAAACAAAGTATAAGAAGGGGGAGATCAAAGCAAAGTTGATGATCAGGGACTCAATTCATAAGAGTTTGGTTACCTACATCTCAGAGTTGGGCACATCCAAAGAGATGTATGATAAGTTGGTCCAAATGTTCAAGGCCAACAATGCGAATCAAGTCCTATTCTTCAAGAACCAATTGAAGAATCTGAAGAAAGGCAGGGGTGAGTCTGTTCAATCATATTTTCTGAAGCTGACCGAGATCAGAAACAATCTGTTGGCTATTGGGGAGACAATAGTTGATCGAGAGATGGTTCTCACCGCACTTGGAGGTATCTCATCCGAATGGCATGTATTCAACACTGCCATTCTCACTAACAATGTGATACCTGATTTTGACGAAGTACTATCAAGATGCGCACAAGAAGAGACAAGGATGAAGGAATATGAAAATGAAGGAAATGTTGCCTTTGCTGCTCATACTAAGAAGAAGAACTTTGGTGGTCCAAGGAACAATGGAAGAGCAGGGGCCCAAGGTAAGAAAGGCAAGTGTTACACTTGTCACAAGCTAGGTCACTATGCTAGAGAATTCCCTTTCAAGAAGGATTCTCTCGATGATGATGACAACAACAACAATCAGAGGAATGGCAATCAAAGGAACAACAAGTTCAAGGGAAAGAGGAAGGCTCTCTCCGGCGAAAATGAGCAACCTTTCAAAAGGTCGAGAAATTCCAGGTATGAGGAATCAAATGTTGTTGATAAAAGAAATGAATTCATTCTTGTATCTGCCCTCTCTGCTGCATCTCCACCCGACACTATGGATGTCTGGTTGATAGATAGTGGTGCCTCAAGGCACATCATTGGGTTCAAGGAAGCACTTTCTGATATGGTTGAGAAGGATGCTAATCTGGAAATTATCTTTGGAGACAATGCCTCATATACCGTGAAAGGGACAGGGATTGTCTCAAGTTCAAGTCCTCCGCTTGCAGGATGTACTCTATGTACCTAATTTGAAGAAGAAACTTGTGTCTATATCGGCCATGGAAGACAAAGGTTTCAATGTGGCATTCATTGATGGGAAGGTGCGCATCTAGAAGAAGAGCTTCAAGGAAGCTATCACGATTGGGTCTAGAGTTGATACACTCTACCAGGTTGGAGGAAGTCCACTGGGAGCAACGACGTGATGTTATCCGACAGACCGATAATGGCACTGAATATGAGACGAACGAGTTCAAGAACTTTTGCAGAGAAGCTGGCATCAAGAGGGAGACCACAACTGTCTATACTCTTGAGCAGAATGGCGTTGCTAAATGAAAGAATAGGACCATTATGGAAGTTGCCCGTGCCATGCTATGTGACTAGGGTCTACTGAAGTTTCTATGGGGAGAAGCTGCGAACACTGCTGTGTACATACAAAACCAATGCTTGCATTCCGCTCTGGACTCCAAAACTCCTGAAGAGGTTTTCACTGGTAAGAAACCTGACGTCTCACATTTCAGAGTTTTTGGATGTCCTGTTTATTTTCATGTGTTGAAAGAGAAGAGGAGCAAGCTGGATGCTTCTGGGAAGAAGGGAATGTTTGTGGGCTACAACGAAACTTCGAAGGCCTATAGAGTCTATGTGCCTGGTCAAAGGGAGGTGGAGATATGCCATGATGTCACCTTTGACGAAGATGCTTCCCTAAGGAAAGTAGTCATTCTTCCAAGATCTGAGGAAGATCATGAAGCAAGGCCTGGAAATCAAGAAGAATCGAAGGATGAAACGATGCACGATGCTAAAGGACCAATGGACCCGATTGATCCACCTCCTTCACTGGGGAAGAGACCATCATGGCTCAGGGACACTCTCGAGGATACCGAGGGACATTGCGTGAAAGCAAGAAACCGAATAGATACCACGGGTATCTAGCAGCCATGAGTACTATTGTACAATATGAGCCTAGATCTTTTAAGGAAGCCGTAAAGCATCAAGTCTGGAAGGATGCTATGCATGAAGAGTATGAGTCCATATTGAAGAATGATGTATGGGATGTGGTTCCAAGACCGGAGGACAAAGCAGTTGTCACCTCGAAATGGCTCTACAAGATCAAGCATGGATCTGATGGAAGTGCTGAAAAGTTCAAGGCGAGATTCGTTGCCCGTGACTTCTCTCAAAAGGAAGGCATAGACTATGATGACATATTTGCACCTGTGGCCCGATCTACCACCATCTGATCTATCATAGCCCTTGCTGCTACGCAAGGATGGAGTCTTCATCAAATGGATGTGAAGACCGCATTTCTGCAAGGTGCAATAAAGGAAGAGGTATATGTAGAGCAACCTCTGGGGTTCGAAGTCCAGGATTGGGACACCCATGTTTGCAGGTTGAAGAAAGCCCTCTAAAGATTGAAGCAAGCACCCAGAGCTTGGTACGAGAGGATAGATAGCTACCTGATGAAGTTGGGCTTTACTCATAGTAATGTTGATCCGAACCTTTACTTCATGGTTGATAGAGAGAAGCCTCTCATTCTGATGTTGTATGTGGACGACCTCTTCCTGACAGGTGTTGACCCTCTCATTCATCAGTGCAAGAGGGAGCTCACTGCTGAATTCAAGATGAAGGACCTAGGACTGATGCATTACTTCCTAGGCCTGGAGGTCTGGCAGAGACCTGGCGAGATTTTCCTTTCTCAAGGAAAATACATTGTGAAGCTTCTAGAAAGATTTGGTGTGGTGGACTGTAAGTCCGTGTCGACACCGACGGAGCTCAACTTTGAGAAGTTGAGTGGCAGCACTGCTAGGCCCGTGTTAGCTAATCCTACTGAGTATCGTCAACTCGTAGGGGCCCTGATGTTCTTAGTAAACACCCGTCCAGACGTATGTTTTGCAGTGAACACTTCGAGTCAACACATGGTTGATCCTCATAACATTCACTGGGTTGGTGCCAAGAAACTCTTGAGATATCTCTGGGGCACGATAAACCATGGGCTGAGATACATTGTCAAGACCATGACACTCCATGGATATACCGATGCCGATTGGGCTGGCAGTGTGGTGGATCGCAAAAGCACATCTGGATGCTGCTTCACACGTAGATCTTTTTTGGGTAGGAAATGGAAGTCGGTAGCCTTGAGCACTGCTGAGGCCGAATACATTTCAACATGTATGGCCGGTTGTGAAGTCACTTGGTTGGGAAATCTCTCCAGTGAGTTGTTCGAGCATGTGCTAGATGCCACCATTATCCTTTGTGATCACTGATAACCAAAGGGAGATTCGTTTGTCATAGAATCCTGGGTTCCACGATCGATCCAAGCATGTTGATGGCTGGTACCACTTTATCCAGGAGATGGTACAGCGAAGCGCCGTAAGGCTCGATCATATAGGAACTGATAAGCAGGTCGCGGATATTCTCACAATGTCCTTGGGGAAGGTCATGTTCCTAAACATCCATGAGAATCTTGGAATCGTGGAACGACCCTATTCTGAGGGTCCTGTTGGATGATGAGCTCTTGGAGCTCTGGGGGGGCTTTGGGGATAGCTTCTCGGAGCTATAAGCAACCACAGGGCTAGGCTTGCCGAACCTTGTTGGTGTGCTTTTGCCCCACCGTTGTGATGATTAAGTTGGTTCACCTCTCATTATCTGTGCCCCGTATGCATCCTACCCATTTGAGTTCCGGACTCGTGGGAAGTACCTCTCATTTGGCCAATGAGGTGGGAAAATCTAGAGACTAGTAGCAAAGACTGATGGACGCATCAGAAATTGTCGTACTCTCTATCTAGGATGGCATGGTCCAACCACTTGACCTAGGATCAAGTCTAGAGAGGTTTCGGACCTCCAACTGACTTCGGGTCAGCGAAACTAACTTTGGGTTAATATATGACTCTCTTGAGTCCAAGTGAGGTTTCGGACCTACTGACTTCGGGTCAGATAAACCAACTTCGGGTTGGTATGTGACTCTCTGAGTCCTAGAGAGGTTTCGGACCTCTAGGCTAAATCTGTCAGCCGAGAATGATGTCTTTGTGACTGACCACTTCTGTTTTGAAATAAAGAAGCCAGTAAAGCAAGTTACGGCTGGATGACGCACGATGTTTGGATTGCACAGGTGGATGGAGTTCTCCTAGTTGAGAGGGAGTATTAATTTTGGACTACTAGGTCCAAACTCCATGTTGTGATGCTCAGATGAAGATACCAATATTTTTATTGGGTTCCTCTTTCAAAGAGGTGCAAGATCGATCTAAAGATCATCTTGATTTGATGAGCAGAACATTTATTTTGAATTTATTCAAGATATGTGCAGGTTGGCCTTAAGGTTTTGTGCCCCAGCAGTTGTGTCACACACCCTCACTGATGGATATATATTGGTCAACGTTGGAGGAAATTTTCACTCATCTCATCCTCACACATTTCTCTCTCCTCATCTGATTGGTTTGATGTCCTTGGTGGCTCTTCTCTCCACACGTGGGAAATTTCCTGCAACAGCACTTTTCTGATTTTGGTCTAGGGTTTTTGCAGCAAACTTTGACCAGTGTTGACTTTGGTCAACGCAAGGTCAAATCGACCCGAAACTCTCCCAAAATTTCGATTTTCCAAATCCGCATTTTCTGGCACTATTCACGAGACAAAACTTTGACTTTGACTTTCCAGCGTTGACCTAGCTACTGCAGCTGTTTGTGTCGACCGTTGACTTGTTGGGTTGACTTTTGAGTTGATTGTTTGGCTGTCCTAGAGGGTTGTGTGACATTGCTGGTTGGCTGACCATATTGAGACTTTGTTGGTTGAAGCATCTTGTTGACCGCCGTAACGCACAAACACACTTATATATTTCTGGCTTGTCTTTTGTCGATCTACTAGTATGTTCTATCAGCATTTTACTTTATTGTTTATGTGATTGCTATCTGATATTGGAGAAAAAGTAAAGTTGCATCAAGCATAAAACATCTACATAAATTTACACATCCACAAAAATTGCATAGTATAAATATCCTCCCAATGATGTTATGGGAAACACACCAGAAAGATCAGAATGGATCAATTGAAGAATGTCGATAGTTTGACTTTTTGAAGGGAATGGTCCCCTTGTATGTTTTCCAACTGCACAACCCTGACAAACACCTTCATGATCTATGTTGAATTCAAACATACCTATGATCATCTTCCTTACATCAGGTAAGGCTTTGTAAAAAAGGTGAGCAAATCTTCGGTGCCATAATTCGGATTGAAGAGAAGTATCGCAAGTCATAGATCCCAAAGGACTTCCTCCAACTTGATAGATACATTCAACCCTAAATCCATGTGTAAATGCATCTTTCGGGTTTCTTTGCCAAATATGTACCTTCCCATCAACGAATGCTACCTTGAAGCCTTTATCTTCCATCGCAGAAATAGATATCGTGTTCTTTTTCAAATCAGGTACATACAATACTTCTTGTAGATGAAGGATTTGACCTTGATTTAAGTGAAGAGTGACAATCCCTATTCCTTTCACGGGGTAGGTGGCATTGTCTCCAAGTATGATCTCGAAATAGTCTTCTTTTCAATCAAATTAGAGAGGGCCTCCTTGTAACCAGTGAAGTGCCTCGAGGCACCACTATCAATCAACCAATTATCCAAGGTGTCTGGAGGAGAGGCAGTAGTGAGAGCGGAAATAAGATAAAATTCTTTTTGTTTTTCTACAACATTAGTTTCCTCATACTTGGAATTTCTCGTCCTTTTGGGAGGTCTACCATTACCATATCGAGTAGTGGGAGCCAAGGTTACTTCGGAGCGGGAGCGACATTTTCGTAAGCTCTCGGTTCGAGAGCAATTCGGGGAGAAAATTTTTCATCAACCACGTCCACAAGTTAGTAACATACAACATATTGAGTCTCATGATTCATCATTATTAAAGTTTCAAGCTTTCAAAATTCAATATATAACATTTATCATCATTGATCACCAAAGTTGTACTTGTAAGCTAAGTGTAACCATTACAACAAAGAATACCTAACATGAAATGAAATGTTATAAAATGAAATGAAATGAAATAACTTTCAACTTTCACGAAGCATGGTATTCATAATTCATTACCAATGAGTTATAATTGCCAACTTCATACTTCAAACTTAAATTGTCATATATTGTTTTTAAAAAATATCATAATAAATAAGAAAGAATCAACAGTTATAAAAACTACTAGAAACTAGAAGAGACAAGTAAATCTGTTATCTATAGCTAATGCTTGGGCCTCTTGCTGCCACGAGAAATTTCTAATTTTTTAGTCTTGTTGGAAAATCATGATCTTTGTCATTAATATCACCCTCTAAGCATTAATATCCAGAGGTATTTCTGTCATTACCTCTAGATCTGTATAGGGATCTTTGTCATTAATATCAACCTCTAGCATTCGCTCCGGGAGCGAGTTCAAGGGAGCGCGCTCTGGGAGCGAGTTCGAGGGGGGCAGCCGCTCCCCCGCAACCTTGGCAGGAGCATTTCTCTTTGCTTTGTTGTTGAACCAATTGTTAACTTGATTGCCATTGCCTTTGAAATTGTTGCGATTGTTGTTATCGTCGTCATCCCATGGAGTATCCTTCTTATGAGGACACTCTCTAGCATAGTGGCCAAACCTCTTACAATTGTAGCACCTTCCCTTTCTTCCTTCTCTAAATCCCTGTTTGAATCTTTGACCTTGTCTCTTTGGACCAGCATTTTTCTTCCTCTTTACATGAGTAGAAAATGCAGTGGGTTCATTTCCATTTGAAGGTTTGTCTCTCTCCATCATCCTCGTCTCTTCTTGAGTGCATCTAGTCAATAGTTCGTCGAAACCAGGAACACTGTCATTGTTAAGAATAGTGGTGTTAAACACATCCCATGCTCATGTGAGACCTCCAAGAGCAATAAGAGTGAGCACCCTGTCAGCGACGACTTCTCCAATAGATAGAAGATCATTCTTGATTTCGGTAGTCCTCATGAAGTAGGATTGGATATACTCCCCCCTATCCATCTTGATGTCCTTCAACTTGTTCTTGAGAAAGAGGATTTGATTTGCACTATTTGCTTTAAACATCCTCACCAACTTGTCATACGATCTCCTTAGATGTTCCTAAATCAAGAATGTAAGCAAACAAATGTTTTTGAATGGAGTCTCTGATAATTTCTTAGCTTTGACCTCACCTTTCTTACACTGTCTTAACAGCAGCCGATGCATTTGAAGGAGGCTCCACCACATTTCCCTGCACATAGTCCATAACATTATTCTCTTCCAAAGTCAAGTCCAAAGACAACTTCCATGCATGATAGTCATATTTATCATTGAGCTTATCCCCAATCTTGAAGCAAGATGTAGATGCCATTGAGGCTTGTCCTTGTCTAACGGATCTTACTTTGTGATTGCTTTTTTCTCTTGCTTGGGCTTTGTCTTCACTTGGGCTCTAATACCATGTTAATTTTAGTTAACAATGGTATGTTCTATGCTTTGCACAATTTACTTCAATATTCCTTTAGCAGCCCAATGACAATTTCCAATTATTTCCAATAGCAATCACATTAACCATTAATTACATTGACAGTAAATGTAGATAGAACATAAAACAAGATGCAGGAGACAAGCCAAGACAAGAGAACACCGGATTTGGCGGATGCCAGGGAAAACCCCAATGTGGGGAAAACCCTTTGATCAATTCTTCTTATTATTATATCAAAAGTTCAGTAGAGAGAGAGTACAAAAGTCAAATTGACTTGCCCAATTCAAAGTCAAAACATCCCTGTCAAATTCTGCATCAAATTTCAGCCCTAACCAAAAAGTCAACGCTGGTCAAAACAGCAGTAAATCTTCCTCAAAGCAGCTCAGTCTTCCTCAGTCAAACTCGATCTGATCAGGAGGTCAAATTCAGCCCAAAACAGCTCGGTCAAAGGAGAGAGAAAACTGTTGTAATTTTTCTCCGATCAAAGTGCAGTCAATGCAAGTTAAACAGCCCAAAATTTCTCGGTTTTGTGCCCAGCAATGCGCCCTAGAAAAATCAAACCTTTGACCCCAAAAATGCAGTTAAACTCAATCAATAAGGCCTCGGCCAACGTTGGTCAAACCTGTCACATAAGTCTGAAATTTCGGCCTGCAATTCTGCCCAGAAAACTCGTCCTCCTTGCCACACATGTGAGAGAGAGACGCTGTACAAACCAATTAGAGGAAGAGAGAGAAAAATGTGTGAGTGATGATGATGCCAAATGAGGTGTGAGATCACTTGTATTTATACAATTCGTTGTGGGTGAAGAAACACGTCCATTGGGCTTCTTGAGCCTACAGGTTGATGTGGCCGACTTGAACAATTTCCATATGTGTAGGCATAAATTCAAAATCATCCTTCCACTTGTCCAAATAAAATGAGATGATCTTTAGATCAATTTTGGTCCTCTCAAAATGAGGAATTTAATGCAATCATCTCCATCAAATGAGCTGTCCAAAAGTGGAATTTGGCCCTAATTGCCAATTTTAACAGTTATTTATCTCAGTATGTAGAACTTAATTTTTTAAACTAGTGAACTCTTAATGCTTCATTTTCTCTTTCAACCAAATGCTGCTTAATCATGCCCTTCCCCTATCTAGAAGTATTATATCTAGAAATATTAGAATGAAATGTAACCAGATTACAATGAAAAGACTCCTTCGGGTTCCTCTTTCCCTTGGGAGTTAGATTTCCAAATTTACTGCATATGCATTATTTATATCAACGTCAATCTATTTCTCTTTCACATTTTTAAAAAATTATCTTCTGTTTCCAGCTTTGGCAGTTTCCAAATACGAGATGGGCAAGGGGGCGCAAAACATCTCTCTGGTAAACTGATTCCAGGCAAAATTTTAGAATTGCTATAAGAACAGTTTCATATGTTTTGTGCAAGGGTCAAAAATTACTTTGAAATTGTTTTCTGTTTCTAGCTTCTGCAATATGGCATCTTATTGGGTTAATTTCCAAATTAAGGTTGAAAATTTGCTTTCAGATTATTTTCGTGTTCACAGCGTCTGCAGATGGCATCTTGTTGGAGTTGATTTTGGGGTTCACAGTATGTGAATTATTTATGTCAACTTTCAGAATCTATTATTCTTTCAGATTGTAGAGTATCACAATGAATGAATTGCACTCAGCTTACAAGAGAAAGATCCCTTCAAGATCAATCCTGGATTAGGATTCGACTTTTCTTTTAGAATTCATTTTATTTATTTTAATGTTGAGATCTAGTTTTAGATAGAATTTTATTTTTATTTATTTTGACCAGGCTGAGTTAAGGCAGGGGCTCTTTTGACCTCAGGCCCTTCCTTGCAGTTTAATTATTGTAAAGTGACTTCTATTTTCAACTTCTCTTTATAGTGACTTTTAATTTCAACTTCTCTTTATAAGCATCAATGGCCTAAATTGGTTGTAGAAGAAGAGTTAAACCACTAGAAAAAGACAGGATTAAACAAAACAAAAAGTGGTTAGGCAAATGGGACATAAATCTGCATGATTGCCCTCAAGCTAATGAGGAGATAAAAATGTGGGTGTTGGAAAAATTTAGGACTGCCATGTGGACAAAGAAGGTAGGCAAAAAAAAAAGCATATTATATCAAAGAATTTAACCCAAGGTGAAAACATGATGATAAAGAGTATTTGAGTTCCTCAATCAAGGGAACAACTAAAATTATAAATTGCTCAGCTGAGGACTAGCTCCCATCATCTAAGATGTGAAACTGGAAGATGGACTGTCCCTAAAGAAGATTGGGAAGAACTAACTTGCATTTTTTGCAATAGAGGGGTGGTAAAAACAGAAAGGCATTTTATCAAAGAGTGTGCAGCCTATGAAGTTATCTGTCCTCAGTTTGATAGCAAACAAAAGGTGAACAGTCTCAATGAACTTTTTGAGGAAACAAGGCTTCACAAAACAGCTAATTTCTTACTCAAGATCCATAACAGCAGAATCAACCTACAAAAAAAGACTAAATATGGATTAAGTGATAGTAGGTGGTCCGTTAGGCCTCGAGATCTGGTGGACATCATTAGAAGCCATTTCATTTCATTCCATATAAAATTTTGAAGGTGACTTAACAGAAACTAAACACCACATAAACTAGCTAATGCATCTCATAAATAATTTTATTTATTTATGTTAATGTTGAGAATCTATTTATGCGAAATTAATTTCTAATAAATAATTTTATTTATTTGTGTTGTGAATCTATTTATGTGAAATTATTTTTTTGTTTACAACTTCTGCAATTTCCAGAGACCAAATTGCCTTTGGCAGGGTAACACATGTCTTTGGAAGACTTGAACGTTGAAGAAAAATCACTAATCACACTGGAGCATTGAAACAACGTTAGATTTTTAATTCACAATATGCCTTCAGTTCTCAATTCAATTAATTTTTGAAATTTACTAAATCTATAACTCGGTATCATACTCATATAATAATAATAAATAAATAAAATAAATAAAAATAAAAAAATAAAAATATATATATATATATATATATATATATATTTCTACATAAAACAATATTTCGCATATCAATTTCTACATTAAAAGAAACAAGTAAATTACAACTAAACTAAATTCATTTTAAATAATTAAAAAATATTCAAACTCAAAATATATAATCCTTTAGGACCTGTAATAATCAGGAATTTAAATTCTATGAATATATATCACATGATAAGAAAGCGAAATCACCAACATTTATACCTGGTCATCCCAAGACTCAACATTGACGCGCAGACCTCGAAGAAAAGAAAGCGTCCCTGCCGCCTTGTCTGTCAACCCATCCTCCTCCACCGTGTCGATCTGATCATGAAGAAGACGAATAGTATTGAGGAATCTGGCAATCCCACTTTGCAGAACGGGAGCAGAGCCAGGATACTGCCCTATTATTGCCACAGAGAAGTTCTTTGCGACCGCCAAAATGTAGTACTCATTCATGCCATATTCTACATTGGCAGGCATTGGCCATATAAGAACTTTATTTATATTTATATTATGTTCGCTACTCGACCATGCTAGAGGCGCCGACCTCCACATTGTGATAACAGCCAACCAAAGACAGGCTCCCCTAACAACACAGGCCCTTACAGCCATTGTGGAGGTCTATTGCGTCTGTACGCTGTCCTGGCCTTGAACAGGGTAGCGAATAAAATGGCCTTCAAACCCAATCCCTGTTCTATAAATCTTATTCCAATCCAACTTCCAACCCAAAAAGTAGGATAGGTAACTCTAGTCACTGCTGCCACTGCAGCAAACGAAGAAACAAAATGGGAAAAATATAACTTTCCTTTATTGGAGTACGGGCTGGCCGAATATGTTGAGATAATGATTGTTGGCTAAAGTCACATTGTTCGGCTATTTCAGCGCCTTTTAACGACACGGAGGTTCATTGAAAGATACTGTGATACGGTATGCCTTCAAAGTTGGAAGGTGGGTCTGCGTGAGGGAGAGAGCATTCACGACACGGTAGATAATAGAAAGATACAGTGATCCTACCGTATGTCTTCAGAAGTTGGGTTTACCTGAGGGAGAGAACATGATTATTTTAGATCAGGCATTCTCTTTGTTTGTCGCTTACAAGAAAAGGTGATCTCATTTTTTCACAATCTCTGGAAAATCTTGGGAATCGTTTTCCCTACTGTCTTCCCTCCTATCTATCTCGTACCTCTCACTCCCATGTGATTCCGCGCCCACTCTATTTTGTTTATATTCGATTCGATCTCTGTTCTACCTAATCAAAACAGAAATGATAAATATAGAAACTACCAGAGACAACACCAACACTGCATGTGCAATATATAAATAAACACTGCGTGATGTGGATTAAAAAAGGAAAATATATCAAACTTAGTGAAAGAGAAAATATATTATTTTTACAATTAGTATATGGGAGTAAGTAAATGGTCTTATGTTATTTTCAATGAAGATATGAGTGAAAAAAAAATATGGATAAGACAAAACTACACATGAATATAAAAATGGAATATTTATCTCAATGTTTGTCCCACAAATAGCAAGGAGTTAAAGAATGATGTTATGGAGAAGTTTGGTGAACTTATGGGGAAAAGAGTTAGGTAGAAAGAAGAAGTACTACATTATGTGTGATCTCCAACAAAAAGAGTACATTGGAGCTATCATTCCCTAGAGGGCAAAGGTTCTTATTGCTCAATTAAGAACCAACTCGCATCAACTTTGGGGCAATGGAATCGGAAAAACATTCATTTTGGAATGTGATGAGTTCAAAGACATCATAGAAAGTTATGAGAATATGTTAGCATCAGTTTCTTCGCATTGTCTTTTCAGCTAGGGGATTGTTGGAAAGTCAGGCCACCTCATCATCAATTTGAATAAAAAAATGATTGAATTGCAAAAGGCCAAAAGCAGGAAATGATGGTCCTGTTAGCACTGCAATTTTTCAAAGTCTTGTCACTGTTGTAGTTGTGTCTTTGATCCTATCTTGTCTCTTAACCTATGGTTGAAGGTCTTGGAGGGTTAAAATGTGTATTAGTTTTTATCATTTTTAACATAATCCAAAAGAATTTTGAGTCCAATAGTTTGTTTGTGTCATAGAGTTATTAGGGTAAAGTTTCTTTAAATAAATCTTTTAACTACTTTGAGTAGTTAAAGTCGTGGGTTTAGCTTGAGAAGTCTTATTTATGTACCATGATATTTTCTATCCAAGGCTAAGGACAAATGTCAGAGTCATCAGTTGTTTTAGGAATAACACAGGAATAGCTACATTTTCTAGAAGGGCAGCTATTTTCTTAAGAAAATCTGGTTTTACAAGCAATTCGGAAAGTAGTTATTTCCTACAAAATTCGTGCAAGGAGATAAAAGAGGCATTACTCAGGTCAAAATATATTGCTCTTTGAACATTGAAGGTCTACTAAAACAAGAGGTATTACCTTGATGAAAGGTGGCTATTTCTAATTGGAGAATTTATTAAAGGAGTTGGCTATTTTATTTGCTAAGGCTAGTCAAATCTAATGTTACTTGTTAAAGTGAAATATATCAAGGATGAGGTACGAGTGGCTATTAGTTAATAATATGATGGACTGAAATGTTCAACGGAATGAATTGGCACTAAAATTTAAATCATTTGATTTCGTGTCACTCTCTCACCGTGATTTAGGGCATGTAGAGCTCTGTTTCCATTTACCCTCGTGAAAGCTACAGCAAACAGTTTCTTATCCTCCAACAAAACAGTTTGTTACCTTGTGACAATAGTTAGGGCTTCATGGAGGGTTGTTGTTCCTTGTTTTACAAGTGTGCATTAGTGGTCAAGTTAGCTATTAATAGAATGGGTAAGGGTGGTAAGGTGAACCGTTCAGAACCGGCCAATACTTGTTCCGTTGATCACCCTGCAAAGCCACAATTCCAATAGTAGAGGAGCCAACACTTACACAAGTATTTTCCTCTCTTAAAACATTAGCTAAGGGGAAAAGCAAAGTT
Organism: Pinus albicaulis; assembly: GCA_034641835.2. NCBI lineage: Eukaryota > Viridiplantae > Streptophyta > Pinopsida > Pinales > Pinaceae > Pinus > Pinus albicaulis. The sequence goes on along the minus strand of CM076575.1, from coordinate 1,321,942,612 downwards.
TCAGAGACTACAGCGTAAGAACCAACTATAGCCCAGTTTTATTCATCTATCGGTTCTTCAACCAAAGGGAAGAAGAAAGCTATAATCCACTCATAGTCATCTTTTGAGGAAGATAGCAGTCAAACAGAGTTATCTATGGAAGAAGGAGGCCTTCATACATTCCAAATCCATACATTCACTAGCAAGCAAACTCGTAGCCAACCCTGCTCTCATAGATGAAAGCCCATAAAATGATCCAAGGAAGAAGAAGACTCAGAAGAAAAAGCAAGTACATAAGAGAAAGCCAAACAAGAGGGTCACCAAGGCAAAAGCTATTAGGATTTTTGCTTCTATACTAGATCTTTAATGATTGAATATCTCAAACAATAAAAATCTGAAGAATCATATCATTTTGGCTTATCTACAGAATTATCCGTAATAGCTACCTTTTCCAGAAAAGTAGCTATTATTTTCAAAATTTGTATAAGAAGGTGAAAGGTTGTTTTTTTATTCTGGGTTTGAAAGAATGACACTAAGTGGTGATAAAGTGAATGCAGCCTCAATGGTAATGGTCTTTTGCCAAGTGTCATCCAGTCAAGCTATCTTCCAGTTGTCATTTTAGTTGGTTACTCCTACACTTTTGTGGGTAAAGGTCCAGGTGTCCTTTTCAGTTGGCATTTGCACTTTTTGTGGACACAGTTTTCCAGAAAACAAGGAGCACCCAACTACCTCAACTTAGCCATTTTGAGCTCCATACTATCATGTTTTATCTTATTTTGTATTTTAGCCTACTTTTCTGTTATGTTTAAGATAAGCTCTACTATATGTAGAGGATTGTAATAAAGTCTCTAAAACAAAATTGCAGTTTTTGTGGAGGTTTTAACAGAACTCCTTTTTGTATATATACTATGTAAAGAAAGGAAGAAAGGGTTCATTGGTTGTCTATTTCATTGCACACTGTGTTGTACATTTTTGAACATATAATATATCCAGAGGCACTCTTGAGGACTCACAAATTGTATGGTGTGTGTATTGTTTATCTCCTTATGTGTTTCCATAATTTACAGTTTCATTCCAGATTATGATTTACATAGTTTTATCTCATGTTTTATCGGTCTTGTGAACTTCCAAGACATATTGAGTTGTTTTTGTAAGTCTTGTTCCAAGATTTCCTGATTCAATATGAATCGAATATTGTTCATAAGAATTTATTGGGGTCGAATTAAATCTTGTCTCATATTCTTATAAGTCTTTTGATCTAGCATGCATGATTAATCTGTTTTTGTCAGTCTTGATTTATCAAGCATTCTTGATTCATGAAGTCATGTTAGTTGGAAGCATTCTATGTAATGGGATTATTAAAATGTAGAGTGAGACTCTTGTAAGTCTTTTAAAACATTCTTTCACTATACATTTCAAGTCTAGAATTTGTGTCACCCTTTCCTCTTAACAGTGGGCTTTTGTTTTACATATCCACTGCTTATATTCCATTCTTCTAACCATCAAGCTACAAACCCAACCTTGCTACCACATTATGCACCAGTGCCCTCATATGTGTGATAGATTCTTATTTTCTCAAAACCCATTTTAGTGTGTGTGATTTCCAACCACTTTCCAAAAAACTCAATCAAATTATAAGAAAATCCCTTGAGCTTAAGATGTGTCTGGCCAGGCGCTTGTCGCAATCCAAGTGTTGATTCCAGCGCTAATAGGTCCCATAGACTATTTTTAGTCTCATGGACATTAAAATATCTTTCCATTATAACTTTGTCATTAAATTAGAAATAGAAGTTGCAGATTTTTGAAATTTTATTATAATGAAAAAATAATTATTAATATAAATTAACTCATACTTTGTTTGTTTAAATATAAATTACTCTTCGACCTAACCAAAATCAAAATGTAATATCCCCAAAAGGGAATAACCAGTAATAAACAGAAATACACCAATACAGATATAGAAAATATAATACTGAACCAGATCACTGAATCATAGCACATGGAACACCAGAAACTGAGCCATTTTATTAATCAGAAAATACATAGAGAGGAGTACAATAATTCAGAGTAAGTGCACCTATCCTTGCCCTAGGCAAGTGGAGACTCTCTCAACAGAAAATGCATTGCCAGCGAGGACGGCGTCTGCAGAGCATACGAAGGGTTTGAATGAGCGTAGTGCCCAGGTGTTCTGAGAACACGAGCCCTCCTGAGCCGACATTGTCTCTGCTTGGTGACGGCGCAGAACGGGTGAAGCACAGAGTCCTGACCCTCCCAGGGCAGATGAACACCCTTTCGAGTTGAGGGTTAGTGAGCTCCTCTCTGATAATTCTATCTGGATACAAGTCCCTACGATGGATACGAAACCTCCAGTCAAATACGATCCTTCCTTTGGTGTCCTCGTGCAGGGTCCTGTGCCGACCCTCAGTCATGCTAGATGCAGAACTATCTCCTCGGATCTACGGCCTACGGGCTAGATCGAGTGTTGAGATCTGGACTAGATCTGTCAATATCTCCTCAGATCTGTAACTCCCCAAGCTGGATCTAGTGCTAGACCTCCAGATCTGCAACATACAAGACTAGATCTGCCACATACAGGACTAGATCTGCAAGATCTATCCTTCCCAAAGCTGGATCTAACAATAAGCCTTCAGATCTGCAATCCTTACCTTCAGAAATGGACAGCGTCCTCACTCTAGGGCTAGGCAGCGTCCTTCTGCCTCCAATGTGCTGTGCCGGACTGACTGCGTCCTCCTTGGACGAGCGTCCTTCCTCTCTGAAAGAACGGCGTCCTCTCCGGATGAGACGGCATCCTTCTCCTTGAGAATCGGTACGTCCTTCCTTCTCTTGCTCTGCTTGCGACCACGAGAGGAGCTTTCTCCTCCTCGGATATGCTTGACTAACAACGCTCTGCTCTTTGGGCGAAAAATAGAACTCGAGACAAACTGCTAACACAGGGCGGGCACTCGAAGTCCCCAGAAGCTAAGGGTGAAACCAGAAAAACCTTACCAGGGCAGGCACTCGAAGTCCCCCGAGGCTAAGGGTGAGATCTCCGACCGGAGACACTCGTGCACTAAACAGTGCTGCAGACCGACTAAACAACCGGCGTGCTGAAGCAGACAAGAGTCCAGGTATCAATAAGAATATCAAATCATGAATGATGAATGAGGTGAGAGCCTCTCCTTTATAACATCGAAACTCCCTCCAAAACTTAACTCTCCTTTGGATACTGCTGCCGGATTTTACAGGTTAACTGATGCCTTCCCATCATATCACGTGGACCCCAGGCCCCCTCTACGAGATTCTGACGTGTCCCACTAGGAAGAACACTTTATTATAAAGTGAGGTGACTAAAGTGAGGTGACCCCTCTTATTTCTCACTTCATTTATTATGTCTAGCTAAAGCGTAGAAATAGAAAAAATGGAAATATTCCCGATTGCGAGGCTAATTGGGAATGTCTGATCTCCGTAGCGTTGTGTCTCAGAGCAGCCCGAGTGATGGATCTTTTGTGAACGTTGCTTGTCCTCAAGCAACTGAAGTGATGGATGCTGTGAAGTCTGCTTGCTCTCCCAAGTGGCATCCTCATCCGGCAAAAATTGCTTGTTCTCAAGCAATGCTTGAACAAGCCCACTCTCTAGCTGATGCTCCCTGCCGATACTGCAAAATGTGCCTGGGTCCCACTGAAACCTCTCTGTCTCCTGCATCACCCTGACATGAAGGGATATCTCAATGCCAGGATCCCAAACTGGCCTCTCATGGTACCAGCCAATCAATAGTCCTCCCGGATCCCATCGCCACTGTGGCCAATAATCGTACAAGCCCCATGGCTCGGACTGCTCACTGCCTCTAGCTATGACTGAAGACCATGACCGATGCTGCTCTGCATCTATGGTTGTGTAAGTTGTCCCATCGGCTGTGCACCAGCTCATCATCTCTCTCCCATCAAGGCATGGAGTCGAAAATATAATGAGGAATATCTCCCTCCTGTGGATCCTCCATCTCCAAGCAATCATCCAGACCAAATGAGCCACCTCCCAACAAGGCAACTCCCAAACATCTCCTTCCACCTCAAGCTCTGGTAATGAAGGTGGGCTGAAAATATGAACTTGGCAAGCACCATAGCTTACCTCATGCTGTCCTTCTCTCCACTCATGACAAGTGTAGAGTCTATGCTGATCCTGGGCTGCAAAATCATTTCCCTCCAATGGCAAAGTGAAAAGCAATCCACCATAGAAGGTTCCTCCATCAATGAAGAACAAGCTGGCCCAAAACAAACCATCCATGAAGAATATGACATGGTCATCATGGATCACCCTAATGAGATGTTTGCTGAAGGTTCTATATGAGGATACATAGTGCAAACAATCTCTCACAAGGATACAACGCAGTCTCATCCACTGCAACCTCAGAAAATCACATGGCAAGCAACGTACAAGATCCATCACATCTACTAATGGATAGTAAATCGCTGAATATGATAGCAACATAGGTCCAAACACTTGCCCATGGCTGTACAATGGATGAACATCTATCTCATGGCCCATATCAAAAGAGAACGCATACATAGTAGTGGTGGCCATGCCTCCTCCCATGCTCCCGTTAGAACATGTAGTGCAGAAAATACTCCAAGGCACATTCAGCTCATGTGTCTCTCTCATAATCAAGCCTCCCATACAAATCTGACCATATGCTGGAAGTAAGATGGCACATGGATCCATACATGAGTCCTCCATAGTGTTTTGGCATGTTATGAAGAAGAATGAACCATGTGCTGCAGGAAGATAATCCTCCTCATGCTTGGAAACCCAAGTCAAGAAGAATATGCCGTAGATGTCTCTATCATCATTACCTCCTCTTTGTGCAACAAATATGTAGTGATCCTGGGACCTATGGGTTATCGATCCACCATATCTCTGCTGCGCACACTCCATCCATAATGTTATGCTCCAAGGTGACAACGCTGTGAGCTCATGTAAGTAAACTCTTGTTAATACAAGACTCTGTTCCTTGACATGCTCCTTGTCAAAGACTCCTCTAATAATGCTGCAACAAATATGGAATACTTCCCAAGATGGAAGTGCTTCCCAATCAAAGACCATGGAGATAGTGCCATCTCCTCCTCCTGCAACATCATGCAAAGTGTGGGAGCAAATTTGCCCTTGCTCTCCCAAGCAAAGCAACAAGAAATTGTGTTGCCTCCCCATACCTCCATCATGCAACTCATGTGATGACGACACAATGAATGATATGAGTAACACATCAACACCGTGCATCCATACTCTATGCTGCTCAATGATGCAAGTATCCATCCATCTTCTCCCCATCCTTCTACTCTTAGGAAGAGTGTTTGCCAAGTGATGGCCAAACTCTTTCAAGAGTAACCAGCGCAGCCAAGCCTCCTGCTGCCTGGTGTCATAGATCTGCAAGTAGCCTCCTAGCTCCTTGCTCATCATCCCCATCCACTCAATCACTTGTGGATGCCTCCTTCTCCTCATCCCGGTACTACCATCCTCCCAAATCACATTTCTGATTTTGCACTTCATGGAATTTTGGGATATAAACTTCTCAAGGATCAATGAGACCCTATCAAGACTCAAATAGGTGGTAGGCAAAAACCTCCCATCATGGTGTGTATGGCTCAAGGGATGTCCAACACAAGCATGAGAGACGTTATCCATCCGAAGATGTCCCCCATATTCTATCTGCTCTTGTGAGAAAGGAAGAAAGTCATTGCACCCCATGGTGTGTCGAAGTGCATCTCTAGCGAGATCTCTCCTTGAGACCTCCCCTTCATCCATAGCCCGCTCCACCGAGCACCAACTCAAAACCTCTCGCCATCCAACCTCAACACGTGGCTGTTGTACCCTGTGCAACTCTGATCGTCTCATACCACTATCCAAGTCAACATCTGAGACCTGACTAGATGGCTCTGCCTCTCTCTCTCCAATGGGAAGAGATGACCCAACAACTCTGCTAGTCCCATCCATGCATACCTGAAGGGGAATGATCTGATGCTGCAATGTGCTCTTGGGTTGTACCATCAGGGAATCCAGCTGCTCCCCAATGTGGACCAACTTGGCCGCCGACTTGGCACAAGTCGCTCTCATACCCTCCAGCTCCTGGTCCTGCAACAAAATGGTCTCCCGTACCAACGCGGCCTTCTCCCTCAAAACTCGAAAGTCCGTCCGAAGCCGATGATACTGCTGTCTGCGACCATCATCCAATATCTTTGTACCTGCCATTACCTCATCGAGGGTGGATACATCTCCTGACACCTCACCCATCTGTTGTGTGCTGCTACCACCCGAAGACTCGGACACGGCTCCAGTCATCACCTCACTGGATGGCTCTACCGGGGTGGGCTCTATCTCCTCCACTACGATATCAACCGGCACGGTCAAGGAGGGCCCTAATGATGGTGAGTCCTGTGTCACACTAGGTGTATCCTCGAACTCCCTGCAATCCTGTGTGTCCTCATCCTCCAAGTGCGAGGTAACCATTTTAATGGTTTTTCTCTCCGATACTCGGTCAAGCTGGAAAGAGGTATCCAACTTGTCCACCCAAGCTCTTCCTGAGCGCCTGGATGACCTGTCAAATGTCGGTAAATGGAATCTGCTCGCTGCACGGTGACTATCACGGTGGGAGCCACGTCCTTTGTGTCGCTCCTGCTCATAAGTCTTGCCGCCACATCTGAACTGGATATATTGATCGAAAGGGAGAGCATCCATGAATTCCTGTCCCATGCTCCGCCAATCCGCAAACAGAGTCGCATGTTGAGCTAGATTCACCTCTCCTGGTTCCGTTCGCTCCTCTTCCTCTACCAGGAAAGTAGGCATGGTAGGTCGTGTGTCCATGGAATCGACCTTCTGCGTCCCCTCTGCAACCTTCTTGGTTAACTCCCGCATGAATGCATTCATCTTTGCTTCCATCTTGCGATGACAAGGTCAACCTTGAGCATGACTCATTGGATCCCAGTAGCTTCTGTCTCCTAAATCTCCTCTTATCATCACACCTTACATCAGCTCTTTGTCCTGTGTCTCAGGCTCCTCCAGGCCACCTTTTGGCTACTTCTGTGGCTCATCTTTGACAAAGCCAACCGAGATCAGGTTATCCACTTTGAAAAATATTCAAAATTGAGAATTTGGGAAAGTGATCCTCGCCCAAAACCCAGAAAAACCCAGAAAACGTTTTTCCTAATTCCAAACTTCAAAATTTGACCCTTTTTATTTTGGCCCTTTTTCCAGCACGTTTAAGGTGCAAGTGCTGTTGCTGCAGCCCTTGATTTCTTTTCGGATGTCATAGACCACAGGCTGAGCCAGAATTATGCTTTGATACCACTGTAATATCCCCAAAAGGGAATAACCAGTAATAAACAGAAATACACCAATACAGATATAGAAAATATAATACTGAACCAGATCACTGAATCATAGCACATGGAACACCAGAAACTGAGCCATTTTATTAATCAGAAAATACATAGAGAGGAGTACAATAATTCAGAGTAAGTGCACCTATCCTTGCCCTAGGCAAGTGGAGACTCTCTCAACAGAAAATGGCTGCAACAAGGACAGCGTCCTAGCTGCTCTGAAGACTGAAGATGAAGCTAGTCGTTTGATGTAGGTGATCTCAGCCCTGGCCCCTCCTGGGAATGGAGAAAACGTCTGCTAGTGGCAGTGTGAGTGATGAAGCACGAGTCCCTCGACCCTTGAGACGGATAGACACTACGGCGAAACATTTGTTGGGCTCCTCTCACGATAGTGTCACTCGGTCCGTCTGCACGATCAGGTCTGCAAAGCCTCGATCGAAACTGCGTCCTTCCTTACGATGGCTCTTTCTGAATTAGATCTGTTACATGGCTCCTGAGATCTATACCAGATGGAACTATCCTCGGATCTCGGCCTCTGGCCAGATGCAGTGTTATCCCTTGAGATGCGGACTAGATCTGCTAATCTCTCTCGGATGCAGCCATCCTCAGTGGATCTAATTTAAAACCCCAGGATACTGGCTGCTCTGAAGACTAGATCTGCAACATACAAGACTAGATCTGCAAGATCTACCCTTCCCACAACTGGATCTAGCAATAAACCTTCAGATCTGCAACCCTTACCTCCAGAAATGGACAGCGTCCTCACTCTAGGGCTAGACAGCGTCCTTCTGCCTCCCAAAACAGCGTTTTCTCTGCCAGACTGGAACTGCGTCCTCCTTAGACAGCGTCCTCCCCTCCTGAAAGGCACAGCGTCCTCCTTCCAGATGAGACAGCGTCCTTCTCCTTCAAGAATCAGCGTCCTTCCTCCTCTTCCTCTGCGCAGCCACAAGAGGGCTTTCTCCTCCTCGGATATACTTGAAGCTGCTGTGCTCTACTACGGTGAAAATGAAGAACTGGATGACCTTGCTAGGCTGGAGCCTCCCGAAGTCCAGAAATTTAAGGTTTTAATTGAGAAAAACCTTACTGGGGGCCTGGCTTTTCCGTCCCCCGAAGCTAAGGGTGAGATCTCCGACCGGAGACACTCGTGCACTAAACAGTGCTGCAGACCGACTAAACAACCGGCGTGCTGAAGCAGACAAAGTCCAGCTATCAATAAGAATATCAAGTCATGAATGATCAAATGAGGTGAGAGCCTCTCCTTTTATAACATCAAACTCCCTCCAAAACTTAACTCTCCCTGGATCTGCGCAGTTTACCTTGGGTTAGCCTGATGCCTTCCCCATCATATCCACGTGGACCCCCAAGGCCCCCTCTCTAAGTTACAACGTCAATCTACTAGGAAAAGAACACTTTATTATAAAGTGAGGTGACTAAAGTGAGGTGACCCCTCTTATTTCTCACTTCATTTATTATGTCTAGCTAAAGCGGCAAAATAAAGCAAAAATGAAATATTCCAATTAGCAAGGCTAATTGGGAATATTACACAAAACTTTGAGAGTATGTTAGAAAATTGATCCTGGTTAGCTTGTTTTCCTAGGACATAAGGAAATAGGTTAATGGTCCAAGATCTAGAGTCACGTGGCAAGAGAGAAATTATGCTCCCTTATGGACCACCAACAATGTAATTCCAGGTGACGACCAATAATAATTGGTTAGTGAGTTTGAATTTATGAATCGTAACCAATAATAATTGGTTATCTCACTTGATATAATAAGAAAATAATTATCAATATAGATTGATTTACATTTTATTTAAAATTGCCTTATTTATAATCACTCACTTAAAACTCCTAGTGGTTGACAGGGCTTGGAATATTATATCTAGTACAATTTTCTAGACTATTTGGACAGAGCGAAATGCCATAACTTTTAGGAATGAAAAAATAGTCGGAGGAATGCCTCCTTACCTCAATTAAGCAGGTAGTTTGTGAATTGATGGCCGACTCCAAAATTCCTAGCTTCAATGGCCCCCCTCAACCTGTTGATCAATGCATGTTGCTCCTCCTTGACTTGCATTTTCCTCCTCCTAACAATAACATTCCAACGAATATGAACCTGGAAGCTCCCTCTTAATGGTCTCCACCCGAAAAAGACACAGTAAAGATGAATTACGATGGGGTTGCAAAAGGTAACCTAGGAACCTCTAGTTTCGGTGGGGGGCATTTAGAAACTTGGTAGGGGAAATAATATGGGTCTACGTTGTTAGCCTTACCACTTGCCATCAACAACAGAGTTGAACTACAAGTGTTGGAGCATGGTCTCGCGATCGAAAAGGCTAAGGGATTATGGCCTCTCATTCAACATTAGCTACCTTGGCAAGCCGCAAGCTTCAGCAAGGTATGACAGTCACCAAGGTCATAGACAATTGGAGGTTGATCAAAATGCTCCATTGCACCAACCAACACGTTGGCGAACTTAGTGGGCTCCACTTCCAAGTCGTCATATGGAAGGCTAATAGATTCGCAGACAGGATGGAAAATGAAGGCATAGTTGGTAGCATCAGACTTCACTCCCTTGCATGGAGGGACCTTGAGGATGGTCCTCTCTGCCAGGAGTGTGAGGTAATAAAAAACAAGGACAACAAAGTATGGGACAACCTTAAATCTGAGGGAGTTTGTCATATTTTCATACAAGACTGGTATGATTCCCCCATCTTGAAACCATGAATTCCACCTCGAGCATCAACTCCAAAATTCCGCATGAGGGAATGAAATCCCTGATTGTATTGATGTTTTCAAACTGGCATCTCCCTGACCCATCGACCACTAACATTCCTCACTCTCTCATGATTGTTATGTACATTGTTTTGACCATAATCAATGGCACATTCATTGTGACCTCTCTCCCTTCTCTCTTGGTCGCCCACAATTCCTGTGAATACCCCGACCCGATGGCTTTTCCTCATCATTCTCCCTTCCCTTGCACCTTTGTTGCCCTCTCTGCCCCTTCCTCAGCTCTAAAGATTTCTCACGACTCCCCCCCCCCCCATCATGGCTCCTCGTCGTAGCTCAGCTCCTGCCCTCTGCCGCAGTAGAGGTCGTAACAATGAAAGATGGAATGATCCCTGTATGCATCCTCGGACCCGATCAGAGGCCTCGGCTAGGAGAGTCGCGCTCAAATTTAATGTTTCGGTGGCCCCGAAAACCCAACAGCATATCCAAAATTTGGAGCTTTAGGTTCGCAATATCATAGGGCGAGTGACCACAGAGGAGGTTGACACTCAATTTGAATGGATCAGGAACCCTGGCCTTACTAGGGCTAGGGAGATCCTATATAGTTGGACCATAAAGCTTTCATGGCATCTCAAAACAATGTTCGGTTTAGCTCTGCAAGAGCAAAGTGAAAACACAAAGACTCTAGAGGCTAAGATTGATATGTTGAAAACAAATTCACCATTTATGTGGAATCTGTGCATCACCGCCACTTCGTAACCAAGGATTCACCGCACTACGCATTGTTGAAGCGTTGCATCGCCACCATGCAGGCTAGTGGAGGAGGTTCGTCGAGCATAAAGCGAGAGATGGGTGGTGCTTCCAGCAACCACCATGACACTTAGGACACCGCTGAGAAGCCAATCAGGTTGGAGGAGGACCCTTCGAACAATTAAGTTTGATGATCAATGTTTACTGCATGTTTTGGGCACTCTCGGTGTTTTAGGCACTCTTTGTGTTTCAGTTATAGACTCATTCTCTAAAAATATCCTATGTAAATTTTGACACAATAATTTTTTTTAGAAATTGATGTTGAAACAAAAATTATTTATCATACCACTCAACCCAGATAAAAAAAGCAATTTTTGTAAATTTTATAATATCAACCAAAATCTCTAATATCTCTATAACTTATACACTCTAAACATTCCACTTCAATTATAATTACCACATTTTAATATAATACAAATTCTCTTACCAAAAAAATCACTGACTAAAAACCATATCACTTTACTTACGAACGAGGATCATCAATGATATGCAATGATGATAATAATATTATAAATACACTCTGGTCAAATACCTTTATTTTTTAAAATAAATAAATAAATTTTTATATTCACATATACAGCAAAGAACATAATATTCATACAAAAAGTCCACTAAAACTTTACTCTTCGAAATCAATAAAGAAATTTATATATTCACATATACATTTTTATTTTTTTTAAATCTCATAAAAGAATGTAATGACATTAGAGCTATCTATAAATAATTTGCCTAGATACTAACGCAGAAAATACATATTCTTTTACAATTAATAATAAATAAGGATACAAAGTCACGTGAATGTTGTATGGAATCACAGCCAGTTAATTCATACATTAAAATACATATATAAAACAATGTTCATGTGCAATTTGTTGGCAATAAGTGGTTACAACTATACAATGTCGTTACATGCATTTCTAGTCTCCGAACCCAGTTGCCCCACCCAACCTGCCATTGGCTGGAGAGGGTGTGGTGAGGTGAGGGGAGGTGGGTAAACCACTCAAAAGTGAGAAGCATAGTTTATTATTGTGGACCTTCAAAAATACGGACTTCCATGTCCAGCACGGGGAGTTTGTTTGTCTCACACTCATTTTAACTAGCCATGCAATTTGGACGGGTGAGCTTTATTGTCTGGGTTATAAGTTATTAAATGTGATGGGATATATATGGTTTACAATTAAATTTAATAACGTATGGCCCAGAAAATTAGTTTTGCCATTTAGATATGGAGATTGGATGTTATGTAAAAAAATTAAACATTGTCATATTTTAGTGAGATTATTGATATAAAATGGTTTTAAGCTGGATGATACATATTATAATTAATGTAGTAATATAAATTAAAATATTATATATTTATATTTAATTTTTTATAATTTTAATAAATTAATGATAAATATTATATAACATATTTTATTTTTTATTTAGATATATTGTGTTGAGAGTTCGATAGTTTAATATAAGAATGTTATATTTAAAAATAATATTTATAATAAAAAATTAAAAAATGTTGATAATAAAAAAATCATATAAATCATAAATAAAATACTTTAATTTATATTTTAATTTTATATCTATTTTATATAGAAATAAAATAATTGAAAGTAAGGAAGAAAAAAAATTAACACTAAAAAGATAAGTAAAAATAATATAATTGGTATTACGAATATGTAACTTCATTTTATGTCTAGTTGATATATAATAGTTAAAATAAAAATACATTGATGACAAAAAAATATTTGACTATTTGCTATAAATAAAATATTTTAATGTCCATATTAAATAACATAGTTTTATATCAAGTTGTCAAGTTACATTAGCACAACCGGTTGAGGATGGGCCTAGTTAGCAAGGCGACTTAGGATTAAACTTTACAGAGATTGTTGTGCATATGCTAGGGAGAGGAGACATGCTAAAAACCCTGTCAAGCTTAGGGTTGGTGTGGTCCAGGCCGTGATCCCTGGGTGACTTTAACGGATTTTAACGGATTAGATGCCCTTGGGTTACGGTTTCTCAAGCCATAGGTCAGATCAAACAACTTAAACTCATGTTTTTAAAAATCTCTGCCAGATTTTGGTTAAAATTAACTAGGAAAAAAATTCGTGAAAAAAGGCCATTTGATCGATAAGTTAGGCTAGGCCTTTAAAAAATATTAATAAAAAAAAATAAAAAAATAAAATTAAGTTTAATACAAATTATAATTATATATATATATATATAGAAAGAGATTTTTTATTATAGCTCATGGTATTGCTTGTTTTTATTTTGACCAAGTATTACTTTGTTTTTTACCCAAAAAAATTGCAACTTCTCCTTAATTAAACATTATGGATTGAATTTTATAAATTTTTATTAATATTTAAAAAAAAATTATCTACAATATGATTAGTTCAAGGCTTATTGTTATTGCAGTATTTGCACAACAGAGTGTCATGTGGATAGGTGCCTTTGATTTTTTTGTCATAATTTTTGGATGCAATTGGTATATTTATGCCATGATTTTTAGATTTTTCATTATTAAACTTCATAAGAAACCACCAAAAATTAAAATCCTTGAAAATAGCTCATACTCATAAATAAAATATTTACCATCATATACCCCAATGTGGGTGTCAAATGATGAGGCATTGGGAAGTGTGAGGAGGACTCTTCACCATATGCCCCCTTCGTGACATGAGTTACATGATTTCCTGGAAAGTGGATTACATGTTGGAAGTCTTGAAAAGTCATTTCAGTGTGTACCGTGGATTAATGGCATTAACGACAACCTCAACGACTATGCTTTGAAAACCTGACTAGATGCTCAATCAAATATGGTTGGGTACTCTGTGGCATTTATGGATTGTGATTGTAGTCGAGATTATTCCAGATTTCACCTCAAAGCAACTCTCGTTGTTTTTGAGCTCGAGTATGAGCAAGGCAAACAAGCAGGGAGTTTATGCGATGACAAATCGTGAGGTCGTTCGTAAACCAAAGAAGTTGTGCAACGATCACGACAAGGTGGTGAGGGACAGTGATAGCCTTGGTGCATGGGCATCATTTGTGGAAGTATTGTGGGTAATTCAACATAAAAATGGGGAGACAAATTAAAATGAAACTTGTAGCTCACAGGTGAGACGAACTACACCTAGAGACATCCAAGAAGTATTACTCTGCTACATTATCCATAAAATCCAAAATAAATATGATTACATTCAATTTAGGGAGATCAAAACTATCTCCTGGAAAATAGGATCTAAATCTGAACTAAGGCACAAACACAACCATGAAACAAACTTTTTCCATTAATTTCAAGTCTCCCCCTTAATGGAGAAAGGATTCACCTACACACCTAACATCTCCCTAAACAATTCAAATTTGATCTTCCGGAGAGGCTTGGTGAAGATATCAGCTGCATTTTCACAGGTGTTGCAATATTCAAGAAAAATCTATTTGGACTGAACCTTTTCTCTAATAAAATGAAATTGAGTATCTACATATTTTGTTTTTGTATGAAAAACATGATTATTTTCCAGCTTGATTGAACTTTGGTTATCACATTTAATCACGATAGCATCCTTTTGTTCTTCTCCTGCATCTTGAAGAAGTCTTCTCAACCAAATTGCTTCACAAGTGGTTGCACATAAAGCTTGATACTATGTTTCTGCTGATGATAAAGATACAATACTCTTCTTTTTACTGCTCCAAGAAATGACCCCGGACCCAATATTAAAAGCATATCCAGTTATATATCTTCTATCGTCTAGATTTCTAGCGCAATCTGAATCTGAATAAGCTGTCAGTTTAACATCAAAAGAATCAGTATATTTAATGCCAAAATTTATGGTTCCTTTAAGATACCTTAGGACAAATTTTGTTGCCATCCAATGATTTCAAGAGTTTTTGTCATAAACTGAGTCAACACATTGACTGAATATGCTAAGTCAGGTCTGGTTGTAGTCAAATAAATCAAACTTCCAACCAATTGTTTGTACAATGTAGCATCCACATATTTAGAACCAGCATTACTTTGAAATTTAACATTCTATTGTATAGGTACCGAAGCAACTTTACACTGATCCATTTTAAATTTCTTCAACAATTCCTTGGCTTACTTTCCTTGAGTAACAAAAATATGGCCAACATTCCTCCAGACTTCAAGACTTAATCAATAATGAAATTCTCCAAGGTCCTTCATTTCAAATACCCATGACATCTGCACTTTAATTTCTTCAACCAATTCATCAGAATTTCTAGTAACAATTAAATCATCAACATATAAGGAAATCAACATAATATGCCCCTTTGAATCAAATGTCGTATACAGATTTGGATCATTTTTTCTTCTCTTATAGCCATGTTGTAAGAAGAAAGAGTTTATTTTCTCATACCAAGATATGGGAGTCTGTTTCAACCCATATAATGCATTTTTTAATTTACAGACCAAGTGTTCCTACCCCTTTTTAATGAACCCTTCAGGTTGTGTTAGATCTACTTCTTCCATCAAATCTCCATTTAGAAAAGAAGATTTTACATCTAGCTAGTGTAAACTCCAATGGTAATTTGCAGCTAGAGCTATTAACATCCTAATAGTATTTAACTTAGCTACATGAGCAAAAGTCTCGTCATAGTCAATCCCTTCTTTCTGTGAGTATCCTTTAGCCACCAATCTAGCCTTATACTTGTACACACTACCATCTACTTTGACCTTAGGTTTATATATCCATTTACAACCTATCGGCTCTTTTCCTTTTGGCAGTTCAATTAATTCCCAGGTTTTATTTTTAATTATAGATTCATACTCTTCTTTCATAGCTGACCTCCATTCTTCATATTGATTTTCTTCATTATAATCCATGGGCTCAACAACATTTAAAACACTAGTCATAAGAGCATAATCTTTGTACCTTTCTGGTAAGTGAGTCCATCGTGTTGATCTCCTTGGTAGCCGACTTGCCTCAATTTTTTCCTATGTGATTTTGAATTATTCCAAATTGGTAAATTATAGTAATAACAGGAATGGAGGTGTTGGAATGAAGGCAACACGACTTTCTCAAGGCAAGCCGAAGATTGCCTCGGAACAAACCTAAAATCTCCCCCAGAAATGTACACTGTGTGGTTGTAGCTCTGTGCTGCTCTGCCCAGTCACTCACCAAAAATATTGTTGCTGCTCCGACTTTGCACTGTTACTCCTGCTCTAAGTTGTCAATGGCCATAAATGTTGTTGCTGCTCTAAATGAAATGCTGCTAGGGCCTGCTACGCTGCTCATAAATTCTAGGATTTTAACCACAGACTCTGCTCAAGAAACCCACAATAACCTGCGAAGGAATTGGCCAAATCTTAACCTCAGAATTTTAGCCCAATTTTCCCCTAACTCCTCTAGCTACTAGCTGAGTTGGAATCCTTGTCTGGCCTCTTAACTCTACCCAAAAAAATTTGCCAAAATAATCTTGGCTTCTCCTCAATAAACCCAGAAAAACCTAGAAAGGGTTTGTCCTAGTTTTGACCTCAGAAATTGGCTCTCTTGGGCTTGGCTCACCCAGCTGTTGGGCAATTCGGTCCTCCTAGAAATTTTCCTGCTGGAGGCCACCAAAATGCATGAGAAATTTGTTGTGAAACCAGCTCCAAAAATAGAAGAAAAGATATATCAACGCCTTAGAAATAGGCCACTTTGAGAGGGCAACCTCCAATACATTACATGAATGAACAATTCTTGGATGATACAAATTACAAAACCTCCTTTCTAACAGATAGAGTCCATGAAGACTACTAATGTAATCCTAGTGGGGCCTGATATAATCTAATGACCTAACAAAAACAATTTAAAGACACAATGTAACCAACAATATCAGGGGTTACAATGGCTGTGTAACAATAAAGGGGTTACACTAACAACAATAAGGGACTATACTAGTAATATAGGAATAACTTGCCTCTCCTTCAAAAGTATTTGTCCTCGTGGCAGAGAGTAGCTCTGCAGGTGCTCTGTATAAGAATTCTCATCCTCCCATGTAGAATCTTAGGTGGGTAAGTTCTTCACTTGATGGGTATACAGAAATTGATCGATTATTGGTTAATGAGTTCTTATTTCACGTGTGCTTGACTTCCAATTTTTTTCAACCTCTGTGAGTTAAGCAATGTTGTTTTGATTGGAAGATTTTCACCTATCTTATTATTTAAGCATAGTATGGCTTGGATGCACCATTGAAGGCAGAAACTCCAATTTGTATGCCATAGTACAAATATTTTGCAACACCTTGTAAGGACCATAGTACTTTGGCGATAATTTATTATCCTTCTTTGCTTGCTTGAGGGACATTTGTTTGTATGGTTGTAGCCGTAAAAATACCCAATCTCCTACATCAAAACTTCTCTCGCTACGATGTTGATCTGCCTGTTGTTTCATTCGATTTTGTGCCAAATTCGGGTTATCCTTTAAGAGTTGGAGAACTTCTTGCTGATGCTCGATGTGATCTTCCACTGCTTGAACCTTCGAATTTTCCCTTAAAGATGATGTGATCGATGGTGGATGATATCCATAAAGTGCCATAAATGGGGTCATTTTTTCTGCGGTATGGAAGGAAGTGTTATACCACCATTCAGCGAGAGGTAACCACTTGACCCATTGTGTTTGTTTATCAGATACAAAACAACGAAGATATCCTTCCAAACATTTATTTGCTATCTTAGTTTGACCATCAGATTGAGGATGATAAGATGAGCTATGAGCTAATTGAGTACCAAAACAAGAAAATAACTCTGTCCAAAAATTTCCAGTAAAAACGGGATCTCTGTCGCTCACAATAACCCTTGGGTTTCCATGTAGCTTTTGAATTGTGTCCATAAATGTAGTAGCAAATGTACTTGCTTTAAATGGATGAGATAATGCACAAAAGTGTGCATACTTGCTAAGTCTATCAACTACCACCATGATGACACTCTTTCCTTTGGACTTAGGTAAACCTGTGATAAAATCCATTGAAATCTCCTCCCAACGTTGACTTGGAATGGATAAAGGTTGTAGAAGTCTTGGTGTCTTAATTGTCTCAACTTTATTCTGCTAGCAAACCAAACATTCCGCCACAAAATTTTGAATATCAAATTTAAGACCATCCCAAAAAAATTCTTTCTTCACCCTGTGGTAAGTTTTTAAAAATCCTGAGTGTCCTCCTAAAGGAGAAGTGTGCAATTCCAGAAGAATCTTTTGTTTTAGATGGGAATTCTTACAAAGATGTAAGCGATCTTTGTACCATAAGGAATCATTTTTCCAACTAAATGTATCAGATGTACTAAGATCTTGCTGCAACTTTTGGATGAGTGTCCATACATCTTTGTCCTTCTTCCATTCATCTCTTGCTTCAGTTATCCAATTTGGTTGGATAATAGAAATGGCACAAAGCAATGCTTCCACCTCTTCATTCTTTCTTGAGAGTGCATCTGCAACAACATTAAGCTTCCCTTTTTTGTAAATTATTTCAAAGTCATAGCCCAACATCTTTGTGACCCATTTTTGTTGTTCTTCTAAAGATAATCTTTGTTCCAAAAAGTGTTTAAGACTATCATGATCAGTTTTTACCTTGAAGTGTCTTCCCATTAGGTAAGTTCGCCATTTCTTTAGTGCATGCGATGTGCTAACAAGCCTTCTCATAAATAGGTTTGTAAATACTTTCCTTTGATTGGATGAATTTCAAAAGAAATGAGTCTTCCTTCGTGCATTAAAACAACACCAATTCCATTCCCTTGGGCATCACATTCCACAATAAAGGTTTTTGTGAAGTCTAGCGTAGCTAAGGCTGGTGCTAGGCATATTGCCTCTTTAAGATGTTCAAAGGCCTTCGTTGCTTCAGTAGTCCATGAAAATTCATATTTATTCAATAATGTTGTTAGAGGTGTTGTTATTCTCCCATAATTCTTAACAAACTTGCGATAATACCCTATTACCCAGAGAAATCCTCGCAACTGCTTTATGGTTGTGGGGACTTTCCATTCCTTAATGGATTTAATTTTTTTAGGGTCTACCTTAACACCCTTGTGAGATACAATATGACCCAGATATTCCACCTTTTGTACTCCAAAGAAACATTTGGATGTTTTGTATATAATTGTTTCTCCTCCAATAGTTTGAGCACACTGTCAACATGTTGAATATGATCCTTTAAGACCTGCGGTAGATTAGTATATCATCAAAAATACTAGCACAAATTTTCTAAGCAAGGGTTGAAAATGGAATTCATCAACCCTTGAAATGTAAGAAGGTGCATTGGTAAGGCCAAAAGGCATGACCAAAAATTCCTTAATGACCCTCATGAGTTGAAATCATTTTGGAATATCTTAGGTCTTCCATTTCTAATTTGATGATATCTTGAACGAAGATCCAACTTGGTAAAATAAATTGCTCCATGTGATTCATCCAATAATTCATCAATCACAGGAATGGGAAATTTATCTTTAATGGTGAGCTTATTGAGCTCCCTATAATTCGGACACATGCGCCATGATCCATCCTTCTTGTGTACTAATACTATAGGAGCAGAGAAAGAACTTTGACTAGGTTGAATTATACCCACCTCTAACATTTCTGCAATCATATGTTCAATTTCGCTCTTTTGGACATAAGGATATATATAAGGCCTGATGTTTGGAGGAACACTTCCTGGAATCAAATGAATAGCATGATCATGATCACGAATATGTGGGAGTCTGTTGGGAGTTTCAAACTCCTTGGAATGATTATCCAAGACTTTTTGAAGATCTATAGAAATAAATGATTTTGATGTTGGAACTTCTAGTGAGCATAATTGTGAAATTACGCCTCATTGTTATTTATTTAGAATATTTGTCATGACATTAGAGCTTATTATATTTCACGGCTTCCTGTAATGCCAAAGTAATTTGACTTCCTTTCCTTCTGAAAAAAATTCAAGAAAAGTTCTTGAAAATTAAAAGCTACCATCCCCAAAGATTGTAACCATTGTACTCCTATTACAACATCAGCACCTCCCATAGGAATGGAAAGCATTGGACTATTCAGTACATATTCCCCCATGGTTAGCTTGATATTATGGAATTTTCTAGAGAAATTTATAGTTCCTCCATTTGCAACCATCACTTGACATTCTGGTGCTGGGTATAGGAAACAATTCAATTCCTTGGCTACCTTACAATGAATAAAATTATGGGTACTACCTGAATCAATCAACACTATTCCATTTTTCTTCTTGATATGTCCTTCTATCTTGATGAGGAGTGGTAATTTTTGTAATGCATTACACGATATGGTCGAACTCATTTCTTCCTCTTCTAGAAATTTGGTTCCGTTCTTTTATATCCTCTTCTTGTCCATTTTTCTTCTTCCTCTTCAAAATTTACTTTAAAAATAATTTCTTCTCGGCACACTTATGACCTTTAGTGTATTTGCTATACAAACATGTAAAGCCCTTTTGCTCTTTTTTCTTCCAATTGTTGTGGTGTAAACCTTGGCAAGTTGTGGAAATCTAGGCACTGTAACACTTCCTTCTTTATAGAAGTGAGTGGTAAGCTTCCTTGTCGCCATAATTTTACATTCAATTTTCTTGACAACCTAAATGCCTTCTGAATCAGGTTCCAAAACGCGAACCTCATGTTGGATGTTATCTTTTAAAGTACCTATGAAGAGATCAATCCTATGTTCCTCTGGAATATCAGTTACCCTTATATTCAATTTTTGGAAGTCCTCAATGTGCTCCCCTACTAAACCCTTTTGTTTGAGATTTATTAATTGGCTAAAGGTGTTGCTCTTTGTATCCTCATAATGTGCTATCATTTCCTCCATAAAAATTGACCAAGTGACAATTTTTTTACGGGAGAAAAGCCATCGATACCATACAAATGTATTTTGTTCTAAATGTAAAGTTACAATGTGCACCTTTTGTGTGTTTTGAACATTATGGAGAACAAAATATTGCTCCATCTGTAGTATCCATGTTACAGTATCCTTTCCATCAAACTTCCTCATATCCATTTTTGGAATATAGTGGCTCTTCCCACCAACATTAGAGTTTATGAAGTCACGATTAACATTTATTTTGTTCTCATCATGAGTTTCCTCTACTATCTTTTCACCATTAGGAAACATTTCTTGTATAAAATTTTTCAAACCTTCCATGTCTACTTTTAGATCATTCTTCATCCTTTCCATGTTGTCTTTCATTTTTTCATCGATCTTAGCTTCCTTGTCATCCATCTTAGATTTTTTTCATCTATCTTAGATTCCGCCTTTCTTCAAACCCATCCATCTTCGCTTCCACGCCTTTCTTCAGCATCCATTTGATTTTTTGTTGCTCTTTGCGGAAGCGAAATTTAGTGCACTTGCTCTTGTAATTTTGATAGATCATGTTGCAATTCTTCATCTTCATGAGTAATAGTAGAGCCTTCTGAAGGCTTAATGGGTGTTGAATTATTTTTACACAACATTTTTTTTGAACCCAATACTGATATATATTCTACAATATGCCCTCGGAATCAATTCAAATTGATTCTTCAAAAAATACTTATGCAATTCGTAAAAAAAATACACACCTTTTTCTTTCTTTTGAGGAGCTCGATATTGAAATTGGATTATCTTGGTGATTGCAGCTCTCTAATATATAAAATTGGGCACTGAGGTAGCCTTCTGAATTATCTTTTGAATGCCACAAGCCTGACCTGATTTGGATTCTTCAAGGTAAAGATATCTCCAATATCCCACAATGACCTAATTATGGATTGTTTAAGTAGATCAAACTTGTACAACTTTCCACGTGTCATTGTTTCGTCTTTTAGTTCTGAAATTGATAGAAAAGAAACTACAGTCTGTGTACTTGTGGCCACTTTTTACGGCACTCCAATCCGATGCTTAGAGAGAGATTTATGAATATTTTCCCACGATCACCTCTTTGAGATGAAATTCAAGAGCCTGAAAAAGCACTACCTTCCACAGATCATATCTCAAAAAATATTGCGAACCAAGCTCTGAAATTTTGTGATGAGTTTCCTCAGGATTTCAGCTTCGCGCCCTAAACATTTCCGATTTTGAACCTTCGTAGAAAAAAATTTATAGCACAAATTTCACGATGACCTGTTTAGATTAAATTGAGGAGCCTGCAAAAAGACCTAACTTCCACAGATCATATCTCCAAAAATATTGTGAACCAAGCTCTGAAATTTTTTGACGATGTTCCTCAGGATTTCCACTTCGCACCCTAAAAATTTTAGCCTCTGAAACTTCGTAGAAAAAATTTATAGCGAAAATTCCACGATGACCTGTTTGGAGCAGCGAAACCATAGAATCCAAATCTCTGATACCAAATGTTGTGAAACAAGCTCCAAAAATATAAGAAAAGAGATATCAACGCCTTAGAAATAGGCCACTTTGAGGGGGCAACCTCCAATACATTACATGAATGAACAATTCTTGGATGATACACATTACAAAACCTCCTTTCTATATATAGGAGTCCATGGGGCCATAATGTAATCCTAGTGGGGCCACAATGTAATCCTAGCCGACCTAACAATAATAATTTAAGGGCACAATAATAACAATATGGGGGTTACAGGGGTACAATAATAACAATAAGGGGGTTACAATAACAACAATAAGGGACTATACTATTAATATAGGGACCTAACAAAACTCCTCTTAGGAAGCTCTAAGCCTCCCCACCAAGTGTCCTCCCAAAATCTCCACTCACTCCCCTAGCCCTCAGAGTGATCCCTTCACTTACTACACAGCCTCTGCACTGTTGTAGATGTTAATGTGTTGTTGAAGAGCTGATTGCATTGTGGATGAAGTCCCTGTTGCTGAAATTCTCCTCCAAAATGAAAAGAATCCTATCCTGAGCAGGCACTCAAGGTCCCCTGAGGCAGAGGTTGAGATCTTCGCCTGAAAATATCATGTGCTAAACAACACTGCAGACTTGGCACCTGGCACAAGCGTGCTCTTTGTCAAATAAAAAGTCAAAATAGATGATTGAATGGATGCCCCAAAATGAGTAGCTTACTTCCATTTAACTAAGCCTGCATAACGTTCCCTAGGGCTCCACCTCAAAATTGTGTTGCCTCTAGCTCGTACTAATGAGTTGTGCTGCCACATGTGGAACGCAGTCTTTCCTCATAGGGCCCCCATCCTCCACTACAACCGCAATATTTTCCTTGGCCTAATGTTTTGATCTATGTAGTTTCCTAAGTCTAATTGTGGGCCCCCAAACCCACATCCTCATAGTCAAAATGTAATAGTCTGCAAAATATCAAAAATTTTATTCTAATTAGCGGAATTGATAATTAGGAATATTACAGTCCTCCCCACCAAAAATTGCTTGTCCTCAAGCAATGCCTGAACAATCATCCTCTCTAGCTAACGCTCCCCACGACCACTACAAAAATATGCCAAGGTCCCAGATGTGCCACTGAATCAACCCTAACCTCTGCATCACCCCGATATGAAGGGATTCCTCAATACTAGGATCCCAAGCCATCATGTCCAACATGAAGCTCCCTCTGCTCCACTCACCATCCTACCAGGCATAAGTAGCAAAAGCCCTCTGCACACCATCAGTGAGTAGGGAATCATGATAATATGGCACTATGCCCGACTCCTCATGAAGTTTCCCTACCAAGTATTCCATCCCATGCACTTCAAGATTAAACCTTCAAAGATACCACCTAATCCCTGCAGAGATAGTTTCTTGCTCACATGAGCTTCTCCGAATATCATGTTGTTGGTCCACCTGCCAAACTGCTACAGTTCCCCATGTCATCGGAGGCTCACTAAAGCCCAATGGAAGATCTGCATGATATCCCCTTATGGTATCAATATCATCCCTAAGGGTTATTGAGATGTAAATAGTAATGATGATCAAGTCCCCTACGAAACTCCAAGTGGTTCCACCATGATGATGCTGCACTACTATGATTATGACATACTCCCCACCATGTGTAGAATGTATCCTCCTCTCCTGAGGCCTAGTGGTGGAAGGTCTGTGAGAGCCAAGCTCATCATGCCTGGGCATCACCATGATTCCAATATCTACCCCTCCAAATCTAACTACGAACCTATGCAGCAACAAAGAAAGTTTGCCTCATCATCCGGTAAAGGCCTCTGTGTACCCCCATTTGTCAGCCTAATAGTGAACTAGATCACTCTCTTTCATGACTCTGACCATCATGAGACAAAATTATTTATCAGTCAACTGAATCTTTGCATCCCATAGTCAAATATGTTGCAACATAACTCGGACAACTGCATGAATCTCTCTGTGCCTCATCTCTAGTGTCTTCATGTGATCAATATAGAGGGTCCATATATCATGGGCTGATATAATGCATGCCCTGTGCCTGCCATCATGTAGTACCGATGATCGTTGGAAGCCACATGTGCCAAATAGATACCCCCTGAATGCAACCAATAAATGGGTATCAGATACTCGTAATTGACTCAGGGTTATGTGGATTCCTCCTGTTCCTGCCAACCATCTCCACTGGGCCTGCCATCCACCCTCTCGATAATGTGCCAATACAATGTTTGGAGCCCAGATACATATTTGGATGCTACATCGGTCGTACCCAATATCCTCTGCTCATGTATGGTCCCGACATGCCCTGAGAAATAAGAGTGATACATGTCTCCCTCGTGACCCGCTCCCTAGGCGTAGGCTCAGTGATGAATGATATGCCACCCCTGCAGATGATCATCTCATCCCCCAACCTATGGCTTTCAACTAGCGCACCGACCCAATGGCACTGCTGAGAAGTCTCTTCCTTAGTCTGTTGAGTGTCATCTAAATATCTTGGATGAGCTCCTCGTCCTTGGCTGCTCATGCCCAAAGTTCCAAAAGACAACAACCAAAATGACTGTGCTTGTAAGTGATGTAGAAGAGGGTAAGGAATGTGATTCCCCACAAATACCATCAAGTATCGCTCATTTGCGTCTCTGTCGATCCTGGGAGAACTATGCCCAAAGGTATGCCTAGTGTCTCCGTCCATGAATCTCCCTGGAGGCGACATTCCAAGACCCCATTATGCAACACCATACACTCTCGCATACCACTGATCATCCATGTACTCCTGTACATGACACTTTACACCGCAGCCTAAAGTTGTATACTATTGAATGCCTCCTTCTACTGCTATCCCATCCTGTATCACCTCATGTCCTGCCTATGTCACTGTACTTAACACCTCCCGCGGGTACTCAGTGTGATGTGAGCTACCCCTCCTAAACCATAGTGTAAACCAACATGCTATGGCACTCCAACCTAAATCTCCATGCTCTTATGCAGGCCACTGCTCCTCGCTGTACACCCCTGCACACCCCTGGATGCTACGACCTAACATTGGGTCTGTACACATAAGTTTGTATCCCCCTACATAACACTAGACCTCATGACATAACTTTGTGTAGTTCTGTGTACCACTGCCCATTGTCATACCATCCTGTAACATAAAATATCCCGCATGGACCAAAATATCCACCACTCCACTAGTAAACCCTCCATGATGTGGGCTACATATCCCCATTTGCTCTAGAAGACCTGAGTGGATTGATTCCTCACATACCAATGGAAATGACACTACTGCACCTATCCTCCATAGCTGCAATGTCCAATATACCAATGGGAGAGCACTGTCAACACGTAATGCCATGCTTGGTAGCCTACCGATTCCACCTCCTTGTACCAGCTCCTACCAAAGTAGGCTAATCACCCTGTGACTCCACGCGCAATTAATATGCTAGGGCAACTCAAGAAATGTGTCTTTCCCCCTGTCGAACCATCCTGGGACTAGTGATGTTCGGGGCTCTGATGGAGATCTTGTGTGTGCGCCTAAACATCAGATCCATCGTGTAACTACTACCATCACCTACTAACTCTACGATGTGATGGGAAATCCCACCTAGATCCAAAAAATAGTCTAGGATTTCTGTATTCCCAGTGCCTGGAAACTCCTGCTGAACTACACTTGGGTCCACCACCATATCCATAGCCCACTCCACTGGGTACCCACTCAAAATCTCTCGCCACTAAACCCCAACATGCAGATACTACACCTTGTGCAACTTTGATCATCTCATTCCACTATCCAGGTCAGCATATGAGATATGACTAGGTGGCTCTGTCTCTCTCTCTCCAATGGGAAAAGGTGACCCAACAATGCTTCTAGCCCCGTCTATATATTCCTTAAGGGGGCTGCTCCGACACTCCAATTTTCCCTCTAGATGTACTATAAGGGAATCCAACCATTCCCCAATGTGGGCCAACTTGGCCACTGAATCAACACAAACCACTCTCATGCCCTCCAACTCCTCGTTATGCAACGGAAAAGCCTCTCGTACTGACGTGGCCTTCCCCTTCAAAGCTAGAAGGTTGGCCTAAATCTGATGACAATGTTGTGTGCGACCATCATCCAATACCTTTGTATCTCCTAGTGCCTCATAAAGGGTGGATACATCTCCTGGCACATCACCCATCTATTGCATGCTACTATCACCCAAAAACTCGAACACTACCCCAGTCATCACCTCAATGGATGGCACTACTAGGGTAGGCTCTAATTTCTCCACTAATATGTCAACCGACGTGGTCATGGAAGTCTCCAACACAATTGAACCCTACATCATACTGGGTGTATCCACTTGCTCCCCATGATACTGTGTAGATGGATGCACCCCCACGGCCTGTGTAACTTTAGTGTATCTCCTACAAGGAAGTGGGTAGGTTTGGTCTGACACCTTCATCAAATTGGTCAAGAGTTTGCTGTAATTAAATCCTTGTTGTGCCATGGTTTTTCTATGGTTTAACCTGTCACTGTGTATAGATGCAGAAATCTTCCTTGATCTAATTGGTTACCCCACAACTGAACAAGATCATGGCTCTGATACCACTGCAATATTCCAAATTGGTAAATTACAGTAATAATAGGAATGGAGGTGCTAGAATGAAGGAACTTGGGCTTACTCAAGGCAAGCTGAAGATCACCTCAGAACAAGCCTAAAATGTCCCCCACAAATGTACATTGTGTGGTTGTAGCTCTGTGCTACTCTTCCCAGTCACTCGCCAAAAATATTACTGTTGCTCTGACTCTGCGTTGTTACTCCTGCTCTATGATGCTACTCCTACTCTGCGCTATCAATGGCCATAAATGTTGTTGCTGCTCTAAATGAAATGTTGCTAGGGCCTGCTACGCTACTCAGAAAATTCTGGGATTTTAACCACAGACTCTGCTCAAGAAACCCACAATAACTCGCGAAGTAATTGGTCATATATTCACCTCATAATTTTAGACCAATTTTCCCCTAACTCCTATAGCTGCTAGCTGAGTTGGGATCCTTGTTTGGCCTCTTAATTCTACCCAGAATTTTTTTCCAAAATAATCTTCGCCTCTCCTCAATAAACCCAAGAAAACCTAGAAAGGGTTTGTCTTAGTTTTGACCTCGGAAATTGGCCCTCTTGGGCTTAGCTCACCGAGTTGCTGGGAAATTTGGTCCTCTTGGAAATTATGCTGCTAGAGGCCACCAAAAATCCTAAGAAACTACTATTAGGAAGCTCTAATCCTCCCCACCAAGTGTCCTCCCAAAATCTACACTCACTCCCTTAACCCCCGGAGTGATCCCTTCACTGACTGCGTAGCCTCTGCGCTGATGTAGATGCCACTGCATTGTTGAAGAGCTTACTGCATCGTGGATGAAGTCCCTGCTACTGAAATTCTCCTCCAAAATGATAAGACTCCTATCTTGAGCAGGCACTCAAGGTCCCCCGAGGCAGAGGTTGAGATCTTCGCCTGAAAATCTCGTGTGTTAAACAACACTGTAGACTTTTCACCCGTCACAAGCGTGATCTCTATCAAAGACAAAGTCAAAATGGATGATTGAATGAATGCCCCAATATGAGCAGCTTGCTTCCTTACAACTAAGCCTGCCCAACGTGCCCTTGGGCCCCACCTCAAAACTGCGTTGCCTCTAGCTCGTACCAATGTGCTGCGCTGCCACATGTGGGACGTAGTCTCTCCTCATTGGGCCCCCATCCTCCACTGCAGCTGAAATATTTTCCTTGGCCTAATGTTTTGATCTCTATAGTTTCCTAAGTCTAATTGTGGCCCCCCAAACCCACATCCTCATAGTCAAAATGTAATAGTTAGCCAAAAATAAAAAAATAATATTCTAATTAGCGGAATTGCTAATTAGGAATATTACAGATTTCTTGCTCACCTCTGAGTGGACTTCGACTGTTGAATATGTCCACATCACTAGATTCCTCTTTCTGTTGTTGTTGTTGTAAATTACTGTCTTTAGCTTCATCATTACTTTCATCAATCACTGAAGGCATGTGCCACTCTTCATAACTTTTATCCTTGTTCCCTTCATCAACCTGTTCATGGAAGATTACATATTTACTCGCAAATACCTTGTGAGTAGATGGATTAAACATCTTATATGCTTTTAAATCATAACAATACCCTACAAATATGCATTTTATAGCTTTAGCATCCAATTTCTTCCTATTTTCCTTAGGAATGTGTGCAAAAGCTCTAGAACCAAATACTCTCAAGTGATGGACTGCATGTTTAAAACCATACCAAGCCTCAAATGGAGTCTTGAGATCAAGACATGTCGTTGGAATTATATTCTTTAAGTAAATTCCAGTACTAATGGCTTCTTCCCAAAAACTATTGGA
Organism: Pinus albicaulis; assembly: GCA_034641835.2. Taxonomy (NCBI): domain Eukaryota; kingdom Viridiplantae; phylum Streptophyta; class Pinopsida; order Pinales; family Pinaceae; genus Pinus; species Pinus albicaulis. The sequence continues at coordinate 1,321,914,057 of CM076575.1, read as the reverse complement.
GAGGTTCTTACCTTTAATCATGCTACGCGCACACTCTACCAAAGTTATGTTCTTTCTTTATGCAACACCATTCTATTGTGGAGTGTGGGATAGTGTAAATTGTTATACTATTCCATGATATATGCAATATTTGATGAAGTTCCCAAGCTTGTATTCTCCCCCTTGATCTGAGCAGAGGATTTTAATGAGATTACCTATCTACTTTTCAACCAGATTTCTAAATTATTTAAAGTGCTCGAAAGCATCAGTTTTCCTTCTAAGAAAGTATACCTAGACATACCTTGTGCAATCATCAATAAATAATAAGAAATAGTAAGCTCCATCTAATGACCTTGTCTGCATAGGTCCACGCATATCAGTATGCAGAAGTTCAAGTATATCTTTATTTCTCATATTTAATTTGGAGGGAAATTCATCCCTGTGCATTTTTCCAAGTGCACAAATTTCACAATCAATATGTCCATTTCTTAAGATAGGAAGTCCATAAACCATACCTTGTTTCTGCAACAACAATAAATCATGAAGGTTGATGTGACCAAACCTTTGATGCCAAATATTCTCTGTTGTCATAGTCGTTTGAATTTAAAGCTTGATGTGGCATGCTTCTAACATTCAACTTATATTGGCCTCCAAATATTACTCCTGATGCAACTGACTTCTGATGATCCAACAAATCCTTTACAATACAGTAAGTTTTGAAAAATTCTACCTTTAAATTCTGATCTGTAATCATGGATACAGATATCAAATTATTTTTAATCTCAAGCACATACATGACATTCTGGATGCACGTGATATTGCCATTAGGCAATATCACAAGAATATCTCGATACCCTTTAATCTAATATGCTCTGTCATCTCCCAGGTAGATGTTAACACCATTGTTGGTCTCCTTGAAATTTTCATACCATTTTTTATTACGTCATATGAGTGGATGCTCCAGAATCCAAAAACCAAGCTCCAACTTGTATCTTCACCAACAAAATGCCATGTATGCCTCTTGTGTCTATGCTTGTTTTCATCATTCTTATTCTTATAACAGTCTATAGTAATATGACCATTTTTTCCATAGTAAAAACACTTAATTCCTAAATCATTTTTGGCGGACAACATACCTTGAAATGGATTTTTCTGAGACAGACCATCACTTTTATGTCCTCCTCCTAGTTTCCCTTTGAAGAAATTATTCTTTTCCACCAATGCCAGATTTGCATTTAGAGGCTTTAGATTCTTACATCTCTCTTCTTCCTGCATCAAAATCCCTGTAACTCTTCACTGTTGGATGCTTTCTCCCATATGTCACCTAATTTGTCTTTCAATTATTTAATCCGTAAAATGAATGTAGTAACATATTCTCTTCCATCCTAATGGAGAGAATCTTGTTCTTTAGAAATAACACATGATTTGTATTTTTCATTTCATACAAATCCTTGAGTGTCATCCAAATCTCATTGGAAGTTTTGCAGTCTCGAATGTGAGGGATTATGTTGTCTTTAACCAACATCCTCAACAACACCTTTGCTTCATTTTCCCTTTTTTCCCAATATTGAACCGATGCATCTTTGGAATCTCCAACTGCAATTGGCTTTGCTTCATCTCCATTTGCAATTTCCCACGCACTAGAACCCTCGAGCAATGTCTACAAATTAAACTTCTAGTTGGCATAATTTGACCCGTTGAGCTTATTGCTCTCATTAAGGTATGTATCTAATATGTGATTATTCATTGTGACACAACAATTTCAACAACGCCCCTATTTTTTTTTTAATTCACGAGCACCACCAGTAACTCGTCTAATCAATAGATCCATGACTCCAATAAAAGATCCAATGATCCAACAACAGATCTACAGATCCAACACTAGATCCATTGATCCACTCAACAGATCTACGGATCTAACACCAGATCCACTAATCAACTCAACAAATTTACGGATCCAACACCAGATCCACTTATCCAACAACTGATCCACGAATCCATTCAACAGATCCAGACAAGGGTTTCAAAAGATCTAGGCGGTCTCCCCTTAATAAAACTGTTCAGTCTCCTTCGCGCTCTTGAAAAAAAAAATATCCCCAACTTGCCTTGTCTAGTTGATCCACTGCTCCATTGATATCTTATGGATCCTCCTACGATCCATGCCAAGATTAATTGCTACACAAATTTTCAAACCAGATCTACACACCTGCATTCACTAGCAAAGGAGGCATACTCGCTCTCCGTTCTTAGCCATTAGGGCTCTCAGCAACAAAGGCTCAACTCACCACGGACCCAGCTCACACAGAGCTCCTTCTCTGTGCTCTGATACCAACATAAAAATGGGAAGACAAATTAAAATGAAACTTGCACCTCATAGGTGAGACGAGCTACATTAGAGACTTCCAAGCAGGACTACTATGCTACATTGTCCATAAAATTTGAAACAAATAAGACTACATTAAATTTAGGGAGATCAAAACTATCTCTTAGAAAATAGGAACTAAATATAAACTAAGGCACACACACAACTGTGAAACAAAATTTCTCCATTAATTTCAAGTATTCATACTCGAATTAAACTATCTGGCTCTAGTTATTTTCTCTGGTTGTTTGGATGTCGTGGTGCGCCTGGACAGAGAGGTGTGGGGTTTTAGTTTTGAGGATTACGGGGGAGTATCATAACGTTCTCTTTCTGCAGAATTTGATGAAGTGTTGCGGTTGTGCATGGTTAAGGCTGATTTTTAGACTGGTGTTGTGGCAAGGGGTCACTTATTTTGGAAGATACAGGGACTTTCCTTCCCAAACTCCTTTCTTCTCTTGTGAGAGGCTCAACAAAGGTCTATGGTTGGTGGTGTGTGAAGCGGAAAGAAGTTATAATGTCACATGTTTGGCTCCTGACTTGGACTCCCCAACGAAGGCTTATCGAATCCTTATCAGCCTACACAGTTTGGGGTGGGGAGTGGTGGAATTGTGTTCACTCTCCATCTGGTGGAATAATATATGACCAATTAATTGAGATATATCGTTGGTGTTGCGGGAGGGTTTCCTAGGGAACTCAAAGACCCTAGTGTGAAATATTGTGGGAAGTTGTTTCTCTACAAGAAGGTTGGCAGGATGAACATGCGTAGAGTACAAGGATGCCAAATGTCTCAGGAGCAGGGACATGGTGAAATGGTGGATCTTTCGCTGCCATACTCTATTCCTACGGATGGTAGCCCCCCTTCTTTGGATGATATGGTTCACATTCTTCAATAATTGCATAATTGGATTGTACAAATTGATTAGGTACGCCAAGATGACGACAATGACATCCTCAACTTCATGGAACACTTGCAACAAAATTCGTGGCAAATGCATGACAGATTGGTGGGCCTTTAGCAAGGATAGAGGGGATTTCAAGAAAAGTTGGACTAGTTGGAAACCCAAATTTCTCACATGGAAGGCCACGCCCATTGCGAGTTCAAATCCCCGTCTCCTCCTTGTTCAACTCCAGAACATCCAGTCCCGATAAACTCATATAATAATTAGTGTTTCAATTGTTTTCTTGTGTTGTTTTTTTTTGGCAATGGGCATCAGTCAATGTTAGTAGATGATTGTCTCTCTCGCAGTACATTTTGTACTTGGGCATGCCCTTGTTGGCTAATAAATCTAGTAAGAGTGAGGCCAACAATTTTTTGGAAAAATCTATGGAAATTCTTGATTTACAAAAAAAAAACATATTTACCATCAATTACTTCCCACCCTAATTTAAGCAATTATTTACATAAAAATGGATAAGAACAAGATGCATATAAATACACTTCTTTAACACTTTGATATGTAGCAGTAAAAATATAAATTTGGAGACTTAATAAGTAGGAGTAGTGGTTACGTTACTTGACCTGTGGCCACACTATCCCTAAGCTTACTATATTTTTTAACATGTCTCCCGTGAGGTTTGATCCTAGGTAGCATTGCTAACAAGGGTCATCCTCAATCGATTATGCTAGTGGGACTTGAACTTATTAGCCATTAATTAATTAAAATGTAACTTAATTATTTTATAATATTTAAATTACTTTCATAATAAATATTATTACTTAACAAGTTGGAAGTTAATAAATATTGTGAGGTTCAAAATTATATTAGTCAAATTAAATAACTTTATTCGTAAAAATATACAATGGGATAAACTCATTAATCATTAAGTGAAAATTGATTCTAACCATAAATTTTTATTTAATTTATATTAGAAATAACTAAACACTTCAAAAAATTAATATATATATTCATTTAATTATTATATAATTATTTTAAAAATTAAAATCACTTATTTATAATATTTCGGTATTTATTGTTTATTATAAAATTTGGTTTAAGCACATGAAAATGAAATATATAATTAATTTTGCCTAATATCAGTAAGAAATAAAAGATTATTAATAATAAATTAAAATGGTTATCAATTCAAATAACAAATAACTAAGTAGATAAAGCAACTCCATTTTTAATATTTATATATTTTTAAGAAATATATTCAACCTATCTTTCATAGATATATGTGGCAATAACAATTACCCTTTAAAATATATCTATATATACTTCACACTGAAAATGCAAAGGCTTCTATACAACCTTGTCAACAAAAACATTATCACTACAATAAGACATTATTATTTTAGCTGTGTAGGATTGGATTCTGCATGACTACAATGCAAAATTACAATTAAAAAATACCTCAATTTACTAATCAGTAAAATATAAATTAATTTTACAATTAACAAATACCTCAATTTACTAATCATTAAAACATAAATTGATTGGATTATAAAAGTTAACACTAACTTTAATTTAGTATTTTTACTTTAATCTAGCTATATTTAAAGTAAGCTATAGGTACTAGCTACTATGTAGAACTTCTTTCATTAATAGTTTTTTCAAAGAGATTTATAATTCATTCATATTTTAATATGGAATTGACATATAACATTTTAAATAGTAATAAAAATCTCTCTCTCTCTCTCTATATATATATAGATAGATAGAGAGAGAGAGAGAGAGAGAGTCCTATAGATATATGTGTATATGTTTGGGGTATGTATTAACATTTTAATACATAAAATGTGAATCATAAATAAAATATTCCAATGTCAAATATATATATATTTGACATTGGAATATTTTATTTATGATTCACATTTTACATATTAAAATGTTAATATCATTTTAAAATATATTTAGAGAAGATTAGATTCTAAAAGTTAACACTAACTTTAATTTAGTATTTTTACTTTAATCTAGCTAAATTTAAACTAAGCTATAGGTACTAGCTACTATGTAACACTTCTTTCATTAATAGGTTTTTTCAAAGATATTTATAATTATGGAATTGACATGTGTAGAATGTGAATCATAAATAAAATATTCCAATGTCAAATATATATATATATATATATATATATATATATATATATATATATATATATATATATATATATATATATATATATAAGAGTCCTATGAATATATGTTTTCTGCTTCTAAATATGAGGAGAAAATATATTTACATTTTAATGTGTATAATGTGAATTATAAATAAAATGTTTCAATGCCAAATGAGGGAGACACTAAGAGAAATGAAAGAAATATAGACAGACAGGAAGACAGATTATATATATATATATATATATATATATATATATATATATATATATACATATAGAGAGAGAGAGAGAGAGAGAGAGAGAGAGAGAGAGAGAGAGAATTCATTTTTTTAAGAATGTAGAGAACTTAATATTACCATAAATGATTTACATAGAGTACAAGCTTAGGTAAATTGTAGAAACTTGTGGTGATTCTAAGAGATGTCTGCAAAGTGCCTATTCTAGTCTGAAATGCACTAGAGAGGGACCATCTTCCCTTAGAAGGGAAACTAGAAGATCCCTTGGAAAAGGCATGAGAAAATTTGAGACAGTTAGAACATATACAATACAAAATAATGCTGTCTAGATTGACTCGAAAAAATATCATAACTATGCAAACTAAGAAAATATAGAGGCATGTATAGCCTAATGAGGTACATGGTCATGCTGATTGCTTGGCACTGGAATTTCGCGAGGCTAGCTCTGCTCGTTTATGGACTTTTTTTCATACTCCAACAACATGTCCAGGTAGGCAAAAGGATCATCGTATCCTTTTGTTAGTCAAGGAGGACACTCCCATTCAATTACACAACCATATGAACTTGCGTCGAGCTGAGAGGATTCTCTTTGGTGGCTTGGGTGGCATTGGTGGGATTCAGGGGCTAGCTGTAAACCTTTGGCTTGGGCTTCTTGCTGGAGGGGGAACCACCACATTCCACAAGGCCTTTATCCTTTCAATACACCACTAGAGGGCCAAGGTTATGAGGAGTGGCCCACTGGATATAAGATTCTATTGCAGTCGAAATATCCTTTGAACTGGTAGATGTTGTAGTTCGAGGGATGAGAGGAAACTTGATGCCAGTTGTTCTTGAGATATTTCACATAGAGAGACGAATGTTGTTGATATTAGTGGCTCATTCCCTAGCTTCCTCCATGGTGTAGAGGTGGCATACTAATATATTTCTCACTGCCCGGGGTCCATCTCCCAAATGTCGATGCTCCTCCTCTTCCATTGTTGAAACCAGAAAACAAATGTGGGGAAGAATATCCTAGTTGAATAACTCCTCCTCTTTTCCATGCCGGGGAGGGATAAGTGGTATCCCTCACCCTCTACCTCCATGTCTTTCTTTGCCTCGTTTGCAAAAAAAACCTACTTGCGTGGTGCAATTTTTCCTAGTAAAATAGAGTATGGTGGATCTGTGCACAATTATGTTACTTCCCTTGTCTGAGTTTGCTTCTTGTAGGAAGGAATTATGGAGAGAATGAATGTACATGTGAATCATCCGGAGTTGAAGACGAAGCTTGTGCCAGAACTGTAGGGAATGTTCTAGTTGCCCTCGAATAATAACATCTGACCTCAATTTAATGCGCTCTACGATGCATGATCACCACTCAAACTTAACCTTAATTGTTTTCTTGGGGTCTTGTTGACGATGTTGGATGATGACTTGAAGGAGGGGGTGTCCTTGATATGAATTCCCAATTAGACCTCACACCATTTAGAGTAGGAGCCCTATCCGGGCAATAGACTTGACCATTTTAATTACAAACTAAGAGATGTGCCTTGGCTGCAATAAACAACATAAGAGTGCATGCACATAAATTTGAGGAAAGCAAGTGAGTAAAATTTGTGAAATATCAATTGTAATGCATAAAAGGTCTTTCACGTAAGGAGGAAAGAGAGTGAGCCTCTAGAAGAAAAGTAGTATTATTGTCCTAAAATACACACACACACACACACACACGAAAGAATCGTTAGTTAACCTGCAAAATAATTCACAAGATAAGGACGATCATGAAAGCAAATAAAACACACTTTCAATAAGATATATGTTAAATATAACAAAATATTTCATTTACCTTAGCATGAATGAAACGACATATACCACAAACATTAAAGAATAGTCTTACAATAGACACGATACATGCATGCAAGTGTGTTGGCTTTGAGAACTTTTGATAATTAAGTGAAAGTTCCAAGTACACGATACAATGATATGACACTAGCTCCAATAGTGGAACATGAAGTTAATACTTGCTTCTCCAAAGAATTGTATTCACTCATGTGCTAAGATAGAGAGGCTAAGGCATCCAATTCTAAGTTCTAAGCGCTTTGCTTGAGTTATGACGATTTATTTATAACAAGTGAGGTGACCTTTCACCTCCTCTTGTGACCTTTAAGCTCCTTCATGACTTTTGAAATTCCTTTGTCCTTATTATATTTAACAACTCTTCATATTCCCTATGTAACTCTTGGAATTCCACTTGCATTTACATTTCTTATTATTTTGAAAATACAAAATTACAGCAGACGAAAATGTGGTTAGAGCTTAATAAGACAAAAATAACACATCATACTTGAACTTGAGGAAACTATAGCTCAACAACCTCTACATGTAGTTATGATGTGACATATTAATACCAAGCCTCGTATTACGTTGCTATGTTTTCAAACTTTGATGGAAGATATGGATTATTTCTATCTCTTCTCTCCTTTGCATCTGGATAAATGGTTTTGGAACTGGTCTAAATGTTGTTCCACAATAATAATAACTTCATATTCAAATTGGCAGGTCCAACTGTAAACTGTAGAACATTCTCTTTTGTACCTTTTGAATCTTCCTTAGTGGTCACGTGTCTTAGGTTTCTCAAGGATTCTTTTATCTCTTTCCTAACAAAATTTCTACCATTTATTTCGATAAATTATCCAATGAAAGGTATATTGTGCACTCTTATAAAGGTTTCCAACCTATGATATAGTCATCAATAGGAAGATATGGTGTTGGCCACATAAGTGTTGGGCTACTTATTCCCATGTATAAGCATTCTGACCTCGACTTTGGGCCAAATCAACATCCTACCTTGTCTTATTGACCAACTATGATTATGCATTCCTATAGTTAGGGACCCACTCTTAGATTGTGTCAATTGTTGCATAAATTATCTTTAAAACTTTTGTATTCTCTCCCAACCGCTTTTGTATTGTGTGCAAGGGTATCACCACCTTATGAAGGTTGATCATTTCCTCATATAGTTGTTTCATGGTGTCTTCCAACGATTAAATCTCCTCGAAATTTGTTACTTGTAGCTTCAATTTGTTAGAAATAACGAAAGACAAACTTTTATTATCAACGAGGAGATGATCGATCTATTGCCTTGCAAAATCCAACTCCTTTCTTATTGATCATTTTATTTCATCAAGATATCATGTTGACTTTCGTAGCTTTTGCAAATGCTGCATTTGTTGCTGCAACTATTCTCAGATTCTTCCTGGTGTTTGGCACAATTACCCTCTATGCGTGGATAGAAACAGGATGAACAAGGCCATTTGGAAAGTACCTTGTCCTCTCTTGAACTATTATGTTATCACTAGGTTGGAGCAGTTAGGTTGTTTAACCATCAACCTAGCATAACTATTTCAAACCACTTTTGACTAGAAGTTAACCCTTCCAATCAGAGAAGGCTTTCTCAAGGAAAACAATGGGATAATCAATATGAAATTTAAATTGCGGATGGCTAAGTCTATTTATGATTTATGTGGTTTTTTGTAGGTGGAAGAGTGTATGATAGCTACCATTGTATAAATTATACAAACATATGTATATCAATGGATTCAATCCAATCTAACAATGTACTAAAGCTAGATACGAAATCCTTCTACAAATGAATTTCGGAAATTAAACACAGTCACCAATCACATGAAGCAAAGAAATAATCAAATCAAACCACAACACAGATAATTTACCGGGGAAATCTTGCTGCTCAAAACCCCTCTATCTTCTATTATATATTCACCATGGAATCATGAAACATTTACAATGCACTCTTCTCACAAGAGTCTCCTGCGCTCTCACAACTGTCTCACACTGTCCTGGACAAAACTAACCAACACTTAGCCAATTCTCAGCCTCTAAACATCTTGCCTTACTTGCGCAATTCCTGATGAATGCAATCGCTATTCTTTAGGAATTTTGGCCATCCTAAAATACACAAGGATCATAGGAAATCCAATGGATGTCTGGTTGCATGTGGTCAACCTACTAATCACAAACTGATAGTTAACATCCCTTTAACCTTTGTCTCAACTGGGTCTCCACTGTAAATGATATGCATGCATATATTGATAGTAAATCATCAGCTGCATGGAAGATCACTGATTGTGAATTAAATAATATTTAATTCACTTGATCTCTCACTAGTGCAACAAACATTTACAACTAGTTCAACTGAGTCTAACTCACCTAATTGAGTTAACTGAATACTCATGCATTAAACTAGTGCATCAACTGCAATTCGAACTCCGTAACTAATAGAATTACTCTGCATGCCTCATCAACCACCCTCAACTCGAAATACATGAGCTAATTGAGTTTATCATACTTAGTTAACTATTACAAGTGATCATGAGATAAGATTACATTTTATTGTCCAATTTAATTAAGGGAAAATTAAATTAGACACTGCACCAAATTAATTAATTCATTAATTTGGCCATCACACTAATGTATCGCTAGGACCTATTGGTCCCAAACTAGTGTGTGTGCTGCAATTTCTTGTTGGACTTCAACACTCCCTCTCAACAAGAAAGGGATTATTTGCCACCCCGATCCTGCTTCTATGGTATTCGAATTTGCTCCTGGTGAGTGCCTTCGTTAGAATATCTGCATCCTGATCTTCTGTGGGAATGTACTGGAGTAACATAATGCGCCTCTGAACACAATCTCCGAGATGGTGGTACCAGATGTTTATGTGCTTGGAACTATCATGGAATACCGAATTAACTGAGATTTTAATGCAACTTTGGTTATCGCAATGTATCACAGTCAAATCCATCTAAGAACCAAACAAACCAACCAGCTCATCTAGATGGCCTCACATGCAACTTGAATTTCTACCATGTACTCTGCCTCGGCTGAATTGAGTGCCGTAGATCACTGCCTCCTTCTATACCAAGAAACTGCTGACAATCCTATGCTGAAGATCCCTCCCGATGTGCTCTTTCTGTCTGATGGACTGCCTGCCCAATTTGCATTCGTGAAGCCTTGAAGCTTCACTTTCTCTATCCGTCTATACCATAATACATACTCTGTAGTGCCCTTGAGATATCTCAAGATATGCTTCCCCGCCTTCCAAAAGAGCTTGGTCGGCATAACCATAGATTGGCTCAGCTAGTTAACTGCGTAGCAAATGTCTGGTCTGGTGTTCACTAAGTACATCAGTGAACCCAATAATTGCCTGTAGACAGTAGCATCCACTTCTTCTCCTAAAGTAGCATCCTCTTTCCTCCAATTTTTTCGAAGAGGAGTGTCCATGGGTTTACAACTCTCCATGTGAAACTTACCCAGTGTCTCTTTGGCATACTTGCATTGAGAAACAAAAATTTCACCATCCCGCTGCCATATTTCCAAACCAAGGAAATAGTGAAGGAGTCCCATGTCCTTCATTTAAAAATTCCTTGCAAGATCCACCTTGCATGAGCTTATCAGCTGCTCATCACCTGTCAAAATTAGATCATCGACATAAAGTAGTGTTAGTGTGAATTCTAATCACAAGCGTATGAAAAAAGCTCACTTTAGCTACGCATAACAAACAACTCTAACATCAAATGTGGCTATCAGTTTCGTTAGATCTGTAGTAAGCGATCAGAATAAATGCTACAAAAATCTAGATCTATGCAGTTAAAGACATTAAACAATGAAAATAAACAAGAGTTTCTCCATACATCCAATAGACAAGACAAAAATTTATAAATAATTTTTTGTATTATGACACCTCGGAAGGGAACACAGAAATATGTTAGCAGTCCCCCTTAATGGGATGGGTTCTTGTATGTCCTTAGCGCTTCACATCCAAGATCCCTCTCTCTTGATGGTGTAGAAAACCCAGACAAAATAGAACTCAAAGGGAGCTCACAAGAAAAAGTAGAAAAAATATGACAATGATGGAGGATCAAAGTCAGACCAAAAGTATAGATCAAAAGGTGATAAAAAAGACGTCGTGAATGAATGGAAAACCCTTCTATTTATAGCAAAATATTGAGTTAGTGTAGATATTGGTGCATAATTAAAATATTATTAACCAAATCTAGATCCACCTTACTTGGAATATTTTATTATTTTTGGTGGAGGGAAAGGGATTTAGAATTGGTTAAATCCTTTTATTTAGAAACAATAAATAAATAAATGATTTATTTATTATTTCAAGGATGAGGTTAATGAATAATTAAATAAATAATGATTTGTTTAATTACTTAGAAATGATTTAGTCAAATTCAACAAGGAATATTATTAATTAATGATTTAAATAATTATTCCTAGAAAATAATAAGATAAATAATAATTTATCTAATTAATTCTCATGTTTTGGGTTAAATATGACCAATAATATTAATTAAACAGTGGTTTAGTTAATTATCCCTAGAGGAAAATCAAACAAATAAGGATCTATTTAATTATTCCTCATGGGCTTTCTTGTTTAGACCAGAAATAATTTAATAAACTATGGGTTATTAAATTATTTCTCATAGTGAAAGCAATTTTACTATGGTAAAATTGGTCTTACATGGTGTACTTTAGTCCATCTGATAGTAACATGTTAGATGACCAAAAATTGGTGTTATAGATTGTCCACCAACGTGCGAGCGTTAGGAGCTAATCGTATGACCGAAGTACGTTGTAAGAACACAATCACTAGACACCGAAGGGGAGTCATAGAGAGAGAAATATAAGACAGACTGAAGCGAGAGAGGATAAAACCCTAAGGAGGCAAGACTTGTAGGTGCGACAAGTCTCTTTTATGAGTGAGTACTTGTTCTCAAATGAGGTGGGGGAGGCATACCTATGCCCGCCAAGATGACAAAGTAAAAAGAATAATGGTGCGCCCAACAAACATGGGATTAAGCTATATAGTACATGCTTCCATAAACATGGGCCAGATAAAAAACATAATGGATCCCACGTACATATTGTACCTGGGAAAACAACCAGGACTTATACAATAATATCTGAGTACATGAGATATAATAACAACCAAAGAGGCCCTGTAAAATAGGAAAGGGCTCTGAAAATATGAATGATACATGCAAACTAAAAAAGGCGTTGTAAGCGGTTGAGGCCAGAACCATCAAATCTGTAGATCTGCATCCAAGGATGTAATAAAGAGGTCATCTGGGGATGTGGGGGGCTACCTGAAGGGCCACCCCCTAATGAGGTCTGAAACGTCTCACACACACCCGAGAATCACAAGTACAATATGCTGCATCATTGAACCATCAAGTATAAGGATCTCGATCATGCCATAAGGAGATGGAACTGAGAAACAATCAAGTCAAAGGGCATTAAAGGGTTCCTTTGCTTGATCCAAGGCACCGAATAAGAGTGGAAGCTGGAACCAAGGTACACCGCCCTCTAGAACTGTCTTCTGGAATGAATAAGCTGATGTCGACAGAAGGAGGCTCGCCATATGTGAGGCAATAAGGAATCCTCAACTAAGGCATGATGGCATGAGGGATAATAGTAGAGCGACTGATATACTAACACCAGGGATGATGGTGGAATGGGGGGTACTGAGTAGCGGGCTGACGAATTTTCTTGTTAGAGCATAGAGGGCATGAATGACCTGGTAGCTACTGACTCGACTCCGGAGGGGATAGGGCAGAGTATGACTGAAGGCCAAAATACGCGACATGAGGGAGGTACAAAGCAATGAAGGATGGAATAGTGTGATGGGATACAAAAGGAACTCGGGACAGACTCCATGGATGCAATGATGACTCAACTTAGTTGCTCTAAACAAGGGCGACTCGATGGTGCTGCCACACAGAATAGGCCCAGTGGGGACCATGAAAACATGAGTAAAATATGGTTACTCATGACGAAAATCGGCCTGAGCATCAAAAAGTATGGGGGAAAAGTGGTGCCCCAAGTACAAGTGGCACAAGTGAGGAAATTCGATTTTGAGAAGCGGCGAAGTGACCCTTCTTGGAAAAAAGGCTTCTAGGTGAAGTATCAAATCACCAAACAACAAAAGCTAGCTACCTAAAAGAAATAAAACATGCATTTCAAAATGGAAATGATAATGGTAAAATTTCTTAAGGTAAAGCGCATTACGAGGATTAGGAAGAGGGTGGCCTTTGAAATCCTCTAGAAGGTATGCCCCTTTACCCAAATCCTTACTAATGATGTAAGGGCCTAGCCGTTATGAGTCAAACTTCCCATGACCTAGGACATCATGAGCCTGGTCATACACTAGAACGATATCGACTTTGTGAAAAGTACGAGGGTGGAATTTTCGGTCATATTGAGCTTTGGTGCACTTCTTAACCGCTTCGGTAGTTTGCAATGCAACACGACGGTCTTCGGAAGCGCACTCAAGCATGATAAGTCTTTGTTCTAAAGGTTGGGTGTGAGGGAGAAGTTCGACGGCTAGGTGAAGGGAAGGGATTTCACACTCGATCGGTAAGACTGCCTCCTCGCCAAAAACCAGGTTGAAAGGAGTAAACCTGGTGGTGGTTTTAATAGAAGTTCCATAGGTCCATAAAGCAGGGAAGAGCATAAGGTGCCAATTGGTTTTTCTTCTTGTTCATCGTTCGTTGAAGCATAGTTTTAAGGATTTATTGACCGCTTCAACTTGGCCATTACCTTGGGCGTAATAAGATGAAAATTATTGGTGCTCAAAGCCCAACAGAGAGGATAGCTCACACCATATCACATCTTCAAAATGTCGGCCATGGTTAGAGACCAATTTTTTCAGAACCTCGAATCTAGCGATAACATGGTTAAAGAAAAAGAGGGTTGCAGTAGCTGCCGTGTTGTTGAACGTTGGCATGGCCTCAATCCATTTGGTGACATAGTTAACTTCCACGATGATATACTTATGGTTACCAACGAATGGAGGTCGAAACTCCATAAATTCTATTGCCCACTTACAGAAGGGACCAGCTGAGATGACAGGATGGAGTGGAGCAGGAGGGGCTCGAGCCTTTGGGGTGAAATGTTGGCAATTGGAATAGTATTTGACTGCGTCAATGCAACACCAAAGAGAGAAGGCCAAAAATACCCAGCGCGCATGATTTTTTGGGTAGTAGCGAGATCAGAGAGGTGGACACCACAAGAACCGCTATGGCAAGCATTAAGGACTTGCTCAACTTTAGCATGCGTGAGACAACGATGAAGGATAGTATTTACACCGCGACGATAGAGGTCGTCACCGATGAGAAGGTAGCGGGGGGCCTGGTGTTGGATACGTCGTCGAGCATCACGATCAAGATGGAGGGAAAACTTTTGTGTCCGCAGATAGGTGTGGATGTCGCCATACCAAGGGTCATCGAAAGTAATGGAAAACAAATGTTCGACGGGAAAATCATCATTAATTGGTGGATCTTGCGTACCAGTAGGTAAATCAGAAATGAGTTCAGCGAGGGATAAACCTTTCTTACTCTTCGGTGTGACAAATTCAAGATTGAATTCTTGAAGAATGATGATCCAACAAGAATACTTCCCATTGATGATCTGTCGACTGAATAGGAAGGCCATAGGGTTGGAATTATTCACGACCTTGGTGGAACGCATGAGGATATAATGATGAAGTTTGTGGATCGAGAACACAACATCCAACGCCATTTTCTCTTCATGTGAGTAGGACACAAGGGGGCCTACAAGGTTCTTACTAACATAATAGATAACATGCTCGATTACGTTGTCATCTTCCTCAATAAGGACCCTAGTGACCGAGTGGGTGGAGGTTAATATGTACAAGATGAAATCCCTATCAAATTTAGGAGGACTAATCAAGGGAGCGGAGGTGAGAGCATGTTTCAGGGCATGAAAATACTATAGAGCACAATCATCCCATACGAATGGAATTTTAGATCTGAGGAGTCTATGGAACCCATGCACGGTGGTGGCATAGTCAGGTATGAACCGACGAAGGAAATTATCTTTGCCTTGGAGGCTTTGTAACTAGCATATGGTATGAGGAATAGGAAGCTCAATAATGGCTTGAAATTTCAAGGGGTCAAGCGTTATACCATATTTAGACACAATGAAGCCTGGAATACTGTCGACAGGAACACAAAAGACGCACTTCAGCGGGTTGAGGCGGATATTATACTTGTGACATCGGAGAAAGATGGTACACAAATCATGGAGGTGTTGCGCCCGATGTTTAGAACACACAGTGAAGTCGTCTAAATAAGAAAGGATAATATGAGCCAGGTCATGAAAACAGTATGACATGACCGCTGAAAAGTGGCTCCGGCATTCTTAAGGCCAAACGACATGACCCTATAAGAAAAGGTTCCCCATGGACTAATGAACGCACTTTTAAGCTAATCAGCATGACAGATAATAATCTGGTTGTATCCGGAGAATCCATCCATGAAGGATAGAACCTCATGCCCCATACACTCATCAATGATTTGGTCAATGAACGACGTGGGGAAGTTGTCTTTGGGACAAGCTTTGTTCAGGTCACAAAAGTCAGTGCAAACACGGATAGTGCCTTTTTTTTGTGAACGAGAACCGGATTGGACACCCAAGTGGTGTATTCAATGGGATAGATAAAACCAGCCTGCTTGAGCTTATCGATTTCGGCTTTGACAAGCTCTCGTCTGGAAGGATTAATGGGTCTCAACTTTTGATGGACAGGATTGGCATCAGGCCATGTATCGATATGGTGTTTGACAATGGTGTGATCAAGTCCGAGCATTTCTGAATAGGACCAGGTGAAAACATCACAGAATTCCTTGAATAGCTTAATGTAAGCCTCAATTTCTTCCGGGGTGCATTGGGCACCCAAGGTAATGTTTTCTTCTACCCCTGGTTTGTCATAAATTTTAATTTTAATGATAGGAGAGATATTGGCCATATTTCCTTCTTCGAAAGCATCTAGTGCAGGAATGGGATCTTTAAACCAATCGACCTCATCGCGAATGAAGTCTTTTGATTTTGCAACATATTGGTCATGGGACTGCTGCAGGAGGAAGTCCGCATGGTGGTGCATATCATCACATGGAAAGTCAGGGGTGGTCATAGCTTCCATAATTTCTTCATCAGAATAAAAGATGGGGTGACTGGTGGAAGGATGACCACATGATGTGGCGATGCTACCTGACTTATCATCATGAGAAGTGAGGATCACATGTGCATTGTCACGGAGGGTGAAAAAAGAAAAATTTGAGGAATAATGTACCAATTTTGAGCCCAAGGTGATCGCTGAAGGGAGGTCAGGCAATACAAAAGGGGATGCCCCAGAGGGGTCTTCCACCATGGATCTCATAGATGATGATAGGTATAGGATAATGGCCGAAGACTCCGTCATCTCGACATCAGGAGGGGGTATGTCAATGGGAGTGGATGTGTCCACTGGTTCTGCTGAAGCAAAAATTGCAAGTAAGGGAGAGGCTGACTTGTTGCGCTCGGCCTCGAATTAGCGAAACGCTTCCAAGGAGGTGCATAAATCTTCGAGGCGGGGACAGAAGTGAGTATAGTGGCCATGGAAATCACACAAAGCACAAGAGTGATTTGTGTGCAAATTATTGAGTTTCTTGGTTGAAGCCGGTAAAGTAAAATGGACTTCTGGGATATCAGACTCAGGAAACGCTTCATTGACCATGGGTTTGATACGAGACAACTCGGGACAATTGTGGGTAGCATGACCGACAACATCACACACATCACACAGAGGTGTACGCTTTGGAGTATTAGGAGGAGCAGGTGTTTTCTAGGAAGTCTTGTCCTTAGGTGTATTTTTGTGGGCTTTGCCGCCCTCACCTAAGGATTTTGCAACATGAGTAGATTCCTGTTGAGGTGGCTGAGGCACAGGAACGAAGGGAAGGGTCATAGTGACTGGTTGGACTGAGGTCAAATCAATGTAAGGTTTGAGATGACCAGGCAGGGTATTGGCTGGGGGATCAATGTACCAGACTGGGATCCTCAGGGTCATGTTGGGAAGGGTCAAGGTAACCGTAACAAGTATTGAAAATACTCCAGAAGGGGGAGCAAGAAATAATATCTGACTGGAGGGGTAATGGCTAGGCGTAATAGCTCCCAAATGGTTAAGGCTAGGGGGAACTATTTCATGAGGAAAAATAGGATCAGGGACACTAGCTATAGATGAAGGGCCTTGAGGAGGAGGTCCTGAAGGCTGAGCCAAATTACTAGGAGCAGTTTAAAAGGGCAAGGCTGCTGACTAGTTGAACTGGATTGTTTGAGGTCATACTGAGATGATTGCATCATGCAAACATTCGATGAGATAAGGTCAAAGATAAGAGGGGGGAGACCAAGAATGAACCTAACAAAGAGGAATATTTATAGACTCCAGGTGAGACATTGGTTGGAGGTTCAGTTTGTTTATTGGGCACCAAATAAATAATGGACTCTGGATAGGTCTGAGACTTCGGTTCGTAATATTTCAGTTGATCTATAGTGACGATATTTTCATTGTGAGGAAAGCACATCTTACGGTGAACCGAAGATGGGACAACAAACATCGCATAAGTATAGCTATGACCCAGTACAATGTTGTAGTCTAAGGGGGCATCAATGACTTCAATGTCAATACAAACAATTTTTCCCGCAAGAGTAATAGGAAAATTGCGGAACATGCCAAGGGTCTGGGAAGAGTGGCCATCCCACGCATGGAGGGTGATAGTGGAAGGGGCTAACTCAAACGATCTGAGCTTTTTCCAAAAAGAAGCGGACATCATGCAGGCAAATGCCCCCTCGTTAATGATACATCGGGAGACGTTGGCATTCCGGATCTTGACAGGTATTTGGAAGGCGACAGATGCAGGTAGGAGTGGATGCTTTGACTTGTCAAAATCAAATATAATCAAACGATCATCTGAAGTATCCACAATGCCCATGGCAGTTTGTAGAGCTTTACGTTGTGAAGGGCACGATTGGAAGACTTCCAGCATTGACATGGCGGCAGGGGATTGCGTCGTGTCATATACTATATTGTAGGTGTGGGCAGCTTTACCGGAAGCAACGTTTGGCGTAACTGTCCTTTGGGGATCTTGGCATGTACTTATGCCTTAGGCTAAGGGATTTGTAAAGGACCATTGGGTGTTGAAATTGGCTCTGTGGGACTTGAGGACCAGGGCTCGGTTGCGGACGTAACGGGAGGATTGGTGTACTGGCACGACCGATTCTGAAGGTTGATATGGGCGGTATTGTCCTGGTCAGATTTCATCATAAGGATATGGTAGTCAGAGGTACTAGATGAAGGAGGTTGAGCGGCTGCCTGACCTTCAGGGGGTTGGGCAGTCACATATCCTTACTGGGGGAGAGGATTAGTAAACACAACCGGTTGAGTAGGTGCAACATTAGGAGGAACCAAAGCAGAGGATTGTTGTCCTCGAGATGCTGCTTGAGCTTCCCATAGTTGACGCATTTAAGGTAAAAGGGGACAATCATGGGTACAGTGACCATGGACACCGCAACAAGAAAAAGACTTATTTATGCGAAGAGGCCTGTTCTGCTTGGGCTGATCACTCTGTCGCTGAATTGCAGTGTTAGATGTATTCCCTTGGGGATTTTTTCCTTGATTACATAGATCGGGTTGGTTCTGGTTGACTTTCCTCTTCTTTTTGGAAGTGGTTGGATTAGTCGCACTCTGTTGCGCATACACCTGACCCTAAGGGGGGGTGGCTACTGCTGCGGAGCTTGAGAAGGCATGGGAGGTAAAGGTGCTTGTGCTGGAGGAGCTGTAGGATCGGGCTATGGATACAGATAGTAAGGAGGTTGAGCAACATTGGGGTAAACAAGTTGGGAAAAATCAGGCCCTAGCATTAGAGGATGCGGTTGGGTAAAGGCGTGAGGCATGCTGTGTCCTGGATACATGATGCTAGGAGGGGGAAAAGTACTAGAGGAGCTAGCCCCTCCCTGAGGGAAACCATAACCCATAGGAGGATGAGTGTATACATGTGAAAGGGATCCAACAATACCGTCGGTGGCATGAGATTCCCCTAATGCGTTGGCACCACCAGGTCTAGAAAGATCAGGTAAGATGGTATAAACATAACCAAATTTTGCGTAGATCAAGTCATATTTTAGCGCAACTTGGAGGGCTTCTTACTCAGTGTGAGGAAAGTGAGACGTGACATATTTAACAATAGAGGGAAAAAGGGATCTAATAAACCAGTCCATGTAGACACAGTCTTAGAAAACTGGAGCTCGACATAAGCTCTTCCTTCTGCGCCATTCTTGAACATGGTCGGATAGACGGGTGGTAGGAGTTTGATGGAAAGCTCTGAAAATTTAGGTACTGGTGTCATAGCGAAGGGGAAGCTGGAAGTTGGACATAAATTCCTTTGAAAGAGTCGAAAAAGTGGCATGAGAGGCAATGGCCTGGTCGACATACCACTTGGAATCTTCTTCAGTAAGGGTACGCTGGAATAACCGAAGAAGGATAGAGTCATAAGTGATAGAGTTGGACGAACACCACATGTGGAAAGAACGAACATGGTTGGTAAGATCCTCTCCAACATTTCCTTCAAACTTAGGGATGTCTGAAGGAAGCTTGGTTGGCATAGCAGGCCAACCTAGATCATGGTTTATAGGGTCATTAATCAAGTGGCTTAACTCGGGAAGGCTTAGGCCTACCATATAAGGAAGCAAGGTAGTAGCCATAATCGTTCCTATTGTGGCTCCACTAGTAGCGGTTCCATCATTAGAGCTAGGGCCACCACTAGTAGTAGGTCCTTCACCAGACATGATGAAGGTGAAAGGTGGACGAGAACTGGGGATAGAAACTAACATAGAACCCAATGAACCAGAATCAGAGTCGGAATGGGGACTCGGTGGAGGACTAACTCAGACCCTATGCGGTGGAGTAAGTCTTCCTAATGGAAACTAAGGATGAAGGCCTTCGTGTCTTCGGGATAAATGCCTTCGGGGAAAAATGATGGAAAAGATACACGGAACCCAATAAGGAAGAGAGGTAAACAAGGGCATGGAGATGCAAATTAATTAATTACAATGTTTTAGTATTTTCTTGGTGGTGTAAACCAGGCGCTCTTCGCTATAGGTGTGTGTGTGTGATAAGTGTGTTAATTTTAATTAAGCCCAGATGTGTGTATAGAAAAAAAGAAAAAAAATGATGTATAACTGTAAATAAAACTGAAAGTGACAATAAAATAAACAGCTAAAGATGAATAAATTTAAACCCAAAAAGGAGGTCTTCCCATCAACTAGTATAAGGGTGGGAAAAATCTACTCAAAACACACAATATGACCAATATATCTAAGGTCAAGAGGGACAGGGATCTAAAGGTCAGATCCGCTGAAAAGAGGTGCAGAAAACAACAAGAAACCAGAGGGAAAAGTGCTGAAAAATAGGTGGCAAAAGGCTACAATCTAAAGGAAACATAGGGGACCCTAAAGGGAGGACCAAATAAAATTGAAAAGAGGTGCTTTGGATGGAAAAATAACCGATCAGTAATGGATCTGAAAAGGCAAGTTTAGATCTGAAAAATGGCTAAAAAACACTGAAATCTCAGAAGATCTGCTTCAGCTAAACTCCTCCTAAAAAGGTGGAAGCGTACTGAAGCCCTAAGGGGCTTGGCTCCTACTTCTACGAGTAAAAATAAGCAATTACAAGTCCAATATGGGTAAATACGGGGGTCAGACAACCCTGAACAGTGCCCTTGTCAAACCCTGAAAATTTCAGAGAAAATCCCACAAAAAACTACAGGTTGCAGGTTTTGACCTGTTTTTTGCTGAGGTCACAGTTTTTGGGCAAATATCCACTATCTAAGAGCTAAGGTCGCAAGTTTTGGGCTAAAAAGTGCGACCTGTACTTCCGGCTGTCTTGGGGGTAGGTTTCAGAAAAAAGTGCCATCTTTGTCGCCGCTGATACTTGTTACCTACGCAAATGGCCCAGAAACACATGAAAGTTAGAATTTTTACTGTTTTAGGGTAAAAAGGGTTAAAAAAGCATCGAGGAATGTAAAATAAGAAGCTGAAGAAAAACCCTAAGGGCTGAAGTAGCAGGTCATGCTGGGATCTAAAAAACGACAGCGATCATAATTAAAAACCCTTGTGGAGTCGCCAGTTGTTAATGTGAATTCTAATCGCAAGCGTACGGAAAAGCTCACTTTAGCTGTGCATAACAAACAACCCTAATATCAAATGTGGCTATCAATTTTCTTAGATCTGTAGTAGGTGATCAGAATAAATGCTACAAAAATCCAGATCTATGCAGTTAAAGACATTAAACAACGAAAATAAACAAGAGTTGCTCCATACATCCAATAGACAAGACAAGAATTTATAAAGAATGTTTTGTATTATGACACCTCGGAAGGGAACACAGAAAGATGTTACCAGTCCCCCTCAATGGGATGGGTTATTGTATGTCCTCAACGCTTCATATCCAATATCTCTCTCTCTCTTGATGGTGCAGAAAACCTAGAGAAAATAGAACTCAAAGGGATCTCACAAGTAAAAGTAGAAAAAATATGACAATGATAGAAGATCAAAGTCAGACCAAAATTATAGATCAAAAGGTGATCAAAAAGAGGTCATGAGTGAATGGAAAGCCCTTCTATTTATAACAAAATATTGAGTTAGTGTAGATATTGGTGCATAATTAAAATATTATTAACCAAATCTAGATCCGACTTACTTGGAATATTTTATTATTTTTGTTGAGGGAAAAGGGATTTAGAATTAGTTAAATCCTTTTATTCAGAAATAATAAATAAATAAATGATTTATTTATTATTTCAAGGATGAGGTTAAGGAATAAATAAATAAATAATGATTTATTTAATTATTTAGAAATGATTTAGTCAAATTCAACAAGGAATATATATATTTTTTTTACAGAAACGGTTATGGAATATTATTGAAGACTTGGTCTATATGCCAAAATTCTGTTTACAAAATGTAGAGCCATAGCCCAAAGTACCTCACCACTCAGGATAATTGTGGGGCTTATGATTGACCTCCATCTCTTAAAATATGCTACTATGAGATCAATTTCAGAAAATTTTCCAAGTTTATGGATACAAACGAACTGACTTAGAAGAAGACAGTAAAACATGACAGCTAGTTAATTTAAGAAATAGGTTCCCATGTTTCTTCTCCATCCCTCATCATGTCCCCAGTAGAAAGAAGGGCTGCTTTATTGGCTTCTAGATCCGCGTCCTTGTTATTGATTCTCAACACATGGAAGAAATTCAACTTCTGGAAAGAGTTTCCCAAGTCTTTGATTCTAGTAATCAGCCTTGCCAGTCTTAAGTCCAATGGTGAAGAATTTGACACAATAGCATTTATGACGGTCTGAGAGTCGCCTAAAACATTTGCTTCCCTGATGTTTAAGGCTTTGAGTAACTTGAGGCCTTGAAAAAGAGCTAATGCCTCAGCTTCGTTGCTGGATGAGTGGCCCAAACCCCAGGCGAAGAAGTGAGCCTTTTTTCCATCTGATTTCAAAATAACACCACCTGCACCAGCCTTTCCTGGATTGCCCTTTGCTGCCCCATCAAAGAAAAGGGAATGTCTTTATTGATTTGTAATCCAGTCATGAAAATATTTTTCTATTTCCCTTATTTGCCAAGCTTTGGGAAGGGAGACATTACTTACAGCTTTCTGAAAAATGGAGATCAAGGAAAGAGCCCCAGTCTATATCTTGTTGACTAAGACTAGAATCATCTTTTAGATCTCTCAAGAATTCTTTTAATTGGCATTTTATGTTGAATTCTACTGCTTTGGGGTTCTGCTCAATATTTCTAAAGATCCTTTTGTTCCATTCGAGCCAAATCTGCCAGCAAATTATTTTGGGAAGAGAGGACCATGCGGCTTTGATTACCTTATTTTTTGGAGGGGGACTAGGGTACCTATTCAACCATTTTGTGAACAACTCAGGAGTGGAGCTTGGGAGAAAGAAGTTGGGATTCAAGTTGCACAACAAGTCAAACCATATTTGCAATGAGAATCTACATTCCAGCATTAAATGAATCACACTTTATGTTTTTTCTTTGCACAGGGTGCACCTTGAAGGTCCGTGATACCCTCTCTTCTGCAAATTTTCATATGTCAAGATTTTGCTGTTGCATAATAGCCAACAGAAGTGGTCAATTTTGGGCCACGAGGGGCAGCTCCATATCCCTTTCCATGGCTCCAGATTTGGTGGAATGTGAGGCCTCTCCCTCAGCTTGGCATATCCCAGTGCAACGGAGTACCCCCCAGCCTTCGAGCCCCATCCTCTCGTGTCTTTTTTACATGGAAGGGTGGGCGCCATACCATGTAGGTTGCCAAGCAGCGTACGCCATTCGTGCTGCAGCTCAGGTGGCACATTAATTTGATTCCAGCCTGCCCAGGATGGACCATGCCAAATAGAAATATCCCACAGGGATTTATACCCCGCTTCCTTCATCCCAATGCGCAGTGCACAGAGAGAACTGCTATCCGTCAAGGGGTCATTATTCATGATTTTTTTGGTCCATAAATTTATTCTTTTACCGTTTTCGGGGATCCAGAATGCATATGCTGTGATTAGTGATTCAGCTTTGGCATAAGTTTTAGGAAGGGTGAGTTGGGTTGTTGGAGCGGTTTGTCCAAAAAACGAGTACGTTTTCCACTGAAGTATTTTCTCCATAGTGCTAATTGGGCCCAGCCTGGTTTGGGCGCAATGATTTTCCAGAGAATTTTTGTCCCCATAGCAATATTCTGATCACAGAGATTCTTGAAATTCAATCCCCCTTCCAATAGAGGTTTGGAAACTATCTCCAAGTTGACTAAAGGCAACTTGTTTTCACTCTATTTGCCTCCCTTCCAAAAGAAGCGACGAATGCACTCCTTCATCTTTCTAAGTATGCCAACAGGAGCAAGAAGAACTGAGAAAAGAAATAAAGGGAGGCTGTTTAGCATGAATTTGATAAGAACAGACTTGCCAGCAATGTTGAGCCAGGAATATCCCCAGACTTGGAGCTTGCTCTTGAATTTCTCCAATTGTGGAAGCCAATATTTACTGTAGGCTCTTTTAAGGAAATTTAGAAGGCCCAGGTACTTGAAGGAAGACCAGGAAGGGGAGGCAGCGAAGCCCAAACATCTAGCTATAGAGGAAAGGAAGCTGGGCGGAGTGTTCCAACTGTATATGTGACATTTTCCCTTGTTTAAAATGCTGCTAGAGGCCTCACAAAAGTCATCCAGCAATACTTTTAACCTGGAGGCTGAAAGCACAGTAGCAACCCCCAGTAACAAGGTGTCATCCGCAAATAGGGCATGATTAATATTTTTAATCCCTCTTGCTATGCAAAGCCCATTGATTTTCTGATCTTGTAGCTTCTTGTCTAAGTGAAAACTAAGAACCGAGGCTTGGAGGACAAAGAGCAGAGGAGAGAGGGGGCACCCCTGCCTAAGGCCCCTTGTGGCTTTAAAGAAGTTAGCGGCTCTGCCATTCACTAAAGGAGCAATCCAGGGCTCTGAGATACAAGCCTGGATCCAATTTATAAAGCTCACACCAAATCCAAACTTGCTCAAGACATTAAACAGAAAACTATGCCTTACTCGATCAAATGCATTTGCTAAATCAAGTTTGACAACCATACCTCTTTTATTGCGATGCAAGATGGAGTGGATTTCCTCTTGGACTAATGTGAAGCTGTCCACAATCTTCGTGCCATGAATGAAGCCTCCTTGGTTCTCCGGAATAATTTTGGAGAGGATGAGCTTCAGTCGATTCGAAATTACTTTGGTAATTATCTTATAACCAATATTGCAAAGGGAGATTGGACGAAATCTGTTGAAGGTGGTGGCTCCTTTCTCCTTAGGGATGAGGGAAAGAAATGGAGAGTTAGTGTTGCCTCCAATTTTCTGGCATTCTTGGGATTTTTGGACCATTTTGAAGAGATCTTTCTCTACTACCAGCCAACAGACTTGAAGAAACCTGGCAGAAAATCCGTCCAGTCCTAGAGCCTTGTCGGGATCCATAGCGAAGAGGGCTTCTTTGACCTCATTCTTGGTGACTTTGGCTTCTAGGAGACGATTCATGTTGGTTGAAATCGAATGAGGAACTACATCAAGCAGATCTGGATGATGGTCCGAATCTATGTCCTTGCTATACAGGCTTTTGAAATGAAAAAAGGTTGCTTTCTTGATGTTCTAAAGATCCTTGTGAGTGAGATTATCTTCCTTGATCTCGGAGATGGAGTTGCAACATTTCTTGGCCTAAGCTTGCTTGTGGAAAAAGGAAGAATTCCTATCCCCTACTTTAAGCCAAAGGCTTCGGGACTTAAGCCTCCAATATTATTCTTTCAGCCAAACAGGCCTTATGGAAATTTTGTTGGAGATGGGCCTCTTTGTCTAAAATCTCTTTGGTTATAACAACATCCTCCACTTGGAGTTGATGGGTATCTAGCATGCTTTGGGTTTTTTTCCTTTCTGTTTCCAGATTGGGCAGCATTTTGGCCCAGCGTTTCAGGACCACTTTCACTCTTATGAGTTTTTCCTCCCAGACAAAAAATGGGGAGCCTTTGACAGGTAGCCTCCAACAATCCTTGAATAATTGCATGAAGTCAGGCTCCTTGGCCCAGAGAGGACTAAATCTAAAAGGAATAGGGCCCAGGTCAAGGTGAGCCTGAAGTTCAAGCTTGATGGGCTTGTGATCCAAGATGCTGCTGGAGAGAATATGCAATCTAGGTTCTAATCCTAGTAAAAGGAAGGAGATTTGAATGAAGAATCTGTCCAGTCTGGCGGCAATATGGCCTGGACCTATTCTTTTGTTAGACCAAGTGTACTTATCGAAAATTGGCTTGATGTCCAGCAGGTCCCAGTCCTACATTAGATCCTCCGTCCATTCTCTTGCCGGATCTCGAACAACACTGCCTGCTCCCTTATCTGACAAGAGAAGAGTGAGATTGAGGTCGCCGAAAATGATGATATTTTCCATGTTTACTAGGTATGCTTGGATTCTTATAGAATCCCAGCAGGCCTTTTTTTCCCCAGCATTGGCTGGGACATACACATTGAAGAGATAGAAAATCTCTTTTGTAACCAGGTGCTGCATTTGTAAAAGCAACCAATGAGTATTCTGAGTCTCAGAAATAATTGAGAACTTGCTAGCATTCCAGAGGGTGCCCAACCCTCCCGAGGCCCCATGGGCAGAGATTTCTTTTGCTTCACTTTCGTTCCAGAGTTTCTTACTTGCTTGCAGGAAGACTGTGTCTTCCAATTTGGTTTCCTGGATGAGAAGTATGTCAGGGAATTCTATCCTTATTAAGCCTCTAATGGCTTCTTCTTTGGCTCTGCTCCCCATACCTCTACAGTTCCAGGAGATGATCTTCATTATTTATGTTTATGGTGGGCTCCCTTGGAGCCTTGGGGCTGATTTCTCGCCATCTTTGATTTTGAAGCTAACAGCTTCTCAAGAGTTGGCTAGCTGCCCTGAAGATTTTCTTTATATGTTTCCTGCTCTCTTTTTTCCCTATCGGTCTTGCGGCCTCTTGTGCATATCCTTACCGAGGCTTGAGACTCTCCTATTTCTCCTTCCTCCTTTGAATCTTCCGATTCTTATTCTTCCTCCTCGACTTCTAAGGGGATACCTTTGGAGCTTTCTGCAACACTTGTTCCCTTGAGAGAAGAGAAGGGAGTGCCTTTGCTTGGGGGGACTAGTTTTTGGATCTCAACCTCCTGAGAATCCTCTATTTTCTGGCTTAAAGGGTAAAACTTGTTTTCTTGCCCCCTTTTGGGAGGGGGCTTCTGAGCGGAGGCCTGAAGAGGGCCTTTGCCATTGGGGCCTCTGGGATTTTGAGCTTTGTGAGAAGTCTTTGAACGCTTGACTTGGTTATAGCCCTCCTCCTTACCTTTCTTTGTCTCAACATTGGACGGGCATCCTCTAGCAAAATGGCCGTAGACATGACATTTCCGGCATTTGAAGGGAAGCTGTTCATAATCAAGTTTCTGCACATGAGACCAGCTGCCAACATTGATTTTAATGGCCTCCAGAAGGCCCACCTCTAGATCTAATTCTACGCAGATTCTGGCACAGTCATATTGGTCTTTGGTGTTTGCCCGATCTATAAATTTCCCAAGGGCGTTGCCGATGTGCTTCAAGGAGTCCCAGTTCCAACAGTGATCTGGGAGGTTTGGGAGCTGAACCCACACTAGGACCACCATGGGAACATCAACTGCAGGATCGAAATCTGACGTCCATTTGTTAAGATATAGGCCCTGAGGGCCCATGAAGTAGGGGCCATTATGGAAAATCATATCCTTATCATCTTTTGAGGAGAACTCAAAAAGGAAGAACCCTCGCCCAAGGAAATAAGAGGTAACACTGTGCTTGATCAGAGGAGCCCAGTTCTTGTTAACCCAGTTATTGGTAGATTTTAGAGAAGGCCAGAGCCCAGTGAATTGGCTTACGAGGGCACGATCATCCAAGGACAAAGCTACTTGAATGGGGGTCTCTGGAGGAAGAGAAATTTCCGGAATATCTTCAAGTTCCTTCATGGATTTGGCTGCTTCACTTTTTTTCTTTTGGGGCAGACCAACCAGAAGCAGGTTGAAGGAGTCAACGATGGAAGATGGAGGAGGGGGCGGAGGAGGCTCCTTGGGCGAGCCCTGCGCCTCCCTGAGGGTGAAACCCTAGGGTAGGCCACTGCTCAGGAACGCAACCTTGCTGCGCAGATCAACACACAATCGGTCCTCATGCGCGTAGAGCTAACCAATTCTACAAGGAATATTATTAATGAATTATTTAAATAATTATTCCTAGAAAATAATAAGATAAATAATAATTTATCTAATTAATTCTCATGTTTTGGGTTAAATATGACCAGGAATATTAATTAAACAGTGGTTTAGTTCATTATCCCTAGAGTAAAATCAAACAAATAAGGATTTATTTAATTATTCCTCATGGGGTTTCCTATTTAGACCAGAAATATTTTAATAAAATATGGGTTATTAAATTATTTCTCATAGTGAAAGCAATTTTACTATGGTAAAATTGGTCTTACATGGTGTACTTTAGTCCATATAATAGTAACAGGTTAGATGACCAAAAATTGGTGTAACAGATTTCCCACCAACGTGCGAGCGTTAGGAGCTAATCGTATGACCGAAGTACGTTGTAAGAACACAATCACTAGACACCGAAGGGGAGTTAGAGAGAGAAAAATACAAGACGGACTGAAGCGAGAGAGGACAAGACCCAAAGGAGGTGAGACTTACAGGTGTGACAAGTCTCTTTTATGAGTGAGTACTTGTTCTCAAATGAGGCAGGGGAGGCATACTTATGCCCACCGATATGACAAAATACAAAGAATAATGGTGCACCCAACAAACATGGGACTGAGCTATATAGTAAATTCTGGCATAAACATGGGCCAGATAAAAAACATAATGGATCCCACGTACATATTGTGCCTTGGACAATAGCCAGGACTTATACAATAATATCTGAGTACATGAGATATAATAACAACCAAAGAGGCCCTGTAAAACAGGAAAGGGCTCTGAAAATCTGAATGATACATGCAAACTAAAAAAGGCGCTGCAAGCGGCTGAGGCCGGAACCATCAAATCTGTAGAGCTGCATCCAAGGCTGTAGTAAAGAGATCATCCGGGGATGTGGGGGGCTACCTAAAGGGCCACCCCCTCATGAGTTCTGAAGCATCTCACACACACCCGAGAATCACTGATAAAATATGTTTCATCATTGAACCATCAAGTATACGGATCTTGATCATGCCATAAGGAGCTGGAACTGAAAAAAAATCAAGTCAAAGGGAAATAAAGGGTCCCTTTGCCTAATCTGAGGCACCAAACAAGACTGGAAGCTGGAACCAAGGTACACCACCCTCTAGACCTGTCTTCTGGAATGAATAAGCTGATGTCGACAAAGGAGGTCCACCACAGGTGAGGCAATAAAGAATCCTTAACTAAGGCATGAGGGATTATAGTAGAGCGACTGATAGAATGACACCAGGGATAATAGTAGAGCGACTGATAGAATGACACTAGAGATAATAGTAGAGCGACTGATAGAATGACACCAGGGATTTCACATCCATCTAATGAATGCACCACCCCTTCTGTGCTAAGAGTGAAAGGATAGATCTAATGGAAGAGTACCTCACGACTGGTGCAAAAATATATTCATAGTCGATCCCCTCGAATTGTGAGAATCCCCGGGCCACAAATATGGATTTTTACTTCTCCACACCCCCATCCTCTGCTTGCTTCACCTGATAGATCCATCTAGATACAACCACTGATTTTCTAACCGGTCTTGGGGCAACCTTCCATGCACTGTTCTTGATGATGGAGTCATACTCCTCTACCATAACATCAACCCAAATTGGTTGTTGCACTACTTCCTTAAAGGAGGATGGTTCTATCACAATACACTTGCTCATAAGAACCATCTATCCAGTAAACCTATCTAGAGACTGTCTCCATCTGCGCACTAAAGTAGGGGCTCCTACAGTCTCTGCTGCATCAAATCTCAATCTATTAGCTTCTATGGTGTGCCTTCTGTTAGAATCCTATACCAATAGGTGTCATGTTTCATGATTGACTTGATGGGCTATGTAATATGTTCATACCTTTTTCTTGTTGCAAAGGTTTTCCATATTATCAAAAATAAAAAAAATTTAAAAAATGTAAAGAGGGTATACCGTAAAAGAAAAATCAAAGGGTGAAAAGAATAAAAATGGCTCAAAAAAGTAAAAGAAAATGAACCCCACCAAAAGAAAGGCTAAGGAAAGTGTGCAAGTCTAAATGCCACTACTTTTTACTCTTTTGTAATAAATCAAATTGTGTGCAACTTGTATTTTATGCCACAATTTATGAATAGTCAAAAAGTTTAAGCTTGGCTAATTCATTTTTCAATTTTATGTTTTAGAGATAGAGAATAAAATCTGACCAAACTATTTAATCTTGGCAGATAAGTAGATAGGTAGAGTAAATAAAAGGAGCTCAACATTTTAATCTGATCCCTTGGATGTAATAAGGTTAGAATTAGATAGATTTCCATATGTAAAAGAAAAAGTTTGAAAAGGGTTTGCCAGTTTAAGAGCACCCTAATAAAGAGGAAAAAATGGTAGAGTAAAGTAGGTAGGGTAGGTAGATGTTGTTGCAGAATTACATGTGATGGATAATGGCTCTAGATGTGTTAAATATTTACTTTCATCACAAGTGCAAAGGCAGACAATATACTGGAAGAATTTCAAGTAAGGCAAAGTCAAATTATTAACTTCACTTCTCATTTTTCCCTAAAAACTTCACTAATTTCCCCTAAGTACTAAGGTATTTGAAAATTAGAGGGGCTCAAGGCATTTCCTTGACTTTTGGAGGGACTGGACCCTCGGCCCAATAATTGGAAAAGCCTAAGCACTTAAAACCATTCATCATGACATTCACTCATTTATACTAAATTTTTTCCTAAGTAAAATCCCATTTTACTTAGGAAAATCATGCAATATTTCATAAAAATCCTATTTCATAAAAGCATAAGTTAAAGACATTAACCTAATGCTTTACACTTAGTGCTTCATTTCATTTTCCATATTAACTTCTAATTTATTATTTAAATCCCTATAAAAATGACCTTTTCCTATTATATATAACTCCTTTTTTATAAAAAACCCAAAAAACCCATTTATTATAGTTTTAGTCAAAGTATTTAATCCCCACATGTTTGAATAAAACACCCTCATTATACTCCATTTGGCTAAAATATATCTTTATATTAATCCCGCCCCTTATGGTAATTAGATTATTTTGATTTAATTACCATATAATATAAACACATTGAAGAAAAAATAGTTAAACATGTTTTATTACATGTTTTAAAATAACGAAGTTTTGTTTAAACCAAACTTGAAAGTAACCCTTCCATTGTGTATTTTTTTTTCCTCGACTCCCTTTACCCAAGGTTAAAACTATAAACCTTTGTTAAAATTCCCGATACGCATCCCTTAACTGCAAGTCTTAACCTTGGTTGAATCCCAGTTTAAAACCTTTCCCGATCACTTTCCCTTTTTTTTATAAAAGGATTAATTAACCCTCCAGGTTAATTAATAACTTAATCCGCCAATCAAATTTCTCCCGATACGATTAATTCATATAAATCACGTCGGGCCTGCCCTATTAACTTCCTGTCATCTCCCTTTCCCGACAACCGTTCGATCAATCGATCTCAGATCTACGGTTGATATCAATATCGCTAGCCATCCGTGTCCGAATGATAACGCACGATGGCCAAGCGATTTTCTAGATCGTACAATGCCACACATATTTCATCGTATGGAATTGCTACCCATCCGCTCAAAACCGCCCTGTCCCAAAAGCGGTGCGATGGAAACCGCTTACCGCTTGTCTCCCCTGACAAAGCCTCCGTACTTGATGACATCATCAATAAAAAACCCGCCAACCTTTTGACTTTGCGAATAAAACAAAAGAAACCGTGTCATTTTCATTATCCTATGCAGTAACTAGTGTCCCGGGCAAAGAATTTCGAATTTAACTGTCAAAGTTTGCCAACTGCTCCCGTGCTGAAGAAATTTGCATTCAAGCTTCAAGAATTCATCTGCCATAGTTAATACCTGTTCCAATTACTGTTCATTCCCCTGGATAACAGGTATTTACCTCAATTCCCGTCAAACTCTGTATAAAAACCAGGTTTTTGTTTTAAATTTTATAAGAAAACTGAAACAGAGTTCAGAACAGTTCCCAAAACTGCATTTGCCTGTGATTGTACCCATTTTTCATAAAAAACCCTGAATTCATTTCTGAATCCACAAGAACCAGAAATGGAGGTCCCCGTGGCTCTGAATGTCACACCCTTGAATGCCCCTCACAGAGACTTATATTATCTACCTTTAGTAGATAGAGATTTCCAAATCAAAGACTTGGTTCTTAGTGAAAATCCCCTTCGAATCTTCTGTCACTGCAGAGATAACTACTTAAAATGTGCTGATATTTTTGTATTATGGGAATCCAATCTTCCCATGTACCTTCTTCCCTCAGTCCACATTTTCCATGAAATAATCCATTACTGTCATGCAAACTATGATCCCAATCTAAGAGCAGTTTTGTCCCCGAGTCAGACTATCCTTTTTCCCATAACTGCTCAGTCTATCAACGAGAGAGTGCAATTTCCAACTCCGGCCAAGCCTCACTCCCCTGTCCATGGGAGAATTACTTGAGAAATCTACCAAATTATCCCATGAAGAGTTAAGTCGTCTTTGCCAGACCTTCATGTTGCCAGAACGTCAGCCCAAAGGCCCTCCCCATTATGGTTATACTTTTTTCACTGATGTGGGCAGACTTATTCTAAATATGATATCCTCAATAATGGGTTTCAATACTAGTGAGTATGTTGACCAATTAACCCTAGTATTGTTATCAATTTTCACCCCTGGATGGCCCCCTGCTGTCAAGTATGATTTTGCTTCCTACATTGCAGACAAAATCCATGAACAGTTCATGAGATTAGAAAATGAAAGAGTGTTCAAGTATTCCTCTGTTATTTATCATCTCATGCTTTATTACCAATCTGAAAGTTTCCCTTTCCATGTCAAAAAGTTTGATGCCAAAGGAAATCCTAGGTCTGTTATCTTTTGGTCTGCCATTACTCATAATTCCCCTGATTCCCCTTATTCCTACAATGAGTTTGTTGACCTATTTATACACCCTGCAACCACCCTGTTGATAGGAGTTTCTCCTCCAAGGGTCAACAGTGAAATCAAGAAAATTCTTCAACTTTCAAAGAAATATCGGATAGGTGACTGGTACCTATACAAAAATCATACAGAAATAAGAATATATGGATGTGAATTATGCCCATTCAAGTTGCCAAAATATGTCCCAATGAGACTCTTTTCATTAGAGTATTTCAGGCAAATGATCAATTTAGATATAGTTCATTTTTGTAATGCAAAGAAAAAGGCTCAACTCAGGATTAAAAGTCTGCTAGGTCCCTTTGTCTGCAATTCTAGAGATGCTGGAAAGGAAGCTGAAAGAATATTAGAAGATTATCTTAAATTACAAAAAAGTTTCTACTGGGTACCTTATGACCCAAATAGCTTCATTTGTGATAGAAGAATGAAAAACAAACTATCACCATACATTCATCAAAGAATCCCTGAAATTGAACAGTATGCCAATAAGGATGGAAGGGACATTGGTAGAACAGGATAGTGAGCAGGTCAATGTTGAAAATGTAATGAAAGACCTTGAAAAAATACTTGACCTAGACTCTTTTGGACAGGTAGAGATACTAGGTATTGGTTCTTCTTCTGTTGGGACTTCTCAACAAAATCTATAGGAAATCAGTTCTTTGGCTACAGTAGCATCTAAAGGAAAAGAGAAAGAGGTTGATATCCAAATTACAGAAAAATTCACAATGACAGAACAACCTCAGACTTCTAAAGAACAGAGTCAAGTACAGATTCCTCCTACTCATACCAATGTAGCAGAAGTATCAATTTTACAAACTCCTCTTAATGTGGAAAAGGGCAAGAAGAGAGATGCTGAAGCAACTACTCTTGTCATTGGATCTTCTGGACAACCTAATGTTAAGAGACAAAAATTGAATCCTCTTCCAGAAGTGGAATCTATTCATGAGATCCCTGATAGTCAAACACAAGAGGAATTGGGTAGTCAGCAAACAAGTTCAATCAGTGGGACATCCACTACTTTACAGAGAAAAGAGTTGCAAAGGCAACAAAATGCAGAAGTGTCATCTTTCAAACCACCTGTGAAAGAGGCTTGGGACATTAAAAGAACATTCATAAACATAAAGGCCAGAAACGATCCTCTCATACTTCAAGTGTACAATCAATGTTTGAAGATGGCTCCTAAGAATCAACAGAGATTGATGTCAGCCTATGACATTGAACAAGGTAGAATGATAATGAGTCACTTCAAACCCAAAGTGCAGCAACCTCAAACAGCTGCAGACTATATTAGAACAAATTTTGAAGTCTTAGCAAAGGATATCCATCCTTTGGATCAAATTGAGCTGCATAAACAGACAGGTGAGATGATTTATTCTAATTTGACGGATAAATCAATGATGACCCATAAATTGCAAGATTCTTTGGAGAATACTAATGCTCAGCTAAGTCTTGAAAAAGCATCTTCTCAGGCTAAGGACAACAGGATTAAGACTTTGGAGGAAATTATTATTAATTTGGGTCATAATCCCAAGGATGTCAAAGGTATAGAAGCTTTGATCAAGAAAAAAGATGATTACATTGCAGCTTTGAGAAAACAATTGAAGTTACCAGCATCAAGACATCCTCAGACTGCAGAAATTATAAAGCAAAATTCTAAAGAAGAATTAATGGACTTGCTCTTAAAACTGAATGAGCAACTGAATGAAACAAAAAAAGAGATTGAAAAGGCATTGAAAGATAAGCAGTCAAATACTCCAGCCTCTACAACTGAAATGATTGCAGGTACTAAAACAACAGGTCAACCAACAGAATTTTCACAGGTAAATACTTCAAATTTAAGTACAGAAGAATTAATAAAGTCAATGGAGGAAATGAAACTCCAAGTGACAGAGCTACAGAGAACAAAAGTGCAACTCACCAGTTTGGAACAGAAATATGATCTCTCGAAAATGAATGTTGTAGACAAAACAAGAGAGGTCAACAAATTGGAAAAGTTGGTTAGCAAGTTGGAAAAGGACCTCACATTGGAGAAGCCTTTAAAAGAAATAAATGAAATTATTTGGGACAACATCATCCAGTCAATAAGAGATTTCTGGCCCTAAATTCAAATAATGCATGAACAAAATGATTTAGTCAAATTGGCTATAGAAGAAGTCCTAAGAGCAAGAGAAGAATTGGGAAACAGGCTTGATGAAGCCAATGAACTCATCCATTTTCTAAATACTCAGAACAGGCAGCAACTTGAAGAACTTGTCATTAAAGACAGGACATGAACCATTTTGGAAATAAAAAGAGTTTTTACCAAAAGAAATCTAATGCAGAATCTAGAACGAAGATGTTCTGATATGCAAGAAGAAATCATCACCTTTCAAAAGATTTATATTTTTAAGATAAGGATTGTCTACCTTTAGTTTGAAATATAAATTGATGATCTCGAAAGTTATGTTGATAAATTGATAAGTATGTTGGAAAATCGTGCCAAGACTAAACTAGTTCATCAATATGTGATTGCCTACAAGAAAGTCTTTTCATGATAGAGCTGAAATTTGTTTATCTGAGTATGAAGTAAAATTTGTTTCCTGTTCAAACCTTACTTTCTTAGGTACATACAAGATAATTAATAAAACTCTAAAGTCAAAGGACCGATTCCAATATAAATCGTAAAATTGTTAGAACTTTCGTGGCTTATCTCACTCAATTTTTGGATATGTACTTATAACAGTCAGGATAAAAAAGGATAAAAGATGAATAAAGGTCAAAGTGTAGCAGAGCAGTCAAAGAGTATCAGTTAAACGGACCAGCCAGCACAGAGTTACTGAAAAAGACAGCAATGAGCCAAAGCATAGGGTCTGCCTCCAGCACATTCTCAAAAGAAGGAAACATCACAACATCAGTTTTCATTCTTTCTTATCTACGAGACCATCTGTCTCTATTTTATTGTAATTTACTTATGATTCATCCTAGATAATATCTCAAGTTGTTATGAGATATTTTTTGTAACTTTTTGTATAACACTGGTCTCTGAGTATCTGTGGGTGATTTTTTGACTTTGCTGTAAATTGATTATTTGGAATAAAGTTTGGAGAAATTCTTGTAAGCATTGGATATAATCATTAAACACTTTTATGATTCTGAGTGTCACATGATCATCAGTCATCTATCTCACAAGTTAAAGTCTGTTTGTTTACTATGTATCTTGTTTCATTTCAATAATGAATCATGTGGTCACTGTCGAATGCTTAAGTGTAATCATTTAATTGTTGTTGTTCTAAATGTTTCCTTTTAAATTGTTAAACAAAGGAATTTTAATTGCTCTGCTTTTTCCTGTTGCCATTTGATTTATTTAATCAAGAATACCACTATCAATCACTCAATTTTCCCTCTTATAAATGTATTGAAAGATTCTTAATTGCCTTTCCTCCATTTATATTCTGTTCCATTCACTTTAAGGTCTATAATTGTTCTCTGTTTGATTATCTTGCCCTGTGAAACCATCTTTTGCTAAGAAACATAATCCAGTTAAGTTATCCTTTTTGACTCCATTAGCCCAATGGACTAAACTACTCAATCTTGCCCTCAGCTATTGAATTCCACCACCCAAATTCAAACAAAACCCTTGGACTTTATAACTAGCCTGATATCTTCTAAAAAAAAGCTAAATTTTACAGAGAGAGCCCTCTCTGGGTACAGATTGGCTAGATTCTGTACCTAAGAGTTGGTTTGTGGTTACCTCAGACCTCTTTCCTCTTCCCAACAACTTCAAGGAAAATCTGAGTGATAACATAGTGGCGACTCCACTGGGGATCTGAATAATTTTATTGTTACTTTTGTTTACTTTATAAGCTACAGACGGAGCCTGAAGTTAGCCAGGTAGCCTTTGAACTGCTTTTGCTCTGAAATTGCATAGTAAATAAATGCTACTTCAGTCTATCTCCGGTCTAGTTTATGAACTGAACTTTGGTTTCAGACATTTGATCAGTTCCTCTAGTTAAATAAAATCTTTAAGAAAATTTAAATCCAATATCTAAAAATTCTTAAAAGATATTATTGAAGTTGTATTATTCATTTCATTTAAACCAAAAATATCACTTAAGAAAGCTGGCTTCAGAAAGGACTCGTTACACTAGGGCTGATCCTGATCCAAATCCACCGCCTGTGTTTGAAAATCCGAATTTGATTCCCAGAATTCTTAGAAGACAAGATAGTCAAGAAAGCTCTGGAAGTTCTCGACCCCTCTATAGATCTATATCCTACCCTTTGAAGTGGATCTATCTTGAGGACGAACCTTTTGACGAGCAGTTTGAAACATCTTTATTTGTAAATTTTTCTGAATCTAAGTTGTCCAATTTGGTTCCAGACCCAATATTTCTTGAGGATTTGCAATTTGAATTTGTTACTTCACATCTTGATAAAAATTTGAGAAATTCCATACAATCTGAGTTTACCTCTGAAGAAACTTCAAACATTTCTGTGATCACTTCTGCTTCTCCCAGTTCATCATCATTTCCCCAAACATCCCAACCTCAAACTACTCCTTCTACTCCTCCATCCACCACTCATAGACCAACGTCACCTGTTATATCACCACTACCTCTTCCAATGGAAAACATATATGCTCCCTTAAGGTTACCATCTAATCTAGGGGCTATGCCCCAAGATTACCAAAGTAAAATCACTCCTTTTGATGGTTCTGGTACTTACACTCCACAACAACATACTAAGAAGATGACCAATTATTTTGAAATTTATGAAATAGATGCTGATGATGTAAGAATGAGAATTTTTGTCCAAAGTCTTACTGGAGAAGTCAGAACCTGGTTCAGGGCTCTTCCTGCAAACAGTGTTGTTGACTTACCAGCTCTTTATAGAACATTTTTAAACAGATGGGAAAAGAAGAAAGACCCTCTTCAGATCTTATCAGACTTTGGAAAACTAAAGAGAGGACCAAATGAGACTGTGCAAGATTATGTCACCAGATTCAATGAAGCTGACAATGCTGTTCCCCAAAATCTTAGACCTCCTCTAGATTCAGTACTAATCAAATTCCCTGATGGATTTGATTCCGATATAGCATATCAGCTTAGGGAAAGAGCTCTTCAAACTCTAGAAGAAATGCAAAGTATAGTTGTTAGTGTAGAATCTAACCTGATAGAGAAACGAGCTAGAGCCAGAGCTGAAAGGAGAATGCATGTAAATGAAGAACCCACAGCTTTTGAAAAGAAACTCGATGCTATTATCAAAGGGATGGAAATAATAGGAGATAGAGTAGAAACCATTGAAAAGAATAAATCTCCTTGGGATGGTCAATCGAGCAATATTGTTAGAAATCCAAACTTCAGGAGAAACCAAAATCAAAATACTGGAAAAACTGTCCCAACAAAACATAGGCCTCATTCCAGAAAATTACAGAAGGCCTAATCCCTCAGTTCAACAAAAGATGTTCAAATAAACAATGTCACTGAAGGTGAGAATGAACCAGAAATTTTATTGACCTAAGAGGATCATGAGGCTCATATTCTTAAGCAATTTCAAACCCATTCAGGAGAATCATTTGACTTTAAAGAAGGATATGATACATCCATCTACGAAGTTCATAAGAAATACAATTTGAGGAGCAGAAGAGTTAATGTTCCGGAAGCAAGTAAACAGAAAACTGCAAAAGAACCCTTCAAAGGTAGAATTAATACTGAGCCTGTAAATATTCTTTCCAGATCAAATCCTAACCCTGCCCACCCAATAATCGAAGATGTATCTGATACTAAAGGGAATAACAAACAACTTTCCAATACTCTTCCTCCCAAATGAAATGTAGAGGAACCTCTAGAAGTTGATTCAGAAACAACTTCAGCACACAACCCCACTCCTGAAAAGGAGAAAAACACTGAAAACATAGAAAAATACAATCCAACTATTCGAAATACAAGGACTCAAAACGAGAAACCTTTTAATCTGGAAGCTGAAGTAGGAAAAATAAAGATAGTTGTTCCATTGTCTGAATTAGCTAAACATGATGTCTACAGAAGCCAAATTCATAAATCACTCAATATTACTGGAAGTGATGATTCAGTAAATGTTTTTGATGATCAACCTAGATTATTTTTTGGCCCTGAAGTAAATGGAAAACAAGAAAGCGGAGGAACTCCTCCATTTTATGTGATTTTGAATATACATGATAAAATACTTCATAATTCCATGCTTGATTCTAGGGCATCTCACAATCTAATGCCCAAGGCTATAATGGAAAGATTAAATCTAGACATCACCAGACCATATAAAGATATTTTTTCTTTTGATTCAAGTCAGGTGAGATGTTTAGGATTAATTAAAGATTTGTGTGTTACATTGGTTCAATACCCCGCAAAAACCATTTTGATGGATATAGTAGTAGCAGACATTCTTCCAAAATATGGTATGCTGTTGTCTAGATCTTGGGGTGCAAAACTTGGAGGATCTCTTCAATTAGACATGTCATATGCTACTATTTCAGTATTCGGCCAAGCCAAAATACTATACAGAGAAACCTTGATGAAATATGTAGTCAGTAGTCAGGAGAAAAATGAAAATTTCCCTATCTACTCAGTACACTCTGATATGGACTCATCTATTTTCTATAATGCTGAAACTAATCTTCCCACTAAACTAGGAGCACCAGCATCTGAACCAAAAGAAACTGCAAATAAATCTAGTGTTCAAATCCAAGAAATCTCTAAAGAAAATGAAACATCAGAAACCCAAGAAAAACCAGATGAAAGTAAAAAACCAAATCTCATTGTTAAGAAAGTTCCTGAAACGCCTGATGAAAATTATGAACATGAAATTCTTTGTCATTTAGAATTTGATGGTTCATTCTAAGTTAGGAGTAGGAGCTAGAATTTGGATACATAACCTTGAAAATGATCATGTTGAAGGACATGCTTATAAATTGAACTTTAAATGCACTAATAATATGACAAAATATGAAGCTCTTTTGTTAGGGCTTAAACTTGTCAAAAATTTAGGAGCAATTAGAGTATCTATCATAAGAGATTCTGATTTAATCATTCAACAGATCAAAGGTGATTTTTCGACAAAAGATCCCATACTAAGAGAATATAGAGGAATAGTTGTAGAGATTCTTAATACTTTTCTAGAGGCTTAGCTTGCAAAAATCCCCAGAAAACAAATTTTGCATGCTCATAGTCTTGCAATGTTTGCTAGCACTTGTAAATTACCTTTTGAACCTAATCATCAGTTCACAGCTGTGATTAAACACAGACCTGCTATACCAGATAATTTTAAGAATTGGAAAGTGTTTGTAAATGACAACCAGATTAACAATTTTTTGACTTTAGAGAATGAGTTTTCTAACAGTAGCATAGATGAAGATACAGTCAATGAATCTGATCAAATAAATGAACAAGAAACATACATTTCAAAAGAAAGTGCAACTCAAATGCTTCATCCAACAAAGTTGACCAAAAAATACATGCAGGACCTCAAACAAATGGAGGTTGATGAGATTATAGAAGATGAATCTGTAGTCATTAATCTGAAAGATAATCATTTACCTAAAGGATTAACTCCTTTGGAAGATATTTTTTACTCTAATGACATTCCACTAAAACCTAAAATGGAACCATTGAAATCTGATATGGAGGAATACAATCTGGGAACTGAAGAAAATCCTAAAATAAAAAAATTATATAAATCTTTGCCTCCAGATCAAAAATCAAAATATTTTGAACTAATAAGAGAATTCCAGGATGTCTTTTCCTAGAGTTATGAAGATTTGAAATCATATGACATATCTATATTTCAACATACAATACCTATAAAACCAGATCAAAAACCATTTAAGCAGAAACTCAGAAGAATCAACCCTGTACTGTTGCCTTCAATTGAAAAAGAAATCAAAAGAATGTATGAAGCAGGGATAATTGCTCCGATTATATTTTCAGAGTGGGTGTCTAATCTAGTCCCTACTAGGAAGAAAAATGGAGAGATCAGATTGTGTGTTGATTTAAGAAATTTAAACAAGGTTTATCTGAAGGATAACTATCCTTTGCCCAAAATGGATCACATTTTGCAAAGGGTAGTAGGTGCTTCAAGGATTTATATTTTAGATGAGTTCTCAGGATAAAACCAGATTCTGGTTCATCCCGATGACCAAGAAAAAATAGCTTTTACAACACCATGGGGTACTTTCAAATACGTTAAAATGCCATTTGGACTCAAAAATGCTGGAGCAACCTTCCAAAGAGAAATGGACATTGCATTTGCGAAAGAAATTATTGAATTTATTGTTATATATCTGAATGATTTAACTGTTTTTTCTAAATCAGATCAGCAACATTTGGAACATCTCAGATAAGTCTTCATAAAATGCAGAAAGTATAGTATCTCTTTGAATCCAAAAAAGTCCTTATTTGGTCTTGAAGAAGGTAAACTCTTGGGTCGTATTATTTCCAAAGATGGTATCAGAATTGATCCTGCTAGAATCGAAGCCATATTGTAGATACCTCATCCCAGAAATATCAAAGAACTGCAAGCTTTCATAGGAAAAATCAATTTTTTGAGAAGATTCATTTCTAGTTTAGTTGAATTAATTAGATTACTTAATAACATGTTAAGAAATGATTCGAGTATTAAATGGATGTAAGAGAAGCCAAAATAAGCATTCAAGAATCAAATGGTTTACTAGAACACCATTTACCAAATTCACAAATTGATAGAGACTTCATAATATTTTCATTTGCATCATAACATACCGTAGTCCGTAGCAAGCAAATTTTTGCCACATAAAAGATGATCAAGGATGTGAAAAACCTATAGCCTTTTTTAGTAAAGCACTTTGAAAGAGATGCATCATTAAAATACAACATCATGGAAAAACAAGCTTTTGCACTCATAAAAGCCATCAAAGATTTTAGAATCTATATATTGTATTCCCATGTGATAGCCTATGTACCAAATGTTGTTGTCAAAGACATCTTAACTCAAGATGGAATTAAGGGCAAAAGAGGTAAATGGATTGCTACCATATTAGAGTATGATATGGAAATAAAGCCTACAAAGCTTATAAAAGGACATGGATTGGCTCAACTCATGACAGAAACAAATTGCCAAGCCCTGGATATTAATGAACTGGATAACGAACAGGAGATGGCGACTCCACA
Organism: Pinus albicaulis; assembly: GCA_034641835.2. Lineage (NCBI taxonomy): Eukaryota > Viridiplantae > Streptophyta > Pinopsida > Pinales > Pinaceae > Pinus > Pinus albicaulis. The sequence continues at coordinate 1,321,871,671 of CM076575.1, read as the reverse complement.
AATCAGCCAGGCCTTCTTAGATTCACCTTGGTATGCTGATATAATTTATGTATTGTTAAACCTGCAGGCTCCTCTAGGGTTATCCAGAACAAAAAAGAGGTTTTTAAAGATGACATCTTTGAAGTATTGTATTTTAGATAATGTTCTCTTTTGAAAAAATCATGATGGTATTCTATTAAATTGTTTGTTAAAAGATGAAGCTTTTTTTTTTCCTCGAGAAAAAAGCGTAATTTTATTACTGCAGGTGAGTATAAAATTACAATGAGAAACACATAGTTGTGTGTTCATAGAGACAAACCCAGAAGTTTGTTTACAAAGACAGATACATAGTGAAACCTATGCAGAACCAATAGCTGGCAAGTAACAAGGCTGTTCGTAAAAAAATAAACCGATCATCCTTTGGAGAACAGGCTGGACCTAAAAAACCGGAAGCACTGCACTGCTATATACAATCCTTCAAGAACCTCTGCCTAGAAAGAAGAATTTAACTGTTCTTTATGATTCAGACATCGCTCAGTCATTCAATAAGAAAAATCGAGCCAGCAGGATGAACCCAACTGTATATACCCAAGACATTTGTTAAAAAACCAGGGGACCAGTTGTCACCGATTAGACTGTATCCAGCCCACATTTGAAGCCCACCCAATGTGTAAACCCAGTGAAAGACACACTCTACAAGCGCTAAAGAAAAACAGGGGATGCGCTTTACCAAGAGCACATCCATAAAAATCAAAAAAGCAAATGAACAGTTCGGTCCATTGCAGTCTGTCCACCAATATGAAAAAACCAAATAAAAACAGTTGAAGTACCAGAACATCTTCAGCATATGTTGTAGAGGAAAAGCGCACACCATATGTATGCATCCAATGGCAAAAAGTTGACCAGCCAACCAATGTACACAGAAGCCTCTCAGCCTATAAAAGAAAGATGTGAGAAATCATAGAAATCACCATTTAGGCGTTCTCTGGTCCCCTTAAAAACTAAATTCAGCAGGAAAACCTCTCAGAATATCGATCAATGAAAGAAGCCCTCAGAAATCATTCCAGTAGAGGTAGTACACCTTTTGAAAGTGAACAAATGGCATTTTTTTGACCAACTAGCAACGGAGAAAGGCTCCCATCCATCCTCACAAAAAAAAATAAAAAAAAAGTAGAGACAACACACTATATGTTTTAAAGCTGATGGAAAATTTTGACAGGCCACTACAAAAACAGAAGCCACTTAATCAAATAAAGATGGATGGAAGTATTCCGAAGAAACACCATCCAAGTGTTCTCTGATCCTCCAGATACCTTCGTCCAGCAACAACCCCCTCTTGGAAGCTTGATCAGCCTCGTCATTATTTGCACGATAGATATGCTGACAGGAGAAAGAGACTAAAGAACAGAGGATCTCCCCGATAGAGCGAAACAGATTTTGTAAATGATGTACTCTGCAAATCTGTGTTCCTTTTATCCAATTTATCACATTCAAGGAATCCCCAAAAACATTTAACTGCCTGCAACCTTTCTCCACATCGAACAATAGAAGAATCTTGAGGCTCAGCAGTTCAACATAATTATTTGTCCCTTCCCCAAGCCCAACAGAGATATTGTACCAATGAGAATCCGAAAGAAACAGCAGAGCTCCACCCCCACAAAGATTTTGCTACATGGCGCCATCAAAAAAACCCCAAGGGTTCCTCCTATCAATCTCCAGCATGAGGACCTCCCTCTGATTGGCAGCACATATATGAATAGGGAAAGCAGAGTGCAAACCAACTGTCATGGCACTGAAAATCTTAGGAGTACTGACAGAACCATCAAATAGTACCCGGTTATGCGCCAACCAACAGCCCCAAATAACAAGGAGCGGCAGAGCTTTTAGATTCGTCTCAGCAGTGGACACCCACCACGAATCCCAGGCATGTGATACAGAAATGCCCTCCCATCTGCACCGTATACCCAATAACCTGGAGCACTCCAGCCAGATACCTTTGATGAAAGGGCAGCTGAGGAAAAGATGGTTAACTGATTCAACGTCATATTTGCACAAACAGCACCATCCAGGACCCTGAAAACATCTGTTTTGCAGCACATCCCAGGTAGGGACTTTATTTTCAAGGACACACCACATAAAAATGTGAGTCTTAAGAGGAAAATTCAGTTTCCATAGTTTCTTCCACCACCACCTCTCCTCACCCAGAACAAACCCAACACTAAGTTTTGTATAGCCAGCCCGGGGAGAATAGATCCTCGAAGGATCAAAATCCCAGGCAATCTTATCATCCCTATCCAAGAGCACAAGATGAGCCTGTTTCAAGGCACGAATGTATACCGCCAGAGCCCTCTCATCAAAAACCTCCAACCCAAGGGAGGAGGCCAGTAACCAAGACTGAATGCCCAACCTTCTCCGAACCGGATCAGCAATTTGAGAGAGAAAAGTAATCCCCTACTGCCTTAAGGCTTCAACCGTACGCCTAGGAAGAAGGTGTTGAAAAGAACTACCCATCCAAGGATCCTCACCAACCCGAAGCTTCCTGGCATTACCCACAACCCAAGCCAGACTAGTTTCCAGAATGTGAAATGATTTGACAAGAGCCTTCCAAATCACCGATCCCCCTGCAAAGGTTTTCCCAGGAATCCTTATCCAATCAACAATAGAAAAAGGAGCAATATATTTCTGAGATACCACCTGAGTCCAAAGGATATTACCATTGATGAGCCGCCACCCACCCTTAGCAGCAAGAGCCTGAGCAAAAAGGAAAATATTTTTCAGACCCCACCCACCCAACGCTTTTGGGACAACAATTTTCTCCCACCGAACACATGGGGTCACCAAAGAATCCTGTTTCCCACTCCACAGAAATCTGAAGCAAATCCTCCTGGAAGCCTCCAAAATAACCTTAGGGATCCAAGATAGGGACAGCTAATAAACTAGAATAGCCTCCAAAACCGACTTAACTAGAGTCAAACGCCCAGCTCTAGACAACCATTTGTGAGACCAAACTTTTAAACATTTTTCCAGCTTTTCCAGTAACCAGTTCCAATCATTTTTCCTATAATCTTTGGGTTTTAAGTGGAACCCCAAATAATTCAGACCAACATCCAATCCAACAGAATTATAGGGAAAGATCCTCAAGAACTCACGCCTCTCCTCATCCCTCAAAGAATGTGTAGAGATGGATGACTTCCCAGCATTTACTTCCATTCCCGAAGCTTTGCCAAACAAATCCAAAATCTCACCAATGGAGTTAGCATCACGTACCGACCCATAACAGAAAATTAAAACATCGTCAACAAAAAGAAGGTGAGTGATGTAAAGGTTTGGAGCAACCTGAATGCCCTTCAAAGAACCCTGTCTCTTTGCCTCATGTAGAGCCTGACTCAAACCTTCAACAACCAGTAAAAAAAGTAGGGGAGAAAGGGGGCAGCCCTGGCGCAGCCCCCTTTCAGCATGAAAAAATGGAGATTTAGCCCCATTAAGCAGAACAGAGAAAGAGACAGTTGTAATACAATTCATAATCCATCTAATGAAGCCGATGCCAAACCCAAGGTGAGTCAGGAGCATGCGAATATATAACTAACTTACCCGATCATATGCTTTGGATAGGTCAATTTTCAGCACAGTCCCTTTGAGGTTCTTGGTCTTCATGCTGTGGAGAACCTCTTGAGCAGTCCCGATAGCTTCATGAATTTGACGACCTTCCAGGAAGCCAAATTGTTCACCAGAAATATGAGTAGATAAAATGCCTTTGAGTCTTCTCGCAATCACCTTGGCTATCACTTTATAGATACAGTTGCACAAAGAGATAGGACAGAAGTCAGCCAGAGAAAGTGGGTTATCCACCTTCGAAATAAGAGCTATGAAAGTGGAATTGAAGCAAGCAGGAATCCGCCCAGAAAGCCTGGTATCCTCCACAACTTTCAACAAATCTGTCCCTAAAATGTCATAGAGAGCCGAGAAAAATTCGATCGACCACCCATCTGGCCCAGGACTTTTTTCTTTTTGGAAACTATGAAGAACCTCCTTTAATTCCTTCTCAGAGACCTCAGCCATCAAATATCTATTATCAGCCTCCTCCACAAACCTCGGAAAATACTGAGCTACTCTAATCATTTCCGCAAGTGATGCATGAGCTGGGGCCTTAAAAAGATCCTTGAAGTGATCAACCCCCATTCTAGCTTTGGCCTCAAATGAAGAATGCTCAATGCCCTGACCATCTCTTAAACACCAAATAGTATTAGCTGCCTTCCGACCGCGAGCATATGCATGAAATTTTTTTGTATTCTCATCCCCACTAGCCAGCCAAGTGGCCCTACTCTTCAGCCTCCAAGATTCCTCCTTATCCATAAGAAGGGAATTCCTTCTTTTTTCAAGTGAAACAAGAGTGTCTTTATCAACTTGGGACTGATAGCCACCACCAACGCCCTCATAAATCAAGCGAAGTTCCTCTTCCACCTGTTTCAACTCCACATCCTCCCTCCGTCTCTTAGCAGCCGATCAAAAATTAACAGCATCCTTGATGCGTTTTAAATTTTCAGCAAATTGAAAGGCAGCAGAAAGAGGACTATCCACCCTAAAAGGAATCCATCTATCAAGAACTAGAGCTTTGAAAGAATCATCCCTGAGCCAAATTTTGTTGAACTTTAAAGGGCTAGGAGGCTGCCTAGGCCCGATCTTTAACTCAAGAAAGATGGGAAAATGATCAGAAGCACCCCCACTACCTATCCACTGCCTAATCAGAAAAGGCCTGTCCACAATCTGCTCAGCCACCAGGAAACGATCAAGTCTCTTTGCTATTCTGCCACCAGCACATCTATTATTCCTCCAAGTAGGTTTTAGCTTGATGGGCTCAATGTCTAACAAGTGATTCTCCTCCAATTTTTGTGTGAAAAAACCAGTCAAAGAATCGATTTGTGCATGAGGTCCCAAAACCTCTGACTGGCCCAAAGAAAAATTCAAATCCCCACCCAAAATCACCGAGTCTCTCTTGATTAAAAAGTTACTTATGAGGGAATCCCAAAAAGGGATCCTGTCCTGATAAGGGCCATAAATATTAAACAGATTAAAAGCTTCACCAAGCTCCAACGACAGGAAATTTATTCCCAGGACCGACTCCATACCCCAGAAATTTTGAGATTTGATTGTTTTATCGTTCCATCCAATAGCTAATCCACCCGACCTTCCTCTAGCATCCAGTGACTCAAAAGTCCAGCCTGGCAACCAACCTTCCAATCTAGCTTTGACCACAGACCCTGCACCTAAAGTGTCTTGTAGCAGAATGATATCCGGACAATCCAAGAAGATAATTCTCCGGAAATCAACTTTCTTATGGGGACCTGCCAAGCCCCTACAATTAAAAGACATTATCTTCATTAAACACCCGGCTTCAGGGAATGGCTTGCTCTAAGCGCCCTGTCAATCGAAATATACCTCCCAACATGAACATCCAACATAGCTTTATCCTGAGCTTTTGCCAAAAAAGAGATCCTGCCCCTGCCCCGAGCAGAAGGGGATTTTCCCCTCCCCAGCCCACCAGCACCTTTTTTAGCACTAGATCTCAGATTATATCCAGTGAACAAAGGGGCTGTGGTAACCACCGGGACCAACAAATTTTCACCTGGGTCGAAAACAGAGACAGAAGCCTACTCTTGGAGAGCAAGCAGAGAAACGGGCTGAGAAGAGATATAAGGAACAACACAAGAAGTCTTACCGCCAACATCCTTCCAAGCCGAGACTGTAGTCAAGACTGTATTCGGAATCAAGTTTAAAGAGAAATCGAAGACAGGAGAAAAAGGAAAAGAGCCCATAAGTGAAATGTTCAAACCAGATAATACTTCTTTCAACAAAACATCATACTTCAGTTGAAAATCTGCTCCATAATGTCGACTGTGAACCTTCACAGCATCAAGCGCTCCACACCCAGCATTCTGATAGAGAGCCTCCTGCCCAGAAGATGGACCAGAAAACTCACTCACCACCTGGAGATCTACAGCAGGCGGCATGCAAGAGCCTAAGACATCAGAATGCACATCGCTTGAAAAGGCTGAACAATGTACTGAATGTGAATAGAGAGGACCAGATCCAGCCCCCTTCTCCAGAGGTGCCTCCACATGTGGACCAGATCCCCGGCTTTTGAAAAATCGAGAGGGAGAACCACATTCATATGCGGGGTGTCCATAAACATGGCACCGTCGACAGCGATAAGGAACCTTCTCATAGTCAAGGATCTGCTTAATATCATAGTGTCCCCACCGGAGATTCATAAATTCTACCAGGCCCTCTCTAATGTTAATCATCACAAGAATTCTAGCAACCCGCCTGAGATTAGTCTTAAAGAAGGATAGGTCTGCCTCTAAGAAGACCCCAATCGTATTGCCTATACCACATAGGTGCTCCTCTATCCAGTAATGAAGAGGCAGACCAGGTAAACGTACCCACAAAGGGACCGAGTCCACCCTTTCCCTGCTAGCATCAAAGAGCGGATGCCAAGGTTTTAGGAGCAGAGGAGAATGATCAACAGACCAACACCGTTGAGTCACCCACTGGAGATGTTCAGAGCACAAGAAATTAAAGGCGAACCACCCCTTAGAAAGGGACACCACCTCAGGCACATAGCCAAAATCATTTTTCCAATGCGCATCAGCCCAGGCAACTACAGTTTTCAGGGCAAAATGTCTTCCCACAGCCCTTCCAACCAATGTTCTACTGGCCATTAATGAAACCTGTTCCCAACCAATGTCTTCACCCAAGACATAGTTATACTCAGCTTTTTTAATCTTGATCCATCTCTTCTTTCTACCTCCCTTCTTCGATGCTTCAGCCTCTTTACCAATGTTTAGGCCAGTCTCTTTAGTTGCTTCAGGATCAAGAACCCCGCTCTGTTCTTCCCAACTTATAGGACTGGAGGAAGCTCTCCCGCGCTCCTTCACACATAAACCCTCCACTCTTCTGGACGCGAGCACAGAGGGGTCTTGATCTATTCCAGAAACTGTGGAAAATGCCCCCGGTAAGTTGCCCAGATACGAGGCCTTCCCATCCACGTTCGAACACTTGTAAAGACCTTTCCCCTTCAGAACTTGGAAATTTTTCAAAAATGAGCTGCTATTAACAGGCACCCAGCCTCCCGCCCACCCATCAAGACCTTCTTTGAATACCAGGGGCGACAGCCTTCCATCCGAGAGAATCGGGGGCTCTACCTCACCTTGTGAACAAAAAACTGACTGCCCTTCTGCCCTGGTCCAAACAGGATGTGTTGATGCGCGCCTCCCCTGCACAGAATCAGACAGATCCCTGGTCAGTTCGTCGAAAACATTATCGTGCCCATTGCCATTCAAAAAATCCTGACTCCCGCCTCGCTTCATCGCTCCGTCAAGCCGATTGTTTGACACATCTCTCAAAGATGAAGCTGACAAGGCTCTCAATGAATTCCATGCAGGAGACTGTGGTGGACACCTTTATTGGAAATCAACTACAGATAAGATCCTAAGAGTTGGATTTTATTGGCCAACCTTGTTTTCTGATGTAAAGAGATTTGTCACTGCTTGCCATAAATGTCAAATTTTTGAAGGCAAGAGAAAACTATTACCTTTACCCTTGAAACCAATTTCCACTGAAAAACCTTTCCAACAATGGGGCCTGGATTTCATTGGAGAAATCCATCCTCTTTCTTCTGGCCAACACAGATGGATTCTCACTGCCACAGAATATTTTACTAAATGGATAGAAGTAATTCCTTCTAGACAAGCCAATGACTCTGTGATCATAGGATTCTTAGAAACCAATATACTATCAAGATTTGGTTGTCCTGAGAAAATTATAACTGATAATGCTGCAGCCTTCAAATCTAAGAAAATGATAAGTTTCTGTAATAAATATCATATCACTCTAGGCCATTCCACAACCTATTACCCTCAGGGTAATGGACTGGCTGAATCCTCCAATAAGAGTCTCATCAAAATCATTAAGAAATTATTGGAGGAAAATAAGAAAAATTAGCACAAGAAACTTATAAATGCACTATGGGAAGACAGACTCACCACCAAAAAATCTATTGGGAATAGTCCTTATGAATTAGTTTATGGTATTGAGGTTGTATTTCCCTCATCTTTAGGAGTTCCTGTTATGAAATTACTTCAAGAAGCTCAGGTTGAAACAAATGATATTCAAAGAAGAATAAATCAGACTATCAATTTGTAACAAACTAGAGAAGAAGTTTATCAAAGATCCCAAGTATTGCAGGAGAAACTAAAGAATATATTTGACAAAAGGACCAAGGCAGAAGACTTTCAAATGGGAGAAAAAGTTTTGATATGGGATTCCAGAAGACAGGATAAGGGAAAACATGGGAAGTTTGATTTCCTATGGAAAGGACCTTACATCATTCATGCTTTACAAGGAAATAATACCTATTTTCTGAAAAACTTGGATGGAACAGAGACTGAAGAATGGCTTGTTAATGGTCGATTCTTAAAGCACTATTTTGATCCTATTTAGTAGGATAACTTTGATTTTTAACATGTATATACTATATCCTTTTTAATGCATCATTTTGGATTGGATAGTAACGTGTTGAAGTTCAAGCCCGAAGAGAAGGCCCTAAGCTTCAGAAATGTTACTATAATACATACAATAAAGCAAAAAGCTGAAGAAGATTCCATGGTTCAGTCATAATTACCTTGAGGCTAACTGACCTATTGTTCTTGACTTTTCACGAGGAAAAGCCATCCGCAAGTGGAGCCAGTGTTAGACTCATATTCCAATAGGTGTAATATTTCATGATTGACTTTATGGACTATGTAATATGTTCATACCTTTTCTTGTTGCAAAGGTTTTCCATATTCTAAAAAAATAAAAAAATTTAAAAAATCTAAAGAGGGTATACCCTAAAAGAAAAATCAAAGGGTGAAAAGAAAAAAAATGGCCCAAAAAAGTAAAAGAAAATGAACCCCACCAAAAGAAAGGCCAAGGAAAGTGTGCAAGTCTAAATGCCACTACTTTTTTCTCTTTTGCAATAAATAAATTGTGTGCAAATTGTACTCTATGCCACAATTTATGAACAGTGAAACAGCTTAAGCTTGGCTAGTTCATCTTTCAATTTAATGTTTTAGAGGTAGAGAATAAAATCTGACCAAACTGTTTAATCTTGGCAGATAAGTAGATAGGTAGAGTAAATAAAAGGAGCTCAATAGTTTAATCTGAGCCCTTGGATGTAATAAGTTCAGAATTAGATAGATTTTCATATGTAAAAGAAAAAGTTTGAAAAGGGTTTTCCATTTTAAGTGCACCCTAATAAAGAGGAAAAAATGGTAGGGTAAAGTAGGTAGGGTAGGTAGATGTTGTTGCAGAACTACATGTGATGGATAATGGCTTTCGATGTGTTAAATCTTTTACTTTCATCACAAGTGCAAAGGTAGACAATACACTAGAAGAATTTCAAGCAAGGCAAAGTCAGATTATTAACTTCCCCTTTCATTTTTCCCTAAAATTTTCAATAATTTCCCCTAAGTACTAAGGTATTTGAAAATTAGAGGGGCTCAAGGCATTTCCTTGACTTTTGGAGGGACCGGACCCTCGGCCGAATAACTGGAAAAGCCTAAGTACTTAAAATCATTCATCATAACATTTCATTCACCTTTAAGAAATTTTTTCCTAAGTAAAATCCCATTTTACTTAGGAAAACCATGCAATATTTCATAAAAACCCTATTTTCATAAAAGCATAAGTTAAAGACATTAACCTAATGCTTTACACTTAGCTCTTCATTTCATTTTTCGTATTAATTTCTAATTTATTATTTAAATCCCTATAATAATGACCTTCTCCTATTATATATAACTCATTTTTTATAAAATACCCAAAACCCTATTTATTATAATTTTAGTCAAAGTATTTAATCCCCACATGTTTGAATAAAACACCCCCATTATACTCCCTTTGACTAAAATATATCTTTAATATTAATCCCGCCCCCTATGGTAATTATATTAATCTGATTTAATTACCATATAATAGAAATACATTGAAAAACAGTTAAAACATGTTTTATTACGTGTTTTAAAACAAAAATAATCCTTCCCTTGTGTATTTTTTCCCCCGACTCCCTTTACCCAAGGTTAAAACTATGACCCTTGTTAAAATTCCTGATACCCAACCCTTAACTGCAAGTCTTAACCTTGGTTAAATCCCAGTTTAAAACCTTTCCCGATCACTTTTTCGTATTTTATAAAAGGATTAATTAACCCTCCAGGTTAATTAATAACTTAATTCACCGATAGAATCTCTCCTGATGTGATTAATTCATAATAAATTACGTTGGGCCCGCCCTATTAACCTCCTGTCATCTCCCTTTCCTGGCAATCGTTTGATCAATCAATCGGAGATCAACGGTTATTATCAATATCGCTAGCCATCCGCGTCTGAATGATAACGCGCGGTGGGCAAGCAGTTTTCTGGATTGTACAAAGCCATGCGTCGTTCATCATATGGAATCATTGCCCATTCACTCAAAACCACCCTGTCCCAAAAGCGATGCGATGGAAACCGTTTACCGCCTGTTTCCCCTGACAGAGCCTGTGTAGTTGACGACGTCATTAATAAAAAAACCGCCAACCTTTTGAATCTGTGAATAAAAAAAATAGACCCATGTTATTTTCATTATCCTATGTAGTAATCAGTCTCCTGGGCAACAAATTTCAAATTTAACTATCAAAGTTTGACAAAATGCTCCCGTGCTGAAGGAATTTTCATTCAAGCATCCAGAATTCATCTGCCATAGCTAATACCTGTTCCAACCACTGTTCATTCCTCAAAACAAGAATTTACCCAATTTCCTGCTAAACTCTATAAAAAATCCTGGTTTCGGTTTTAACTCCACACTAAAAACTGAAACGAAGTTCAATTTGATCTTTTTATAGAACTGCAATTAGATTCCTAAACCAGTATTTGTGCCCGTTTTCCATAAAACCCCAAATTCACTTCTGAATCCAAAAGAACCAGAAATGGAGGTTCTTGTGGCTCTAAATGTCACCCCATTGAATGCCCCTCACAGAGAATTGGATTATTTGCCTTTAGTCGACAGAGACTTCCAAATTAAAGACTTGGTTCTCCATGAAAATCCCCTTAGAATCTTTTGCTACTGCAGAGATAATTACTTGAGAGGTTCTAACATTTTTGGATTATGGGAATCCAATCTTCCCATGTACCTTATCCCCTCAGTCCACATATTCCCTGAGATAATCCATTACTGTCATGCAAACTATCATCCCAATCTAAGAGCAGTTTTGTCCCCAAGTCAGACTATCCTTTTTCCTATAACTGCTCAGTCTATCAACGAGATGTTGCAATTTCAACCTGGTCAAGCCCTCACTCCCCTGTCCATGGGAGAATTACTTGAGAAATCTACCAAATTATCCCATGAAAATTTAAGTCATCTTTTCCAGACCTTTATGTTGCCAGAACATCAGCCCAAAGGCCCTCCCCCTTATGGTTATACATTTTTAACTAATGAGGGCAGACTTATTCTCAATATGATATCCTTTATAATGGGTTTCAATACTAGCGAGTATTTTGATCAATTAACCCTAGTATTGTTGTCTATTTTCACCCCTGGACAGCCCCGTGCTGTGAAGTATGATTTTGCTTCCTACATTGCAGACAAAATCCATGATCAGTTCATGAGATTAGAGAATGAAAGAGTATTGAAGTATTCTTCTATTATTTATCATCTCATGCTTTATTACCAATCTAAAAATTTCCCTTTCCATGTCAAAAAGCTTTATCCCAAAGGAAATCCTAGGTCCGTTATCTTTTGGTCTGCCATTACTCATAATTCCCCTGATTCCCCTTATTCCTACAATGAGTTTGTTGACCTATTTGTACACCCTGCAACCACCTTGTTGACAGTAGTTTCTCCTCCAAGGGTCAACAGTGAAATCAAGAAAATTCTTCAACTTTCAAAGCAATATCGATAGGTCACTGGTACCTATACCAAAATCACACAGAAATCAGAATCTATGGATGTGAATTATGCCCATTCAAGTTGCCAAAATATGTCCCAATGAGACTCTTTGCATTAAAGTATTTCAGACAGATGATTAATTCAGATATAATTCATTTTTGTAATGCGAAGAAAAAGTCTCAACTCAAGATTAAAAGTCATCTAGGTCCCTTTATCTGTAACTCTAGAGATACTGGGAAGGAAGCTGAAAGAATATTAGAAGATTATCTTAAATTACAAAAAAGTTTCTACTGGGTACCTTATGACCCAAATAACTCTATTTGTGATATAAGAATGAAAAATAAACTATCACCATACATTCATCAAAGAATCCCAAAAATTGAACAATATGCCAATATGGATGAATGGATGGAAGGGACATTGGTAGAACAGGATAGTGAGCAGGTCAATGTTGAAAATGTAATGTGAAAGACCTTAGAGTAAAAATACTTGACCTGTAATTTTGGATAGGCATGTAGCACGGTGTATCGCTGCCCTCTTCTCATGGGACTTCCTAAACAAACTACAGAAATTAGTGCTTTCGTCATAGGCATTCCTAAAGGAGTAAGAGAAAGAGAATAGACATCCAAATTTACTCAGTGGATCGTTGCTGGAAATGACAAAAAACCGACTTCTAAAGAAATTGCAGTCAAGTGCAGATTCCTCCTACTCTGTTACCCAACAGTGCAAGTATCAATTTTAAGCAAACCTCTTAACATCGTGGAAAAGGCACAAATAAGAGAGATGTCATAAATACTCCACACTGATCTTCAGACAACTCAATGTTAAGAGACAAAATTAAATCCTCTTCCGTATGGGAATCATTCATATGACCCCTGATATCAACAAGAGGAGCAACTCAACAAGAACAAAGTTCAATCAGTGGGACATTCACTACTTTACAGAGAAAAGAGTTGCAAAGGAAACAAAATGCAGAAGTGTCATCTTTCAAACCACCTGTGAAAGAGGACTGGGACACTAAAAGAACATTCATAAACATAAAGGCCATAAACGATCCTCTCAGACTTCAAGTGTACAATCAATGTTTGAAGATGGCTCCTAAGAATCAACAGAGATTGATGTCAGCCTATGACATTCAACAAGGTAAAATGATAATGAGTCACTTCAAACCCAAAGTGCAACAACCTCAAACAGCTGCAGACTATATTAGAACACATTTTTAAGACTTAGCAAAGGATATCCATCCTTTGGATCAAATTGAGCTGCATTAACAGACAAGTGAGATGATTTATTCTACTCTGACGGATAAATCAATGATGACCCATAAATTGCAAGATTCTTTGGAGAATACTAATGCTCAGCTAAGTCTTGAAAAAGCATCTTCTCAGGCTAAGGACAACAGGATTAAGACTTTGGAGGAAATTATTATTAATTTGGGTCATAATCCCAAGGATGTCAAAGGTATAGAAGCTTTGATCAAGAAAAAATATGATGACATTGCAGCTTTGAGAAAACAATTGAGTTACCAGCATCAAGACATCCTCATATTGCAGAAATTATAAAGCAAAATTCTGAAGAAGAATTAATGGACTTGCTCTTAAAACTGAATGAGCAACTGAATGAAACAGAAAAAGAGCTTGAAAAGGCATTGAAAGATAAGCAGTCAAATACTCCAGCCTCTACAATTGAAATTATTGCAGGTACTACAACAACAGGTCAGCGAACAGGTCAACCAACAGAATTGTCACAGGTAAATACTTCAAATTTAAGTACAGAAGAATTAATAAAGTCAATGGAGGAAATGAAACTCCAAGTGACAGATCTACAGAGAACAAAAGTGCAACTCACTAGTTTGGAACAGAAATATGATCTCTCAAAAATGAATGTCGTAGACAAAACAAGAGAGGTCAACAAATTGGAAAAGTTGGTCAGCAAGTTGAAAAAGGATGTCACATTGGAGAAGCCTTTAAAAGAAATAAATGAAATTCTTTGGGACAACATCATCCAGTCAATAAGAGATGTCTGGCCCTCAATTCAAATAATGCATGAACAGAATGATTTAGTCAAATTGGCTATAGAAGAAGTCCTAAGAGCAAGAGAAGAATTGGGAAACAGGCTTGATGAAGCCAATGAACCCATCCGTTTTCTAAATACTCAGAACAGGCAACAACTTGAAGAACTTGGCATTAAAGAGATGACAGGAACCATTTTGGAAATAAAAATAGTTTTTACCAAAAAAACTCTAATGCAAAATCTAGAACGAAGATGTGATGATATGGAAGAAGAAATTACTGCCTTCAGAAAAAGATTTGATATTTTGTTGAATAAGGGATTTCCTAGTCCTTTAGTTTCAGAAGATAAATTGATGGACCTGGAAAGTTATGTTGAAAAATTGGACAAGCATGCTGACAATCAGGCCAGTACCTCAACTAGTTCATCAACAGTAGCATTGCCTACAGGAAAAAGTCTTCATGATAGATTGGAAAATTTGTTTTATCTTGAGCATGAAGTAAAACATTTGTTTCTTGTTCAACCTACTTTCTTTAGGTATACAGATACTGATGAAACTCTAAGAAAGTTGCAAATGACCAGGATTCCGGAAGATAAATGGTGGGAAGAACTGTTAGAACTTTTGTAAAGATTATCCTTACCTGAATTTTTTGATTATGTACTACAGTAAGTCATGGTAAGAAGGATAAAAGGATGAATAAAGGTCAAAGTGTATCAGTGCAGTGAAAGAGTATCAGTTAAACGGAGCAGCCAGCAAAGAGTTACTGAAGAGGACAACAATGAGCCAAAGCATAGGGCCTGCCTCCAGCACATTCTCAAAAGAAGGAAACAACACAACATGAGTTATCATTTTTTCGTATCTACGAGACCATCTGTCTCTATTTTATTGTAATTTACTTATGAGTCATCCTAGATTATATCTCAAGTTGTTATGAGATATTTTTTGTAACTTTTTGTATAAATACTCCCTCAATCGGAGTATTCAGGGGTGGATTTTTTAGACTTTGCTGTAACATTGACTATTTGGAATAAAGTGTTGTTGGAGAAATTTTGTGAAGCTAGCTAGATGAGGAATTGATGCGAAAGACTTTTTACAGGATTCATGTGTCAGACTACGGATCAATAAGTCATCTATCTCTTATGTGTTGAAGTCTTTATATTTGTTTACTATATCATCTGTGTTTCATTTCTGAATAATTAATGAAAAGGAATAAATCAGAAAGTGCTTAAGTGTAATCTGATTTTAATCATTGTTGTTCTAAATTTTTTCTTCTAAATTGGTTTAAACAGTGAATTCTTAATTGCTCCTGTTTTTCTGGTTTAAGCATTTTGATTATTTAATCAAGAATACTTAATTGCTCTTTGTTAATAATCACTCAATTTTCCCTCTTATAAATTTGTTGAAAGATTCTTAATTGCCTTTCCTCCATTTATATTCCGTTTCATTCACTTTAAGGTCTATAATTGTTCTCTGTTTGATTATCTTTCCCTGTGAAACCATCTTTTGCTAAGAAACTTAATCCAGTTAAGTTATCCTTTTTGACTCCATTAGCCCAATGGACTAAACTACTCAATCTTGCCCTCAGCTATTGAATTCCACCACCCAAATTCAAACAAAACCCTTGGACTTTATAACTAGCCTGATATCTTCTAAAACAAAGCTAAATTTTACAGAGAGAGCCCTCTCTGGGTACAGATTGGCTAGATTTTGTACCTAAAAGTTGGTTTGTGGTTACCTCGGACCCCTTTCCTCTTCCCAACAACTTCAAGGAAAATCTGAGTGATAACATAGTGGCGACTCCACTGGGGATCTGAATAATTTTATTGTTACTATTGTTTACTTTATAAACTACAGACAGAGCCTGAAGTTAGCCAGGTAGCCTTTGAACTGATTTTCCTCTGCAATTGCATAAGTAAATAAATGCTACTTCAGTCTATCTCCGGTCTAGTTTATGAACTGAACTTTGGTTTCAAACGTTTGATCAGTTCCTCTAGTTAAATAAATCTTTAAGAAAATTTAAATCCAATATCTGAAATTTCTTAAAGAGATTGTTGAAGTTGTATTGTTCATTCCATTTAGAGAAAAAAAAAAAAAAATATCACCTAGAAAACTGGCTTCAGAAAGGACTCGTTACACCAGGGCTAATCCTGATCCAAATCCACCGCCTGTGTTTGAAAATCCGAATCTGATCCCCAAAATTCTTAGGAGACAAGATAGTCAAGAAAGTTTTGGTAGTTCTCGACCTCTCTATAGATCAATATCCTGTCCTGTGAAGTGGATTTATCTTGAGGACGAACCTTTTGATGAGCAGTTTGAAACATCTTTATTTGTAAATTTTTCTGAATCTGAGTTGTCCAATTTGGTTCCAGACCCAGTATTTCTTGAAGATTTACAATTTTAATTTGTTACTTCACATCTTGATAAACATTTGCGAAATTATATACAATCTTAGCTTACCTCTGAAGGGACATCAAATATTTCCGTAAGCACTTCAGCCTCTCCAAGTTCATCAACATTTCCTCAAACATCTCAACCTCAAATTACCCCTTCTATTCCTCCACCCACCACTCATAGACCAACCTCACCTGTTATTTCATCGTTACCTCCTGCAATGGCAAACAAATATGCTCATTTGGTATTACCTGCTAATCTAGGGGCTATGCTTCAATATTACCAAAGTAAAATCACTCCTTTTGATGGTTCTGGAACCTGCACTGCACAACAGTATACTAAAAAGATGACCGATTATTTTTAAATTTATGAAATAGATGCTGATGATGTAAGAATGAGAATATTCGTCCAAAGTCTTACTGGAGAAGTTAGAACTTGGTTTAGAGCCCTTCCTGCAAACAATGTTACTGACTTACAAGCTCTTTATAGATCATTTTTAAACAGATGGTAAGAGAAGAAAGATCCTCTTCAAATCTTATCATACTTTTGAAAACTAAAGAGAGGACCAAATGAGACTGTGCAAGATTACGTCACCAGGTTCAATGAGGCTTACAATGCTATTCCCCAAAATCTTAGACCTCCTCCAGATTCAGTATTAATAAAATTCCCTGATGGATTTGTTTCTGATATGGCATATCAGCTTAGGGAAAGAGCTCCTCAAACTTTAGAAGAGATGCAAAGTATAGTTGTTAGTGTTGAAGCCAACCTGATAGAGAAACGAGCTAGGGCCAGAGCTGAAAGGAGAATGTCTTTAAACGAAGAACCCACAGGTTTTGAAAAGAAGCTGGATGCTATTATTAAAGGAATGGAAAGGCTAGGAGATAGAGTAGAAACAATTGAAAAGAAATCTCCTTGGGATGGTCAACTGAACAATACTGTGAGAAATCCAAATTTCAGAAGGAACCAAAATCAAAATACTGGAAAAACTGGTCCTGACCAAAATATTAGGCCCTCATTCCAGGAAAATTATAACGAAGCCTCAACTTCTGAGGAACCAACTGAATATGTTCAAATAAAAAATTTTACTGAATGCGAGAATGAACCAGAAGTTTTCTTGACCCAAGATGATCAAGAAGCTCACATTCTTAAGAAATTTCGAACCCATTCAGGAGAATCATTTGATTTCAAGGAAGGATATGATACAACCATTTACGAAGTTCACAAGCAATACAATTTGAGGAGCAGAAGAATTGATGTTCTAGAAACAAGTAAACGGAAAGCTACAACAAATCTCCTCAAAGGTAAAACCAATACTACCCCTGTACATATTCTTTCTAGATCAGATCCTAATCCTTCCAACCCAATAATTGAAGATGTATCTGATACTCAACTGAATAACAGAAAACTTTCCAATACTCTTCCTCCCAAAGGAAATGTAGAGGAACCTACAGAAGTTGATTCGGAAACAACTTCAGCCCACAAACCTATTCTTGAGAAGGAGAAAAATATCGAAAACACAGAAGATAAAGAAAATCCAACTGTTCGAAATACAAGAACTCAGACTGAAAAATCTTTTAATCTGGAAGCTGAAGTAGGAAAATTAAAAATAGTTGTTCCATTGTCAGAATTAGCTAAACATGATGTCTACCGAAGTCAAATCAATATATCACTTAATATTACTGGAAGTGATGACTCAGTAAATGTTTTCGATGATCAACCTAGATTATTATTTGGCCCTGAAGTAAATGGAAAACCAGGAAGTGGAGGAACTCCTCCATTCTATGTGAGTTTGAATATACATGATAAAATACTTCATAATGCCATGCTTGATTTGGGGGCATCTCACAATCTAATGCCCAAAGCTGTAATGGAGAAATTAAACCTAGACATCACCAGACCATACAAAGATATTTTTTCTTTTGATTCAAGTCAGGTGAGATGTTTAGGATTAATTAAATATTTGTGTGTTACTTTGGTTCAATACCCTGCAAAAACTATTCTGATGGATATAGTAGTAGCAGATATTCCTCCAAAATATGGTATGCTATTGTCCAGATCCTAGGATGCAAAACTTGGAGGATCTCTTCAATTAGACATGTCATATGCTACTATTTCAGTGTTCGGTCAACCTAGAAGAATATACAGAGAAACTTTAATCAAATATGTGGTCAGTAGTCAGGAGAAACCTTAAAATTTCCCCATCTACTCAGTACACTCTGATATGGACTCATTTATCCTTTATAATGTTGAATTTGATCTCCCCACTGAATTAGAATTTCCAGCAACAGAACCAAAAGAAATTGCAAATAAATCTACTGTTCAAATTCAGGAAATTTCTGAAAATAAAGAAACATCAGATACCCAAGAAGAGCCAGAAGAAAATAAAAAACAAGATCTCACAGTTAAGAAAATTCTTGAATCACCTGACACCAATTATGAACATGAAATTCTTTGGCATTTAGAATTTGATGGTTCAGTCAACAAGTTAGGAGCAGGAGCTGGAATTTGGATACACAATCTTGAGAATGATCATGCCAAAGGCCATGCTTACAGATTAAACTTTAAGTGCACTAATAATATGGCAGAATATGAAGCTCTTTTGCTAGGGCTTAATCTTGTCAAAAGATTAGGGGCAGTTAGAGTATCTGTTATAGGAGATTCCGATTTAATTATTCAACAGATTAAAGGACACTTTTCAACAAATGATCCTAGTTTAAGAGAATACAGAGGAACAGTTGTAGAATTTATCAATACTTTTCTACGGACTCAGCTTGTCAAAATTCCAAGAAAACAAAATTTGCATGCTCATAGTCTTGCAATGTTTGCCAGTACTTGTAAATTACCATTTGAACCTAATCATCAGTTCACAGCTAAGATTAGACACAGACCAGCTATACCAGATAATTTTAAGAATTGGCAAGTGTTTGTAAATGATAATTACAATAACAATTTTCTTACCCTAGAGAATGAATTTTCTAACTGTAACATAGATGAAGATACAGTCATTGAATCTAATCAAATAAATGAACAAGAGACATATATTTCAGAGGAGAATGCAATTCAAATACTTCATCCAACAAAGTTTACTGAAAAAGAAAGGTAGGACCTTAAACAAATGGAGGTTGATGAGATTACAGAAGATGAAGCTGAAATCATTAATTTGAAAGATAATCATTTGCCTAAAGGATTAACTCCTTTAGAAGATCTTTTTGACTCTAACGATATTCCAAAGAAACCCAAAATGGAACCAGTGAAAGCTGATATTGAGGAATATAATTTGGGAACTGAAGAGAATCCTAAAGTGATAAAGTTATCCAAATCTTTGCCTGCTGATCAAAAATTAAAATATGTTGAACTGTTGAAAGAATTCTAGGATGTCTTTGCCTGGAGTTATGAAGATTTGAAATCATATGATACATCTATCATTCAGCACACAATACCTCTGAAAGAAAATCAAAAACCATTTAAGCAAAAACTTAGAAGAATTAATCCTGTATTGCTACCTTCAATTGAAAAAGAAATTAAACGAATGTATGAAGCAGGGATAATTGCTCCCATCAGATTTTCAGAGTGGGTGTCTAATTTGGTACCTACTAGGAAGAAAACTGGAGAGATCAGGTTATGTGTTGATTTGAGGAATGTAAATAAGGTTTCATTGAAGGATAATTACCCTTTGCCCAAAATGGATCACATCTTACAAAGGGTAGTAGGTGCTTCAAGGATTTATCTTTTAGATGGATTCTCAGGATACAACCAGATTCTAGTTCATCCTGATGATCAAGACAAAACAGCTTTTACAATACCATGGGGTACTTTCAAATATGTTAAAATGCCATTTGGGTTTAAAAAAGCTGGAGAAACTTTCCAAAGAGCAATGGACATTGCATTTGCCAAATAAATTCATGACTTTCTTGTTATATATCTGGATTATTTAACTATTTTTTCTAAATCAGATTAGCAACATTTGGACCGTCTCAGACAAGTGTTCATAAAATGCAGAAAGTATGGTATTTCTTTTAATCCAAAGAAGTCATTGTTCGGTCTTGAAGAAGGAAAACTCTTGGGCAATATCATCTCAAAAGATGGCATTAGAATTGATCCTGAAAGAATACAAGCCATATTGCAGATACCTCATCCCAGAAATATCAAAGAACTTCAAGCTTTCATAGGAAAAATCAATTTTTTGAGAAGATTCATTTCTAGCTTAGCTGAACTAATTAGATTACTTACTAACATGTTAAGAAAGGATTCAATTATTAAATGGACAATAGAAGCCAAGCAATCATTTGAAGAAATCAAAATGGCTTTGACTAGAACACCAGTTCTTACCAGTCCACAATTTGATAGAGATTTCATAATATTTTCATTTGCATCAGAACATACTGTAGCAGCTATTTTATTACAAAAGGATGATCAAGGATGTGAAAAACCTATAGCCTTTTTTAGTAAAGCACTAAGAGATGCATCATTAAAATACAATATCATGGAAAAACAAGCTTTTGCACTGATAAAAGCCATCAAAGATTTTAGAATCTATATATTGTATTCTCATGTGATAGCCTATGTACCAAATGCTGTTGTCAAGGACTTCTTAACTCAAGATGGAATTGAGGGAAAAAGAGGTAAATGGATTGCTACCATATTAGAATATGATATTGAGATAAAACCCACAAAGCTGATGAAGGGACAGGGATTGGCTCAACTCATGACAAAAACCAATTGCCAAGCCCTGGATATTAATGAACTGGATAACGCACAGGAGATGGCGACTCCACAAATCAGCCAGGCCTTCTTAGATTCACCTTGGTATGTTGATATAATTTATGTATTGTTAAACCTGCAGGCTCCTCCAAGGTTATCCAGAACAAAAAAGATGTTTTTAAAGATGACATCTTTGAAGTATTGTATTTTAGATAATGTTCTCTTTTGGAAAAATCATGATGGTATTCTATTAAATTGTTTGTTAAAATATGAAGCTGACAAGGCTCTCAATGAATTCCATGCATGAGACTGTGGTGGACACCTTTATTGGAAATCAATTGCAGATAAGATCCTAAGAGCTGGATTTTATTGGCCAACCTTGTTTTCTGATGTAAAGAGATTTGTCACTGCTTGCCATAAATGTCAAATTTTTGAAGGCAAGAGAAAACTATTACCTTTACCCTTGAAACCAATTTCCACTGAAAAACCTTTCCAACAATGGGGCCTGGATTTCATTGGAGAAATCCATCCTCCTTCTTCTGGCCAACACAGATGGATCCTCACTGCCACAGACTATTTTACTAAATGGATAGAAGCAATTCCTTCCAGACAAGCCAATGACTCTGTGATCATAGGATTCTTAGAAACCAATATACTATCAAGATTTGGTTGTCCTGAGAAAATTATAACTGATAATGCTGCAACCTTCAAATCTAAGAAAATGATAAGTTTCTGTAATAAATATCATATCACTCTAGGCCATTCCACAGCCTATTACCCTCAGGGTAATGGACTGGCTGAATCCTCCAATAAGAGTCTCATCAATATCATTAAGAAATTATTGGAGGAAAATAAGAAAAATTGGCACAAGAAACTTATAAATGCACTATGGGCAGACAGACTCACCACCAAAAAATCTATTGAGACTAGTTCTTATGAATTAGTTTATGGTATTGAGGCTGTATTTCCCTCATCTTTAGGAGTTCATGTTATGAAATTACTTCAAGAATCTTAGGTTGAAACAAATGATATTCAAAGAAGAATAAATCAGACTATCAATTTGTAGCAAACCAGAGAAGAAGTTTATCAGAGATCCGAAGTATTGCAGGAGAAACTAGGGAAGATATTTGACAAAAGGACCAAGGTAGAAGACTTTCAATTGGGAGACAAAGTTTTGAGATGGGATTCCAGAAGAGAGGATAAGAGAAAACATGGGAAGTTTGATTTCCTATGGAAAGGACCTTACATCATTCATGCTTTACAAGGAAATAATACATATTTTTTGAAAAACTTGGATGGTACTGAGACTGAAGAAGGGCCACTTAATGGTGGAATGTTGAAACACTACTTCGATCCTATTTATTAGGATATCTTAATTTTTAACATGTATATACTATATCCTTTGTAATGCATCAGTTTGGATTGGATAGTGACCTACTGGAGTTGAAGCCTGAAGAGAAGGCCCTAAGCTTCAAAAGTATTACTGTCATACATATAATAAAGCAATGAGTAGGAGAAGATTCCATGGTTCAGTCAAAATCATTTTGAGGACAACTGACTTGCTGTTCTTGACTTTTCACCAGGAAAAGCCATCCCCAATTGGAGCCAGTGTTAGACTCCTATACCAATAGGTGTCATGTTTCATGATTGACTTGATGGGCTATGTAATATGTTCATACCTTTTTCTTGTTGCAAAGATTTTCCATATTATCAAAAATCAAAAAAATTTAAAAAATGTGAAGATGGCCCAATCTCCTGTGCCATAACTCACCCTCATCCCGGCTCACCACTTTGTCTACCTTACCCATCAATGTTGCGCAACCATATATATCAAGTTTATACATATTCTTAACTCGAATCCCAATCTTCTTGTCTTGTCCTATTGTTTTCTTTCGTAAGAAAGCTTTTCCCTTACTGAAAACAACATCATAGCCTCTATTCTCCAAGACTGCAATTGAGACTAAATTTTTCGTCAATCTTGGTACATGCATTGCATATTTTAATTGAAAGGGTTGACCTAGCTGTTTCTGGAAGGTAATTGTACCAATCCCAATAGCACTCTATCGCCCGTCGTCACCCATTTCGATATGCATATGGAGGTCCTTCTCGTCCAAGCTACTGAAAAGTTCTTTGTCTCCTGTCATGTGAAATGATGCAACACTATCCAAGTACCACACTGATCCCATTGCACTTGACACCATGCATGCAATGAGTGAGAATTCAAGCTCACATTGCGATGCTAATGCCTCACCAATTGCAGATCCTGAAGCCTTCTTATTTTTCTTCTTTTGTGGACATTTAGTGGCATAATTTCCATGCTCGTGACAGTGAAAACACTTCACTCTTGACATGTCGCACTTCTTGCCATCTTTACCAGACTCATATTTGGAATGGAATTTGTTTACTTTCCCCTTCTTCACCTTGGCAGCCTAAGCACAATATTCTTCATCATCATTCTTAGATGAAGATCCATCCCTGGTATTCCGCCTGAATTCTTCTTGCATCAAATCTGACCAAAGTCGTTCCCAATTTGGAAGATTTTCCCTTCCATTTATAGAGTCCTGATAACTACACCAAATCTTGGGAAGTCCCAGAAGAGCTAGGATCACTGAGTCATCATCATCGATAGTATTTGCGATGCTCCCAATCTCATCCCGACATTGGACAAACTTTGTTAAATATTTCGGCATGGTGTCGCCTTTCTCCATTTTGATTTTCTTGAGTTTATCCTTCAGTGCCAATTTTCTATTATCATTGCTGCTCTGAAATAGATCTGTCAAAGATTTCAACATTGCATATGGTGTCACTTTTCCATGGAGACTTGAGACAATGTGGTCTCGTACTCCCTCCATTAAGATCCTCCTTTCCTTTGCAACCTTCTTTTGCCAAGCATCAAGATTTGCAGCATCTGCTACAACGGGTTTGGGAACATCATTGTCAATGAATTCTTTCAACCCATTGTCCTCTAGTACTACCTCTATCCTGTCTTTCCAAGCAATATAGTTAGATATGCCCTCGAGTGCATACTCCAATCTCAAGCCATTGAAATCCATTTCGATCCTGAATCGCTTGTTGCACCAAGAATGAATTTTGCAAAGTCGAATTCTATTCAGTCACAAACTTAAATTATCCTCCAATATAGTGATTTCCTGTGCTATGATACCATGTAGAAATTATACAAACATATGTATATCAATGGATTCAATATGATATAACAATGTACTAAAGCTAGATACTGAATCCTTCTACAAATCAATTGCGGAAATTAAACACAAACGACAATCACATGAAGCAAAGAAAGAATCAAATCAAACCCCAACACAAATAATTTCCCAGGGAAAGCTTGCTGCTCAAAAATCCTCTATCTTCTATTGTATATTCACGATGGAATCATGAAACAATTATAATGCACTCTTCTCACAAGAGTCTTCTGCACTATCACAACTGTCTCACACTGTCCTGGACAAAACTGACCAACACTTAGCCTATTCCCAACCTCTAAACAACCTGCCTTTCTTGTGAAATTCTTGATGAATGCAATCCCTATTATTTAGGAATTTTGGCCTTCCTAAAATGTGTAAGGATCATGGGTTATCCAATGGGTGTCTGGTTGCATGTGAACAACCTGCTAATCACACCACTAATAGTTAACATCCCATTAACCTTTGTCTTAACTGGGTATCCACTGAAACTTACATGCATGCAAATATCAATAGTAAATCATCAGTTGCATGGAAGATCACTGATTGTGAATTAAATAATATTTAATTCACGTGATCTCTCACTAGTGTGACAAACAGTTACAACTAGTTCAACTGACTCTAACTCACCTAACTGATTTAACTGATTACTCAAGCATTAAACTAATGCATCAACTGCAATTTGAACTCCATAACTAATAGAATCACTCTGCATGCCTCACCAACCACCCTCAACTCGAAATACATGAGCTAACAGATTTTATCACACTCAGTTAATTGTTACAAGTGATCATGAGATAATATTACATTTTATTGTCCAATTTAATTAAGAGAAAATTAAATTAGATACTGCACCAAATTAATTAAATAATTTGGCCATCACACTAATGTATCGCTAGGACCTATTGGTCCCACACTAGTGTGTGTGTTGCAATTTCTTGTTGGACTTCAAAAACCATTGGGCATGGAGTCAACAAAGGAAATTCAATTTACAAACAACTGTATTCATGGAAGTTGAGGCAAATTGGCTTAAAACATAAACTTTTACAGCATGCACAATAATGTGAAGGAAATTGGAGCATTTAACCACGAACTCCAAGTAATCATACTACCATGAAACTTATAAAAATACACAAAGTGAAGAGATAAAAGACATAATCCAAGGAGAATCTCAAGTTGTAAAACCGTTTGCAGCAAAATGTCTATTAGCTTGATAAAGCAAAATTACATAGTAGCCCCCTCATAACATTCATCCACCCCATCGAAGTGAAAAAATCCCTCATTTATAGAGTGAGGCATTTTTACAATAGTATTCCACATGGGCTAGATTGGATACCTTAACCAAGGGACCTAATTCTAGTAGGATTACATCACATAGCGACTTTATAGGGACATTTTCTATATGGCAGAGTTTGTATACAAAAAGGAATCTATAACCATTAAATAACTTTAACAAAAATCTAAAAGACTATGCTAGTCATCCTTAGCGAAACCAGCTGACTACTGAGGTGTAGGATAGCTACTACATTGGAATAAAGACCTCCCAGGCTTGAGCTAGAATGATGCATTGTAGTGATGAGCTGCCATCATAAGTCAACTTGATGATCTGTCAGCTACATGGAGGTTGACCCACTAAGTTGTCCCCTTGAAAAATTATATAATTATGTGTATGCTCCTGAGTAGTGGTTTATCCATTTCTTCATTGTTTTTCTTCCCAAAAATCATAAAAACTCCATAACGCTGGAAAAACAGAGTACAAGAAGTTTTGTAGAAAATGCCCAAAATCACCCTTCTGCATGTAATTAGACTTTTCTAACTGTTCTAGGGTCATCTCTAAGGTTAATGAGTTAAATACATGCCTTGAGACTTCATATTTTTAAAATTTTAATTGGTGTTTGCCTCCATTTAAAGCTACAACAGTTTCGTAGCAAATTTCTTTCTTCAAGCCTGGGATTTTCTACAAAAGTGCCTAGTTTCTAAGATTTTGTATTTTCGTCATTCTTTCGCCTCCAAAACAATTCTAAAAGCCTATATGAGCCTATATAGTAACATTAGCCATAACATAAGAAAAAATTGATGGTCTTACCATATTCATGGGACATCATCAGTAACAGTATTGAAATTGAGGCCTCTCTTCAAAAGTTCATCTCATATCATTTCCATTTGGACTTCTAAATCTTTGACTTTATCATGTAATGTCCTTCTATCAGCTTGCAACCATATGTTCCTTTTTCATTGGTGTTTCATCATCCTATGTAAAGTCAATTTCCTATTTAATATCTTCCCATATCTATCTGCAACCTCATTGTAAAAGTATAGTTACTTAGATATGTCTTTCTTCAATTCCTCAAAAATAAATATTGATTCTTTTACCTCATTCTGAGCATCTCTCAACTGTTCTTGCAACATCTCCACTTCACCTTTCTCTTGAATAGGCTCCTTACCTTTCATTTTTTTCACAGGTTCTACTTCTGCTACATGTAATTTTGGTATCTCTTCTTCCGATGGAAACTTCTCCTTTAATGGTTTCTTAGGCATCTTTCCTTTCAGTTGCTGTGATCTTGTGATAGGTTTTCTTGGCTTGAAGATAAAACCTAAATCTTCTTGAGAAAATCCAAATTCTTGGCCCTTTTGTTTTTCTTTTGAGTTTATGCCTTCTTTATCTCAACAGGCTACACAATGGGGGTTTCTTCAATTTCAATAGCCTCTAAGATATCTGATAGCTTACCTCTTCCTTCAGTTGGCTTCTAGTGACCCTCCTTGTATAAGTTTTTACTTGGTTGCTTGTAGAAATTTTCTTTGCTACCACAGGCTTTTTCACATGCTCAACTTCAAGTTCTATAGGCTCTGCAATAAAATTCATTTATACCTCATGATCAATTACAAGCTCTACTATAAATTGCTTGTCTTCCCTTCGAGTACTAGATTTAGATTTTGGTGTTTTCCTAGGAGTGACAACATCAACTTCATAACGACTTAAAAACAAAAATGTGGGCCAATATCTTTTCATTTTATTTAAATCTTCAACCACTATTAACTTAATGAGAGCATGATGAAAAATCGATGAGTCACTGGTATCAGTTTTGGCCTTAACCTTGTCAACCATTTTTCCCAACCTTCTAAACAAATAGAAAGGTATATCTGAGAGTTGTTTACCTATGAAGCGAAACAAAAATTTGAAATGGTATTGATATACCATGTGTAATATACCCTCACAAGTGAACTATTTCTTTATCACCATAATAAACTTAGAAAATTACTGTTTAAGGCAAGTTATGGGAATTCCTGAAGCCGTATCAATGCCTTTGTGTTCTTATTTTAGGAATTCATCACAATTATGAAATTTTAAATTTGCACCTTGAACCATAATACACCTGACTTGGGGATCTCTGTGGCTTGAGAAATGGTGACAGGGGACACTGCAAAATTTAGTATACCAACTTTAGATCCTATTCCTATGAATTTAATGGCAAAATCCTTTGAAACTTGCCCATGATACCCCTGCAATTTTTGACAGAAACGAAGACACCCTATGTTGGAAAATGCTTGGGTGAATGTGGGGTATTCTTCCAACAACCTCATGTCCATAGGCTCATGATTCAACATGGATGATCCTTTATACTGTTTCCTTCAAGCTACCATAGCTCCAACACGGAGTGAGCAACTTCCTGACACCTACAAAAGAGTTTAGGGACAACGAAATGACTTTTGACACTAAGAGAGCTTACCCTACGACAACTAGATAGACCAAAAGACAACAATACCGATGTTTAGACAACAATAGCAACTCATAAGGAGGAAATGAGAATGGTGTGACAAAAAATCTATAATAAAGGTGAAAAGTAACGAAATGAAGGACCAAATATATGGTGCACGTGTTTAGAAAATAATGGATAAAGACAACGAGGTGAAATCGTTAGCCAATAAGCTCTGACCACCTCTGACCATACTATTTTTTGAAACTCTGTATTGTTACCCTATATTTAGAAAAAAAACTGACTTTCGTAGCGAAAACTGTGTTGGGGAAGGCAAATTTTCTATGGAATTGTCAGGAACTTCCGTAGCAAATACTGACCTGTTTGAACTAGATTTGTTGCGAAAGTTTGAAAAAGTGTCAAACTCACAATGATGACCTGATTAGCTCGAAGGACATAAAACTTTGGATTTTCTCTTTATGATGACTCATACTGAGACCCATAATGACCTTGCAAAATAACTAAAATACCTTTATGCATGTGATTATTTGAAAATCAAAGACTTAAAAAATCCTATTAAACCCTAACTAACCTAACCATCTAGACTCATGACTCAAAACAAACCTAATGGTTATCTTGGATAAAAGTGGCTCCAATGGGGATGTTTCTCCCCTATGGTGCAACAAATATCTAGTAGCTCTAGAGCCTTATTGAAAACTAAAAATTACAACTTTGATGATGTCCTCTCCAAGTCTTTATGGCCTTCTCCTCAGGCTCAAACTTGTTGAAAATATCACCTACTCTTGCAAATATGATAAAGAAAAATGGATTATATACAATCATGTTTCTTTTAGCATATAGAGTTAAGAAGAATAGTGCTTAAGAAACCTACCATTGATAGGTCCTCTTTTACACAACTGTCCATCCATTTCTTGCAGTAAGAAAGTGTTGTTTCCATGATAGGCTGAGATTTTATATGGCCCTTTCCAGATATTTTCAAATTTTCCATGTTTCCATTTGTATTCTATCTTAGCCTCCCACCTAAAAACCACATCTTGAATATTGAAATTTTCCTCTTTTGTCCTTCTGTCAAATGTCTTTTTGACTCTTTTTTGACACTGTTGATAATTGGTGTACACTTCTTCTCTCTTTTACTACAAAGCAATGAAATCATTAATCCTTATTTGAACTGCATTTGGTTCTTCCTCCAATCCCTACAATAATTTCATCACGGGAACCCCAAGAGAACTAGGAAACACTGCTTCAGTTCCATAGACCAGCTCATAAGGGGAAGTCTCTATGGATCTTTTGGTACAAATTCTATCAGCCCATAAGGAAAATTTTAGCTTCAAGTGCCATGAACTTTTGTTTCCGGCAAAATTATCTTGATAATCCTGACTATGCTCTTGTTTTTTGACCCAGCCATGCCATTACCTTGAGGGTAATAAGTTTTGGAGTGACCAAGGGTGATATTATACTCCTTGAAAAAACTTACCAGCTTCTTAGACTTGAAATCCTGAGCATTGTAAGTGATGATCTTTCGGGACAACCAAACCTTGATAAAATATTATTTTCCAGAAAATGTATGATCATTGAATCTGTAGCTTGCCTTGTAGGGATCGCTTCAATCCACTTTGTAAAATAATTAGTGGCTGTTAAGATCCACCGATGTTGGCCTGAAGATGCAAGATGTATCTCGCAAATAAAAACCAATCCCCATTGTTGGAAAGGAACTTCTACAAATATTGGTTTCAAAGGTAACGGAAGTAGTTTTATTTTTCCATAAAATATTTGACATTCATGACAAGCAACAATATTCTTGTAAACATATTTGAACATTGAAGACCAATAAAAGCATGCTCTAAGTATCTTGTTCACTATTCCTTTCTAATAATGATGACCCCCACAGTCACCCTTATGAATCTTATCAATCACCTTCTCGACTTCATCTTCTACTATGTAGTTTAGGAGTGTCCCACCGGTATCTTTCCAATACAGATTCTTGTTCAAGGTGCAGTACCTTAGAGATTTAATCTTGAAAAATCTAGACTTGGACTTTGTTAGTTCAGGAGGAGCTCTATGATGCTGTAAAAAAAGAATGACATCCTTATACCAGTTTGAGATAGTGAAATTTTCTTCTACAAGGATCAATTCTTCCTCTTCAACCACATCTAAAATTTTTGCTATAAAATTCATACCTAGAGAGTCCAAAATTGATTGAGTCATTAGATTTTCTAGGCCTTGTACCTTTACTAATTTTGTAGGCCTAATCTCCAAGTCATATTCCAACAAAGTGGAAATCCACTTACCCCTCTTGCCATTGGGAGCAGCTTGGGTTAATATGTCTTTTACCACAACATTAGGAAAAAAAGCCACAATATGTGAATGAACAACATAAAATCTGAAATCTTTGAGTGATTTCACTAGAGCGTAGGCTTTTTTCTCCATAATGTTGTACTTTGATTTAGAATTTCCAAGTGTCCTACTGAAAAAATAAATAGGCATTTTCACTCCCTTATTGCTTCCTCTATAGTAAAATCCTGCAATTGTATGCTCAGAAGAAAAAGTAAAAACCAAAAATTCTTTTGAAAAATCAGGATTTATAAGTATTGGAACTTGAGTAAGAGCCTTCTTGATCTCTTCAAAATAATTTTTAGCCTATTCTTCCCATTTAATATCACAATATTTCCTAAGCATCTTGGTGATATGCTTCACAATTTATGCAAAGTTAGGGATAAATCTTCTAACAAAATTCACCTTACCTAAAAAGGATTGGATTTCCTTTCTGTTTCTAGACAGATCTATCATCTAAATAGTAACAAAACTACTTGGATCAATCTTAATCCCCTCTTTTGATATTATGTGACCCAAAAATTTTCCGGTTATCAAATCAAAGACACTTTTGGCGGGGTTTAGAGAAATACCAAATTTTCTGCATTTTTGAAGAATCTTTTCCAAGTGCTTGAGATGCTCTTCTTCCTTCTTTGGTAACACAATGATATCATCCAAATAAACAACCGTGGATCTATATTTTTATTCTGCAAATTCAAAGTCCATTTCCCTCTGAAAAGTTGCTCTTGCATTCATGAGTCCAAAAGGCATATTTGCGTACATAAATGTTCCCCAAGGTGTGGTAAAGGCTATCTTCTCTTGTTCATCTAGATGTAATAATATCTAATTATAGCATGAGAAACCATCTAACATCGAAATCCTTTGTGATCCAATAATGTTTTGTAGTATGTGGTCCATATTAGGAAGAGGATAGTTATCTTTAAGAGATGCCTTGTTCGAATTTATGAAATCAATGCATATCCTAATCTCCCCATTTTTCTTCCTTACGGGCACCAATTTAGCCGACCACTTGGAAAAACTCAATGGAACAATGATTTTTGCTTCAAACAAATTCTTAATTTCCTTTTCAATTAATGGCATAAGTAATGGATTGATCCTCAGTTTTTGTTTGAAGGGATTTTCATTTTCTTTGATGGGTATTCTATGCTTAATAATACTAAGATCATATCTCTTCAAATCTGCATAACTCCATGAAAAAACATCAATGTACCTCTTCATCAAATCAACATACCTTTGTTTTACCTCTGTAGAAAGGAGCTTAGACAATTTGAGAAACTTTGGATATTCTGCAGTACCAAGATTACAACTTTCAACCTCCTCATCATCTGTTTTCATCTTAGGACTCTTAGCCACATAATTTTGATCAAACAATTTTTCAAGAGGAATCAAAACTTTAGGAATATAATTGGTTTTCAGTTGGATGAATTCTGAATTAGATTTAGTTTTAGCAAAAATGTTTTGCTTGTCATCTTGAATGTTTTCAAACTCTTCCTTTAATTCAAGAAATTTTTTGACTTGTTGATCACTGTCAAATACTTGCCAGCTTGTTATGTTGTCTGGAATGGCTGGTCTATGTCTAACTTCAACTTCATATTTATTGCTAGGATGAATAGGAATGGTAAACAAGCTGGATGAGACATCCAAGGAATCTACAACATTATTCTGATCTCTAGACTTGATGGAGAAATTATGTTCTTCAAAATTTTCAAGCATTTCAAGGATCATATTTCTATAAGCCCTCATTATTACATCCTTAGTTTGATAGGTTCCATTTACTTGTTTGATGATTAAGTCAAAATCACCAAAGACAAAAACTTTCTTAGCACCTAAACTTTTCAAAACTTCTAAACCCAAAACCAGAGCTTCATATTCTGCCATGTTATTTGTGCACTCAAAATTCAATTTGTAAGAGAAAAACTTACTCTCATCCCTTGGGATGATTATCCAAATACCTGCACCATCTCCTTCTCTTCTAGCAATGCCATCAAAATTCATGTGCCACCAAACCTCTTTATCAACATCTTCAACTTGCTGAATTTTTGTGTATTGATTTTTTTCTATTCGCTGATTTTTTGCTTCATTAGTGATTTCATTGAAAATAATGGAGGATCCTAAGTAAGTTTCCACTACATAGACTGGGAAATTTTGAGGTTTTTCTTTGTTTCTGACCATATATTCCATCCTAGAGTCTCTATACAACCTCCTTTTCTCGCCAAAAACATGGATAGTGCCATAGGTCATGTCCATTTTCATGGTTCCTGTTATCACTATAAAAAAAAAAATGTTTGAAACTTGGTTAGTTACATTTTTTTTTCTAAGTCCTAGTGTTAGATAGGGTTAGAGTCATTTTGATATTTTTCAAGGTCTAGATCATGGTTAAATGTCTCATACCATCATTAAACATTTTTTATTAACCTCACTTCACTCTTCACAGGTCTCATGCCACGTTTTAAAACCCATTTGTAAAGTCTGTTTCGAAAATTTGATTGAATAAGCCCAGAAACAGCGTTTTCGTAGCCGCTTAGTGTAAAAAGTCCATTTTGCGCTACAAAAACGCTAGTGAATTCGTAGCGCAAAAACCAAAATTTGCACACCATGCACTACGAAATCGGGGATTCGCAGATTTGTCTCTGAGGTGTCACATCTGTCAAATACAGTTAAATTTGTCATCATTAGGCGTCCTTCATGAGTTGCCCTCCACGCATGCAACCATTCTTTGTCATTATTAGAGGTTATTTGTCATAAATTAGAGGTCATTCATTATTGGTCCTTTCAAATTTCAAACAGTTGGCCGTTTTCATTTGTCTCATGCAAGAAAACATTGCATGCATTCTTAAGTGTTGAAAGAAAGCAATTCGTGGTGAGATTCTTAGTTATCAAGCGAGGCTGTGTTGCCTCATTGCTAATTGAGACAGAGGTTATATTTCAAGCGAGGCAAAATTGATTCAAATTTAGGTTATATTATCCATTACTGTGAAACCTGAATTCTTATCAAGCGAGGTTGTTAACTTTTCAATCGAGGCAGAAAGAAAATTGTCATCAAGCAAGGCAAAGCTCTTATCAAGCGAGGCTGAATTCGTTTCCTGAATGAAACAGTCTATTCAACAGGAGACTCATATTTGGTAATTTACTGAAGGCACAGGGTTTTTAGAAGGGTTTATTGCAGATTTCTGAAGATACAGGTTTCAAGAAGAAAATGGCTGAGGAGAGAAGAAGCCATAGGTCTGGTCATTTCTTAAGGACTGAACCTGAAGGTGTTGAAGCCCTTACAAAGGATAAGTCTGTCAAAGCAGCTTTCAAGAAGGTTGGATGTTGGAGGTTTTGTGAAAAACTTCAAGGAGGACACACTCAAGTTACCAAGGAATTTTCCATAAATTTCACAGGGTCAAATTCAAAGATTGGGTTCCTAAATGTACCAATTTCCCCTGAAGTAATATCAGCTGTAAGAGAGATCCCGAGAGGTGAAGACAGGTGGTTTAAAAATTTCAAATGTGATATGACACCATGCAAGATATTTTTGAAACCGGAATTTTCAGAGGTTGACTTAAACAAGGCTGTGCCAAGGATTTATGTCAGAGACACATTTTCCAATCTGCTCTACAATATTCAGAGATACTTTACTTGCGAGGGTAGATATCATAAGGTATACACGTACCATTTTAAACTCTTGCTTCATTTCACAGGGATGATATCATTAGATTTACTTTTTTATCTCTTCAAAAGCTTGGCTAAGATGTCTGATAAGGTACAAATGAAAGTTGAATCATGTGAAACCTTTTTATTTCACCATGGCTTAGTTAAAATAATAGTCTCACATGAGCTACAAAAGGTGAATAGAGATTGGGCAGAATTCCTCTTTTTGAGTAAAATTGGAATAGAAGGAACAACTGCCAGCCCACAAGCTAAAACCCCATCAAATATTACTGGTCCTGTGGAAAAAAAAGTCTAAGAGATCTGTTAAACTTAAACCCAGGAAACAAGTGAAAGAACCAATGACATCATTGAATATCCAAAAGACTCCTAGGTCTATACAAAAGAAGAAAACCCTGGTTGAGGAAACAATTTTAGAACAATCAACTAGCAAAGAAAATCCAAAGAAGTTGACTAAAAGTCAGAGGATAAAAGAAAAGGGTAAGGCTGTAGTTGCAGAGGAGACAAGAGGAAATTTGAATGACATACTTCAGGCTATCGACATAGAGGAATCTCCCCTAGTGCAAGTAGAATTCATCAAATTAGATACAGGTGCCAACAAATTGAAAAAATTGAAGACATCTAAAAAGTTAGAATTTGAAGAAGAGGTGGTAGAGTTTATTTTTAAACCCAGAAGACCATCAACAAGGAAATATAAGAAGCTGAAACAGTCAGATTTGGTGATAGAGCAAACAGGGAAAGAAAGTGCTTCTGTTTTTGAAGAAACTACAAATGCATCATTTGCAATGCCCAAAGAAGATAGAAACAGGGTCTTCAAGGTTCAAAAGGAAAAAAACAGCTATGAATAGGTAAAGAATAATGAAATTGAGAAATTAAAAAAAAGAGAAATAATATATGCTGAAGAGAAGGTCAATTTTGAAAGGATGAAAGGGTTGTGGGAGCTTGAGAAAAATCCAAATCCTGAACTGATTGAAAGTCAAGCTCAGTTTTTCATCTAGACCCTACCTGTAATCAAGGAGGCCAAGTTCATCAGGATGGTTAAAAAAAAACTGAGGGCTAATAACAGAAGGCTCAAAAGGAGAATTGAATATTTAGAAATACAGTTAAATCAGTTTTGAGATGAGCTACAGCCTAAACAGTAAGTTTCATTTTTGAAATAAACTTTGAAAGGTTATATAGTAATGCTCCCATTTTTGAAACTGACAAAATTTGATGGTATTGATTATAATAATGGATCTACACCTGAAGACTGAGTTTTAAAGGTTTCTAACTTGAAATTTTGATGAAAAAACTGAGAAAGATGAAGACTCAGCAGTTTCGTAGTACGCTACGAAACTGCCGTAGGATGCAGTTTTGTAAATTTTTGTAAATTTCAAAGAAGAAATGTTTCAGTTTTAAAGCCTTGATGCTGATGGGAGGTGTATATTGAATATCAATGAAGATTCAAAGGGTTTTGGCACATTAAATTGGAGTTTAAAGCATGTTTTTCAAAAGAAAGGTCTGCGCTACGAAAACACAGACAGTTTCGTAGCGCAGCACTATGGCACTTTCCACATCATTTTTGAAAAATATGACATATACATAGTTGGAAGCTCAAATATCTATGAAGACTTTAAG
The DNA here is from genome assembly GCA_034641835.2 of Pinus albicaulis. Classification (NCBI taxonomy): domain Eukaryota; kingdom Viridiplantae; phylum Streptophyta; class Pinopsida; order Pinales; family Pinaceae; genus Pinus; species Pinus albicaulis. Next base: position 1,321,836,112 of record CM076575.1, on the reverse strand, counting down.
ACATTTGGCACGTGTTTTGAGTTCAAATTATGCAGCAAATGGTTCGAATTGGTATTAGTGAAGAACTCAGCTACTATACAAGAAGCACTATCCTATTTTATAGGGACAAATAAGGAAGAGATAAAGGAGGTCAAACAGCAAGAAAATAGACATGATCATGGTCAAAGACTAGAAGATGCAGCTGTCAAGTGTTGTTTCAAGTATTTAGATAAGGTTGTTATGTTTTAATAAATGATGTTTTAGTCCTAATTGTATTAGGAGTCTAAACAGACAGTTTAACTGTTAGTTGTAAATGCAGTTTGTTTTATGAAAGGTATTAGGTGTCAAAATTCGAATTATCCTCAAAGGATTGGAGAGAATACTAAGATGTAATGAATACTCTATAAAAGGGAGGAAATCGAATATCATAGGGTTGGAATTTTGCTGAAACAAGTGTATTGTTTGGTATTATCTGCAACTCTGTTTTTATCTTAATACAGTGGTATCAGTTTGTTACTCAGGATTCAGAAAAGGCTATGGATGATTGATGTTGTTATGTTTCTCCTTTTTCTTTTACTTGCAGTGGCATGAGTGTATGTTACTTAGAACTCACTGTGAAGGTGCTCTAACTTCCTTCATATATTCATGGACTGTGTGACCTACTGTTTTATTGTTTTACTGATGCATCTAAGCCTTAATATGCCTTGACTTCCATATGAATTTGATATCCATGTTTAGTAAAAACATAAAGTGACCCCATAAGCCCAATGGATGCTTGTCTATTGTAGTACAACAAATCACTAAATTTAATCCATTTACTCACAGAGTTAGCCATCTGACTTTTATTTGAAAATCATAAAATCTTTGAGAGAGCCCTCTTAGGCTGAGGAGGCTAAGTCTCAGCTAAAAGCCTGGTTTGAAATAGTTACTCAGGGTATCCTTGATTAGCAGCCTATTAGGGCTTGATTTTGAGATAAAATTTTGGTGCGTCTATCGGGAGTCTAAAGATTATTCATTCCCGAAATCAAGAAGATGAACTTCTGAAGGTAGCAGAAGCTCAGAAAGTTTTTCGAGGCTGCAATCTACCTTGGTGACTCCATACATTTTTCAAATTTAAAGGTGGCTTCGAGAAGGAGATACACATAGAGAAATCCTGATCGCAATCCACCTACCGCTGTGGACAATCCAAACACTATTTCAAAAAGTGAAAGAATTTCAGAAATATCAGGTACTCCATCTCATTCGAAATATTTTTCCTATGAAATATTAAGAAGTCCTGAAGATAAGAAAGTTTATGACAAGATTCATGAAGTGTTTTTTAGATCTGAAAGTGAAAAAGAACTCATTGATGTTATTTTAGACTTGAAAAAAAGAGGAATTGACACTTCAGCCTTAGTGACATAAGAAGACAAGGAAGAGTTTTGGGAAGTTGTTACCTCTGAATTACAGTTAGAAAAAGAGTCTTTAAATAAACTCAAAGAACTTGATCCTTTTGAAGTCTTGTTAAATTACAAAGCTGGTTTACCCCTTCCAAATTGGAGTTCTATTGTCAGTGGCTTACAAAAACCAAACAATCCTCCTCATATCAGTTCATCTTCTTTTTCTACCCCTCCTACAACCACTGTTCATTCTCTAGTCATGGCTGCTCCTGCTAGGTATGCACCACTGGTACTTCATGCTGTTTTGCATGACCTTCCTAGTAAGTATGCTGCTAGGATTCGTACTTGGGGTTGTGATGAGGAAATTTCAGTAGAGGAGTTTGTAGACAGGTTCAATGATTTTATAGACAGGGAAGAAGTTGATGATGAGGATGTGAAGCTAAGGTTATTTTCACAGAGCTTTATTGGTGAAGTTAGAAAATGGTTTAAGGCTCTTGCACCGGGCAACATTAGAACTTGGAATGATTTTGAAGATAAGTTCTTAAGAAAATGGGGTAATATAACCAATCCAGTTCAAGCTCTCACTGAATACAACAACCTTAGAAGGGTAGTTGATGAATCTATCCAAAACTTTTCAAAAAGATTCAATAAAGTTTTTGACTCAATTCCAGCCCATTTGAAGCCTCCAGAAGCCTTAGCACAAATGAGATATGCTGAAGAATTTGATTATGACTTTTCTATCTTGTTGAGGGAAAGAGAGTCACCTACACTTGCTGAAATGCAGAGTGATGCATTTAAGGTTGAGGTAAACATGATAGCTACCAAAAATTCGAAAATGGGAAAAACCAAATTGAAAGAAGAAGATAAACCATCCACCTCAACTTCTGAAGAAAAAATTGATTCAATAATGAAAACCATGGAGAATTTGATGGATAGGTTAGCTCTTGGTAACACTTCTGCTCCTCCTGTGCAACATGAACCTCAATTCAGAAATCCACAATTTAGGAGACCTCAAAATCAGCAAAGACCGAGAGAGAACAGAAATCAACAAGCTGACCCTCCAGTGAGACCTCCTTTTCAGCAAAATTTGGTAGATGAAGAAGATGAACCTGAGATTCCTGAAGAATCCATCCATTGTCTTGATGAAGAAATGTCAAGAATATTTTTGACTAAAGAAGAGCATGATGAGTCAGATTTGGCTAATCAAAGAGAAGATCCATCTGATTATTTTAAAGAGTATCACCAAGCTATTTTCGAGATGTAAAAGCAATATAATCTCAGAAATATAAATGTGCCTATCATTGCAAACAAAGTGCAGCCCAAGAAAGATGCTCCAAAGGCTGCTGAAGCTAAGAATGATACCCCAAAGGTGGCTGAAGGTAAAAAAAATATTCCATCTTGTAAGAAAGACACTCAAATTTATCCTCTTGTCAAAGATGCTGAAAAGTCTGTTTCTGTTTTCAATCTTGAGAATGAAATTTCAAAGATTAAAATATCAGTCCATTTCAGTGAAATTCTTAAGGTGAATGAATATAGAAGCAAGATAGTTAAGATGTTGAATTCACAATCGGGAGCTGCTGATATTTTGAGTGTCCAAGAAGATAATCCTACTATATATTTGGGTCCAAGGGTAGAAGATGATCAAAATGAAGAGTTTCCTCCTTTTTATGTAAGCATTAGTATTCATGATATGACTTTGAATAATGCTATGTTAGATTCAAGAGCTTCTCATAACCTTATTCCCAAGGTTATCATGGAGAGAATGGGATTGCAAATCACAAGACCATATAAGGATTTGTTTTCTTTTGATTCCAAGAGGGTTCAATGTATTGGTTTAATTAAGGATGTTGTTGTTGGCCTCACGCAAATTCCAGCAAAGACAGTTGTTATGGACATTGTTGTAACTGATGTTCCTCCAAATTTTGGTATGCTATTGTCAAGATCATGGGCAGTCAAAATCAAAGGCACAATGCAGATGGATCTTTCCTACGCAACAATTCCTGTTTTTGGTGAGCAAAGGAGGTTGTATCGGGAGACTAGAATGGCCTACATGGTAAGCAGTAAAGATAAACCTCAGAACTTTCCTATTTATGCCTTTGATACTGAACTTGGGTCTGCCATTCTTTTCAATGAATCAACTGATAGTTTTGAAGAAGAAATTAGAGCAGAAAATCAGCACTCAGAAAATCAGCATGTAGAAAATTGACAAGTAAATGAAGAAAAGATGGAGGAATAGTGGTCATTATACTTTGATGGATCAGCAGGAAAAGAAGGGTTAGGAGCAGGGATTTGGATTACAAATCCAAATGATGAGAGTAAGTTTTACTCTTACAAACTAAATTTTGATTGCACAAACAACATGGCTGAATATGAATCTCTGATTTTGGGTCTAGAGGTTTTGAAAAGAATGAAGGCTCGAAATATTTTTGTTTTTGGAGACTCTGAATTGGTTATTAGACAAGTGGAAGGTGTCTATCAAACGAAGGATGTAAGGATGAGAGCTTACATAAATTTAGTTTTAGACATGTTGGAAAATTTTCAGTCTTATTCCTTCATAGTCAAAACTAGAGATCAAAATTCTATTGCTGATTCCCTTGTTGTTTCTGCAAGTCTTTTCATTATTCCTATGAATTCAAATGAAAAATATGAGATTGAAGTTCGTCATAGGCCATTTATACTGGACAATATCATAAATTGGCAAGTTTTTGAAGATGATGAGCAGGTGAAGAATTTTATTGAGTTGAAAGAATAATTTGAAAATACACATGTAGATCAACAAAATATGCTTGTTGAGCCTAAAGAAAATTCTGAAGTTTTGCAATTAAAGAAAAATTCAATACCAAGGGTCTTATTCCTCTAGAGAAGCTTTTTGATCAAAATGATGTTTTTGAAGCATCGAAGTTGCAAGCTGATGAAGAGGAAATAGAGAGCTGTAATCTTGGTACATTAGCTTTGCCTAAAATGATAAAAATTTCAAAGATTCTTTTAGCTGATGTAAAATCCAAATATCTTGAGATGATGAGAAGGTTTATGGATGTCTTTGCTTGGAGTTATTCTGATTTAAAGCAATATGATCCTTCCATTATTCAGCATACTATTCCTATCAAGGAAAAAGAGAAGCCTTTCAAGCAGAAATTGAGAAGAATTAATCCTCTTCTCATGCCATTGATTGAAAAAGAGGTTAAGAAATTTTTTGATGCAAAGATCATTGTTCCAATCAGATTTTCAAATTGGCTTGGAAACTTAGTTCCAGTAAGGAAGAAGAATGGAGAAATCAGAATTTGTATTGACTTCAGAAATTTGAATAAGGCCTCACTAAAGGATAACTATCCTCTTCCTAAGATGGATTCAATTCTGCAAAATATTGTTGGTTCAAAAAGGATGTCTATGCTTGTTGGGTTTTCAGGTTATAATAAGATTCTTGTGCATCCGGATGATCAAGAAAAAACAACATTCACGACACCATGGGGTACATTCATGTATGCCAAGATGCCCTTTGGTCTCATGAATGCGGGAGCTACTTTCCAAAGAGCAATGGACATTTATTTTTTTGAAGAAAAGGATAGATCAGTGGTTGTTTATCTTGATGATATCACAGTCTACTCAAAGAAAGAAGAAGATCATTTGAAACATCTAGAAAAAATTCTGCTGAAATGTAGAAGGTTTGGTATCTCTCTCAATCCTACTAAAAGCATCTTTGCTTTAACATCAAGCAAATTACTTGGTCATATCATTTCTGAAGAAGGAATTAGGATTGATCCTAATAGAGTCAATACAATTCAAAAAGTAGATTTGCCAAGAAGTAGAAAAGAGATTCAATCTTTTCTTGGGAAAGTGAATTTTGTTAGACGCTTCATTCATAACTTTGCTGAGATTGTTAAGGATATAACAAGGATACTAAAAAAAGGAGTGGACATTAAATGGAAAACTGAGCCAAGGAAATCTTTTGAAGAAATCAAGAAGGCACTCACACAAGCACCGGTGCTCATCAGTCCAGAATTTTCCAAAGAATTTCTGGTTTTTACATTTGCTTCGGAAAACACAATTGCTGGAGTTTTGCTACAAAAAGGAAAGCAAGGTATTGAACAACCTATTTCTTTCTCTAGTAGGAAATTAGCAAATGCTGAGCTGAAGTATAATATTCTTGAGAAGCAAGCGTATCATTTGGTGAAAGCTATAAAGGATTTCAGAATTTATATTTTTCATTTGCACATCATAGCATATGTTCCAAGTGCTGTGATAAAAGACATTCTAACTCAGGCAGATCCGGATGGAAAAAGGGGAAAATGGATCACCAAATTGCTGTAATATGATATAGACATCAAGCCAACCAAGTTGGTGAAAGGACAAGGCTTGGCGAAACTAATGACTCAGTCAAATCTGGATTGTCTTGACATAAATTTGAATGCAGAAATATCAGAAATTTCTAAAAATGAAGAAGAGTTGGTCCAAATTGATGAGAAATTTCTTACTTCAGAGTGGTACAAGGATGTTGTTTTTGTTTTACAGCATAATAAAGCTCTTGCTGGTCTAACGAAGTCCAAAGCAAGGTTTGTTAAGTTGAAATCATTGAGATATTTTTTTTATGACAACAATCTATTTTGGAAAGTTGCAGGAGGAATTTTGCTGAATTGTTTGCTTGAAGAGGAGGCTGAAAGGATAACTGATGAGTTCCATAAAGGTGATTGCGGAGGACATCATTATTGGAAAGCTACAGCAAATAATATCCTAAGAGCTGGATACTTTTGGCAAACTATGTTTAAAGACATTTACAAAAAGATCACTGCATGTCATGAGTGTCAAATTTTTGAAGGAAGAAGAAAGCTTGTACCTCTACCTTTGGTTCCTATCTATGTTGAAGCTCCATTTTAGAAATGGGGGTTAGACTTTATTGGAAAAATACATCCATCTTCATTAGGGCAACATCGCTAGATTCTTACAGCAACGGACTACTTCACCAAATGGATAGAAGCGATACCAACCAGGCAAGCTAATGAATCTGTAATTATTTCTTTCTGAGAGAATAATATATTGTCAAGGTTTGGCTGTCCCATGAAGATTATAACAGATAATGCTCAAGATTTTAAGTCCAAGAAGATGATAAATTTCTGTCATCAATATCACATCACTCTTGGACACTCTACAACATACTATCCACAAGGTAATGGCCTTGCTGAATCGTCAAACAAAAGCATTGTAAGAATCATCAAAAAAGTGCTGCAAGAGAAAAAGAAAGCTTGGCACTTAAAGCTGAAATATGCCTTATGGGCTGAAAGGATTTGTAGAAAGAGATCAATTGGAACTTTTCCATATGAATTAGTTTATGGGGCTGAAGCTGTTTTTCCAACATCACTTGGGGTGTCGGTTATGAAGCTAATTCAAGGACTTGAAGAAGAACCAAATGCCATACAAAGGAGGATTAACCAGCTGATAGTATTACAAGAGAAAAGGAATGAAGTCTATGACAGCCATCAACCTGTTCAAAACATAATTAAGAATACATTTGATAGGAAGATCAAAGAGGTCAGTTTTCAGATTCATGACAAAGTGCTGAAATGGGAGGCCAAAATTGAGGAAAAGGGCAAGCATGGTAAGTTTGAGACTTTATGGAAGGGTCCTTTTCATATTGCTGGTTTTCATGGGAACAACACATACATATTGCAGGAAATTGATGGAGGATCATATGATGGAGGGCCTATTAATGGCAGGTTCCTAAAGCATTATGTTTGCTAAAGTAACATCACTCATTCATGACATTGTATATATCCATCTTGGTCAAGTTTTTTGCTAATAAATGACAAGTTGAAACAAAGAGAATAAGCCTGAGGTGAAGGCCCAATAGTTCGAAGAAGATGCTTGTCAACACAAATTTCTGTTTTTATCAAAAAGGATAGCACTGGTGCTGCGAGTTCTTAGTGTACCATAGGGGCACACTATCCCAAGTGGAGCCAATGTTATCACTATAAAAAAAAAAATCTTTGAAACCTAGTTAGTTACATTTTTTTTTCTAAGTCCTAGTGTTAGATAGGGTTAGAGTCATTTTGATATTTTTCAAGGTCTAGATCATGGTTAAATGTATCATACCATCATTAATCATTGTTTATTAACATCACTTCACTCTTCACAAGTCTCATGCCACGTTTTAAAACCCATTTGTAAAGTCTGTTTCGAAAATTTGATTGAATAAGCCCAGAAACCGCGTTTTCGTAGCACGCCTAGTGTAAAAAGTCCATTTTGCGCTACGAAAATGCTGGTGAATTTGTAGCGCAAAAACCAGAATTTGCACACCATGCGCTACGAAATCGGGGATTCGTAGATGTGTCTCTGAGGTGTCACATCTGTCAAATACAGTTAAATTTGTCATCATTGGGCGTCCTTCATGAGTTGTCCTCCATGTATGCAACCATTCTTTGTCATCATTAGAGGTTATTTGTCATAAATTAAAGGTCAGTCGTTATTGGTCCTTTCAAATTTCAAATAGTTGGCCGTTTTCATTTGTCTCATGTAAGAAAACATTGCATGCATTCTTAAGTGTTGAAAGAAAGAAATTCGTGGTGATATTCTTAGTTATCAAGCGAGGCTGTATTTCTTATCAAGCGAGGCTATGTTGTCTCATTGATAATTGAGACAAAAATTATATTTCAAGTGAGGCAAAACTAATTCAAATTCAGGTTATATTATCCATTACTGTGAAACCTGAATTCTTATCAAGCGAGGCTGTTAACTTTTCAAGCAAGGCAGAAACAAAATTGTCATCAAGCAAGGCATAGTTCTTATCAAGCGAGGCTAAATTTGTTTCCTGAATTAAACAATCTATTCAACAGGAGACTCATATTTGGTAATTTACTGAAGGCACAGGGTTTTTAGAAGGGTTTATTGCAGATTTCTGAAGATACAGGTTTCAAGAAGAAAATGGCTGAGGAGAGAAGAAGCCATAGGTCTAGTCATTGCTTGAGGACTGAACCTGAAGGTGTTGAAGCCCTTACAAAGGATAAGTCTGTCGAAGCAGCTTTCAAGAAGGTTGGATGTTGGAGGTTTTGTGAAAAACTTCAAGGAGGACACACTCAAGTTACCAAGGAATTTGCCATAAATTTCACAGGGTCAAATTCAAATATTGGGTTCCTAAATGTACCAATTTACCTTGAAGTAATATCAGCTGTAACATAGATCTCGAGAGGTGAAGACAGGTGGTTTAATTAAATTTGATATGACACCATGCAAGATATTTTTGAAACCATAATTTTCAAAGGTTGACTTGAACAAGGCTGTGCTAAGGAGTTATGTCAGAGACACATTTTCCAATCTGATCTACAATATTCAGAGATACTTCACTTGCGAGGGTAGATATCATAAGGTATACACCTACCATTTTAAACTCTTGCTTCATTTCATAGGGATGATATCATTAGATTTACCTTTTTATCTCTTCAGAAGCTTGGCTAAGATGTCTGATAAGGTACAAATGAAAGTTGAATCATGTGAAACATCCTTATTTCACCATGGATTAGTTAAACTAAAAGTCTCACATGAGCTACAAAAGGCAAATAGAGATTGGGCAGAATTCTTCTTTTTGAGTAAAATTGGAATAGAAGGAACAACTGCCAGCCCACAAGCTAAAACCCCATCAAAAATTACTGGTCCTGTGGAAACAAAGTCTAAGAGATTTGTTAAAATTAAACCCAGGAAATAAGTGAAAGAACCCATGACATCATTGAATATCCAAAAGACTCCTAGGTCTATACAGAAGAAGAAAACCTTGGTTGAGGAAAGAATTTTAGAACAGTCAACTAGCAAAGCAAATCCAAAGAAGTTGACTAAAATTCAAAGGACAAAAGAAAAGGGTAAGGCTTTAGTTTCAGAGGAGACAAGAGGCAATTTTAATGACATACTTCAAGCTATCTACATAGAGGAATCTCCCCTAGTGCAAGCAGAATTCATCAAATTAGATACAGGTGCCAGCAAATTGAAAAAATTGAAGACATCTAAAAAGTTAGAATTTAAAGAAGAGGTGGCAAAGTTTATTTTAAAACCTAAAATACCCTCAACAAGGCAATCTAAGAAGCTGAAACAATCATATTTGGTGATAGAGCAAACAGGGAAAGAAAGTGCTTTTGTTTTTGAAGAAACTACAAATGCATCATTTGCAATGCCTGAGGAAGATAGAAATAGGGTCTTCAAGGTTCAAAAGGAAAAAAACAGCTATGAAGAGGTAAAGAATAAACTCAGGCTTGCAAATAATGAAATTGAGAAATTAAAAAAAAGAGAAAGAATATATGCTAAAGAGAAGGTCAAGTTTGAAAGGATGAAAGGGCCGTGGGAGCTTGAGAAAAATCGAAATCCTGAACTGATTGACAGTCAAGCTCAGTTTTTCATCTGGACCCTACCTGTAATCAAGGAGGCCAAGTTCATCAGGATGGTTAACAAAAAACTGAGGGCTAATAATAGAAGGCTCAAAAGGAGAATTGAATATTTAGAAATACAGTTAAATCAGTTTGGAGATGAGCTACAGCCTAAAAAGTAACCTTCATTTTTGAAATAAAATTTGAAAGGTTATATAGTAATGCTCCCATTTTTTAAACTACTCAAAGTTGATGGTATTGATTATAAGAATGGATCTACACCTGAAGACTGAGTTTTAAAGGTTTCTAACTTGAAATTTTGAGGAAAAAACTGAGAAAGAAGAAAACTCAGCAGTTTCGTAGCGCGCTACGAAACTGCTGTAGGACGCAGTTTTGTAAATTTTTGTAAATTTCAAAGAAGAAATGTTTCAGTTTTGAAGCCTTGATGCTGATGGGAGGTGTATATTTAATATCAATGAATATTCAAAGGGTTTTGGCACATTAAATTGGAGTTTAAAGCATGTTTTTCAAACGAAAGGTCTGTGCTACGAAAACACAGACAGTTTCGTAGCGCAGCACTATGGTAGTTTCCACATCATTTTTGAAAAAGATGACATATACACAGTTGGAAGCTCAAAGATCTATGAAGACTTTAAGACATTTGGTACGTGTTTTGAGTTCAAATTATGCAGCAAATGGTTCGAATTGGTATTAGTGAAGCACTCAACTAGTATACAGGAAGCACTATCCTATTTCAAGGACAGATAAGGAAGAGATAAAGGAGGTCAAACAACAAGAAAATAGACATGATCATGGTCGAAGACTAGAAGATGCAGCTGTCAGGTGTTGTTTTAAGTATTTAGATAAGGTTGTTATGTTTTAATAAATCATGTTTTAGTCCTAATTGTATTAGGAGTCTAAACAGACAGTTTAACTGTCAGTTGTAAATTCAGTTTGTTTTATGAAAGGTGTTAGGTGTCAAAATTCGAATTCTCCTCAAAGGATTGGAGAGAATCCTAAGATGTAATGAATACTCTATAAAAGGGAGGAAATCAAATAGCATAGGGTTGGAATTTTGCTGAAACAAGTGTACTTTTTGGTATTATCTGCAACTATGTTTTTATCTTAATACAATGGTATCAATTTGTTACTCAGGATTCAAAAAAGGCTATGGATGATTGATGTTGTTATGTTTCCCCTTATTCTTTTACTTGCAGTGGCATGAGTGTATGTTACTTAGAACTCACTGTGAAGGTGCTCTAACTTCCTGCATATATTCATGGACTATGTGACCTACTGTTTTATTATTTTACTGATGCATCTAAGCCTTAATATGCCCTGACTTCCATATGAATTTGATATCCATGTTTATTAAAAACATAAAGTGACCCCATAATCCCAATGGATTCTTGTCTATTGTAGTACAACCAATCACTAAATTTAATCCATTTACTCATAGAGTTAGCCATCTGACTTTTATTTGAAAATCATAAAATCTTTGAGAGAGCCCTCTTAGACTGAGGAGGCTAAGTCTTAGCTAATAGCCTGGTTTGAAATAGTTACTCAGGTTCTCCTTGATTAGCAGCCTATCAGGGCTTGATTTTGAGATAACAGTTCCCTTAATTTTGGTAGCCCGTGATCTAGATAATAGCATGCCAAATTTTGGTGTAATATCAGCTACAACTATGTCCATTAATCCAATCTTAGTAGGTCCTTGAGATAAACCAAAAACTACGTCCTTAATTAGACCAATACATTCAACCCTTTTGGAATAAAATGAAAACAAGTATTTGTATGGTTTAGTTATGTCCAAACCCATTCTCTCCATGATGACCTTTGGCATTAAGTTATGAGATGCCCCTGAATCTAACATAGCATTATGTAATGCCATGTCATAAATGTTTAGGCTCACAATTAAAGGTGGAACTTCCTTATTTTTCTCATCTTCTACTCTTGGTCCCAAGAAAATGGTAGGATGTTCTTCTTGCAAATTTAGAATACCAGAAGGTCTAAGTTGAGTATTAAGCATTTTAACAATTTGACTTCTATATTCAGTGACTTTTATGATTTCACCAAAAGGGACAACAATTTTGATTTTTGAAATTTCATTTGCTAGATTGAAATTTGGTTGTGTTTTTTCAATTTCTTTCCAAGTGGAGTATATTTCTTCTTTTCAACAACCTTTGGACCATATTTCTCAGATTGATTTTTAGTGGCTACTATAGGAACATTTCTATTCCTAAGGTTGTATTGTTTTTGCATCTCAAAAATAGCATGTTGATAGCCTTTCAAGTAATCAGATTGTGTTTCAAGCTCATGCTTTCCTATGGCTTTGCTAGATTCATCATGCTACTCTTTTGTTAATAACATACATACTTCATCTTCATCCAAACAGTGAATGATATCCTCTTGAATTTCTGGCTGTGTTTATTCCTCATCCATTAAGTTTTGCTGAAAACGATGCCTAACTTTTTGATCAGGTTGATTTCTATTTCATCTTGGTCCCTGTTGAATTTGAGGTCTTCTATAATGTGGATTTTTGATTTGTGTTTCTTTTTGTGCAATAGGAGGAGGATTTCTTCTAAGAGCTAGCATATACATAAGCCTTTCCATAGTTTTCATCATGTTGTCAAATTTCACATCCGAAGATGTAGAGGGTTGTTCTTCCTCTTTTACTCTTCCTTTTCCAACCTTAGACCATTTTTCTACAACCATGTTAACCTCAAACTTGACAACATAATTTTGCATATCAACCAAAGTGGCAGATTCTCTCTCCCTCAACAAATTGGAAAAATAATAATCAAAGGCTTCAGCATAATATAATTGGGCAGCCCCTGGGGGAGGTTTTATATGCGCAAGAATATAATTATAAACCTTATTGAACCTGTTTGAAAAATCTTGAACTGAATCATTACTATCTTTCTTAAAATTTTTATATTCAGTCAAAGCTTGTACAAGATTTACCTTACTTCCCCACTTTATTAGGAAACTATCCTCCAATTGATCCCAATTATGCAAACTTCCTACGGTTAAGGCTTTAAACCAGTTCCTCACTTCACCAATAAAACTTTGCACAAACAACCTCATTTTGAAATCTTCATCATCTACCTCTTCTAGGTTTATAAATTCATTGAATTGGTCAACATGCTGCTCTGTAGTGATTCCCTCGTCGCCTCCAAAGGTATTTATCCCAGTAGAATATCCTTGTGGTAGGTCATGGAGTATAGTAGGAAAAACAAGAGGAGCATATCTAGCAGGGCCTACAGGAGGAGGTGGAGGAGGAGAAAATCCAGCCATAATGGAAATGACAACACTAGCTGAAATTGCAGCGAAGGAAGTATTTATCAAACTAGCAAGAGTAGTAATGAAAGAAGATGTGATGTTAGGAAATTGAGTCACGGGAATTTTCAGCTCAAAAACAAAAGAACTCCACTCAGGTAAAGGGACATCGACTCTTATTTTCAACATGAAATCAAAAGGATCAAGTTATTTTAGTTGTTCTAAAGATTCTTGTGCTAATGATAATTCTGATGTGACAGTTTCCCGAAACCCTTCTCTATCTTCTTCTGAAAGAACATATGTAGTGTCAATTCCTAACCTTTTTAGATCTAAAACAATTTGTGTTAATTCATTTTCTGATTTAGACCTAAAAAGAGTTTCTTCAAACTTTTCTTCAATCTCTATGTCTTCAAAATTTTCAACACTTCCAGAGGGTAAAGATGAAGCTCTTACAAGATATGGAATACCCGATTTTGATGAGCTACCTGTTAGTGTTAGTATTTGCATCATGCCATTAGTGATCAAAAATCCTCTTTTCGTATAATTTTAAGGGTCCTACTCAGAATCGATTACTTGCTAGCATAGTTTCATACCTTGATGACTATACACCATCCATAAAGTCAATATCATCATGTCATCACATCAGCCTTTCCATTATGAAGTTAAGTCCTTAGAGGTCTCATTAGGTCTTTTAGGGTTTTTCAAGGTTTCCTTTAGGTCATTAGGGTTTCCATGGTCCAATAAAACTTCATTTCCATTGCATAAGACTAGCAAGTAAAGGGTGATCAAATAATATCTCTTCGCCATATGAAGATGATTTGTAAAGAGAAATTCTTGTTTTAGCATGTAATTTTGGTTTTAAGATGTAAATTTTTAATTTTAATTATGTAATTTTATGTCATTCAAAATAGAGAAGGCCACACAAATGAGGGATAATCCTAAGGTTGGAGCCCACCAACACAAATGAAGTGATGGCCTCTCCTATGACTGTCACTTTTTTTGAGTATGTACGTTGTCTTGATTTTTGAAACATGATTCAGAGGGCCAACCAGCATCTTGATAAGCTGCTGGAAAAGGCAAACAAGGACAATGATATATTGAGAAAGAGGGCTAATCACTATTTCAAGAAAAACCAAATTGCAAGCTCAAAGCTACAAAAGGCCAAATCAAGACTTGAAACCCTAATCAAGCAGAAAGAGAAGGGTAAGTTGGATTTGCTCATTGATGCATCCATGATAGCATAACATACCATATCAGGTCTGCATGAAATAATTCTGAAGCAATTTTGATGAAATTTGAAGAAAATTTGGGAAAATTTGAAAAAATATTCGAAGGCACATTTTCCACGAATGTCCTGTTTGGTCACCTTTTTGAAGAACAAATTGTGGCTAAACAAAAATGAAATTTTGGAAATTGGAGGAGGTTTTTGTTTATAAGATATCAAAGTAAAAAAAAATATCTCAATTTTAACACATGTATTACAGAATGAGATATCCATTCACATCTTCACAACCTATTTTTCTGCCTCTGCAGAATCCTGTTTGAAACACCTTTTTGTAGAGAATATTGTGGCCAAACAAAAATGCACTTTGAGAAACGGGAGGAGGTTTTTTTTTCAAAAAATTCCAAATAACAAAAAACTCTCTCCATTTTGCAAAACATATAATGTTTAGTGAGATATAGCTCCATCTTAGAGACCATTTTTTTTCAGAAAATTCAGAATTTTTACATAGTTTGATTGTCCTGTGCAAAGTGCCCTAAGCGCTGCGCACCTGTTTGAGGCATCTTTTGGTCAAAAGGAAACCACCATTGGATTCAAAATTATGAATACATGCACCCTAGCAAATTTTCTAACTTTTTTTGGACAAAATAGTCAGTGAAAAGGTCAAAAAACACCCAAAAAAATCATGTTTCTGCCTCCTTTTTCACCTTGGCATTGCACATAGAGAAGTCTTGGGAGAATCACTTTTTGGGAGGTAAAATCAAGTCAACTCTAAAAAAAAAGCACATATTTTGAAATTATATTGGATAATATTTCCAATGAGCTATCCTGAGCTTAGTTTTGACATCAGGAACCCCCTTAAAACTTGGCTTGAAGATGGTGCTGCGTATAGGACAGTGGCGCTGCGCATATGATACATTTTCTCAGTTTGCTGATATTTTTCAATTTTCTAATTTTTTCTAGTTTGACCATGGTCAATGATATTTTTACCAATGTAAATCATGAACGTAAAAGTAATTATGATGTGGTTGACTTACCTAGGGTAAATACATTAGGTGAGGGAGGGATGAATCAGTTTGACCTCCATACACTCTAGGTATTCATCTCAGTTTTTGGTGGAACACCTCCTCAACTTAGGAATTCGACCCCTGAGGTTGGGATAGGTTGTTTGAGGTCTATATCTTGTACTTTTTGACTCATTTTCAGAATTTGGAAGTTGTTGGATGTGGATGCATTTATCAAAGACTCTAGTGTAATAATTTTTTGGCAGGGACTTAATGAAAAGGTTGCAGCTATTTATTTGGGATACCTGTGGTATGGAAATTTAGCATTGTTCTTATTATGTCTCATTATGTATGAATGTTTTGTTTCATGATCCATTTCATTTCTATGATATGCTGGTTTTTAAGTTGATAAACATAATACATCTCTCATGCTCTGTTTTAGGAAAACATTCATAGTTTGTCCATGTTCTTCAGTTTAGAAAGAATTCATGCTTAGCCTTGCTCTTTCTAGCTCCTCACCTGTCTGATCCATCCCACTCAAGAAATACTTAAGTGTTAGGTTTTCTACCTACCTTGCCCCATTGAATATCTGCAACCCTAATCTTATTTTCCGTTACCTAGCCTCTTTGACCTAATTATCCTGATCCAGCAACCCAAAACCAAAACAACAAACCCCTGTACTTATACCTAGCCTAAAACCCTAATTCATCCATCCCTCTTGGCTGTGACTTTGTGGAGAGATCCTTCTTCAACTTGGTAGGATATATACCAAGCCAAAATATTGGTTTATGGTTACTTCTGTTGGGATTTCTTCTTTAGCCTTAGAGATCTGGCAGAATGATAACATACTGGAGTCGTTGATGGGGAGGCGAAAAGACAAATATTCCCTGGGAAAGAACGACAAATATCAGATCTGATTGTTGATGGTGAACAATGATCATGCACACGAAGGCTGAAATCATCCTCCTGGCGACTCCAAATTAGTTTTGAAATCAAATCCAAAGACTCCACTGGAGGATGAAACTTGCCAAGAAATATGAAAGGACAACATGGGAAGATCAGGTATTCAACTTGCACTTTCATTCAAGACATCATGTTATTTATCATGAAATATTTCTTCTCTTTTCCTGAAACTATCCTGAAAGTTTTCCAGAGTTTTTTGAACGAAAAAGATGATAAAAGTCTTGATTTTTCCTATTTGAAGAATGTAAATACCGAGTTTCCCTTTGATTTTTATGAAGATCAAGACCTCTTTCCTGAAACGTGTGCATACAATTTTCCAGTTGATGAGCCTAAAGAGACCAAAATTGATCCTACAACTACTGTACATAATCCTACACCTTGTAAAATTCCAGATAGATACAAACCACTCATCTTACCTCCTATAATCCATGCTTTCCCTGAAAGTCATTACCTATATCTGCCAAGGTTTGATGGTGAATGTGACAACATCACTGCTGAGAGACATATACAAAATTTTGAGACTTTCCTCAACCTTTTTGAAGTTGATGAAGAAGATGTCAGTATTAGGATGTTTTCTCTTTCTTTGCAAGGCAAAGTTAAGAGTTGGTTCAAAAAACTGCCTGCTGCGAGCATCTCATATTTCCCACAGTTTGTCAAAATTTTCCTTGACAAGTCGGTGGCCAAAGAAAACCCTTTCCTGATCCTAGAAGACTATAACCAGCTGAAAAGATAGCTATGGGATATAGTACAATAGTTTTCTACAAGATTCAATCAAGTTTATTGTTCAATACCTGCTAATATAATACCACCTCTTGGCTCATCTCTCTTACATTACCCGGATGCCTTTGATCCAGAAATGGAGTTCGAGTTGAGAGAAAGGAACCTTGCAACACTTGAAGAGATGTAGAACAATGCAATAGATGTAGAGGCTAATCTGCTGAGCAGAAGGGCAAAGCTGAAGGAAGAAGAGAGGGAGAACATTGCAAAGCACCTGAAATCTTCATAGGTAAAGCTCAACATTTTGGTAAGTACAATAAAGGAAATGATGGAAAATATCACCATGAGAGATGGATTTTCTGTTCAAGATCACCATGAATCACTTATTGCAGAAAAATAAGAGGTTTCTGGCCCTAAAAAATTTCCTGCTAATCCCAGCTACCATAGATCAGAAAATGGATTTGTAGATCAATCTGAGGAGAAAAAATCTGCTGATCTAATCTGTATGTTTGATGGCATTCCTTTTCTTGATGATTTGCCTAAGTATGATCAATATGACGAAAATTATGTTCTCCAAAAAAAAGCCAATATTGCGGACCAATCATCATCAGGTTTGTGGGAGGAGGAGGTCATGTTTCAACAGCTCAAATACAAAGATGAGCCGATGCATATCAGCTATGGACATGAGGAGGAAATTGCAGAAAATTTGGAAGTAAGTGAAGGATCTTTGCATATTTGTTTTACTTTGTTTGAGTTCATCAGAGACAACTTTCATGTAATCAGAAATCAACAGTCATTAAATTTTGATCTTGAAAATCAAGAGGGCAATGAAATCCTTGATTAAGACTCCTCAGCTCTATATTTGCAACCACCAAATTCCACGAGATTTCAAATTGAATATGAAGGCTTGCAAGTTGAAACATATGATCAAATGATCTAAGATGATTATGTACCATTATGTTTTGAAGCATTTCATTTTTTAAAGGAAAATTTCCATAATGTGTTGAGATTCAACAAGATGATGAGCTTAGTGAAAAGAGTCGCCTTCACTAAGTGGGCCCGTAGGCTATTTTTGGCGCAAAGTCTATTTTTAGACTATGTCTATTTTTAGACATGTCGATCATATTCTATGAGTTGTAGGATGCTATTTGTGGATGGTTGGTAAAGTTGGAAAAATATATGGACTTCTATTTTTAGACATATTGGGCAGAATCTATTTTTAGATTTCCAGTCTAAAAATAGATATGTCAAATATTATTAGCTCTTAATAATATTTGGACTCTAAACATTATCTTATTCTCTTGGAGCACTTCAATAAAGTGCACAGATGTGGCATAACATCTGACAGAAGGAATTATGCTATTCCTGAGGGTTTACT
Organism: Pinus albicaulis; assembly: GCA_034641835.2. NCBI lineage: Eukaryota > Viridiplantae > Streptophyta > Pinopsida > Pinales > Pinaceae > Pinus > Pinus albicaulis. Next base: position 1,321,817,852 of record CM076575.1, on the reverse strand, counting down.
GGAGCTAATGCATGAGGACTTCAGTTAGAAATCATGTGACAGAGTTTGGTGGAGTTGTGTTCAGTTTAACTCAGTTAGACACAATTGAGCTAGTTGTATCTAGTCTAACTGATTGATACACTAGTGAAAGTGGTGTGAATTAATTATTAATTAATTCACTAAATATTAACTCATTAATCAACTAAAAAATACATTAGTTAACTACAATGCATGGACAGTTTCAATGGAGACCAGTGGAGAGATAGGTGAAAGAGCAAGTGTGACTATCAGTTTGACTATAGTGATGCATTGATTGCATCCAACACACAGTAGAGATGCCAATGAGGATTGCGCAGTGCAAGCCAGGTGTATTCAATTTCATTCAGAGCCATTCTTTAGTAGGGATTGCGTAGTAGAGGCAGGCTAGCAGGTGGTAGAGATCGGTGCATGGATTTGCTAGATCGAGCCTAATTAGTGTGTAGCGATTGTATTGTACTGAGAGCTTGACATGTTCAGCTTTGTATGAGGATTGTTACATGATATCTATGACATATATTATATATATATAGTTGGGGTTTTCAGCTTCAGGCTTTCCCGTTAAATCACTATGTTAATGTGTGTGAATTTATATGGTTTCATGTGTGCATTGCAATTGATTTAATTTTAGCATGTGATGATCAATGGTGGAATAGATTCTGTATTGTGCATGAAGTTAAAATAGTGTGTGATCAGGAGAATCTTAGATATGTAACACATAAGTTAGATAATTTCTATATGGTATCAGAGAATTATTGATCATAGAAGATTGCAATTATTGAAGCGGTTGAGTTTTGTGCTGGTGGAATTCGAATTTGCTGCAATGGTTTCTTTGTGTCGAAGTTGAGCATTCATTGAAATGTCTTTCAACAGATTGCGATTGGAGTATGCCCTTGATGGCAGCTCGAATTATATTGCATGGAAGGAAAGGATGGAGGTGGTGCTGGATGATAATGGGTTGAAGGAGTTCATAGATACTGATATTCCAAAGCCTGGTTCAAGCGATGCAACCGCACTTGACGCATGGCAAAAGAAGGTAGCGAAGTGTCAAAGAATTCTGTTGGAAGGTGTGAAGGATCACATTGTGTCCAGCCTTCACGGTAAAGCTACTCCATTCTTAATGTGGAAGGATTTGACAGACTTGTTCCAAAGCAAAAGTGACCAGAGGAAGTTGGCGCTTAAAGACAAGCTCGGAAAAATAAAAATGGAGAAGGGCGACAATATTCCAAAATACCTCACAAATTTTGTCCACTGCAAGGATAAACTGGGAAGTGTGGAGGTTACTGTTGATGAAGAAGACTTGGTGAGCTTGGCTCTCCTTGGGCTTCCGAAGAGTTGGCATAGCTACGAAGACTCTGTTAATGGACGGGAGAAACTGCCGGGATGGGATCGACTTTGGTCGGATCTTGTGCAGGAGGAGATAAGGTGGGGTACCAGGGATGGATGTTCAGCAAAGAATGAAGATGAAGAAAATTGCGCTTTGGCATCCAAAGCAAGAAAAGGGAAGGGAAAGAAAAATCCTTCTCAATCCGTTGCGAAAGGCAAAAAGTAGGACTTGTCCAAGGTGAAGTGCTTTCACTGTCACCAACACAGACATTACACCACTAATTTTCCATAGAAGAAGAAAAATAAGCAAGCTGCTAGATCTGCAGCTAGAGAGGCCTTAGCCTCGCATTTTGAGCTGGATTTTTCGCTGATCGCATGCTTTGTTTCAAGTGTGATGGGATCGGTGTGGTTTATTGATAGTAGTGCATCTTTCCATATAACCGGAGACAAATATTTGTTCAGTGATTTGGATGAGAAGTATCTTGGAGTGCACATCGAGATGGGCGATGATAGTAGATATAGTACCACTGGTATCGGGACCATTTCCTTTGAGAGGGAGTCTGGTGAACCTTTCATATTGAAGGATGTCATGCATGTTCCAGGATTGAAGAAGAATCTGATCTTTGTGGCGATGTTGGAAGACGAGGATATGATGTTTTTAGCGAGAAGGCTGCGTAGTAAGGCAAGCTTGGTAAGAGCTTGGGAGGATGAGGTTCGAGTTAAGAACCTTTATCAATTGCGGGTAGATGGGCACAGCGACGTGGAAGGTAAAGCGAAGGAGTGGTGAGCCGGGATGAGGGCGAATTGTGGCACAGGAGATTGGGCCATCTTCACCATGGCGCTTTGAAAATTTTGTAGCAGATTTCTACCGGGCTTCCCAAGGGTACACTCGCACAGTCAGATCAGTGCAAGAGATGTACTTTGGGAAAATTTGTGAAAGCCACCTTTCATGAGAAGGATATTCGCGCCACGACGGTCCTTGAGAGAATTCACACAGACGTGTGTGGACCTTTCTCAGTAGCTTCGACAATAAATCACAGGTATTATGTGATATTTTTTGATGACTTTTCTCGTAAGTGCTGGATCTTCTTCATTCAAAAGAAGAGCGAGACATACTCAAAGTTCTGTGAGTTCAAGGCACTGGTTGAGAAAGAGTCGGGGAAGCAGGTGAAGGCTCTTAGGAGTGATAATGGTGGTGAATTCATCTCTAGTGAATTCAAATACTTTTGTAGCGCAGAAGGAATTCGAAGAGAGCTCATAGCGCCTCATAACCCACAACAGAATGGGGTCGTGGAGAGAAAGAACAGAACGATCGTGGGTGTTGCACGGGAAATGTTGCATGATCAGGGCCTTCCCATACACTTGTGGGCTGAAGCATGCAACACTGCGGTTTATGTGCGAAACTGTTGTCCTCATAGAGTACTTGGCATGAGTACACCCAAAGAGGCATTTTCTGGTAAGAAGCATGATATTTCTCATTTGAAGATTTTTGGCTCACCTGTTTACATTCATGTGACGAAGAATGCTAGGAAGAAGCTGGAGCTAATCGCAGAGGTTGGGATATTTTTGGGGTACATAGAAACACCCCACAACTATCGTGTGTATTTTCCAGACATTCGAAAGACTGTTTTGCGATGGGATATCAAATTTCATGTGGAGAAAGCCATGAAGTTGTCGCTTGAGATGGGGCTACACTTGCATGCAGATGAGGAGCTACTAGTTCCTAAAGATGAGCCTCAGGATGTGGGTCAGCCACAAGAGGAGGTTCATGGAGTGGAAGAAACCGCTCATGCAGCGCCAAACATCAGAGGACGGAAGCGCACTACAGAAGATGAGCGACTAAATCTTGATGCAGCGCAGAATGTAGGAGCACCTACATCACAGCGCAGACAGAGACAGTCACCTGACCGATTTAATGGATACATGGCTCTGATGAGTCAATGTGTTATGGCGGAGCCATCCTCTTTCGAAAACTGTGGAGGGACCATGGGTAGATGCCATGGTGGAAGAGTATGATTCGATTGTCAACAAATTGCATGGGGAGATTTTCCCAAGGGTCGGAAGAAGTACGATGGTAGGTTCGAGATGGATCTACAAAGTGAAGCAAGGCGCGCGGGGAGCGTCGAGAAGTACAAGGCAAGATTTGTTGGGGGCTTCTCACGGATCGGGGATTGACTATGAAGAAACCTTTTTTGTCGCAAGGTATTCTTCTATACGAGACCATCCTTTCTCTCTCGGTGAGATGAGTTTGGCACATTCATTAGATGGATGTGACTGAAATTCCTCGAGAGAGTCATTGAGGAGGAGGTGTACATAGAGTAGCCTGAAGGTTTCAAAATCTTCAGCAGCGAGTCGCATGTGTGCAGGCTCAAAAGAGCGCTATATGGGCTGAAAAAAGCACCTCCTACTTGGTACACACATATAGACAGTTATTTCACCGGACTTGGATTCACCAAGAGTGAGGCAGATTCGAACCTATGCCAGATTGCGGTGGAGGTTAAGTTGCTGATCATTGTAATTTATGTAGACGATTTGATACTAACAGGTGATGAACTGTTGATACACTCATGCAAGGCAGATCTTGCAAAGGAGTTTGAGATGAAGGACTTGGGCCTCCTTCATTATTTCACGGGATTGGAAATTTGGCGGCGGAAGGGTGGAGTTTGTTTGTGTCTACAAGGGCAAGTATGCCAAGGAGATTCTGGAGAGGTTCAACATGCAAGGCTGCAAGCCTGTTGACACTCCTCTTCCTGGTGGTTGGAGGAAGGAGGATGCTACTTCAGCGGAGGTAGTGGATGCCACTGTCTATCGACAGTTGGTGGGGTCGCTTATGTATCTGGTCAATACACGACCCGATATATGCTATGCTGTTAACCAGCTTTCGCAAGCTATGCTTAAGCCTACCAAGCTCTTTTGGAAGAAGTGCAATGACATATGTGAGAGTTATCTCGGGGGAGCATAAGAGATATAATTTGTTGTACATATAGTCGGATGGTCGTGCACGCTTCATGGAGCGTAGGTGGGGCGGTGGGCAACGGACAGAAAGAGCACATCTGGAGGAATTTTCAGTATCGCGTCGATAGCAGTTTCTTGGTACAGCAGGAAGCAGAGATCCGTGGCACTCAGTTCAGCAGAGGCCGAGTATATGGCAGCAAGTTTGGCTGCATGCGAGGCTATATGGATGAGGAAGATCCTGGTCGGGTTGTTCGGTTCACACTTAGATCCTATTGTGATATATTGTGATAATCAGAGTTGCATCAAACTCTCGGTTAATCCAGTATTTCATGATAGATCTAAACATATTGACATCCGGTACCATCATATCAGAGATTGTGTGCAGCGGAAGATCATGTTGCTATCTTACATTCCTACGGAGGATCAGGATGCTGATATTCTGACGAAGGCGCTCACTAGGAGCAAATTCGAATACCATAGAGACAGGATTGGGGTGGATGAAGGGTTGCGAGGATGAGGAGTTGCGAGGATGCTATTTGTGGATGGTTGGTCAAGTTGGAAAAATAGATGGACTTCTATTTTTAGACATATTGGGTGGAATCTATTTTTAGATTGCCAGTCTAAAAATAGATATGTCGAATATTATTAGCTCTTAATAATATTTGGACGCTAAACATTGTCTTATTCTCTTGGAGCACTTCATTTAAGTGCACAAATGTGGCACAACAGCTGACAGAAGGAATTACGCTATTCTTGAGGGTTTACTGGAGCTAATGTATGAGGAATTCAGTTAGAACTCATGTGACAGAGTTTGGTGGAGTTATAGAAGTAGTTGGTGGAGTTGTATTTAGTTTAACTCAGTTAGACTCAATTGAGCTAGTTGTATCTAGTCTAACTGATTGATACACTAATGAGAGTGGTGTGAATTAATTAGTTAATTAATTCACTAAATATTAACAGTAATCGAGCGGAAGAATACATCAGTTCGCTACAATGCATGGACAGAATTTTAGTGGAGACCGGTGGAGAAATAGGTGAAAGAGCAAGTGTGACTATCGGTTGTGACTATAGTGATGCATTGATTGCATCCAACACTTAACGGAGAGATGCCAATGAGGATTGTGTAGTGCGAGCAAGTGGATTCGAGTTCATTCGAGCCATTCTTCGGCGGGGACTGCGCAGTAGAGGCAGACTAGCAGGTGGCAGAGATCGGTGCATGGATTTGCTAGATCGGACCTGATTAGTGTGTAGTGATTGTATTGTATTGAGAGCTTGACATGTTTAGCTTTGTATGAGGATTGTTACATGATCTCTATGACATATATTATATACAGATATTTGGGGTTTTTAGCTTCAGGATTTCCCGTTAAATCACTGTGTTAATGTGTGTGAATTTTTATGGTTTCATGTGTGCATTGCAATTGATTTAATTTTCGCATGTGATGATCAATGGTGGAATAGATTCTGTATTGTGCATGAAGTTAAAATAGTGTGTGATCAGGAGAATCTTGGATATATAACACATAAGTTATATAATTTCTACATAATGTATCTAAAGCAAAGGATGAACAACCTGTAGAAAGTCATGCAATCTCATTAGAACCAATGGAAAATAGGTTGCAGTAGTATTTTCAAGTTTTTCATGACCCTATAGCTGATGTGTTGGATGATATCTGCAGTAAAATTCCTTTTCCATTATCTAACTATAAGCCTGAAAAGAGTGTTGATATAAAATTGATCTGGCAGCTGGTTTTTTTGTCATTTTCAGCAGGAGTCTCATTACAAAACTCATCCGAACATTTGCGGCCATATCAAGAAAGTAAGGGTAAAGATGAAAGTTCATATTCATGTCATGAAGACTGCCTAGAATATAACAGTAATGTATTAGATGGGCTGGAAATCAATATGTATTCCTATGAAGACCCTTTTGCATCATTCTTGAGGTTAGTCGGTGGGCTGATGCTTTTCCATTTCATTAAGATTCAATATGTTGACAAGTTTTCATGGGAGTTTCCTTTCAATAGTTCTCTCGTCTTGCTCATAAGAAAGCACTTGCAGAGAATTCAACTAGCAGCCATAATGCTTACATGGTTGCATTGGATGTTCCATTTCACTTGATCAGGTGATGAATAGATCAGTTAGAGTAGGTTTCGTTGAATAAGTTCAATTCTGAGCATCTTTTTCAATTATTTTTCAGTCAGTCTTGAGTCAACTTATTGAGTCAAGTTTTCAGTATTTAGTTGTTCTTTAGCTTTTCAGTCTGTTGTATCTCAGGAAACAATCCCTTTTCTGTGGTAAGGAATCAGTGATTAAATTTTTTTGTAAATGTATGTCATGATTACAGTATCAAATGGCCTCTGTTTAACACCTTTGGAATTTCATTACTTAATACCCTCAATAATATGATATAATGAAAGCCTTCACAATGCCATAAACTGCTGATATTTGAATGAAATGAAAAGAATAACTGTAAGGGAAACTCAAAATGATATGCTGAGAAACATAATCTATCATTTTTAAGTTTAAGAGGAAATTCATGGAGAGAGAGGAAACTCGAAATAATATGCTGTAAACACAAAATCTATTACTTTTAAGTTTCAGGGAGAATTTGTGAAGGGAGAAGAGATGAAGCGAAGGAGCGCAAATTAAGATGATTTAACTCTTACTCACAAATGTAATTAAGAGACCGGGTGCTACATTACTTTGCTTCATTCAAAGAGGAATAAACACAGAGCGAAACTGGAAAGACATATCAACATCAACAGGTGTAGGAAACTTGATCTTCCTTCATTTATTTCTCAGAAAATTCAGTACCAAATTAACAGTCATCCAGAGGTGCAAAAATCGAAACCTCTTTTCTTTATTTCTGTCCACTGAAATACATCCAAGTAGTTTGTAACTACTAAACTTCTTGAAACTACTCGACTCCCTAAACTGTTAAGATTACTTATGCAATCATACTAAGAAAACAAATTGAAATTGGAAATATCGTTCGTTTTGTTGAATCTGATGTTGTTGATGCGTCCCCCCGAAGTGCTGAGGTGTCCTTTATGTTTATGATGCGGTAGCTGCACAGTTCTGTAACAATGCCTTAGTGCTCAACTTGGCACAGCTATCATGCTTCCCACAATGCCATTATATGTTCTTCTGCCTTACTCTACCTATGCCTTTTGCATTTTGAACACTTTCATCATGTTACCTGCTACCCAACTCTGCCTCCTCTGCCTGCTGTGTTTAGTCTTCTCTTCCCCTTTGCTCTACGTCGGGTCACTTAATCGATTCTATCTGCCGTGTTTTGCATATTTATTTATAAAATTATGCACAAACCTCATAAGCTCAGACTTGAAATCCTTTAGATTTCATATTGGAACCACATTGCGTCCGTGCCAACATCGCACTTTGCATTTTTCTGTCATTAACTTTTCCTTAGCACTTATCTCTTAAAACTTGCGATGTGTGCTATGCAATTGAGTCCCACCTGGCATCACACATCGCACTTCAGCGAATTTATCACTTACCTCCCACGGTTATCCTTTAAAACTTGCGATTTTCGATTGGGCCCCGCCGCATCGCACATTGCACTTCAACGATTATAACACTTACCCTTTGCACTTAACTTTTAAAACTTGTGATGTGCGGTATGCAGGCTAGGTCCACGTCATCGTGCCATGTCACCCTGCCATGTCACCGCCACGTCATCATAAATTACCTGCGATCTGTGGGGTCGGGGTCACGTCAGGTTGCGATGTCACTGCCACGTCATCTTCCCATGTCATCGCCCGCACTTCGCATTTTGCAGTTTCTGTGACTTATCGCATCGCAAATTAAGAATTTTAACTTGTGATTTTTTATCATATAAATGTAAAAATCGCCAATATGCAATACTCGATTTAATCTCCGCTATTGATCAATGCCCAGATCCAGCAATCCCTGCTGCTCCTTTACTGATCTGCTTCGCATCGCAACTTAAACAGTTTAACTTGTGATTTCTTATCATATAAATGTAAAACTCGCCAATATGCGATATGCGATTTAACCTCCATCGTTGATCTATGCCCAGATCAAATGGTCCTCACTACTCCTTTGCTGATCTGCACTTTGATCTTGACCATATGTTTTTCCCTTTGTGCCTCCTCCAAAACTCTTAAGTTTTTAAGGGAAATGCGCCATTTCTCCGCCTTTGGGAAATTAGTTTGTTTTCTCCACGGTGTAACCCTCCTGAGCTTATCTAGTGTTCTGCTGTGCTAGTCCCTCCCGAGCTTGCGAATGAGCCTGACTCGACCCTGTCCGGTGTGCAATGTTCTGAATGTGCCCATCGGTCCAACTCTTGAACTGTTCTGCATGTGGATGAGCCCGACTTGACCCACCTTCACATCTCATCACGTAATGTTAATGTACCAACATATAAATCAAAATTCTTCTACAACGCACAAAATTTTACATTTTCTATCATATATGCCTTTTTGGTGTTTTGAAAAATATTTCAAAAGTAAATGCAAATGAGCCACAACATCTGGCTCCATTTGGGGATAATTTTTTTTTCCACGGAAGCACTAAGAACCGTAGATTAGTGCCTTATCCATTGGGCATGGAGTCAAATATTGCTTGGTGGCATATGAACAATGAGAAATCTAGTATTTACAATGGTGGAATGCTGACTTTTAATGCTCGAAATAATGCTTCAATTACTGATCATTCACAAGCAGCTGCACTGACTATCCATCTAGATATTCCAAAATGAATGTGTTATTTGACCTTTCCTCAGAGATTCTGTCTGGACCATACCATAGAGGGTGAAATTTACCATGCTTCCCCTTTTCTTCTCGTCTGATGTCCCATCTCAGTACCAAATATCCTGCTTGAAAGAGAACTTCTTTGGATTTTCTGTCAAATATAGACTTCATCTGTTCCTGATAAGTAATCAAGTTATCCTTGAATTTTTTTCTTCTGTTTTCACTTGATTCAATTATTTTGTTCAATATTCTTACTAGAGCATTAAGTTATTTCTGAGCTTCTTGAAGGAAATAAATCACTAGTTTGTCCAGTTGAGTAGGAAATAGTGTTTGAGTTCCATAAACCAGTTCATAGGGAGACTTCCCAGTAGATCTCCTGGTAGTGACTCGAATTGCCCAGAGGGAAAATTTCAACTTCATATCCCAATCCTTCTGCTTCTCGGTGATTGTCTTCTTCAAGATTCTGACCAATGTCTTATTTGAGGACTCCGCCAATCCGTTCCCTTGGGGATGATATGCTGTGGAGTGTGATAAAATTACATTATATATTTGACAGAAATTAATGAAACGAGCAGATTTGAATACCTGAGCATTATGAGTCACAATTTTGACTGGATATTCGAATCTGTTGAAAATGTTTTCCTCCAGAAACTTCATCACTAATTGGTCATTCGCCTTCTTAGTGGGTATTGCTTCAACCCATTTTGTAAAGTAATTAGTGGTAGTTAGAATCCACTTGAACTGTCCACTTGATGGTGGATTTATCTCTCCAATAAAATCCAATCCCCATTTCCTAAAAGGTTCTTCAATAAATACTTGGATGAGAGGTAATGGAGCAAGTTTTTTCTTTTCAGCAAACAACTGACACTTCTGACAACTTCTGACCAGCCTATAAACATCTGCAAATAGGGTTGGCCAATTAAAGCCTGACTTGAGAATTTTATGAGCAGTGACCTTCCAACTATAATTTCCTCCACACAAACTTTCATGATATTGTTTGGTGACTTCAATAGATTCTCCTTCGGTAAAAAATAACAACAAAATACCAGCATGATCTTTCCAGTATAACTTTGCTTCTACGATCACATATGGCTGAGACTTGAGCTTGAGAGCTCTGTATTTTGTTCTATTTAGTGAAGTTGGACAGGAAAAGAAACACAAGTAATGAAAAATATCTTTATACCAATCAAAGCACACAAATTTGTATTGAATACCTATTTTGGACTTGCTTTGACCTTCTTCATTAACAAATCCATCCATTGGTGCCAACATATTAATTCCCAAGGCTTGAAAATTTATCTTTGTCAATAACTTCGCCAACCCCTGTCCCTTGACCAACTTGGTGGATTTGATGTCCAAATCATACTCTTGGATTTTTTCTATCCACTTCCCCATTTTTCCTTCAACATCACTTTGGACCAGCACGTCTTTCACAGTAGAATTAGGAACATAAGAAGTTATTTGAGACTGTAACACATAAGTCCTAAAGGATTTCAATGATTTTACCAAAGCATATACTTGTTTCTTCAGAATATTGTATTTGAGCTCAGCATCTCTGAGAAATTCACTGAAAAATGCAACTGGCTGCTCCTTACTATCTTCATTTTTCTGCAACAACACAACAGCAATAATAGTGAGGGATGCAAATGAGAATACCTGAAAGGATTTTTGATAGTTTGAACTAATCAGAACTGGAGCTTCCTGCAGTGCTTCCTTTATTCTAGAAAATGCATCTCTTGCTTCCTTATCCCATTACACTTTTGCATTTTTCTTCAACATATCTGTTATACTTCTCACGATCTCAACATAATTGGGCACAAATCTCCTTAGAAAATTTATTTTTCCCAAGAATCTCTGGATATCTTTCTTTCTTCTGGGTACAGGAATCGTCTGAATGGCTTCCACCCTTGCTGGGTCAATATTTAATCCTTGTTTAGAAACTATGTGACCCAATAATTTACCTTCTTCTAAGGAAAATAAATATTTCTTGGGATTTAATGATAGACCAAACTCTCTACACTTTTGAATAGTTTTTTGCAAATGCTCCAAGTGTTCATCATATGACCTTGAGAAAACAGTTACATCATCAAGATATATAACGAAAAACCTATCCCCAACGAAGGCTATGTCCATGGCCCTTTGAAATGTTGCACCTGCGTTCATAAGGCCAAATGACATCCTTGCATACATGAAGGTGCCCCAGGGCGTCATGAAAGCAATATTCTTCTGATCTTATTTTTCTATTGCTACCTGATTATACCTAGAAAATCCGTCAACGATAGACAACCTGTGAGCTCCTGTCACCTTCTGTAAGATATAATACATTTTAGGCAAAGGATAATTAGCTTTTAGAGATGCTCGGTTCAAATTCCTGAAGTCTACATACAATCTTATCTCTCCATTCTTCTTTCTTACAGGGACCAGATTAGAAACCCAACCTAAATATCTGAGAGGGACTATAATTTTCGCCTACAACAATTTCTTCACTTCTTTTTTGATTGGAGCTAGCAACAGTTTCTTCACTTCTTTTTCGATTGGAGCTAACAACAATGGACTGATCTGTCTGAGCTTCTGTCTGTGTGGTTTGAGTCCTTCCTTCAATGGAACCTTATGTTGAATAATGCTTTTGTCATATGTTTTCAAGTCTTCATACGACCAGGCAAACACATCCATATATTTCTTAAAAAGATCAATGTATCTTTCTTTGTAGTTTTTGGGAACACCTTTGAACAATTTCACTATTTTGGGTTCCTGCTGAGTTCCCAAATTACAATCTTCCATCTCTTCTTCTTGATGTGTTTTCTTTGAATCAATAGCAACATCATTAGCATCGAATAATCTTTCAAGGGGAACCAACCCTTTGGGGAGCACATTATCTTTCAATTGGATAATCTTTTGTTCACTTATTGACTGCTTAAGGTTTCTTATTTCTGCTTTCTGCTCAGTTTGTTCTTCCTCTTGGTCTATCTCAGCATCTTCAAAGTTTCCAATCATGATCAGGAACTGACTTATCTGTCCATCATCGTCAAACACCTGCCAATGTTTCACATTATCAGGGATAGAATGTCTATGCCTAATTTCAATCTCATACCTTAACCTTGGATTTATTGGAGGTTTGAAGGTGTTGGCTGCAATTGCTAAAGAATCGGCCAATCTATTCTCCTCCCTCGAAATACACTGAAGATTGTATGTTTCAAAATAGTTTTCTACCAAATCCCACTCTTCACTCCTATATGATCTCAATCTCGGATGATTGGTTTGGCAATGATATTTAATCTGCCTTTTTATCAATTCAGAGTCACCAAAAATTGAAATACATTGAACTCCCATCTGCCTAGCAACTTGAAGGCTTGAGATTAAGGCCTCATACTTAGCCACAATTTTTGTTGAATCAAATTCTAGTTTAAAAGAGAAAGGCATGAGGTTACCTTCTGGTGATATCAGCAAGAATCTAGCACCTGCGCCCTCCTTGGAGTAGGCACCTCAAAGTAGCACTTCTAAATCTTCCTTGAGTGTAGCTCATTATTTACAACTGCTGAAGAGGGCTGCTTCCCTGTGTCTTCAACAAATTCTGCATCTTCATGCAGCATGAAACAAGAAAGGTCTTTTGTTTCTTGACTATAAATGGGGGAATTTTCTGCATCTTTCTTGGAGGTAGTCTTCACAAACCTTGTTTCCCTGTACAACCTCCTTTCTTCCCCATTAAAAACCGGAATGATAGCATAAATGAAATCTAATTTGAGTACACCTCCCAACTCCCCAAGATCTTGACAGGAGCATTCCAAACCTGGATGGGATGTCAGCAACCACTACATCCATGACTATACTCTTTGCTGGGATTTGTGCCAACGAAACTGTTACATCTTTAATTAACCCAACACATTTCACCCTTTTGGAATCAAATAAATATAGATCCCTATAAGGTTTGGTAATCTGCAAGTTAAGTTCCTTCATAACAGACAATGGCATGAGATTATGGGAGGCTCCTGAGTCCAGCATGCAATTATGTAGAGTATAATCATGAAGCAACAGAGAAATATAGAAGGGTTGAACAGAGGGATCTATTTCTTCTACATGAGGACCAAAGGTGACCACTGGCTTTTCTTCTTGTAAGTTCACTGTGTCACTTATGTCTTCAACCTGTGTGAAATTAATAAATTCTGAAATTTCTTTCTTATAAGGTGGTATTTTGGCTAATTCTAGAAGAGGTACCTAAATTTGACCTTCTCCAACTCTTTTGTCAAATTGAAACCATGAGTTTGCTTAACATTATTTTCAGGTTCTTCTTCACTCTTTCTAGAATTTGTTGTTTGTTCGGGTACAGGAACAACTCTCTCCAAGATATTAGTGTCAACTGATTTGTTCTGGGGAGATTCACCCTGCTGCACATTTGTTCTATTAAGTGAATTTACAGGTTGTTTCTTATTACTGACCTATTTCGTAGGGTCCTTTTGTAGTGGAGTCACCAATGGAGGAGGAATGGAACCTTGTTGTTCACCTTCATTATCCTACACTCTAGATCTCGTTCTAGACCTCAAATCATACTTTTTATGTAACTCAACTTGCATGAAATCTGTGAATTGCCTACAGTATTCATCCATTTCATCTTGATCAAAAGAAACTTTAGCTTCAACATATTCTCCCTCGCAATCTTCCTCTTCATCCTCTTCTATTGCATACATAGCAGATACCTAATCCTCGGCCTCCCTTTGGTCATCTTCTGTTGGCTCTCCGGGTGCTGCTTCTATATACAATGGAGCTTGAACCTGGTCTTGATCTCTTCTTTCCCTCTACAAGATTTGCAGGGGATGTCTTATGAATTGAGAGTTAACCCCCCTTGGTTTTGTTGTACTTGTCTTTGGGAGTTTTTATTTTCCAATTCCATCTTAGCTAGCTTATTTGTCAGATTTTTTATCACCTTTGTCATACCTTCAATTCTTAGATCTTGTGATGATCCTTCTTTTGCCTTCTCCTTCTCTTGGAGTGGTTGTTTCCCTTTCGCCTTTCCAGCTGCAGTCATATTAGCTTCAATCTCTAAAGCATCTATCTGTATCTGCTCAAGAGTAGGGGCTTTTCTCTCTCTCAATGTAAAGCTAAAATCAGCTTCAAAAGCCCCAGCAAAAACTACCTTTGCTCCTACAGGGGGGGCTTCATCTCTATAGGTAAACTATTGTACAATTTGTTGAATCTTTTTACAAACTAAGATATGTTTTCATTAGGCTTTCTTTTAATTGCATTAAACTCTGTCAATGAGTAACCATGATCTCTCTTCTCTCCCCATCTCGGAGTGAATTGAGTTTCTAACTCTTCCCAGTCATTTATGGAATCATTTGGTAAACCTTTGAACCATTTCCTAGCCTCTTCACTTAGAGACTGCACAAATAGTCTCATCACAACATCAAGATGTTCTACATTTAAATTCTCAGCAAAAGTGCAAAACAAGGGTAAATGTTGTTCTGCAGTTACTTCATCTTCTCCAATGAAACAAGGAAGTAATTTGAGGTATTCTTGAGGCATCGCATTCATTGGTTGCGGAAGATTTAGTGGTGCATATCTATCCATTAAGAAAGTTGGTGCTGCCATATTAACAACTTGGTTAACTGCTCCTTGGGTGGTTGAGGTTGATGAACCTGCTGTGAAAGTGAATGAAGGTGGAGGAAAAACTGATATGGGGGTGGGCTGATGGACAATAGCAGAGGGACCAGCAACTATATTTGGTTGAGCTTGAGTGGAGGTAAAAGAAACAAACTCGAAAGAATGTTCTTCTAACTGAGGTTCTTGAAAATAAATGGGTGTGGAAGGAGTATCTTGTTCCAAGAAAGGGAGTTCCTTGGAAATATCTTCAAACAAAGGGTTATGAGAACCGCTGCCAGGAGCAGGCAATGCAGGATCAGGTATTGAAGGAGTTTCGGGTTTCTGGGCCTTTTTAGAAACCAATCTTTCTGGATCTGGAAAAGCAGAGACTATCTGCTATGAGGTATTTGACCTCGTGTGAGGCCTTTTGAAAGCCAAAATTTTGAAAATAACAAACACAGCCGAATATTTCCTCCTCACTGAAGAACCAAAGGAAATAATGTGAAAAACCCAGGGAAAATAAAATTCGTTTCTTCGTCCCCGGCAACGGCGCCAGAAAATGTTGTATCTCAAGAGACAATCCCTTGGTTGTGGTAAGGAATCAGTGCTTAAGACATTTTGTAAATGTATGTCACAATTATAATATCAAATGGCCTCTTCTTAACACCTTTGGAATCTAATTATTTAATACACTCAATAATCTGATATAATGAAAGCCTTCACAATGCCATAAACTGTTGATATCCGAATGAAATGAAAAGAAGAACTATAAAGAAAACTTGAAGTGATATGCTCAGAAACAGAATCTATGACTTTTAAGTTTCAGAGGAAATTCATGGAGAGAGAAGAAACTCGAAATAATATGTTGCAAACACAGAATCTATTACTTTAAAGTTTCATCAGGATTTTGTGAAGAAAGAAGAGATGAGGTGAAGGAGCGCAAATTAAGGTTGTTTAACTCTTACTCACAGATGTGATTAAGAGACCAACCGCTACATTACTTCACTTCATTCAAAGAGGAATAAACACACAGCGAAACTGGAAAGACATATCAACATCAACAGATGCAGGAAACTTGATCTTCTTTCATTTATTTCTAGAAAATTCAGTACCAAATTGACAATCCTCCAGAGGTCCAAAAACTCGAAGCCCCTTTTCTTTATTTCTATCTACTTAAATACATCACGGTGGTTCGTAACTCCTGAACTTCTTGAAACTATTCGACTACCTAAACTGTTAAGATTACTTCTGCAACCATACTTGAGAAAACAAATTAAAACTAGAAATATTGTTCGTTTTGCTAAATCTAATGTTGTTGATGCGTCCTCCCGAAGTGTCGAGGTGTCCTTTCTGGTTATGATGCAGCGGCTGCACAGCTTTGTAACAACGCCTCAATGCCCGACTTGACCCAGCTGTCATGCTCCCAATAGGGCCGCTATACGCTCTTGTGCCCAACTCTGCCTATGCCCCTGTGTTTCAAACATTGTCAATCATATCATTGGCTACCCGACTCTGCCTCTTCTCCTTTGATCTGTGTCGGGTCACTTACCCGAGTTTTTCTGTCGCATTCTACCTATTTCTTCATAAAATGGCACATAACCGCATAAGCCCAAACTTGAAATCCTTTAGATTTCATCTTGGAGCCACATCGCGTCCGTGCCAACATCGCACTTCGCATTTCGTCATCTTTAACTTTTCCTTAGCGTTTATCTTTTAAAACTTGCGATGTGCGCTATGCGATCGGGTCCCACCTGGCATCACACATCGCACTTCGACGACCTTATCACCTACCTCCCGCGGTGATCCTTTAAAACTTGCGATTCACGATTTGCGATGGGGCCCCACCACATCACACATCTCACTTCGGCGATTATAACACTTACCCTTCGCCCTTAACTTTTAAAACTTGCGTTGTGCGGTATGCGGGCCAAGGCCACGTCAACTTGCCATGTCGCACTTCGCATTTCGCTGACTTTAACCTTTTCCTTAAAACTTATCTTTTAAAACCTGCGATGTGCGCTATGCGATCGGGTCCCACTTGGCATCGCATGTCGCACTTCGACGACTTTCTCACTTACCTCCCATGCCTATCCTTTGAAACTTGCGATTTGCGGCTTGCAATTTAATCTCTGTCATCTATCTCTCTGCTCCTGTTCTGCGCTTTGATCCTGACCATCCGTTTTTCTCTTTGTGCCGCCTCCAAAACTCGTAAGTGTTTAAGGGAAATGCGCCCTTTCTCCGCCTTTGGGAAATAGTTTGCTTGCTCCACAGTGTAACCCTCCTAAGCTTATCCAATGTTCTGCCGCATTGGTCCCTCCTGAGCTTGCGAATGAGCCCAACTCAACCCTGTTC
The DNA here is from genome assembly GCA_034641835.2 of Pinus albicaulis. Lineage (NCBI taxonomy): Eukaryota > Viridiplantae > Streptophyta > Pinopsida > Pinales > Pinaceae > Pinus > Pinus albicaulis. The sequence goes on along the minus strand of CM076575.1, from coordinate 1,321,800,897 downwards.
GACATGCAATGTTCTGAATGTGCCCATCGATTTGGCTCTTGAACTGTTTTGTACGTGAATGAGCCTGACTCGACCCACCTTCACATCTCATCATGTAATGTTAATGTACCAATATATAAATCAAAATTCTTTTATGACACACAAAATTTTACATTTTCTATCATATATGCCTTTTTGGTGTTTTGAAAAATATTTCAAAGGTAAATGCAAATGAGCCACAACAACAGTTGTGAATGCTTCTTCGGGTGTTTTGTTGTCTAATGCTTGATGAGGCACCCTGTTTTGAACATATACGGCAGCATTTGTTGCTTCTCCCCAAAAAAACTTTGGTACCTTTTGATCATGGAGAATGGCACGGGCGACTTCTACAATGGACCTGTTCTTCCTTTCAGCTACTCCATTTTGTTCAAGAGCATAAGGTGTAGTTGTTTCTTTCTTGATGCATTCCTTGTTGCAAAAATCAAAGAATTCATTTGAAGTGTACTCTCCACCATTGTTGGACCTGAATATTTTAATTGTCTTCCCTATTTGATTTTCAATCAAGGCTTTGAATTCCTTGAACTTTTCAAATGCTTCATCCTTATGCTTCAGGTAGTATATCCATGTCTTTCTAGAAAAGTCATCAATGAAGGTGATATAATAGAGATGGTTACCAAGAGAGTGTAAGGGCATCGGACCACTCAAGTTAGAGTGAATGAGATGGAGGATGTCATTTGTCTTTATTTCACTAGAGGGGAATGGTCCCCTTATCATCTTTCTGTTAACACATCCTGGACATACTCCATCATGTTGAGCTTGAACCTTTGGAATCCTGGAGACCAAGTTCTCCAATTTCAGAAGCGCATCATAATGAAGATGAGCTAAACTTCGGTGCCATAATTCACTTAGATTATTTGTATTATGAACCAATGCCAATAGTGGCCTTCCAATGACCGTGTAGAGTCCTTCATATATTGTTCCCAAAGTGAATGCATCTTTCATAAATGATCCAACGGGCCAAGTAAGAACTTTTCCCTTGATGAAGGCAACCCTCATCCCTTTGTCTTCCAGAGCAGAAATTGATACCAATTTTTTCTTCAACCCAGGAAAATACATTACATCATGCAATATAATAGATTCCCCTGAATTCAAATGAAATTTGACAGATCCAAAGCTTTTGACGGGATGAGTGGAGTTGTGTCCAAGAATAATTTTCAAATTTGAATCCCTCTCTACAAAGTTAGAGAGAACTTCCTGGTAACGAGAGAAGTGATGATTGGCCCCACTATCAACCAACCAACTATCCCAGGAATCCGAAGGAGATGAACTAGTAAGAGCGAAAATAAGGATATATTCAGATTGGTTTGCAACATTACTTTCATACCTGGAGAATTTTGACTTCTTTTGTGGGCAACGATCTTCTTCATGATCACTTGGAGCATCTCTCCTATCATTTCTTCCATCACAGTCATTCCTTCGATCATCTCTCCTCCTTTGATCACTGAATTTATTGTTGTAGCTTCTAGTATTATAACACGGTCCATTATTCTTCTCGGGGCAATCTCAAGCATAATGAATCTTCTTGTGACAATTGTAGCATTCAATATGCGAGTATTCTTTCCTTTTAATTTGATTTACAGGAGGAGGTTTTCTTGAATTTGATGGACCTCCTTTCCCTTTCTTCTTCTTCTTGTCATGAGCAATGAATGCAACGGGTTCTCCTTCTTCATGCTTTCGAATCCTTCCTCTTCCTATCATCCTGGACTCTTCTTGGGTGACCTTTCTGTTGCTAATAGTAGAGATGAATGTTTCCCAAATAGGACGGAGACCTCTTAAAGTCACGACCACCAGTTCCCTATAAGGTACAACTTCTCCAACCCTTATCAATTGATCTCTAACACAAGATATCCTCATTATGTAAGATTATATGGACTCTCCTTTATTCATCTTGGTGTCTTTGAGTTGATCTTTCAAAGGGATGATTTCATTCAAACTGTTGACCTCATACAAACCTGCTATCTTATCATACATGTCCTTCGACCTTTTCAAGTTTCCAACATATGCAAGCAAGTTTCCTTGTAAAACAATCATCTATATTTTGCTTTGCTTTATTCTCACCTTTCTTATGCTTACTTTTGACGGTAGCTGATGCGTTTTCAAGAGGCTCAGGTACCTTTCCTTGAATGAAGTCCAAAACATCATTGCTGTCAACTATGATTTCCAACCAAATTGGATGAATCACCCAATTTCTCATTCTCCTTGAAGGTGGTCATTGTCATCTTGATTTGACTAGATTGGCTCTTTCAACCTTTCCAAAGATGATTGCTTCAATCCTTATCTCCTCTTGGGCTTGTCCTTCACCTTAGCTCATGTTAATTTTAGATTGTTTTATGCTGCATCAATTACTTTAGCCCAATTCCAAACTTCACTTAGCAATATTTCCAATTACAATTAGTCTTTCCATTCATCAACAGTAATTGAAGATAGAACAATAAAAATAATGACAAAGGACACAATCAACACATCAACAAGAGACATCAGATTTGGTCAAAGACCAGGGAAAAGCCCACTACGGGGAAAACCCTTTGAAAATCTTCTTCTATTATATTGTCATAAAATGTTCAGCAGAGAGTACAATGATCCCAATACAATATGTACAATAATATAACCCAACAACTTCATGAACTTATGCACAGAGGTCAAATATATCAGAGACAACTTGATTTAGCTTTCAGGCAACTTCAGGAACCTTCAGATGAAAGTCAACAGCAATCAAACCCAGAGCCACTACCATAAGACTGCATGCCCGCGATTTTAGGATCTGAGCCGCTACCTTGTCTATAGCTAGCATGTAGCTAGCTCGGATTCACTAGTGTTAAGCTCGCGGCTCAACTAGAAACCCTAATTTCAGAGCGACCTTCAGACCTGTGATTTCAGACCTTCGTACAATCTCTTTCTTTGTCGATGTATCGAACCTAATCAGATAGAAGAGAAGAAGATGCTTGATGTGATGATGTCCAAATGAACTTCTAGGTCACTTGTATTTATATGCTTCAAAGGGGTGCCAATGATGTCCATCTGATGTTGAGGCCGACCTGTTCATATGAGTGAAGCTGACCTGATCCAATATCCATGAGTGAGTGCAAAATCAAAAATCAACTTCTGCTTATCTGAATGAGGTGATCTTTAGGTCGATTTTGGTCATCTCGGAAAGAGGAACTCAATGCCATCATCATCTCCATTAAGTGAGTAGTCCAAAGTGGAATTTGACCACAGTTGCATAATTTTAACATTGGGGACCTTGTATCCTTTTGGGGCTTCATTGATGGCCTTTACTATATGCAAATAGGGAGAGCGAAGCACATTGAATGGTACACCACAAGCACAAAGAAATCAAAGTATCTTTCCATCCACATCATCCCTCCTAGCAACATTCAAGAAATTCTCAATTGTTCTTTTAGCTCCAGAGCTTGCAGAAGTACCATGAGGAGATGAGCTACCAAATTTAGAGGTTGCACTTGATTCAAATTGAGTTTTTTGTTTCTTGTTTTTTTGTTGTGCAACCTCCTCTAATTGGATGTATTTTCTTCTTTATTCAGTTGAAACCTTTGGGTAAATTTATATCCCCACGGCACCCTTTTTTTCATCACTGTCCAACACCCCACAAAGATGCCTCCTCACACGGGAATATGAACCACTATATGGTTTTCCTCCATGACAACCATGACAACACAAAAAATTGTAGCTTCCACCACCTTTTTCCCCTTTCAAATTTGGTCACATAGTTCCATAAGGGTGTCAATGCAGCTTTCCCCTCTAGTGTTTCAATGTTCTCTTCAGGTTCACCCCCTTCCTTTTCAAACCTTTCCTCCTCATCATACATTGGATCACTCATATGGGGACCACTATCATCTTCTTCTTCTTCTTCCCTTCTATTCGTACTCCCCCTTGACATCATGAAAACCAAAACTAGAATGATACATATAAGCCAAAAACACACCATCTTGGAATATAAATATAAGTGGTGGACAACCTGCAATTAAATGAGCAAGAAGAAAGAATGGGAAAGAGTAGGAGAGGGAGAAGAAAAAATACAAAAAACAATGACAATGACAATGAGGAAGCCCTTCTTTACTCTCCAAGCTCCTCCTCCTTCACTGCTCCTAATTCAACCTTGACTCCTCCAAGCTCTCCTCGACTCTCTCTTCTCCAAGCCCTCTTCTTCTCTCTAACTCCTGTCCTCTCCAAGCTCTCTTCTCCTCTCTTTCTCCTCTCCTATCCAAGCTCTCCAAAAACATAAGAGTGAGCAAATGAGAGATGAAAAGGACTTTTATCCTTTTCATTCCATCCCTAACCCACCCACAACGCAACTTAAGCAAAAAAAAAAAATGTTTTAAGTGGGCCACACAGCGAAAACGGTCGGCGGACCCATGGAACCTGTCAAAATCCACCCAAAATCATCCCCAATCCGTGGCGGATCCACGACCGAATCTGCCATCTGAAACGCGTTCCCAATGTACGTAAACGCGGATCGGGTCGTACGGTTCCCACATGCCAGGAATCGTCTGGCTCGGCCCGATCCGTGTTTCCATCTTTCGTGTTGGAAAATGTAACTAGGTTCGGTCTTCATTTAATGTACTTGAGTCATCTTGTAATGCACTTGACAAAAGAATAAAGAAAAGAATTTTTAATATTATTATTGTAATTTATTATAGCATGGGTTTCATGGTTGGGTCACCATGTTTTAGGTCAAAGTCCCCATTGAGGACTTCTAGGATTTATTTTCAGTTAATAGAGTCATTGTACATTTAAAGAGACCCTTCTTGGGCTTTTGAATCATGTAAAAAGGTTTCATATTGAGTAAAATATGAATTATGTAACCTCCACACCAAGTCGGCCTAAAGGGGATCATGTCGGCCTAAGAGACAATAATTCGACCTCATATGGAGCCTATAAATACAAGCAAATGGAATTCATTTGGAGCACACTCTAACATAGCAAGTTCGATATCTCTTGTAGTTGGGAAAGTTCGAAGTTTATTGCCGAGAAGCCGAAAGAAGTGTGAGTTTGGGGAAGTCTAAGGAGAAGAAGAAAAACGAAATATTGGTGCCCCTCTCTCTTTGTTTCATGCCCTAGATTGGGAGATCGAAGTCTTCCAAGTTTTGTTGTTGTCGGACGCTGTCTGCTGTTGGATGTTGCTCCCTAGTCGAAGTTGTTGGAAAGGGGTCAAAGATCTGGTAGGCTAACTTGCTGTGGAGGGAAGGTCTGGTATATGTCTAGGGTGAAGAGTTTCAAAAAATACTATTGAGAGGAAGAATTATCTTGACTGGGTTTTACCCTCGAGGGAGTTTTACCCTGGCATAGTGCCTACATCTGGTGTTTATTGTTTTGTGTTGCTGCTTTGGTAATTGCTTGATGAACTAAATGAAAGAAGATATAAAGAATCATAATAACAAGAAACATCACAAGTAATTATCAAGAATAAGAAAATATTTTTGCCTTTCTGATTTTCTAACATGGTTCAAGAGCTTTGGTGAAGAAGGAAGAAAAAGACAATCCTCAGCACTTGATCAAGGAACCATTCAAAGGATCATCTCAGGGAATAAATCTACTATACTCTAGGAAGATGTCTAACACAATCAAGGGAGAAAACAAACTTGAAGGAGCCTCAAACTACAGGCCCTGGAAGAAGAGAATTGACCTCAGCCTTGAAAAGAATAAGATACTAGAATTGGTCAAAGGAAAAGTAAAGAAGCCTACAGACGATTCCAGTGATGGTGACAAAGTGAAATACATGGAACTAGAATTGGTTGCCATGAATCTAATGGTAAAAGGAATAAAGGACAACCTTGTCCCACTCATAGCCAACATCAACCATGCTCAGGAAATGTATGAAGCCTTGTCAAAGTTATTCACTATTAAGAACATTAAACAAATATCAAGTTTGAAGAATGAACTAAGAACTACAAAGATGACTAAAGAAGACACAGTGGCCTCCTTCTTTGTGAAGATAGCAAGAATCAGGGATGAACTTTTGGCCATTGATGAAATTGTTCCAAACAAAGAACTCGTGATCACTGCCCTATTAGGATTGCCACCTACTTGGGTTACATTTGTTGCACGACTTAACAATTGGAAGGAAGCTCCCACCTTTGAAGAACTATGGACTAGTCATGAAGAAATAAGGATCTCATTAGCTACCAATTCTGAAAGGAGTATCAAATGCCTACATTGCTCAACATAAAGGAAAGAAATCGAAAGGACCAAGAAAGAAAGTTGACATGTCTAAGGTAGAATGTAATCAATGCCAAAAAAAGAGTCACTATAGGAGTGACTATCTCGATAACTCGACAAACAAGGAGAGAGAGAGATCAAGCCAACATTGTTGAAGAACGAGACACAAAGAAATTCAAGCCCAGAGAATTTGACATTAGGAACTTACACTATTAAGTCCTTTACTTGTAGCCTTAGATATCTTATTTTATATTTTATATGGTATCCCTCAAGATTTGGAGGGAGCCCTCAACAACTCCCAAAGATAAGTATCTCATTTCCTTTCGAGTTTTTGGTTTCATGTACTTATTTGAGTTTTAATTATATTAATAATAATCACATTTCTCCATCTATTGTCTTGATTAGGAAAACAAGCGCTATATTCTCAAAATTTATGAAGGAGGACCTCTCAAGACAAGGTTTGACAAGAAACAAAAGGAATCCTTTAAAACATTGAGTTATTTATATTATATATTTATTCATTTAACAATCTATTACTAACATTGTTATGTATAGCTATATTGAATCATAATGATTATTTTTCTGGGTGATTCATCACTTGATAAATCTACCCACCCCACTCATATTCTTAGTTGATTTTGTAGAACCCTAGATAGGTTCTGGAAAACCCTAACCGAAGGGTATGCTAATGTGAATGTATGAAACACTAAACTACTTAGGGATATTGTATTTGAAGTTTTATTGATGGTGTCATATTTGGGATTTTGGTATGATCAGGAAAACCTAACTGTTAAGGTTGAATGATAAGGTATAAAATCCTAAACCTTTGAAGTTCCGGTAATGTTGGGTTTGATATGTTTCTACATTGAAACCATACTCATTAGGGTTTGTTGGAATGTGTAGGAAAGACCCTTATAATGTCTTAGAAATGATTTCCTTTGTATGTGTGTGTTTGTATGATCGAACCCTAGTCTAATCAAATTTGTTATTGATATGTTGTGAAGTTGAGTTTGTCTATGATATGAAATGCCTTTGCTTAATGATGAAACCCTAAGTATACGAAGATATATCCTTTTGATCAAAACACTAGCTTGGTCTAGATATGCCTAATGTATTAATGTTGTTGGACATATGAAATGCCTTTGAATGATAATGAATTCCTAGATACATGTGTTGACCTAGTTATTGATGTTCATAAGTCTTAGGATTTAATATAAGTCCTTGTCTAAGATTCTAGGATGATGATATTTGGAAATCTAGGGTTTTGCAGCTAAACCCTAGTAGCAATTAAATTCTCTAGTATGTGTGATATAACAATCTAAGATTTATTTATATAATGATTGTTGGGGTTGTGAAAATGAAATTCTAGGGTTTTGGAGTTAAAACCTTAGTAGAAGTAAAAATCTCTGATGTATGATAATATGATGATTTGAGATTTGTGTAAGATTGTTGAAATTTGAGTTTTGGTTGGATTTGATGGTTGATTGAAAATCTAGGGTTTGCACCTAACTCTAGTGGAAGTTGGAAGTCGGTCATGTTAATGACAAAGTTGTGATTGACTTTGATTGATTCTCGTGTATGAAATTTAGGGTTTGTATAAATCTCTAGTGAGGAGTCCAACATATGAATTATAATAGTTGTTAGATATCTTGTAGATCTATATTTAAAAAAAATTCTAGGGTTTATTATATGTTGTAGTTCGGTGTGTTACACCTTTGAAACCCTAGATAGAATGAAAGTTGTAATGAAGTAGTCCAGGGTTTATGACAAAGTCCCTAGCAAAATGTTTAAAAGAATGTCTCTTGTTTGTAATTAAGTTTGGGTATCTGATATGTATAAAGTCGAAATGCTTTCATGATTCTGATAAGGCTAACTTCATGCTTCTATAGATTTGGTTGTACTTGCGACCTAAGTTGTGTAAGTACACAATCTTCAATATGGTGAAGATGCTCGTTGATGTGATAAGCATGATGAGGATGATGATAAATCTAATGAAATGGTTGGAAGCCACGAAAGATTCTCCAATGACGAAAAGAAGAAGTTGATTTCCTTGAGGAAGCCTGAATAAAAGAGATCTCCCTAAGATTAAGAGGGAGTCTAGATAAAAATGCCCCCTAGTTGAAAGGGAGGGCATAGCTTGGTTTTGATTGAAGAATGAATTTCAGAGGATATGTTGTTGCATGAAGAGTAGGAGAAGGAAAGTGTATGGTGAAGGAATCTTTTGTCAAAGATTCGATTGATAGTCCTACTATGAAAAGTTGAGAAGCAACATCAAGAAAGACCCCAAAGGTTTGTATTTGTTTATGTACATGTGTATGTATATTATTGATTGGGGTTGCGTTTGTACAAGAAAATCTCTTGAAGGATTTGATAGCATGTTGGTTACCAATCAGTTTGATTGGGAGAGATTGGTCATCCATAGTTCAACGTATCAAGGGAGGTTGAAAGGATTTGTGAGTGAATCATTTTCTGGCTTCTGGTAGGGCATCTAGCCTCCTCTTTGTGTTGATGTCCGGGTCCCTAAATTTGAAATGTTGTGTTGATTAAAGAAGTCCCATTTTGAATATACACATGGATCCCTCGGGTTTATGGTTAGCAAGTAAGCTCCGATGGGTACCTATAGGGGTTGAAATCTTGAGTCCGTCTTAGTCCCACCCGAGATTTCCCCTGGCCAGAATCTAGTCTATGGCATTATGGTGCCTAAAATTTTTGAGAGACCAATGGATAGATTTCCCGGTCGTGAATCTACTCCATGACATTACAGTTGCCTAAAGTTATTCATTGTTCATATAGTGTGAGATCTTCCATTATACTTGTATATGATGAATAGCTCCCTAGTTAAGAGGGAATGTGTTGGGCCACTAATTTTTCATCATTCTCACTATCTTTGTCATTCATTAAGCCCTTACTTCCAACCATCCATTACACCATTTCACTCACTTGCCACCATTTTTACCATAATTATTAATGATGTGTCTCTATATGTCTAATTTTTTAATTAAAATCCTTTTAATTTATTTTTAATTAATTAAGAATAACTTTTCTTGGTTTTACTAATGATAGTTTTGGTAGTGCAATTTTTGTAGTTTAGCCAAGTTTCCACAGTTGTCTCCATGGCTGAGGTAGTAGCACCACTCTAGAAGGAAATCTGACACATGGAAATTGTTTCTAAAGGTTCCAATATGGATTTTTATTGGTAAAATTCCAACCATATCACACGATCATCAAATCAAGGTAAAAACACAACAATTTTCACCAGTCAAATTAAAACATGTTTTCTGAGCAAATGAAAGTGAATTTCAAAAAAGTAAACATGGGTTTTGTTCAAAACGAGCACAGTTAGGTTTTCAATATGCATGTTTCTCAAATTATTTACCATTTGAGAGATTGTCGAAGTTATATGGAGCCTTATTTTGCAGATTACATGGATATACAAATTTTCAATTTGTCATTTAATGCACAATCAACAAAAAGGCCAAAACGAGTTGTTCTATAGAAAATTTGTGGCATAAAGATAAGTTTTATCAGATCTGGGTTGATCTTTGATCTTAAAATACATGAAATCTGATTTGATTTGATTTTCAAACTTATCTATAAAGATCCCATGACCAGAATTGTAGAAATAAAAACTCTGTCTATTGTTTCTTCAGAGATCTATAAATTTCAATCACTTTGATGAGAGGAGAGAGCATATGATTGTTATAAAAACTCTATTTTTGCAAATACAAACTTTGTTTTTGTGTCGTTCCTTTTTTGTGCATGGTATCAATGTGTATTTAGTCTTGTAGAGGAGTTGTGCTATTGCCTACATCTCACAAGAGGTCCCCCTCGAGTTCTAATGTTTTCATTAACTGTAGATAGCATTTAAATTCTCTATTCTATTGTAGAATTTCATTAGTTTGCTTAAATTATTAGTTTTTTTTTTGAATGAATGCTTAGGATTGTTTTATTAATATCGCTTAATCATTTTATTGTAGAGTGAAGCGAGATTGATATAGATTTGTACTATAGTTGTGTGAGTAGGATTTTAATTTAGAGTTAATATTTTTTTTTAGCAATTTAAATTTAGTTTCATTGTCAAGTGTGATTTCATTTGAAGAAAGTGTTATTTATTTCAAGAAAATGTGGTTTATTTCAAACAAGAGTGAACTAAGTGTGATTTTATTTTGAGCAAGAGTGATATTTATTTGTGCAAAGTGTGATCTTTATTTTGAGCAAGTGTGATAATTTTATGGAGATTTTAGTTTTCAATTAATTATTTTAAGCAAGTGTGATATTTTAATTTTTAGAGCAACATATTTATTTTCATAATTAACATGTGCCTCTTGAAATCTCAATTTAATTTAGGAATTGTTTAAATAATAAGGATTTCTAGCACATACAATGCACATACACTTCATCAATATACTAGCCCTAGTTGACAATTTATGTAAGTAATTTAACATCAATTAAATTACCAAACATTTTGGTGTCGTTGCTGAGGAATTGTATATAGTAGTATTTTTCTTTTCACTTTATATATATATATATATATATATATATATATATATATATATATATATATATATATATATATATATATATATATATATATATATATATATATCTTCAATCACCTACCATCCCCACTATATCACGTGGTGCAATAAAAGCGACACACCCACATCATGAACTCATATTTTTGCAAGTAGAAGAAGAGGTGAAATTTTTTTTGAAGAAATGGATGGAGATGATGAGAATGAGGAAGATCCTTTTGGATTTCCCATTGAATAAATTGATTTCAATGGTCATATGAAGAAAATCCCTCCATTCATACATCCTAACTTCAAAGGTATGAGATCATAAGACCTAGAAAATTTTCTTTTTGAATTTGAAATCATTTGTAGATATTATGGCTACTCATTACACATTCGAAAAATTGAATTTGTTTCTGATAACTTTGAAGGATATAGCTCTTAAATGGTTCATGGATTTAGGAACAAATTATATAAGGACATGGGATTATATGAAAAGAGTATTTTTGGAAAAATATAAAAATTATTGCATAGACCATGACCTTAGAAATCAAGCCTTTAAGGTGAACCACAAAGATGATGAAATCCTAGAAGACTTAGTGGAGAGATTTAGTTATAATGTCAAAAGATATAAATTGTGTGATTTAGGATTAGACACATTAAAAACTCTTCTACTAAATGTTATAATGGATGAATGGGTTGATCTTGTTAACCTGGTGGGAAAAGGAGATGTCTCTCTATTGTCATTTCAAGAGATTTGTGAACTCTGCAAGAAAATATCAAGAGGAAAAGTGAAGTATGTAATATCCCCTCAAGTTCTAGTTATGGAAAGATTAAGTAAGTCGGAATCAGGATTGGTAAGTCAAACTGAACTTAACAATTTTCTAAACATTATTCGCAATTTAAATGAACAAATGGATATGCTAAAAATTCAAAACAAGAAAAAGGTTGAAAATGTTGCTTCATTTAAATTTTTCCATAAATGTAGAAAGAAACATGCTTTGAATGAATTTCCACTTGATAACATTAAAATTTGTCAAATATGTGCAGGATCACATGTTACTAAAGATTTCCCATCATTACTAGGGTTAAAATAAGTTTACTAAGGAGCAAATAAAACACTGGAACAATCTTGTCATGTAGCTCTAAGAAGAACATGGAAGCCTCATCAACCTGATATGATGCAAGATCTTAATTCCTAATTTTAGGTTTATGCACAAAAATATCAAAGAAATTAGAAAACACCCTTGCCTTGGAAACCTTGGACATCTCAATCCCAACCTCAAAAGAAATATTGGAAACAATGTTGGCAAGGGATTTGCAGAGTAAATCCACCATATCCTCAATCTTTTCCTCACTATCCTCAATATTGGCATCAATCTTATCCATACCATTCACCTCCACTACAACATTAACTTCACCCTTGGTTGATCTCAATTCAACCTTTCCCATTAACACCCACACAAGCACCCCAAATATCCATTTCCACTCCACTACCTGCCCAACCATTTCATATCCCCAACTATAAAACACCTCAATCCACTTACAATGTTGAGGTACTGCAAAATGATTCTTTAGACTCCATTGAAGAAAAAAACTAGAAGAATATTTAGATAAGGTCCAAGAATCATGGATGCCCATTGAATAAGAACAGTTGTTGAAACCTAATATTGAAAATTTTCTTGAATGTCTATCACCAGATTCTATGAATGAGTATCTCATCTCTAAAGACTTGCATGGCATGATAACAGGAAGCCAATGAAGACAATATTACATTGAATCTTGGTTCAATACAGTCATTGGATCCCAATGCTCAATTCTTCAGTATTTTATAACACCATCTCAATCAAGGCAGTTGGTCTCTCATATACTGCTACATATCAAAGAGTATATTTCAAACCTGCATACGAGTTTATCTATCATCTTGTTACACACATGGTTTCATTGGAAGTATTCATATAGTAGAACTATATTTCTTTTTCAAGTAGAGTAGGACATAATAAAAAATAAAAAAAGTAAAGAGAAAAATAATTCCTATTGTGAAAACCAGCTTGTCAGCACAATTGGAAATAAGATTTTCTTGAAAACCGGGAAACTGGCAAGCAAAGCTCACAATAAGTTCTACAATTTCATGATGGTTTCAATATTTTATTATGGTTATTTAAATCATTTTTGGTTCTATGCTCGAGTTGGTTTATGTGGGATTCCTTAAGGCCCACCTTCCAATAGATCTTGTCCCATCGACCTTAACACATTATCTGGGATCAATATCATAGATTATTTGGAGTGCCTTGGAACTTGCATACATCAATAGGCCTCCTCATTGACAACAATGGGAATACAACAATGTGTCTTGATTTTCTAGTCTTGCATGTGACTCGACTTCAACACATTCGCTCATCCCTGTCAAGATGCAGTCAAATACCTTGACACTCATTTACATTATTGGTGAGTTTTCTGGCATTGGTTAACGATTTTCATCAATGATCAGTGATCCAATGATTTCTTCCCATGCTCAAATTCAACAAATTCATTCATGTGGTAAGAATTGAACCATGAATTTTGGTTTTGATGAAGACTATATGGTTTTATGGAATCAACAACAAATTGCAAAAATATATTTTATTGTTTTCTTGTTGGAGCGTGTTCATATTTTTTGTCATTAACAACAACATGATTACAAATTTTTTCATTCATTTCATTTTCAAGAAAAACCATACAATTGGGCATATTTCATTCAATATGCATCATGTTTCATGGTTTCTACTTCAGCATGCAGTACACAATTAAAATGAACCGTTCAAACTTGAAGAAAACAACTTTCTGTAAAAATTGACATTTTCTGCAACGGCTACAGAAAGTTGCAGTCCTACAACTATTTCTGTAACAACATGCTTTTGTTGTAGCATCTTGTTCCAGAGGCAGTTTTGGCACAAATATTGGGACCGATTAGAGCAGAAATTTAAAAAAAAAAAAAATCGAGCTTATAGGTTTTCTCGTAATATGCTAAATTAAGTAACACAAGGGAAAATTCCAAAAAAAGTACAATTTTCCAGGACTTTTCAATGGGGTTTTAAGGCGGATTTTTATTTTTCACCATTGTTGACAAATTAGGCCAGATTTCAGTATTTTTGCACAAAAATGTCTTTTCTTCTCCAAAATGGGATTTTGAAGGAATTTGGTGGTAAAAAAGGTAGAAACACATAATTTCCCTTTTGAAGCACTCAATTTGGTCTAAAAAAGAATCTGTGTCATATGTTTTTGTGCAACATTGGATGACATGAAAAGTCATTTTCATAATTTTTAAAAGATTAAGATTCAAGAATTTATTTGTTGGAAAAATGGTTTTATTCCAACGTCTACATCTCCTACTTCAAAATTTCAAGTTCTTCAAAAGGTAACATTGAGGTAAAAACTTGCATAAATATTTAGGAAAATATGATGAATAATCACTTTTTCATCAACCATTATTAGCCATCATATATTTCATTTTGCAAACCCCCTCATACTATCAACCATATTTTCCATCATTGAACTAGATCTCATGCCAAATATATGCTTTGGACAATCTTTGAGGAGTAGCTTGGCAATTTTTTTTCCATGATTGGTGCTTTGTAAAAAATAAAAAATAAATTTGATCCTTGAGTACTATACCTCATGAAGATAATTTTAGTATTCAAACATACAAGCTTACTGTGATTGAAATTAAGATGTTAGAAATGGCAATTGGGAAGCTTGGTCTCTAATATTTTTGCAGCTGTGAAATTAAAATCCTTTCATTTTATCCCTTTTTGTCGTCTTGGTCTTTTCTTGGGAAAATTTACTTTATGAAACCTCCATTCAAGTTGAAAAAGTTTTCTAAATAAGAAATAGCTACTTCATATGTCATATTTCACATCATTAATAAGGACATCTTCATAACTACTTTTCCAATGGAATTATTCAGGAAACTTTAAGGTAGAAACTACTATGTTTGTGTTCAAGAAATATTTCAATATTTTTGCCTATGTTACAAAGAATATGGCTATGAGATAATAGTAAAAACAAAGTATAAGCATGCAATTGTCAAAATACAACATCCCCTTGCTTTGTTTGCATAAAAGCAAAGATTTATAAGGGTAACATGGTTGTAATTTGTGTAGAATTTGTGGGCCCATAAAAAAGGTAAAAGAGGTAAATAAACATGAAGAGCACGTGGATGAAGAACACATTGAAGAAGCCCTTGGAGAAGAAAGTAATCAATCAATAAGTCTTGAAGACCAAGTCTTGATCGGCCCATTGGTTTGAAGACTTAAGATATGGCATGATGGATTTCTCAGTCATATTGTAAGTCATTTCATGGGATATTGCATCATTTGATAGAGTTATAAAATATTTTCATGTTTTTCATGAGGTTAGCATGATGATTATTACATTGACCTTTGAAGACAAGGCCTTGGAATGGTTTAAGTATCTTGGAGAACTTCATTAGTGCAATGCTCACTAAAATGTTTTTCCTTGATTCCAAGATGATATTTCATGACACATTCTCTTGTTGATTTTTCAAGGAAGTGTTGAATCAGGTCTACTTCAGTAGCTAAGACTAATCTCATTCCTTCAAATTAGCCAACAATCAAGACATTATTCCTCTTAGGATAAACAATTGTTCAAAAAAATCAAGTCATTCCCAAAGATACATTCTTGGGCAAATATGTTGATAATTTTTGTTGGTTCCCTTCATTTGCATGAGGACATGCAAATACCTTAGTGTGGGTGTTGAAGAGGTAAATCCCCTTTGCGGATAGAGGCGATCCCTACTAGCCCAGAATGGGTCTAGCAACAATCATAAAATGCTACAGCGCAAGTTCCTAATTGCGAATAAACAGACCAACGTT